>OZ023279.1:20788168-22092788 GCA_964007245.1 Hypomecis atomaria
AACCTCTCAAGTTTCTTCTCGATCGATACACGAGAGCAACTGATTTTTAGTGTTCCGTAGTAAAACGAGGAACCCTTATAGTTATTTATTCTCTAAGCTTATAACTATCACATTTATGAACCAAATTGCATGAAATTTGAGATTATGATAGTATTAGTATAGATCTCAATTTAAAACAATAAAATTTATTAAGTAGTGTATTTAAGGGTTAGCACATGTATTGGATACATGTTGAAAAATAGTGTCATCCGAGCCACGGTAGCGCTCAATTGTAAATGCCACCCGCGGTCACCCATCCGAAACCTGACCGTGCCGAAAGTTGCTTAACTTTGGTGATCGCTGACAAACACCTTGGCAAACTACGCTAGTTTGTATGTAGCTTTGCAATTATGTCAAGTCTTCACGTTTATAACTCTACAGTCTACACTCATGTCCATTGTCCACGTAAGAATAGACAACAGTACAAAGTGCTGTCGATGAAAGAGCTAGTTTTGTTGCGAGTGTGAATTCCCGCTTTGTCACAATCCCGCCAAGTCGAGATGGCTGATTAATTCGCCTGTCGACGACTCGGGCACTGTGAATAAATGAAACACTGTTATTTACTAACTACGGTAACTTTACCGCTAAATATTTGTTTTTAACCGACGAAAAAACGGAGGAGGTTCTCAAGTCCACGCTTAATTTTTGTTAAATTTTTGCTGAGTAGTCCTATTTTGAAAATCCCGTTTTTGGTAGAACTTCCTTCAGAAGTGGTCCAGTTTTAAATTTTATCGAAAATCTGAAATGAAATCGGCTAAGCCACTTTTGATAAATCAACTAAAATGTGAAAATTACGGTTGTACACGGTTGAAGTCGGTAATGCCATTTATACGAAAAATAATTATCGAGAAAAACACAGCCCCGCAAAATCTCACAGACATTAATATCTAATTGAATATTCAATATTTTTGAAGATAAAAAATACCTAGTTATTTTTTGACTAAAATGGCATAACCCATTTCAACCGTGTACAGAATTCGAATACGAGTAGTTCGCACAGATCGATGTAGTAATTTTACATTAATGTGGATTTTTCAGAAACGACTCATCTAATCTACCAAGTAAAAATAAATATTTTTCATCAATTTTATTCTTAATTCTGACTGTTTGTTATGACTAAAAATGACATCCTATCGGTGAAGCAGAATGTGTCCATTGTCTTACAATATCATAATAGTATCGTGCTTTCAATATTGTCCAATGCAGAAACAATAACTTGGCGTATACTCCTTGGTGAATATTATACTATCCTGACTGTATACCACACTATACTTACTATAGTCTACACGATACTATAATATAGTAATTCTATTCTTAACAATGACTAAATAGCACAACAGCTACTAAAATAATCGAATAACACGAACAACTCGGATTCCAATCGCATTTCAATATTTCACTAAAGGCCATTACACACGTGCATTTTACGAGCACTATCTGCGTATAAAGCTGCAATACCTTTTATATAACTCTTATAGAACCGTTATAAAACTGTTAAAATATTTATCACGTCGTATCCGCGAGTGCGGCTACCGCGTGGTTAGAAGCAAATGGTATCGTTTATTGTAAGAATTGTGGAGGAAATATCGGGTGTTTCCCTAAAATAACTACATACAAAATTACATGCTTAGCCTCAGCCTAGTTTGAGGCCCACAGATAATTATTTTAAAATGCATACCTACTTATTGTAATTAATACATAAATGCCTAAATCTAAGTTCAAAATGTATGTAATGTTATAAAATGATTAATGTAATGTTGTTTTTAATTTTATCTTAGAAATAAACGATATTATATTAATTTATATTTTAGATCTTGGATATCATGGTAAAGACCGAATCAAATTTCTTGGCGTCTGTGACCACGAGGCGAGTTGTTGCGCAGTACAACCCGGTCACAATATCTGTGCACCTGACTTCGTGACGTCATATCGAATTATCGGGACGTATATACATTACCGGAAGTCTAGTATACCGCCCGGACGTAAATTATTATCGGGACGTGTATCGGCAACGAAGATGCTAACCGTACTGTCGCACCGTGGAGTGCGCGGAGAGGTGACAGGGGAAGCGGGAGAGGCGCCGCATTCCAGCGAGGTGCACAGATATTCTGACCGGGTTGTACGATAATATATTCGTATGTTAGGCGCTAGAGAGGGGATGTTCCAAGCCTGTAGGAATTTCACTGACACCAAGAAGTTTTATTCGGCTATATTACTCATTATGACCAATTTTTTACTATGGGACTAATTCTGGGATTGGCAACATTATTTTCATGATGACGTCAAATGCATATCGATATGTATAATCTCAGTCAACTGATACGAAAATAAAACGAGCGTGTAAATACACTCGGATAGGTGCGTGTTTGTATGTACGCTTCGCATATTAAATTAGATGCAAGCGTACCTTGAATCACCGTTATAAAACTTCTAAAAGACCATTTCTTAAAGCTGGTAACAATCAATTTAGTTCCTGCGATTCCGGGTACATGCAGTTGAAAGATAAAGTGCAGTAAAGACTGTGTTCTCTACCCCAAGTTGCAGTAAAATCGATTTTTGGATATCGATAAATTTTTGACTATCGATATTCGATAACTTATAATTATTATCGATATTGATCATCTCTAAATATATTGCATGCTCGTAACGTTTACCGTGTACAGTTTGATTACAGCGTTAAATCTAAACGTACCTTAGCACCTCGAACCTTGAACTATCGCCGATATAAAACTTCTAAAGACGCTATAAAACTTCTTAGAGACCATTTCCTGCCGCTAGGAACAAACCTAGTGTTTGTTATTCGTCATTCAGTTTCAACGATCTTTGGTACCTATAATTGAAAGATAAAGTGCAGTATGGAGTGTTATCTACCTACAGTGCAGTAAAACTGATTTTCTGACATTGATAAATTTTCAAGCGTCGGTGTAGGTAAGTGTTTTTAGAATATCGATATATTTTAGATTATTATTGATCATCAACGACTCTAAAATAATGAATATTTGAAATCAGTTCAGCTCAGTTGTTCAGTTTTTGTCCAAAATATAAATTTGTTTGTTAATAGAGTTGGTATTTTTCAGAAAGTGAGGATGGAACAGTTATAAAGCAGCAGTATTTTTTCATAATTGGGGCTCTTAATTTGCAAGTTTCGTTATGACAGAAACTCAACTTTTTTTGTAGATATTATCAAAATTCGATAATGTAATTTGATTTGATTTTATAATGTATTCCATATAATTTAATTAGAATATATTGTGTTAGATTTTATCGATAGTCAGAATCCCATCACTATTCGAGTTCGAAGACAAGTGTGTTTGATGAACCAAAGTAGTTTAGGGCATGGCAAGGGGAGCACCTACTATTACTGTAGGACATAGGTCCTCAACCTTAGTCTCTGGGCCGTAGAGAGGATTATTTTAGCGAATTCTCTATATTTCATAATAGCACTACTATAATATTTCAGGTGATTTTGTGAACATTTAATGGTGGTGGTATTACTAAAAAGTACGTGGTATTAATAAAATTTAAAAAAATAGTACATTTAACTCTAATATTTTTTATGAGTTAGTTATTTTATAGAATTTACAAATGTATCGTGTTACTAGTGGAAGAATGCTGAATGGTATGTCATTGCTTACGGTGCAGTATTTATTCTATTCTCTTAAAATTAAAATCTACCTTAATATAAACCGTTTAACATACTGCTAAAGTCCGTGTGGTGGTGCTAAAGGCGCGTTTAACTGTTCGGTTCGACCAATCGCCGAGGACAAAATAGTTCTAATAATACCTGTGATTGATTGTGTACTATACCGCAGCTGCAGTTTGTGGGATGCTTTAAGCAGTTTATTGACAATATTACTCTTCGAAATGATGCTACTTTTCTACGATACGACTCAAACTTGATGGCAGCTGCGAACAAGGGGCAAGTCGTTGCACAGTAGAAAATTTATAAGTCAGCCTGGTGAGGAATGAGTTTCTGCGCCGCTTGTAGCTAGCTTCATACTCCTTTAAATTTGATTGGACCTATTGACAACGTTTGAGAACCACTTTTGAATTGGGGGTTGCGTGCCAATGGGGTGTCATTTGTAACTGGAAAGTGGGTATTTTTTACAGGCAGGTGGTAGATGGGAAATAGCCGAGGATGTGGAAAGGTGGTTTCCGGACACGGAATAGGTTTATTTACGTTAATTGAGTGGCGTTTCAAATTTTTCTATAGCGCTGTTAGATCTCTTTAAACTGTTGTAACCATTCTTGGCAGTTTGTTACAGATCGATTTGTCTATTTTTTTATACAGGTAGTTTCTCTGCAAAGAACAGGGATTTTCTGAAGTAGGTTTGTACGTACTCATCATAATATGAATTACTTTTATTACGGGGCCAAGCACACATTCTAAAAAACGGGAGTCATCTGTTTTGTATAAAAACTTCACAGAAGTTAACTTTCAATCAATGTTTAAGCAATGTTTGGCGCGGTCAGTCTTCGGATGGGCATCTGCGGGCAGCATTTATAACAGAGCGCTACCGTGGCTCGGATGACATGTATTCTTTACATTGTAGGTTCCGGTTGTTTTAACCGTTTATTCTTTACATTGTAGGTTCCGGTTGTTTTAACCGTTTAGCCATGTTAGGGCCTTCAGAAACTGACTCTAGGACTTGCCACACTCTTTGCGATTCCCGTGTTGGTCCTATATTAAAAGTTGTTCATAATAATGATTATAATTAGGAATAAACCCCGGAAAGACTTTGCATTATGCAAAGCAATATGATTTACTTACACTGATAAACGGAATGTTGAAAATCTATGTTAGTACCGAACATATTTTTTTTTTTCACATAGACAAAATTTGTTTCACTACTTTTTACAGTTTAGATAACAGGGGTTGTATAGGCGTAGAATATAATATCATAAAAAAATCACATGATTTTATAGAATTTGTCAAATATATTCTCGACCACATTTTAATTAAGTTGTGAAACAAAATTGAAAGCACCACTTTAACTAAAAGTAGAAATTTCGGCCGTCCGCACACAAGTATCGAATTTCTAACTTTCATTCGGAAAGTTTTAGAACACGAAATACTTCAAGTGACTCTAGAACTTTGTGGAATCACCACCAGAGCGAAGCGAAGCGGAGATGTGCTAAAATAGGTAGAGCATTGTAATCCACAAATCTACTGCATAAATGCCATATTTACATCATCATCCATAAGTTCCATAACCTACTCTATCCCACTGCTGGATACAGCCCTCTTTATTACCTACGAGCTTTTATTTAGTTTCACCTGTCCCGTTGTCTGTCTGTCGGTCTGTAATCAAATCTTGCAAGTTAAATTTGATCCACTTCCCGGTTACCGATTGAGCTGAAATTTTGCATACATGTGTAAATCGCGTGACAATGCAATATTACGATGACATGGTGCTGATCTAATGATGGAGCTGGAAGGTGGTCATAGGAACTCTGTAATGAAACGACGCATCCCTATCGAGTTTCGGCTCGTTTGATTCGGTGAAAGCTCGGCTCGTTTGCCTCAGTAAAAGCTTGTTTTAAAAAAATGTTTTTTAAATACAATAATTGTTCCTGTGCAATCTGCCTCGGTCCTATGCCGATCATGTCCAAATTCAACCCGCAATTTCGAATGATACTCGTATTTATACAGAGGTATATTTACTTATCAAAAAATTATACACAAGTGACCTGATCGGAATTTTTGTTACGCTAAGGAATTATAAATCTCATGTATCGAACTAAAGTAACCGACTTAGCCTAGCGGGGAAGCAAGTTAAAGTGGCAGTGGGCAAGGCACATAGTTCGTAGAACGGATGTCCGATGAAGCCGAAAAGTTCTCGAATGGAAACCTCGTACCAGCAAGCGCAGCGTAGGAGAATATAGAATCGAGCTGGATGCTAGGTCCCACCTATCCACCTATCACTCCCACCGATCTTATTGGAGACCTATACCGGAGGCTCATATGTAAAACAGTCGACCTCCTATGGATGTAATGCTGATGAAAATTGATCAAATCTAGCATTTCTCTAAAGGGCGTGAAGGGACTATACTTCTATCCAGGAGCTCAACTTTTAAAACTTTTTTTTTTATATTCGAATGCTGTGCTGTCCCGTTTGCACTAATATAGATTTTTAATGCTGGCTCCTGCTCGCACTTGGTCTCGTTATCTGCGCATACGCCCTAGTGGGTTGGTTTAATAATACAGCCTTAGCTCTGCACATCTCCGCTTCGCTCCATTTTGGTGGAATCAGAACCTTACAAACATGAAATACTTATAAAGTGACTCTAGGACCCTGAATAAGGCTGGAGACTCACGGTCCGGTGGTTGTCCCTCTTCAAATACTGAGGACGTAGGAATAAGGACGGGTATTCATGGTCCAGCAAATTTAGGTCGATATGCGAGAAGAGCCCGCGTGCTAGTACTCTACTAAAATTAAGCGTGAGTAACACCTGTACTGTACTGTACCAGCCTTTTTAATAGTCCACTACAGGACGTAGGCCTACCCATGAAAGGGTGATTGGGCCATATCCACCACGCTGGCCCAGTGCGGGTTGGTGGATTCACACACGCCATCGAATTTCTTCTACGGACGTATGCAGGTTGCCTCACGATGTTTTCCTTCACCGAAAAGCCAGTGGTGTGAAATTCCGTACATAAATTCCAACTTCCAAGGAATTCATTGGTACGGGTTTGGGATTTGAACCCACGACCTCACGATTGTAAGGCGGGTATCATTACCACTAGACCACCACGGCTTCCTGTGCAACACCTGTGCTATACTTTAATTAAATTGTGCAAAAACTACGCTAGTTTCCATAATTAGACTTCACTTTATGTTATTCCATATTTACGTCCCTACTTAACCCAAAAATATGGTAACATATACAGTAACATAAAACATACACAGACAATTCGTCCCAGTTTGGAAACTTAGCGTGAATGGCAAGCTTTATTGTTCTCCCGAGGGCTCTAATGCGCGTGAATGGGCGGACGAATTTATTAACTGTGAAGATAACAGTAATTATTTGAGATTCTTGGACCCTGCTCAAGAGAGAATAAACATTGAGATAATTATTCTGTTGTTTAAAGATATATTTTCTTGTTTATTTGCGAGGGAGATTGACGGTGCAATTTAACATTTCGGCTGGTTACTTATTTCGTTTCTTTTTTGGGACGTTTTAGTTACTTAATAAAGGACTTTTGTTGTGGTAACAAGTGCTCGTAAATGTTTTAAGAAAGAAACACAGCTCTGGTTACATTAATTTGTGATTAAACTTACTTATACTCGTACAGGGTTATTTCTAATCAATTAGCATCCTTTTAGGGACTTATTCTGAACATCAAAACTAACAACTTTTGTTCTACGACTTTTATTAAATCTCAAAAAAAAAGTTGTTGTTCCATAGAAAAATATCGTTCACCCTCGACAAAATGTATGGAACAGCTGATTTGTTTTTGAGTTGCGACAAAAGTCGCAGAATAAAAGTTGTTAGTTTTGATGTACAGAATAAGCCCCTAAAAGGATGCTAATTGATTAGAAATAACCCTGTATATGTACCTGAGCTTAGAGAAATAGGAACATGGATAGCAAATTAATGTTCTATATAGTTTTAGCCTATGTAAGTAGTGTTGTAGTTAATAAATGCACGTAAAAAAGGCAACTGTTGTAAACAACGGGTTGCACTCCGGGAGTGCCGACAGAAGTGAAAACTTGAATATTACGTCATCCATACGAATTTTCGATCAGGTCACGATCTGACGCCGCTGAAGAAGTTTTCACTTAAAAATAAAAATAATAAAGTACTTAATTTCTGTAGATTATTATCTCTGTATACTAGTGTATACTGAAAAAACTACTTTTCAAATATTTTTCCTGAACGATACGCAGTCTCCCACCTAATGTCGTTTTATAGCTATAAATTTTGAAAATAATAAGATTTTTACTGCATTACAAAACAGAATTGATGGTACCTAACTGTAACAGCATTTACTATTGTAAATGCTGTTGGCATGCAGATTTCCGCCGGGGAATGGGATGCGCTCATGCGTGTTTTGGGGTGCAAACCCACTGTCACACATGTCACACTTGAAACGGAATAATTATTTTACGCAAAAAATGGCAAAACCGCCTTCCATCGTGTACAAAATTCGAATATCTCGCTCAAATTGTTTACATTATTGTAGAAAACGGCTCAGTCGATTTCTTTAAAATTTAAATGGGACCACCTCGGGAGTATACCCTTTCGAACTAAAAAAGAATTTTTCGATTCGGTTCACAATTAGCGAAATTATCAATGAACATACACAAAAAAAATACATACAGACGAACATAGAACCTCCTCCTTTTTGGAAGTTGTTTAAAAATACTAACGCTCATAGCGTAGTTCGACTAGGTGTTTCTTAAGCCATGTATTCACTGAGCAACAATTGTTTCAAAACTCAGTTTCAGAAACAAAATCTACGTGTTTCTTAAACAAATCATAATGTTTCAGAGACAATTATTTTGTTTCTGTAAACACCACATGTTTATCGGTATGTTTCTACATTGACGCTCAGTGAATACATGGCTTTAGTGTGAAGTTGAGCAACATTCGGCACTGTCTTCGGATGGGAGACCGCGGCGCGAGTGGCATTTACAACTGATGACTCGATTAACACGGTAAATTGTGAGTCCCGATTTTTTTAACCGATAAGCCATGTTACAGGCCTTCAGGCGGCTTGAAAATTTGCAGCTGGGCTAGCCACCCGTACTAGCAGAAAAACGTTAACCTAAATCCGGCTAAATAATATGTTTTGTGAAAAACATGCGAAGCTTTTTTTTTGACCCCATCAGTCCGCTGAGATATAATAATAATAATAAATACTAAGGGACATTTTACACATGGTCTTTGACCCCAAACTAAGCAAAGCTTGTGATAAGGCTGCCAGAGACTGATATACTACATACCTATATACATATTTATAAATACAAATCGTGGCATGGGCATATAATGAGAAGAGAGGATAGTCATGTCACAAAAAGAATTCTTAATACGAGTATGATGGTAAGTGGCAAAAGCGGGAGTGGAAGACCAAGAAAAATGTGAATGAATTGTGTGAAAGATTACATGCGAGAGAAAGGAGTTGATGATGAGAGAATAATAGAGTGAAGTGGCGAAAGGGAACGTACTGTGCCGACCCCACCTAGTGGGATAAGGGCAAGATGATGATGATGATACTTATAACGTAAATGCTTGCCTTGGGTGGGGATCGAACCCACGCCTCTTTGATCTAGAAGTCAGGGTCACTAACCACTGAGCCACCAAGATAATAATAATAATAATATATACTTTATTGTACACCAAAGAAAAACAATTACAAACAATCTTATAATTAATTAGGTATCTCAACGGAGTACAAGGGCGACCTTATCGCTCATAGCGATTTCTTCCAGGTAACCCGTGGAAAAAACATTATGGATCGGCAGAAAAGTCGGTGGTGCAATAATGAAAAAATATTTTGAAACTAAATTATAATATACACATGGTATTACATATTATACAATATATAAACATATTATACAATATAATACATACACATACACAATATATACATACATAAATACATAAGTACCAAAGTAATTAACACATAGATAGATAGTGATTATAGATAAGATTTTTGAAAATGGGAAGTGACTTAGCCTGCCTGATGGAAACAGGCAGCTCATTCCAAAGACAGACAGCTTGTACAGTGAAAGATTTAGTGTAGGACAGATTGACGTGGGAAGAGGTGTAGATTTTAAGTTTGAGAGCTCGTGAGGGTCGCAAGGAACCGGAATGACCAATAGTAAATTCGAATCGTTCCTTAAGATATGGAGGGATGGTAGGGTTAAAAAGGATTTTATAAAGAAAGGAGAGAATGTGAGTATTACGGCGAAGACGAATTGGTAACCATTTGAGCTTTTGTCGAAATTCAGAGATATGGTCATATTTTCGTAAGCCAAATATGAACCGAATGCAAAAATTTTGTAAACGTTTGAGCTTGTCGAATTGCTCTTCGGTTAGATCCAGATAGCAAGCGTCAGCGTAATCTAATATAGGAAATAGGAGAGATTTTACAAGCGCAGTTTTGGTAGCGATGGGGAGGAAGTTACGCAGCCGCTTAAGTGATGCTGCAGAACCAAACATTTTTCGGCTAACCTCAGATATCTGAGGGTTCCAAGAAAACTGACGGTCCATGATGATTCCCAGGTTTTTTACAGTCTCGCTGAATGGTATTGGAATGCCCTCGAAAACTACCTGCGGGAGATGGAACCAATCAATTTTGGAGATCATGCGAGAGCTTCCGATAATTATCGTCTGAGTTTTGCTTGGATTTATTGTCAAGCCAAATGATTTACTCCAGTCCCGTATATGTCTGAGATCACCATTTGTGGTCTCAATTGCCTCATGCAACTGTCCTAGAGGAGCTTGGGTATATATCTGCAAATCGTCTGCATAGAGATGATAGGAAGAAGTTAAATGATGAGTGATAGAATTTATAAAAATTGCGAAAAGAAGTGGAGATAGAACGCCGCCCTGAGGAACACCAGCAGTGACTTCACACCAAGATGAGTACGACTCATCAATGCGAACCCGCTGCCGGCGACCAAAAAGGTAACTACGAAACCAATCAATTGCCGTTGGAGATACGTTAAGAGAGCGTAGGATTTCCAAAAGGATATCGAAATCCACGTTATTGAAAGCATTGCTGAAATCAAGTAGTGTTAGCACCGTCAGCTGACAATGACCAATGCCATCTCTTATGTCGTCAGTAATTTTAGTCAAGGCAGTCACAGTACTGTGTCCAGGACGGAATCCGGATTGAAACGGGTTGAAGAGATTGTTCTTGACTAAAAAGGATGAAAGTTGTTGGTGGACAAGCCGCTCCAACACTTTGGACAAGAAAGGGAGAATGGAAATTGGGCGGTAGTCTGAAAAAGAATTGGGATTAGGTTTTTTTGGAAGAGGTGTAATTTGAGCTTCTTTCCACATTACTGGAAAGGTACCCGAGGAAATTGAGAAATTGAGAAGGTATTAGATGATAGGGGTGATCTCATCAAGTATTGGCATGATCATTTTGCGACTTATACTATCACTACCGACAGCGTTGGATGAAATGGCCTGGATACTCTTCTTAACGTCACAAGCGGAAAACTGATCGAAAGTGAATGCGTCGTGGTCGGGAGGATTGACGGAAGAAAGATGTTTCATGGTGGCAGCCTTCGCTGGTCCATCAAAATTGGAGGACGATGCAAAATGTTGATTTAGCAAATCGATGTTAAAGTTATTGGGAATACTATCTTGACGAGTTTTTCCTACTCCCATTGACCTTAGAAACTTCCAGACTTTAGCTGGGTCACCATTTTCTACGGAGCTATGAATGTGTCGGCGTTGTGCATCCCTACACGCTCTATTGCAGACATTGCGAATATTTGTGTACTTCTCCTTGGTAGCATCAGATTTGCACTGATTGAGCTTGCTTTTAGCCGTTAGTTTTTTGTGCATAAGAGCACGTATTTCATCTGTCAACAATGGGGCTGGCGCATGTTTAATTTTAACAGCTCGAATGGGTGCGTGGACATCGTATAATTTGGTTAAAATTCGGTTGAATTCTAGCAGTTTGTCATTAATATTTGCTGCATTCATTACATTAGACCAGTCTAATTCCTGGGCATCTTTGCGTAGATTGTCAATATTCATACTACCAAAACTACGTTGCAGAAGAATTTTGGGCTTGGCTTTAGGTGGGCGGACTTTATAAGACAGAAATATCAGATCATGGTGAGAAATGTCATCCGCCGCACACTGATCATACTTAACAACATGATTTGGAGAGGACACAAGCATAAGATCAAGAAGAGAGGGATTATAATTAGGTGGATTATGAGTAGCTTTAAGAGGAAGGATAGTGAAGTTGAGAGCCTTAGCTATTAATTGAAGCTTACGGGATCTATGATCTTGCTTCAAAAGGCATGTGTTAAAATCGCCCATAATTATAGTGTGATCGTAAGAAGTGGAATGGCTTTCTAGAAGAGTTTCAAACGAGGAAAAGTAATTAACATCCCGAGAATGAGGATAATAAACACCTAGAAGTATTTTAGTATGATGAAGTACGACTTCAACAAGAAGATGTTCTCCGGCATCGGATGGCGGCGGCTGCGCAGACATACTAATTACAGTGAAAGGAATATGAGTTCGAAGATATATAGCTACACCACCACCACCCTTGCCAATCCGATCATTTCTTATGAGTCGAAAGCCTGGCAACGCTACGGTAGAAGAAGGGAGAACCGGTTTTAACCACGTCTCAGAGACTAAAATAGCATGGATGTTAGGATGTGCAAAAGACGCAAGCATTTCTGGGAAATGAGCCGTAATACTTTGGGCATTCAAGTGGAAAATATTAAAGTTTTTAGGAACATCAGAGATCATTGACTCGATGGAGTCCAACAAGGAAGGAATACTACAGAAACTGTTCAAACTGTCACTGGTAGATGTAGAAGAAGAGCACGTGAGATATTCATCATCATCACTTGACATTACAATAGGTACTTGTATTAAATATATAAATAATAATAATATTTAAATAAATATAAAATAAAAAAAACAAAAAAAAAATACACAAAAAAGACAAATAGTCTACCTGCCAATTGTGTTAACATACTGGATTTACAAAAAAAAAATATAAATACACTGCAATATTAATTGATTTAAAAGATATCACGTATTAACTAAGAGAAAAATCTTAACAAGGTAAATGCTCGCATACATCAAAAAGACATAAAACCATAAAACTTACAAATAACAGAAAACTTACACTTACAAATAACAGAAAAATAAACTTAACAATTTTTGGCAAATGCCTAAGACCACAGAGCGTGACCAAAGGATTCGTAATGTCATTGTCATTACTAAATGACAGCTACAATTGACATTGACTTAAGTATGTGTGACAAATGACAATTAAAATGTTATTCACAAAATAAGAATTTTCGAAACGTAAAACTAATGTAATTGTTTACAAAAAAAAAAAAAACTTTAATTTGAAGAAAATTCGTGTTCTTGCGAGTTAAAATAAAAACATCGAAACGAAATAACAGAAAAATAAACTCAACAATTTTTGGCATATGCCCAAGACCACAGAGCGTGACCGAAAGATTCGTAATGTCATTGTCATTAATGACAGCTACAATTGACATGACTTCAATATGACAAATGACAATTAAAATGTTATTCGCAAAATAAGAATACGTACATGAAACGTAAAACTAATGATAATGCAAAAAAAAGTTAAATTTTAAGAAAAAGCGTGTACCTGCGAGTTAAAATAAAAACATCGAAAACAAACTGTCGAAACTACCCTGATAACCAGTTCTACTGTGAAAAAAAAAAAATTACGAGTTGAAGACTTTGATACTTCAATCACTTCTTGTTCATGGCGGCGGTTTTTTCTCGCCTGGGCCTCGAGCCTGCAGCATCCTTCACCACAGCAGGCACCGCCCGACTTCCAGCTGCCTGCGGCGGCTGCGGCTTAGCATCTGGGGCGATCTTCTGCACAGCATCAAGGTCCCCTCTGGCATTGACGCGATGCCGAGCGCCGTCCGGTCCGAGAATGAAAATATTGCCCTCACTCGTCCAGCACTTCGCAACACCAAATCGTTGACGCGCTGCCAAGAACAGGTCATGCCGTGCCTTCGTGAGGAATTCGGATAACGTGATGCCTGAGCCCTTTAGACTGGTCTTCGACTTCCAGATCTTATCACGAAGAACGACATCCCGAAGCTTGAGCAGGATTGGTCGCGGTTTTGACGACGTCGCACGCCCCATCCGATGACATCTACTGATGTCGGCGCAACAGAAGCTTGATATATTCAGCCTCTCCACCACAGCCTTTGTGACTATATTGCGGGTGTCCTCATTCGGTTCTTCAGGAATTCCGTGCAGCAACAGGAACTTCCGCCGTGAGCGCATCTCAGTTTGATCGAGCTGTTGAGCCAGCATTCGGATCTGGGCTTCGACAACTCGGAACGTTGTGACAACAAAGTTCTTGAACGACGACAGTAAAGTTCTGCAGCGGTACCTTCCCAAGTGGGCGTCTGTGTACTTGGCATCTGGCCCACGATCGAATCAAGGCGCTTGTGGAATGAGTCCATCATTTCACTCATAGACTGTTGAATGGCGTCCATTTTGTTTGGCCAAAAGTGAAGTTCACAGGTATCTTGTTTAAAAGTGAATTTGCAGTGTAATTATTAAGGAGATAACACTCAGTGGCAGGCAGGGTGCACTAATACTAGCATTTAACCATCAATTTGATGTGTAAGTACACAAATAATAATTTTCTTTAATAAACTAAGTGGAGCAATTTAGAAAAGTTGTTTCTTATTTCACACCTACCCACGGAAAAAAACAACAAGATAGTCTGTAACTTTGTTCCTCCTACGGATCTCCTCATTTCTGATTCGATGAAAACGTTATTTCGTGCAGAATACTCGTATTGGCATTTGACCCTACTTGAAACTTGGCACGGGATTTTGAAGAATTTGCTTCTGTTAACCCGGAATTTTATTCGGATTAGATTATGTCGGCGTTTTGGATGGAATACGAGAAATACACATGACGAGACGAACAAGTCGCTTGCATGATGGTGAGCGTCAACCTTAATCTTTGGATGGGTGATCGTGAGTGACATTTACAACAGCGCCACCGTGGGTAGGCTCTAGTTTTGTTAACTTCTTATTTTCTTCTAAGTAAGCGTGTTACATCCTAGACAGCATATGTTCATGCTTAACATCAGGCAGTGTGAAGTCAAACGCAAACCTATTCGAAATAAAAAAACTATTTAGCCATGTTCATTGTTCAGGCTTCAAACGACTTTGCTAGATAGCCGGGCTAGGATGCGCACCACGCTTTATTTCTTTCGACGTGTCAGAACGAGACAGAGTTATGGCGAAGTATATATCTGTAATTTATTCATACGTCGAAAAGAGTTTTTTTTTCGTGGTCGCATGCTTGGCCTACAGGGCTATCGCAAAGCCTTGTGCGAAGTTATTTTTATAGTCTGATATTTTCATACAATTTTGTACTAATTGTGTTTTCTCATTTGTTTCAGGTAAGAAATAAGGAACGAGAAGAGGAAGATCGGTATATCAGAGGCAATTTAAAATGTATGACATCAGAGATACCCACCCAACTTCTACAAACTTACGTGCTTTATTTCGAACTTACTTTTCAAGAGTGCTATTTTTACTGGAATGAGACGTTAATTTGTAGATTCTCCCGATTATTTCACCGATCAGCTTAGAGGTCTTAGGATGACTGAATAACTCTTACACTTTTTTTTTGGCAATTTTTTTAAATTTTGGTAATTTACCTCTAAGTCATTTTGCGCGTTTCAGCAGTCCGAAATGTCGTCTGTCTGTCCCAAAGTCCTGACCTTTAATCCAACCGCTTTGTCCTATTAGTTGCACCACTTAGTTTATGGTAACTATCGACGTCATTATACGTACATATCAAAAAATTGAACAGAATTTAAGTCATTCAACCAAAAGGCATTAGATTGGCCCACCCCCGCCCTCCGCGCGACTCAGCCGATACGTTCCCACATTTTCAACAAGCAATTTCTAAGTTTCATGCTTAATTTAACACACCTCGCTCGCCTATGTCGAGCTTTCGCAGTGCGGCGGATTGGACGCTGCGTTTATTTATTTTATTTTTATTAATAAACCTCACCAACACTGCACACAAACACAACACACGAAAGACAAGAACAAACAACAGCCAAGTGGCACAGCAATGACAGGCGAAGAGAGCTTGCCTTGAGTATATACATCAATACAATAAAATAAAAAAATACAATACAAATAACTAATTTACAGTGACACAATTAAAGGTTAAAGTTTATGTGATGAAAATATCAGGATAGAAGGTGAGTCCGCTTCTTTTGGTCGTTTTTGCAAGAACAAAATCCACCAACCAAAATATAGAGAAATTAGGAAAGTGCAGTCTGTTTCAATTACAAAATAAAAGATACATCGATATTAAACATCGAGCATTTTTCTATACAAGGTTTTCAAAAACATATTTCTACTTTTACTCATTTGCGACCAAATAAAGAAAATAATCGGCCAAGTACGAGTCGGACTCGCACACGGAGGGTTCCGTACTGTATGGTAGCCCCCTCTTAAATATTTATTTTATTATTTATTATTGAAGTGAACATAAAACTTAATATTCTGTGAAAATTTCAAGCATCTACCTGTTACCATTATTAATATAGAGCGAAAAACGTCTAAAAAATCAGGTTCATCTAATTTTGAAGTTTTGTGATGTATAAACGTACGAGTATAATCTTGGCATCTATTCCACCCTTGTATGAAAGTTCCTCTTAGGTGGTGAGTTGAAACTTGAAAAATGTATGCATTTTTGTAACAAACAACCGCTTGACATGAGTAAGGGAATTCCCATTCGTGAGGTTTGAATATTTTAAAGAAATGCAATGGCAGCGCTCGCGGCGAGAGTTTAGGTTCTCAGAATTCGGAGAATGAATTCTTTAGAAGGACTTAGCGTTTTCTAGAAGATATCTAGGTCGTAGAGCTTTTATAAGTAATGGTTATATTTCTTAGTATTTTAGGAAGTACAAACCTTTGATTCTATGAATGTGCCCCCAAAATTAAGAGAGTGAATTGATTGCTGATTGCTCTTCGAAGGCAGGGCTATGTTCAGCCGTGGTCTAGTGGACTATCAAGGCCTTGTATTTCTACCAGGCTTTCTCTTTCTCACATATTATTTGTTATTTTTTCTCTTTCTAAAATTCAAAAATTAAAACAGCACCGTAGGTGCTGTCTCAAATCTGTAACGGTATTTCAACCAGATTTCTATTTATTTTGCTAAAATCTTCGATAACGGAATTTAAGTTTTGATTTTTTTTGAAAATGTTGAAAGTTTACATGCTCTACCTGCATGGTCATATTGCTGGTACATCTATCGCCAAATACTTACCTTCATTAAATGGTGATTGCATGCTCTGCGATATCTGCAATAGAATGCGAACAGCCGAGGGCGGTGAAACAATCTACCCCCGTTTAAAGGATACCTAGTATTACCTGATAATAGACTTTCGCAACAGTTTTATTTACGTGACGTGAACATAAAATAAACATTAATATACTAATTGTACATGTACATGCTTCTAAGTTAGGACCTAGAATTTCTAATCGAGGTCATACAAGTCTACTAGAAACTAATATATCACAGTGAGTTACGCACATTTGACATTTCTCCGCAATTCCCATCATTAATCATCAAGCAATTGTGTAAGAAAAAAAGCCATAAATTGGTCAATAAGTTAATACTTTAATTCACTCCGGTCGGGCGAGCAAACGGAATAATCGCGTTATAATGATTGAGTGACAGCGCTTGCGCATACGATACTAGAAAACAGTAGTTTAGCTTCGTAGTAGTTTCTTCATCCGTGCAAACCTTGGCTCTCATGAGACCTCAGGTATTGCAGGGCTGATACACTCACCCACTCACTTCGATTGTATTATTATGATTTAGTTCCTCCTGTAATTGGCGGAGGGCATTGCTATTCCAAAACAGGTTTGTTCCTAGCTTGGACGGCAATGTTTCTCAACTTGCTTCGTTATTATTTATTTCATGACTAGTGTTAATATTATTGATAAGAAACGTTTGTTGAAACCAATTTCATTTTCATTTCATAGAATACGCGCGCGCTACGCACACATAGAAAGCCCTCGCAGACTAGAAATATTCACATTAGTGCTCGTAAGTATAGGCCGAATCAAATCTCTTAGCGATGTTAGCTACAAACTGCGGAAAAGCCAATCCTGACTGAAGCTCACTTAACAGCTGCTCGAGGATTGGGTTCCGCTTACCTATACGAATAACGATTGTGTGTAAAGGCTTCTACATGCGTACGAGAGCAAAGGAGAGGGGTAAATTCATTGGCGTAGGGGGAGTAGCTGCCTGGTTTGGCTCACGCAGTAAAATATATGTTACCATTTTCAAGTTTTCTGGGGTGGCCAAAGAAGTTGCTAGAGCTGGCAAGACCCAGTTTATGTTTACAAGTTCAAGTACTCATTAGAACTGCTATCTATGTGTTTGTATTTGTACCTTCTAGGTTGCGGGTCCACCAACCCGCACTGGGCCAGCGTGGTGGATATGGCCCAATCACCCTTCGTGGGTAGGCCTACGTCCTGCAGTGGACTATTAATAAGGCTGGCACAGACCTTCTAGGTTAGGTAAGCGTGTTATAATCTAATTGGTAGGTTCTCTGATGTGGGGTTATGACATCAGGCAAGACGTAAAGGAACCTATTTCTCGTATTAAATAATAAAATGTGTAACTATTCCACAATGGCTTCTGTTCTGTGAATGTGCCCTTGAGAGAATCTACAAATGTGTGCGTAGCTCGAGCGCGCGTCGTATGAAGCTAGGGTACCGCATTCTGCGTATTTCGTGTCTTGCGCATATAATGAGTATCTGCGAATGTTGCCCAATAAAATATAGTATGTTGTGCGTCTGCGATGGACGTTGAAAGAATTGTGAAACGAAGTCGTGTGCGACCTTGGGCAGAAAAGCAGAACTAATGTTCCATGTGTCGGGCGTGTTCGATAAATAAATAACATATATTACCTAGCAGAAGTTATGGAAGTTTATTATTACACAAGGTAATGTTTTCAATGAAATTTAAAATCAATAGAAGGCTTAAAATCGTCTTATATTGCCTAGTATAGAGAGAGCGCATCAGAAAAAGTTTGAATATGAGAGTCTATAACTAAATCCCAATCCAGATCTTTTATCAAAACATAATTAATTCCGTATTACATCCTTTTTAGGGTTCCGTACTCAAAGGGTAAAAACGGGACCCTATTACTAAGACTCCGTTGTCCGTCTGTTCGTCTGTCACCAGGCTGTACCTCATGAACCGTGATAGCTAGACTGCTACAATTTTTATGGCAGTAGGCAGGGCGCATAGCATGGAGAACTTATGATCAAAGGAACCGAAAAAGTAGAGTTTACGTTCGGGCAAGCGCAGCGTAAGGCGTAATAAGGTATGGTAATCTGACCTCATATTGAGCGCAGAATCACACTGGATGCAAGCCGCAAGCAACTGGCCTTAGTGGAGATTTATTGGGGATGGCGAATCCGATGTCCAGTAGTGGACGTCTCACGGCTGGTGTGTTGAGGATAGGTTTGAGATACGTACATGAAGACCCGAGTTCACCAACGCTGGTTAACTTAAACGCGTGGTTACTGTATTTAAACAATCGACGAGTCTTAGACATAAGTTCACCAACAGATGTATAATTTAATAATTGTTGGTTAATTAAGTCTTAAACAGCTTTTTAACAAAATGTTGCTGTTCATCAAGCAAAAACCGTTGTTTATATGTATACATACAGTAAACACACGTTTAACTTAAACAAGCGTTGGTGAACTTGAGTCTTAAAACCTTTAGCTAATGTTAAAATTAATACATAGACCGCCTTACCACAAAAGATTTAAACACGCTTGAAACACTGTTTAACCGTGCCATTTGTACTGTTAAACATTGTCTAGAGCGTGTGTAAAACTTTTGTGGTAAGACGGAAAATGTTATACTGGGTGGTCCGTACCAATACTTTATTTGTACCATCTCTAACAAAACCATTCCAGCTTGTCAAGTAAACCTCACTATCCCAGAAAACGTCCACGATAAATAGATCAGCTCGCGAACTGGGTAAAGACATACAAAACGCCGAAATTAAGTTTCTGTTCGGAACTGGGACGTCGCGGCATTAAAGTGAGGTAAACAAACACGGGGAAACTTTACAGCTGCGTTGCATCTTCTGGGGCGAGCGCTTGGTGATAGGAGAAGCGAATCAGTATAATTTTTAAGCCAAAAGTACACTCCAATGTACTACGATGTCCACCCATATGACATGCAGGATCGCGCTGTGTGTAAGCCGTTTGCAACCGTTTTTATTGGAAAACTGAAAAAGTGGCCTATGTCCAAAAATGGACGTCTCATAGCTAAAAAAAAGAAGACTAATGTAAATAAACTGAGACTAAAAGAAGACTGAGCTGCGATGTATAATCTAAGTTACTCTCACGATGTCTGCCAACTTAAAAACCGATAGATTTATTTTAGAAAGAAAGAAAGAAAGAAAGAAAATTTTTATTTACCAAAATATGATTAAGTTAGCAATGTCAATAAAATTATACCAATATTGTACCTAACTATACATTGAAATCGACAGTGGGTCCCAAACTCGGCTAGGCCGGTCTCTTGGGAGCCCTTACAAGTGGAGTTATCCTGATCAAATTCGCGCTTTAACATAAAAAGGGTCTTTAAGAATTATATTAAAAATTAGATAGTATAATAATATAAAATTGGAATCAGAATTAAGTGAAATTAAAACACAAATTAAATAACATAAATCAAATAAATTTAAAAGTTAAATCATGGCATTGAATAATAAAAAAAAAAAAAAAAAAAATTGGAATCAGAATCAATTGAAATCTAAATTAAAATACAAATTAAATTAAATAAATCACATCAATGCATAATCTATTTAGCTATATCAAAAATTATTATCATAAAAATAATTGGATCAACATCAAAATGAGATGATTCAAGTTTCACACATCAGTCATTTCATACAACACAACAAACATAGAAATCAATTAGGTAGCAGACGCAAATCAACAATCCGCAGTTTGAGTGTATATGAGTCTGTAAGTGTGTGTAGCACTGCAATACACGAGATCTCATGAGAGTCAAGGTTTGCAGTGCTACGTGTGTGTGTGTGTGTGTATGTGTGTGTTGGTGTGTGTGTGCGTGTGTGTGTGCGTGTGTGTGTCTGTAGTTTGCAGTGCGAAGCGTAAAGTAGGTAGGCTTTATAGGTCGTAGACTTTTACAAGTTCTTCAGTTTTTGAGTAATTAAGACTCTGAAGCCATGTCTTGACCTTCCCTCTTGCTTTCCTGTGTGATGTTTCCTTGACGTCACAGTGCCTGCATACCATATTGTATGTGAAAGTATGTATATATGGTGGCAAGCGGCATGCAAAAACTGTTCTGACCTTTGGAAGTGGAGTTACTATCGGTCGGACATTCCTTCTGGGAAGCTGTAGATCTGTTCTATGAGTTTTGGCTACTGCTCGCATAATAAACAATTGCCTAATAGTGAGCATTTTGGCCTCTTGGAATAGCTCTTCTGTGGGGTACCGTCGAGGTTTCCCCAGCATGACTTTCAAAACCGCCCGTTGTGCTCTTTCAGCAGCGATCATGCTACTTTTAGCAGCGCCGCCCCATACTCCGATGCCGTATTGGATTAACGATTGACACAAGGTTGTATAAACCATGTTTTTGACTTCTAGGCTGGCGGTAGGCCGAAGCTTCTTCATGATGTGTATCGTTTTCCGCAGTCTTCTAGATAATAAGGAAATGTGTTTCTCAAAGGACAGTCTCTGGTCTATTTGAATTCCTAAATATTTTGTCACAGTTGTTCTTTTAATTTTATTGCATAGGCAGTTGGTTTTATCAGTTCTGGTTGCAGGGCAAGTGGCACAGTGAAGTTTTATATTCTGGAATTTGGGTTCGGTGGCGCGAGATATGTGGAATCCGACAAAATTTGTTTTGGAAACGTTCAGAGTTAGTAGGTTGGCGTTTAACCACTGCATGACTTTTGCCATTCCCTTTTCTGCTGTACTTACAACTTCTTCCCAGCTTCGTCCGTGGAAAATGGCTACTGTATCATCAGCATAACAGATGAGTTTAGAATTTGGGATGTCTATTTCTAATAGGTCGTTCATATAGATTAGAAATAAAGAAGGTGGGTGAGAGTATCCCACCTTGTGGCACCCCAAAAGAAGTAACGCGTTCTTCGCTGAGGTATTCTCCTATTCTTACTCTTTGACTTCTGTTGCTGAGGTAACTTCTGAACCAGTTAAGAGCGATCCCCCGGATTCCTAGATGTTCTAATTTTGTGAGAAGAATAGGAATTGAAACAGTGTCAAACGCACGTTGGTCTAGTTGACTCATTCGTTGAAACGTCCCAAGGAATTTGCTCTCGGGATAGGGAGAGAGAAGGACGATTTACCCCCCTCCGATTTATAACTATTTGAATATGACTAGACTTGCTTTAAAGTAGTCCTTGAACAGGCCTATGGATAGTCCAGCTACTTTTTATGTAGTAGTATAGATAGTTTTTTTTGTGGTCGTTTTATGTCAATAGATAATGATAAGAAGCCCCATTATTTTCATTTTAGATAATCCCCGCTAATCGCTCCGCTTATGACCAACGTCCCACCATTCCCAGCTATTGTGAGGCACGTAGGTAAATCGTGATTTCTTCTGAACCGTGTTCCGTATCGTCGGATTGCAGGTATTTAACTATAAAGCACGGACACTTTTAGAATAAATCCCAGGCTCCGTAGAAAACTGCTTGTCGAGTTGAAGAAAAGAAGGTTTAGAAATATTTATTTCTAATATTGAGTTGACTACTTGTGAGAGATTGTAAAATAGATAAAGTTATTATTATACCACCCCTACACTGTCGATTTTCCTACGATACGTACGAAGCGGTTTGACTCAACATTTCTGATTCGTACCGCCATGTTACGGAACTGTATTTCAGCTTTCCTAAGAGATATAATATAAAGCTTTTCAAGATTAGGAGTGGATAGGTATCTTCTAAGTCTTCGTGCTTCATCTTCGACCACAACGTCGCTTACCAACAATCGAATTGGTGGTAAAGTGCGGACTTATTCGAGTTAAAAAAAAAAAACAAATTCACATCCCATTCATATGTCAGCGCGTGGGAATTTGCGAAGTTGTACCTAAGTTCAGAGACGCCATTAAGTTTGACTCAGCTTATAGTTAATACTTAAACGCAGAAGAACTGAAGTTATACCGACATAGCGCATATTAGCAAGATGAAGTGTCTATGAGCAGGGCACAAAACGGAAGACTGATGAACGATGAGGTGTTTCTCGTATGGAGACCACGAACCGACAAGCGCAGCTCAGGACGTCCACAAAATATACTGATAACTTTATTAAGACTGCAGGATCGCTTTCAGTCTCTTCCTTATTGATCTATTTTAGGAGGTTTATGTCCAACAGTGGATGTCATAAGAACTCCTATGGCTGAAGAAAAGAAGAAAAAGAAACTTTCCAAATGAAATATGTATTGTACTTGTATTATAAATCCGAAATTGTATTTGTTGGTTTATACTTCTTCTTTTATGTTTTGGCGTCGCATTGTTGTGCATTTGCCAGTGTCAAGTATTTAGTTTTAATAATTCTTGATATTTTATCAAAAAGTCACTGTCGTAGTCACTGTCGTAGTGACGTCATAGTCCAATAAAGTCGCGGTCAAGTCCAAACATAGTCCAAGTCATACCTCAGTAAAGCAGTGGAGACTTTACTAGAGGCGTCTATGGAGTTTTGGTAACAACACGGAACAACATGATACGTCACATTATATCACTTGCACACTCATGCACGTAAATCAGCTATTACCACAGTGTTTCCCTAATTATCACTGATATAAACACAAGTTTAACAAAATAATACAATGAGGCGACATGATTTTGCCGCGTTCCCGCCAAAAAACTTCTGGTTTATACTTCACAAATATTGCTGAAATGATGATGACACAAAGTTACTCACCGTCACTACGAGATTTTCTAGTATTGCTTGGCATTTTTTGTGTGAAAGTTGGTATAAAAACAACAATACAAGAGAGTCCCAGCGGATCGCACACAGTGACGGCGTTCCCTTCGATTATGTTTACTCTCTGTTCCGGGGTTTACTGGGACCATGGTTTTAGAATATAACCGTCCTACCACAAAAGTTTTACGCACGCTTTAGACAAAGTTTAACAGTACAAATTGCACGGTTAAACAGTGTTTAAAGCGTATTTAAATATTTTGTGGCAAGGCGATAATATTTTTAACCCATGTCGAAAGAAGAAATTCATAACTTTTGATGTAGGTATATGTATGTAGGTATGTATGTCGCATCGTATCCTAAGCCTTAAAATAACAACTGTTTTTGATGAGTGTTTTTTATGATAAAAAGCTGATGGAATATCATTTCGAAAACCAAGGATAATATATCTACGAGATGGGGACATTTTAAATCATTTTACTTATATGTCTGGCTTCTAGATACTAAATAAAACTGGTTTTTATGGCTGTAAAATACTAATTTATTTAATTAAAAATAAATAGAATAAGAGGAAGCTTACCTAATTCTTAAAAAATGTTTTAAAAATCCTTTAAAATCAGCCATAAGAACAGATTAATAATGAAGTTACCTACTTGGTATCTGTTATGCGAGAATGTAATTAATTTATATCTGACATAATATTCAATTCGTGCAAATACACAAGACGTGTGACGCCAAATCATCTCACAGGGAAAGATAACAAAATGAGCGGTAATCGGTATAGAAATAGACGAATCAAGTACTTGAGGACCGTCTGCGTAATCCAAGATACAGATAACGCAATAGATAAATTCTGGTTTACATTCCAAATATACTCTAGCACCCTGTTTACACTAAGATAGTTAACATACGGCATAAACTCACATAATATAATTCTCGTTGCTATTGGCACGGAATTCCGCGATAACAATTGACTAAGACGGATGACTTTCTAATTAATATTAACTGCGTATGTTAATTCTGGTTAATTCTAGGGACATGATTACTTGATGTGGCATTTGTTTGGGAGATTATTTTAGTTATTTTACATTATTATATGATGGCTAAATAAGTAAATGTTATGAAAATAGAATAGGTTTTAAACGGGTAGTGGAGAAACAAGGTTTTATTATAGTCGCCTCTAAAATAAGTACTTAATTGGTTTTTTCATAGGGCTAATTTATATTTGTAAGCTTTCATTTTTACAATTTTTAACCGACTTTCAAAAAGGAGGAGGTTCTATGTTCGTCTGTATGTATTTTTTTTTTTGTGTATGTTCATCGGTAATTGCGCCAATTGTGAACCGAATCGAAAAAATCTTTTTTAGTTCGAAAGGTTACTCTCCCGAGGTGGTCCCATTATGCCATTTTTTGCGAAAAATAATTATCATATGTCCGTATGTCAGACCGTCTACTTTATTCTACGTTCTGCGCATGGTATGCCGATGTGATGTCTCTATTTGAGAACCTTTTGAATCGGGATTTAAAAATTAACGCAGATTTCCATCTTTTCCTTGGAATCATACGCAATTATGCTGTTTCATTAGATCAGATGAAATCAGATTTTCACCTGTCAACCGTGAAATTGTACGTCCTTCACTGCGCTTTCCAGGGCGTGGTAACCATTTGGGAATATTTTGGGTCGGTTTATGAAAATAGAGAGTATTAGTGAATAGACAGGTCCGTCTATTTCTTAGAAACATGGTATGGTGACTATATTGAAACGTCACGCCGACCACGGCTGGGCTCTACCACGGCGTTATTCCAATCATATCTATAATCGTTGTTGTTATAACTGGATTAGGTTTGGTTAACTTTGTATTTTAACCGGTTGTATGTTAACCGGTTGTAGGTTAACCGGTTGTATGTGTTACCCGGTTGTATATTAACCGATTGTAAGATAAGCCCAGCGCGATCCTATGGTGGTGGACGTTCTACGCTGCGCTTGCCGATGCATGTTCTCCATTCAAGTACATGTTGTAAAATGGTTTTGAAATAGACTGAGTTCTAGAGAACTAGTCCCGTCTTTTTTCTAAAATGGTGACTTACAGTTCCTAGAGTTCTAATTCCGTTATTTTTCTAAAATTGTGGTTACTGTAGTGAAACATCACGCCGATCACGGGCGGGCTCCATCACGGCGTTATTCCAATCATAACTGTAACCGTTGTTGTTATAACTGGATTAGCTTTGGCCAACTTTAGTTTATCGCTAGCTTTCTAAAACTGTACAGAATGTCTAGTTGGACAATTTTGTTGCCTGAACTTTAAAGGTTATGATTATTTTCGGGACTAATTGCGAAACTTTAAAAGTTATTAAATGTTAAATATGTTAGAAGTTTGACGTGCTTAGTGGGACGTTACCATGGAATTAGATCTAAAGTAATATAGAATGCTTACTAAATTTTGCTCGCATAAAAACTATGTTACAGCTGTTTTATTCATATCTGGTTATACAGCATACGCGAGAGTGAGTAGAACAAGAAAAACGCATTGTCTGTCGGCATACGTCAAAATCACAAATTGGAATGTAAAAATGAAAAAAACAGTTTCACTTTGTCTTTTGCGATATGATCGGAAACTTTAACCCTCTAGTTCCAGTAAGAAGGTTCAAATCTCTGATTATTTATTTTACCTTCCTTAAGATGCGACAGCTTGTAGGTAACTTCACGACTTCAATAAGTTTTACAAATTATAATCGTTTAAGGGTCACTTTTATTGTTTGTATTTACGGTATTTACGGAACAGTTTATTACTATGTTTACCTACTAAATTACCATTATAAATTCGTCTCATGTTTTATAGCATTTGGTTAAATATAGTTATTAATTGTTTTATGAAACAGTCTTCCTTTCTAATACAGTTGATAGTTACCAGTGATCTCTTCCACGTTTTCTTTTTGGATATTATTTTTATTTTAGTTGATAGTTGCAAGTGATCATCTCTTCCACCGTTGGTGTTTGTAACTGTGTGTCACACGCTCGTGTGCGATCAGCCTAAGCCGTGCTCGTAAGCCAATCCAAAGCCTGTGCGCACGAAGGCTATCTGTTGCTGATAACATCACGAACTGACTCCATCAAAACGCACGCTTTAATATCATCATGCAATCTAGAAGCATCTAATGGATGCGGCATGGCATTTCTTCTGTCGTTTTTCCTTCATATGTTAAGTATGTTTTATTTCTTGTGGTGTCAAAAAAGTGTTCTTGTATTGTATTGCTATTTTGGATAGGATAGAACTTAATAATGTTTTTAAGTTTTGTAATGGGTAAAATGATTTCCTTATATACTGAAAACATGTTTTTAGTACAAAAATCTTGATTCTCTTCAGACGGTTTAGGGACGGCGGCTACCCCTTAAACCGTGGCTATTAATCCTAAAGCCTGTGCACACGACCCCGAGCCGCGGCGAAGGCTATCGGTTGCACATAACATCACGAACTGACTCCATCAAAAGCACGCTTTAATGGCTTCACGATGATCCTAAAAAGATGTAATGGATGTGGCATGTACATTGTACAGTTGGATGTGGCATATTAACATTTTCAAAGATATGTGTTGAAAATGAAAGATATTGATATCAACAGCTACGTTGCGTTTAAGTAATCTTTACGCTGCGTTTCGTCAAATAAGTACATATCAAACCTGATAACAGAGGCGCCATCGTAATTATATTAGATCAATAGCATAGTTCTGTTTCTTTTTCACTTTAGGCATTCGATAGATATCTCTATCGACGC
The DNA here is from genome assembly GCA_964007245.1 of Hypomecis atomaria. NCBI lineage: Eukaryota > Metazoa > Arthropoda > Insecta > Lepidoptera > Geometridae > Hypomecis > Hypomecis atomaria. The sequence continues at coordinate 20,815,679 of OZ023279.1, forward strand.
TTTTAACGTTGCTATTAAATCCACAGAAGAGAGAAGGAAATAGAAAGGCGATGTGGAGGGGAGGTTTGTCGCCACGTACATGAGTTATAACTCAAGTTACGTGAAATCGTGACATTTACTGTCTCAGTCGTTCAAGTGATTTCAGAGGTAATTTTTGCCAAAAAAATGCCGGTTTGCGCTATTATAACGTGTCGAATACAAAGCAAAGACTTTAGTTTACAAAAAGGAGGAATATCCTTTCACTGTTAAGTCTAAATTGTGGGCATTTTTAAATTTAAATGATTTATTTTACTGCCTAGATTTTCGTTGATAGTGGTTGCAAACACTTTATCGACATCGATAAATTTCGCTAGTAAGTTAATATTTCGCAATTCGAAATTTATTGTTATTAAGTATCTGAATATTTTGATTTAATAAAATATTTGTGATTGTGGTGTAATTTTCACTAATACAATTATTAGTGAAAATTACATTTGCATCACACTTTAACTATTATGTTCCTTATGAATAAAAGTTATCAGGTCCAATATATATACATATAAATATATAGATTGAACACGAAGCCGACTGCCGTTGCATGTTTGCTTTGATTTTCATTGATACATTGTATCTTCATTGCAGCTTTCCAGCCGATCCTCTGACGAAGAGTAAATGGATCGAGGCTACAGGACCGCAAGACTGGATTCCTACAAACGTTCCATTTACACGTGGTTCTTAATTAACATGTTTTTTATAGTTATACATGTATATTATCTCGACATATAAAATGCTTAGATCTGAATGACTGACTGACGGATCCACGCACAGCCTAAACCGCTTCAATAAGCGGTCAGGAGAGACTTGAAATTCGGAGCGTGAGTTCTTTGTATGAAGTAGGCGTCTGATAAGAATAATTTACCGAAATTCTAACCAGGAAAATACAGACGTGAAAAATTAGAGCTAAATTTGTGTGAAACAACGTGATTTTTGGTTCATTTACTTTAGATTTTGCATTAACATTCTGTAATAGAATTGATGGAAGATGTGTTTCGTGTTTTATTGAAATATGAAAGTTATTTTGGGGTTGATTTTCTTTGAAGTTGATATCAATACTCTTTAGTGTTTTTGAATTAAATTACTTTTTATTTTGATGCGTGTTTGAAAATTAAATCCGATTTTATTTAAGTAATCGGCCTATTGTCAGTAAAGATTACCCTTTTCTGAAGTTCCTTATACCATTGTATAGTTCCAATTAACAAAATAGCAATGTATGTCTAGGTATAAGGGTTCCTTGTTATGAGGTATGGAACACTACTTAAAGATATTTATAAATGTTGACTTATAATAAGGGACGCTAAAATAGAATGTTTCGAGAAAAAATGTATACGAACCACCCCGAATAATCTCTCCCGCTAGCACAAGCACGCGCTCTTACTCGCCCACGTAACCATTTACGTCTACGTTCAGCTAATCCAATGAATTAATTATATTATCGAGCTCCAAACTAGAAAAATATGATTGTAATTATTCTTCTCCTCCTTATAAATATTGGCGTCGCATGGAATATGTATTTGCCAGTGTCAAGTGTAAGTTCTATTATGATGTTATGATAACTAATATTGTCACATGTAATTCAGTTGTGTTCACATGTAATGTTAGTTTAAGCTTGTTTTGTATTGTTACGCAGTAGGCCGCGGTACGACGGCTAGTTGTTTACACCTAATCGCGAGATTTATGGTTTTATGACTCAGGCGGCACCGGCTTTTGTGTCGCGTCTATTGTTTGTTGTTTGTTAGATTTTTTTTGTGGTGTTTTCGTAATAATTAAGAACAATAGGGTTTCTCGAACTTTACACTTGTTTACTTTGTCAGTCACAATGGCACCGAATATTCTACAGATTTCTAGAGAACCCTTATTCCGATATAAATAGGGCGATGGTTTTCGTTCGTGGCAGTTATCGCGTTTTATACCGGAGCGAAAACATCTCGTGTTCAAGTGCGGTACCAGTGATTGTGAAGTGACTAGTTGTGTGAATATCAGTGCCAGTGTGAAGAGTTGTGCGAACCAGTTGTGTCGTGTGTACTGTGATTTTGTGCAATAAAGTGCAAAGTGAACAATCGGCGTTTTAACTGATTATCCAAGAACCCATCTCGTAACATTTGGTGTCAGAAGGGTGGATAATTGAAAATGCCGGTAACGCCATACGACGACGAGACACCTCGCACAAGGAGTCAGCGCCGACAGGAGGAAGCGCGCCGACAAGAGGAGCAGGAGCGCCGCCGGGAGGAGGTCGACCAACGACGCTTCGGAAACGATTCGCTGTTAATGGAAGCCAGCGAAACCGAGGCAACCAACGACGACTCCAGGAATCTGGGAGCATCTGCAGCGGCACCTTCTGCAGCACCTGCTGCGACACCTGCTGCAGCACCAGCCAACCCTGTGGCATTTGATATGGCTGCAATGATGTCGATGATGCAGTCGATGTTTGACCGCAACAAAGAAGACCAGGCTCGTCTACTGGAAGAACAGGCCCGCAGCAACAGAGACGAACAGGCTCGCCAAAAAGAAGAGCTGCTTGCAAGCTTGCAAAATACTTTGGGCAAGGAGATAAAAGAGGTCAAGGACACGGTCAAGCAGCTTGATACCAGCGTGAAGGAGCACGATACAAAGATGAAGGCGTACGAATCCCGTATTGTTGAAGCGGAAGCACAAATCGCCGATGTGAGGAAAGCCCTCAACGTTATCAAGTCTGGAGGCGGAACCGCTGCATCTACAACCTGCTTGCCAGCCTCACAGAAGATCAAAGTGACGCCTTTCGACGGGACTTCGTCATGGTCAGCCTACAAAATTCAATTCGACGCCGCCGTTCAGACTAATGGATGGGACAAGGTCCAAGCCAAGAACGCCCTCATAATGAGCCTTCGCGATGAAGCCCTGAGTATTCTTGATGCTGTGGGCAAGGAAGTGACCTACGATAAATTGATGGAAATGTTGGAGAGTCGCTACGGTGATGAGCACCTGGAGCGTGTGTACAGAGCGCAGTTAAAGAACAGGGTGCAACGTCGCAACGAAAGTCTTCAGCAGTGGGCTGTCGAAGTGGAGAAACTGTTCCGGAAGGCTTATCAGTCAGCACCGTTTCCCAACGACGAGCATCTAGTGGAAGCGTTTTCTAACGGGATAGCAGACTTCGAAGTTAGAACTGCAGTGAAACTCGGGCATCACAAAACACTAAAGGAAGCTTTGGCCCAAGCCTTGGAAGTGGAAGCTGTACGGAATCCAGCGAGAGATGTTCAACACTTAAGGGAAGTTAAAGAAGCGTCACATCGTACGAGGTTTGGTCCAAGATGCTACAACTGTGAAGAGAGAGGCCATTTATGGCAGAATTGCCCAAAGCCATGCCGAACCAGGGACGATCGACTATTGGAAGAACGGAAGGATCGCGAGGCAACGCATTCACTATGGAGGAATAAACGACCTGCTGAAGAAAGCGGAAAATGGCGAGTGTTATCCGGGCCAGAAAAGCCAAAGATTTTGATCTCACAAGCTCACGATGGGAACAGCTTGATCATCAATGGTGCCATCAATGGAACTTCTTGCAAGCTGACATTGGATACAGGAGCTTCTCGCACTGTCATCAGTTCCCGACTGGCTAAGCGCTTTCTTCCGAACTTCGAAAGCTGCAAAACCGTTCAACTTCTGACAGCGACCGGTCAGCACATATCCGTCCGAGGAGAGAAGCTGGTGGAGTTAAAGTTGGGTGAGAAAACTTTCCAACACAAAGTCATTGTGGCTGATATAGTCGACGATTGCATTCTGGGTCTTGACTTCATGCGAGAACATCATTGCGAGATAGACGTCAACCAAGGAATCTTGAAGTGTGGAAGAGAAGAAATCTTCATGGAAGGCGCCACATCAGGAAAGGTTTATTGTCTGCAGAGAACAGTTCTTCCACCTAGATCGGAGACCATTGTGGCAGTTAGATTACCGCCGAAGTTGGGACATCAACGACGATGTGTGCTAATAGAACAGTCGGAAGATGATCAACCATGGTTATTGGCCCGAACTCTGGTGAGGACTACTAATACCGCTGTGGTACGTGTTCTCAACACAAGTAACGAGGAACAACTCATCAAAGGAGGAACCCCAATTGGTACTTGTGAAGAAGTAGACTGGTTGCGCAGATGCCAAGAACAACCAAAGGAGAAATACAACTGTGCTGGGAGTTACACAGTGTCAACGCTATTGGAAGATTCCCGTAAAGACCTGACCGAAAGAGAACTTCTGATGGCAAAGAAGATGCTGCAGCGCTACACCGACATATTTGCTCTCGATGATGCTGTCAACGGGAAGACTGGATTAGTGAAGCACACAATAAATACAGGAAGCGTGTCACCGATTTGACAGCGACCAAGAAGGATACCAGTGGCTCGAGAAAAAGAAGTTGAGTCAATGATCGAAGACATGGCACGCAATGGTGTGATAGAACCTTCATCCAGTCCGTGGTGCTCGCCAGTGGTTCTAGTGAAAAAGAAGGATGGCAGTATGCGGTTCTGCGTTGATTATCGACGACTCAACGATGTAACGAAGAAAGACATCTATCCTTTGCTGAGGATCGATGACACGTTAGATACACTGACAGGTATGAAGTGGTTCACTACGCTGGACTTGAAGAGCGGATACTGGCAAGTGGAAATAGATCCTAAAGATAAAGAGAAGACCGCATTTTCGACGGGAAAAGGCCTGTGGCAATTCAACGTGATGCCGTTTGGATTGTGCAACGCGCCCGCTACGTTCGAAAGACTAATGGAGTTAGTGCTCGCGGGACTGATTGGAGATGCATGCCTAGTCTATTTGGACGACATCATAATTGTGGGAAAAACCTTCGAAGACCATCTGCAAAACCTGGAACGAGTATTGACTAAGATTCGCGCAGCCAATCTCAAGCTGAGTCCGAAGAAATGTTCCTTCTTCAAGAGGCAAGTGAATTTCCTGGGACATGTGATTTCCGAAGCTGGCGTACAGACGGATCCAGGAAAAGTCAGTGCTGTCAAGGATTGGCCTGTGCCAAAAGACAAGACGGAAGTTAGAGCATTCTTGGGTTTATGCTCCTACTACAGGCGATTCGTGAAGAGCTTTGCTGACATAGCCAAGCCGTTGCATAGACTGACAGAGGAAAAACGACCCTTCCTCTGAAATGAAAATTGCGACGCAGCTTTTCAAGAGCTAAAGAAGCGACTTTGTAATACGCCTATTCTTGGCTTCCCGGACACAGAGAACGAGTTCGTCGTGGACACTGACGCCAGCAACACCGGCATTGGAGGAGTACTGTCACAAAGGAAAGGAGACCAAGAAGTGGTGATTGCGTATTTCAGCAAATCCCTGTCCAAGCCGGAAAGGAACTACTGTGTGACCAGAAAAGAGCTACTTGCAGTGGTGAAGACATTGCGACATTTTAGCAAGTACCTGCTCGGGCGAAAATTCCATCTGAGGACCGACCACGCTGCCCTTAAGTGGCTACTACAGTTTAAGGATCCCGAAGGCCAAGTGGCAAGATGGATTGAGCAACTACAAGAGTTTGACTTCACCACGGAGCATCGCAGTGGAAAATCTCATGGCAACGCGGACGCACTGTCAAGAAGGCCATGCTCAGAGGACTGCAAGCATTGCTCACGACATGAGTCGAAAGATTCAGTGCCCGTCAGAATGCTCAAAGCTGACATCGGTGACGAATGGAAAGAAACCCTTCAGGTTGCACAAGAAGAAGACGCCGACATCAAGCCGATTCTTGAATGGATGGAATCAGATGCCCCTAAGCCAGACTGGAGTGCTATTGCTTCAATGAGTGTTACGACAAAGAGCTATTGGGCGCAATGGGATAGTCTGGTGCTTCAGGAGGGAGTACTTTGCCGAAAATGGGAAAATGCTCGTGGCAACCAATGCCATCTCCAAATGGTTGTACCCAGAGCAAAGATACCTGAAATTTTGAAGCTGTACCACGAAGGGTTTTCGGGAGGACATCTGGGTGTGAAACGGACACTCTTGAAAATTCGAGAAAGGTTTTACTGGATCAACTGCAGAGATGACGTAAAAGACTGGGTACGGAAATGTACGAGCTGTGCATCAGTGAAAGGTCCGCATACCCGCAGCAGAGGAGCATTAAAGCTGTATAATGTTGGAGCACCATGGGAGCGAATCGCACTGGATGTGGCCGGACCATTTCCTGTGAGTGAAAGTGGCAACAAGTACTTCCTTGTCGTCATGGATTACTTCACCAAGTGGCCGGAAGTGTTCGCAATTCCGAACCAAGAGGCATCGACGATAGCAGACAAATTGGTGCATGAAGTATTCTGTCGATTTGGAGTACCATTGGAAATCCACAGTGACCAAGGAAGAAATTTTGAATCTCAGCTGTTTCAAGAGACGTGCCGGTTAATGGGTGCACACAAAACAAGGACAACGTCTTACCACCCGCAATCAGATGGAATGGTGGAGCGATTCAACCAAACTCTGGAGAGGTACCTGGCAAAAGTAGTCGGAAGCAAACAACGGGATTGGGACAAGCATATCCAGCCATTTTTGTTGTCATACCGAAGTGCTGTTCATGAGAGCACAAATGTCACTCCCGCTTTTGCCAATTTTGGACGTGAATTACGGCTACCAGCCGACTTAATAACTGGCATTCCACCGGATTCCCCACAACCCATAACTGAGTACGCCAGTGACTTCCGGAACAAGATGAACGACATCTATGAGCACATTAGAGAGCATGGCCAGCAAGCATCTGAAAGAATGAAGACTCGATACGACAGAAGGGCTAACAATCCTGGGTTCGAGGAAGGCTCGATGGTATGGCTGCACAATCCCATACGCAGCAAAGGGAAGTCTCCAAAGCTACAAGCCAAATGGGATGGACCGTACCGAGTGGTGACCAAGATCAACGACGTGACGTTCCGCATACAGAAAGGAAATCGAGGTGCCCCCAAAATAGTTCACGTGGATCGATTGGCGCGATATCACGGATGCAACGATGCTCGGGACGAGCATGTCTTGGGAGGAGGTGGTGTTACGCAGTAGGCCGCGGTACGACGGCTAGTTGTTTACACCTAATCGCGAGATTTATGGTTTTATGACTCAGGCGGCACCGGCTTTTGTGTCGCGTCTATTGTTTGTTGTTTGTTAGATTTTTTTTGTGGTGTTTTCGTAATAATTAAGAACAATAGGGTTTCTCGAACTTTACACTTGTTTACTTTGTCAGTCACAATGGCACCGAATATTCTACAGATTTCTAGAGAACCCTTATTCCGATATAAATAGGGCGATGGTTTTCGTTCGTGGCAGTTATCGCGTTTTATACCGGAGCGAACATCTCGTGTTCAAGTGCGGTACCAGTGATTGTGAAGTGACTAGTTGTGTGAATATCAGTGCCAGTGTGAAGAGTTGTGCGAACCAGTTGTGTCGTATGTACTGTGATTTTGTGCAATAAAGTGCAAAGTGAACAATCGGCGTTTTAACTGATTATCCAAGAACCCATCTCGTAACAGTATTTACGATGTGAAAATAAAGTTATTTTTTATTGTATTGTAATTATGGTGTAATTTAATAAAATATTTGTACTATGATAATATTAATTATGAAAAATAGTTAAGTACAGTCGTGGCCAGCACAAAATGTCTAAATACAATTGATTAGCCAACAATGGAATTTAGGCGACTTCCACCGTGTACGAAATCCAAATAGTTCGCAGGAATTGATTTGGCATCCATGTAGTACCTATATTAGAACTGATAGAAACACAAGTTTTATAAATTAATACAATACGGCACGTTGACATGATTTTTCAGTGTTAATTCCAAAAATTCCTAAATAGTAATAAAACTGCACAATCATTTTCATCAATTATATACTAAATATATCCAGTTACATTATCCATAAATTATGCAATACGTATAAAATCACATTATCGATAAAATTAAACTGCACAATTCATGTCGCCCATCACTAGCTAAATGCCAAAAAACAACTGTGATACCATATTCAAATTCGAGATTGGCCCATTATATTTTTTTTGGCTTGACATGTACCACGCATTTGCCATTGTTATGTAACATTAATAAAATAAAGTGAATTTAATAACTTTAACACGGCATTTAAATTATGACCAAATTAATGTTAAGGGTCTTAGGTACCTTGGTGATGTGACAGAAAGTATACTACGCTCTATTCTAAAGGAAAAAAAAAATCTCCGATGCTAGTGAAAATTGCACAGTTATTGTGCAGATATTTTACAGTGGTAATACACACTTGGCGACAGCGGTTTTCATAGAAAAATTGTATGGATTTCCTTTCTAATCTAGTTCTGCTGTTTTGTGATTAAATCTACGCTGGCGCCTCTGCAATCAGACTTATTACTCGTATCAATATTAGACGTCTACAACGCGACGCATCCTTTTTGGGAAATTATCTTATAAATACCTACACATAGATCCTGACTGGACCATCGACACGACGAAGTTCAAGAATATTAATTACCTGAAAATTTTCTCCAATAATGTACATAGTTATCCTTCAACTGTTGAAAGGTTGTAAGTAATAATTTTTTTTTAATATAGTACCTATACTGGTATATTTTTAAGGCGATACGGTTTCTTTGTCATTGAAAATAAAAATGCCGCATCCATTCTTCCTTCCTAACTCGAGTACGTTCAATTCGATTCGGCGGCTAATGGGTGTTGCAATCGCAGCGTTCATTACTGAATTTGATATATTATCATTACTGAGCCAAGCTTAGGCGTAAATGTCTCACCCATAAACTTAGTATTATATTTTATACAATTACACATACTACGTCAATATCAGTACCAGAGAGGTGAACAATAATTGGTCAAGTGCGAGTTGGACTTGCGTACGAAGGGCTCCGTACCCTTTTTTTTTACCAGGGGAAATCTTTTATAGATACCACCACACCTCGAGGGCAGGCGGGTGGTTATGTGGGAGTCCTGCCGACTGGACAGTATACCCACCAAAACCCCTGGGTGTTCCACCACTGCGCCTGGTGTCGGGGCTACGGGCACGCTTCCGCACTCCTCCGCGGCACCCGACAGCGCTGGCCCAACTCGGGCCCCACCACGGAGCTTGCGCTCCCGCCAGAATGACGATGTGTCGAACACCAGACACATCGTCATCCACCACCTGGGACCAACCAGCACTGGGCGTCAGACAGCACCCGTATCCGACAGCCGTGGTCCCGATGCAACGGGTCAATTAAAGTGGCCCCGCGCCTGCCACTACGGCTGCAGAGGATAGGGAGAACGGCCATCGCGATACCGACACTCATCTTCCCCTGCAGCCCCACCGCCTCCGCCAACACGTTGGCGGCACCCGTTAGGGCCGCTGGCAGGACGGATAGACAGCGGCACACTCGCCGCCCGTCCATCCCGTCGCCGCCCCCGCCTCGATGGGCTCGGCCGCGGTATCGCGACGAGCGCGACACCGCAGTCCACCTCAGTCGACTTGCGACCTACTGGCCAGCCTCCGCACGGGCTTGTCGAGGCCCAAGACCCGGAGAGGCCGGCCCCACCTCGGGTTCCTCTTGGTACACCAGGCTGGCGAGACCTGGCTACTAAGCCCCCCCGCCACGACAAGGCGGGAACCCACTCGGGGGGGAAGGGCTCCGTACCCTGTGTGAACCCCCCTTAACCCCATTTCAAGCGTCTAGGTACCTGCTGCCGTTATTAATATGGAGCAAAAAACGGCAAAAAAAATACGTTTGTTATATGGGAGCCCCCTTAAATATTTATTTTATTCTGTTTTTAGTATAGAGATACAGCCTGGTGACCGACAGACTGACAGACGGACTAACGGACGGACAGCGGAGTCTTAGTAATAGGGTCCCGTTCTTAACCTTTGGGTACGGAACCCTAAAAATCTGTTCATTTATTACTTTGATGAACTCACTATGTGTGCTAAATTCAAATTTTGTTTTTTGTGCAGTTACAGCTGAACTATTTTACACGTAGTTTGTGAACAATAAAATTCAATCAAGTGAAAACTGACTTAAACCATAGCAAAGAATCGAGTTCAGAGAGAATAGTAAGTTAAAACTTATTTTATGCGGTAGGTGTACATAAAAGGGCATCTGATACAATATGTTGAACTTTAATATTCATTCCAGAAAGGTCAAGAAAAATAACTCTGATGTTTAATTTTGTTCGAGACTCTTTTTATTATAATATGTTATCTCTAAGAACTCTAAGTAGATATTTACGACTAATAAAAATAATTATAGTAAGTTTTCCTTGTTCATACTTTGATAACAATCATAGTAATATTTCCAGCATACATTTTAATCCTATTGGTTTAGGCGTTAATACTAACAAAACTTAAGAAACATTTCAAAAACTATAACTATTTAAACTAAACCTACTTAAATTAAAAACTTATGCTAAAAAAACTTACACTAAAACTTACAGCGTTAATTAATATTAAATAATCGGGCAAGTACGAGTCGGACTTGCGCACGGAGGTTTCCGTACTGTATGGGAGCCCCCCTTAAATATTTATTTTAATTTGAATTTTATTATTTAAGATTGAAGGGAATATACAACTAGATAGTCTGTAAAAATTTCAAGCATCTACCTGTTACCATTATTAATATAGAGCGAAAAACGGCTAAAAAATCAGGTTTGTTGTATGGGAGCCCCCCTTAATTATTAATTTTATTCTGTTTTTGGTATTTGTTATTATAGCGGCAACAGAAATACATCATCTGTGAAAATTTCACCTGCCTAGCTATCATGGTTCATGAGATACAGCCTGGTGACAGACAGACAGACGGACATCGAAGTCTTAGTAATAGGGTCCCGTTTTAACCATTTGGGTACGGAACCCTAAAAAATCAACATCTAAACCTAAACTTCACAGAAATCGCAACGCGTATTTTCAAGTATCTTCAAAGGTCCCGAATTGCTACAATTAAAACCTTTTTGATGAACAAAAAGGTTTTTTTTCCCAATTAAGTTTATCAAAGAACCGCCCCGGGTCGACAGGAGTGATGTTTTTAAACAGGCATTTGTAAAGAAAAAAAAAGTTTTTTGGTCAAGAAAATTAGGTAGATATCATTAATTATAGAAAGTAATTAGAAAATTGAAGTGGTAGTGGAGCTCGTAGAACTTATGACTGATTGAGTACATAGTAAAGATATCCAATGGAGATCACGCACCCGCAGGCACAGCGTAGTACGCCCATGCACATAGGTGGCAGGATCTATTATATTATATCCATAGCCATATTCATAATTTGTTTCTATGTGAAATTCTCAAAAAACTTTTAATAAATAACTATACACGGTCCAAATCTGGTGAAACTTTATAATTATTTTAAGCGCATGTGGTATATTGGTGTTAAGAAGCTTAACAAATAAGCGCTACCGTGGATCGGACGACACATTAATTAGTGGGTTTCGGTTGTTAGCAGTATAGCCATGTGAGAGGCTCTCTGACACCAGGGCCTAACGTAACAAACGAACTTTATTATTTTTTATTTGTCCATTATCAACAATTTCAGTTCTAACAAGAAACTCAAAAGGGCAAAATAAGCATTCCAAATTTAAAGCGTTTTAAACCGTTAACTTTTGAATAGCTGACGTATTGCCAACATGCAAATACTTTGATAAATTGTTTGTATTTGGAACAAACGTTGCGAAGTTTGTGTTGGTAACATTGTTTAGAGTTTCCCTTAAAGCTAAACAAGCATAAAATGTTCAAAGAATAATGTAACGTATAGGAATTCTCGAATGGAGACCACGTACCCGACAAGCGCAGCTTAGGACATTCACCGACTGGGTGGACTGAAGATCGGAACTCGGTGGATGCAGGCCGCTTTCAACCTGCCTTATTGGATATCCATAGGGAGGTCTATGTCCAGCAGTGGACGTCCTACAGCTGATGTATGATGATGCATCGTAGCGCTCATTTATGGTGGCGCGCTTAGACACTCCTATCTGATCACCAAAGTCATGCAACAGGTTAAAAGTTTCTTTTATGTGTAGAATCTTCATATTAGCTATTAGACGTCCACTTCTGGACATAGGCCTTTCCATTGAGACAGGTTGGAAGCGGCTAGTATCCAGCGCCATCCTTCTCCTCATCAGCAGTTGGGCTCCTGTCTCATCAGTCCACCTTATGGGTAGATAGCTCCGGCTCAGAATGTCCCTTTCTCAAAATGTCTACCGCTCAAAAAACTACCCTTTTGCACAATGTCCCTTTCGCAAAGTGTCACTTTTTCAAAATGCCCTTTTCGCAATATGTGACTTTCTCAAAATGTCCCTTTCGCATAATGTCCCTTTCGAAATATGACCCATTCGCAATATGTGCCTTTCGATAAATGTCCCTTGCGTAGAATGTCCCTTGGAGCCCCAGTGACTCTGTTTGACGTGTTGTCAGTGTATAAGCATGTGATGAAGAAAAAACAATCAATCCCGATTATGTTAATAGGGGTGGATGTATTACGCTGCGCTTGCTGGTACGTAGTCTCCACTCGAGAACCATTAAAACCCATACAAGGTAAAAAAAGTACAAAGGGATAAAATAAAGAATAGATTGAATATAAAATAAAGAAATCAGTTCGGTTTATTCCGAGGTTCAAAATCTCACGCAGCAAAGCGCCACCGAGGCATTTTCAAAAATCTAGAAAAATATCTCACGAAAATACAGGAACTTTTTAAAATAACAATCGTTTTCAATCCCTTCTCCCAACAGCTTTGAGTATTATCGCAGAACAATGGTTTGTAGATGGATAACTTTTTAAATATTGTAGAGTAGAGCAGAATTTGTGCGGAAATGAAATTTACGTGGCCGAATACTAACACGCTGAAATGACTATGTTAGCGTGTGCAGCTTAAATGTTGTTTTGTGCATTTTTTTTAAATCTGCCAAGTGCAAGTCGGATTCGCGCACGAAGGGTTCCGTACCGTGTTGGAGCCCCTTTAGCCCCATTTCTCTTGCCTTTATTAATAGCGAGCAAAAAAAACTCCTAAAAATCACTATTGTTGTATAGTAATGAATATTTATTTTATTCTGTTTTTTGTATTTGTTGTAATAGCGGCAACAGAAATACATCATCTGTGAAAACTTCAACTGTCTAGCTATCACGGTTCATGAGATACAGCTTGGTGACAGACAAACAGACGGACAGCGGAGTCTTAGTAACAGGGTCCCGTTTTTACCCTTTGGGTACGGAACCTTAATAAAAGTATGTACCTACTAACTACTTATTTTCCGCGTTTAGGCTGCTTTTCAGAAATGTATGAAGACACAAACACTGCTGTAGTTTTCACTTACGAATACCGATATCCCCTCAAAAGAATCCTCGTGATTTTCAATTATTATTTGAAGGGTGCAAAAGAAAGAAATAAAATCGGCCAAATGCGTGTCAGACTCGCGCACGAAGGGTTCCGTACTGTATGTAAGCCCTCCTTAAATATTTATCTTACATTACAATTTAATTATTTATTTTTTAAGTTACCATATGACTAAATATTCTGTGAATCTTTCAGGCATCTACTTGTTGCGAGCAAAAAAGGCTAAAAATCTAGGTTAGCTATCACAGTTCATGCGATACAACCTTGTGATAGACAGACAGACGGACAGCGGAATCTTAGTAATAGAGTCCCGTTTTTACCCTTTTGCTACGGAACCCTAAAAAGGATAGTTTGATAGCATTAAGAGTCATCATAGCAAGCAATTGAGCAATCACGTGGTATGACGTGCGACTTTTATTTGTTCAAAGTATCCGTGGTGTGCAAGAGAATACGTATTACACAGTTGAGTATCTATTACTGTTTATTCTGTGTAAGTATTAGCGCGACTGTAAGGCACAATCTTCCCCTCGCATACGACGGAAGCCCAATACTTTAGTTTTATATTTTAAAAAATCCGATATTTATGGTGAAAATAAACGGGGTTTCGAGCTATTGTTCTAAGAGGTTTATCGCAGTACTACAGCGCACTTTTATGAGGAGGGAGAAATTAAATTTGTGGGAATAGACCTTCGAGCAAATATCAATAAAGTCACAATCGTGCAAAAAAGTGTCCGAGCCAAAACCCTGCCCAAGCTATGTAGTGGGCAGGCTTTTTAGTTAGTCGTAAGCAAGCGGACCACAAAGGCGCGAGATGCCAAAGTGCTCGGTTACAAGCACTATTTAGGTGACATAATGTCGAGATTCGAGAAAACGGGTAGTTGTGAATTATTTAATGTAAATATCTAAGTCGGTATGTATGACGGCGCTCGGATTTTTTTTTACTACTTTCACTTAGGGACCGTAGCTCTGTAGATATTTGCTCGAAGGAATAGACGAGAGTGTTTAGTTTTACTCATATTTGCGGGGAAACATTGTTCAATGTGAGTGGAGGAACTACTTATTTTACGAGTATTTTGGTTTTACGATGAAAGAGCGTCATTTTGGGATGTCATTCTGTAATTATTTGGTCTGTCACTACATAGTATAAAACAAAGTCCCTTCCCGATGTCTGTCCCCATGTATGCTTATATCTTTAAAACTACGCAACGGATTTTGATGCGGTTTTTTTTAATAGCTAGAGTGATCCAAGAGGAAAGTTTATATGTATAATACACCTGTGCGAAGCCGGGGCGGGTCGCTAGTATTCTATAATTTACTAGTAGTTCTCTGAACAGTAGACCTTGCAACTGTTCAACTGAACCTTCATAAGCTCTTTACCGATTTTATTCAAATTCGCAAATCTTGTTATCCTTACATAGTATAAAATAAAGTCGCTATTTTCGTTTGTTTGTTTGTTTGTTTGTCTGTATGCTTAAATCTTTAAAACTACGCAACGGATTTTGATGCGGTTTTTTTTAATGGATAGAGTGATTCAAGAGGAAGGTTTATATGTATAAAAATTCCCGAAATTCCCACGGGAACGGGCACAACGCGGGTAAAACCGCGGGGCGCTGCTAGTTATTTATAATTTATTTATCTTCTCAAATTATCAAAATTGGCATTAAAAGATTCCGAGATACTGTCTTCACTGAAGAGGCAAAAGGGTATCATTCTGTAAATTTTTAGTTAAATTTCTTCATTTCGGCACATTATAATTGTTTGAGTACTCGTATTTGTTGCCGTTTTTTGCTTATTTTAACCTAACTGACAGGCGATGTACTATTTTATTTCCAAAATTTTTTTTTAAATATAATCTGTACATTTATTATTTATAATTAGCGCATTGTAGGATAGACGGATGCAAACCGCTTCCAACTGGTCTTTTCAGAAATTTATAGGGGTGGCTTATGTCCAGCAGTGGACGTCTGATAATTATGATGAGGCCTCCTCTTTAGATCTGCAAAGGATTATTTATTTTTAACCAACTTCCAAAAAGAAGGAGGTTCCATGTTCGTGTGTATGTTTTTTTTTGTGTATGTTCATCGATAATTTCGCCAATTGTGAACCGAATCGAAAAATTATTTTTTAGTTCGAAAGGTCCCCGAAGTGGTCCCATTTAAATGTACAGAAATCGGCTGAGCCGTTTTTGATAAATCAACAATAATGTAAACAATTCAAGCGAAGTATCCGAATTTTGTACACGATTGAAGGCGGTTTTGCCATTTATTGCAAAAAATAATTATATGAAGTTACATTCTGAGTCATATCCTATTAATTAATAGGCTATCTAAACTGTTATTCTAATCCGGTTATTTAATTCACGTAGTATGTAGTCCGCCCCTTTTTTTGCAAAGCCACATTTAAAGAACCTATAAAACGAAGATAAAATACATAAGAATATAGTTAAAAATTAGGTATTTCTGCCTGTTTGTTATACCAATAAACAATCCATGTCGATTGCAATAGCTTAGCATTGAAATAGTTCATTAATTACTAAATGATACCAGAATTATTAGAGCAGTTTCCGAGATCATAATTTTGTACAAACAAATATGCAAGAATTGTTTGTTGAAGTGAAACTTCTAATGCGACTTCCAACAAGGTGGCATTAAACGTTTAACGCTACCATGGAGGGGGTATGAAAGCACTGTTGCGTCGAAGTTTCACTTCTTACGCGCGGAGGGACTCCACGTATTTTTATTTATAAATAACTGGCTTTTGCCCGTGGCTTCGCTCGCGTGGTATTTTTGTGCTATCCCATGGGAACATTTTATTTTTCTGGAATAAAAAGTAACCTATGTCACTTCCCTCTTTCAAACAATGTTCATGCCAAAAATGAAGTCAACCCGTTGCTCCGTTGCTGCGTGTAAGGGGAACAAACCAATAAACCAACTAAAACACTTTCGGATTTATAGTATTAGTAAGGATTTGTTAGGTTTTAAGTATTTTAATGATTTTAAGGATATGGAGTTTTTCTTATAGATTATTTTTGCTAAAAGTAGCACAACCGACTTCAATAATTACAAACAAAAAAAATCGAATAGTTCGCTTGATGTATGCCATTTTTATATTAATTTTTATATTTGTTGATGATTTATCAAAACCAACTAACCAATTCCGATAAAATTTATGAAACCAATTTTGGGGTATCTATCCCCTTTCCAATTATTTATTAAAATCGGACTATCTACTAAAAAGCTATACCTACATAAAAATATACGTACCTATGCGTCGACTTGAGAACCTCCGTTTTTTGTCGGCTAAAAAGTACAACACATGTTTTTTTTTTTTAGTTCGACATACTTACATTTCAATCGTAAAGAACAAATCCGTATTTAATTCATTTAATTTCAGTCACTTGTTGAATACGAGTATAAATACATTTATTCGTCGCTCATTAATACAAAACCTAAACCAAGGTAATATTAGATATCATTACCGTGCCTAAACCGTCTTACCACAAAAGTTTTACGCATGCTTTAGACAATGTTTAACAGTACAAATTGCACCGATAAACAGTGTTTAAAACGTGTTTAAATCTTTTGTGGTAAGACGGAAAGTTTTTAATGTAACAGAAGAAAATTTGGTAAAATTATTTCTTTCTATAGCAAGAGGAACCGCGGGAAAGATGTTACTTTCAACACACGCTCGCTTGACAGGGGGCGGGCGGTGAAATATCGCTCTACGCCCAAAACATGTGTTCCTAACATAAATATACACGATACATGCAAGGTTTATTGGTTTGAGGACCAAGATTAGTGATCGAACTATATTAAAAAAAAAGTATAACAATTTCTATAAAACTTAATCCTTCTTGGCAGGCGATAAAAAATTAGTGCTCTATGTTTGTGCTGTAACGTTTTTCGGAACCGAAATATTTTCGGTTATGAAACGGTTAATTACGATTAATTGCCGTAATTCTCAACCAATATCGCTCTACCGATAAAAGGAAACGCTACCAATCGTTATTTTTTACAGGTTTCTTACTGCTACCGCTTTCAAATCCCTGCTAACCAAAACATGTACATATTTCTAACATAAATATACACCGATAGATGGAAGGTTTATTGGAGGTTTGAGGATCAAGATTAGTGGTCGAATTATGTTTCTTTTTGGTTTTTTTATAGGTTTGCGTTTGACTACATACTGCCTGTTAAGCAGGTAAAATAACTTTTATACTTTTCATACAAATAACCGCAAATTATTTCGTTTATTTCGGTTCTGAAACGTTCGAAGGTGTGTTATTTAATATTCAGAAATATTCTATTGTTGAGTGAAAACAATTACTAAGGTTTCTTAGTGTAAGGTTTAAGGGCCTAAATTAATGCCAGAACTATTGTTATGAATTCCACAAGATTTTTATACTTTTCGGTCTTCGAGCAAATATCTATAGAATCACAATCATGCACGAAAAGTGTCCGAGCCAAAATTCTGTCCGAACTATGTAGTGGGCAGGCTTTTTAGTTAGTCGTGAGGCGATTGCAAGCCAACTACAACGCCTTGCGATGCCAAAGTGCTCGGTTACAAGCACTAATTATGTGACATAACGTCGAGATTCGAGAAAACAGGTTATTGTGAATTATTTAATGTAAATATTCTAAGTCGGTATGAATGACGGCTCCCGGACATTTTTTTACTACTTTACTTAGGGACTGTGGCTCTGTAGATATTTTCTCGAAGTTTTCGGCAAAGGAAAACATCTAGTCATACTACATTTTTCAGGACGTCTACTCCAATATGGGCGGTACTAATCCCACACTGAAAATATGAGATAAAATAAATACCTCATTATCCCGACGTTCCGACCGAGTTGCATCGATCGCGGTCACGGGTAGACCTAATACGCGATTCGTCCCGTAGTACATAAAAATGTGTACCTAAAATAGCGAAAGTTTAAAAACATCTATCCATCCATCAGCCATAGAACGTCCCCTGCTGGACATAAGCCTTCCCTAAAAATTTCGTCGACAAAAAATGTGAGGAAACTGGTAGGTACATTTATTAGAATTTCCTACACACAATAAAGAAAAATACAGTACGCTCGAATACTCAGAAAGCGATATTTGCCCTATTACGTTTATTATGCGTAAAGCCATACAATTAAAAACAAGTTGAGTTTGATATATTTTTCCTCGAAAAATTCTGAATATATTTATGTGGTGATAGAATAAATATATTAGTATCGTTATAAATTTCTTGGAAGTTAATTAATGTAGAAGAAACCTTACTTTCTGTGTACTTTATATTTGTCCTGACATTTTTGTTAATTTTTTTTTCCGTTTCCTTCTAAGTTCAATAATTTTAATTGATTCTAAGAGTTCAATATCTCATATTTCTAGCTATTCTAAATATAAATACAATACAAATTTATTTAGAACTAGCGACCCGCCCCGGCTTCGCACAGGTGTATTATACATATTATAAACCTTCCTCTTAATTCACTCTATCTATTAAAAGAAACAACATCAAAATCCGTTGCGTAGTTTTAAAGATATGAGCATACATGAGGACAGACAGCGGGAAGCGACTTTATTTTTTTATATTATATAGTGATAGTGAAGTAAGGTGTTTCAGGCTGTCACTGAACAACTTTTACTATGGGGTCAAGCCAGAATTCAAAGAAAGAAATTAGCTATTTAGTATATTTTAAATTGTTAACCGACTTCCAAAAAGAAGGCGTTCTATGTTCGACTGTATTTTATTTTTTGTGTGTATTGTCATCGATATTTTCGCCAACTGTAAACAGATTAAAAAAAAATCTTTTAAGTTTAAAAGGGTACACATCCGAGGTGGTCCCATTTAAATTTTATAGAGAAATCGGCTGAGCCGTTTTTTAAAATCAACAACAATGTAAAAATTGCTTACATCGGTTCGAGCGAACTATTCGAATTTTGTACACGATTGAAGCCGGTTGTGCCATATTTTGCGATAAATTATTATTTACGACACTAGCTCCATTAGTGATCCTTTTTAGGGTTCCGTACCCAAAGGGTAAAAAAGGGACCCTATTACTAAGACTCTACTGTCCGTATGTCTGTCTGTCTCCAGGCTGTATCTCATGAACTGCTATAGCGCTGAAATTTTCACAGATGATGTATTTCTGTTGCCGCTATAACAACAAATACTAAAAATAGAATAAAAATAAATGCTTAAGGGCTCCCATACAAAAAACGAGATTTTTTAGGAGTTTTTTTTGCTCGCTATTAATAATGGCAAAAGAAATGGGGAAAAAGGGGCTCCAACATGGTACGGAAACCTTCGTGCGCGAGTCCGACTCGCACTTGACCGATTTTTATTTTGTTAGGTAGACCATGCTTTAGAGGTATTCTTATTTAAATTTTGTAGAAAATAATTATTGTAAGACCATCTCGCGATTCTCTTTCCTCAACAAATTAGAGCTAAAAGTGAGAATTATAAGAGCACAGAATGTTTCCTGTCACGTAATGTATCCAGAAGTCTCGCAATAACCGCGCGGCCAATACCTACTAATACAATAGTAACAAACTTGGCGGTGTAATGAAAAATGTTTCGCGCCCCTACTACGTGGCACCCATTGTTAAAAAGTCGCATCTAATTTTTTTTTACGACATTGTGTTATACATACTGGCAGATTCGGCACTTTTTTCTCATTCTGGTAATATAATATATATGTACTCGATTACGAAAAAAAAAGTAGATTCATCGGGGTACGAAAAACCATCAGTGGCGCCTAAACCCAAAAAAAAATTCGCTGATTTTAGGCCCTCTACGTACAAAATTAGAATAGTTCGCTCGAATCGATATAGGTAGCCTATTACATTTTTAGGGTTCCGTCTGTCTGTCTGTCTGTCTGTCACCAGGCTGTATCTCATGAACTGTTATAGCTAGAATATTGAAATTTTCACAGATGATGTATTTCTGTTGCCGCTATAACAACAAATACTAGAAACAAAATAAAATTAATATTTAAGGGGGCTCCCATACAATAAACCTGAATTTGTATCCCTTTCTCGCTCGATATTAGTAACGGTAACAGGTAGACGCTTGAAATATTCACAGAATATTTAATTATATGTTTACTTCAATAATTAATTTTAAAAATAAAATAAATGTTTCAGGGGGGCTCCCATAAAGTACGGAACCCTTCGTGCACGAGTTCGACTCGCACTTAGCCGATTATTAGATTATTTTCAAAAACCAATCAATTCATTTCAATCCATTGATTTCGATGAAATTTAATTGGGACTACAATTGATTCAAAACCGGCTGAATAATCCTCACCTCCCCTAAATGCATACGAAGAAAAAAATCGATGATGTATCTGCAATTCTGCATCCACCAACTGGAATAGGTGAAGAAAAAAAATTGGTGAAGATACCACATACTACATCCATTGAAGAAATTCTATAGCGAAATTCCGAAGACGCAAGGTTCGAGTCCTGCATCCGCGACGAATTTTTGAAATGTTTATAGTAAAATAGTAACTCTTTGAAATTCTATACCGTTTGTAAATCAACCAACCTCTGGACCTTCCTGGTAGGTATATATGGCCCAATCGACCTTCATAGGTACACCTGTGTTCAGCAGTGTACTAGTTAATGGCCAGTACAAAAATATGATTTTAACCCGTAGTAGTGGACATTCCCGTGACAAATGTCGGTAAGTTTGCGAACTACTATTGCACTTTTGTCTTTCTTATAATTCTTCTTGAGAAAGCATTACGAGCAGCACTTCAGAACAAATTGTCTGTGTGGAACATTTCTTTAATGCTGTTTTTAAAGTAAAATACGTATTATTTCGTGAAATAACTAGTTTCAAGTCGTCTAAAGTTGTTTGTATAAAATGTTTTTGAAGTTTACGGGCGGGTCTGCTGCATGATTTTGAGATGTTTTTAACGAGTACATTTTTTGTGGCTTTTGCCCAAAAATGGGACACTACAGGCTTATAAATAAACAACAAACACGTCATTTTATTAAAATGCGCAATAAATTCTACGCACCAAGAAACCTTGTAATAGCCCACATTTATGGTTTTCTTTGATCCAAAAATATTTGTTCATCATTGGAGTATGGTGAAAAAAATGCGCATATATCTATTAAGCATTGCTAATGTAAATTTAATTAGTTAAAAACTTAAAAAGTGAGTTTAAAAAAAAGAAATTTAGACTCTACATCCTTCGTTTGTGACAATTTATTAGTCCTATATTAATATAGTGTACCCATTGTATGCAGGGTTATTTCTAATCAATTAGCATTTATTAATTAGCAATTAGTTTTTAGGGGCTTGTTTTGTACATAAAAACTAACAACTTTTGTTGTTAAAATATCGTTCACCCTCGACAAAATGTATGGAACAGCTGATATTTTTTTCAGTTTTGACAAAAGTCGCAGAACAAAAGTTGTTAGTTTTGATGTACAGAATAAGCCCTTAAAAGAATGCTAATTTACTAGAAATAACCCTGTATACCGCTTTTTGCTTCTGCCTCTATAATAGCCCTTAATCTAGACCTTAACATCATATCAAGACGCTGGCCCAGTTACAGGTCAATAGATTAACATGCACCATTGAATTTCTTCTATCGTTCGTTTCTTGTTCTTCTCCCC
This sequence comes from Hypomecis atomaria, assembly GCA_964007245.1. Lineage (NCBI taxonomy): Eukaryota > Metazoa > Arthropoda > Insecta > Lepidoptera > Geometridae > Hypomecis > Hypomecis atomaria. The sequence continues at coordinate 20,837,636 of OZ023279.1, forward strand.
CCGTGTTTGGCGGGAGTGAGGATGCCAACTCGAGTACTCTACTCTTTTTGGCGGCTGGACGCCTCGGCCACTAAGGGCCGAGGGGCAATGTTTGGAGGGTGCGAGTACCCTTCCCAGTCCGCGAGGACGGGCGGCTTCTCTCAGCACCCTCGTTAGCCACTTGTATGGCCATCGTTGGCCACATCTCGGCTTGGTTGCGACTGGTTGGCCATCTTATGGCTTTGTGGGTTTTCGTTGGCCACTCTTTGGCATTGTGGATCGTCTTGTTTGGGGGCCTCATCTGTGTTTCTGTTGCCGCCTGGTCCCTCTTCGTCCTCCGCTCCGTCATCCGAATCAGCCAGGAGGAGATCTCGAGGGAGGGCACGCCAGGTACGTCCGTCAGGGGGGCGTGCGTGCAGCGGCGCAATGTTATTAAGGTGAGGGTGTGGCGCGTTGTCAGCTCGGTCAAACATGACGCGCGACAAACGAGCCACGAACTCCCCCACCGTTTCGATACGCACGTCCCGGGCGATGACGTCATTGCGAACGTACCGGCCGGCTCCCGAGATCATCCTCAGGCTGACGTTTTGCACAACTTGGAGCATCTTTTTCTGGCTTTCAGTGCAGAGCGCGTACCAGGCGGGCGCTGCATATGTTAGCCGGGAACGGATATACGTCTTGTATATGGAGACTTTGGTCCTCAGTGGCAGCTTAGAGTTCAACACAGGCCGCAGCAGCGCTCGAGCAGCCTTCGCCTGGTGAACGGCGTGCAAGGTCTGCGAGCGCATACTCAGGGACTGGTCGATCTGGACACCCAGGTACTTGCAGGTGCTTTCCCACTCGATGTCCTGGCCTCTAAGCTGCAGTGGTCTAATTGATGGTACTCTTCTTAGTCTGTTCCCGGTCAACAGCGCTGCCGTCTTACCCACGTTGACAGCAATTCGCCATTTGTCAAGCCATTCTGGCAAGACGTCCAGGACTCTTTGGACTCTGTTGGCTGCCACTTTTTTGCTTCTAGACGACGCGATATAGGCGCTGTCGTCCGCAAAAAGGGCTAGGACGACTCCCTGTTCGCCTGGAAGGAGGTTTTCCAGGATCGGTATGTCGTCCGTGTATTTGGCATAGTAAGCCGGTGATGTGCAACTCCCCTGAGGTACTCCCGCTGCGATTCTTCTGTGTCCGGAGCTGACGTTCTCGACGGACACGTAGAACTGGCGACCCTCAAGGGATGACGCCGCGACTCGGACTAGCGCGGGCGGCGTCGTGGTGCGCATCAACTTGTAGATGAGGCCCTCGTGCCACACCCGATCGAAGGCCTTCTCGACATCAAGGAAAACGGCCACCGAGTACCGTTCCTGGTTTAGCTCGCTGGTGAGGTGATGTAGCACACGTGTCAGCTGGAGCGTGGTGGAGTGATGTGCTCGGAACCCATATTGCTCCTCCCTAGGCTTGATGTGGGGGCGCAATCTCCGTAGCAGTAGACGCTCGAACAACTTCGACATGTGCGACAGTAGAGTGATTGGTCGGTAACTGGATGGCTGTCTTCTGTCCTTGCCGGGCTTCGGTAGGACGATCACCTTCCCAGTTTTCCAGATCGAGGGGAAGTGTCCAGTCCTCAGAATTCCGTTGAACAACCGGGTCAGACAGACTAGGCCCTTCGCCGGCATCCTCCTTAGGGCGGCGTTGGGGATCCCGTCATGACCCGGCGCTTTCTTCACGTTCAGTCTCCTCACGGCTCGGACGACCTCCGCTGGGGATATAAAGTCCTCCCCTGCCAGCGGAATAGCCGGGGACTGAAGGAATTCTGCGACCTCCCGCTCGACCTTCTGGTGGTGCTCTCTGATGTCGTCTGTGGCCTCTGGTGGGATCGGGTGTAGCTGGAACTGATCTTGCAGGTGATCAGCTAGGAGCTCTGCCCTCTCTATGGCTGAGTAACGCCGTTGCCCTGCGCTGTCTAGCAGTGGGCAAACGGACGCTTTAGCCCGGGTCAGGTGGCGGTTGAGATTATACAGGTTGGCCTTGTCCTCTTCACACTGGGCAATGTGATTGTCCCAGGTGGTGCCCCTCCAGGCCCTTACCAACTCTGCAAATCTCTCTGAGATGGCGTTCAACTGCCTCTTCGTCCTTGGACAGCGTGTGTGGGCCCACAGCTGTCTGAGTTTCCGCTTCTCGTCGCGTACCGCTCTTAGGTCTGAAGGCAGCTCTTCACGCCATCCTGTTGGCGGCACTTCAGTAGTGGCAGCTTGTTTGGCTGCAGCAATCGCCTGGGTCAGCGAGCTCGCGCAGGCCTCCACCTCTTCTGCGGTGCTCAGCTTTCCGACCGTTAGCGACTGCAGCTCTCTCTGGAACTTCTCCCAGTCAGTTCTCAGTTTGGGTGCCCTTGGTTCGATGCTGGACGCCGGCCCTCCAATAGTGATCAGCAGGGGGAGATGCGTCTCGTCGAGATCGTACAGTGTCTCGACGAGAATGGGCGCCTCGATCCCCCTGTGCAGCACGATGTCCAACACGTCGGCACGGTGACTGGGATTGCTGGGTACGTGGGTTGGCGTGTCTGGCCCCACCACTGTGATTCCTCTCTTCTCCGTTTCGAACATCAACTTTCTCCCTTGCGGCGTGATGCTGTGGGACCCCCATGCCACATGCTTGGCATTGAGGTCGGCCGCAAGTAGCGCTGGTGCTCCCCCGGAGAAGATGTCGTCCAGGTCTTTGTGGGTCAGCGGCTCATTGACTGGTGGTCGGTACCCGGCGAATATCTTTGTTTCACGCCCCGCCACCAGTGTTCTGATTCCAATGGTACGTATTTGCTTGAAATTCGGGAGGTCGAGCTCTTCGTGAACGATGTCTCTCCGCACCAGGACTGCTGTTCCGCGATACGCCATGCCCCGGGGAGAGACTTCGTCACGGCGGTATACGTTGTAGCCCGTCAACTTCAGCTCTTGCTTTGTGGTCAGTTTTGTCTCGCCCAGGAGGACAATGTGGATGTCCTGCGACCGGACGAGAGTAAGGAGTGCCGGGGTCTTTCTTCTTATCCCCCCGGCGTTCCAGTAGATGATGCGCAGTTGGCCACTATCCATAATAGAGTCCCTGAATAGTGGCCAATCCACGCATCGCTGCTTCGCGGAGGTCTTCTCCCGCAGCAATGGCGGCGAGTAGGCCCACCAGGGCACCCATCATAGCACAGATGGGCTCCCCGCGTTGGGCGCTCGCCGAAGTCCCCTGCGTCAAGATGCGGGGGAAGGCTGGAGTCTGGTGTGGCTGCGGTGGCCTGAATCTCGGCCCCTGCACAAAGCCGGGGGGGCCGAACTGGGCTGGTGTGGGTCCTGGCTGGTACCAGGGCTGCCATCCGCTCTGCGTCGCCCTTGCCATCATCACTGCCGCCGGTGGGGCATGGCGGGGCTGCTGTGGTGGTGGGGGTCTCGCCGTTGGGCGGATGATTTGTGGGGCTGCAATTGGGGCGAACTGGACTCTGGGTCCTCTGTCTCCCGCCGTTGCTTCGCGCGGTGACGGTGGCGCCGATGTCGCCCTTCTCTTCCTCGCTCTGGCTCTTTTTTGGGGAGCCGGCGGTCTGGCAGTGCCTTCTTGGGCTTGGACTGGGGTCGGAGCGGCAGGTGGTGCCGCTTCGACTGCTGGAGCTTCTGTGGGGCCCACTGCAGCGGGGGGCTCGGTGGAGGGTCCGGGGCCCCCCTGGGCGCGTTCAGGTTCTTGGCGCTTGGGTTGGGAGGATTTGGGTTTCCCCCCCTTTTGGGTCTTCTTGGTTGTTTGTTGGGTGGGTGCCTCCCTCGCCTCCTCTTGCCCGATGTTAGCAAGTGGTGCGAAAGGGTTGAAAGTGGGCAACCCTCCCAACTGTGGTACCGGAGTGGATGACGCCGGTGGGGGGCGCGCCTTGCCCTTCCCTCCTTTGTTCTTCCTCTTTTTGTTAGACTGGGGTTGCTGCTGGCCCCCTCTAGCCAATCTGGGCATATTTGCCGGTGGCGCCAGTGTTGTTGGCACCACTGGCATCTGATATGGGGGCCAATTCCATCCCAGCTGTGGCCCCATTCCTGCTGTTGCGGGTGCAGCAGGTGGTTGTTGCTGGTGCTGTTGCTGGTACTGCTGCTGAGGCGCCGCCCGCCTCGGCGCCCTCGGGTCAGCTGGTGGTCTTGTTGGTGGCGGCGCGGCACGGTCTTCTTGGGCTGGGGGGCGGTAGTCGCCAGGAATTTTAATTTTCCTTTTCCTGGCCTCCGCTCGGAAGACCGCGCAGGTGCGGCTGTTGGCAGGGTGGCGACCCCCACAGTTTGCGCACGTCGCTGGCTCGGCGAGGTCCCTGGGGCAGTCCACCCCGAAGTGCGGTCCTGCACACCTCACGCACTTTTGGGGGCGGTGGCAATTGGTGGACGCGTGCCCGAACAGCTGGCAGCGGTGGCATTGGGGGACGGTGGAGTCCCTCTCCATGCCTCGATCACCACCCTGGGCATGCTCAGCAGCTCAGTGGTCTTATAGAGTTGTTCCAGCTGGGCCTTCTCCATTGGCTCCAGCTGGACATGGTATACAACTTTTTGGGTCTCCCTCTTCCTAGGGAGACCCTTTGCGAAGGTGGCCGGAAATCCCAGCTCTTTGAGGGCTCCCACAATGACTCAGCGGTCAGTCTCAGCCGGGAGCCCCCATACGGCCACCTTCTGTGGCTTCTCGTTCTCTGAGCTGTAACAATGCCAATGAGGGTGGTTCGGCAGCTTGTCCAGCTCGCACATGTATCTCTGTATGACCCTGAATTCTTCAGGGGTCCTCGGCCTGAAGATCACGCCCTTGTTGATGGGGCGTGCGTTCGGAACGTGGCCGAGTTTCCTCTTCAAGGCCGCCAGGTGGGTGTGCCACTCCGGGAACACATCCACAATTATTGACGGGTGCTTCCCCAGGCGCCTCGTCTCAGCTCCCGCCGTGGATGGTCCCGCTTGTGGTGAGCTGGGTCTGGTGTTCTGTGGTTTCGGTGATGTACGCGCCGCTGGTCTTGGACTTGGCGGCGCGACTAGGGCTGGTCTCGGCGGTGTCAGTAGCGCCGCTGCGTACGCGGCTGCTGCTGCTGGTGGTGGAGATGGTGGGCTCGGTAGTGGCGCCGCGTCGATTGGCACGGACTCCAACGCCGCATACGACGTGGAGTCCATTCTCTCCCTCTCGTTGGGTCTCTCCTCGGGAGGTGGAGACGGCTGGGTCCTTGGCTCGGCTGAAGTGCAGTTAGGGCTCTGCACTTGGTTGTTCCGTCCCACTATTTGTATCGCGGGACGGGTTGGTGTCAGCACCATCTCCCCCGCCGACGCTGACGATGATGATGTCGATGTCGTCTGAGGCTGTGATGATGATGATGATGAGTTGTTTACTTCTGGGGGTAGGGGCATATCCCCCGCCTCTATGGTAGCTAAGCTCGGCGTCTCACGAGGCGAGCGCGGCATTGGTCTAGGCCTCTGCGGCAGCGGTGGTGCCGCCGCGTCGTCGCCTCGGTAGATAACTCTGACCGCCGGCACTGGGATCTGGGGTGGCCTGGTTGGTGGTGGGGACAGCGACCCGGTCCTGGGCCTCTTGTCGTCATGTTTGGCCTCCTCCTCCTCAGGCGACCCCTGGATTCTTTTGAGTCTGGAAACACTACTAAGGCGTGGCATTCTGCGCGCGCCTCTGCGTCCAGCTCCGGTATTACCCCCCCTCTGGGTAGGGTCGGCTGCGGCGGTAGTCACGAAGCCGCGCGCCGCACCGCGGGGCAGGCCCCCGGCTGAGCGCGAGCGGCCGCGCGGCACGCGGCGCGCCGCCACTGACGCCGGCAGCAGTGTAGACAGGTCCGGGTTGAATAAGTCTCTGCTGACTACCAGCTCCTCTGCACGATGGGAGGAGCTGGCACCCGTTGTCTCTCTTGAGTCGGAGGACTTCGACATGGTCTTGTATTTGTTGGAAATCGCAGCACTTGGCTCCACGCGCGTCCACTGGCGATACGAGGGTCAGCCGGGTGATTCCACCTTCTGTGGAGGCCCAGCTTAACCCGATCAGCTCGAGCGGACACTTGCGGAGGGCGCTGCGCAATTTCCAGCGAAATCGGTCGCTCCCACAGACCGTGGTATCAATTCTCCCAAGAGTCCTTTTCGGCCTTCCTGGTCGGCACTCACTGACCCGGGCACCAAACTTTTCGGTCGAATCAGCGAAGTTGGCGGTCCAAGTTGGCGGATCCAACCAAGTTGGCGGACTCGGCCAAGTCGACAGCGCTTGTTCGGTTGGCGGCTTTGCGTATGTTGGTGGCTCCAAAATGAAGGCGATTCACACACGTTGGCGGTTTCAAACTTGTAGGCGGCTCCAAACTCGTAGGCGGCTCAACACTGTCGGCGGCCCACGCAGCTTGGCGGCTCCAAGCAAGTTGGCGGTTGAAGTTGCTGAATCAGCGAAGTTGGCGGCTCAAGTTGGCGGGTCCAGCCAAGTTGGCGGACTCGGCCAAGTCGGCAGCGCTTGTTTGGTTGGCGGTTCGCGTATGTTGGCGGCTCAAAATGAAGGCGATTCACACACGTTGGCGGCTTCAAACTTGTAGGCGGCTCCAAACTCGCAGGCGGCTCAACTCCGTTGGCGGCCCTCGCAGCTTGGCGGCTCCAAGCAAGTTGGCGGTTGAAGTTGCTGAATCAAAGCCGTTGGCGGCTGGTATTCCCGCGCGGCCTCTGGCTGGGCGACCGTCCAAGGTGGACGGTGGGCAGCTGAGAGGAGGGCAGCGGGGTGTGGAACTCCCACACGTGGACGCGGCGGCTCGCGCGACCCTGCTCTCGACGCCTAGACCGGCGGAGGGCTAGGGTCGCACGCGGCGACGCGATGCGGCTGGCGCTTTCGCGGTGCGCGCTTCGCTGGCAGTGGGGGGGAGCCTCGAAAGAGGCTCAGCCCGACTGCTGGAAGGCGGGAGGCGAAGGCTGTGTTCTTCGGTTGACTGGCGGAGGTGGCGATGTAAACAAAGCAAAACTCTCGACGCTGGTAACTGCAGATTAATGAATTTCTTCTACGGAAATATGCAGGTTCCTTCCTTCCTTCCTTTACCGACTAGTGACAAAATTCAAGAGAAGTCAGTCATTGATACGGGACCGGGATTTGAATGCATAACCCTCGCAATTTCAATCCAAGCGTTCAGCCACTAAGCCACCAAGGCTTATTTTTAACGGCCTAAAGGTGAAATATTTTTCAAACTGCCTCTCATACTAGCATTACAAAAAAAAGGATAAACTTTTCCCTCAGTCAAAATGATGAATAGACTTCGGAATTCTAAGCGAGAAAAAGGTAGCGACTTATAAAATTATTTTTTTTCTATATCAAAGAAGATTGCAAGTTCAAGTCGGGGTTTCAGAGGATTTCCGCTGGCGCGTCGACTGAAGTGTACGGTTGGTAGAAAAATTACGTAACGGAATTCGAAATTTTAATATTTATTGGTCGGTTCCCCCTGTACTAAATCGGTCTAAATAGAGCCGAGATATAGCCTTATGAAGATTCAGTTTAAAAGATGTAAAAGGAAATATACTGTTCGGAGAACTACTAGTATTATAAAAAAAAACTAGCTGCCCGTCCTGGTTTTGCCTGGTTACGGATGTGTTATAGCTATAAACCTTCCAGAAATATTCTAAAAGATAGTGAAAACCGTACTGCAATTTGTTGTCTAGATTGCAAGACATAATCAGATACACAGACAGACACACAAAAATAGCAGTTTTGCTTATACTACTCGTATGTAGTGATGTAGAAACCCAAGTCTGGAAACATAAATAATTGCAATCGATTTTTACGAAAGTTGAGGTCTGCTGTATGAAGTGGGCTTTAACGTTTTTATCAAACAACTAATAACTATTTATTTGTAAAAATACGTCTTATGTATTTATTTATTCAATTTTCTAATTTGTTTTGCTGACGCTCCACCTCCAACCATACTTCATACTAAGCCGCCCGCTCAGTCATTCATCTCCGTAAACTCCGCATCCATTTGTTACGGATAACTCTGTGTCCACACACTCACTGATTTCGCGATAATCTTGACACGGTCACACGTTCACATCCCGGCGGGGAAATTTATCAATCTTCCAAAAGGACGAAAATTTGTTAAAATGCATTTTTTAACACGATGTAAAAGGAGTGATGTTGTGGCAACGTTGAATGTATTATTATGTGTGGCATGAAAAGCTTTATTATAATGATTTATTAGTAATGATTTTAATTTAAGTATTTTTTGTTTCAATAGAATGTAATATTCTATGCAGTGTTTTGAGAAAATCTGAGGTAAGTAGGTACCTATCAAAACTTTGAATTGTTACTTGTAGAGATAAATAGATTAGGGGTAGCAAATAAACATGCACACTTCCTAAAAATGCAGTCTTAAAACTAAACTATATTCGTATTTTCATGGTGCGCCTCACACGTGCGCCATGCGAAATCTACTAGATGTTTTATCAAAGTTTAACTCAAGGGAACGACGTAGAAATAAATTTGTAGCACTCGTAGCGTAGTTTGACTAGGTGATTGTCAGCGATCGCCGAAATTAAGCAACGTTCCGCACGGTCAGTACTTGGATGGGTGACCGCGGGTGGCATTTTCCATCTGAGCGCTACCGTGGCTCGGATGACACGTTAAATTGTAGGCCCCGGTTGTTTCAACCGTTTAGCCATGTCAGAGGCCTTCAGGCGGCCTAAAAACTCTGACACCAGGGCTAGCCACCCGGCCTATACGAACTTACTTACTTATTTGAAGAATTTTCTATTATTAGTCCTACATTAGCAAATAAGTACTTTGCCGTAAAACACGTATTTTCGCCATATTTTAGTATCTCAGAGGAAACCTGTCGGCTAACTGTCGCACATTCGGTAAATGGCTCCATAAAGAGCCAGTTATGCCCCGAAGGCTGGTATTTTACATAGAGGTATAAGGTTTTTTTCTTGTTTTATTGTTTTAGGTTGATAATTTATTATTTTTGCTAAACTTGTCACATGTTAAATCAAACCGGTTGAATTAGCTACTCGTATTGTTTAACCGATAGCCAGCCAACCAAACTGAGTAAAAATAGGAGCGACCAAAGAAAACCCATGTTATAGGCCGATCCATAGAAGTCGGCGGATGTGAAGTTCACTAATCAATCGCAAAACATTTCGCCGTATCGATAGATAATAGACAAGCATTTTTTATTACTTTCCTGTGAGTTGTCGTAGAGATATAAAGGTCAGCACATTTGTGCAGGACGGGGCGCCAACATTGCTATGTGATAAGATAGTGCGTGATAACAAATAGTGAAAAAATTGTAAAATAGGTCGGGGCTCTCTAAAAGGTCAGGCAACGTCATACTTCTTTAAGTGCGAGCAGGACGCACAGAGCGAGATGCAACCATACCGACGCTAAGAAAACACGCGCTGTGATTGGCCAGCCAATGAGAGCCCTGATTTATTCATAGTCGATTTAGTATAAATATAGGATAATTCCTTTGAATTTTATGTAGTATGCGGTTACCAGTTCCCGAGTAAACTTCAAATAAGAAAATTCGTCTTTATTCTCCAACGCAGCACCCAGTTAAGCTACGTGATCACCGAATAGTTTGGAGCCCTAGGGCTCCACGCCGCATCGTATGCCCGGGGGTCACGTACATTGTGGTCCTTCCCAGCCGGATACGAGAACACCGTGCGACTGCGCAGCGCTTACCATGCCGATGGTTACAAGATCTACATGAAAAGGTCGAGTGATAATACCCGAAGACTTAGACCTCCTCGCAGCCTCATCGAGCAACACAGCCACCACCGCGCGCGCAGCTACAACAACTGGAATTACAAATACAGCAATGCCAAAAGAAGCCTCGGGGACTACAGCGACAACATGGAAGCCGCATATTACATCACCCCCTCTACAGGGCGCCTTGCCACCTGCCGAGCAAGGCGTCATTACGGCGGATAGGAATCCGCCGACAGAAAATATAGAAGACGGGACAGAAACGTGTCGCGCAGAGCCGCCCGACATGCCCGCACCAGTCAACCGCGTCACCGCCACTAGGTCTACGCGTTCAGTACGAGCAGCAAAAATAGCGCGAGCCAGAGAAGAGCTCGCCCGCCAACAAGTCAAGCTGGCCGAGGCCCGCTTAGCCGCCCTAGAGGCGGAGGACTCCGATGACGAAATCTCCGTGTATTCGAAGACAGAAGCCAACGAGCGAGTCGATACTTGGTTGAACCAGAGTGAGAAGCCACCACCAACGACAGAGAAGCAAGATACTGAAGAACGAAAACCTGAACAGCCTCAAGTACCGTCAACACCGGCGGGAGCCGGCATCCAGCCCGACTTCTCGCAACTTGCGTCGGCCATCACACTCGCCGTCAAGGCCGCGCGTCAACCCAAGTACGTCGAGCTACCATTCTTCAGCGGCAACCATCAAGAGTGGCTATCATTCCGAGCCGCTTTCTTCGAGACGATGGACATCTTCACTAACATCGAGAACCTGAACAGATTAAGAAGAAACTTAAAGGGAAGAGCAAAGGAAGCAGTAGAAGGGCTGCTAATTAGTAACGCCGAGTCAACAGAAGTCATGAAAGTGCTGCAGTCCAGATTTGGAAGGCCTGAAGTTATCGCCACGACAGAGATAGACAATCTTAAGTCTCTGTCTCGCCTCACCGAGTCACCGCGCGACATCTGCATTTTCTCAAGTAAAGTTACGAACGCCGTGTCTACCCTTCGAGCTCTGAACTGCATTCACTATCTCTATAACCCAGAAGCCACCAAGATCATGGTCGAGAAGCTCACGCCGACGCTGCGCTACAGATATTACGACTTCGCAGCGCTACAGCCCAAACAAGATCCCGACTTAATAAAGTTCGAGAAGTTTTTGAAGAAAGAAGCCGAGCTGTGTGGCCCATATGCACAGCCGGAGTCAGTGGGTTCCCGATCACAGCCCACTCAAAAGAATAGAAGAGCACAGAATGTGCATTCCGTCGTCGAGAAACAACAATCGTCTAAGTGCCCCGTCTGCGATGGTCCGAGCCACCTCACAATAGAATGCGAAAAGTTCAAGAAGGCCGACGAGAACGAGAGATGGGATATTGCCAAGGAAAAGCGTCTATGTTTCCGTTGTCTACGCTTCAGAAACAAAACTCACAGCTGCCGACCGAAGACCTGCGGCATCGATGGCTGCAAATACACTCACAACAGATTACTACACTTCGTGAGAACACAGAAAACAGAAGAGGTCGGCGAGAAACAACAGACAGAGGCCATCAACTCCGCCTGGACCGCGACTAACAAACAGTCTTTCTTGAAGATCATCCCGATCCAGGTGAAAGGGCCAACAGCGACCGTCGATACCTATGCCCTTTTAGACGACGGTTCAACAGTGACACTCATCGATAACAGCATATGCGAGAAGATCGGCGTGACGGGACCCATTGACCCGCTACGCATAGAAGCCATCAACAGTTTGAAAACTACAGAAACGTCTTCAAGAAGAGTCGACTTCATCGTACGAGGACCGAATAATAAAGAAGAACGCATACAAGCGAGAACAGTTAACAATCTGCGCGTATCTACTCAAGAAGTTCCGAGAAACATTATAGAAGATTGCCAACACCTGCGAGACATCAGCAAGCTTCTCACATACGATGAAGCCAAGCCACGTGTCCTCATTGGGCAAGATAACTGGCATATTTTAGTGGCATCGAAGACAAGAAGAGGCCGCAGAGACCAACCGGTGGCATCCCTCACGCCACTGGGTTGGGTGCTGCACGGGGGCCACACACGTACCCTCGGCCATGCAGTACACTTCATATCGCATATCACAGAAGACTTCGACGTCATACAACAAGAAGAAAACACAGAAAAGATGATGAGAGATTACTTCAACATGGATGCGCTCTGCCTAGTACCAAAGAAGCCGAAAACAGACCCAGAAGAGCAAGCTCTACGTATCTTAACAGAAAATACAGTCCACACAAAAGAAGGAAGATACCAAACCTCGCTACTCTGGAAGAAAGAAGACGTCGTTTTACCTAACAACTATGAAAACGCCTTGAAACGACTACTCGGCATAGAAAAGAAGCTCGACCGCAACCCATGCTTGAAGAGAAAGTACACAGAACAGATGGAGGCGCTCATCACCAAGGGCTACGCAGAACGCGCCCCGAAGTCAAGAACAGAAAATAGAACATGATACTTACCGCACTTCGCCGTGGTAAACCCGATGAAACCAGAGAAGCTTCGAGTCGTCCACGACGCCGCCGCGAAAACTAGAGGGGTGGCCCTTAACGACCTATTACTAAAGGGCCCTGATCTGCTACAGTCTCTACCGGGAGTTGTCATGCGATTTAGACAACACAGTATCGCAGTGACAGCCGACATCAAAGAAATGTTTATGCAAGTGAAGCTCAGAACAGAAGACAGAGACGCGCTACGTTACCTTTGGCGCAACGACCGACGAGACGACCAGCCACCCGAAGAATACAGAATGACGTCACTTATCTTCGGCGCATCGAGCTCACCGTCTACAGCAATATTCGTAAAAGACTTAAACGCTAAGAAGCATGAACATACTCACCCGGAAGCTGCGCTCGCCATACAGAAGAAACATTACGTCGACGACTACCTAGACAGCTTCAACAGTACAGAAGACGCCATACGCATCGCGACAGCGGTCCGAGACATTCACTTAAAGGCCCACTTTGAACTCAAACAATGGAAGTCGAACTCACAGCGACTTCTACAAGCTCTCGGCGAAAATGAAGCCTCAGAAGACATAGAAATCTACAGTAAACAAGAAAGAACAGAACGAGTACTGGGCCTCATTTGGAAACCAGAAACAGATGTCCTAGCCTTCAACCTCGACTTGGCTAGGATACCAGCGCAACTCATAGAAGGCAAGACGCCAACCAAGAGAGAAGCCCTGAAGGTCGTCATGTCCCTTTTCGACCCGCTTGGCCTTGCATCGGTCGTCACGGTTCGTGCGAAGCAGCTCTTACAGGAGGCGTGGCGCCGTGGCACCGCGTGGGACGACGAGCTCAATGAAGATCTCACAGAACAATGGCGAAACTGGCTCGTACATCTGAGAAATCTGCAGAACGTGACCATCCCGAGGCAATACCTACACTACAGCGACGCCTCCGTTCTACAACTACACGCCTTCGTCGATGCCAGTGAGTCAGCCTACGCGGCGACCTTATATTGGAGGGCAGAAGCGCCCGACGGAACAGTCAACATGTCACTCATCATCGCGAAAGCCAAGGTCGCGCCGTTGAAAATCACTTCGATTCCACGGCTAGAACTTCAAGCCGCCGTGATGGGAACGCGCCTAGCAGAAGCGGTCATAGAAGAACATGAAAGAAAACCCGCCTCACAGACCTTCTGGACGGACAGCAAAACAGTACTCACATGGATAAGAACCGGGTCCAGATCGTACAAGCCATACGTCGCTCATCGACTAGCCGCTATAGAAGACGCCTCGACAGTAAACGACTGGCGCTGGGTCCCGAGCAAACTGAACGTGGCCGACGACGCGACTCGAGACGTGCCACCATCCTTCACCAAAAACCACAGATGGTTCCGAGGGCCCGAGTTCCTATATCAATCTATGGAACATTGGCCGATAGAAAACTTACAGACGAATACAGCGCCGGCCGATACGGGCGAGGAGAGAACTAACAATATAATAGTCGATGAGAAACACAAGTTACGTCTATCTGAAGGACTTCCTACAACTTCGCGATTTTCCAACTGGGAAAGACTGCGGTACGCGACAGCTCGAGTCCTGCAATTTATACAGCTGTGTAAAATCAAAACGCACAGTATACACTATAAGAAGACAAGGAAAAACAAGGAAAATGACCCAGAATGGGTGAAAAATCAAAAGAAAAATAAGATAGCGCCGAAACACATAGGGAAAGACAGAGACAGAAGATAGAAAATTTCACCCGATGACAGCCGAACTTTTACGAACAGCCGAAGAGCTACTTATGCGCTCTTCACAACAAGAATCGTTTCCAGAAGAGATAGAAAACATCATAAAAGAACAAAATATCAAGAAAGAAAGTCGCCTTCTATACAATTAAGTATAGAATACATCGACGGCGCGCTACGACTAAGAAGCCGCATTAACGCAGTCGAGGCGTCAGAAAGGTTGAAGAGCCCCCTAATATTGGACGGCGATCATCCTACTGTGAAGTTATGGATAAATAACGTCCATAAACAGATTCATCACTCCGGTATCGAGGCCACAGTGAACGAGTGTCGACAACAGTATTGGATTCTACGCCTACGCCCCGTGGTACGCACCATAGTGAAACAATGCTTCAGCTGCCATATGAAGACCCGACAACCGCCGTATCCGAGAACGGGTGACTTACCACCGTGTCGCCTCGCCCACCTCAGGCGGCCGTTTACCTTTGTTGGCGTGGATTACTTCGGCGCACTGAACGTGACAGTTGGACGCACACGCCAAAAGCGCTACGTCGCCATATTCACCTGCTTAACCACGAGGGCGATCATGGCCCTCAGAAGAATGATCGCACGCCGAGGTTGTCCCTCAGAAATCTGGTCAGATAATGGGACCAACCTAAAAGGAGCAGACAGAGAACTCAGGAAGGCGCTCGACGGTGCGACGGCCGAGGAGGCAGCAAAGAAGACCATCTCGTGGCGTTTTATCCCCCCGGGTGCCCCATTCATGGGAGGCGCCTGGGAAAGGATGGTGCGTTCGATCAAAACAGCACTAACAGCAACACTTCACGAACGAAGCCCAGTCGAAGAGGTCCTCACAACCCTCCTCTTAGAAGCTGAGTACACAGTCAACAGCCGGCCATTGACCCACGTATCAGTCAGCCCAGATGACCCAGACGCCCTGACCCCGAATCACTTCCTACTCGGTGGTCCGGCGCGCGTCCCGACGCCCGGCGAGTTTAACGAAAAGGACGCCATATCAAGACACAGCTGGCGAGCTGCGCAACGACTCGCCGACTTATTTTGGACGAGATGGGTCCGCGAGTACCTCCCCGACTTACAACAACGGAGGGAACCACACGGACGAGGGCCACCAGTCAACATCAATGACTTGGTACTTATAGTCGACGCTAACTCGCCTCGTAACACATGGATCCGAGGCAGAGTTATAGCAACATATCCCGGCCCTGACAACGTCGTGCGAACTGTCGACATACGAACGAGAGGCGGCGTGCTGCGGCGACCGGTACGGAAGCTGGTGATCCTGCCGATCCAGAGCGCCGAGCCAGCACCGACAGCAGATGCGACGGGGTCGCACGGCGTGAGGAATGTGCAGGACGGCGCCAACATTGCTATGTGATAAGATAGTGCGTGATAACAAATAGTGAAAAAATTGTAAAATAGGTCGGGGCTCTCTAAAAGGTCAGGCAACGTCATACTTCTTTAAGTGCGAGCAGGACGCACAGAGCGAGATGCAACCATACCGACGCTAAGAAAACACGCGCTGTGATTGGCCAGCCAATGAGAGCCCTGATTTATTCATAGTCGATTTAGTATAAATATAGGATAATTCCTTTGAATTTTATGTAGTATGCGGTTACCAGTTCCCGAGTAAACTTCAAATAAGAAAATTCGTCTTTATTCTCCAACCCAGCACCCAGTTAAGCTACGTGATCACCGAATAGTTTGGAGCCCTAGGGCTCCACGCCGCATCGTATGCCCGGGGGTCACGTACAACATTACTAGGGTCACTCTTTCGGTGGTACCGTTTAACTTTAATATCCCTAAAACACATTAATGAAAAACTCCTAGTTTTGTACAATGAACAAATTGGACATTGTATTAACTTTCAATGTGTCCTCTAAATTCAGTTTTGTGGAACTATTATTTTTAAATTCCTTATAGGTTTGTGTTTGATTTGACAACATGCTGCAGATATGCGGTCTAGGGTGTAGCACGCTTACCTAGAAGATACCTATTTATTCGGGATTCAAAGACACCCACGTTGTACTTTAGCGGTAAGACAGACCCAGGCAAAGCGTTCCACATTCTGGCTGTTTCACATTTCGTGATTATATTACTAAAGAAACGGATGAATTCGTTTCAATATTTCGAATTAGCATAGAACACAATTTTTTTTAGAGATTTAGTGTAAAAGAAATGATTGTTTTTAGGAAGTTGGTTGAAAACATATTGGTCACCTGTATGTCGTCACCGTATTTTTAGGGCTCTAGGCTCATAAGGCTTAGAGGGAATCTGTCGGCTAAGTGTCACACATTTCGTTAAATGGGTCCATAAATGGCAGTCCGGTCCACTTTCGGGTCCGGTGGGTCCGATTTTATCATAATTTTGTTTTCCAGGTGGAATACGGGAATATAATAGACTAGCGAGCCGCTCCGACTTTGTCCGCGTTGTTTCTTTTTTTTTATATTTTTGTTATCATATTTTAAGGACTGTTAGAGGTCATAATTATTAACAACATTGAATATCATATGTTGCAATAAATGATTTGAGTTTGAGTTTAGGACCAAACTCCGAAATCAATCTCAAATATTTTCTCGTGGTCGATTAACATTTTCTTTGTTTGGATATTATAGCTGGACCTACAAGTTTAACTACTTGCCCTGTAGTTAGGCGAAAGGAGGTGATAAAGACCGTAAAATGATAAAAAGTTAAACAGCTGATTTTATTTCTCGAATTCTGGATGGGCCCCATAGTAAAAGTTATTCATAATGATGGTCTGAATCACCTACTTTCAACTTAGTACACTAGTGCTGGATAACCCTGTAGATACAATGATTTCAGAGACTAATATAATTTGCAACTACTTTCTAAAGAATAATTAGTTTGACATTAGTTATGGTGTCAGGTTATGGATGCATGTGAATAGGGAACCATAAAGCCTCGTGACATTCAGAAATGTCACAGACTTTTCAGTGACATTTCTTATTTTGACACAGGGCGGAAAACTAGAAAATATCGGCCAAGTGCGAGTCAGAATCGCGCACGAAGGGTCCCGTACCGTGTTGGACCCCCCTTAGCCCCATTCCTCTTGCCATTATTAATAGCAAGCAAAGAAAGTCCTAAAAATCACGTTTGTTGTATGGCTCCCATAAATATTTATTTTGTTCTGTTTTTAGTATTTGTTGTTATAGCGGCAACAGAAATACATCATCTGTGAAAATTTCAGCTGTCTAGCTATCACGGTTCATGATATACAGCCTGGAGACAGACAGACAAACGGACATTGGAGTCTTAGTAATAGGGTCCCGTTTTAACCCTTTGAGTACGAAACCCTAGAAATGTTATGTATTGTTGATATTTCCGGATTTTTTCCATGGATCTAAGAAATAGAGATATGATAACTAGATGTCAAGCCACTTGTAAAATCCGGCTTGTAGCTGTCATCGGCCATTTTAAGATAATGGCCGACAGCATCAGACCCGAGCTTACAAATACTTGATAGAAATTAAAATTAAAAGAGTAGATCAGAAATGTAATAATAGTGATGTTTGAAGTCTTAAGGTTTCTGTTAGTTTTGACGATGCCATTTTAGGAAAAATTACGAGCCCTTTACCCGATCCCCTCTTTTTCTTTCGTCTATAACTATATCGTTATTGCGTGGTATAAAGTGGTATTGCTCATTCGATATAGTTTGTCCGAATCTAATGTACTGCCTGAGTTTGTACCTTGGAGAAACGACAAGTGTGGAGCTCTCGTTGGAAATGGCTGTGGGCAGGGCACATACCACTGAGGACTGACATAAAGAGGGGCGCTAAAAGCCTCTTCCGTCTCAATAAAACGGGGCTAATTAATCTGATTCATGATTATGTTATTATTATATTTTTTTTTAAAATAATTAAATATTTTTGTCTGACATTTAATTTATTTGTTTCAGGTACGTTAATATACATGATACGTCATGGGAAATTTAGAGAGTTAGCCAGAGGAGCTACTTTGAAATCTAATAAAGGAACCAGAATTTGTGTAAGTAAATATTTTTAAAGCCTAACCTGACGGGTTTCTGATTGTAATCAGAAAGAGGATGATGATCCTTATCGGAGAAGTTAACTCTATTTCATTAGTATATCCTCATCTAAGTGAAGTTAGTACTTGTGTAACTTACCTTTCTAGAATTCATTCAGCAGCCACCTCCTAATTCAGACACAAAGTCTCACCATAGGACTTCCGTAATTAAATATTTCATGATAAAATCATCCTATTTACTCTCCCAACAAACTTATTTTACCGCTAGTAAACAAAGCTTCTCATTTATCATCTCTATCTCCGAGATATAGAGTTTAAAGTTGTTAAGTTTCTACTTTAAGGGCAGTAAACGTAAGTTGGTGATCATGTTTATGACAGGTATAATTCCCTTTGACAATAATCTGGTTTTGATGTCTTCATAAACTCCATCTGGTGATATCTTGGAGGTCTAAAGGGGGTCCTTAAGATTTAAAGGACCCCCTTTCCCTTTTAAGGGAGTCTGCTAACGTTTGGAGGTTAATTTAAGTTGGGGAACGATTAAATGAGTCGCTAATTAATGTCTGTAATTAGTAACTTGTGGTCAGCAAAGTGACAGTTTCGTTAGACTGTTTCAATTTTATTTAGGATGATTGGAAGTCTAAAAGGCATACTTAAAACGTTGAAGCTTGGTATTAACATGGCGCCAATTCATTTCTATAGCTGAAAACAATTATTTCTATCATCTAAAGGTAAAACCATGTCCAAATCCTATTTATTTTTAAACAGCTCAAAAAGCCTTGTTACCCAAGCAGTAACCTAAGTATCAGGCAATGGTTGAGGCTTGCACATGACTGAAACGGTTTGCGAGAATGAGAGGGTGGGTCCACACTATCTACCAGTGGTGGAAAACGCTGAGTAGAGAGATAGATTGCCAATTGTTCCAATTATTTTTATAACCACCGAGAAAGGCACATACTTATAAAGGTTTATATATGTATGTGTTTTTAGTTTTTTTATAAATGGATACCTACAGTTCTACATCGGGTCATAATATTGCCTCTGAACCGCGATATTTGCTGATCGATGAGTTTTATTGCTTAGCTACGTATTTCTCAGCAACAAAGTAAAATTTTAATTTGAGCGCGGTGACTTACTATGATGTAACTCTTTTGCTGACCAAGAACGTTTAATAAAATTCATTTTAGAGGAACCAATTTTCAATTTAGTTGCTGACCGTTTACATTATCCCTTAATTTAAGTTTGGGGTCATTTTGTGCGTGTGCCGTGATAATGATATCAGATGGAGTGTGTATATTAGCATGGATTGTTTTGTCAGCGCCGGGAGGGGGGATGAAGGGGGGGATGCGATATATCTCAATTAATTTGAAGGGTTCCTAAGTATGTGGTAAGTTTTGGCGATGCTATCTCAGTATGTGACGAATTCAGTTTTATAACATGTTACCATTCTTTAACATTCCTTGAAATTCTTTTGACACAAGTTAAGCTAAAAAAAAAATCCAATAGGAACCTCAGTCTGAACATGGTAACACTAATTCATGCCGAGACCAGAAACTTAAGTAGCCCCCTAAGTACATATACTGTTCGAAATACTACTAGTTCAGTTTTTTTTTTTTGCGAGTAAGTCACTCGCCTGATGGTAAGCGACGTTGTGGTCGAAGATGAAGCACGCAGACCTAGAAGTTACTTATTCACTCTGACCTTGAAAAGCTTTAGATTATATCTCTTAGGAAACAGGAAAGCAGGAAGACTGTTCCATTTGGGAATGGAACATACAGAACCACCACCACCAGGGGGTGGTGGTGGTTCTGTACGAGTACGATGTTGAGTCAAACCGCTTCGTACGTATCGAAGGAAAATCGACAGTGTAGGGGTGGTAATGTGGCGTCCTCCTACTTGCCATGTAGTAAAAAGATAATGGTAGGATAAGGTCGTGCAGCTCAGATGCACACTCTCCGAAATGAATCCTTTAGAAACTTTTTTGAAAAGGATGATTAAGGGATTAATTAATTATGAGATGATTATTGATAACGTTAAGTGACAATAAACTTGATTTTTTATTCTTTTATATGTAATCTGTTTAGTTTATACCAATTGCTTACTGTCGCTAATTTAGTTTTAACTGACGGACAGGCTTGATTTACAGATTATAAAAACCAATACAATTTAAAAAATGTCAATTGAAAAATTGTTGCTTTGCCAAGTGAAATCTGCACAGACTTTTGAGTATAAACATAAAGCTTAGTGGTCACTATAAATAGCTTTTACTATACGATTAATCCTGAAACCACAAAAAACAGCCATGTAAATCTGTGTTCTTTTGAAAACAACACCTGGTATTATATTATCTATGTTCAGTACCTTCTTATTTCTTTATTCATAGAGATCATACAAAAATACGCTCTGAAACCACAATAGAGAAATACATTAGCCTACAGAATCCTATTTTGCATTAACCATAAGATAGGGACGATAAAAAACTTGTACAAGGGAGAAAATCCGCCAAACATGTCCGGATTCTGGCCTACATTGCTGTTATTTATATATCTTCGCAAGTATAGACGATAAATAATAAAGAATCATGATCCTCTTGCCCAATAAAGAACAATTACTTGATAAATCTTGATCTAACAAACAAGTAGCAAGAGTAAGAAAAAGAGGCCCAATGACAGTTCCTTGTGCGACTCCTATACTACTGCGAGTATCAAATAAATAATATACATTCACATACTAGCGTATTCTCTAGAAATTAGGGACTGAATAACCTGAAAAAACCGTTAGTACAAATGCAAGACTCGAATTGTACAAGTGCAATGGTACAAGTATTGATGTATATTGTATGCGAAACGGTATCAGTGTTTTAGGTCAACTTCAGCATTACGAGTATGTACCTACCAATTTAAAATAAAAAAGCTAACTAATAAGTACAAATGGATCGTACCCATAATACGTGATCCATTCAAGGGACATTTTTCTTCAAAACATCATGGTAAATAAGAATTGAATATTTGGAATTTTAGAAGAATATTTTTATCGCAAATAAAACCAATTTTTCAATAGAAACCTAATCTTGTAATCCGAAGATACGTTTTTATTGCCACCGAAGTTTTTAGGAGACCGTAGTCCTTGGTTCCGTTAAACATCGTTGTATTATTTTACTACTGAGCATTGGCTTTCTCCTTAATTTATTGGATAATTTGACTGCCTCGGTGGCTCAGTGGTTAGTGACCCTAACTTCTGGGTCAAAGGGGGTTCTGGGTCAATCCCCACCCAGGGCAAGTATTTATTTAATGAACATAGGTGTTTGCTCTGTGTCTGGGTGTTATTTAGTTACTATCTATATAAGTATGAATTTAAAAATATGTATAAGTAGTATATCAGTCTCTGGCTGCCATATCACAAGCTTTGCTTAGTTTGGGGTCAGAGGCCGTGTGTAAGATGTCCTCAAATATTTATTTATTCATATTTATTTATTTAATTTTAATCTTTTTTAAACAAATAAGTGAAGAGACTACAAAATACGCTTGCCTTGTTAGGCTATGACATTATCAAAGCGTCACAAACGCCAACGACAGTTAAAAGCCACTCAAGAAATGAATCCCAAATTTAAAATAATAAAATCGCTTAGTAAAAAATACCGGTTAAATTCCTTAATCCGGTCCCTACTTCTAGAGACAATAAACACTTCTATTCAGCGATTTGGCCTTAACCCACATTGGGGAGCGAATACTTGAAAAATAAGTCAATGGGATACAGAGTCTAGAAAAACAATGTTTTTCCTCTTTTCGGACCCGTTTTGTCGTCTGTTACACCGTAGTTAGTTTTACTCGACTACATAAATAATAGGTCGTCTGTAAAGTCGGTTTACGGACGATAATTTTACAAGCCCACAAGCCGAACGATCTGCTTCTCTATCGCTTGTTCCGCGCTCTCGCTCGCACGCTCGTCTCAGGTGGAACGTGACAATAAGTCATGCTTTTTCGTACGTACTGCCGGCATTCATCGATTTATAAGACGTTACCACGTCAAAAAATAAGTAAGTTCGTATAGGCCGGGTGGCTAGCCCTGGTGTCATAGTTATGAAGCCGCCTGAAGGCCCCTGACATGGCTAAACGGTTAATACTACCGGAGCCTACAATTTAACTTGACATCCGAGCCATGGTAGCGCTCAGTTGTAAATTCTGAGAAGAAAATAACTATATGATTTGGAATTATATCAGTCGTAGAATGACTAGTGATGGACGTAGGCCATTTTGGAAGCATATAGCATTCGTCGAATGTAATAGTAGACGTTCTAGGTTGTACTTACCAGTACGTGGTCCTCGTAAGTGGACGAATGACTTAGTCATGACCAGAGGAGGTTCCAACCGGTCTTATTCGCGATCTATAAAGGAGGCCAATGTCCAACAAAGCACGTTCTATGGCTGAGAAAAAGAAGAGGCCAAAAAAATAGTTCTATGTAACAAACTCCTCGTAGTAAAGGACGCTATGCCCTATTTTCGTCGAACAGCCAATAAACAATCCTGTGAAAAACTCTTATCATGTCCAAGATAATATCGGTCCGACAGTCGAACGACATCGAAAAAATGCCCTTTGATTCCAGTTTTATTGTATTTTGTAGGAAATATATTCAGACGACAAATATCTGGAGAGAAAGCTGGAAAACCAACCTTTGTTTATGTACCTATTACTGGAGAGCGGCAAAAGAACAGTGTTTACATGTTTCTTGAGAAAGAATAGAATAATCGGCAAAGTGCGAGTTACGTTTCTTTTATGGGAGCTCCCCTTAAATATTTGTTGCATTTTAATTTAATTATGTATTTTTGAAGTTAATATTTAACTAAATATTCTGTGAATATTTCAAGTATCTACTTGTCACCGTTATTAATAGCGGATGGATGGAATATTAGTAGGTAATTAGCCCGATTACAGAGGCGCCAGCGTAATTATATTAGCTAAATAGCATAGTTCTGTTTCTTTTTCACTTTAGGCATTCGATAGAGAGAACGCTTTTTAGGTTGCTATTTAATTTACGCTGGCGCCTCTGTAATCGGGCTTTCTATGTACCTAAAAAAAGTGCTGAAATTATAATACTCTAGTTATTTTTTCTGTCTTATTGACTTAAAGAGGTGAACACATAGACAACACACTATACCTATTGGCTGAAATATACATATTTGTGCTTTCTTTCTGCCTTTCCAGTGCTGAATATAAGCCTGCACAAGTAGGACGATTGGGCTATGTCCACTACGCTTTCTCGTAAGGGTTTCTGGATTCATAAATTATTCCATCGAATTTCTTCTACAGACGTATTCATATTCAGATTGCCACACGATGTTTTCCTTCACGGAAATGCCAGTGGTGAGTACGTACCTGCGCTAGCTTGTATTATCTTATACCAAAGACCTGACTATCAAACAAGAGTATCCTTATATCTTTGACTTGTAATTAGCAATTAAACCATAAATAGTCTGTACATCTGCATCCTGTGTTCTATTACAGAATACCAAAAAGCTCTGTGTTATATTTAAAAGGAAATTTAATTTTACAAAATGTAAAATCTCATATTGTAAAGCCTCACTCATTAACTTTACGTTACATTACTCTTTGAAAGTTCCAAATACACATAGGGAATTGGCGAAACATTTCAACGGCAGATTACCAGACGAATCTGTAGGTACTAAGTACCTCCCCTGGGGTTATCCAACTTAATTACTAACTACAATTTTCACTCTTTAATATAACGGTGTAAAAGGCTCGGTGGGCGTAGTGAGGACTGGATTTTCAGGGGCATTGCAGATAATTTAAATCAAAATTGAAACTCCTCAATATTATCTTTACTTTATTTTTATTGACGTGAAAGTTAAGTAGACGATGAGAAAATATATCCCCATTTTGACATGACTTTAGCAGACTCAAAACTGGTCTTAGCGACTGAAGCGCCGCGCTGCTGCAGCGCTGCACGTTGCGTTGGATTTGAAGGAGCCCTTAGCGCGTTTATTAAAGCAACCTAGCGTGTTTTGACAAGGCAAACAACCTAATTAGTAAATTAAGAATACGCTGTACTAAATGGTAACCGCATATATGAATTCACAAAGCAGCGCGGCTGCAGCGCTGCACATTTCGGCAGATTTATAGGGGCCCTTAGCTTGTTTATTACAGCGACCTAGCGCGATTTAACAACTACCTTATTCGTATATTAGGAACACACTGCACTAAATGCTAACCGCTATCTAGTTCCGTTTACAAAGCTTGCCCCCTCAATCTGCCCTGATTACACCCCTGGCACCTGTTTAGTGGGCGGCGTCCCATGTAATCCAGATTTCAGTTGCGCTCTGTTACCTCTGGTATAAAGGTCTTAAACAGAATTTTGTGTGCTCCTGCTTTGTTTTGGAACAATATCCATCCGCCATTTTGAAGTGGAATTCACAATTTTAAAACCAGATTAACGAAATTTTTGTTGTATTTTTAAATTATTGCGTTGTTAAGGTTGTCAAAAGTAAATTATTATTTTTAACCAACGAAACGGAGTAGGTTATCAAGTCGACGCGTATATTTTTTTTGTATGAAAGCGCATACCTTTTTACAGAGTAGTCCGATTTTGATTTTTTTTTTTATTGGAAAGGGTATAGGTAGGTGGTAGTGTATAAAGGTCTTAATCTGAATTTTGTGCACTCCTGCTTTGTTTGGGAACAATGTCCAAGCGCCGCGCCATTTTGAGGTGGAACCAAAACGGGCCTAAACGGGTAACTTTACGATTTTAAAGTTAGAACTGCGATTTTTTGTTGCATTTTTAAATTATGACGTAGTTAGTAGATGTTAGAAGCAAGTTTTTTACCAGTTTGCGACATTCCTGCACGGAATAGGCTAAT
Organism: Hypomecis atomaria; assembly: GCA_964007245.1. Taxonomy (NCBI): domain Eukaryota; kingdom Metazoa; phylum Arthropoda; class Insecta; order Lepidoptera; family Geometridae; genus Hypomecis; species Hypomecis atomaria. Next base: position 20,862,391 of record OZ023279.1, read on the forward strand.
AAAATAAATAAAAACAAAAAGCAAAGAATATTTGTCCTATATTTCTTGTATTTAAACTAATTTAATATTTTTTAACCGATGAAAAAACGGAAGTGGTTCTCATGACTGTATGTACTTTTTTATGTATGATCAAATGATCACGCGTAACTTTTGACAGAGTAGTCCGATTTTGATAAAAAAAAATTATTGGAATTATTATATTCTTTGTACTGTACCAGCCTTTTTAATAGTCCACTGCAGGACGTAGGCCTCCCCACGAAGGTTGATTGGGCCATATCCACCACGCTGGCCCAGTGCGGGTTGGTGGATTCACATGCGCCATCAAATTTCTTCAACGGACGTATGCAGGTTGCCTCACGATGTTTTTCTTCACCGAAAAGCCAGTGGTGTGAAATTCCATACATAAATTCCAAGGAATTCATTGGTACGGGACCGGGATTTGAACCCACGACCTCACGATTGTAAGGCGAGTGTCATTACCACTGAACCACCACGATATATGCTCTAGTTGGCCCCAAATAAATTTTATCGAAATTGATTTCTTGGTTTCACTATGGAAACTAACGTGGTTTTCGTACATTTTAATAAAGTAAAACACAGGTGTTACTCACGTTTGAGTCAGTGCTATGCGAGACGAGCCCGCGTGCTAGTACACCAACCTTGAGAAAAATCGCCAGATGCGATCGCAACTATAGTAGGATCCTACTAACATGAAACGTGAGTAACACCTGTGTTTTACTTAATTAAAATGATTTCTTGGTATTTTAAAAAAACAACATTAATATAAAAATGACATACATCGATTCGAGCACACTATTCGAATTTTGTACACAGATTGCAATAATTGAAGGCTGTTGCGCTATTTTTGGTGAAAATTGATATGATCAAGGCATCATAATTAATTTAAAAATTTTAATTAATAAAACATGCCTATTGAGAAACCTTTCCTTTTTGAGTGAGCGGAAATAAAACTCCTAAAGCGTCATATATCACAGTGAACATATAAAGCTAGGTTCACACGCACGAGCTGACTGGCCCAATATTGCGCACGAAGATAGATTGCCGGTTGTATGGAAGAGGACGATTTCCCGAGAGGATAGATACCCGACACCGGTATAACTGAATTTCGTGTGAACGAGCCATTTTTGAACCTCTTTGATCCGGTTTAAAGCGGTATAATGATGCACCAATAAGCTATACTAGGTAGAAGCAACTGATATCTATATTAAAACATGATTATATTATGTTGCATTATTTTTCAATGTTTTAATTATTGGCATTTAGTTAAACTGTACGAATAAGCCATATCCCTGAAGAGCTTTGACCAAATCATGACTAGGTGGCGTATCAACTCCGCCTAGGTCTTAGTCTTGGACACTTTGCAGGTCCCGAAAGAGATGTCACTACAGCACAAAATTGCTAAAACTGGAAACATCGGGGGCCAACTTTTGCCCAACAATAAGCTAACGACAAATTAACGACAACCAACGATATTGTATCATATATTATGGTGCTAGTAGGTACGCGAATTCTCGAACGGTTTAGGTAACTAGAGTTTGTGCAAAAAGAGTCGTCGTGGCGTTACGGTGAACTAACAATAAGATTTTAATCAACGAGAGTGCTGATGAAAACCGACTTGGTGCTTACCAAGTATCAAACACTTTTAGTTGTACTAGCAATGACAGAGCAGTGATGTCAACGTAACAAAATTAGTAAAATAGCACACGGGCGACCTCATCTACACCTTCTCTTATTGCACAAACTCTAGAAAACTTTTTTGCATAATTTGTTACGAAAACATTACCAGTACATTTAAACCGACCTCAAAAAGGAGGTTCTGAATTCTCCTGCATGTTTTTTTTATATGTATTTTACGCCATTTTTCCGCCAATTTTATGAAAACTATTTTGTTGATTCGTTTTTGTTTGGTAAATTATACGTACGGGGTTTTGAAAAATCAAAAATGATAAAAAATGGTTTACATCGATTCGAGCGAACTATTAGAATTTTTAACGGACTTCCAAAAAGGAGGAGGCTCTATGTTCGTCTGTATGTATTTTTTTGTGTATGTTCATCGATAATTTAACTAATTATGAACCAATTTTTTTTTTTTTTTAAATCGAAAGAGTACAACTGGTACAAGTATACTTTCGAGGTGGTCTCATAAGTATTTTAAAAACCTTGAGTTTTTCAGATTTTTCTTAAAGACCTTTTCAATTTCAATTAACACGGTATTAACACCAATTACGTTAATTAAATTATAATTATTATATACTAGCGACCCGCCCGGCTTCGCACAGGTGTATTATACCTCTACATATAAACCTTCCTCTTGAATCACTCTATCTATTAAAAAAAACCGCAGCGAAATCCGTTGTGTAGTTTTAAAGGTATAAGCATACATGGGGACAGACAGCGGGAAGTGACTTTGTTTTATACTATGTAGTGATTACAATTAGAATTAAAACGACTATTAACGTGGTAACCCTATATCATGGATACCAGTATTGCATTATCATATAGGTACGAGTATATTCAGTACACGAGTAGCTGAAGTTAATTCCAACCCTCTGAAGCGTGTAATTCGAGAAGGAGTACATTAATGTGATATTGTTTCGGACGAGCCGTGTGTGACTACTGATTACTGATTACCATGTTAATCATGGATTTTATTACGTTACATTGGTCTGAGTGTAGTGACAATAGTGTTCGCTATTAATCATCTCTGTATGATGTTGATAACTTTATAACCGACTTCCAAAAAAGGAGGAGGTTCCATGTTCGTGTGCATGTATTTTTTTGTGCATGTTCATCGATAATTTCGCCAATTGTGAACCGAATCGAAAAAATCGCTTTAGTTCGAAAGGGTATACTCCCGAGATGGTCCCATTTAAATTTTACAGAAATCGGCTGAGCCTTTTTTGAAAAATCAACAATAATGTATATGAGCGAAATATCCGAATTTTGTACACGATGAGCATCGATAATTTCGCCAATTATGAATCGAATCGAAAAATTATTTTTTAGTTCGAAAGGTATACTCCCAAGGTGGTCCCATTTAAATATTACAGAAATCGGTTGAACCGTTTTTGATAAATCAACAATAATGGAAACAATTCGAGCGAAATATTCGAATTTTGTGCACGATGGAAGGCGGTTGTGCCATTTTTCGCGAAAAATAATTATTCATGTTAAGGTTTTTGGTCTTCAGGTTTTCCTCTAACGTAAGCCAGTGACGTTTCATGTTTCCCTAGTATTGTTACAGGCCGACTCCTACAAGTCGGCGGAAATGAAGTTAGCCACAAGCTGCGCAATATCCAATCCTGACTGAAGCTCACTTATAAAGCTGCGCGATGATTGGATATTGCGCAGCTTGTAGCTAGCTTCACATCCGCCGACTTGCATGATTCAGCTTAAACCTACGTCAAACTACGCTATGAGTGCTATGGTATTAACCAGCGATTACCGTGACTCGGATGACGCGTTAAATTGTAGGTTAATCCTGGTTGTTTTAACCTTTTGGCCATGTCAGAGGCCTTCAGGCGGCCTAAAAACTCTGACACCAGGGCTTGCCACTCGGCCTATACGAAGTTAAGCAACGTTCGGCGCGGTCAGTCTTCGGATGGGTGACCGCGGGTGGCATTTACAACTTAACGCTACCGTGACTCGGATAACACGTTCAATTTTAGGTCCTGGTTGTTTTGACTGTTTGGCCATGTCAGAGGCCTTCAGGCGGCTTAAAAACTGACACCAGGTCTAGCCACCCTGCCTAAACGAACTTACTTACGTAGTACCCACGTGAAAAATAACAAAGGATATGGTACATCCGCCCTTCGTGGGTAGTCCTATGTACAGCAGGCCTATTGATGTTTAGGTAAAAATAACCATTGTGAGGAAAACTGCATACCTATGTCCGGAGAAGGAATACTACATTGGAAATGAAAATAATTTACTGTTAAGGAAGATAAAATAAATTATAGAACCATAAATATACAAATCGTCAACAATTTACCTTTGTCTAACGTTCCTTAAGATCAAAGATCCGTTAAAACAAACCTGTCACCACATACATAATTACAATTAGCAATAACATCACTATAAAGAAATTTTCACTGCCATAAAAAAGAAAGAGGTACAATAAAGGCCGGGGCACACTATTGATGTTCAAAGCGGCAATCGGCGGATATCCGGCGCCGCGGGCGGTCGTGTGCACCGCCCTTACATGTGTCGTGGAGAGATCTCTAATTATGGAAGTGTGATAAACAAATTGTAGCCCTTTTTAGGGCTCCGTACCCAAAGGGTAAAAACGGGACCCTATTGCTAAGACTCCGGTGTCCGTCTGTCTGTCTGTCCGTCTGTCTGTAACCAGGCTGTATCTCGTGAACCGTTATAGCTAGAAAGCTAAATTTTTACAGATAATGTATTTCTGTTGCCGCTAGAACAACAAATACTAAAAACAAAAACAAAATAAAATTAATATTTAAGGGGCTCCCATACAACAAACCTGAATTTTTAAGACAGTCTTTTTCAGGTATATCTGAACATCACGTAACTTTGCTGATCTGTTAGTACCTGACCCACTTATGCTCAATTTAAGCACGGCCGAACAAAGCGCCACCTGGTGGTGGAGTTACCAACTACTGGGAAACTCTTCTAAGCCGTCAGAGGCAAACATCAAAAGCTTGCTGAACACCCAGTCACTTAGTAGCTGAGGAGCTAGTGGGTGAAATAATTACTAATGGGGTCAGTAATTAGAGGCCAGATATTCTGATCCATCACGCACGTTTATTTCTCTGGTTAAAATATAATTGAGGGTAATATACTCCGCGCAATCAAAAATTGACTATACCTGTAGAAAAAAAAAAAACAAGAAAGGTATATAACTTGTGTACCTACCAAGTTTCGTTAAGATTTCGGAACGCGGCGGTTGCGGACGCTTTGAAGCGAATGGATGATAATTAGTAGTAGATTCAGTTAGCATAAGGATTGCGTGTATGCCCAGAACACTCAGGCTTGCCTAGGCGCCTCTTCTTGCGGGGGCGTTGCGTGGCAGGTCGCCCTCTTCCCTAAAACATGGTAGAGGAGGACGATGGCTGGCACGTGCGTCAACTATTAAACTGGTGCTGCTTGTGGGGGCAGAACAGCTCGGTGCATATACGTAACGTAAAATATATAGTAAGTATTGTATTGTAATATAAAAAAAAGTTTCGTCGAGATTCGATGAATGACGATTCATTGTACTTCTATAATTTTGATTACTGTCAGTCTGTCTTGTTATTATCACTATTTTTTTATTAAAGAAGTAACAAATTCGTCCGTTATCTCACGAACTACAGCCCAGTCTAGCTCGCACAATATCAAATAGACGCCTTTGTTACTTGTCCCGCCACCCGGTTAGCCGGCAGTCGGCCTATTTCGCTCACTATGTGCTAGGGATGTGCTTACCGGAAAATACCGGAAAAATCTACAGTACTCTAACTTACCTTCCTTTGAAACTTTTTAATCTTTCTTATTTGACCTTCACGAAAGGGACTTATTGGATATGTCTCTCATTATAGAGCTAAGTTCTGACGTGATAACGTCTTATAAATCGACTAACGCCGGCTACTTGCACGAAAATGTATCACGTTGTCTGTCTGTCTCCAGGCTGTATCTCATGAACCGTTATAGCTAGAATGCTGAAATTTTCACACATGATGTATTTCTGTTGCCGCTAAAACAACAGATACTAAAAATAGAATAAACTAAAATTTAAGGCCATACTATCCCATACAATAAACCTGAATTCCGAAAACCGTTTTTCGCTCGATATTAATAATGGTAACAGATAGATGCTTGAAATATTCACAGAATATTTAGTTGTATATTCAATTCAATAAAAAATAATTTATTTAAAATAAAATAAATATATTTAAGGGGGACTCCCATACAGTACGGAACGCTTCGTGCGCGAGTCCTACTCGTACTTGGCCGATTTTCATTATTTATATTTTTACTACCAATCTAAGCAGTTACGGTTACTACGGTTAGTCCTTCACCGTAAAGGGACCCCATCCCTAGCACTCCGCGACACTATCGAACACACGCTTCCCGTAACTTATTGTGCAAGTTTTTGCGCAAAAAATCGGCTAGTTTTTGTCGACTATCCCCAGCGCTTGTTTAGGCAACATTGTTGATATGGACTGGGTGACATAGGCCGGCTTTCACTTATTCATTGTGCAGCCTTTCTTGCTTAGTTTTTTTGGATACTTTATGACCTACGACACAACAAAAGGCTAGTTTATACGCCCAAGTGTTACACTGGAGATACGTGAGAGGGTTTACAAATTATGTCCACTGTTGAATATTGGCCTACCCTCCATAATTGCGTCGTACTATAGCCATCTCATGGAAGCCGTGGTGGTCTAGTGGTAATGACACCCGCCTCACAATCGTGGGGTTGCGGGTTCAAATCCCGATCCCGCACCAATGTATTCCTTGGAATTTATGTACGGAATCTAACACCACTGGCTTTTCGGTAAAGATAAAAAACATTGTGAGGCAACCTGCATAAGTCCGGGGAAGAAATTCGATGGCGTATGTGAATCCACCGACCCGCACTGGGTTAGCGTGGTGGATATGGTCGATTCACCCTTCGTGCGGGTAGGCCTACGTCCTGTAGTGGACTATTAACAAGGCTATTACAGTACAGTACAGCTATCTCACTAGCCCAGTTGTTTGCTTTTGGTAGTTGCGGTTGGCGGATTCCATATCTTTTTTTTCCGTACGTGATATAGGACTGTCGACCAATTAGGGGTAGAAAAGTTCTCTAGAGGAGACCACGTACCGGCAAGCACTGCGTACGTTCATTGTTCACTTCATTCACCTACAAGGTCCAGAACAGTCGTCCTCATGAAGACACAGATGCAGGACGCAGGCATGATCGCTCTAGCTAGATACAAGCTGCTTCCTACCAATCTTATTAAAGATCTATGAGAGGCCTTTGTCTAGCAGCGGGCGCCCTATATTTGAAACGACGATGATGATGACGTGTATAAGTTTCCCCATGATATCCTTCCTGAACCCGTGCTAAGAAAATCCGTAACACAAACTATACGTACACCCTGCCTTCCTCACTATATCGTAGCGCTCATTGCGTTGTTTGATCAGGTGTTCGTTAGCGATCATCGAAGTTAAAGCAACGTTCAGCACGGTCAGTCTTGGGATGGGTGAGCGCGGGTGGCATATACAACTAAGCGCTACCGTGGCTCGAATGACACGTTAAATTGTAGGTCTCGGTTGTATTAACCATTAAGCCATATCAGAGGCGGCTTAAAAACTCTAATGCCAGGGCTAGCCACCCGGCCTATACGAACTAACTTACTTGTAGCATAAACTACTTGAGGAGGTTAGTCTGTTATAGTAGCTATTTAGTTAGGTTTTAGTCTGCCTCCGTCACTATCGCAAAAAAAACAGGTCCTGAAAACTTTCGTCCGCAGAACAAAGCATTCTAGAAGTAAAGAATAGAACCTGTCAAAAGTCCCGTGAGCTCGGTAAATCTCACGGAATTTCCTCCAGAACTCACGTAGCTGCGAACTGTGAAGATAAATCCGTCCCGTTAAAAAAAACTTTGAAAAAAGGTAAAAATGTCGCCCGACAACCCACAGTTTCTCTACTCATATTTAGCACAGATTATGAAATAGCGCAGATAGATAAGCCCAACAAGAAGCTTAATTTTTAAAAGAAGGATGCAGAGACTCGACTTGTCAAAACATTTTTGTTATATTTGTTACTACTTACTTAACAAATACTTACTTGTTACTTGTTGTACTAGTTAAAATTAGACCACCAGAAAAATTACTATAATTTTTATTGTTTTTACCATCTAAATCCCCTGCCAATGCTTATGTGGCCGAAAATTTTAAAACTTCACTAAAAACGAACTTGTACAGAAGCGTCATACATTACTCTGACGAACATAACATTTTTAGAAATAAACATGGGAGAAAATGAGTGTATTCGTATACAACGGGGCAATTCTGTCAACCGATCTCGTCACCGAAGTGATACGCTCCCGAACCCCTCTCGTTTTTCTGACAGTTTTGATAGATCAAAGCTGTCAAAAAAAACGAGAGAAGCTCAAGAACGCGTCACCTCAGCAACGAGATCGGTTAACAGAATTGACCCGCTGGTATTCGTATGTATGAGCTGCCGACATCCTTCTTTGTCGTGTTACTGCGTTACGGTATAATTTCTTATAGCTGTTTTTTTCTATTCTTGTTTTCTAAAAGAGGTTCTTGCTTTATCGGATATCTACTAGCTTTACCTGCGGCTTCCCTCAGGATTCTTGATTTTTCGACCGACACGTTCCGACTACTAAATTCGATACTTCGCTAGGCAACAGAGTAAAAAATAAACTAACAAATTGGATTTTTAACAAGGTGTGATTTCCACTGAGAAGACACCCAATAAAACAACAACTTACTTCAGTAAGTACTATATCTCACAGGTGACGCCCGCACCGCTCGGCTGACCGATTAGGTGTGTAGCGTGATGTGGTATGAGTTGATATGAGTTCTAATATTGGAGTTTCAAATTGTTTCGTACAGGCACTTAAGTTTAGCCGTATTATCACCACCTCCAAATACATATGTGAATAACTTTTTCGGACGCTCAGTCTGATTTTAAAGTTGATTTTTAAGCTATTGCATAGCTTCTATCGCGGGCCTTGAGCGCGGGGACCGAATCCAGAAATTCCGTAACGAAAAAACCTCACGCTCCCCACTCCAACGGCAAGGAGGTGTGGCTTGAAGGCCGTGCATCGTCTAACGTCGTTTCAGTTCGGCAGTCTTCGACACGGCGTTGTGTGCGATTAGTATGCAATAGCTTTACCGCGGCAGTCCCCGAGTGCCACACGTATTATTTTTAACTAGCGACCCGCCCCGGCTTCGCACAGGTGTATTATACATAACTTCCTCTTGAATCACTCTATCTATTAAAAAAACGCATCGAAATCCGTTGCGTAGTTTTAAAGATATAAGCATACATTGGGACAGACAGCGGGAAACTTTATACCATGTAGTGAAATCATAAACTCGAAGTTATACATCTGTGCTTCCATAATCTGCGATAGAGAGGTCTGGCGTTGTGCCAATGGGAACAGGGCCTAAAAGCCTTATTGTCACACATACGACAATATCTCCATCTCTGTCGTTCAAGTTAGAAATGACATGAGAGTGAAAGAGACTAAGGTAATATCGAGCGTCCCAGAATTAAATTCTGGTTTGATGTCCGTCCTGATACAATATCGATTGTGGTTAGCTCTGGTTGATTTGTTCTGGGGTCATTCTTTGTTTCTATGACAAAAGGATTATAAGTGCTGGCAAAGATTAGTCATGGCCATAGAGATAATGTAAGAATAAGCGGACAGATATGATCACTAACATTAAATAATGTCTACAATCATTGATCAGAATAAAAAGGTATCTGGGTATATAGTCGGACTTTAGCGGGAATGTGGAAAATTATGTCTACACGCCGCATTGCATTATTTTGTTCACTGGACCTACATTTTAACGTGTCATTCGAGTCCACGGTAGCGTTCAGTTGGAAGTGCCACCGGCGATTACACATCCGAAGACTGTAGCTTTTAACAAGTCTTTTATTCAGAATTATCACAATGGTCTCAGCTACAAGACATCCACTGTTGGACATAGGATAACCTCGAATAAGAAAGGTCAGACGCGGCTTACATCCAGTCATGTCATCGGCATGTCTTGTAAGTGGACGTCCTACACTGCGCTTGATATTGCTCGTTGTAATGTTAGATTTGTTCCTCTTTTAACTGATATAGACTATGCCCTCATAAACACTTCGTAAGTAAAGAATACAGACAGGTACACAGAGTACAGGTGTATACAGAGCAATCTCTCTCAATTTAAAAAATAAAGTGGAAAAAAATCGATAAAGCTCATATAAAGTTTAATAAGTACCAGGCTGCCAGGCCTGCAGGCGGTGGGTTAATAGGCCGAGGGAAACAAATAGAGCTATTTTTCTCCTTTGCTATTAAAATTGGGTTAAGGGATGAGATTTGGCGGTTTGAAGTGAAAATAGCATTTAGGTTTAGACGGCACTTGGTCTAGAAAGAGTTTACTTTAAAATGGATGTGAAAGCCAAGAAATTTTGTCGACGGCCGATGAAATCTTGATCTTGAACAGCAGATATTTTCACAATTTGACTACAGATCCTGTAAAAAAATTACACATAGTGATAAGTACTATATATTGAAGTATTACGCGAACTGATGGCCGAGAAAACCATAAGATACTTGGATAGCAATCATCGAATGGCAAACGATTCTAGATAGGTTACTATCTAGAATCGTAGAACCTCCATCAAATTTATAAACAGACAACTTGATCAACACCGCTTGATTAAGCAAATCGCTTTCATTCCAACATAATGTTTCAGGAAATCTGAAGACGTTGTTCGAATACAACGGCTGAAGTCTCGGGACTTAGGGCTCGTACACATAAACACGATATATAGTTACGACCTCAGAAGAATGACAAGTAATAGAAACTTTGCTAAATGTTACTCAAATAAAAACTACGTTACAGCTGTCTTATTCATATCTGGTTATACAGCATACGCGAGAGTGAGTGGAACAAAAAAACGCATTGTCTGTCGGCATACGTAAAAATCACAAGTTGGAATGTCAAAATAGTTAAAATTTGGTTCCACTTTGTCTTAAGCCCCCTTAAATATTTATTTTATCCTGTTTTTAGCCTTTCCATTCCATATTCCAGCCTGGTGCCAGACAGACAGACAGACGGACGGACAGCGGAGTCTTAGTAATAGGATTCTGTTTTTACCCTTTGGGTACGGAACCCTAAAAAACGAAACTCGCTCTCACTTGTACCTTAAAAACAGACGTAACTCCATTCATTAAAAATATTACAAAGATCGTCCGTACGAGTTAAGAGACAATATTTATAACATTTATGTGGTTTATGTTGCAATATTTTGCAGATAAATATGTGAAATTCGCTTCATAAACTCTGGTTTCACGAGTTGAACACCTGAGGTAAAGTAAGTAAGTTCCTATAGGCCGGGTGGCTAATCCTGGTGTCTTAAGCCGCCTGAAGGCCTCTGACATGGATAAACGGTTACTACAACCGGGGCCTACAATATAACGTGTCATCCGAGCCAAGGTAGTGATCAGTTGTAAATGCCACCTGTTGAGGTAAAAAGTTCTTTCAACGCTCGCTTTGACAAGCATGAGGCGTGGGTTCAAATCCGGTCATGTAAAAATGAGTTCTTTGAAATGTATGTACGGATTTACACACTACTGGCTGTTCGGTGAAGGAAAAAATCGTGAGGCAATCCGCATTACATCTGTAAAAACAATAAAAATAAACAGGTCGATTCATCCTTATAAGAAATTTTATTGCCTATGTGAATCCACCTACCCGCACTGACGCAGCGTGGTGGTTTTGAGTGACCCAATCGCCTCTCGTGTGTGTCTATGTTCAGCAGTGGTTTCTTTGTTGAGGCCTAAACTGAAAACTGTAAACAGATTGAAAAAACTGAAGATCTACAGTTAAAACTGCAGACTTGGATACGCTGACTTCTTCTTTTCTTATCATATCATTCGTCATATCTGAATTCACTTCAGATTTATATCATCTTTCTCACAATTCATGCATACATTTTTACAACTTTAACACAAGATTAGAGTCCGTATAACAATACACGGTGAATATCACACACTCGCCTGTTAAACTGGAACGTTGACTGGAACGTCGGCTGGCACAGTCGACTGTCCTCGTAAATTGCCGTTTCGGTCCGCTCGCCCTTAACTACTGGTTATTCGTTCCCGGTACGCCAGTGACGGACAAATTACGTATGATGACCTATGTTAGACGTATAGATGACACATTTTTGAAACTTTGATAACTTTGTGGTTGAATAGCCGGACGTATATTTTTTTTTCTCAAAAGTGAATTTACATATCGTGAGAAAACAACATGATATAGGCCGAATGACACAAATTGGCGGCTATGATGTTTGCTACAAGCTGCGGAATAATCCAATCCTCGGCTGTTAAGTGAGTTTCAGTCAGGATTGAACTACCTATCCACAGCTTGTAGCTAACATCACAGCCGCTATAATTCGCTATAATACCTACCTGAAGTTGTGGTGGTCTAGTGGCAATGACACCCGCCTCACAATCGTGGGGTTGTGGGTTCAAATCCCGGTCCTGTACCAATGAGTTCCTTGGAATTTATGTACGGTTTCTAACACCATTGGCTTTTCGGTGAAAGAAAACATCGTGAGGCAACCTGCATACGTCCGGAGAAAAAATTCGATGGCGTGTGTGAATCCACTAATCCGCACTGGGCCAGCGTGGTGGATATGGCCCAATCACCCTTCGTGGGTAGGCCTACGTCCTGAAGTGGACTATAAAAAAAAAAGGCTGTTACAGTACAGTTTACAGTGCCTACCTGGATTTTGGTATCCATCACATCAATACAGAAGAAATGGTAGTCGTAACGTCGACGATAATATACGTCATAAAACTTAAGATTTGACTTTCTACAGCTATAAATTAGTATAATTTTACTTATGTCATTATAAAAAGTATTTTGTTCAGATAATCATCATAAACATTGTAAGCACATATTCTATAATTTTCGACTTTGTTTTATCACATACGATTCGATGTTTTCGAAGTACATATATTTAAAGGTAGTTCTAGACTCATTTGAGAGTTAGGGCCATTTAAGAAATAAGTAAACGATGTCACTTTTCACCTAAATTACAAAGACGTTCTGACCTGTACGTAACTAAAACGTCGCTATAACTTCTGTCTGTCTACACCACAGACCTTGCCAGATGGGACATGTCTTCTCGTGTAGTAGGGACTTAACACGCATGATGACTAAAAAATATAATTAGTACATCAGATAAATTATCATATATTTCATTTCATTTCATTTCATTTATTTCATTAATTACAGCTACCATTACAGTCAGAAACGAATGCGATAGTGTAATAAATATCATAATTATAAAAAAGGTTAAGAAATGTCAATTTGAATAATATCTAATAATGTCAAATAATTAAATCAATTCATCACAAAAACTTGAACAATATTAACTGATATATTATTATAATTATATCAATATTAGACACGTATTTTTTCTTGTGTCAATTAAACAAAAAATTGATGAAGATGGAGCCTTTAAAGTTCCGCGTGACGACGACACGAGTCACATACAGATGTATAAACTTTTGTCAGAGAAATGTCATCTCGACTCCCACTCCCAAACTCTGACAAGGTTTATCTTTGACATTTGGTGTTTGACTGAAAAAAATTATACGTGTCAATATTTTTTGATAATAATCTAACTTACGGACTAAATTATGATATTGATTTTTTTTACCCAGTCATGATTTTCTACGAGACTCTCTTCTTAAAATCACAACTGCGCGTAACGCCACAATTCCACATTTAAGCACTCAAAAAGCTATACAAAGACCAATATCAAAAAGCATATGTAGGTACTTATACAACATTGCATTCGGCGATGTATGTTTCGTAAACATGCATTTGCGGTATATTATTATGTTTTTTGCTACATGTAGTGTGTCTAAGTGTCTCGCGTCGCGACGGGTAAAGATAGCCTCTCTCTAGATCTCTGCGGCTTTGCCATTAAATTCACCATTCCCCTATAATAATGACATTTTATGACGACTCAACACTTAAAGCCTTTAAATAGTGCCATAAATACAATTTTCTCGAATAAAATTTGCCTCTTAACCCGTTACAAGACGCTATTACACTTTGTTGAATATTATATAGCAGCTTAACCCTAGAAAGATAATCTTATTTAGATATACGGAAAAGATAATCATACGTCAAAATGACTCCTTAGTCTTAACTGGCTATTATTTCAAAGATTATTTACTTTATTTGATGAACTATGGTGTGTATGTATTTCGCATATCAATTGAAATAGAAATACAACATAATTATATATATGTACTGTTTAATAATTATTTAAAAAAGTTACGAAACATAATGGCTGTCATTTTAAAGTAACAAAACATAGGAACTTCTCTTATAATTATGAAATCACATTTTTTAGACTAATCAGTCATTTCTAGTAATACTGTTAGTTCGAAACAATAGACTCTATACATTTTTAACACTTGAATCTACGAAGACCTGCAGCTCAGGCATGTCTCAATGTTATGTTCACGACAAATCACTTTTTTGCACTTTCTGCAACATCCTACGCCTTACGCTTTTTTTTAGAGGGGCAATAGGCACAGTAAGTACGTTTCTTTCGATTGGGCTCTTCTGTGTCGTCTTCGGTTGGTCCAGGAGCTGCTTTCGGTAATGTATTCTTTATTTCATCTCGCAAATATTGCTTCAAAGTGGGTGCTTCCAAGCGCTTGGCCATATAGGGTGAAGTTAGAGCCATGCTCAAGTGTTTCATGAATTTGCGGCCGTTAAGAGGCTTCTCGCCTCTAGTGACAACATTGAGTCTGTATACTATAAATGCATTTACGAATAATGCAATATTCAGCTTCTTATCTCTTATGCTAGGCCGAGAGACGGTTATCAGACGACGAGAAGCTGTAGATGGTGGTACTTGTTCAGCATTTCCTTCAGGTGGTAGACTGGATGCTATTGACTCTTGGTCCCTCTCCTCATCGACGAATGCCTCCTCAACGTCACTCTGCACGTTGTCTTCGCGCAGATGGTCCTCGAGCTCGCTGTCAATGTCGGCAAATGAAAGATCCTCATCGCTCTCTAAAAGAGCCGCCAGGATGCTTTCGTATTTTAAATTCCGATTACCCATTGCAACCGGATATTCTATAACATTTATAAATATAAAATAAAGGTAAAAATATCGCTAAAACAAAAAAAAAAGTTACCAAAAAAAACCCTAATTGAAACGCATTCAAAAATCCTAAAAGTCACGTAAAAGATAATCATACGTCATTTTGACTCCAACACCTGTTGTATTTCGAAAACGGGAACACTTACATCGATGCCGCAACCGCCAGTCGATAGCTCTGCCCGGCGACTGAAATGTCCGTAAAGCACTGCGCCGGATTTGCGCGAATTAGAGAGAGACAGCAATATTTCTAAACACACGGAGTCATTTTGACGTAGATTATCTTTCTAGGGTTAAGGGCGTGCACCTCCAATAGGTTGTCTCTTTCGCACATCATTTATTTTCTTTAGATAAAGTTAAGTAAGTATAGGCTGAGTGGTTAGCCCTGAAGGACTTAGACACGGCTAAGCGGTTAAATCCACTGGGACCCAAAATTCAACGTGTCATCCGAGCAGCGCTTCGTTGTAAATGCCACCTCGGTCCCCCATCGGAAGATTGACCGTGCCGAACGTTGCTTAACTTCGTTGATCATTAAGTAACACGTAGTCAAACTACGTTAAGAGCGCTACATGCTAATGATACAGTAATGGTATCTATGCAGTATTGTGACTCGCCTCGGAGTTTAATTTTATAGATAGATAGATAGATAAATTCTTTATTGACACACCAAAATTTAAATAAACTAGGAAAACTTAAACTAGAAACTTCAAACAAGTGTTACAATCGGCGGCCTTATCGCTAAAAAGCAATTTCTTCCAGGCAACCGTTACATGTTAAGGATTAACGAAAAGGTATAGGCGACGGGGTGTGCATGAAAGTGATAAATATACTTACTTAAACAACATACATTCTAATAAATTCTAATAATAACCTACTTATACACAATATAAAATAAACTAATATATATAATAAATCAACTATATCGGAAATTATAAATGACTATTATATATGATTATAATTTCTTTATTTTCATACTCGTTGACATTTTTAAACTCACATTTTTATTTTTGATTCTAATATTTTTTTTGTGTACTTACAATGCTACTGATTTTGTAAAATCTAAAAAGTGTGCTAATTTATTTATATTAAAAATTTAATTAGGTAGAATTTTGAAAAATTGTTACCAGATTATTTCAAGTGCCTGTATTGTGTCTACGGAATAATTACTTACCAGATTATTTCAAGTGCCTGTATTGTGTCTATTGTGTGACGGAATAAAGAAATTTTGACTTTGACTTTGGCCCTGTCATTGAAATAAATACCTACAGCCTCGCGTGGCCACGCAGTACGTAACACGCGCTAGGGCTGCCCGCCTGGTACGCAAATCGCACGCTCACTGATTACTAACCCACAGGTTCGTTCGTCACTACGCGGCTGCGAATGTTGTGTACCGAGACAGTACCGAGTGTGTAACGAACTCCGAGGCGCATAGGTACGAGTATGATTCGCGCCCCGACCATTTGTGTGAAGACAGAATATTATAGATACCGTGCTAATGATGATGGTGACACAACTCTTAAGAAGTACACCCCCTTAACCCGTTAGAAGAAGCTATTATAACAGTCCGTTAAATAAAACAACCTAACTGCCGAAACTGAAAGTCAGTTGGGAAATTACAAGGCGCAGCGTCGAGACTGAAGCCTGAAATTTTGATAACTACTCGTAAAACATCTCCTGAAAATAGACCGAAATGGCCCGCCTTCTTTGGATATATCGCACAGAGCAGAAAATATGTAGAAAAATAATACATGTATAATTATTTTCCGCAAAAAATCGCAACTCCGACTTCCACGGTCCACCGTGTTCATAATTCGAATAATTTGCACGAATCGATGTGACATCTATGTAATTACATTTTTGTTGATTTATCAAAAACGGCTCAGCCGATTCGGATAATTTTTTAATGGGACCACCTTGGAAGTATATTCTGTCAAACTATTTTTTTTACACAAACATACACAAAAAAAAATACATACAGACAAACATAGTTCATCCCCTTTTTTTTGGAAGTCGGTAATAACTAAAACTGCATACCGGGAGCTCTAATATTGGTTTATCAAGTTTTAATCAAGTGAAAACTACAATTTGACAACTACAACATTTTCATACAAAATTGTTGTTTACTTTAACTCTATTGAGCGTGCAAAAACTCGACAAACTTGTACTAGAAATAATTATTTTTCGTAAAAAATGGCAAAACTGACTTCCATCGTGTACAATTCGAATAGTTTGCTCGAATTAATGTACACAATTTTTACATTATTGTTGATTTTTCAAAAACGATTTAGCCGATGTCGATAAAATTTCAATGGGTGGTCCCATTGAAATTCCCATCCCTCGGAAGATTTTTTTGATTCTGTTCACAATTGGCGAAAATATCGATAAACATCATCAATATGAAATGTAATTCCAAGTCGATCATGAACTTACACTAAAATAAGTACAGACGAACATAGAACATATGTATCTTCAAGTCAAGAGTGAATATCTTCAATATATCGGTATCTTCTAGGTCTACATTCTCCATCTTCGGCTACAACTTCGCTTTCCATCAGGCGAGTTGGTGGCCAAATGTTACGCAAAAAAAAGAACAACTAGCATAGATTCTCTGTAGATTTTCTCCTCTGTCCATTAGCCTGGACGTGACATAGTAGAATTTTAATGACTTGAAACAATCGTTGTCGAAGTTTAGAATAGTTATTTGAAGTAAAATATGGACGGAGCAGGCTGAATATTTCAATAGTGAATTCATTAACTAAGTATTTTGCGACCTTAACGTCTGATTTGTACCTCAAAAAGCCGTTACAGTATTTAATTCTGGAACTACAATTTTAATGGAGTAATAGTTGACCGAGTGAAGGCGAAGATCTTCGGTTTAATTGACCGAGCGAAAGCGAAGGTCTTCGGATTAACACAGCGGCGATTTAAAGAGATGTGTCACGAGGTCTACTGTTCGGAGAACTACTAGTTTAGTAAAGTAAGTTCGTATAGGCCAGGTGACTAGCCCTGGTGTCAGAGTTTATAGGCCGCCTGAAGGCCTCTGACATGGCTAAACGGTTAAAACAACCGGGGCCTACAATTTAACGTGTCATCCGAGCCAAGGTAGCGCTCAGTTGAAAAATGCCACCCGCGGTCACCCATCCAAGTACTGACCGTGCGGAACGTTGCTTAATTTCGGTGCTAGTGTTTATATAGTTCCAAGCTCCTTCTTCTCATTGCAAAATCAAACCAGAAGTGAGGAGATCCGCAGAAGAACCAAAGTTACTGAAAATTGGTAAAAAAAAATACTGGAATTGAAAAGTTCTTGAGTGGAGACCGCGTAATGTCAAGCATAGCGTCGGACGTCCCACGAGGTGGACAGATGACCTCATCAAGATCGCAGGATCGTACTGGATGCAGGCCGCTTCTAACCGGTCTTATAGGAGATCCATAGGGGAGGACTATGTCCAACAGTGGACGCCCTATGAATATGACTGAAGATGGCTTGACTTCTCTAGTTGATGATTTAGCCCAAATAAGTTTCATGATTAATAATTTAATAATCCCTCTTGTAACCTGGGTCGTTTCGCCAGACAGCTTTATTAAAGCTTCTCAAATACACTTTTTCATTAAGCACTAAAACACTAATATTGTACGTTGTAACGTTCAATGTTTGTTCATAAAAACTACCAACGACTGTTTATATTAGTAGAATATTTTCTATGAAACGAACATTCTTAACAATCGTGATGTCATAGGTTCAAATCCCGGCCCCGTATATTTGAGTTCTATGGAATTTTTGCACGGGATTTCAAACCACTGGCTTTTCGGTGAAGAAAACAAAGAAAGTAGATCGCGTATGTAAATCCACCAACCCGCACTGGGCCAGCGTGGTGGATATAGCCCAATCACCCTTCGTCGTTATATGTTACGCTGTGGTCTTCGAGCAAATATCCATTGATATTTGCATTGATATTTTCATAGATATTTGCTCGAAGGCTGTGGACTATTTAGTACAGTACAGGATTCCCGCCTAAAAATTGTGATTTCATGGGTTCGAATCCCGTTCCTGTACCAATGAGATCTTTGGATTTTTTTGACGGGATTTCAGACCGCTGGCTTTTGTGAAGGAAAACATCGTGCAGCAACCTGCGTACCTATGTCAGTAGAAGAAATTTGATCGCGTATGTGAATCCACTAATCCGCACTGGGCCAACGTGGTGGATGTAGCCCCTTCGTCGGTCCATGTTACTCTTTAGAGTGTAGACAGTTAAAAAGGCTGGTTCAATACAGTACAGGATACCCGCCTAATAATTGTGATATCATGGGTTCAAATCCCGTTCCAGTAGGTACCAATGAGTTCTTTGGATTTTTTTGACGGGAATTCAGACCGCTGGCTTTTCAGTGAAGGAAAACATCGTGAGGCAACTTGCATACGCCCGTAGAATCAATCAATCAATCAAAGTTTATTTATTGATACCAGACATATGACAACAACTTAATGAATCCACTGGCTCAGAACTAGTCTTTTAACTGTATTTCTAAAGCCAGTGGCTTCTCCCAATTTTAACATATCAATATAATTATAATCAAAAGGAAAATAAAAGAAAAATAACAATTTTGAATTTACAGCACAATAAAGAAAAATAAAAATTAACAATAATAATAGTAATAGTGAGTTTATAATGCACAATTAATTAATTAAGTTTATAATTGAAATTACATTTTTAATAGGTTTTTATATAGTTAATTGTTTATAAATAGCCGTAATAAATAACACAAACTTACTTTTAATATACAATTAAAGGTGATTGCGTAGCGAAATAATTTAGTTATACCTATTCGAGTAGGTATTTTATTGAAAGAATTTATTCATTATTTAGAAGAGAAGAGAAGAAATTAGATCGCGTATGTAATTCTACCAACCCGCACTGGGCCAACGTAGTTGATATGGTCCAAACACCCTTCTTCGGAAGGTCTATGTTCAGCAGTGGACTGTTTTAGGCCGATACAGTGAAGTATAGAGGCCGAATCAAACTTCTTGACGGATGTGATGTTAGCTACAAGCTCTGACTCAATCCTGACTGAAGCTCGAGGATTGGGATTTGGGTTTAGCGCAGCCTGTGGCGAGTACTTCCACTCTGCCCCACCAAAGCGCCCCACTGGTGGGGCAGATTCCACTTCTTCATTTTTTGGAGTGGAATCTGCCCCACTCGTCTCATGTTGGTGGGGCAGATTCCACTCACTTTTTAGACCAGTGGAATCTGCCCCACCAGGGGTGTCGCGCAATTTCAAATAAAATTGTTAGAGCCATGAAGTGTGACATTTGACTAAAAAAATGTAATCATTATAGCGCCCCACCAAAAGAATAGATAAGTGAAGACATCGAATGCAAAATATTAAGAAGATTGTAAACTAAAAGCACAAATATCTCTCTTAGTCCTATACATAGGTGAAATCGTAGAACAGCACTAGTTTACAAATAGGGCTGTCTCTCAAGAGAATAACATTTCTCATTTACCGTGATTTATAGGGTTGACACGAAGATAATACCAAAACAATTGTTATTAATTACCTCTTCTTGTAATTACACAAATATAGAAGATTTATTTCGTTTTAGTTTAGCTAATAAGTACTTTGGAGAAGTGTGTTTCGTAATTTCGTTGAAAACATTAGGTATCTGTTTCTTAGGAAGATCATTACATGGTAAAAGTTGGTCATAATAATGAATAGGTAAATGACTTGAATTAACTTCTAAAATATTTCCGTCGCCTAAATTTACTCTGCGTCAAATGTTATAATGTAAGTAACTTAAAGTAACTCATAGCGTAATTTGACTAGGTGTTCGTTAGCGAACATCAAAGTTAAGCAACGTAAACCATGGAAAGTCTTCGGCGGGTGACCGCGGGTGGCATTTGCAACTGAGCGCTACCGTGGCTCGGATGACACGTCAAATTGTAGGCCCCGCTTTTTTAACCGTTTAGCCATGTCAGAGGTCTTCAGGCGGCTTAAAACTTTAATCAGGGCTAGCCCCCGGGCCTATACGAATTTATACAGGGTTATTTCTAATCAATTAGCATCCTTTTAGGGGCTTATTCTGTACATCAAAACTAACTACTTTTGTTCTGCGACTTTTGTCAAAACTCAAAAAAAAATAGTTGTTGTTCCATAGAAAATTATCGTTCACCCGCGACAACATGTATGGAACAGTTGTTTTTTTTTTTGAGCTTGATAAAATTCGCAGAACAAAAGCTGTTAGTTTTGATGTACAGAATAAACCCCTAAAAGGATGCTAATTGATTAGAAATAACCCTGTATACTTTAGTAACTGAAAAATAGCTGAATTTGATGCGGGACCTAAACCTATCGAGTCAATATCTAGCTAATGTAAGACAGAATGAAACGTCGTGTCCAAGCCGTTACTGGGCAAAGCGGCCGGATAACCTCCTGAATTATTCATTACTACTACAGGGAATGGCAACATTTAGGGCTACCATCCTACGCTTGAATTGTGTTGAATTGAAAATCTGTCAGTATGGTCTCTAATACTGGGTTAACCAGAACTGGGGTGCTAGACCGAAAGTACGTGTTGAGACCATCATAACGCACAACTTTTTCAAAGGGACCAACCCAATGACTTATTACTCAGTGGTTAGTGACCCTGACTTCTGGATCAAAGAAGCGTGGGTTCGATCCCCACCCTAGGCAATAATTTATATGATGAGCATAGGTGTTTGCTCTGTGTCTGGGTGATGAAATATGTTTGTGTAGTAAATCAGTCACTGGCAGAATTATGACAAGCTTTGCTTAGTTTGGGGTCAGAGAACGTGTGCAAGATGTCCCCTAATATTTATAATAAATCCGGAATTCGTAAAATAACAGCTGTTTCATACATTTTGTAGATTCCGAGTTGCAATTTCGTAAGGAACAGCAGATTTTTTTATACCACTTGTACCGTGTATAGAATTCGAATAGTTCGCACGAATCGATGTGTCATCCATGTAACGAATTGAACTATAGCTTTCATCCATAAAATTTGGCAAAAAGTGGTGATACCAATTTTATATTTATTTTTGATTTTGATTGCAATTTTTTACCTTATTGTTGATTTTTCAAAAACAGCGCAGCCGATTTCGATAACATTTAAATGGGACCACTTCGGAGTATACGC
Source organism: Hypomecis atomaria (assembly GCA_964007245.1). Taxonomy (NCBI): domain Eukaryota; kingdom Metazoa; phylum Arthropoda; class Insecta; order Lepidoptera; family Geometridae; genus Hypomecis; species Hypomecis atomaria. The sequence goes on from OZ023279.1 coordinate 20,884,433, forward strand.
TTTCGAAATAAGAAATATGTATTTTTTTAAAAGTTTCACAATTGACGAAAATATTTTCGATAAACACACATAAAAAATACATGCAGATGAACATAGTAAACTTATCTCCTTCGTTTTGGAAGTCGGTAAAAACTAAGAATCAATCTGATTTCGCGACAGCCCTGGCCGAAAATAGCCGATGACGGAAAAAAGACTGAATCATAATAAAATCTTCGAGATAGCCACAAAAACTTGAAGGATCAGAATTTTGTTATTTATGCCGGTTCCGGCACTCGGGACTTTGTTTGTTTGCAGGACTAGTTTACGAGCTATTAAAATGTTTGCCGGAATCAAGGACGAAAGATGATCTAAAAATTACTGGAGCGAAATAGTCCGTGTTGTGATTGAATTGCACTACTTAATTATATTATCGAAACTCACGAAAGCCTAGATTTCGTTTTGTGATTACAATCTTTATAAAGCCTCTTTCGTTTTGTGCGGATTTTAAGGTGTCTGCCCACCATATCGTACCATACTTACCGACCGTGTTAATAGGAAAATTTCAGGCACGGAAAACATACGATACGCTCATATATATCGATGATACGCTCGCTCTCTCTACTATGCTCACTATGCCCACCAACTACAACGTATCATCAAAGGATCTCAAGTGTTACAATAGTGGTATAATAAGCCCGATTACAGAGGCGCCATCGTAATTATATTAGCCAAATAGCATAGTTCTGTTACTGGCACAGTCTAATGGGCTTAGACTCATACCGTCTTACCTCAAAAGTTTTACGCACGCTTCAGAAATGGTTTAGCAGTACAAATTGCACGGTGAAACAATGTTAGTGGGTCTAATCTTTTGTGGCAAGGCGGTTACTTTTACAAAGAAGTGGTCGTAGCGTAGATTGATTAGGTGTTTGTCAGCGATCACCGAAATTAAGCAATGGTACGCTCGGTTTGTATTCGGATGGGTAACCGCCGGTGGCGTTTTCCAACTGAACGCTACCGTGGCTCGGATGACACGTTTAATTGTAGGTCGCGGTTGTTTTAACCGTTTAGCCATAAAAGAGGCCTTCAGGCAGCTTAAAAACTCTGACACCAGGGCTAGCCACCCGGCCTATACGAACTTAGGTACTTAGTACAAAGAAATAATATTATTTATATTTTTGAAATTTCAAAGAACCCATTTTTACGAATTTGAACCCTCGCTTCGTTTATAAGGTGATCGTTCTTGCTTTAAGTCACTAGAGTGTGATCTTTTTTGATCACGTATGAAACGCAGACCAAATAAAATCACAAACAGAATATCACAAACAAGTGAGGCCGGCAAAACTATGCCTCGCCGTGTACAGACACAACACACACATGTACACGTACAAAGATACTATGCCTTGGCTCGTCAGTCGAACTATGGCGGCGCAACACCGACGCTCTCACACATGTATACAAAACCGGCCTCACTTGTCTGTTCACGACGTCCCGTCTTGATTTTTAGGGTTCCGTACCTCAAAAGGAAAAAACGGAACCCTTATAGGATCACTTTGTTGTCCGTCTGTCCGTCCGTCCGTCTGTCAAGACCCTTTTTCTCAGGAACGCGTGGAGGTATGAAGCTGAAATTTATATCAATTACTCAGGTCTACTGTCCCTTGAAGCTGTGAAAAAATCAAACTTCTAAGCCAACGCAATCAAAAGATACAGCCGTTTATGCCGCAAATTTTGAAACTCGCAAGTACTCGCAAGGGAATCAAAACCTAAAGGGTACTTCCAGTCGACCTAGAATCTTGAAATTTGGCATGAAGCAACGTTTTATAGCACACATAAAGGAAAAATTCCGAAAACCTTAAATTTTTAGTTACATTACAAAATATATATTTTTTAATAAATATAAACTTATTACTTTTTTTGTCGTAATGAACGAACTTTGTAAACCTTGCAGGTTTGTACGGAACCCTCGGTGCGCGAGTCCGACTCGCACTTGGCCGGTTTTTTTTTATTTGGTCTGAAGTATGAAATGAATCATATCCGTACTCAGAAATGGGACAACGTAATACAGGCTTGATAAAGAATAAGTACTGAAAGACGTTCTAGAAGTACGAGTAAAGCCTGTAACCACTCGAAAACCGTTGTCAGTTCATTGTGTCTTGTAAATTAAGGCCTACTTTGCAAAAAGATAAAAGGCGTAGGTGTTCACTTCAATACACACAGTGGAGTATTCTTTCACAATATATAGGAACTGCGCTTCGAAGTCGCTTTGAGACATTCACGAATCATTGGGCTGTGGATTCGCTATCGGCAAAGGAAATAGGAAACGGTAGCTTAAATGTAGAACTCATGTTATGTTCATGTTCTGAGTGAAAGGCCTTATAAAGCCAACTCAAACGAAGTAACCAAAATAATTATTTTTATAAAAATTGCACCTAAGTACTACTTCCACCGTGTGATACACAAAAAAATACATACAGACGAACATAGTATACCTCCTCCTTTTTAGAAGTCAGTAAGAATTTTTCATATGCCGAGGCAGCTTTATTTATTTTAATATTATCCTTATTAAAAGTACTGACTAGTTTTTTTACTGTACAAATTGTCACGTAATTTAATTTCGTTGACTAATTTACGAGAAGAAAAGTAAGTACACAGTTCTGTCTCTAAAAAAATAATTTTGAATTAATAATGTAACATTTGACGGGCACATTTATGTGGTTAATATAGTAAACTAGACGACCCGCCCCGGCTTCGCACAGGTGTATTATACATATAAACCTTCCTCTTGAATCACTCTATCCATTAAAAAAAACCGCATCAAAATCTGTTGCGTAGTTTTAAAGATTTAAGCATACAGACAAACAGACAGCAAAAATAGCGACTTTATTTTATACTATGTAAGGATATAGTATGTAGTTACGAGTAATATTAAGTGTATTAGCTACCATCGTAAAAGGCAAGAATCGGCAAAGTACGAGTCGGACTCGCGCACGGAGGGTTCCGTACTGTATGGGAGGCCCCTTCAATATTTATTTTATTTTAATTTTATTATTTATTATTGAAGTGAATATAAAACTAAATATTCTGTGAAAATTTCAAGCATCTACCATTATTAATATAGAGCGAAAAACGTCTAAAAAATTAGGTTTGTTGTATGGGAGCCACCCTTAAATGTTTATTTTCTTTTCTTTTTAGTATTTGTTGTTATAGCGGCAACAGAAATACATCATCTGTGAAAATTTCAGCTGCCTAGCTATCATGATTCATGAGATACAGCCCGGTGACAGACAGACGGACAGACGGACATCGAAGTCTTAGTAATAGGGTCCCGTTTTGCCCTTTGGGTACGGTACCCTAAAAAGGGTAAAAAGAAACACAGTCTAAAGAAGTTGAATAATCTCAAAATCGCAAACCGGGTACTACCCATAATCACATAATCGACAACCTAATCCTACTAAAATTTTAAACGCGAAAGTTTGTATGTATGGATGTTTGTTCCTCTTTCACGCAAAAACTACTGAACGGATTGAGATGAAACTTTGCAATAGTAATGTTTATACATCATAATAACAGACTATAATTTATAAAGGTATTTCGTGAAACGAAGTTCGCCGGGTCAACTAGTACTAAATAAAACCCAGAACCTAAAAACGCGCTATACTTATTCACGCAAAGTACCCATTTGTCGTCCTTTCTCACCCCTCTACAACCTAGGAACCCTTGAAATGAACAATCTAGGCTTCTCAGTCCGACAAATCGATTGTGTGCCGAATTGTATGGGATCCAACTATCCACAAAGGGTACTTAATGATCGCAGTGTTGCCAACCATGTCAAGCTTCATGTTGCCCTAAAATTGTCGCGAAGTAGCCTCAAGTCGCCTAATTGCCTAATTGGAATGGCTTATTCCACAAATCCCCTTAGATGATCCCCTGCGAAGGGGATAAGTGGAATTTTTGTCCATTTATCCCCTGCGGTTTTGCGTAAGGGGATTTTTGGACATTTTGTCCACAAATCCCCTTCCGCAATGCCGCAGGGGATTTTTGGACTAAAGGTCTACAAATCCCCTTAATCAATATTTACACACTATTGAAATAAAATACCAGAACTTTGTTAGGTAAATAATCGAATCTCTATTTTTTTGTACATAATATACGAGTAGTGAAAAAAAATAAAATAAAAAACATCTTCGATAATTTTGTATCATTGTTGATATATGTAATCTCGCATACAAATATTATTATCTAAAGCTTTTCAAGGTCAGAGTGAATAGGTATCTTCTAGGTCTGCGTGCTTCAACTTGGAACACAACGTCGCTGTTCCAACTCGTAACATCAGACGAGTTGGTGGTCAAACGCGGACTTATTTGCGTTAAAAAAATCTTACAATACTCTTGAACGGCACTTTTTTTGTTCATGTATCGCTATGGATCTCATAGTGAGCCTGATAATCAAAGTGCCCTAAATTGATGACCTGTTGAGCGTCCTTTCCTAAGTAGCCTAAATGGCGATTAGTCCCCAATCGCGATTTTTGTCGCCACGACGCCCTTCAAGAAGCCTAAATAGCAATAAATCGCCTAAGTTAGGCAACATTGTTTGATCGTGATAATAGCATCTGATAATGGTACTCGTAGGTAGAGTGCGTTTCCATCTTAAATGTTCAGATGTATAGATGGGAGGAGAGCGGAGGAAAAAAAAACATCAACAGAATCATACCAAATACCATATCAAACCTGCTGGGTGATTTTATGAAAACATGCGTGTAATGTGCCCCAAGTTTTGTTCTCGAGATTTTCGCCTGAAATGTTTTTTATCAATATTACTTATACTAAACTGCTTTTCTTTAATTTTAAACTATCAATTCATGTGAAACACCTTATTTCAAACGAAATTCCCGAATATCTACGAGTATACTAAAATGTACAATTACAAAAATGTACAATTACTATACAGTAATACAACTCACTGGTTATAAGACTCTATCTACAATACTGGATATTGAGGATTCTTCTATTGGATGTCCTTAGGCTGTAATGATGATGATATTATCCACAATTTCGCAGGAAAAATCCTAATAGCCACTTTCATACTTTTATGAACATGCAAACGTGACCCGTACATTTATATGAAAAATACTCAAGATTTAAAGAGCCATTGTCACGAAATCGTCGCCATATCCATTCACAATAATATCCCACTTCTGAGCCAATGGCACCCTTTTTAATATGCCTCTTTGACGAGGGAAGGTGCCCTTTTCGTTCTTACCTATTTGAAAATATATGCCCGTTTATATTATTTCATTTTTGCCGTGATAACGCGTTATACATAGATCGATGAACGCCGGCTGCACGCACGAAAAAGCATGACTCATTGTCACGTTCTGCCTGAGCCGAGCGTGCAAGCGAGAGCGCAGAACAAACAATAGAGAGGCTACACGTACGTACTACGTGGCTACACGAGGCTGTAGGTATTCATTTTAAGGATAGGGCCGAATCGCAATCCTGTTAGATAACATCACCGTGTTATGACTTAGCTAAGAATCCGCGATTCAAACACATGACAAATAAAGAATATGCTTGCATTTGTGTACAGACGCAGTTAGCCATAGATGTTAGTATTTTATTTACACAGAGTTTGCTTCCGAACCCCCTTAGGTTCAGAAGCAAACAGTAAATCTCGTTCTACATCTACATTGTACAACTATAAAACACTACAAGACAGCAAACAGGTTCTTACTCCCCGCGTTAAGAAAACGACTCCCATTCGCCCTCTAAATGTGTTCTTGCGTTTCTTTTCAATTTACGATCTTCGGGGGAGAGTTTTTCCCGAAATTCTTTAATTAATGACCGACTGTTACTTACGGAGGTCTGTTCGCGTGTATTAGTGGAACTTCGTACTTAAATGCTCGCTTGAGTTATTTGGATGGCGTTTGTTTTTGTTTGAAATCAAAAGAAAGTAATTAGCGCTCTAATAATTTAAGTAGCGCTCGTAGCGTAGTTTGGCTAGGACGGTCAGTATCTGGATGGGTAACCGCGGGTGGCAGTTTCAAACTGAGCGCTGTCGTGGCTCGGATGACACGTTAAATTGTAGGTCCCGGTTGTTTTAACCGTTTAGCTATGTCAGGCGGCCTAAAAAGTCTGATGACACCAGAGCTAGCCACCCGGCCTATACGATTTTACTTACTCAAAATAAAGCACTAAAAATTTTCCATTATCGATATTAAGAAAATCTTGACATACGAGTATTCTGAGTTCAGTCTTAGATTTTTACGCCATAAAAAATTTGCCACATCTACGTAAGGGCTAAATTGAGTGTTAAGACGCAGGTGGAGCAGTAGCACGGTAATTAGGTATCATTACCGTGGCAGTAGCATTACGGACATAGCACGTGCAGGACTGTCTTAGAGAGGTGCATTATCAAATAAAAATTGCTTTTAGGGTTCCGTACCCCAAGGGTAAAAACGGGACCCTATTACTAAGACTCCGATGTCCGTCTGTCTGTCTGTCACCGGGCTGTATCTCATGAACCGTGATAACTAGACAGCTGAAATTTTCACAGATGATGTATTCCTGATGCCGCTATAACAACAAATACTAAAAATGGAATAAAATAAATATGTAAGGGGGGCTCCCGTATACAAATGTGATTTTAGGAGATTTTTTGCTCGCTATTAATAATGGCGACAAGAATGGGGCTAAGGGGGGCTCCAACACGGTACGGAACCCTTCGTGCGCGTCTGACTCGCACTTGGACGATTATTTTATGAACACCAAATTAAAGTTTATAAAATTCGAGTATTATGTTCTTCAAATTAACGGAAAATTCAGACCTCTGAAGAAAGCATTGTTTTTTTATGTAGATATCTACTCGTATTTATAATATAACTTATTTATCAGTTCACCCTTTTCAATTACGGCTAACATTTTTAATCTACGAACAATATCTCATTACCTTCCGACATTCCGGTGATTCCGGTAAATTCCGGATCCGGATTAACCGACGGCGGTTGCAAGTCCGGAAAGTCCGGTAACAAAGCGGACAAGCTGAAATTTTAATTTATAACTAATCCGGGCTTTGGGACATCACGTGCTCCCAAGACGGCAGGGTTCATGACATAAATATTTGATGTTTTTGGGGGTACCATTGTTTCCTGTTACTGTAACTGTAGAGACTACATTCAGTTACAAAGCCGACAAATTAAAATTTTAGTTACAGTTGTAATATGTAACAGATCCGGAGTTTAGGACATCGCATTTAAGTACCCAAAATAACTGTAATATTTATTGATAGTTTTGAGAATACTAATGGTTTTGTTGGCCTAAAGAGTTATTTTTTTTATGCATTCGTACAACAAAATTTACAAGCTGTTTTAATTTTTAACTGATCCGTGCTTTGGGACATCATGTGCGCCCAAGACTGCAGTTAATGACATAAATATAAAAAAAAAATCGTAGAATCGCTTCGAGAAAAGGTAGTTAGTGCCTCTGGTAGTGTTTTATGATAAAATTAATATGTTTCTTTAAAGCAATAAGAATGCCACCACCTTCTTCTTTATGTGCGTTTGTTTGATACCTATCGCGCCTAATAACATTGTATCGGGAATCAAATATTTCAGAATCAAATACACTATTATTTATATTCGTTTCCGTCAAACATATGATGTCATAGTCACAATTTAGAAGATTTAACAAAAATTCTTGAGTTTTAGATCTGAAACGATTTACATTTTGATAGTATACTATCATTATGAATTTAGTTATACGCCACAAATAAATGACCAAGAAAGGCAAAAAAAAAAAAATAATTACTTATAATAAACTAACCACTAAGTTAATTTGCTCAACGAGTCCATATTTTTGATAAGTATGCAGCTGGATGACTCATCTTTGCGAACATATACGCGGCCGTACTTTACCCAAACGAACCTATATTTTTTCTCTTTAGCTGTCTTCCTGGCAGCCGCGTGAAGGATCTTGCATTCGGGTGAGAGATGCTCGGTCACGTAGATTTTTTGTTTTTCGGTATTAAGTCCAAGGTCACTAGTGTTCAAGGTATTACTCTTGTTCAGTCGATTGTAGCGGAGACAAGCAGACAAAATATTGTCCCGGATGCGCGGGTTAGTGAGAGTAACCAAAATGTTGCGAGGCCGATTGGACGAGACATTCACTTTCGCAACCCTACGACATGAGTGTATACAATCTTGGTCTAATTTTATATCAAGAGTACGACACAGATTATTAAATATGCCGAGAGGGTTTTCATTTCGAGCCTCAGGAACGGCCTGGATCTCCAGATTCTGGCTCCGAGTCATTCTCTCCATTGCCGATAGACGAGTTGAGAGAACATTCAACTCCTGCTGAAGCTTGTGATTTTCAGCCTCCATTGACTTAATGACCTTGTTCTGAGCATCAATCTTAATTGTCATTGAGGCCTGTTCTTCGCAAATAAAATTTGTTGTAGCATTAAATTCGTTCTTAAGTTGCTGAACCGTGGAATCCATAGCTGCGCTCACAAGCTTCTTAACATCTTCTTGTAAGACCGATCTGAATTTGTCCATTATCTTATTCATAGATATGTCCAGTTTTTTATCCAACAATGCACTTATCTTATCCATTGTGACGACTTCGTACCCGGAGTTAATCTGTGGTGTATTGGGACAATTTGAGGCCATAACCATTTGGATCTCAGCCGAAGGAGAATTTGATCGTGCCTCAGTGTCCGTGTTACATGCAGTAGGTAGTATATTAAGTCGTACAGGCGTGTTAGGGCCGGTTTTAGGACGCCTCGTCGTGGTAGAATTACATGATGGACATACCCAACTTGTACGGTATTCGACTGATAACGCAGAGAATTGCTCAATACTAATGTTCAAACATTCTAAATGGTATTTCTGCATGCATTCTCCACACTTCATATAATTTCTAGTGTTAAGCTTGTTATTGCAAGCCGCGCAAGACATTTTACTGTTATTATGAACTTGTATGCAATTTTTCTAGTGTTACGTTTCCAATAGGCAGAGAAACAACCGCAAAAAGACACCGGTCGGCGGAGATTTGAAACCACGCCCGGTCGGAATTGCGTGCTGACGACTGGTGCTAACCGCTAGGCTAACTGTGCTCTGACTCAAACGGCAAAAATATTGTGTCGTTCCAGAGAGTGTCGCTTCAATAGACTTTCGTTTTAGCATCTACCGACATCTACCGACACACAAATAAAAATGCACTTCTTTTCTGCACTGAGTTACTCACGGCTTTTGTTGAGTTTGTCGCCACTATTCAAACGAAACTCACTTAAATTTATACTGAATATTGTAAAAAGGCCAATAGTGAGCCTATAAACATGTTACTTTATGTGCTTATTAAACTATTTACCACTATTTGTTAATTAAAATTGAGAGGATTATAAAAACGTGACTGCTTCGATAACGCCCAAAGTGGGTAGGGATGATGATGTTTTATATACGGTGGAAAGACCCAAAGGCAGATTCGATCGTATTATTCTCGGAATGTGTTGAGACAGTCCAGAGAGCAGCTCGAGTGCATTCCTTTACAGGAGATATTTTGAACAATTGCGGTGAGGTGGCCCATAGGCCCGCTTAAATAATAGGTGCTCCAGTGGGCGAATAAAAGTGCAGCGAGGCAGTCCAAAGATCAGCTCGAGTGCATTAAGTTTAAAATAGGTAAGTACTACCGCGGGCGATTGAAAATGCGGTGAAGCAGTCCAAAGATCAGCTCGAGTGCATTAAGTTTAAAATAGGTAGGTACTACCGCGGGCGATTGAAAATGCGGTGAAGCAGTCCAAAGATCAGCTCGAGTGCATTAAGTTTAAAATAGGTAGGTACTACCGCGGGCGATTGAAAATGCGGTGAAGCAGTCCAAAGATCAGCTCGAGTGCATTAAGTTTAAAATAGGTAGGTACTACCGCGGGCGATTGAAAATGCGGTGAAGCAGTCCAAAGATCAGCTATAGGTAGGTACTACCGCGGGCGATTGAAAATGCGGTGAAGCAGTCCAAAGATCAGCTTGAGTGCATTTTATTGTACAAAAGGTTCAACATGGGTAGTTACTACCGCGGCCGATTGAAAAAAGCGGCGAGGCAGTCCAAAGATCAGCTCGAGTGCATTTTGTTGTACAGAAGGTTTAAAATAGGTAGGTAGTACCGCGGGCGATTGAAAAAAGCGGTGAGGCAGTCCAAAGATCAGCTCGAGTGCATTTTGTTGTACAGAAGGTTCAAAATAGGTAGGCAGTACCGCAGGTGATTAAAATGCGATGAGGCAGTCCAAAGATCAGCTCGAGTGCATTTTGTTGTACAGAAGGTTCGAAATAGGTAGGCAGTACCGCAGGCGATTAAAAATGCGATGAGGCAGTCCAAAGATCAGCTCGAGTGCATTTTGTTGTACAGAAGTTTCAAAATAGGTAGGCAGTACCGCAGGCGATTAAAAATGCGATGAGGCAGTCCAAAGATCAGCTCGAGTGCATTTTGTTGTACAGAAGGTTTAAAATGGGTAGGTGGTACTACCGCAGGCGAGTAAAAATGCGGTGAGGCAGTCCAAAGATCAGCTCGATTGCATTTTGTTGCCCTGATGTTCAAATCAGGATAGTTTAAGTATCGTTAGGAGTTGATTGAGACAAGTAAGTCTAAGTAAGTAAGTACAAGCATACCTTCGTAGTTGCTTTGGTTGTCCGTTCCGCTCGAGGATATTGAATCACTTCGCTTACGCGCACATTTTAACTTTTTAAGTTTTTTGATTTGGTCACTTATGTGGTCTAAATGTTTCGTATTTATACGTTTTGATATAATAAGTTTAGTGTGGGGTATATAGTGTGAACGGCTCGCGCACTAAACTGCGAATGACGAACACGGCAGGGAAGGCAGGATGGTGGACGTGGGGTGACCATACACATTCCATTTTAATTTTACTTACTCTCAACAATAGTGGAAGAACGGTAGCCAATTAGCGATACTACATGTGTAAATAATATTCATTTTCAGGATACTTATCTTGAAATACGAGATGCGAGGATAATTACTTATTTTTCTGCCATTAGGAAGCTACATTATTTGTGACATAGTATTTATTTTCTTTCAAATTATTTCATTATTGTTGTACAAAAACATAATATGTACCCAACTAACATCATAATTATACAATTGATCTTGAACCCAAAGCAGGGATTAAAAGTAGCAATTTCGCTATTTGATTTCTGTATGCGTTGCAGTTTACATTATATATTTTGACTGAAATTACTTCTTTCTAATTTTAAGTTAATTATTTTTAATTTAAATGTCTAACATAGTTCTTCTACAAACTAAAATAAATATGGACTCGCGCTTGAAAGGGTTCGTACCGTATGGGAGCCAATTATGTATTTAAATTATTTGTTTTTTAAATTGAAATATTATATTACTAAATACTCTGAGAATATGTCAAGCGTCTACCTGTTGTCATTATTAATAATTATCGTGCAAAAACTCACATCTGTTTGAATGAATGTAATGTAATGAATTGTAATGAATAAGTAAAGTAGGTATTTTATTCTATTTTTTGACCGATGAAACGGAGGAGGTACGCAATTCGACGCGTACCTATTTTTTTTTTTATTGGAAAGGGTATACGTCGAAGTTGGTCCTATTTAAATTTTCTTAAAATCGGCTGAGCCATATTTGATAAATCAACAATAATGTGAAAAATGCTACTTCGATCCGCGCGAATTCTGTACATAGTTGAAGTCGATATTTATTTCATTCTATTTTTAGTTAGTATTTGTTGTTATAATGGAAACGGAAATACATCATCTGTGCAAACTTTAACTGTTTAGCTATTACGATTCATGAGATACTCGTAGGTACAGCCTAGTGACCAACAGACAGACGGACAGAGGAGTCTTAGTAAGTAATTTGGTCTCGTTATATTACTGTATACCTACCTGCACATCTAAAACTTCTTGCCTTTTATATGGTACCTACAATATTTTCATTCTGCTATTTCCATATTTCTGTTAGTTCCATAGTATAAAAATAATAGAGGATTCAATAAAACAGATGCGAGGTTTACTGTTTAGAGAACGGCTTGTCATACTTACCTTGGTAATACTTTAAACACGTTTAAAAAAACTAAAACAGTTAGCAAATTAAAGCAGCAGTGGGTAGGACACACACCATAGTAGGTAATACAAGATAGAACATCTACAAAGTAGGTAGACCTTCTTGCGGCGGCATCATGTGTCGGGTGGTTCTCCTCCCTCAAATATGGTCGAGGAGAATGATGGCTGGCACATGTGTCACACTCGTGATCGGGTGCTGCATGCGGGTCGCCGGTCTGCTCGTGGCATTCACGCAGTGCATTGACTAACTTAGGCTATTTCAAGTACCTACTACTAACTCTCTTTGATAGTATAATCTAATAATTGTAAAGGAGATATTGCAAAAATATATAGAAATTGGGCCACCAAAGGGTACAGTATTTCATAATTTGCTTCGTTTCTTTCGGAAAATTATTTTCCCGTTATTTTTTACAATAACAGTGCCCATTAAAAGTAATTTTATGTATTCGGATTGAAAATTACATTGACATTGTTTAAAAATAAGGCAGCCATACTCTTCTTCTTTCATATTTTGGTGTCGCATGGTTTATGCATTTGCTAGAGTTACCTATAAGTATTGAACCTTTTTTTTTGTATTTTATCAAAATAGTTACAGTCTAAGTCACGTCATAGTCCTAAAAAGTCGCGGTCAAGTTAGACCTCAGTAAAGCATCGGCAAACTAATTATCACTGATAGAAACATATTTCACAAAATAATAAAATGCGGCGACATGAATTTTTCCCGTTCCCGCCAAAAACCACCCGGCCATACTCGACTTGAAACATTTATAAAATGTCACAAATAACAAAAATAGGCTAAAGGCCTGTTTAAAACCGATTTCTATATTATCCTGGATTCTTATAACAACGAAAAGAACACGTTTCATTGCAATACGTTGGATGATTTTTTATTCTTAACTATTACAGGATTTAAACACCTCGTAGTCAAAATATTTTATTCAGCATTCTCCTTCATTCTCCTTTTTTTTTTTAAATATATAGATCTAACTTTTCCCGTGAGTTTGATTACTAAAGAGGTTTCTATGTGCTACGTGATCTTCATACACCATTATAAGAATACAGCAATGTGAATGCGGGGCAAGTTACTTCGAAATAATTCACAGTTGTTTAGATCCATTAATACAGAAATATGATATAATATAATACTTTTAAGAGAATGTAAACAACATTACACTCATCACACTATTAATGATGGTTTTACAAATTTAATATAACGACAAAATGTTCTTGATTAATTACGATAAACAGGAAAATAAAATCAAACCTCTTACACGTTTGCCTTCGACTTTCTCGGTGACCCGCGACTTCACCAAGTAACAACTTAATCCTCCTCAGGGCCAGCGCAGTGGATATGACTCGTAGGCCTAGCCTATGTTCAGCAGTATACTTTTAAAAATTACAGATACATGAAAGGTAGATACATACATATACCGTGTGTCTCTCAGAGATCTAATAATACTGAAACCACTTACATATATGTAGTACCTACGTTATTTTGAACAACTGAAGATTGCTGTTGGTCCCATAATAAAAAAATCAACGAAATAAATGAAACAAAAGAAACCTATTAAGTCTTGATCGAAGTATGAAGTACCTATAAACGTATCAATTTGATGTAAGTATCATTAACGTCTGAGAAGTTTTGCAAACAAAACTAAACTCTTCAGTGCATTTTTTACATGTAGGCTATTAATTCTATGTAGGTTATATAAATAAGGTTATATGTGACCAAAATGGCAGTAATTCAATAACTGACCAAAAATCAAATTGGAAAATGTGAAATTACTCATAAATTAAGCATTTAATGCGGTTGTTTTACTCTGCGCATTTATTTATCATAGTTTATCGGATTTTTTGAGCTACTGTACATAGTCTGAGCCCTTTTAGTTAACAAAGGGCATAGACCCTGGAGTCTGTGGTTAGAAAATTTAATTAAAAAAAAAAAAGTAGGTAGATATGAACTGATTAAAGCATTTAAAGCACTTCTAATTAAACTTTTCAGCTCTCTTCAAACTCAGTGGATTGGCAAGTTAAAATGACAGAGAGCAAGGCACATAGTTCAATGAACGGATGGCCAATGGGGCTGTTTTCTCGAATGAATCTCACGTATAATCCGCGCCACACAAGTCGGCGGATGGAAAGTTAGGCGCAGAACGCTGCGCAAAAGGCAAAATATAGGTATGCGCGGGGGCCAGAGAGAACAATGCACAGTTCTAGCCCAAATTCTATGACTCTAAAAATACTAAATTGCCAAATAATTTAAAATATATCGAAAGAGATAACTGTTTCATAAAACAACTAAAAATTATCCTATTATCGAAATGCATTAGACGAAATGCATTATTATACATTAGACGAATTTTTTAACGATAATCTAGAAAACGTAATAATAAATCGTTCCAATACAAATAATAAAATTGCCATACCCTAATAGGGTCATATGTATAACTTTACAAAACATGTTAACTAAAAACCGCATGTAAATTTCATATGTTGCAATATATGAATTGAGTTTGAGTTTGAGATACAAGACGCCGGGGCACACCCGCCCGCCAACCTCATGCCTCCCGCATGCACGCCTGTGCTTACCACTACGCCACGCGGCGTCGACATTGTGCACACATGCGCAATAATTAGCGAATTACGGCGAAGTGTCATCTGCGGCTAACATCGCATCCGCCGACTTGTTTGGCGCTACCTATACTGGCAAAAATCTTTGAAATTATTAAAGAGTCTTTGAAATTATTTTGCCATTTTGAGAATTGAGCATTCTGTGCTGAGCACTACCTCTTTAGGGCAAAGTTAATAGGTTTAAAAAGAACAACTTTTACTATGGGAGCAACTAACTCCGAATTGACGATAAAAACCAGCTGTTCCATACACTTTGTCCATTATCAACGGACTTTTTCTAAGGTATAGTTGATATTTCTCGCGGATTCGGCTCTGGTCGGTCCCATAGTAAAAGTTATGATGTACTTAACTCGCCAAAGGAGGTTGTTTTAGGTACCTGTAAGCTCTTATATGTATTTAATATGTGTGATTTTTTTTTGAAAATTTCCAAATCAAAACTATGTTGCCATTTTGAGAATTGGGCCTTCATAGAATTATGCTTTCGTAGAATTGAACATTCCCGGATTACTTCGGCATTATGCGAATTGGTTATTCTGCGCCTAACTCATTTAGATGTCTGCGGATACAACACGATATTCTGTATAATCGCTGCAACATGTCGCAGCAACTAAACGCCCATATTCCATACATAAAATCTTTTCTTCATAAGTAACAAACATACAACGGTCAAATCTTAAGATTGGAAAAAATAACTAATATTTTGAATAAACATCGATATCGATGGACATCACTAGAGCATCGACAAAAATATCGACTATTACTACATCCCTAGTGCTTGTGTACGTACTTGTGTAGGTTTGAGCACTTTGAACCTCCCTTACCTCGACCCTGCCCCCGCATCGTGCGATAGGGACAATTGCAGCTCAGAGCGATTTATACCTACAAAAAACTTGGCGAGACAACGTTTCGTATTACGCTCTTTTCTTCTTCAAAAACTATTTCAATCAAGTATTTTTATATGTCAAAATTTTAAAAAAATATGTGTTCATGATTCTGTCATTTTATATTTTGTTAGATATTATTTAGTCTCTTCTGGTAGGTCTCTAAAGACGTCGGTAATAATGGTGATTTTTTTGTGATTTTGAAGGGTCATATTTTTCCTGCTGATTAATTTATTAAGAAAAAGAAAAGACAGGGTCTAAACAGCAAAATTTAATTTTATGACAAAAATTGAAGCCAATAAGTACTTTCCAGGAAGAAAACAGCGTAATACATTTGTATGGAAAATAACAGACCAACCAGGCTCTGAGAAAATCAGCTACTCAATATTATTTTTCATAAATAATGGCATAACCGCCTTCCATCGTGTACAAAATTCAAATATTTCGCTCGAATTGTTTACATTACACAAAAAAATACTTACACAAAAACATAGAACCTCCTCCTTTTTGGAAGTCGGTTAAAAAGGTGGGTACCTACTCTCGACTGGGGCCATCCATTAATCACGTGATGTTTTTTTGGCATTTTTTGGCAAAATACTGGTAAAAGTATCATCTAATTTTATTATAGAAAATTAAAGACTACTATAATAACGTTCAGAGGTAGACAGAAAGGTTGCAGTTTGTTTTTGACTGACATAAAAATTATGAAAGAAATGCGAAAAAGTTTTTTGTACTAGTATATGGACATTATTTAATGTACAATATTTTCAGACCACGGATTAGCAAGACTTTCTTCAACACCAATAACTGGATAAGCATCTTGCAAGTCAGTTGTTGGCACAGTGCTTTGTTGAAGATCAACATCGGTTTCATCAAGCTACTCGGCGTCATCATTTTCGCGCACTACGGAGAGAATCTCTCTCGATCGACGCTGAGTCCGGCGGACAATAATAATTGTCGCGGCTCGCGGGAACTTCACTTCGTTCGTTGCCTGGCAACGGCGGATCAAGGTCACACTACAAGCCGTTTTCGATTTTGTACGCGTTTGACTAAAAATAAATACATGTAACGCCGCTTTTCGGTTGAGTATCGCGCGCTTGCAGAAAAAATAAGTACACGTGATATATTACTTTACCCCCCCTTCCCCCTTGTGATATTTCGTGATTTTTTATGAACCCCTCCCCCCCCTTTCAAGCCTCACATGATTAATGGACAGCCCCACACGTAGCTACTTATGCCTATAAAAAAACTCTCCCTTAATCTTAGTATCTATTTCTGTATTTATTTCTATGGCGGTAAGGTTCAAAATAGGGCTTCCACTTTATACTCTTCTACTTGAAGCATATTATTACGAGTAGGTATATTGAACATTAAACCACTGATATAATTAATCTACTCAATATTTCGTTGGATATTCACGTGGCATTTTGGCGTTTGATATTCGTGGCACAGAATAGGTTTAAGTTAGTCATTTTTTTGTCAAAGCTAATAGTTTCCTCAAAACAACTATCTAAAGATGAAAAAGATGCAATGTATGGCGTACCTAAGTAAAATTTGTATGGCGGCCATGTGTTTTTAATTGTTCCAAAAAGTACCAAGGTAGTACTCAATATTTTCCGAAGAAAGTACATCTCTAAACCCCATCGTTTTTGAGATCTCTTAGGGGTCCAGGTTAAAGAATTGACCTTCCGAGATTTTGTCATTATTTCTCCCGATTATATTTTTATCTCCATACAAACCTACAATCAGTTTTTTCCTATCTCTTACAACTATCTAAATGAGTGAGTAATAAAATGTATAACATCTATTCCTGTATTTATTTCTATGACGGTAAGGTTCAAAATAGCGCTTGAAATATCAACCATAATTTACGTATAAGTACCTATATTTATGTCATAGTGATCCGTCTTGTCGAGGCACAGAATAAGTTTAAGTTATTACTAAAGCGCGTCGCGTATTTTTTATTGGGTTGTATTTTTAATATTGCCATTTAATTTTCTTTTAAACTACGCGTTGGATTGATTTGTTGTTAATGACAATTTTGTTCTCCTTGAAATGACAAAGCTAACAAAAGGATTCAATTGGATAAGGATTAATACTGTGTTTGTCAAAACAGTTTTGATAATTACCTACAATCGCGTTCACTTTAAAGTGACCAAAGTTGATATACTGCAAAAACCTGAAGAGATAGATATATGCTGTCGCGGACTTTTATGTAGACCTAATAAAGCCGGTTAGTTTTGAGGTACATCATTTTCATGTAGGACTTACTATGTAGTCAGCGCACGCGCTTAAAAAGTCTCAAAATTTCATTTTTTGCCGACTTTTTTTACAATTTTCAATATTTTACGCTGTAAACGTAACATAACTGAAATAAAATAAAACTTATGTGCTTGAGTGGTAAAGTACAATTCTAATGATGAAAGAATTTTCGAAATCGTTCCAGTAAATTGTCTACAACCTTGGTTCAAACATTTCATTCCTAAATTAAACGTCTAATTTGTATGGCGGCCATGTTTTTTTGTATGGGAGCCAAGGTTTTTTTTAATTTTTTCTGAAAGGACCAAGGTAGTACTCAATGTGGTGTGAAGAAAGTACATCTCTAATCTCCACCGTTTTTGAGATCCGCCGGGGGTCCAATGCCAGGAGTTGACCTTCGGAAGTTCACCACTTTTTTCTCAAACCATTATTCCATCTATATACAAATCTGCATTTAGTTTTATGTCATTGCTAATAGTTTCCTCAAAACAACTATCTAAAGATGAAAAAGATGCAATGTAAAAGTTATTGAAGAAATGAAATGGTATCACCAACTATTTAAAAAAAATATCGTTCCTACAAAAAGTTGATGGGAATCAAAAATGTAGAAAATCTAATTTCAAACAACTTTTGTTCCCATAACTTCTGCTGTAAAATTGATATAACACAAGTTATTGAAGAAATGAAATGGTACCACCAACTATTAAAAAAAATATCGATCCTACAAAAAGTTGATGGGAATCAATGTTGTAGAAAATCTAATTTCAAACAACTTTTATTCCCATAACTTCTGCTGTAAAATTGAAATAACACAAGTTATTGAAGAAATGAAATGGTACCACCGTACATATGAACTATTAAAAAAAATATCGATCCTACAAAAAGTTGATGGGAATCAAAGTTGTAGAAAATCTAATTTCGAACAACTTTTGTTCCCATAACTTCTGCTGTAAAATTGATATAACACAAGTTATTGAAGAAATGAAATGGTACCACCAACTATTTTAAAAAATATCGATCCTACAAAAAGTTGATGGGAATCAAAGTTGTAGAAAATCTAATTTCAAACAACTTTTGTTCCCATAACTTCTGCTGTAAAATTGAAATAACACAAGTTATTGAAGAAATGAAATGGTACCACCAACTATTTTAAAAAAATATCGATCCTACAAAAAGTTGATGGGAATCAAAGTTGTAGAAAATCTAATTTCAAACAACTTTTGTTCCCATAACTTTTGCTGTAAAATTGATATAACACAAGTTATTGAAGAAATGAAATGGTACCACCAACTATTTTAAAAAATATCGATCCTACAAAAAGTTGATAGAAATCAAAGTTGTAGAAAATCTAATTTCAAATAACTTTTGTTCCCATAACTTCTGCTGTAAAATTGAAATAACACAAGTTATTGAAGAAATGAAATGGTACCACCAACTATTTAAAAAAATATCGATCCTACAAAAAGATGACGGGATATAAAGATGTAGAAAATCAAATTTCAAATAACTTTTGTTCCCATAACTTCTGCTGTAAAATTGAAATAACACAAGTTATTGAAGAAATGAAATGGTACCACCAACTATTTAAAAAAATATCGATCCTACAAAAAGATGACGGGATATAAAGATGTAGAAAATCAAATTTTAAACATCTTTTGTTCTCATAACTTCTGCTGTAAAATTGAAATAACACAAGTTATCGAAGAAATGAAATGGTACCACCAACTATTTAAAAAAATATCGATCCTACAAAAAGTTGATGGGAATCAAAGTTGTAGAAAATCTAATTTCAAACAACTTTTGTTCCCATAACTTTTGCTGTAAAATTGATATAACACAAGTTATTGAAGAAATGAAATGGTACCACCAACTATTTTAAAAAATATCGATCCTACAAAAAGTTGATGGAAATCAAAGTTGTAGAAAATCTAATTTCAAATAACTTTTGTTCCCATAACTTCTGCTGTAAAATTGAAATAACACAAGTTATTGAAGAAATGAAATGGTACCACCAACTATTTAAAAAAATATCGATCCTACAAAAAGTTGATGGGAATCAAAGTTGTAGAAAATCTAATTTCAAACAACTTTTGTTCCCATAACTTTTGCTGTAAAATTGATATAACACAAGTTATTGAAGAAATGAAATGGTACCACCAACTATTAAAAAAAATATCGATCCTACAAAAAGTTGATGGGAATCAATGTTGTAGAAAATCTAATTTCAAACAACTTTTATTCCCATAACTTCTGCTGTAAAATTGAAATAACACAAGTTATTGAAGAAATGAAATGGTACCACCGTACATATGAACTATTAAAAAAAATATCGATCCTACAAAAAGTTGATGGGAATCAAAGTTGTAGAAAATCTAATTTCAAACAACTTTTGTTCCCATAACTTCTGCTCTAAAATTGATATAACACAAGTTATTGAAGAAATGAAATGGTACCACCAACTATTTAAAAAATATCGATCCTACAAAAAGTTGATGGGAATCAAAGTTGTAGAAAATCTAATTTCAAACAACTTTTGTTCCCATAACTTCTGCTGTGAAATTGAAATAACACAAGTTATTGAAGAAATGAAATGGTACCACCAACTATTTAAAAAAACATCGATCCTACAAAAAGTTGATGGGAATCAAAGTTGTAGAAAATCTAATTTCAAACAACTTTTGTTCCCATAACTTCTGCTGTAAAATTGAAATAACACAAGTTATTGAAGAAATGAAATGGTACCTATCTATCTATCTATCTCATTCACGCATCACACTATTTCTCTCTTTCACTCTTACATGTCATTACGTACATCCGGCACTGTTTCACAATTCGTTCATGCTTATCGTGCGTTCCAACATTCATGCTAAAGTCATTCTCCACAGAGCTATTCATTCTCGCTGATTATTATAAACGGTGGGGATTTCCCACAAGCATAGACGTTGTTGCCAGTCGCTACAAAATATCATTCAAAGAAAAATAATTTCCCGTCCTCGCCACAAAATAAGTAATGAAAAATTCCGTGCTCCTTTAAATTGGTACGAATTTGTAGTTGCGATAAAAATATATTAAAAAATTGCTATAAATATAAAATATTTGCGATAAATGGTTCAAATATTTACTAAATATTTTTATTATTTATTGTTAAACATTACCGCCCCCGTAAAAATTGAAAATCTATAGAAGAGGCCCATGTCCAGCAGTGGATGTTCTATTGCTGATAAAATGATGACGATATTTTGTATTCGTTTTTATTTTAGATTTCATGTGTTGATCTTTGTTGATTTACGATTTTCTTTTGTTTGTAAAGTTCTCTAACGGAGACCACGCACCAGCACGCGCAGCGTAGGACATTCACCGACTTATGAATCTAAGCCGTTTCCGACCGGGCCTATTGAAATTCCCTCGGGGAGGCCCATGTCCAGCAGTGGACGTCTTACCGCAGATAATAATGATGATGATGATATTTTTTCACAACTTCCTCAATGTGGGTAATTGGGTTTAAAATTATAAGGCTTAGCTAATAGCATAATAATTGCAGTAAATGTTAACTAATTAATTTCAAAACCAAGATGGCCGCCACAGAATAGTAAATTACATGATGTTTTTTCATATCTCCCTCAATATGGGATCAAAAGAAAGAGCTTGAGTGGTAGAATAAGATCGACTATGACAAATTCCAAGTCAAGTCAAGGTCGATCTTGGTATCAAGGTCAGTCAAGCTGGATGCTTAGTCAAGATAAATCATGGTCGATGATTTTGGAGTCAAGGTCGATGATCCCGGAGTCAAGGTCGATGATCCCGGAGTCAAGGTCGATGGTCTCAGAGTCAAGGTCGATGATCTCGGAGTGAAGGTCAATGATCTCGGAGTGAAGGTCGATGATCTCGGAGTCAAAGTCGATGGTCTCGGAGTCAAGGTCGATGACTTTGGTGTCAAGGTCGATGACCTTAGTGCCAAGGTTAGTCAGTCAGTCGAATTAGAGAACTCTGGGTGCGCGCAGAGGTTTTCCAATTCATATATTTCTACATCCCAGATTGCTCCAGATCGCACCTTTGGTATCCTCTGACCCAAGGGCACTGATGCAATTCTATTCTCGAGTTGAGAAGTAGTTCTGTCATTTGCAGTGCAGAGTTACATGCAGTACAATATTTGCGAGTATGAACCAAATCGGTCGAGATTATAGGCTTATGAAGTTTTAAGTGAAAAAAATGTGCCGCGCAGTCTACTGTTTGGAGAACTACTAGTTTTAGATTTTATATTGTGTTGATCTTAGTTAATTTATCATTCTCGTTTGTTCATGCTAACATTCCATTGTCTTACACCTAAGGGTTTTTAGCGCTAAGTCCTCCTTTAGTACAAATGGTGTGCAATAAAATGGTAAATAAATAAACAAATGTTGTTGGCAACACTGGACTCTGCGCGACAGGGAAGCCCAAGTGTAGCCACCCAAGCGAATATTGTCGCGACAAGCCGAAGCTTCCGGCGAAGCTTCGCGTTGGCGCGAAGTACCCGGCCACATTATCGTCCGCAGACGAAGATTCGCCGTAGGGCGATAATGTGGCCACGCCATGATGCTGCGAAAATGATGATACTAAGTATGGTTTTGTCATTGTGGCCATTGACATAAGAATAAAATTAATGAGCGATAAACTTTATAGATTTATTGAATATTGAATTATTAATAGTTTATTTATATTAATTTATATTATTAATTTATTGAATGAATATTTAATAGTTAGTTCAATAAATCATATATTTAATCTTTTTAGTTACCAATTAATTTTTAAAGAATCAAAAAAAGAACAATTAATCCGGATATAAAAGGGTTTTTTGTTGTGTAGGGGGATTGAAAATCATGCACTGCGGTAACACAGAGAAACAAAATGGTGTTCCGTGTCGGAAACAATATGTTTGTCGTTAATAATAATGTCGTGTGGGACTTCACTCGCATGATTGAAGTTCACACAATATTCGAGAAGAAACATATAGATATCAAATTGAAAATTATGACGTGTTATTTTGGGACAAAACATCGTGTTGGCGCACAAAACATGCGTTCGAGAACGTGTTTCTAGTCGAAGGGTAAGTAATAACAATAAGTATAAACAGTGTGATATTGGTGTAGGAGTATTGTGTATAATTATACACAATCTTGCGAATTCATTTGGCTAACGCGGATAAAATGAAATACCTAGGTACTATGGTTTAAATTCCGGCTAGGATGCGCACCACGAAATATTTCTTTTGACGTATATCAGAACGAGACAGAGCTATGGCGAAGTATACCTGTCATTTTTTCACACGTCGATAAGAGTTATTTTTCTGGCTTTTCGTGGTCGCGTGCTAAGCTAGCTGGTGATGACTATAATTATATGTATTTGTCAATCTGTTTGCTGCAAATACTGGATGCATTTTGGAGAAACGACTCCATAGTGAGTAAAACATTGTCAGATTACACATAACCATATTGGCTTTTTGGCTACAGTTCAGTTTGCACTGCGTTAAAGGTAACTAAGTATAGGGAACTGTTTAGTCATGCAAGAGGCCTTCAAGACCCTGACACCTCCATGTATGAAAATGTTACAGATATAATGATGTAAATAATAGTTTATCATAGCGTTGTCTCGTTTTGACATGTCGATAAGGTAATGTCGTGTTGCGCATGCTAGCCTTGCTAGGCTAGCCACCCGGTCTAAATTAACTTCCTCATCTCCAATGCTTTGCTTGCGGCACAAGCCGCTGTTTAGATGTTTTATATGAATAGCTAGAGTGATAGGGGTCCAATAACCTCGTTACAGTAGATTGAGCTGAAATAGTGCCTACTTTCAGTGACCCAGTTTACCCCGTTCCTGTATCCCAAATTGATATTAGCCATAGACACGAAGACTCGAGAGATGCCATTAGTCCCGCGCTAAGCGTTGCGAAAAACTCCCTTTGTCTTATTAGGTATTTTGAGTTAGTCGTTGCCACAGTTACTTTGAAGTACTCGTAGTTAGTCCGTATTTGTATTTTACAAGCGATTTAAAATTGTTATTTAACAAAACAAAACAAAGAAAGAAACAAAAGACGGACTAAATATTCCAAAACAACTCTGCGTTTATTTCATTTTCAATTTTATAAATTTATTAATAAAGCTGTCTACTTGTCAGAATAACACGAATCTAATCCTCTAGCTTTAATTTTTCCTGTATTTAAAATTCACCAATCAATATCCTTATCAACCGTATGATGTCTACTGCTAGACATAGGCCTCTGCTATTTATATGAACTAGCGTGCAAAGTCTACCAGATCCAGCCTAACTGGCAAAAGCCGCGCTGGACATCCACCGAAAAGATGGACCGATTAATTATTATCTAATTACGCCACTTTGAGCGCAAAAAATAGAAAAGTTTCGGGATTGGGATCACCTCTCACAATTAGCCGGCAGTTTGACCATTCCGTCCGTTTTAATGTTCGACAGACAACTTTTGAACAAATCGTTCTTGTCGTCCGTCATCGTGCACGTTGTTAGTCGCCGTCTCTGCAAACAGTCGCTCTGTGGTTTCATCCAACTTCACACCATTTTCAAACGTGAAATAAAAAACACTTCTACATAAACAAAAGTTTAGGATTACACCTCTCAGAAAACAAGAAAGCCGGCAGTCCGTTCCATTCTTCTTGAATACCTTAAGAAAGCTCTAGAACAAATTGTGCAAGTCGTGCGTCATCGCAGACGTTGTTATTCACTGTCTTTTTAGTGAGTTTCTACGTGGTTTTACCCCTTCACGCCAGCTCGAACGCGAAAAACCACGGCAGCAGAAGATTTATCCCTTTCGACACAATAATATAGACCGAATACATAATTAATGCGGGAACCGGGATAGAAATGTATTCTTTTGATATTCAAATCGATGCCTAATGAAATGATCCAGGAATATCCCGGGATATTCCAGGTATATTTGAGGTGCATTGCGGTTTTGTGCAGCGGGACTAGTTTGCTATGGTTATCTATTGTTTACTGTGGAATGTTGATGACGCTTTTCAGACCTCTTTAGGGTTCCCCCTCCGTACCCAAAGGGTAAAAACGGGGCCCTATTACTAAGACTCCGTTGTCCGTCTGTCTGTCTCCAGGCAGTATCTCATGAACCGTTATAGCTAGAAAGCTGAAATTTTCACAGATGATGTATTTCTGTTGCCGCTATAACAACAAATACTAAAAACTGTATAAAAATAATATTTAAAGCGGGCTCCCATAAAACAAACCTGATTTTTTAGCCGTTTTTTGCTTGATATTAATAATAGTAACAGGTAGATGCTTGAAATATTCACAGAATATTTAACTGTATATTTACTTCAATAATAAATAATTGTATTTAAAATAAAATAAATATTTAAGGGGGGCTCCCGTACAGTACGGAACCCTTCGTGCGCGAGACCGACTCGCACTTGGCCGATTATTGAGCTACGACGACTATCTTTTAGCCCTGACGCAAAAACGACGGAGTGTTATAAGTTTGGAGTGGTCTGTGTCTGTGTGTGTGTGTTTGTATGTCTGTCTGTCTGTCTGTGGCACCAAAGGTCCCACAGGTTAGGAATGTTCTAAGGCAGTGACTAGGTACGTGTGAGTGTGGCTTTTTATTTCAGATCTAACGCTAGGTAGGTATGGTTCTCGAATGGAGACCACTGGAGAAAGCGCAGCGTAAGACCTCCACCGACTAGGTGAACTGACGATATAATTAAGACCGCAGGACGCGCTGGGTGCAGGCCGATTCCAACCGGCCTTATTGGAAATCCATAGGCAAATGTCCAGCAGTGGTCGTCCTACTGCTGAAGGATGGATGGTGAAGCGTTAGACGATCAACAAAACCAGGAAATATGGCTAAGCTCACCTATTCACGGGATATAAGGCAATGTGGTTCACATCGCATCACACAAGGTGTTGTAGTGAGATAAGGTATGCTTTGAGCCCGTAAGTTACGTTAGGTCGATAGATTCTTTACTTTATGACGGTTAGCCAAACAAACAAGGTGTGCTTCTACTATTTTCAACCTCTGACTAAAAAGAGGGGTTTCATAAGTACGTCATGATTAAAACTTATAGGCATGACGACTGGGTAAAAGAATAGAAATATATTATAATTAGTCCGTCAGTTAGGTTACAATAAAATATTTGACACGTATTTTTAATTTTTTCAAGCAAACAAAAAATAGCAAAGGTATATTGAGTCGCGACGTCACTTTTATGTAAGTATAAAAAGTCTGCCCAACTACATTTTTCCTACAAGTTTCATTGATAAAATAAAATATACCTACGTTATACAATCGTTGTTTTTGGAAACTTTAATCTTCTTTTCCATAGTTTTCTTTTACCTTCCCTTTTAAAATAGTTTTCATTAGATTTTTTAAAAGGTGACCTAATAATTTACCGGTTTCTAAAAAGGAGGAGGTACTATGTTCGTCTGTATGTATTTTTTTTTTTGTGTATGTTCTTCGATATTTTCGCCAATTGGGAACCGATGTAAAATAATCTTTTTTAGTTCGAATCTTAATCTATTTAAATTTTATCTAAAACGGCTCAGCTAAAATGTACATGGATGTCACATCGATTCGTGTAAATTATTCGAATTCTGTACACGGTGGAAGTCAGTGTTGCGATTTTTTTGCGAAAAATTATTATCTGCCAGTAAGACAAAGACATGATTATTACAGTCGGTGAAAAATAGAAAGAAATACAGTGAAACCTGGATAAGAGAGAGTTGAAGGGACCGCCATCTCATTCTCGCTTATAGAGGTTTTTCACTTATCCAGGTTTCTCACTTATCCAGTTTCGGAAGTGGCTACTCTCTCTTATAGAGGTTAAAAAAATACGTCTAATTTGTATGTAGGTACGAGTATCTTCATTCGTGAAGAATGATAAATATGTTTATAAATAGTACATAGGTACTAATTGTTTGGGTTGTGTTGATTAGAACATAGATGATAGTTTGTTTTATTCAGTCTAAAAGACATATTCAAAAATAGGTAAAATCGAAAAACGACTTTTTTTAATATTTCCATGCCCTTTAGAGCACTGAGACCTTATAGGGACCGTATATCTTTTGATTTTATAATTTTATAAAAGTAATTCTATTAAGTCAAATTCATTGCGTATTTCATTTCGAGATTTTCCACCTTTGAACGCATACAATACCTAGCTATCTTAAGCTTATCGCTTAACGACTTATTTATTTATTCCTAAAGATTTATATACTAACACCGAACCTTTCTCCCTAATAATACTTATCAACTGGAGTATGTTTGACCAATTAAATAGTGTAAACGCACGTGTAGCTATTCCAAAAGAATATGATACAAATATAATGTTAGGTAGATTAAAGAAAACCACAAAATAATTTTAAACAGAATACTATTTCAACAAACAGGATAGTTTAGTTTAGACGCACGTGTGGCCATTCCAAAATAAAAATGCTGTACAAAAACAATGTTACTTATTTCCACAAAATACAAAAAAAAAATGTTTGAATAGAACACGATCCGAAAGCAACGGTAGTTAGTTCCACGAAATTTAAGAATGGATCATAAAGTGCAGATGTTTCATTACCCTCAACTCTCGCTTATAGAGGTTCAGACAAGTAGCACTCTCAGTTATAGAGGTCCATGAGGGAAAAACGACTCTCTCTTATAGAGGTTTTGGTCTCTCACTTATAGAGGTATTTGAGGGGTAAAATGACGGGACCTGGCAATTACTCTCACTTATAGAGGTTTCTCACTTATCCAGTTCTCAGTTAGCCAGGTTTGACTGTAATACAGTAATATATAACTGTAACAGTATAAATAACTGTAATACAGTCAAACCTGGCTAACTGAGAACTGGATAAGTGAGAAACCTCTATAAGTGAGAGTAATTGCCAGGTCCCGTCATTTTACCCCTCAAATACCTCTATAAGTGAGAGACCAAAACCTCTATAAGAGAGAGTCGTTTTTCCCTCATGGACCTCTATAACTGAGAGTGCTACTTGTCTGAACCTCTATAAGCGAGAGTTGAGGGTAATGAAACATCTGCACTTTATGATCCATTCTTAAATTTCGTGGAACTAACTACCGTTGCTTTCGGATTGTGTTCTATTCAAACATTTTTTTTTTGTATTATGTGGAAATAAGTAACATAGTTTTTGTGTCGCATTTTTTTTGGAATGGCCACACGTGCGTCTAAACTATCCTGTTTGTTAAAATAGTGTTCTATTTAAAATTATTTTGCGGTTTTCTTTAATCTACCTAACATTATGTTTGTATCACATTCTTTGGAATAGCTACACGTACGTTTACACTATTTTATTGGTCAAACTTACTCCAGTTGAAAAGTATTATTAGGGAGAAAAGTTCGGTGTTAGTAAATAAATCCTTAGGAATAAATGAATAAGTCGTTAAGCGATAAGCTTAAGGTAGCTAGGTATTGTATGCGTTCAAAGGTGGAAAATCTTGAAATGAAATAGGCAATGAATTTGACTTAACAGAATTACTTTTATAAAATCATAAAATCAAAAATATACGGTCCCTTTAAGGTCTCAGTGCTCTAAAGGGCATGGAAATATTAAAAAAGTCGTTTTTTGATTTTCCCAATGTTTAAATGTGTCTTTTAGAATGAATAAAACAAACTATCAATCATCTATGTTCAATTCTAATCAACACAACCCAAACAATTAGTACCTATGTACTATTTATAAACATATTTATCATTCTTCACGCATGTAGATACTCGTACCTACACACAAATTAGACGTATTTTTTGACCTTTATAAGAGAGAGTAGCCACTTCCGAAACTGGATAAGTGAGAAACCTGGATAAGTGAAAAACCTCTATAAGCGAGAATGAGATGGCGGTCCCTTCAACTCTCTCTTATCCAGGTTTCACTGTACAACTCTTCTCCATGTAAAATACAAGCACAGAACGAATCAACTCTTCTGCGAGACGAAGACTTCTTTCAAACGTAATTCATAAGGACAAAGCGTCGTATACAGAACTCTACAATAATAACTAGACATATCCGTACACTGTATATGTAATAACTGTACACTGTAGAGTGTAGAGTATGATGAGAGATGTAGACTGTATTATACACTCCATGTGTATGATAGAGTCTACCATAAGCGTGAGCTGCCAAACAAGGTGTGTACACACCAGCTCGAGCCGCGCTCGTAATTGAACGCAGCGAGAACGGCAGTGGTCAGATTACTTACCTAGTACGTAGCTTCATTCTTCTTCTTCTTCTTATCCTAAGTCCCCACGTCGGGGCAGAGGGCTAATACAGTGCTTCGCCATTCTTGTCTGTTCTGGGCCTTGCGTTTAATTTCGCTCCAAGTTAGTCCAATGCTTTTGGCTTCGGCAATGATCGATCGCCGCCATGTCTGCTTTGGGCGACCAGGTTTGCGTCTACCTTGCGGATTCCAGTCCAGGGCTTGCCTTGGAATGTAGCTTCATTAAAACCTGTTTATTAATTTTCTTTCATTTTTGTTTGAAATCTGTATATAAACTCCATGGTAAAAGAAAGCTCAACTCAAAAACTCACCTCTCCGCAGCATAAACGTGAGCCGCCATAACAAAGTGTGTACACACCAGCTCGAGCCGCGCTTGTAATTGGACGCTGCGAGAACGAGCGCGTCGAGCCCGCTCAGATTGTTCTGGGCTCTTTTTAATAACAGCTACGGTGTGTACCCGGAATTAGAGCTACGGAATCGGCACACATTGTTCAATAAAGTTCATATGTGACAAACTGTAGAATTTTTGTACCTTTTTATGGATGGTATATTTTTGGGTTTTTGCTATATGTCTGCGAGATCGAATCAAATATAAGGGTTTTTGATTAGTAAATCCTTCCGTTAGATTCCTCTCTCCGAGCCATAAGCGTAAGCCGCCATAACAAGGTGTGTACACACCTGCTCGAGCCGTGCTTGTAATTGGACGCGGCGAGAATGAGCGCGCCGAGCCCGCTCTGATTGTTCTCGGCTCTTTTTATTAACAGCTTCAGTGTGGACATTGCTTTAGGATGGATAGAAGTGGTAGGCTTTTTTCAAATAACTATAATAAAATACGGCTGAAACTCACGTTATAATTATACGATTGATCCGCTGGGAATCCGACCGGTTTCGCAGTATTCTGTAGTACTCCATCCTCAGGGAATAGGCGCGCCCTGAAATCTGCGGCGCGCGCCTGCCCGCGCGGCGATGGATCGCGCCTCCCGCTCGGCCACCCTCGCCGCTCGCGCTTGTGCAGCGCGCGCTTTATTGCTGGTCTCACGGGCTGAATGATCCTCTTCCGCGTCTATCTCCGATAGCACTCCTTGTTCTGAGCAACTCTGGTCCACGCACCAAACACTGACAGTGTCCTGGGTCTCACTCTCACAAACATAGCATGATCCGTGGTGATCAAAACCATTTCTGTTTAAAGGCATTTCCAAGTGTGGCTCGAATGACACGTTAAATTATAGATTGTTTTAACTGTTTAGCCATGTCAGAGGCCTTCAGGAGGTTTAAAAACTCTGACATCAGGGCTAGCCACCCAGCCTATAGATACGAACTTTTTAGAGGAACACTTCTGTGTTATTTTCTACGATAATACCTACCTCATGCCACATCCAGAGTTTCAGCATCTCTATAGATATCAGTTCGCGGCCTATACGGGAGGCCTTTTATTGCCGCCCCGCGCAATAGTTGAATGCCTTTTCTTACGTTTTGCCCTTCTGTTATTATATTATAGTCTTTGCACAATGCTGATTACATTTTGATTGCGTTTTCAGTAAAGTCCCTGTTGTAAAAAGCTTTTTTGTGATTTGGGACTTTTATTTTTAGTGATAATAAGCAATTTGGGTGGTTTCATTTCGGTTCGATAGTTCAGGTGCTCGTAAATCAAAGAGATAGGCTATTTGCTTTGAAGACTTCTACGATTTTTGGAGTTTATTTTTGCGTTACGAAAATTTGATCAAGGAGTTGACTTTATTGTCACTTAGTAAAAGTCTATATTGATGTCTGTTTTATAGCTGACATAGAATTTTAAATGAATTGCTGTTATTGTTTGTGAGGTTTTAATGAGCAAAATGTGATTATCTCAGCATTACGATATTTCTCTACTTAATAGTCAGAGTGGGTCTAGATTAGTCAATATAGCCCTCTATAAGATTTATATAACAGCTGCTTGTGTTTTTATTCACGTGCACTTTATGGGTGGATACAGGTCGCGGCATATAAGTGTAGCGCTGAGCGAACTGTGGAGGGGATGGCTGTGCATGGGTTTAGTATGTTGGGGTCACCATGCGCAGCCATCCCCTCCACACTACCCTCAGCGCTACACTTACGTGCCGCTGTCTGTATCAAGTAAGCTTCAGCTAGAATTAACTATTGGAAATTTTTATTATTACTATTTTACTTACTAAATCTGTTGAGTCAAAGATAACAAACAAGAAATACAGAAGTGCACATCGACCCTCCAAGATAAAATAGTTACCTACGCTAGCAAACTAAAGAGTTTAATTAAATCCCGCGTCCCGCAGTGATGTTCCCGGGTTATTTACAGCTTTTTGCGAGTCTAGACACGCTAGTTAGATAGTTTATGGACTAGGGACTAGCTAGCTTAAGCACTGCGTTTTGTCAATTTAATTGTGGTGAGACGTTTGGACGTTTTTTGTGATACGTAAGCTGTTTTAAGTGCGCTATAGAGGGGTTACAAGTGTCCGTACAGCGCTTCTAAACGCTTTATTGGGGATACCTATGTCTAAAA
This sequence comes from Hypomecis atomaria, assembly GCA_964007245.1. NCBI lineage: Eukaryota > Metazoa > Arthropoda > Insecta > Lepidoptera > Geometridae > Hypomecis > Hypomecis atomaria. The sequence continues at coordinate 20,916,028 of OZ023279.1, forward strand.
GTGGTATGATAATGGTGGCAAGTGGTCGACGAGTTATTCTTGCTTCAGTGTTAAACCCACAACGTTAGGTAGCGTAGCTCTTCAAACTACTTGCAATTACTTTTCCTATTTAAAAACTGGAATTGCTATAATATGTTTTACTAAGGAAACTACCTAACGTTATTTTCGCACATTTATCTTTCTTCAATATATGTATATATAAATAACGCGTCACGTTGTTTGTCCGCGATGGACTCCTAAGCTACTTAACCGATTTTAATCAAATTTTGCATACTATGTGCAGTTTGATACAACTTGAGAGATAGGTTAGTTTATATCTAAATTTATACTCGCATTTGTTATACTTTTAAAATCTGTCCGTACCGGGGCGAAGTTGGGATGGGTACTCACTTAAGGTTGAAGTATGCTGAGGTCAGGGATTTTTATCAAAAAATTTATTCCCAAATTAACATTATGCCTAAAGCATTAATACCGCCCCTTCTTCGCTCAGGTGTATTATACATATAAACCTTTCTCTTGAATCCCTCTATCTAATAAAAAAAACCGCATCAAAATCCGTTGCGTAGTTTTAAAGATATAAGCATACTTGGGGACAGACAGCGGGAAGCGACTTTGTTTTATACTATGTAGTGATCATTGTGTTTAAAATGTTAAGTTGTTAGGCCAAAGTAACAAGGGCTTTGAAATTCATATCTAAGTTTTAATTTGCAATCGTGTACGTGTTAGTACAAGACGTAATCACGTCAAAAAAGCTTTGAAGTTATGTGAAATTCAGATATATCTAAGTTTTAATTTGCAATTGTGTACGTGTTAGTAAGCAGGTTAATTTGTTCCGTGTCGGCTGATAAATATTAAAACTAGTCCGTGCCGGTCCTCACTAAAATATGGCCGCCTCGGCCCTAACCGCATATTTGGAGGGCCTTTGATAAGAGATCTATCTTAAACGGTCAGCTTCCTGAAAGACTAAATTGGTCAGCAAACGAAAGGTGCTTTTGGTTTGCATCAAAATTAGGATAGATATTGAAATAAACTGTTGGAAAATTTAATGTACCTATATTAGTTAAAAAAAATAGACATAGACAGTTAAATAATTATATGTATAGAAGATGGACCGGTTGAGGCCATTTGATGTCACAATAAATTGATTATAAATAATGTGATACCAGAAACATTGTTGTACAGGCTGATACATATTAAAACTAGTCCGTGCTAGGTGGCCATATTTGAGTGAGGACACTCAAATATGGCCGCCTCGGCCCTAACCGCAAGTTTGAAGGGCCTTTGATAAGAGATCTGGCTTTAAATGGTCAGCAAATTAAAGATGTTTTTGCATTGAAACAAAATGTATTATTTCAACAAAACTTAAAAATTATTTAATAAATTATCACTATTAAAATTAACCTACTTAAAATAAAAACGTATACTAAAAAACTGACACTAAAACATATACTGAATTAAAAATAAAAATAAGTTTTTTTAGTTTAAGTTTTTAAATAAAATTAGAAATTGAAACATAGACAGTTAGCTTAGATTAATAAATGGTAATTAATCTATGACAGTTCGTAACTTTTTTTTGCCAAAAATGGCATAACCGACTTCAACTGTGTACAGAATTCGAAAAGCTCGCGCGAATTGATGTATCATCGATGTAATAATTTTTACATCATTGTTGATTTTTCAATACCTACTCAGCAGATTCCGACAAAAATTAAATGGGACCACCTCAGAAGTATGATCTACCAAACAAAAAAATAATAATCAAAATTGGCGGAGTAGGTAATCGCGTAACATACATACAAGAAAACATGTAGTTGAATTGAGAACTTTTTTTGAAGTCGGCTAAAAAACCATTGAAAAATTCAGTGACCTTCATAATTTATCTTAAGTTAAGCCAAAAATTAACTCTTGTAAATTGAAATAATTTTATTATTGAGCAAAAATATTTAATTGTCACTCAGTATTATGGTGTTTTATAGACTAAGTAGCAGACCAAAGTAGGTTTTAACAGCCGACTGTTTAAATATCTTCCACTTGGAAGTCCTTTGATAAGGGCCCCTACAAGATTAGGGTCTGAAACGTACGTATTAGAGGCCAAATTGGATTGAGACCTCCGCAGTACCTGTCCGAGACAGACTGTTGATAAACCTTTGAGGAAATATTACTACGTATAGAGGAGCTACCCTGACCAAATATCATGCTCAATTTTGTTAAGAATATAACTAAAGTGCGCTTCAGCACTGTAACAATAATTAGCCGTCTAATCAGCCAGTACAAACACGCAGCGCTAGAACACTTTTAAGGTATAGTTTTCTCGTGGCAAAAAGGTCGAAAGCGCCGCGATTCTTCGAAGCGCTTACGCGTTTCTGCACTAACTTGTCGTTTCTATAGACTAAGATGCTGACTGACTACAGAAGTGACAAAGTTTATATTACCTACACACGCTTCAATTGAATTCGTACTTTGTTTTTTCTTCTTCATAATATAATATTAGTTGAATTATTGATCAGTAGAAAATATTATATTCATCATCATCATCATCAGCCCGTAGAAGTCCACTGCTGGATATAGGCCTCCCTCAAAGATTTCCACGACGAACGTAATATTATATCATAATATAAATATTTAAGTTAAACTAATTCATTCGTTTAAGTATTTTATATAATATACCACTGTTTGCCTAATCACACTAATATTATAATTGCGAAAGTTCATGTGTAAGTGTGTTTGTTCCCAGTCAACTCAGTAACGGCTAAACAGATTTCTATGAAAGTTTAGTATGGGGTAGCTTATAGGTACTAGCCCAATACTAGTAATAACCTTTCCACGTAAGCTATTTTTTTTTAGTTTTGACAAAAGTCGCAGAACAAAAGTTGTTAATTTTGATGTTTATAATACCTACCTAAGCCCCTGAAATGGTGCTAATTGATTAGAAATAACCCTGTACATCTAACCTTTTTCATTTTATTATAAAATATGCAACACAACAATACTGGACCGACGAATACAAAGAAATTCGTTGATTTTCCATGTTTTTTAATGTTATGCAAATTTTTCAAACATAATCACAGAGTTCCTATCTGTGAACATAATACTTATAATTTGTTTTGATTAGGTACTACAGCAATTTTTCTGTTTAGTTTTTGGTAACAGTTCTTGTTTTTTTTTTATAATTATAATACCTACCAACTTAAATTCGGTTTAAATACAAATCTGTCATGTTTTGTTTGTTTTTGTTATTATAATTTTACGGTAGTAACAGGAGTATTTTTTTTTTACTGTTCTAACAACTTTCAACCGTAGTAGTAAGAAGAGTAATTCGTTTCCCGTTCTTACTACTGGTAGTAAGAATGGTAGTAACACTGGGAACAAACCCTAATTTTACCTACACTTGTTACACACACAATGTCACATCTTCATTTTTAGTCTATGAAAAGTGTCGCAACATGGCGTCCACGCGCCATCCGATAATATTTTGTTTGCATTTAATTGTAAAATGATTATCTAATTACTCACCGATGGAAAGTTATTCCTTTGCACTTCGCCGTATTCTTTGTATTATTCGTGCAATATCTTAACCCACACGAGACCATATTCAATAATTTTGAACTTTTTTCGTTTTAAAACAAACTAGACTGATGTACTCAAGAGCTAGCAAGCAACTAATTGATGTGCAGCCATATGGCTGCATTTGGGCGGAACATGGTAGGGATGTGCGTCGTCCTCTCTATACGTAGTAATATAGCTCGATGTGATAAACCAAGTTCAAGTGGGGCCGCTCTTAAGTTCTAGGTCGCTAAATATTGAATTTGACATCATCATTTTTAGGGTTCCGTACCCAAAGAGTAAAAACGGAACCCTATTACTAAGACTCCGCTGTCCGTCTGTATGTCTGTCTGTCTGTCTCCAGGCTGTATCTCATGAACCGTTATAGCTAGAAAGCTGAAATTTTCACATATGATGTATTTCTGTTCTCGCTGTAACAACTAATACCTACTAAAAACAGAATAAAATTAATAATTAGCCTTAATTAGCCTTAATTATTAATTTCCTATATAAAAAGTTAAGGGCTCCCATATAAAATACCTGATTTTTTAGCCGTTTTTCGCTCTATATTCATTATGGTAACAGGTAGATGCTTAAAATGTTCACAAAATATTTAGTTGTATATTCACTTCAATAATAAATAATAAAATTAAAATAATCATTTAAGGGGGGCTCCCATACAGTACGGAACCCTCCGTGCGTGAGTCCGACTCGTACTTGGCCGATTTTTTTTTTAATTCAGCAATTGGATATCTCCCTTATAGATTTCAGATTATCTGCCCAGTAAGGTACCTGATCAGATTAAACGTAACCTTTTTTCGGTGCATAAGTTATTCCCACTAATTTTGGATGTAGGGTTTTAGTTCTATTTGTCTTAAATCTAAAATAAGTAATTTTTAGGATTTTTTTCTCTATTAAATCAATTGTGCTGTAGTATAGTAGCCCAACGACCTTTAAAGGGCTATGATCGGAGCAACTCCTTATTATTATTATTACAACCATTAAATAAATAAATAAATAAGAAAATGTGGCTAAAAGAAATCACGTAAGAAAGGTAGTATTGCACTAGTTAGTAACAAAGTGTTTTCGCTTCAAGCGCTTTATGTTTTTCGCTCGACGAAGTCGCGAGCGCTTTTTAATGAGCTTTTTTCGCCTTTCCTTCAGACTTTTACAAATGAAGCCATGAAAAATCGGACAAGTGCGAGTCAGACTCACGCACGATGGGTTCCATACCGTACCTATATACCGCCACCCTAAGTATTTATTTTATTTTAAATTAATTATTTATTATTACAGTGAATAATAACAAAATGCTCTGTGAATATTTCAAGCGTCTACATTTTACCGTTGTTGATATCGGGCAAAAAACGTCTAAAATCACGTTTGTTATGTGGTCCCCCTTAAATATATTATTAATTTTATTCTGTGTTTAGTATTTGCTGTTATAGCGACAACAGAACTACATCATCTGTGAAAGTTGTCTGGGTATCACGGTTCATAAGATACAGCTTGGTGACAGACAGACAACGAAGTCTTAGGAATAGGGTCCCATTTTAACCCTTTGGGTACGGAACTCTAAAAACTATTGGGATGGGAATGGAATAACGAGCGACCTTTTGTTCGGATAGTAATGAAAATAAAAACAAATAGATGCAAATAACAAATGATAATAATAGGAAAATACGAAGAAATACAATTCTAGTATTTTACTCAGCTTTATTATTCAGCTTTGAATGAATAATGGAGTGTTATCGAGATACTTATTGGTGCATAATAAAGTAATGGAACCTTGTTATGCTTTTCTAGTGCACTTATTTTCATAAAATGTGTTGATTTTATGTATTTTTAAGGCTGTATTTACGTCACTTTCTAGACGGTTTTTATCGTGAATAAATCCGCGTTTGACTATCAGTTAAGTTACGTTAAGTTTCGGCACGGTCAGGCTTGATCGGTGACCTCGGGTGGCATTTACAACTGAGTACTACCGATGTTTGGATGACACGTAAAATTGTAGATTTAGGTTGTTTTAACCGTTTAGCCATGTCAGAGGCCTTCAGGCGGTTTAAAAATGCTGACACCAGGGCTAACCACCCGGCTTACGAACTTACTTGTATCAGTGAAGGTATTTCTTTGAACTCTAATGCTGGGACCTCAAAATGACAATTTGGTGTTAAATAAAAAATAAAAAAAAATACTAGAGGACACCTTACATACGGTCTCTGACCCCAAACTAAGCAAAGTTTGTGATGTGGCTGCCAGAGACGGATATAAGGTACTACATATACATATTTTTAAATACATACTTATATAGATAATACCTAAATAACATCCAGACACTGGACAAACACGTATGTTCATCAAATAAATATTTGCCCTGGGCGGGAATCGAACCGACGCCTCTTTGACCCAGGAGTCAGGGTCACTAACCACTGAGCCACCGAGGCAGTCGAGGCAGGAAGCGTTTGTTTATTATTTCAGTTTTTTAGCCTAAATTTGTGGTGGTTGGTAAACCAAACAATACTAACACCGTCTATACAAGCCAGTGGATACCCGATTTCGTGTATATAATCTGAAACTACATAACAAGCAATTGGATCATTCACAGACCCTTGAAGGTCTAAAGACAATCTAAATGCTTAAGCCCACTGCCGGTTGGCAGCGTGGCAGCATTGCCACGCTGAATGGCAATGCTTTTGCAATTACGTTGAGCCGAGCCGATAAACACCATCATTTTGGTCACGCGTCGCGTCCATTTGGACAAATACGCGAATACGAATAGCGATATAAAGAACCAGTGTTAGGTATATTTATTAATTCTTGTGTTTTTATTTAATGTTTCACGTATAACATTGCTTTGGTTTTTGATAAAGAGTTTTCTTTATAAGTTTGTGAAATAATATCTACATAAAGTTCTCTGAAACAGATTAACAACGGTTGTTCCAAAACAAATAACTAGAAAAGATTAAAAACTCATTATTCAATCAAAATAAATCCCAGATACTGACAGATACAAATTAGACCTAGCTTTCTTACTGTTATGGACATCGCACACCATATCGATTCCGCTCACTATGCGTAACCTAAAATAATATCAATATACTACTAATTACACTATTTGGCCTCAGGCCAAATAAAATAAAAAAATCGGCCAAGTACGAGTTGAACTCGCGCGAAGGGTTCCGTACCGAATGGGAGCCCCTGGGCAAAAAAATCACGATTTTGTATGGGAGCCCCCCTATATTGATTTTATTCAGTTTTAAGTAAGTATTTGTTGTTATAGCGGCAAGTGAAATACATCATCTGTGAAAATTCCAACTCTCTAACTATTACGGTTCATGAGATAAAGCCTGGTGACAGACAGACAGAGGAGTCTTAGTAATAGGGTCCCGTTTTTGGCCTTTGGGTACGGAACCATAAAAATCAAGACTAAACGTCGTGAACAGACAAGTGAGGCCGGTTTTTTATACATGTGGTGAGTGCATCGGTGTTGCGCCGCCATAGTTTGACTGACGAGCCAAGTCGTAGTTTCGTTGTACGTGTATGTGTGTGTAATTGTGTCTGTACACGGCGAGACGCAGTTTTAGCGGCCTCACTTGTTTGTTCACAACATGTCTTTATTTTTTTATTTGTTCTGAGACTACTAATTACGCTGTATGGCATTAATTATTAAAATCATGTATGCACAGGGTGAAACAGGGTGACATGTACCTGTAAAGTAATTAGATAAATGCTCAAGTATATGTATGTCATCTTGCTGAAATAAATAAAAATCTAAGTCGATACTTAGACGACGACGATTGACGATGTCAAATGAGATGATTTGAGTCCACTTAAAAGAAATAATTTCAGTTGGATAAACCTATGTAAGGTACCTAATAAATCATTAAAAATTTGATATCCAATGCGCTAAAATCAGTATTACCTATTGATATTTTTTTATTACTAGCTTGGCCCGTGGGTTCCCACATGTTAATTTTCTCCTGAATAGAACGTAGTCATTGACACTTATCGACTTTTGAAGTTAAGAAATAATTAGGAGTTTATCTATTTAAGTATCTTTCTGTTATATGTGACTCAAAAACAAAAATATTTGTGGACAAACGCGTATTTAGAGTCAATAGCTCAATACGATGTGCGATGGCCTTTTCCCCCTAGGGCTGTCACGCAAACTGAGTCATTTTCATAATCCTAACAAATCTCCAAGATATTATACCTACACGTAGCTTACACGGCAATTTAGATGTACGCTCGCTTTAATTCACTTTGGCTTAGCAATAAAGCTTCGTACCACCCTGGATAGTTACTTGTGTTTACGCTGTGACGTTATCAGTAAATCAACCTTTATATTTTTGCATAGGTCGAATCAAACTTAATGGCGCATGTGAATTTAGCTAAAGTTGTGTAAATTCCCAAGGGCGGCCCGCTCATTACCTTAAAAAGGGATATTTAAAGTTTGAGGTACATATAGTATGTGATGTAGAATTGTTGACATTCGTTTTGACCTTGAAGAAAGGAAAATAATCGGCCAAGTCGGACTGGTGCACGAAGGATTCTGTTCCATATGGAAGCCCCTCTTAATATATTTTATTTCAATTTTATTATTTATTTTTGAAGAGAATTTATACAACTACCCAAATATTCCGTGAATAGTTCAAACATCTTCTTGTTGCCTTTATTAGTATCGAGTTTAAAAAAAACACGTTTGTTGTATGGAAGCCCCCCTATAATATTTACTTTAATTTATTTTAATTTAATTATTAAACTTTGAAGAAAATAAACAACTAAATATTTCAACTATCTACCTGTCACCGTTATTAATATCGAGCGAAAAACGGCTAAAAATTCAGGTTTGTTTTATGGGAACTTTTTTTTTTTGTTTTTAGTATTTATTTAAAGTTATAGCGGCAACAGAAATATGGCGCGGCGTCTGTGAAAATTTCAACGTTCTAGATATCACGGTTCATACAGCCTGGTGACAGACAGACAGACGGACAGCGGAGTCTTAGTAATAGGGCCCCTTTTTTACTCTTTTTGTACGGAGCCCTAAAAATAACGGCAGCCTGTTCCATTGTTTGTACCTGTATGAATCAAAAACGTAAAAGACAGCTGTAGTAACTTTTTGAAAACTATCTTAGATACTTCCAAATCTGTCCGTACTGCGTACTCATGTATAACAATTCGTGAGTAAACGAACAAAGACTACAAACACAGACCCTCGTGTCGGAATTTTGAGCTTTCATTTCGCGTAGTCAGCGTCTGTCGTTTAACTGACTATCGCACTCCTGCTGGTGGGAGGGGTGTGGAAGCTCTAATAATATAAATAATGCCCCATCCACACTCTCCACGAGGCGACACGAGGGAACGCTAGTACGAGAGTGTGGACGGTGCGCTTGTTAGATCAGGGTTAAAAGAGGCGGTTACTTTATCTATTTTCTACCAAAATATTACTGTTAGGATGGAAATCTTACTTTTAATTAATGCAGCAACCCTGATTCTAATATAATAACAAAGAAACTCTTCAATCTGATCCTTTAAATGTTTGTGAGGGTAGTTACCTAACTTGAGGTTTCTAAATTAGTAAAGGAAACAAGTAAGTAAGTATACTTTATATATTTTTTATACTTCATGGGTCCCTCGAGGGTACCACCATGTATTGCAATAATTATGCCACGTTCGCAAGGCCCTAGACGTTTTGAGAAGAAGTGGCAAGAAACTCAAGACGCCATCAGTATAATCTTTTGATCAGTCACCTTAATTTAGATATTACACAAAGTACTTAACTTTAGCAACATGGCGACGTCCACTCGACTTGGCTTCGAATATAAAAGTACCGACACTCAGCATAACTAGCTAAGCAAGACTAACGTTATTATCAGAATACCGGGAAAACACTAAGAGATACTGAAGCGAACACCAAAAGGCACTAAGAGAGCGAAGCCGCGCTAACAGACCGTTTTATACTGATTTCACAAGCTTCCACCATGCCTTACCACCACTGCTCGATGTAAACATTACTAACAACCAATAGGAAACGAGCAAGATGGCGGGCACGGTGGTAGCCTCCATTTTACACAATTGTTAAACATAAAATCATCTTAAACTGTATTTCATACTTATTAGAATTATTAGAACAATTATTGATACGTTTCAAGTCATCTATAACATTATGAAATCACAGTATTAAATAAATGGTATACGTAAACAACAATGGCCGACATTCGGAAGTCATGATATTTCTCAGTTCCATTTAGCTTAACCAATAATTCTTATATTACTTAATACATCTTGTAATCGTTATTAAATTAAATATTATAATAACATTATTATTCTAACACGGCCAGCCTGACAGTACTTCGTCCTCGAAGTACATACAACCTCATCTCCACCATTACACTACAATAAAACTTAATACCCTATTGTATTGTTGATGACATATTATTGTGTTTTTGTTTTTTTTTATTTCATATCATATTTCACTACTCTATTGAGATGAAACTTCTAATGCGACTTTCAACAAGGTTGCGTTATAAGTTAGATTAATCAAACAAAAACCAAAACACCTCGTCCATCGACGGAGAAAGTAAATACCGCGGGCTAACTTGACGCCAACGCCATCTACCTCTAGTTAAGAGTTAACTACTAAGATTCACTTCTTCCGCGTGGAGGGACTCCACGCACAATTTTATTTTTTTATTTTCAATGTCAAATGTATCTCCCACTCAAACCATCCAATGATTACGTGGAGAACATCTAACAAATCAATAACAATTTTATTATTTGTAGGATCCGTTAACAAAGCCTTTTATTCGTTTATATTTTAAAGAATAAGATCTTAATTTCAAGTACCCTCAATATTTTTTCGGCACCTTTAAAAATTGGTTTGCCATTATCTCGACAAGATATAAATAATGTGTTATTTTTCAGAATGTCAATAAATCAACTGATACACACCTAATTCTGCATCATTAAATAGGAGATCTTAGTCAAGTCATTTCAGTCAAAGTAACACACAGTTCACCCTTCATAAACTTTTTCCGGCCATACAGGACCATTCCATATTTAGCCAGCATTTCAAACTTTCCAATTTCTCATTCCACTGTGACACTGTGTTCTTAATATTGTAGTCAACAGATTTCCCAATAATGAAACAGCTATGTGAATCAGCTAACTATTGTTTACATTTTATTTTTCACTTTTCTCATTTTACTGAAGGTTTACGTCTTTATCAGACCGCTCGGTTATTCTGACACATTTATAACCAGTTGTCTTTTAAACTTCCCAATATATATATTTGTGTAGTATGTATGGTCTTATGTCGTTAGATAAAAATAATTACAAAATGAACAGAAACTTTCTGCAATATTTTTTAAGCAAAATTCTTCTGGTTTTGTCAACTGATCCCACATTACAAAATAGACAAATTATGCAAAACATTTTCTAATTATATATAATAGGGCTCAGCCCCTTACCTCCTTTATCGTCAGAGCACTGTATTCACTTCACTATGTTAGTGATACACTTCACTATTTCACTGATTCACTTTACTTGGCCAGGAAGCCCAGTAGGACTTCCACCAAGTAGGCAAGTTGTTCTGGGACCTGGAGCCACGCGGCAGAATTTCCCAGGCAATCATTGCCAAGAAATCGAGTAGCCGCTGCACAGGCAGCCTCTCAGCATGGATATGCAAAAAGCTTGTCGGGATTCTCTGAAATACAATGAACGGCATTAATGTGGGTCATTTGGCACCACTTCTGATGTTAGATCAGGGTTAAAAGAGGCGGTTACTTTATCTATTTTCTACCAAAATATTACTGTTAGGATGGAAATCTTACTTTTAATTAATGCAGCAACCCTGATTCTAATATAATAACAAAGAAACTCTTCAATCTGATCCTTTAAATGTTTGTGAGGGTAGTTACCTAACTTGAGGTTTCTAAATTAGTAAAGGAAACAAGTAAGTAAGTATACTTTATATATTTTTTATACTTCATGGGTCCCTCGAGGGTACCACCATGTATTGCAATAATTATGCCACGTTCGCAAGGCCCTAGACGTTTTGAGAAGAAGTGGCAAGAAACTCAAGACGCCATCAGTATAATCTTTTGATCAGTCACCTTAATTTAGATATTACACAAAGTACTTAACTTTAGCAACATGGCGACGTCCACTCGACTTGGCTTCGAATATAAAAGTACCGACACTCAGCATAACTAGCTAAGCAAGACTAACGTTATTATCAGAATACCGGGAAAACACTAAGAGATACTGAAGCGAACACCAAAAGGCACTAAGAGAGCGAAGCCGCGCCAACAGACCGTTTTATACTGATTTCACAAGCTTCCACCATGCCTTACCACCACTGCTCGATGTTAACTTTACTAACAACCAATAGGAAACGAGCAAGATGGCGGGCACGGTGGTAGACTCCATTTTACACAATTGTTAAACATAAAATCATCTTAAACTGTATTTCATACTTATTAGAATTATTAGAACAATTATTGATACGTTTCAAGTCATCTATAACATTATGAAATCACAGTATTAAATAAATAGTGTATGTAAACAACAATGGCCGACATTCGGAAGTCATGATTTAGTTACCAATAAGTCTTATATTACTTAATACATCTTGTAATCGTTATTAAATTAAATATTATAATAACATTATTATTCTAACACGGCCAACCTGACAGTACTTCGTCCTCGAAGTACATACAACCTCATCTCCACCATTACACTACAATAAAACTTAATACCATATTGTATTGTTGATGATATATTATTGTGTTTTTTTTTTTTTATTTCATATCATATTTTACTATTCTATTGAGATGAAACTTCTTATGCGACTTCCAACAAGGTTGCGTTATAAGTTAAATTAATAAGTTAGATTTAGTTAAATTCAGAAGTTAAATTAATCAAACAAAAACCAAAACACCTCGTCCATCGACGGAGAAAGTAAATACCGCGGGCTAACTTGACGCCAACGCCATCTACCTCTAGTTAAGAGTTAACTACTAAATTTCACTTCTTCTGCGCGGAGGGACTCCACGCACAATTTTTTTTATTTTCGATGTCAAATGATCTCCCACTCAAACCATCCAATGATTACGTGGAGAACATCTAACAAATCAATCACAATTTTATTATTTGTAGGATCCGTTAACAAAGCCTTTTATTTGTTTATATTTTAAAGAATAAAATCTTAATTTCAAGTACCCTCAATATTTTTTCAGCACCTTTAAAAATTGGTTTGCCATTATCTCGACAAGATATAAATAATGTGTTATTTTTCAGAATGTCAATAAATCAACTGATACACACCTAATTCTGCATCATTAAATAGGAGATCTTAGTCAAGTCATTTCAGTCAAAGTAACACACAGTTCACCCTTCATAAACTTTTTCCGGCCATACAGGACCATTCAATATTTAGCCAGCATTTCAAACTTTCCAATTTCTCATTCCACTGTGACACTGTGTTCTTAATATTGTAGTCAACAGATTTCCCAATAATGAAGCAGCTATGTGAATCAGCTAACTATTGTTTGCATTTTATTTTTCACTTTTCTCGTTTTACTGAAGGTTTACGTTTTTTTCAGACCGCTCGGTTATTCTGACACATTTATAACCAGTTGTCTTTCAAACTTCCCAATATATATATTTGTGTAGTATGTATGGTCTTATGTCGTTAGATAAAAATAATTACAAAATGAACAGAAACTTTCTGCAATATTTTTTAAGCAAAATTCTTCTGGTTTTGTCAACTGATCCCACATTACAAAATAGACAAATTATGCAAAACATTTTCTAATTATATATAACAGGGCTCAGCCCCTTACCTCCTTTATCGTCAGAGCACTGTATTCACTTCACTATTTTAGTGATACACTTCACTATTTCACTGATTCACTTTACTTGGCCAGGAAGCCCAGTAGTTCTGGGACCTGGAGCCCCGCTGCAGAATTTCCCAGGCAAACATTGCCAGGAAATCGAGTAGTTCAGCTTTCAGCATGGATATGCAAAAAGCTTGTCGGGATTCTCTGAAATACAATGAACGGCATTAATGTGGGTATTTCGGCACCACTTCTGATGTTAGATCAGGGTTAAAAGAGGCGGTTACTTTATCTATTTTCTACCAAAATATTACTGTTAGGATGGAAATCTTACTTTTAATTAATGCAGCAACCCTGATTCTAATATAATAACAAAGAAACTCTTCAATCTGATCCTTTAAATGTTTGTGAGGGTAGTTACCTAACTTGAGGTTTCTAAATTAGTAAAGGAAACAAGTAAGTAAGTATACTTTATATATTTTTTATACTTCATGGGTCCCTCGAGGGTACCACCATGTATTGCAATAGATAATTATGCCACGTTCGCAAGGCCCTAGACGTTTTGAGAAGAAGTGGCAAGAAACTCAAGACGCCATCAGTATAATCTTTTGATCAGTCACCTTAATTTAGATATTACACAAAGTACTTAACTTTAGCAACATGGCGACGTCCACTCGACTTGGCTTCGAATATAAAAGTACCGACACTCAGCATAACTAGCTAAGCAAGACTAACGTTATTATCAGAATACCGGGAAAACACTAAGAGATACTGAAGCGAACACCAAAAGGCACTAAGAGAGCGAAGCCGCGCCAACAGACCGTTTTATACTGATTTCACAAGCTTCCACCATGCCTTACCACCACTGCTCGATGTAAACATTACTAACAACCAATAGGAAACGAGCAAGATGGCGGGCACGGTGGTAGCCTCCATTTTACACAATTGTTAAACATAAAATCATCTTAAACTGTATTTCATACTTATTAGAATTATTAGAACAATTATTGATACGTTTCAAGTCATCTATAACATTATGAAATCACAGTATTAAATAAATGGTATACGTAAACAACAATGGCCGACATTCGGAAGTCATGATATTTCTCAGTTCCATTTAGCTTAACCAATAATTCTTATATTACTTAATACATCTTGTAATCGTTATTAAATTAAATATTATAATAACATTATTATTCTAACACGCTCGTGTCGCCCCGTCCCGCCTCGTCTTTTCTCCGCATCGCCACGGTAATGATATAGGCACGGTAATGATATCTAACAGTATTGTGACTCGGCCATGTCCTCTATATATAGCTACAGCGCCACGTGGCCATGCAGACCTAACACGCGCTGGGGCTGCCCGCCTTCTGTATTTTAATTTCATCTACTTACACATTACCTATACTTGAGTTTCTTTCTAGTTTCTATTATGATGTAAAATGATTATATTTATTTCAAAAAAGAAATTTGCTCTAAATGGAAAAAGAAGCGTTCAATAAAAATAGATACCTATTGTGTTTTTTGATGATTTTAGGATTCCGTAGTAAAACGAGAAACCCACGGAGTAAATCGCACGCTTACTAGTTACAAATTCACACCTTAGTTCGTCACTACGACGCGCCGCGACTGACTAGCATACCAGAGCATACCGCACTCCGAGGCGCGTAGGTATGATTCGCTTTCCGACCGTTTGTATGAAGACGAAAAACTGTAATCGCCTCGCTCAAGGGCCCCGCCACGGTAATGATAGATAGATAGATTCATTTATTTTCAGTAAGGATAATTACATACATTGGTATACAACAGTATACTATGAGCAACACCTTACGAATTGTCAAAATAACAATTATTATTCATTATATACTCCACAGAATTATTAGGCATAATTTTACAATAAATTAATTATTTGGTACATTACATAAAATTCAAAATTTAATATTAAAAAATTAAGATGTCAGAAATACCTACTGTAATTGAAATGTCTGCAATATCATCGTCAAAAATAACAGTTTAAAATAAATAAAATCACATGTCAAAAATTGCGTAACGCGTAATTGCGTAATGTTAGATATCATAACCATGGCCCCCGCCGAGGCGCCTCGCGAGAGTCTGGATGAGGCATAACATAACACTGAGTGACAATACACGGTATTTCTCTATACGACGGACATATTCTAGGATATCGTTGTACTCATCGTTATTTCCAACGTTCACTATGGGGCCAACTCCGAAACCGCGAAAATGATGTGTAGATGATTGACATGATATTAGATGTGATGAAAACCACACGAAAGCTGGATACAAGCCCCAAACGATATTACTGGAGATGTCGTGGAGTTGTACTGTACCGTAGTTTGGCCAGGCTAAGCATAGGCTAAGCGCCACCCTTTTTGACCGCTGAAACGGAGGAGGTACTCAATTCGACGCATAGATATATTTTTTTATGTTTAACCACGCATAACTTTTTACATAGTGGTCCGATTTCGATTATTCTTTTTTTATTCGAAGGAGTATACTTAGAAATTGGTCCCATTTAAATTTTATCGAAATCGGCTGAGCCATTTTTGATAAATCAATAATAATGTGAAATATGCTACATCGATCCGTGCGATGTATTCGCGAATTCTGTACACGGTTGAAGTCGGTCATGTCATTTTTTGCAAAAAAATAATTATATGGTAGACATTCCGCGCGTTAGAACCAAGCAGTTCGAATTCTCATTTCTTGTACGAACAGCCAGAATGTGGAACGCTGTGCCTGGGTATATCTTCCCGCTAAAGTACAACGTAGGTGTCTTCAACCCCGAGTAAATAGTTATCTTGTAGGTAAGCGTGCTACAGCCTAGATCGCATATCTGTTTAACATCAGGCAGTATGTAGTCAAATGCAAACATATAAGAAAAGAAATAAAGAGTTCAGGATGGTCAGTCTTCGGTAGTGTGGTCAACTGGAAGTGACATTTACAGATATGCGTACCTATACCTATTAATAATTTTACTATTGCTGATGATGATGACCGATCCTAGATCCTATGAAATAAATGCCCATGAAAAGACAAAAAACATGGTAGAAAGAATCGTCAATCTTTCAAAGTACTCGTAGGTTGAAATGAGGATTTTAAATCGAGTTTAAATGTTTCCTACATATCTAGTTTAAATGTTCAAAATACAATGGAATAGAAAATCTTCTCTGAAAGTAGGTTAAAATAATAATAACGTTAACCTAGTTAGAAAAATAAAGCCACTAGTACACTGGAGCCTGCAGGAACTGGGCAGCGTCACTTACGAGACTTAAGACCAGACTGCACTAAAGCTCTGGGGCGCGCCGCGGACGTTTACTTTCATCTTTACGGACCACTTTTTCGCCTCGAAATTTATTTAAAATTTCACGCAGAACTTTAGCACTGGACATGGCATTTTCAAAAAGAACCATAGACTACATAAGCGAAAATCGTGAAACGGAACGTTAATTAAAAAAAACTAACAAAATAAATATGGCGAAAGGTTTTTGAACTGGGGCTCTATTTTTCAAATTCGAACGCATAAGAACGGAACTATGACAGTGACATTTCGAAAACCATTCGCCATTTTTTTTAATTAACGCTCTATTTCACGATTTCCCCCTTTGCAATCTTTGGGTTCTTTTAAAATTGAGTTGTCCAGTATTGAAAATTTGCGGGAAATCGATAATTTTAAATCAATTTCGAGAAAAAAAGAATACGTTACCAGGCGCTCGAATTTTAAAAAATAGAGCCCTTGTCACTGTCAAAGTTCCATATACGTTCTTAGGCGTTCGAATTTCAAAAATGATACCCCTGCTCCATTTTAGTGGAGTCTAGTCCTAACGCCACTTACAGCTCGCTGAGAATTGGTTAAGCACCATCTAGCGTCTGCCAGTGCCTTTATAGTTCTACGAGTATAACTATAATCGTGTTACTGCAAATATCATTTGTTGCACTCAAAACTGCTTAGGACAAAAATACCTGCATAGAACTACTTACTGTTAGACTGTAAGAGGCTGTTGGCGTCTTAAGCTGAGCGCTGCCGTCACGCAGATGACACGTTAAATTGTGGGTTGTTTTCATCGTTTAGCCATGTCAGAGGCCTTCAGGCGGCTTAAACACTAACACCAGGGCTAGCCAACCAGCCTGTACGAAGTTTTTATTAAGTTTATTTTTCAGATACCCATTTTATTATCTATATAAATTCACTAATGACAGATATAGAATATAGATTTATAATATCTTTATTGTTATGTACTTAAAAAAACGTACATAACTTATTACGTGATTATGTAGAATTTAAGCAGAAAGTTTAGGTGAAATTAATTACTATGTGTATTTAAAAGTGCAAAAAGGTATTATAGCTCAGGTTATCTATTATTTAGGTACAGAGGTAAGTTCACCGCTAAACAAATAAATACGTATTTATCAAACGCAGGTTTAAACGGTCAGCAAAAAAAACGGTCTTATGGTCTGCACCAAGACGTTTTGGATTTGCCTTTATTTAGAGATTGACTAGATTTTTTTTGATTAAACTATAATATAAACTATAACCTATAATATAAACTATAAACTATAACCTAAAATAATAATTGAAATACCTGGTTCATGTCAATGTACAATAATTATGATTACATGTCGAATTCAATATTAATCGTCAAGTGCTTGTCGCAGACAAGAAAACATGTCAAGAACCTGGTTTGAAAATTTTATCACATTAGTCAACTCATATAAAATATCTGAAGGGACTTATTGTGATTTACATAAAAATCATATTTTCTGTACAATTTCTCGTAACTCCATGAATTTTGTGCAATGAGCAATTTATTTATTACAATTGTGTTTCAGGGTTAGCTTCATAGTAAAACCCGAATACCTAATTATCTCGTTGAATTTTGTGTTGAGTGTAAAACAACACCTTGCATTGTGCTAGTCCCACAACAGTTATTTAATAGTCTAAATAATTAATAATAATACAATTAATAGTTAATAGTAATGGGCTCTATAATTGAATCCTTAGAACAGCTGAACGTATGCGCAAATTATCACGTAAGAGCAGGGACGAACATTGGAAATCTATGATTGTGCGAACGGGAGAGCATAGCATGATTAGCATGCGATCATCTGCGACCGTTAGAAATGATTCTAACTTTAAAAAAAATGGGTTCCAGAGGAGTTAGGACAAGTTTACAAGTAAATTGAAACTACAGTAGTTTCCGTTTGGCTCCAAACATATTTGTACAGCGCTTTTGGCGGAAGCGAGGAAGAACTAAGAAATGTATGGAGCCACACGCAAACGCACAAGTTTAAGTAAAATATGCAAAACCTATACTAAAGGCTCTGAGATTTTTAGCGGACCATTTCAACAGAGCTCTTTATAAAAGCTTAGTTTTATTTTTCACGACACCGTATATACTTTTACGCGGCAATTCTGGAGCGGTATCGAAGCCGGCATTGCCATACGCACCATAAAGTGTTGCTATTATGTAGCAAAACTGTTACTTTTATTGGAAAATAGTATCTGAAACTCTGAACGCAAGGGTAAATACTCGTAAAAGTAACGTTGTATAAGTGTAAAAATGCTAAGTATGCGGAATTTTTGGATATTATGAGACGATATATACTATCTCATAGTTATTTTTAGTGAGGATTAAGTATGTAGTCAATGAGGTATAACTTCAAAATGAAAAAAAAATACCGTAACAAATACCATTCATAACTATACTGGGGGCATTATTTTTGAGTTTCGGACATATAGGTAGGTATATAATTAACCTTACGGACGATTTTTTTTCCTCGAAATTTATTTAAAATTCGAATTAGAATTTTAGTACCTGACAGCTGACACGGTTATTTTAATATACTTTTTGCATATAATAGAAAATATATTATATTATTATCTAAATTAGTGCGGAAAAAAATCCGTGGCGTATGTGCATGCACCAACCCGCAACTGGGCCAGCATGGTGACCCAGTTTACACACCGCTTAATTACAGAAAGGTTCATAGCGTGAATTTATATTAAGCCGTGTACGCACGTACGAACAAATTTGTTGCGTTGCATGGTACGCAACAACTTGGTTCGCTCGTGTGTACCACTAACGAACATCAAACACCCTGTTCGTCAAACATGTTCGCGGCGATCCTATTTGTACGTTACGTATGTACGGTGATCGAATAGCTTTCGATCGACCACTTCCAACGGCGTCGCCATGGCTATTGAGATAGAGTTCACGACTGTTGTGCGCGAACTCGATTCGAACTATGTTCTCGTTCGTGTTCGAATACCGTCCATACGTACAAACCAAATGTTCATGTTTGATATTTGTGTTCAATATAATAATGCGTTCAGGATGCTGATGGGGCTGCCCCGGCACTGCAGCGCGTCGGGGATGTTCGCCGAGGCGCGCGTCGATTGTTTCTATACAACGATGCGGAAGCGGTGCACATTCCTGGTGCTCAGGCTCCGGGCCGGCGACAACACCGTCCTGAGCGTATTCGCAAAACGCTTTGACTGTCGGTACATGAATCATTGTTCTATGATTCGTGCACTGATCAATAACCAAAAGGTGAAATTAGTGTAATTTAATATTTTAAATGATTGTAATCCTCAACTTTATGCTATGGTCTAATGTGTGATCGAAATAAATGGTTATTTATTTAATTTTTATGTTCGTGTTCGTACGTGCGTACACGGCTTAAAGGTTCGGCTCGCACTGGGAACCAATTTTTGAGTTGCGGTTTCCGACTGACACGTGACGAGGGCCCTGTTTAGTTAACTCGTGACACGTGGGGTCGCTGTGTTAGTTATTCTGTTACTTGTTTGTTTTTAGAACAGTTATTATGACACTATAATAGATATAGGCCGAATCATACAAGTCGGCGGATGTGAATTTAGCTACAAGCTGCGTGAAACCCAATCAACGCGCAGCTTTATGTAACCTTCAGTCAGGATTGGATATTGCGCAGATTGTAGTTAACCTCACATTCGATGACTTGTATGATTCGGCCTATTTTAGATCTTAATTTATTAAGTACTTATAGTCAAACGCAAACATGACGGTCCACTAGTATATTAAACCTCAACAATATCAATATTCCTTTTTTGTAACTAAAATCTCTGTATAGTCTTTTGCTAAAAAAAACATTTTGTATTTTTATTTTGTACATACAGATGAACATATAACCTTCATTTTGGAAGTCGGTTAAAAATAAAATAAATAACGCGGAGGAAGCTGCGGGATAAAACTAATCCTAGAACATATTCAGACATACTTAATTGATGCAATTTATTATAATTTTGATTTTACTTGACATTTTAATTTTACAACAGTTTACAACACTACATAATGATGTAGTAGATAGTTAATGTGAATATTTATTTTTTATCAATGTACATTACATTTTATTATTTATTTTTATTTTAGTATTAGTATGTGTATGTAGGTTGTATTATTGTAGTATTTGAATGTACATGTGTATATTGATATGTATGTATATATTTTGTACAAGTATTTATGACTCTTTATTCAAGTATTCTTTATTTTGTTTCAATTAATTTCGCTATTATTGTACACCCCGTCCTTTACCTTCCTCTATAATCCTTTCCTCTCTAAATCAGGTTGCCTGGAAGAGATCGCTCTAAGCGATAAGGCCGCCGATTGTCGCACTATTATAATTATATTGTACTCTTTTATTGTAATAATTTCGATTGTGTGAACAATAAAGCGTTTCTATTCTATTCTATTCTATTCTATTCTATTACTGCAATTAGGCAATTTTAATGTATTCATTGTATGACGTGTAATATTTTTATGAGTAAAATGAATAGGTATGAATATCCCTTGTCTAGACATACACACGGTTTCGTAGTGTATGTATCTGCAAATGTCCTGTTGGGATTACAGTCGGTTTGGTTTAATAGTCGAACAGTTCTGTGGTTTCCGGCACAGATGAAGCAGTAGTTGGTACGTAACTTCCGCCTTGATCTGCCGTTTTGGCAGCCAGTCAAATGCTTGGCTGGATGCGGTTTGCTCGGATTGCTATTGGTTGCTGTGACGTCAATTGTGTATACAATTTTAAGAAATACGTATTGGGGCCATTTTCAAATAAAGTTGTAGTTACGTGCCATTCTTAGGTAGTCTATAACTTTTTTTTTTTTTTTTAAAAACCAATTTCACCAGACATTTTTCTATTGCTGTATTAACAATATTGTTATACTAAAATATATACATGCGTCGTCTTCGTCATTTCAGCCATAGGACGTCCACTGCCTAGGGATGCCTATATCCACATAGGCCTCCCCAGTATATCTCCAATAAGACTGGTTGGAAGCGGCTTGTATCCATCGCGATCCTACGGTCTCCATGAGGTCATTCTGCCATCTTGTGGTTGGACCTAGGCTTGCCATGAGATTATTCTAAAATGAAAACCATAGTCGTTTTGGTACTGGTCGCTTTTCTTCCTAGAACGCTTCACAATCTTTTCCTACAAAATTATACTTTCCATCTTTGTTTTACATAAATATCACAATGCAATATGAAATGAAGTATTACATACTGTATTTACAAGTAGTCCGTAACAACATTGGTGATCGCTGAAAAACACCCAGTCAAGCTACGCTATGAGCGCTACATGGTTCCCAGTTGATTCGCATATATTTTTTTAGCTATAATATTGAAAATCATATAATTTTATTTTATTTTATTCTTATTTTCATTGGGAACCTTACAGCTATGTTACGGAAATATATTAATACATATGTGTTGACGGCCAATTACAGGGTTCCACAAATAAGTTGAAATGTAAGTTGATCGAGTAGACTGAAAAATAAATAGCTGTGAATGCACAAGCTGCAATCACCAACCCAGCTCCGAGCGCGCTGCCGCGCGTCCAGAGACAGGCGATCGACCACCGCCCGCGAAATCACAGCCATTCAAAAAATGCGCTCGAAAGCAGCACACATTCTACATTCTAATATTCGTTCCTCCTAATAGTCAGAATCCCTACTATCACCAATCCTTGTATCATATGTCATAAAATTTAAAATAATAACCATATTTTTGCATATAGACTGAATACAGGCCGATTTGGTTCCGGCACTCGCTGGAATAGGCCGCCTAATATGAATTGCTAGAATTCTGTTATGACAACATACAAGTATGACTATGAAAAGTTATGCGAATCTAGTATTATTACTACACAATTATATGACAAGATATGTATGCAGAACAACTTTAGGACAAACAATATTGGGCGAATGAATAGGACACCCGCTACATCTCTCTCCATGTGATAAAGTGTGACAGTAGGTATTAATTATATGGCCCTTACAAGCTCTTGTCACAAATTATCACGCTCCAAAACGCTCGACTTTCCAAAACTTTCAACATAATTCTCGAATCTCGGCTTTATAAAGATTACAGTGGCGAGATGATCTAGCTATTAAATAAGTAAACAATCTCTTATCTAAACAGTCACAGCTTTTGCCTTTTACCATCGGTGTATAACTTAAATAGGGCAGAGCGCAGAGTGTACAATCGACAGAGTAGATAGATAGATAGATAGATAAACTCTTTATTGCACACCAAGAAATAAACAAAAAGAAGAAACAAAGATACATAAACAGTGTAACAATGGGCGGCCTTATCGCTGACAGCGATCTCTGCCAGGCAACCTTAGGATGCCTGGCAGAGTTTAGGATGCCTGGAACCTTAGGTGCCTTAGAGTAATAACTCTGTAGTTACTAACTTTTTGTAATTTATTTTTATGACAAAGAAAAATATTGCATGCTTACATTGCAAATTAACAGGATACGAGTAAATATCAAAACTATGAAACTTCTTGATAAATAATAATATAAACACGAGAGACGAGGCCTAAATCCGGCAGTGAGTCGGTACAGGCTGATGATAATGAAGTATTTAAGTAATATAGACAAATTTTAATGTGGTAACCAAGCTGATGGTAAGGAATTCTCTCGAGCTAACATGCACGCATCAGTTTTATCAATAGAGTTATTTGCTTAATTTACTGACTTCCAAAAAGGTTTAACTATGTTTTTTTTTGTATATTCATCGATATTTTCGCCAATTGTGAACCAATTTAAAAAAACTTTTTAGTTAAAAATATTATACTTTCGAGGTGGTCCCATTTAAATTTTATCGAAATCAGCTCCGTTTTGGATTAATCAACAAAAATGTACATGGATGTCACATCGATTCGTGCAAATTATTCGAATTCTGAACACGGTGGAAAAGTCAGTGTTGCGATTTTTTGCGAAAAATAATTATTTACTTCTTGAAGATTCGGAACAGTTTCACAGTAATGTAGAAATAACAGATCATTTCGATGTGCTGAACGAGTATTTTGTTACAAGAATAGCGTAAATGTTGCTCAATGTAGCTGTATAATGGAAATGGTATAGAAAATTTCTGTGGAAATTTCTGGAGTGTTTCTATATCAAAACTATGAAACTTCTTGATAAATAATAATATAAACACGAGAGACGAGGCCTAAATCCGGCAGTGAGTCGGTACAGGCTGATGATAATGAAGTATTTAAGTAATATAGACAAATTTTAATGTGGTAACCAAGCTGATGGTAAGGAATTCTCTCGAGCTAACATGCACGCATCAGTTTTATCAATAGAGTTATTTGCTTAATTTACTGACTTCCAAAAAGGTTTAACTATGTTTTTTTTTGTATATTCATCGATATTTTCGCCAATTGTGAACCAATTTAAAAAAACTTTTTAGTTAAAAATATTATACTTTCGAGGTGGTCCTTGTCCTTGGTAATGTTGCTCAATGTAGCTGTATAATGGAAATGGTATAGAAAATTTCTGTGGAAATTTCTGGAGTGTTTCTGTAGTCATGTTACTAGACTTACATGCCTAAGATCTATCATTTCTGTGATCACTAGAAACAAAGTCGCTTCCCGCTGTCTGTCCCCAAGTATGCTTATATCTTTAAAACTACGCAACGGATTTTGATGCGGTCTTTTTAATAGATAGAGTGTTTCAACAGGAAGGTTTATATGTATAATAAACCTGTGCGAAGCCGGGGCGGGTCGCTAGTATTCTCTAAAATACTATCCTCAATCTTATGCTGTTGAGTGATAATGTGAAGGAATCGTGCGATCTTGATGTCAAGACTTGATTTTTTGCAGGTTTTCTACTCAAAGACCAGAGGCCGCATCCCTTAGCGATATAATAAATTATGTAAGTGCGTTATTGTCTTCAGATGGTATCTTAACTAAGCGGTACTGCGGGAAAGATATCTTCTAGATTTATACCGCTTTTGTTTTACCCTAAAAAGGCCTTGATTTAGTTGAGTGGGGCCTGAAAACCACTAGGATGGAAACGTCAGGCGTAACAAGCGATATGGAATCTGTAACCGTTTTTTTTCTCATAGAGATAAGCGTGAGACAGAAAAGTCTGTTAAAACGTAAAACTTTTTGCATACGAGTATGATACAGGAATTAGGAAATTGGAAAAGCTTATTTTTATAGCGCGGTCGTGCCGTGGAACCTCGTGGTCTAATGGTACACCTGCCTCATGATGTGGGTTCAAATCCCGATCTCTTCCCAATAAGTTCTTGGAAGTTATCATCTACGGAATCTCACACCACTGGATTTTCGGTGAAGGAGAACATCGCGAGACAACCTGCATACACGTCCGTAGAAGAAATTCGATGACGTGTGTGAATTTAATGCACCAACCTGCACTGGGCTAGCGTGGTGGGTATGGCCCAATCATCCTTCGCCGGTAGGCTTACGTCCTGCAGTGGGTACAAAAGGCTGGTACAAGCGGTCATAGGCCTATCAAAGAAGGACAAAAGGGAAGCTACTTACATACAAAGCTTAATAAATTCTAGTATAGTGGATTTCAAGCCTTGTTTCCTAAAAGGTCTGATTAGTTGATTACCGTAAGTAATCACGGTTAATCGTTAATGCTGATTAACGAACCTTTGATTTACGACGCCTTTTAATTAGGCCCTGCCGGGAATTGAATCCTCTACTTTTGTGGAACGATCTTTGTTAGTTTAGCTGTAATGAAGCTCTAGAGAGGTTTTTGTGCAACAAGGCTTGTACACGTACAGGTCTTTCAGAAAAAGAAAATCTACAAAAACATTACGCACGTTAGGATTATTCGTCTCTTAAAGAAAGATACTTAGAAGATAGTAAAAACACTTTTGATACTTATCTAGGATCGGATTTTAGACACTCAAAGTGGATAAACATCTCGTACTAAGCATACGAGAGCGTCTCGTTATAGATCTGAACGCTTTGGAAGCAAGCCGCTTCCAACCTTTGATCTCGTAAACAACTCGCTTTTAAATCATCTTGTTGATCCACCAACATTTAATCAGATTAGGTGGAGACGTTATAATTATCTGCAGCTGTGTTAATGTAAATCATGTAGGTATATTTTTTCGCCAAAATGGTTTTATTCTACTTCAAGAATACGTACAAAATTCGCATGATTTTCTCGAATCGATTTATGCCATTTTTGTTTTTTTTTTTAAATACTTACTAAAAATTTTACGGTATATCGGTATATAATATCTACGGATATATGCGGTGGTCCAATTTAAATTTTATCAAAATCAACAGTTGAATTGGATTGTTAAATTGGACCACCGCATATATCCGTAGATATTATATACCGATATACCGTAACATCGTATGGAATCTGAAGTATGATCTACCAATCCGTAGATATTATATACCGATATACCGTAACATCGTATGGAATCTGAAGTATGATCTACCAATCCGTAGATATTAAATACCGATATACCGTAACATCGTATGGAATCTGAAGTATGATCTACCAAACAAAAAAAGAATCACCTCAATCGGTTCATAATAATTGGCGGAATAATTACGTAAATACAAAAAAAAAGTATAGTCGAATCGTGAACCTCCTTTATTGAAGTCTGTTGAAAAGCATCTCCAGCCAAAAAGTATCAAGTCAACCAAAAATCCACAATACCAACCAAACAAAAACAAAACTGAAAACTAGCAAACCCACAAAGGGAGAAAAAACGATAAAACCGCAAAGTAGTTCTAGTCGATTTATACAAGGTCCATGGTGCATGAATAAATAGTTTTGTCGTATCAATTCTTTGTTGGGGCAAATACGGAAAGTTTGGGGTATCAGGGTTACCAATACTTCTTTCTATATTCCTCGCAACACGTGAATAAAAGTCCCCAACATGGGGAAAATATTATTTATGTAAACGAAGCCAGACTGCCTAGAAAAAGCTGACACAACAATCTTTGCGCACGGGAAGGTTGCCATGAAGTGGCAATGAAAAGGGCTACTTGAAACTTTAACAGGAATGGGGAAGAAAGACCTTTCTCCAACAGAGGGACAGTAGGTATAGGTTAGGGAAAAGAGTAATAAAAACTATAGTAGAAGGAAAAAGATAGGGAGACTAAGAGACATTAAACCATATTAAAGAGAAGGCGGATGTCATGCGTTATAGACAGGTGAAATCATTGGCTGAAAACCGGGAACCTTGGAAATTGCTCCACCGGGAAGCGCTAGTAAGTTCGGTTTAGTAAGTAGCGCTCAATGTAAGTATCTACATACATGCCTCCTTTTTGTCTATGCGTTTTCGACTTCACTTCCCGTTTCGTTCGGTTGTAGTTGGCGAGAACAGAACACATTTAAAACGGCTGCTCGTAAATCGGCTTCGATTTACCCACGATCCGGGAAATCTGCCACAAACTGGTAACCCTGAGAGTAAGGCGATTATGAGGACCCCAATGCTAGGGTAAGTACACACTGGTAAAGACTTACCCAAGTGTTTCAGTCTTTGATGTCAAAAGATAGACTTCCAATAAAGTTTCTTGTGTGAACAAGTCTTCAATAGAAAGTTATGGAGCGGGAGTTAATGAAAATCTGCGACTTTTGAGATGGTTACACTGTTTTTGGAGAGCTTTGATTAATAAAGCGATTGTTACTATTGGAGTTGCGATTGTTTTGTAACTTTTTGACGGGGTTTATTATAATTGAATTTCTTATTTTGTGAGTTTTGTTTCTTCGAGGAAGCGTACAGAAAAAAATATTATTAGTAGTTTTTCTTTTGAGAACCGTTAATTTTGTTGCCATTTTTTAACAGACTTCGAAAATTACTATACAACATTTTTTTATTAATCAAAGCGAAGCGAGGTCGGTAGGTACCTACTCGTACTTCGACACGACAATTTATCTTTCCTCTGTCCGTATTTTGATTTTGGTCTACCGGTTGTCGTCGGCGATTTTTTATTGGAGGGATATTTCCCTCAAAAAGGGGGGAAAATTTGCTGTCGCGCTATTTATCAGCCGATTTCGGTAATATTAAACTATAATAGACCAAGTACGAGTCGGACTCGCCCACAAAGGGTTCCGTACTGTATGGGAGCCCCCCTTAAATATTTATTTTATTTTAATTATTTAATATTGAAGTGAATATCCAACGAAATATTCTGTGAATATTTTAAGCATCTACCTGTTACCATTATTAATATCGAGCGAGAAACGGCTAAAACTTCAGGTTTGTTGTATGGGAGCCCCCCTTAAATAGTAATTTTATTCTGTTTTTAGTATTTTTTTGTTATAGCTGCAACTGAAATCCATTATCTGTGAAAATTTCAGCTTTCTAGCTTTACAGCTAGCTAGGTCCCATTTTTAGGGTTCCGTACCCAAAGGGAAAAACGGGACCCTATTACTAAGACTTCGATGTCCGTCTGTCTGTCTGTCCGTCTGTCACCGGGCTGTATCTCATAAACTATGATAGCTAGGCTACTGAAATTTTCACAGATTATGTATTTTGGTTGCAGCTATAACAACAAATACTTACTATAGTCTTTTTCAAATAGCAAGTCACTTATGACAGGTCCATAGAACGTAAATTATCACGTAAATACGTCATGTGACGTCACACCAAAAGTTGAATATTTCTATTTATCAGTGAAAACAATAAGCAAACTTACAAGAAAAACTACTAAAATAAACGACAAAGGACGCAAGAAATAGAATAAAGATTATTGATTCGCGTATACATTTTCGCGTTCACTTTTCAATTGAATAAAATATTAAATTCGTTAAATTGTTATGTTACGTGGGCTGGGAAATCGACTATTGTTGAAATCGAAGAATATCGAAAACAAAACATATTAATCGACTTGATATAAGCAAGGGTTATCGTTAATCTGTACCCCTAGTGCAAAAATTATAAAATATGTAGTGCGTATTCGATACAAAAATGTATGAAAAACTTAGTTTCCATTTACCTCCGATGTTCACATAGACAATATAATGGATAATCAAATGATTATAAATCTGGAAGATTCGTCAAATGATGATAATGATGAGAGCTCCGATGACGAAGTGGCGAGGACATTATTTCCCCAAATAAACTAAACCTATCGTCTAAGTAAGTCCTACTGACTTGTAGATAAATTCACAAAACACTTTTAGGTATATTGTTCGATAACTTCGATAAGTACGTAAAATCGATAATAATCGGTAATTACAAATCGAATATAGGTGCGGTACATCATTACAATTATCAATGTATGTTTGACAGCTGACATTTCGGAAGTGTCATAAGTGACTAGCTATTTGAAAAAGACTAATTTCGTGGGTTCGCCCCACAAGCTGTTCGGTCCGCGGGGCGAATCAACGAAGCCTCTTTTTGAATGCCCTCTTTCGCCCCGCTCCAAACAATGCGGGGCGAAAGAGGGCCTTCAAAAAGAGGCTTCGTTGATTCGCCCCGCGATTCACTTTTTTATCTGTACATTTAAGTAGAAAAGTAGTTCATGGAAAAAAAAACAATTGCATTATATCAAGGGCAACATTCTATGAGTCTTATGGGGGTGTATGAACAAAAATGCAATTGTTTATTGATGATTGATTGATGATCGTTATCAAGCTTAAAAATGAGAAATGTCAAACCTTTCCGCGTACAAGGTGAAGAAAAACAAGAGGATGAAATTTATGCGGTACATCTAATAGATTAGTACTATACGTTTAGGTTATGAACGACGGTGGTCATGAATTTTTGGCAAGTTAATATTTTTAACAAATTTAATACTAAATTAATATAAAAAGATAAAGATGCAAAGTACACCTATAGTCCCATATACGTAACACACCATAAATATTTAGATTTCATTTAGCTGTTGATACATGTTATTTTTTCTTCGAACATGTGATTTGCTCGAAATGTTAGAACTACCCTTTAGTCCTAGCTAATACAATCACAAGAGATTTGGGAAAATAACCATATTATCTCGGAAGTGGTCCGATGTTGCTATTTCGCGACCGTGCAGTCAGTGCTGCAGTACGGAACGGTTTTAGCATAGGTCCTTTCAAAGCTCGCCTGAAATGCTGGCTTATCGAGGAAGCATTTCATGATTTCGATATGTTTAAATGTTTACAATTAGTGAAACATGTAATGGTTAAGAATTATTTCTATCAATTTGATTAATTTACAATGATGTAATGTTTTTGTTATTTTTGTATTTTTTTAAGACATGTTTTATCAATGTTTTCATTCATTACAATGACATACTTCATTGGTGTCATTTATTTTAATTGTATTTTTCTTGACATTTTAATTATAATATGTAGTTGTAAACATAATGATGTAGTAGGTAGTTAATGTGAATATTTATTTGATATCAATGTACCTACTTTACTGCAATTTTTAATCTATTCATTGTGTAATGACGTGTAATATTTTTTTATGAATTAAATGAATATCGAAAATGTTACATAGTAACAGGTCCCACACCTGTTAATTTTCTTACAATTTATAGTTTGCAAATGGGGGCCCATTTGCAAATTTGGGGGCGCCTACTACCAAACAATATTCAATTTAACTTAAGCCATAATGTCTGTTTTATCAATATAGTAAGTTTTTGGTAGTTTGTTTTTCTTGTTTAGTTTTTTATAGCGTTGCATATCTGTTGATTACTTGTAGTGGGATTTTTATTTTATCTCATGTAATTTTATGCGTGCCTGTACCATAAGAAATATGTAATACTGATGCGGGAAATTGATCTTTATCAACGTGGACCGAAACGGCCTCTTCTTTTATCGTTCTCGGCGATTCGCCCCACGGGGCGAAAGAGGGCATTCAAAAAGAGGCTTCGTTGATTCGCCCCGCGGGCCGAATAGCTTGTGGCGCGAATGCACGAAAGAGCCTAAATGACTGACTTCAGTCGGAGCAAAATATAAAAAATAAACGAAATTTGTGTTTTCTCGAAAATCCCGTCTGTACAAATAAATAAATATTAGGGGACATCTTTTACAAGGCCTCTGACCCCAATCTAAGGGCTCTTTCGTGCATTACTCGTCGACCCTGCAAGCTCGCCCACCACGTGACGTAATCCTCTTATAAGTAAGTTCGTACCTATAGGCTGGGTGGCTAGCCCTGGTGTCAGAGTTTTTAGGCCGCCTGACAGCGTCTGACATGGCTAAACGGTTAAAACAACCGGGGCCTACAATTTAACTTGTCGTCCGAGCCACGGTAGCGCTCAGTTGGAAAATGCCACCCGCGGTCACCCATCCAAATACATACCGTGCGGAACGTTGGTTGATTTCGGTGATCGCTGACAATCACCTAGTCAAACTACGCTACAAGCGCTACAAATCCTCTTGTAGAATGCGGGTAGTTAGTTCTGGGATCTAAGGCTGCTTAAAAAGCTTGTAATTTAGTTATTTGACTATTTCGTCGCGAGTTTTTCTATAGTTTTGCAGAAATGGCTACAAAATTAGTCTAGTTTACCGACTTCCAAAAAGGAGAAGGTTCGTTTGTATTTTTGTGTATTTTCATCGATATTTTCGCCAAGTGTGAGCCGATTTTTTTTAATTTGGTTAGAAAGAGTATTCTTTCTAGGTGGTCCCATTTAAATTTTATCGAAATCGGCTGAGTCGTTTTTGATTAATCAACAACAACGTACATGGATGTCACATCGATTCGTGCAAATTAAGAATTCTGTACACGGTGGAAGTGTGGAAGTCGGTGTTGAAATTTTTTGCGAAAAATAATTATTTTAGACCTAAAATGGCTTTTAAGAAAGCAAAAGATCTAAAGAGAAGTAAACGAGTTAGATAAAGTTTTATCCTCATCTAATTATTATTATTTACTAGCGACCCGCCCCGGCTTCGCACAGGTGTATTACACATAATTATAAACCTTCCTCTTGAATTACACCATCTATTAAAAAAACCGCATCAAAATCCGTTGCGTAGTTTTAAAGATATAAGCATACATAGGGACAGACAACGGGAAGCGACTTTGTTTTATACTATGTAGTGAGAGTGATATAAATCCGAAAGTGTGTTTGTTAGTTTGTTACTCTTTCACGCAGCCACAGACCACTGGATTGAATTTTGGCATGAATATAGTTGGAACGGGGCATAGGCTACTTTTTATACCGAATAATTATTTTTTGCAAAAAAAAGCATGACCGACTTCACCCGTGTACAGAATTCGAGAATATTTCGCACGGATCGACATAGCATTTTTCACATTATTGTTGATTTATAACAAATGGCTCAGCCGATTTGAATAAAATTTTATTGGGACCAAATTTGATGTATACTCTTTCCAATAAAAAAAGAATTATTGAAAGCGGACTACTATGAAAAAAGTTATGCGTGGCTATACATAAAAAAAAATACTCGTATGCGTCGAATTGAGTACCTCCTCCGTTTGGTTCGTCGGTCAAAAAATATACCAAAAGCTTGTTTTATCTAAGGCTCGCTTATCCATTTGGAATAGGATCAGTCGCGTCGGAAGCGGCTTGTGTCCAGTGTCAACTATAAATATTAATACCAGGCTTAGAACTAAACCCGACCCACACTATAGGGTTGTCAATAAAAGTAGTAATGCTCATGCACGAATGAATTAAGTCGATTCTGATCCTCGCCCGCGGATACATTATATGGATTGTGCATTTAGTAGTGTATTGATTCAGGGTTGCCAGGTAGGGTAGGTACTCGTAATTACGATGCGCCCCGCGGGCTCGCGCGTCAAGCGCATTAACGAGGCGCACGCGTAAATTGTTTTCTATTGCACTGATATCCGCATTTTTATCTTTATGATTAAATCGCATATTATACGAGGGTCAAACTGAAAGTTCTTAGAAAATCAAAAACTGATTACATTAGCCAGTTATTAGTTTTATTATATCTTTTCAAAATATTGTCCATTCACGTCAATACACCGCTGCATGCGATGGAACCACTGGGAAAAGCACTTTGCCCACTCGTCCTTAGGGGTCTCTTCAATGGCATCGCGATACGCAGCCACCGCTTCTTCAGCATTCATAAACCGCTTTCCTTTAAGTTTTTCTTTAATTTTTGAAAATAAATAAAAATCACAAGGCGCGAGGTCGGGGCTATACGGCGGGTGACCCAGTAATTCAACGTTTGATGTCGCCAAATAGTCGATCGTTCGCTTGGCGGTGTGCGATGAGGCGTTGTCGTGGTGAAGGAGGATCCTACTGCGAGGTCGTTTCTCTCGAACTTTTTCCAAGACAAGTGGCAAACAATTGGTAGTGTACCATTCTGCAGAAACTGTTTTTTGATCCTCTAACACAATTGTCGCGAAATGACCTATCCTTCCAAAGAACGAGGCCACCATTTTTTTCCCCGCACTTCGATCTCTCTTCACTTTAGTTGGCAACTCCTCGAAAGGAAACACCCACTGAGCAGATTGTCTTTTGGTTTCAGGATCATAACAGTAAATCCAGCTTTCGTCACCTGTTAGTATGTCGAACACAGCATTTGAGTCACCTCCGTTAAATCTTTCAATCATTTTACGGCACCAATCCACACGATGGAGTTTTTGAGCCTCAGTCAAATTATGAGGTATCCACCGGGCGCAAAGCTTCCTGACCGCTAAATGTTCGTGTAGGATTTTGTGCACTTGACTCATACCGATGCCTAAGCTTGTCCGAATCTGCTGATAGGTCACTCTTTTGTCAGTCTCTATCATACGCCGCACAACACAGATGTTATCTTCAGTCGTCGCCGTAGAAGGCCGTCCCTCACGTAAATCATCAGTGAGATTAGTGCGACCACGTTTAAACTCATTAAACCAGTTGTAAACAGTCGCACGAGATGGGGCTTCATCGTGAAAGGCCAATCGTAGTCTATCATAACTTTCTTGTTGACTTAAATGACATCGAAAGTCATAAAAAATCATTGCACGAAAATTTTCTCGTGTTAAATTCATGTTGACGTGACACAGACAATTTTCAATTTGCCGCCAAATCGTAAAACAAATGACAAATGAATGAAGTATATACTCAGTAATATTGGCAAAGAGTTCTATTTTCAAATTATAGAATTATTTTTTTATTATATTGTTTATAAGTGGCCAGTTCTAAGAACTTTCAGTTTGACCCTCGTATTATACCTCAGATTCTATTACATTTCCAATAACTCTATAATATTATAGGCCCTAAGCAATTTTACGATTTTGAAAAAAGTTACTAACACCTCAGTCGGTTTTATTTATTTATGATATTTCTTTGAAAACGTTTTATAAATTGATGAAAGCTGGCTGCACGCACAAAAAAGTGTCACGTCCGCCTGAGCCGAGCGTGCAAGCGAGAGCGCGGAACAAGCGATAAAGAAGCACGATCGCCCTAAGCGTTTGGCTTGTTTCAGTTGTCGATTCACCAAAGTTTTCTTATGACATGACGTTATCACGTATAGTCGTATAGTTACTGTCCGTAATCCTACAATACAGACAACATTATTTTTTGTTAACGCAGCCCTATTTAGTAGGTAATTACGATGCGCCCCGCGCGCTCGCGCGTCAAGCGCATTAACGAGGCGCACGCGTAAATTGTTTTCTATTGCATTTATATCCGCGTTATTGTCGCTGGTTTTAGATTCAATCGTATATTTAAATTGTTGAGGCTTCGTTGTGAATATTGAGCTCGATATGTTGGTATTAAAAGTGTAGGTATTAATGATGCCATGGTTTCGAATTGTTTTTCATTTCCTTGCGTAACGCTTGATGTTTTTGTTACGTCTGGGCTCTATTTTTTAAACTTTAAACGGTTGGGAACGTATACCACTCTCTGTCTACGACGTATACTTTGACAGGTGTAAATTTGTGTTGATTTACCCTTCTGCTGTTTACTGTTTATTTTAAAATACCCGTGTCCAATGCTAAAGTGCTGCCTGAAATGTATATATATATATAAGTATGTGATAATTTTAAATAGATTTCGTAAAAAAAGTTGTCTGTAAAATTAAGCTGGTCTATTTTTGACCTACGAACGGCTCAATTCTTTGACCGATTGAAACGAATCGCTATCTCGTTCGCGCTAACACAGCTCTTCAATGCTCGCTCCTGCTCTTATCGTGACGCATACGTATATGTTCAAAAATAGAGCCTCTGACCTGTTAATAGTATGCTCCTGAATATTACACTGAACCTATGTTCAGCAGTGGACCATTAAAACCTACCCACGACATTTTCATTTATTCTTTCTGACATTTTTTAATTTTGTATTCAATTGTAAAGTAGATAGCTATTATTTTAATCATTGTTTAAATTCGTTGCTACGTATTATGTATTGTGAAATGACGAGATATATTTTGCGGTACTTTATATTATTGTACAAACTGTTGTATATATAATTTTAGTATTAAGCGCAATACATCAATAAACGATTCTAATTCTAATTCTAATTCATCGATTAGGCTAATAAGGCTGACCCAGTGCGCGTCAGTAGCTTTTACAGGCTGATTGGTTTTCGTTTTGGTCGAAGATGAAGCACGCAGATTTATAAGATACCTATTCACTCAGAAAACCTTCATATTATAACTTTCCTAAAACAAGTCTGTCTGTTCAACTCTGTTCCATGCCCTGGTTGATTGTATCAGAAATGTAAATTCTTATAAATATAGCCTTGTACTTATTTCTACAGTACCTACCTACTTAATAGTTTTACATATTTAACATGTAATATTACGAGTAATTTTTACGAATTCCCTGTATTTTGTAGAAATTACTTAGTACTCGTGTACTTGTTGAGGATTCTGTTCAGGAATTCCGGGATTTCAAAAGATTATCCCTGCTCTATTAGCCTATAAGTGGAGTTCTGATGGAAGCCCGGCTTGAAGGTAGCTCTCCGTAGGTCATGACCTCACCAAGTCACGACTGATGCGTCTTGTATAATAGGCATAATGTCTGCCATACAAGCTCTTATGACACCTAGTGCGTGGTTCAAGTATTCTAATGGTGCTTTAACGTTATCTTAACTACGATTTCTATAAGGCCCACTGTTTGTTAGTAGTTAATAGTACCATACATTGAATTTGATGTTGGAACAAATAAATAAATTTATTTATTTATTATTATTTCTTTATTTAATGTTTTCATTTCAACGTTCTAGTTATTACGGTTCATGAGATAAAGCCTGTTGACAGACAGACAGACAGACGGACAGCGGAGTCTTAGTAATAGGGTCCCGTTTTTACCCTTTGGGTACGGAACCCTAAAAATGGTCCATGGGACAATGTGCCATTTTTACCGAAAAATAATGTAGAGAGTCAATAAACTTACTTTTTAAGGAAGAGCCGAATTTTCATTTGCGATTTTAAAGTTGGCCCTTGGATAAAAATTGTTCAAATGACGATCATAAACACTTCTTATAACCCATTTACTTTGTAAAACAGCATTAGTATATTATAAGGCTGCCAAACCCTTAGAAAGCTACCATTTCCCCTCCGCCACTAATATTGTTGGCTTCGCCACACCTCACTTTGGTTGCTGACGTCATTTCCGCGAATTCCTGCCTTCATTAGCATAATTGTCGAGTAGTGGTCAATTTCATTACCGGGCTTTAGGGATCGCAAAGCCTAAAGTAAGGCTGGACGCACACTAGCTACTAAGTAAAGCTTGAGCAACGGCCACATCCAAATTCTGACCGTACGGACCGGTGAACGCTGACAAACCGGGTAACTGCGGGTGGCATCTTCCAACTGTGCGCTACCGTGGCTCGGATGACAAGTTAAATTGTAGGTCCCGGTTGTTTCCACTGTTTAGCCATGTTTGAGGCCTTCAGTCGGCCTAAAAACTCTGACACCAGGGCTAGACACACGGCCTATACGAACTTACTTACTTAATGGACACATTACCCAATGGATCTCCAATAAGATCGGTTGGAAGCGGCTTGCATCCAGCGTTATGCTGCGGTCTTGATGA
Organism: Hypomecis atomaria; assembly: GCA_964007245.1. Classification (NCBI taxonomy): domain Eukaryota; kingdom Metazoa; phylum Arthropoda; class Insecta; order Lepidoptera; family Geometridae; genus Hypomecis; species Hypomecis atomaria. The sequence goes on from OZ023279.1 coordinate 20,952,647, forward strand.
GATCATTGGTCCACCTACGAGGTCCTACGCCACGCTGCGCTTGCCGGTACGTGGTGTCCACTCGAGAACTCTTCTACCCCATCAGTAATCAGTCCTCCGAGCTATGTGCCTCGCCCACTGCTATTTCTTATTCTCTTCCCGGTTTCATTCTCATAAGAAATGATCGCAGCTCTCGCTGTGGTGGTGGTGTGGCTATATACTTAAAAGCTAATATTCCTTTCTCTGTCATAAATCAGTCGCCGCAACCACCCCCCACAAATGCTGGCGAGCATCTTTTTATCGAGGTACTTCTTTCTCACACTGAAGTTCTTCTCGGAGTCTATTATTGCCCTTCTAAAAATATTAGCTATTTCTCCTCCTTCGAAACTCTTTTAAACAATCTTATTCCGTCCTATAACCACTCCATTATCATGGGTGATTTCAACACGTGTCTTCTTAAGAGAGATCATCGTTCCTCAACTCTAGAATCCATTACCAAATCTTTCAATTTGCAGATACTCCCTCTCAATGCAACTCATCATTTTCCTAACTGTACCCCATCACTTTTAGATTTAATCTTGGTTTCCTCTTCAAATAATGTTGCCAAGCACGGCCAATACTCCGCTGATGAATTTTCTTACCATGACTTGGTTTTCCTTTCTTATAAAATCCGTCCGCCAAAATCTAAGCCACAAATTATTATGCAGCGCAACTTTGCCGGTATGGATCGGGAAGCTCTCCTTGAAGATGCGAATAACATTGATTGGTCACCTATCCTTAACGCAGAAACAGTTGATGATCAAGTCACCATATTGTAGAGAAACTAACCTTTTTGTTAGCTTCTCTACATTCAGACTCTTTCAACGATAACACTGCCAACTTACAATTCTAGTTATGAAATTATTCAAATTTTTGAAATGTTTATCTTTGACAGGATCAGCGATCCTTGTTTGGTAAAATTGGGCAGTCTTGAGTTGGAAGTGATCTGGAAGACACCTTTTTCTCCTCTTTAAAATGTAATGAGTGTGAATTTGAGTTTGCGTGGACGAGCCCTGCAAACCGCATGAGCGTCGCGTGACAGTCAGGGTGAGAGGCTCCGGTCCCTTTGACTTTGATTATAGGTGGATCTCTTGTTTTTGGGGCCACTGACCCCTTACCCCTGGAGCACTGGGCTGGCGCTGACTTAGAACCCTGTCGGCCAGTTTGGGCCGGCGACTGTTGGCCGGTTTGGGCCGGCGCCTCCACCTCAGTCGACAGATGTCTTCACGCTAGCGCTCACCTAGCGCTACCTGGCTGGCGCCGCACTATCGGCGGGTCCAGCTCAGGCTCTAGAAAATCCTCGGCCAGCCTCCAGCGTGGTTCTACGAGTGCTACCCTCTCCCTTTTGGCTAACTTTCCATGGACACCTTCAAAATTCTCTCTCCCTCTCTCCGTTTCTTGAAGATTTAATTGACTATAAGTGCAGTGCGTGTTAGTGTAAATAAATGTGTAAATACTAAGGTTAGTTTTCTGTTTTAATCTCCGAACCGTAAGGAATCCTATCCACTAGGTAGGACTCTTAGGTTGGTTAGGTTTCCCTGAAGTCCCTTAACCTGTGGTGCTGCAACCGGCTTCCCCGCTTGCAACATTACGGGTTCCTCTTCAATTCTCTTTTAACTTGTGGTGCTGCAAACGGCTTCCCCGTTCGCAACATTACAGTTTGGCGCCCGACCTTTTTACTTATCCACCCCTGACTACTTATATTTTCTTATTTTACTGTTACTTGTTTTCTTTCTTTTCTAAATTCTAAACCGATACTTCCACAAGTATCCACCCATCGCCTACACCTTAGGTATTTTGGTTCTCTTTTGGTTATCATACTCCGATTCTCCATACATTACTCTATACTTGACTTTACAGTACACAGGCTACATAAATACCGCACCCCTACATACAGTCACTTACTACCTGGTTACCTCTGTAACCTACACCCATTCTTCGCTTGGCGGTGTTAAAACCTAACGGTCACCTTCAAGTTGGGGTTTGGGAGACTATACGGCGAGCTGGAGGAGAGTATCCTCTCAGTGTACGTCACATACAGTTTGTAAGTTACCTAACTTACAGCTGAACACTCTTCGTAGTACATAGTAGTACATATCAACACTTGGCCTAATATATAAATTATATTCTATTACTACCTGGTATTATGTGCATATTATTCCGCGAGTCTCTCTTTGTTCTCATACGTCTTCAGTCATTACTATTCCCTTGACTCTACAGTACATTTAAACAACACAATACCGCACCCTCTCATACAAGCACTACTACCCGATTACCACTGTAATCGACATCCATTCTTCACTTGGAGGTGTTAAAACCTATCGGTCACCTACAAGTTGGGGTTTGGAAGACTATACGACGAGCTGGAGGAGAATATCCTCTCAGTGTACGTTACACGCAGGTTGTAAGTTGTCTTGGCTTACAGCTGAAGTATTTCTACATTCACAATACGTTTCAAGGTACTAGGTGATTTTTTTTACCTTATTTTTGTTGAACGAGATTTGCTCATGTGAATTTTATGCTCATGTTCTCACTAACCCTAATTTATTAATACTTCAGATGTGTAAGTTCAATTGAATATTAGTTAATTGACCTAATACTATTTTTTTAGCTAATATTTCTTTCTTATCTTTGGTAATACGTCGTATCTTATTATTTTTAATCTAATACCCATTAGATTTACAAAAAATGGCTAAAAACATCGTTTATTCTCATTTAAACAAACTTGAACTTGAATATGAGATCTCAATTCGTCATGAAACACCTTCAGGGAGTGTTTCCTCTCTCAAGGAGCAATTGGAGAGACTTTCTATACTGAAACCAGCTGAAGTCATTTCCAAGTCGGTTTTCTCAGTGTCAGTTGACTTAGATCAAGTGTCAAAGACTTTGAAGTATATCAAGGATAAAGTTTCAATGTTAGAGTCTTCTCCGGATAGGTTGCTAACTAAGAAGGTTGAATCATTTTTGAATCATACTCATTTTCGTCTTGATCGTATTGACGTTTCAACGATTTCGGAAGAATCCTTAAAGCAAAACTACAAAGTTTTAAGGAGCGACTTTTTTTCAATTAAGAAAAGGTTCGATGCAGTTCATAGCAACTTCGAGCATCTACCGAGTATTGATAATACTGAAGACAATGACGATTCTCCCTCTGGATCGGTTTCGGTTTCGCCCCGAACTGAACATAGAGATCATCAACCTGAGATACTATTCTCAAAGGTTGAATCTGTTCCGCATAGACCTACAATTCAGGAAAGCACTTCGAATTCTACACAATCTATACTTCTACCACAAGAAGTGTTGCTTACCTTAGTCAATGCTTTAACAAAGAATACTCAAGTCTCTCATTCTAATGTCATGGTTGATTTTAAAAGTTTGACATATGATGGAAAATCATGCCCTCGCTCTTTCTTGCAAAAGATGGAAGAGTTCCGTCGATCTAAAAGCATTTCTGATGAAAGTATTGTCAAACATGCTTTTGAAATCTTTAAAGGTGATGCTTTACATTGGCTTAGGTTTCAAATCTCTCAAAATGACTCATTGTCTTGGGATGAAATCAAAAGTTTGTTGATTAGAGACTTTGGTGAATTTGACTTCGATTATAAACTCTTGGAAGCGATTCGTAAGCGAACTCAAGGAAAAGACGAGTCAATAGCCGTTTTTGTTTCGATAATATCGGGTATGTTTTCCCGCCTACAAACACAGTTACCAGATGCAGAAAAGTTACAGATGATTCTGCGTAACATTCGACCTTGTTATTCGATTTTTGTAGCTTTGAAGGAAGTAAAAACTCTTAACGAGCTGATTAGTGTTTGTCAATTGTATGAGAATTGTATGGATAAGAATTCTAGTTTTCACGAACCTCTCCATAATGATGCTTCCTGGGCAAAGGATTTTAACTATCGTCCCTCAACTTCTGGATTTTCTAAAAATGTTTTGAAAGCAAGTGAAGTCGTTAAGGAATCTCACCCCTTAAACTCGCAACCGCAGACGATTCCTACGCCTAATTTCTATAATTTCTGCCCACGTTGTAGAGTCACAGGCCATTCCTTAAAAACTTGTACTAAACCAAGGACTTTGGTTTGTTTCAAATGTGGTCTACAAGGGGTAAAGGTAACAGACTGTCCTAAGTGCTCCGTTACTTTAAATCAAAAAAACTAAATAATGACTTGAATGATGATTCTAAATCTTACAGCGATTCTAATGATTGGCAGCACTGGTTGAATACGGTTCGAAATTTTATGTTTTGTTATAAGACAACTGCTGTGTCTTATGACAAAGAAAAAGATTTTAATAGACCTTTTATTAATGTATCTATTAATGAACAATCTTTTTCGGGTTTATTAGATAGTGGGAGTTGTATTACTATTTTAGGTAACAATTCTCATAAGGATATCTTAAAGTTAGGTTTCAAGTTATACAAATCATCATTTCAAGTCATGGTTGCTAATAAAGAAAAATCAACGTCATTGGGTTACTTTCATCTCCCGATCAAATTTAATAATCGGATAAAATTTATTAAAGCTTTCGTCTTCCCTGATATTTACCCTTCCTTAATTCTTGGTTGGGATTTTTGGGAAAAGTTTGACTTAACGCCTAAAATACTTTCTCTTGAAGTTAACTCTGAACATAAGGAGCTTGTGTCTTGTTCTATTGAAAAGAAGGTTACTTCGTTTAACCATCTATCTAATAATCAAAGTGAAATAGCTAAGGCTATGATTGAACGTTTTAAATCGATTTCTTTTGAAGAAAAGGGTCATTTGGGTCGTACTAATCTGATATCACACCGGATTGATACGGGTGATGCTTTACCTATCAAACAAAGGTGTTATCGACTTTCTCCGGAAAAACAAAAAGCTCTTATTGTTGAAGTCGATAAAATGCTTGACTTAAAAGTTATTGAATCATGCGAAAGCCCTTGGCTATCTCCAGTTCTTATTACTCCAAAAAAGAATGGAGAATGGCGTTTTTGTGTTGATAGCAGGAAATTGAATGCAGTCACTCGAAAAGATGCTTATAGTCTTCCCTTTATTTCGGAAATACTAGATAACCTCAAAAATGCTAAATATCTATCAAGTATTGATATTGCTAAAGCTTTTTGGGAAATTCCGCTGCATCCTGACGATAGAGATAAGACTGGTTTCTACGTCCCTGGTCGTGGAATGTATAGATTTACAGTTATGCCTTTTGGTTTAACTAACGCTCCAGCTACTCAACAAAGGTTGATGGATACCTTATTTACTCCAGAGTTTGATAATAAGGTATTTTGCTATTTGGACGACATAATAGTAATAAGCGATTCTTTTGATGAGCATATATCTCTTCTACTTAAAGTTCACCAAAAGCTTTCTTATGCTGGATTAACCATCAACTTTGAAAAGAGCAAATTTTTTCGTAAAGAGCTTAAATATCTGGGTTATGTCGTGGATGAGCTAGGTCTTCGTGCTGATCCCGAAAAGATAGAAGCTATCATCGCTTACCCTGTTCCTACTTCTAAGAAAGAAGTAAGACAATTCTTGGGTACTTGTAGTTGGTTCCGACGTTTCATACCCAATTTTAGTTCTATTGCTTCGCCTCTTTGTAAACTAACGTCATCAGGCAAGAATGTTTCTAAAAAGTTTATCTGGAACGATGATGCTGATGCTGCTTTCAATAAGCTAAAAGAGCATTTGATTTCTACGCCTATTTTAGCATGTCCTGATTTTGACCTACCCTTCTCTGTTCACTGTGATGCGTCCAGTTTTGGTATCGGAGCTATGTTAAGCCAAATAAAAGACGACAAAGAAGTGGTTATAGCGTATATGAGCAGAACTTTAAATAAGCATGAGCAAAACTATTCAACAACTGAACGTGAAACACTAGCAGTTATTAGCGCTCTTGAACATTGGCGTTGTTATCTTGACAACGGTAAACCTTTTACTATTTATACTGATCACGCAGCTTTGAAGTGGTTTCAAAATTTGTCTAATCCTTCTGGGAGACTAGCGCGTTGGACTATTCGCTTATCTTGTTTTAACTTCATTCTGAAACATAAAAAGGGTGAAGAAAATGTTGTCCCTGATCTTCTTTCACGTTGTAAAACACCTAACGTTGCAGGCATTGGTTTTACCGAACCAATAGCTGCAAATGTTGATAATCAATCAAATTATTTTAATAGGTTGTTTGCCAATTGTCATGATAACCCCGATGCTTATCCAAATTACAAAATTGTCGATGGCAAATTATACCGTCACTTTGACACACCTAATTACTTTAACGAAGATTTTGCGTGGAAAGAAGTTCCTCCTCCATCAGAGAGGAATGAAATAATTAAGTCTTGTCATGGGCTATCCGATAACAGCCCTCATATTGGGATATTTAAAACTTATAAAAAACTTTGCTTGAGATTTTATTGGTCCGGTATGTTTAAGGACGTGGCCAATATGTGCTCGACTTGTGAAACTTGTCTCTCTTATAAATATTCGAATCATTCGCCTTATGGTCCTATGGGCAAACCTAAAATTTGCTCAAGGCCGTGGCAGAATATTTCTTTAGACCTCATGGGTCCATTCCCAATGTCAAGACAACGTAACCAACATATCTTAGTGGTCACGTGTTCTTTTTCTAAATATTGTCTCATATTCCCGATTAAGCGAGCTACTGCCCCTAATATCATTCGTGAATTAGAAAATCATGTATTTTTAGTACATGGTGTACCACAAACTATAATTATGGATAACGGTTCTCAGCTACAATCTAATGAGTTTCGACATTTTCTTAACAGTTATAAAATACCTTTCGTCTTTTATTCACCTAGATATTGTCCTCAAGTCAACCCAACAGAACGTTATAATAGAACTATTATAACGGCTTTAGCTCAGTTAGTGGGTGATGATCATAGATCATGGGACAATCATTTGAAAAAGATTCAAATGGCTTTAAATAGTGCAGTAAATGTCACGACCGGTTTTACTCCAGCGTATCTTGTATTTGGCCGTGAAACAATTCCTTGCGGGTCATACTATACTTCCTGTTCTAATCTTGACAGCGTCATCTTCGCTCCTCGAGACATTTATGCCCATAATTTAGGGTTACTTTCCACAATCTTCGATAAAGTACAAGTTGCTATTCATACAGCTCACTCTAGAAACGCTACAAATTACAATCTTAGACGGGATTTCAAAGAATTTAATGTCGGGGATATAGTTTGGCGGAAAAATTATGTACAAAGTAATGCTGGTGCATATTTCAGCGCAAAACTTGCGCCGAAGTACATAAAATGTAAAATTGTTGAAAAATTGTCTTCTTTGGTCTTTGTCTTGGAGGATCCTAACGGTTCGAGAGGTAGATGGCATGTTAAAGATATTAAATGCTAACTGTACATATAATATATTTTAATGATTTTTCTTTTTTTTTTTTAACTAGTGCTGATCTATGTTTTTGTTTTTCTGAAGGTTGTAAATAGTTTTCGTTTTGTTTGGTGTATAATGAGTACTTATAATGTTCTAATTAAGTATTCGTGTAATTCTTTTTTACGTACAAATGTACCTGTTAATGCTTCACAAAGAATCTAAACCCTTTGGCTTATTTTTTGTAATACCCTTGATTTTTTTTATTTTGAATAATAAAATGCTTGCACAATGGTTAAGTTACCAATAAAGCCTATATTGTGCTTTTATCTTTCGATATTTCAAATTGCACACGTTGCAATTTAAATATTAACTTCATTTGAATAGAAAATTACTTTTTCTCTTCATTCAAGAGTTTTAAGGCTTACTTAGGCCATATGTGTAAATATTAACTTGTAAATATTATTATCTTAACTTTTATCGGGTTTTCGAAAAGGTGCGGGTTACGACACCTAACTCTAAAAAAATAAGCCTTCGTAATAATTGAATGATAATTCCTTGTGGAGTATGGTCATCATGGATTGTGAACCATAACCCCAACTTATGATTGAGTGTGCGTGCGAGGGAGTATGGAAGATGTGTGCGAATCTGTCTGGATGGTCAAGGTCTTATTCTCAACCTGCAAAATTTTCAATGAGTGAAAATTTTTCTGGGGTTTTGGGGGAAATGTAGAGAAACTAACCATTTTGTTAGCTTCTCTACATTCAGACTCTTTCAACGATAACACTGCCAACTTACAATTCTAGTTATGAAATTATTCAAATTTTTGAAATGTTTATCTTTGACAGGATCAGCGATCCTTGTTTGGTAAAATTGGGCAGTCTTGAGTTGGAAGTGATCTGGAAGACACCTTTTTCTCCTCTTTAAAATGTAATGAGTGTGAATTTGAGTTTGCGTGGACGAGCCCTGCAAACCGCATGAGCGTCGCGTGACAGTCAGGGTGAGAGGCTCCGGTCCCTTTGACTTTGATTACAGGTGGATCTCTTGTTTTTGGGGCCACTGACCCCTTACCCCTGGAGCACTGGGCTGGCGCTGACTTAGAACCCTGTCGGCCAGTTTGGGCCGGCGACTGTCGGCCGGTTTGGGCCGGCGCCTCCACCTCAGTCGACAGATGTCTTCACGCTAGCGCTCACCTAGCGCTACCTGGCTGGCGCCGCACTATCGGCGGGTCCAGCTCAGGCTCTAGAAAATCCTCGGCCAGCCTCCAGCGTGGTTCTACGAGTGCTACCCTCTCCCTTTTGGCTAACTTTCCATGGACACCTTCAAAATTCTCTCTCCCTCTCTCCGTTTCTTGAAGATTTAATTGACTATAAGTGCAGTGCGTGTTAGTGTAAATAAATGTGTAAATACTAAGGTTAGTTTTCTGTTTTAATCTCCGAACCGTAAGGAATCCTATCCACTAGGTAGGACTCTTAGGTTGGTTAGGTTTCCCTGAAGTCCCTTAACCTGTGGTGCTGCAACCGGCTTCCCCGCTTGCAACATTACGGGTTCCTCTTCAATTCTCTTTTAACTTGTGGTGCTGCAAACGGCTTCCCCGTTCGCAACACTACAATATTCAATGAGTTTATTACACAATTGTATGATGTGCATGCTCCATCACGTGCTATAAAGATTAAGCATCTCCCTGCACCGTGGCTTACCAATGACTTGAAAACTCTGATGCATAAGAAGGTGGTCACAAAATCCAAATACAAAATGCACCCTACCGACGCTAATCATGCTAAATATGTCCAGGCCCGCAATCGCTGCAATAAGATGTGTAGGGATGCAATACGACGCCATGTTCATGCATCTGTTGATGATGAGAATCCTGCTAAAGTTTGGAAATTTCTAAGATCGCTGGGAATTGGCAAATCACGTCAAAATTCAACTCCTAATAATTTCGATTTAAATGCACTCAACCAACATTTCTCATCTGCTCCCACTTTGTCGAGCGTGGATAAAAACAAAACTATTGATTTTCTTTCTGCCATTCAGACTCCCGATTTCTCTCCCTTTGATTTTCATCGTTTTACTGAATGTGATGTTAAAAAGAGCATCATGTCGATTTCCTCTAATGCCGTTGGCGGTGATTGCATAAGTCGGAACATGCTCTTGCCTATCCTTGACGCCATCCTTCCCATCCTCTGCTTCATTTTCAATTCCTCAATCTCAACTGGTGTGTTCCCTACAATCTGGAAAGATGCGCAAATTATACCATTGCCAAAGAAACCGAATCCCAAATCTTTTTCCGAATATCGACCGATTTCAATTCTACCTTTCCTATCCAAAGTTCTTGAACGTCTTGTTCATAAACAGTTGAACGAGTTCCTGGTTAAAGAAAACCTCCTTAACCCTTTTCAATCCGGTTTCCGTCCTGGGCATAGCACTGTGTCTGCACTTATTAAGATCACTGACGATATACGCTTAGGGATGGACGACGGTATGCTTACTGTTCTAACTCTGTTAGATTTCAGTAATGCATTCAATACCGTCGATTTCGACATCCTGTTAGCACTACTACGTTCTATTAACATATCTCCGTCAGTAATCGATTGGTTTCACAGTTATCTGTGTGGGCGCCGGCAGCGTATTCGCCTTGGAGATACTTCTTCTTCATGGTGCAATACAGAAGCCGGTGTGCCTCAAGGTGGCGTGCTGTCTCCTTTACTCTTCGCAATTTTTATAAATACCATTTCTCAACACTTAACGTCTTCCTACCATCTTTATGCAGACGATCTCCAAATTTATTCACAAGCTCGACCCAATGACCTGAGCACTGCTGTTGTCACCATCAATGCTGATTTATGCCGGATCGCGGAGTGGAGTGATTCGTATGGTTTGAAAGTCAACCCTTCAAAATCGCAGGCAATTATCATTGGCAGCTCACGGATGGTATCCAAAATTGACTGGGCCACTACTCCGAGTATTGCTTTTGGGGGCATTATTATACCATACAGTGAGTCGGTTAAAATCTTGGCATTTTCTTGGATCGTACACTGAGCTGGGATATTCAGTTAAAATCTATCAGCTCCAAGTTGCGTCTGGTGGATCTTTAAGACGTCTCCGTAACTTTTTACCTACTGCCACCAAAGTTGCGCTAGCACAGTCTCTTTTACTCCCGATTCTTGATTATGCTGACGCCTGCTATATCAATCTCAGAGAAGACCAACTTGAAAAACTAGAGCGCCTCCAAAATTACTGCATCCGGTTCATATTTGGCTTACGCAAATATGACCATGTATCTGAATTTCGTGCAAAACTCAAGTGGCTTCCAATTCGCTTTCGTCGGAATGCTCATATCCTCTCTATCCTCTATGGCATCCTATTCAATCCTTCTACCCCGCTTTACCTAAAGGAGCGTTTCACTTTTTGGCACACTTCCCATACTATCCCACTTCGATCCTCAGATAACCTCACCCTTATGACTCCATCCGCGCATTGTGAGTACTTTTACGGAAAGTCCTTTGCTTACCAAGCTGTCCAACTCTGGAACTCTTTGCCTGTTTCTATAAGACGAGCTCCGTCGCAAAACGTTTTTAGGGAACAGGTAAAAAGTTTATACTTGTCACAGTTGCTAAACCGCAGTTGATAGTGTTTGTTTTGTTGCTTCGTTATTATTTCTATTTATGTAGTATATTGTATAACTATGTATTAGTGTATTTCTAATTATTTATTTCATTTTTATTTATAGTATTTCAAGTATTCGTGTGTACTATTTTTGTATGTATGTTTATTTGCCTATTATAACTTCGTCATTGTCCTTTCATTCTTTTTAAAGCACACCCCGTCGTTTTTTATCTTCAAATACTTTTCTCCATCCTAAGGTTGCCTGGAAGAAATCGCTTTTAGTGATAAGGCCGCCTGTTGTTGCCACTAGTTTTTTTAAGTTGTTCTTTCTTTGTTTGTATTTTATGGTGTGAACAATAAAGAATTAATCTATCTATCTATCTATCTATTTAACTAGCCAATCCGCTACGAAGAATCCTTGAAACTACAACTAATTCAATTTTTCCGAAATATATCAAGAATGGTAAGAAAACCTGCTTTTGGTATTTTTTATCGAAAATTCACATTTTAGCGACGCATTGCAGATCTCTAATCACAAAATAAGCATTAATGCGTCTATCTATAATACAGGAAAAATTAAAGAATCTCGTGGGAAACCCACCGGGGTTGCTTTTATATTTACAATGTTTACTGTTTGCTTGTTACTGTACTGTACTGTACAGCCTTTTAATAGTCCACTGCAGGACGTAGGCCTGCTCATGAAGGGTGATTGGGCCATATCCACCACGCTGGCCCAGTGTGGGTTGGTGGATTCACACACGCCATAGAATTTCTTCTACGGACATATGCAGGTTGCCTCACGATGTTTTCCTTCACCGAAACGCCAGTGATGCGAAATTCCGTGCATAAATTCCAAAGAACTCATTGGTACGGGACCGGGATGTGAACCCACGACCTCACGATTGTAAGGCGGGCATCACAACTTAGAGAGAATAACGTTATGTGAACGCAACCCTCGCTATACTTCCGTTTCCCGCCGCTAGAGGCGCTGCGTCTTTCCTTCAACTTTCTTTGTAATCTCGAACCGATAAAAGTGTTAACTAAGTTACTTGCATTAAAACAAATATTCACTAAGGAAAACAGTTTAATTGCTCCAGCAATTTAATAACAACCACTAGATCACCACGGCCACTAATTACTAAACGTTACTAATAAATTTAAGCACGATTATCCACCAGAAATACTATGTGGGCTGTGTGTGAGCAAAAAAATCACTAATATAGCGTCTTGTGAGCAGAATAGTGACCAAATACATTGTCGCACATATAGTGTATCTTGAATAAGTGTTTCTTACTGATCACTAAAACTGTAAAGTCAATGAATCTTGCTCCCCACGGCAGTCATCGTTATAATATATAATCCCTCGCTTTTGCTCCAATTTGCATATTTCAGATCTTCTCCCTTGTTGTTTTAGGTTTGTTGACCTTTTGACAGTTAGGTACACCTCACAGTAAGTATATCCAGTGACTTCCTATCGTGGACGGATCATGGCAAAAAGTTTCAGACAAGACATTGGTGTTAAATATTATTCGATACTACTTGTATTTTGCATTTTTGCAGCAAAACTAGATCTTGTGAATTGAAAACGAAAATTTTAGCAAAATATTGCAGCATAAAATCAGTAGAAATCGAAATGTACTTTTGTTTTTATGGATCTATTATGTCACAAGATTTAAAAACGAAATAGTAGTTTATGCAACTGTCATATAATGAAGTTCACTCGTTCCTATTCACTCGCTGCGCTCGTTTCATAAACTCACACTCGTGTTTTAATACCCGTGTTATATGCAGTTGCATACACTACTTTATCTTCACTAATAAAAAAGAAAAAAAAAACATATTGCGAAACATTAAATTCACGCGTACGTGTATTGTCACAGTGAACTTGGCGCCATTAAAATCTAACCAATGAGAGCGCAACTGCGCGCGCAGGGCCAATCAGGAGCGAGCGCGCGATGTTATAATGAGATTTTACGATATCGATGTGGATATTATAACATCATGTGAAATTGCTTAAATTTAGTGTTTTGTTGTCTGCGCTATAACAGTAGTCATTATAAGTCAAGTATTGGAAACATAAGTAGAATGTTACAACATTAGTGTAGATAAAATACTACAATGATAAACAAATGTTTCTTATAGTTTTGGAAATTCACATTAGGTACTTATGTACGATTGCGTGAGCGAAGTGGAAAATTGACGTGTAAAATTCCCCTCAATGATAAGTTATTTCATGTCTACAGAATGTTAGTCGTCGAAACCTCAAGGTTCCAATATCAGATGTTTACGCTCCTGTTGGTTTATGGCTAAGAGGTCCACTTGGCCCGAGTTTGTGTGCTCGGGTGTCTTTTGGACCCGCCGCGACAGATTTACCCCGAAGAGTTAATTGAAAATGTTGTTACTGGCGCAAAAAGACACGAAAGTTGCTAACAAATTTAGTAAGTCAATGTGGGCAAAACACATGCCCGTGGCACGGTTATGATATCTAACAGTATTCCGATTTCATACAAACGGTCGGAACGCCAATCATTCCTTTTTGTTATTTTTTTACGCGGGGAAAATCTTCGAAAGATTTCCGACTGCTTTGGGGTGCCCCTCGGTGGCCAGCCTTTGTGCCTTACGAGCTCCGGGACCTCCAAAAGGAACGCACCGGTGCTCCCAGCACTTTGTGTGTCTACTCGCCTGGTAGTAGAACCAGGCTTGTGCGGTCCTCTACGACAGCGTTGCCACACACGCTGTCGTCCTCCTCGGGCCCGTTTGAGTGAATGACCAGAGCCCCAACTCTGACCACACACGAGCCCAGGGGTCCCCTTTTAGTAGTCTCTTACTTCAGGCAGGGGATACCGATGCCGTATCCTAGTGCTCCGGCATCAGGGCAAACGCCAATCATACCTACGCGACTCGGAGTTCGATAATTATGCTCACAGTATGCTAGTCAGTCGCGCGCCGTAATGACGAGCGAACGTGTGGATTTTTAACTAGTTAGCGTGCAATTTACGTTTTTGGGGTTCGTCGTTTTACTACGTAACCTTTATTTCTAAAAGTGGCCACAGCCTGGGCGTCTGCCCATTTTTTTAAGTAGGTATGACTACGCATAAATTTTTACAGGGTAGTCCGATTTCAATAATTACTTTTTTGTTTGGTAGACATACTTCACAACTAGTCCCGTTTAAATTTTATTGGAATCGGCTGAGCCATTTTTGATGAATCAACAATAGTGTGTAAATTACTACATCGATCCCTGCGAACTATTCAAATTCTGTACTCCGTTGAAGTCGGTTATGCCATTTATTTGCGAAAAATAATTATTATCAAGGTATAACTATTTCAGGTTAGGCAACACTAAAGATTCTTTATGAAAACACACATAAGAATAACTGGATTTTATTTTTCTATAAATTACTTTCTTGTCTTGATTTGTTCCATGAAATCTACTTACACTTGATATTAGGTTGACTCCGGCAAATGTACAAGACGCAACGCCAAAATTCCAGGAGAAAATAAAGAAAGTTTATAGCAAATTACACAGATCTCGAGGAGCAAGTCGTCTCGACCGTCGACATGACGATGAGATGTTTTATAACCTTTTAGGACTATTCTTTTGTCTTTTTTCTTTGATATTTTTCGCAAGTGCTCAAGTTATAACTATGTACTTACCGGAATTTCTCTCTTGAAGAACAACAGTCTTTTTAGGGTTCTGTAATAAAATAAGGAATCTTTGCTGCGATGTTATCGTCTGTTTTTATATCACGAACGTTTTACCTATTAGGGTTCCGTATATGTAGGACAGTATAGAGCTTATTTTTAGGCTAAGACTGTAGCAATATAAGTTTTGTTTGATGATAATTCCTGATTATTTATTATTTTATTTATTTATTTATCATTTTATTTCAGACAATAATTATCCATAATTTATAAAAATTTAAATACTACTATGTCATTCATTTTAAAACATTAATTTAATATTAATAATTATAACAATCTGGATATCTTTAAAACAAGATTGAATAGGTACATTCTAGATCTACATACTTCTTCCAGATTGTTCCTTCTTCGAATTTGTGGCAAAATGTAGCCCTATTCATACATCAGCCACATGACGTCCGATGCTGGACATAGGCCTCTTCTATGGATCTCCAATAAGACCGGTTTGAATCAGATCATCTGTCCACCTCGTAGGTAGACGTCCTACGCTGCGCTTACCGGTACGTGGTCTCCACTCGAGAACCTTACGACCTCATCGGCCATCAGTTCTCCAAGCTATGTGCCTTATCCACTGCCATTTTAACTTGCCAATCCGCTGGGCTATGTTGGTCTCGATAACGTTGATGCTTCTGCAGATCTCCTCATTTCTGATTCGATCTCGCAGGGAGACTCCTATTAAAACGTAGCCCTAATATGTGTAAATCAGGTTTGTTGTATGGGAGCCCCCCTTAAATATTATTTTTATTCTGTTTTTAGTATTTGTTGTTATAGCGGCAACAGAAATACATCATCTGTGAAAATTTCAGCTATCTAACTACGGTTTATAAGATACAGCCTGGTGACAGACAGACAGACGGGTTTTTACCCTTTGGGTACGGAACCCTAAAAAAAATTCAAGCCGCAATTAGGTATATGTGTTCCGGTAGCCTAAGTTTAGTGGGGAAGGTTATTTGGCTGAGATTACAATGACGACAATTACAATTCATTATTTCCCCATCATACTACCTATCAATGATTGGAAAGTATTAAAAAAATACATCTAGAATGTGCAACTCTTTGCCTAGGCCTGTTTTCCGCCCTAATACAATATACCCGTCGTCAAGTCTAGAACAAATACTAAAAAGGTACCTTCTAAGTAAGCTTGCTACTTCTTTGACCTTATTTTTGCTTTAAATTAGGCTAGCTGTGGTCAAACTCGAACTCATCTTCAGTATAAGTAAAATAAACTATAGGAAATTAATTTAATGTATACAACCTGAATTTTCTTCTTGTTTTTTCGTAACTTCTTGATAAACGAGATGTATTTTAAAAGCTGTAGATAGCTACACTATACCTACATACAGTATAGATTTTAATGTAATGTACGGAACCGTCAGCCAATTTCTGTCACGGCACGCGTTTGACAGTCTCTTTTCCCAAAAATAAAACCGTCAAACATTTTAACTTTTGTTATAATCCGCTAACTAAAATAACTTAAATATCCGTTAAAAAGGAGAAAAATGTCTTAATGGGAAATTCTCTAGATATCTCTTTTGAGTTTATCTTTTGAGGTAAACAAATTCTTTTTACACTGAAAGCGAGTCTTTTCAGGTTCAACTCGCCGCTAAAGTGGGCGTAAAATGGCAGCTCTACACTGGCGAGCAAGTTCGGTAGAATTTTAGTTTTATCCTATTTTGAATATTTAAAATCTGTCAGTAAGTATGACTCCACCCCCACGTCGAAAAAGAATAATAAAAGTGTATGGAGCCACACAAAAACGATAATAGTGTTCGTTTAATATTCAAACTCATACTAAGGCTATTCTATTTGCTCACGGCACCATGTGCTAGCGGTACTAGTTTGTGTTCTCTGAAAAAAGTCACCCGATGTGTTTGGAAACTATAGTGAGGTTACTGTTTCCATAACAAAACAAACCGTTTATTCCAACAAATAGCTAGTTAAACTCAGCATTAGTAACATCAGCGAAAGCCCTATAAGACTACGCGATATGCACGGCCTTATAAAGGCGCTATAATCTTGTTTTTACTCTGTAGCTATTTCACTTCCTTATCTTAAGGATATGGTCCGTACTCAATCTATACTTAAATGTTCGATTTAATTTAAAATCACCGCTAATCATTGAAATAATTTAATCGTGCTTCACACACTAGGTTTATAGAAAATATTCTTTTTGTATTAAGGCGAGGCTATTCGAGAACTTTAGGTATTTTAGACTTGCACAGGCTTCAATTTACGGAGCGCGACGTATTCGCTTACGCGACTCAGAAACTGTGAGCAACGCGCCGCGCGAGTCTCTCGCACGCGCGTCGTCAGCCGCGCTATAGGTACCTACTTACCTTACCGCAGCAGTAACGAATACTATTCTATCAACCAGTTGGCGTACCTACACTTATTTTTTGAAAATCGAGAATTTTTCTAACTACTTAGTCATTGTAGTTGTTGTTGTATGTTGTAGCAAATTATCATGTTGTGGCTGGCACATAAACTAATACAGGGTGTCAGGGGATATGACATTTGTTTACATATTCCGTGGATTGGCCCACTGACTACATTTAGAGGAGCGATTTTACCGTGTGGTATCTAGAAGAAAATCTATACAGGGTGTTCGGGAGAGTGAACACCTTACATATATCATTAAATTGTGAATTAACACGTAAGTTTTCTTTTAGGGAAGCATCTACTAACTGTTAAAAAAAATGAATACCACAACAAAAATAAAAACAAAGTTAATTTTGTTCATATATTTGTTACGACAATTTAAAATCTTATGACAATGGAACTTCCGACCGAAATCCTTACTATTTCAAAATATCATTTCCAAAAAATACAATACAATACTTATTTACAATGTTTTTAAATCGACAGAACATCACATATGAAATTTCCTATACTTTGCAAAAAAGAATACATTTATCCCATTTATTTATCGATGGCCTGACCAATGGATGATTTTTCATACAAGATTTAAAATTCATTAAATTCTAGTTGCCTAGGTTGACATATTATTACGGGTTGAGGGGAGAGACATTGGTGGTAGTCATTAGATGAGTCGCGAGTCAATGGCGTAGAGTGATTACTAGTCGTAGGTTTGCTGGGTCCTGGATTTATGCTACAATCATTACTTTAATTTTCTTTATCCTTTTTATCTCTTTCGTCTCTTATTGGCATGCCACGTATTTGACGCGGGTCAACGATTTCAGGAAGGAGACTTTTCATGTAGAAATCTACAATTTTTCTTTCTATCTCCAGCTCCCAAAATTTGTCATCTTTAAAAATTCTTTCTACAATCAGTGGATAATTTTCACCCGACCATATGCCAAAGATGCACATATTTTTATTTGTGACATGGAGTTGGCCCTGTACTTGGTAATACCAATTGCTCTTTCTATTAATGACTCTTCGTTTATTTTTTTTATCAAACTTATATAGTTGAATTTTATTTGCTTCAATAGCAGAATCTATCCCAGTTTTGAATGCTGTTATTGGACACTTCACTTCAACAATCGTATCATCTCCAACTAGACCGTCAGGTGTTGCGCCAATAAAAGGATATTTTTGGTCAATGAATAGCCCGCAAGGCTCAATCTTGATATTCTCTTGCCGCTCCAGCTGCTGTATTGCTTGTTTTTCATGCTCAATACCATGAGCTACTGAGGTTACGTGGCCTATACTTTTTTTATACAGAACATTCTTGACCATATTTGCGCTGCTTATGTTTAATTTTCTTTTGCAAACTGGGCCAAAATTTGAAGCAGTTATTTTTTTTTTTCTTAGTTCCATCCATTGGCTTGAATCTCTCTGAAGAATAGTACTTCTTTCAATATGTCTTTTATCATTTGTCAAAACCTTTAAATTGCGTAAAAAGTCTTCTTTGGCGATTTCCAACTGCAATGGATCTAAGTCTGGAGCCGCACTTTTAGGCCCATGGTTGTGTTGCGCATAATTTTTATCAATTTTTCTAATTTTTTTTGCAGGATGCATTCTATTGACTTTCCTTTTCTGTGATCTTACTTTTTCTATTTCTTTAACCTTACCTCTTGGACTTCTCCCCAGAATGGACTTTTGTACACGTGAAACTGCAGATTCTCGATTGAATGCAACCACAGCGGCAGAACATCTTCCTTGATAGCCGCGTCGCTGTGAAAAGTTCACTCGCTTACCTCCAACAAATTTAGCAACAACACTGTTGAATCGTTCAACTGTATTAGTGTCCACATCTTCTATAAGACTTCGTGCTTTATTTCCTGCAGTGGACACTATTGCATTTACCCGAAATAAGAAAGTTGAATTTTCAATTTCCTTCAAAGTATTGTTGCTAAGATTTTTATCTTTGGAGCAGTTGTAGTCCCCACAAAGTCTATGGTCCCCATAAGCATGCGCCACCGAATTGGCGATGTCTTGATGCAGCAAATTGATCGATGCGCTTTTGGTATTTCCTGAGTTTTTGTGAAATTTTATAGATCGTACAATAATTTTTCTCATACTCATCATTTTCTCATTAGTAAGAGTTTTTCTGTGTTTCACCGGGTATTTCGTCTCTTTTACGATAGCTCTCAACTTACTGCAAAAGTTTCGTAATATGTGGTTGCGACATTCAACTTTTTCAACTGTATGGTTTAGGTGGTCGTATGGTTTCGCTTGCAACACTTTGTTGTAAGTTGAGGAATCTCCGTTCGCTATCATTCTAGCATATATTATGCCATACATGTCAACCGACGATTTAAATGCCTCTGCAATAATTTCAGCTTCCATTGCACTGGAAGTCCCGTCGTAATTTTTAAAGCAAGCATGGGGTTTCGGAGGAACATTTTGTTTTTGGGCACGGGAACATACCACGCAATATTTATTTCTCACTCCCATGTATAATACTTCTCCAAATCGCTTTCCTATAACTGCTGCTGTTCCTGATAGTGCCTTAAAATTATTCCCATATGATCTTGAACTCCACGCGCCGTCGACATATACGTCTACTAGAGCCATTCCATTTTTTACGAGACCCTCAGCAATGGCAGCCTCCTTCTCGCGTTCTGCTGAAGCTTTCATAACGTCTGCTGCTGTTTGTTCCCAATTTTCGTAAACGGCATCTTGTAATTTGATATAATATTTTTGGGAAAAAACTGGTACATCCATGGCAGCACACACTTCTTGAAATTGCGAAAATCCAATTCCAGCCGCTATTATGCCTGTAGTTGCTCCTACATTTACATCTACATTTTCTCCGCTGACACACTTTTCAGAGTCAATTATCACTACATTTTTACATAAATCGCATTGGAATTTAAATTTTGACTTCAGGCCAGTACGTTTTTCTCCTATCAATTCATTATGTTGCGCTTTTTCTTGTAATTGTGACATAAAATAATTTATGTCAATTATTCGTCGTCCACTGAATTCCTTGAAATTGCCTTCTTTTTCACTCTCAATTGTAAATGAATATGAGTCGATTTCATCCGCGTGCCTTAAACAAAATGATAAATCATGTTCAAAATAGTCTAAAAATGATAAATAAAAATTGAAAGAAAAATATATGGCAACTCAATTTATGTTCTTCAGTCACCCTGAAAAGTATAAAAAGTAAGTTCATTCATTTCAACGAAAATTCTTTCAAAACCAAACAAAATACTATAGAGCAGGAATTTAGTATCTACTCAGTCAACTCTTAGAAACTTTAAAGCTTTCAGAGTTTTTTGACATTTGACCCTCTTCAGTTTTCCTAAAAACGAAAAAAAAAAATTTGTATCATCTATCTATGCTATTTTTTTAAAATCAGTTCATAATTCGCGAAAATATCGATGAACAATCACAAAAAATTACATACAGACGAACATAGCATCTCTTCCTTTTTGGAAGTCGGTTAAAAATATACTAAGCACTCGAAACTTACTCAATTCTAGAAGAATTCAAAACATCATTCTCTTCCAGACACTCATCATCATTGTTCAAACTAGATTGCTCAGTGGCCCTGAAAAATAAAAGGTATTATCCGTATCCGTATTCTAAGTATTGCGTATATATTCATCAGAGAAAATAATTGTACCAAAAATAAAGTAATAGTTTAAATATAAACTAATTATAAAAAAGTAGGTCAATACCAAACACCCTGTATAAATAAATCGCAAAATATTATGTCATTTATCTATGAATGGGTAATGCAGCAGTCACAGTAATAAAGTATAAAAATATATACGTCTGAACATATAATACAGGACACCCTGTATTTATAATGAAGCGAAAATATAGTGAATTATGACAATGAAAGTATGAATGACGTTTGAGGTATAAAAAAAGAATACCTTTATTTTTTTCAACTTTCGGTTTGGATAAAACAAAAAAAAGAAATTATGGTGGAAGACCATAAGTAAATACGATCCCGTTAGCTTTTCAAAAACTTTCGTTTAGGTACTTACGTTTCATCAATTCCCATCTCATTTGAGTTTGGTACTTTTCCGAATAACTTTCTGAAAAAAATAATAATAATAAGAATTGATACAGTGCCTTTACAGTTATTTTGCCTGTGATATTTGTCGCTGTATCTATCTAGTCATTAGGTAAACACCATCACAAGTAAGACAACGTCATGAATGACAGTGAATATCAGAGGTGAAATAACTGTGATCGGACTATAGTAGAGAAGTAATAACCTAACTAACATATTCTACAGTCGACTACCTATACAATAAGTATAAGGCCCAAAAACCACTAAATAATCGATCATGACTGTAGGGGTAGGTAGGTATACACAGGAAATATCGCAAGAAATATCGAGTCTGTAAAAATAATTTTACTGAGTACTATCAATTCAAAGCTAGGTAATAATTTAGGTATATTTTGATTTGCTTACCGTCTTTTACTCAAAATCTTGCACTCTTTTCTGATTGTTAGACTTGAGCGCCTTTTCTCTTTATTGCGCTTGTTACCCATTTTTCTTTCAAGTTCGATCACTTGGTCTCTCTGTGTACCTAATATGCAGCGCGCCTACGGAGATCGCGAGAAAATTTGGCGTGCGTCCGACGCCGACAAGCTCTGAGAGCGGACTGAACCGTGTCAGGGAGCGTTTTCATACCATGATTTCATGATAAAAATTAGTGTAAAATCACCATACTAGCATGTCAAAATTTTCGTAACGTACAGTCCTTATGTTACTGATATGTAATATGTTAAAAATAAAAAATAAATATCGTGTCTAAGATGGAATTATTCAAAAACTCATTCGAAATCCAACATAGAGGTGACTTTGGAATTTTTTTCGATCGAGCGAAGTTTTAACTATCATGTATCGGAGAACGTACGTTTTTTGGAAATATGTTCAAGAATAACATATATTTTTTCCAACAGTAAGATTATACATTGCTGAGGAAAAAAATTGGTTTTAAATACGTTAAATCGGGCTAGTAGGGCCTTAATTTCAAAAATTGGCGCGCTCGCAGGATTTGATCCTGCATCTCGCTGGGATTCCGGCCCAGATGCTTTGTACTTGTTAATTACTACACCAGATACTTTGTCGTTGTTGTTAATGGTAAGATAAGAAGGTCTAATAATTTCACATTAAGTGACAACTGTCTGGTTTAATGCGGTTGTCACAGATGGCGCTTCCAACACTGTAGAAGTTGGTAGTAAAATGATAAACACTTCACTAATTTGGCGGGTTCGTAGTACAGCGTTCTAGCTTAATTTGGACAAAGCATCTGGGCCGCAATCAAAGCAAAAAAAATATCACAAAAAGAACACCGCTACGCATGATGACCACAGACCGGAGAACGTTCGCGAACTAGCTCGTCGGTGTGTTGCCTACATTATCTACCCACGTTTCACTTTGCTAACTTATGAAGTTGCAGGACCAGACAGGGTTATACTTGGGTCAACAACTCTTCCTTTACAGACTTCTGAGTATACTTATTAAATTCGCCTAGTGAGAGTCAGTGGTACTTAGGAAAATCCGTATCGTATTGTACAAATGACTAGCCGAATGCATGCATTAGTATCAGAAGTTTCGTCAGGTGATGCGTAGACAGTAGATGTGTAATCAACTATTGTGGATAGGCCTAATAGTTTTGGAGAAAATTGGCAACATGGATTTGCACAAACAACGTTTGCTGCAGCGCTCCCTGGTGAGTTGTCACCATAACACTTATCTAAGAACATGCACCAATTACACCAGAACCCATAACTGAAAACTGCATCAAAATCGGGCTAGTAGTTTTGGAGAAAAATAGCAACAATAATTTGCACAAGCAATGTATGCTGTTGCGCCCCCTAGTGAGTCGTCACCGAACACCTAAGAACATGCACCAATCAAACGTGTAATAAAACCCCCCCCTCTATCTAGCTATAACTATAAATATCTCTATATCTAGAGCTTCCTATACCTATAAGAATAAAGTATATATTCCTATACGTACGCTGCTATACTACCTAAACTGCAAGCTTAGTTTTATTTACTATAATTATATAGTATCTAATGTTAAATATCTAACCTTATTGTCTCGCAGAGCTGACTAAAGATGACCCAGACCTACTACAAATCTTAACATTAACCCAGGAGCTGGTAGAATAAAAGTTGTATGTAAACTGATACATTTATTAAGACTATATGTTACATTTTATATGAATATTACTAAATTACTTAAATCTAAGATTGGCCAGTGATCGTTTAGTGTAAACCTAACGTTATGATCCGCAGAACTCAGGTGATGGTGATTTGGAATATCTACCTAATTAAATGTCTAAGTTTTTAGATTTAATTAAACTTCATACTACTATATTATTCGGAGGCTTATATACGCAATAATAACTAGAATGAAATCACAATGAATGCACGTAGTACAAATGAGGCTTTACTTGGTATATTATGTGTCATGACTGTCTGATGATAGTTTTCATATTTTTCTATAAAAAGTTTGCATCCCTATTTAAAGGGTTGTTGGGGGGGGTCCCCCCAAAAGGCCTCCTTTTACCTCCCCTCACAGCCTTCCCTTCACCAACAATGGCATTTTTTTTATACTTTTATTTTATTTAAAAGTTAGATAAGATGATATCTACTAGTTAAGCAAAGCAAAATTTAACTTTAGAACTCTCAGTATCATTTGTACTGGATAGTTCAAACTTCATTCATTAAATTGATTACAATTGGACAATAATAATGCCATTCAGATTATTTAAAAATTATATTATGAAAATTATATTAAGGAAAAATATTTACAGTCTTATAATACTACTGGACTGAATTTAAAAGGAATCTAATATCAACATTTGAAATGACCATTATCAGACAGTCAACTTATCATTAAGGTGTTTTCACCAATCTAATAGAGAAAATATACAAGATTCAAATTTCATGAATCTTTTAATGAACTGGACTTTAAGGGCCAAAGTTATATGGTGGACTGATTGTTATCAATTAAATTTAATGTCTGTCAAGTATGTTGTACAGCATCTTAGAATCTAGAAATACATTCACTACGATTAAAATAAACATAAGTACTGATTAAACCTACAATACGTACTTTAATTAATCCTACAGTTTTAAACAATATAGATTCTACCTAAAGTCTCCCACACGTTAAAATCAGAACGCTCACCAAGGACAACTGAATGTGTTTAACAAATGTATATTTCTCAGTTTATAGAAAGACTTCACTTAGTAATAAGTCTAATTCTGGAATAGCAACAAGCTTTTGGTTTATAGACATTAATTTGTCTCTCTGTTAACGTGGAACGGTTCTCTGGCCTTTTTCAGGACCCTCGCAGATACTGTGTTCCTCGGTTCTTTAGCCCGATACAGAGGTATAATGCCATAAATCTCAGCTATAAGCTAACTCAACTTTCGTGAGTAAGAATGTAAGATTTGATGATGAATTATTTGAATGAGCAAAGCCAATTCTTAAAACTTCTGTAAGTTCTTGAAGTATCAATTATCCTTTGATAGAACATTCCGATTCCTTTCAGAATACAGAATTTTATATGAAAGTAAAACTAACTTGAATACACTAATTCCAGCAATACTGAGAATTAAATTACACTAAACAGTGCACATTTCTTTTTACAGGATCGAACTGTAAAATTATTTGTAGTAAATGATTCTCAATCATATTCGCAAACATACGACATTTTCCTTCAAATGTTATTAGGCTTTAGTAAGCTCTTAATTTTTGATATCTTTTGATTGAATAGGTACTAAAAATGTTAACATCAAACATTTCGAATTAAGTTCATTATCAAAAAAATGAACTAGTTAATATAGGTCGCATACCGCAAAAATAAAATCATAAAATCAAACAATGAGTTCATACATAATTCGCAATGCAAAGTAAAAACAATCGCACATAATAAAAATAGAGCAATCATTATACAAAGGGAAAACTTGAACTTATCAGGGCTAAATATTGTAAACATCCTATTTTTTTAATTGAAAGTATTAAATTATTATTTCAATGCAAACAAGAAATAAACATGTCACATTTAAATTAGATAACACAATGATGTTGATAGTCAAAACTCTGATACTGCAATTTTTGAACATTTTTCGTTATTAAATTTCGATAATGGAATTTAAGCAAGATTCTTAGATCTCTTTACAACTCATGAATAACCAGAATTGACTCACCCGGCTTTTACTAAAGATTTAATAAAAGAAACAATCCAAACAAAACTCGTTGTCCACTAAATATGAAACACTAAAGTACTTAAAACTCTATATCACAAAATCACTTTTATCGATAATCCGAATGAAAACTTGATTCTAAATCTGTTTCACTTTGAATTCAGTTCACTGTCACAATATTGTTATCGTATTTTACTCTATAATTGCTCTATATTCTCTGTCCCGGTCGTCAAAGAATAATCCACACGTTCTCGCGGACGAGTATCTCACTCTATCAACGCTCAACAGTTACTGACCCATTTCCCTCGCGTTCCCCTCAGTTTTTCTTCCTCGTCACCTGTTCTTAATATCCTTGACAAGCTCTTAATCCACGTTCTCTTGAAAGTTTGCGAAATCTGTCATCGGCTCCATATCCTCGAAATCCCAGAAATCCAGGAAATCCCAGCTAATGTCACTTTGAACTCAACTCCACTGTGTGCCCACTCATAGCAGCAAATCGGTATTAAAACAGTTTTCTTGTTTGTGGTACACATACAAATTCTATTTTCTTCGCGTACTATATAAACTTTAGAATGATTAATATTTAGAAAACTATAGACAATTTAATCTGTTATTTACCTTTAACGCTTTTCCCGCGTTATCCTAGACCAAAAGTTAATTAACAAAACATTATACCGTAAATGTTAACTTGTTTTTTTCAAATCTAGAGCTAGCAACTCTGATCCTCAGCAATTAAAAAAGACTTTTTGGCGGGAAGTCGAAAGAAGCGGGCGTTTTTAATATTCAATTATTCATAAATTTTAATTTTGCAATTCTCTGAGATTTGTGTTGGGTGTTGCGGCGCAACAATAACGTCATGAGCGTTGCTAGTGACGGGGAGGACCCCGTCATTACAGCAGAGAGAAAGAAGAGAAAACTTGCAAAATCCTCAACGAACAATGATGGCTACAAAGTATTTCAGAAGCCCCTCTACAAGAGGCTATTCCCCGAAAATCCCAGTGGGGACTGCGTGGTTTACGTTGAATCCACAGAAGAAGAAAAGGTTGGTAATAAAAACCCCATAATATTGACAAATCTTTTCATTGAAAATGTTAAAGGCATTGTAGGTGTCCACCGAATAAATGCTTATAAGGTTGGCGTCACTTTCAAAAAGCCAGCTCCAGCTAACAATTTTTTAAAGATGGATAGCTTCCTGAACAGATATAAGCTGAAAGCTTTCATTCCTGCTTACATGACTGAAGTTATAGGAGTCATCAGGCATATTCCGCTGACAATGTCTAATGAAGAAATTTACAAAAATATTACTTGTGATGCTGATGTTGTCTCAATCAAACGCTTTATGCGAAAAGTAGACGGAAATTTGACTCCTCTTGGAACAGTGGCTGTCACTTTTGCAGCCACCACATTACCCCAGTATGTATACATCAAGCTATTCAGATACCAGGTTCATAAATACTTTCCACCACTCATGCAATGCTACCGTTGCCTCCGATTCAACCACTCAGCTAAGAACTGCAGAGCAGAGCAGATGTGTTCATCCTGTGCAGGACGGCACTCCTACAAGGAATGTGATGTGGAAGAAATAATGTGTGTCAATTGTTCTGGCCCTCACCTTGCCGTGTCGAAAGACTGCCCTGTTAAGCAGAAAAAAATAGAAGAGAAGAAAATTAAACAACAACAAAAAATGTCTTATGCCAATGCGGTAAGTCTGCCACAAATCTCTGATAGAACATCCTTCCCAGCTCTAACACCAAAGCCGAGACAAAAAACCTTCCAAGATCTCAATGCCAAAGAAATTGTTGATAACGATGTAATTATAAATGCCCTTGTGAAGTCCGTTGTTGCCCTTGCAAATAGCAAGAATGAACCCATTACAAATAAAAGAATTAAAGAAATTTTGTTGTCAAATTTAATTTAATTTAATTTCATTATATGGACACATATATTCGTATAGCACAATTCAATATTCAAAGTTTACATAGTAAAAAAACGCTATTGTTAAAGTTTTTAACTGAACAAAATGTAGATATATGTTTACTAAATGAAACGTGGCTTAAGAAAAACAGTAAAATTCCAAATTTTCCATCCTATAATTTGATTCACAAACTGTCTGTAAACGAACATAATGGGGTAGCTATATTAATTAAACAAAATTTTAAATATGAAGTTGTTCATACCTCATATTACGAATCAATTCAGAACATTTGCATTGCACTTGATACATCATTAGGTAAATTACATGTGTTGTGTATTTATTGTCCCCCAAACAGCGAATTTACTAAATTTAATACTAATAAATTAAAAAAAGTATTCACTGAAACTCCTAAGCCATGTCTCATAATGGGAGATTTCAATGCCCATCACATTTTATTTGGTTGTCTAAAAAATAATAGTAGAGGTAATTCTTTGTACAATCTCATAGATGAGTTTGACTTGTGTGTTTTAAATGATGGTAATCATACTACAATTAAATATCCAAACAAGAATTCTTCAGCAATTGATTTAGCCTTAGTAAGTTGCTCGTTAGCTCCTCTCTGTGAATGGCAAGTCCATGATGATGCAATGGGTAGTTATCATTTTCCGACTCTACTGGATGTAAATGTGAAGCCATCGGTGTATGATGTTCGTCCTGTAGAAGAAAAATATTTGTACAACAAATCAGACTGGTCTAAATTTAAAACTTTATCTGAAACCTGCTTTTCGCAATTAGATTTGGAAAATACAGATCTAGATGAATTATACAATAGTTTTATAAATATCTTGTATCAAATCAGAGATGAATGTATTCCTAAGCAGAAATCTAATCACACTCCAAAAATTCTGAGAAAACCAGCTCCATGGTGGAACACACTATGTGAGGATGCAGTTCAAAAGTCGAAAGAAGCTCTTAAGACATATCATCACTCTCCAACAATTTCCAATTTTATTAATTACAAGCGTCTTGATGCTAAAAAGAAAAAGATATTAATTGAGGAACGGGGAAAATCATGGCATGAATTGTGTACTTCTTTCAACAGAATGACACCAGTTACTAGAATATGGAATTATGTTAAAAAATTTAAAAGGATTAACAGTAATTGTAGTAACAAAACTCTAAATGACGAATGGGTACCAAGTTTTCTAGAAAAATTAGCAGATTCAACATCAACCGATTTTACCACTTTAAATATTTTAGACAGGTCTGACAATAGCGTTTCCTTCTTAAATGAGCCTTATACACTGAATGAGCTTCGCATTTCTTTAGATAGTCGTAGGGATACTACACCAGGTATGGATAACATTCCATATAAACTTATTAAAAATTTACATTCAAATGCTCTGAACATTTTATTGGCAATTTATAACAGACTTTGGAATGCATCAGTTATTCCTGAATCTTGGAAGACTCAATGTGTAATACCAATTTTAAAACCTAATAAGCCTGCAAATAATCCGTCATCGTACAGACCCATATCTTTGTCATCCTGTCTGGGTAAACTTTTTGAAAACATGTTAAAATTACGTTTAGATTATTTTGTCGAAACCAACTCTAAAATACCTAACACACAATTTGGATTCAGAAAGGGTAAAAGTTGCTCTGAAAGTTTTGTATCATTAATCTCAACATTAAAAAAAGCAAAGCTCAGCCACTCTAATGTGATCTGCGTCTTTCTTGATGTAAAAGGTGCTTTCGATAATGTCAACATTAAGAGCCTTCTTCTAGTTTTGAATGAGTTAGGTCTGCCAACAAAATTATTGAAATGGATATTTAATTTTCTGAATAACAGAACCTTGTATGTTAAATTTAATAATAAGCTACATGGACCAAAATCCGTCAGTAAAGGAACTATGCAAGGAGCTATCTTATCTTCTCTCTTGTATATTCTATATACATCTCAAATTTTAAAGTATGTTAACACATCACATGTTAAGATTTTACAATTTGCCGATGACTTACTTTTATACTCTGAAAGTCAAAATTTAAATATGGCTGTAAATCACTTGAATTCTGCACTGCTGCAGCTACACCATTATTACAACAATGTATTAAAATTAGATATTAGTTCTGATAAAAGTTCTGTTATTGTTTTTAGTAAAGATCCTTTTGCACAATCTTTTGTTAAAATTAAATACAATAATGAAATCATTCCTGTAAGTAATCAACATAAATTTTTAGGAGTAATAATAGATAACAAGTTAAAATTTGAAGAGCATATTAAGTATATCTGCAGCAATGCAATGAAAAGTATTAATGTTTTAAGATGTTTAGCTGGTACTTTTTGGGGCTCTGATCCTAAAACCTTGATCATGCTGTATAAAAGTATAGTAAGAAGTCATTTTGATTATAGTAGTTTAGCTTATATGAATGCAAGTAGCACCTTATTACGAAAACTCGATGTAATACAAAATATGGCTTTAAGAATTATTAGCGGAGCTATGCGTTCCACTCCTATTAATTCTATGGAAATTGAAAACTGTATACCTCCATTAATCCTGAGACGTTTACTTTTGGCTGATAGATTCTGTTTGAAAGAGTTGACTTCCAATAATGTTATAGTGCTGAATAATGTTTTATGTCATCCACAGATATCACAATCAGTTGAAACATCTAGCTTATCAGCCACATCTCTTGTTTCGGGAGTTTTGCCTGAAATCACAACAATAATGTCATTTTTAAAAAATATCAGTAAAAACATTTGTTCTCATGATATCTGGCCAACATATAAATGTCCATATAATGCCTTGATTAATTGCTTAAGTATAGATTGTCATTTAGATGTAATAAATAACAAATTTGATTTTCTAGAATTTATAGAGAATAAACCAGACTTTTATATTTTATATACAGATGGTTCTAAAAGTGATGAAGGGGTTAAAGCCGCATATTATGATCCACAAATGAATAAAACCCACTGTATAAAGTTAGATAATAATTGCAGTGTGTTTACTGCAGAAGCGTATGCAATTTTAACCGCTTTAACATTTGTAAATAACTCTGTAAAAAATGTAAATATACTAATAGTAAGTGATTCTAAAAGTGTTCTGTCTGTTTTGAACAACAGTAATTTCTCATATAAGTTAAATTATATTATATATAGTATTAGAGAACTTATAGAAATGATTAGTAAATCAAAACATGTAGAATTGGTATGGGTTCCTTCACATTGTGGCATCCATGGCAATGAAACAGTAGATTTGGCTACTCGGCAAGAGCATGATCTAGATCACACAGATATATTAAAAGTACCTTTCACAGATTACTATTGTGCAATTAATAAGGATTTACTCAGAATTTGGAAAGAATATTGGCACGTTACAACAGAATATAAGGGAAGGTGGTATGCAGAAATACAGAAAGACTTACCGACTACTCCTTGGTACAACAAATTTGAATATTGTGGCAGAAAGTTTATAACAGTTATAAATCGCCTGAGATTTGGACATTGCTTGGTTCCAGCTCATTTACACAGAATTAATATAGTCCCAGAAGATAACTGTACGTATTGTTTCCGACCGCATGCTGATATAAACCATATAATTTTTCAATGTCCCCAATTCCATTTACAACGATTAATTTTAGCCAGTGACATTAGTGACATAGCAGCTCGTAACTCAATTAGTGTTCCCCGCCGTATTGAGGATTTACTAAAAAGTGAAGTTTTTTACAAACCTATTTATAAGTATATTTTAAATACTGTTGAAAAGATTTAGTTAAGTTTAATTTTTTATTTCTCTTCTATGTTTGTAAATTTTTTATTATTTAAGACTTCGACTGAAGGACTCTGTATCCATGGTCATGAATAAATTATTTAAAAAAAAAAAAGCAATTAAAAAATGTCAACAAACAAATGTAATAGAAAATTATTAAAATGTAAAATAGTGTTTAAATATTTGTGTTTTTTCTATACAAATGATAAATAAATCTTCGGCAAGAATAAAGATATGTATCAAAGAAGCAATTGTGCTGGGATTATATACAAAAATCTGCATAAATATAAACTAAAAGTGTCGATACTACATTCAGTGTTTGGTTATGTTCAAATGCAGTTTCCAAATGGATTTTCAGTTACAATTAAAGACTGAAAGCATTAGTTGACCTTTGATGAAAAAATGCAATTTGAAATTTGCAATTGGGTGAAAAATACGCAAACATATCCTCGGAAAAAGCGAAAAAGGTATTTATCTACAATGTTTTAACATTTTAACTTCTATTCAGTAGCTTTTTCTTGAAGTATTTCATCAGTTTTAACAACAATCCCTGGCTGCAATCATTCCTTTTTAAAACAAATTGGTGCTACATCTTATCACTGCTAATTCAAGCAAACGTTCTTTGATCCTTTATTTGTATGTGATTGAATTCTCTAATCTCTCATTCTCTGCAAATCTCGACGGTTAATTTTATAAATACTTGTAGTTTTTCAGTCGAGAATAACTTGATAATCTGAATAATATCATTCAGCATATTGTTTGAAACACACCTTGAATGTTCACAAACATTTTGTTAATTCTCATGTCTTTCTGACTTTGTTTATGTGACTGCAACATAGAATTCTTATCTATTGTTTTAATTAATTTCAGCTTGTGGATTTTACAAGAAAGAAGCAAGTTCTTTTCCACTTGAATCCTGCGCCTCACTTTCTATCCGCCTGAAGTTCCTGGATCATTAATCCAATTCTTCTCCAGCGCTTCTTTTATTGTGGTAACACATTAATAAAGGTAACATAATGTCATATATTCCGTTCACTGCATTATTCTAGTACCTGTCAGTTTATTTAACCAAAAATCTAGTTAAAATTTGTTACAATTTTAATACATTAATGTAACTTCTTAGTATATTAGTGGGAGACATAGTTTACTACAAGAATCATGCATCATATGGATACCTATTTATATGTGAACAGCGAGTGCGATCCTGTACAAACGCAAACCCAAAACTAAAAACTGCATCAAAATCGGACTAATAGTTTTGGAGAAAAATGGTACCATGGACAAACAAACAAACAAACATCCTCTTACCCCAAACGAATTCATTTACGTCTCCGTTCCGTCGTTCGTGCGTGGGTAATTAAAAAGGTCGGTACAATATACTAACACCTAAAGCCGTGTACGCACGTACGAACACGAACATAGTGAATACAAACATCAAACATTAACATTTGGTTTGTACGCATGGACGGCATATTCGAACACGAACGCAAACATAGTTCAAATCCAGTGTGCCCACAACAGTCGATCTCAATAGCCATGGCTTCTCTGTCGTAATTGGTTGATTTTGAAGTAGCGGAAAGTTTTTTGGTGTTTGCAGTGATTCACAAGATATCGTTTAAAGTGGATCCTAGATGGTGGAAAATAGTTTTGTACAATAAATTAAATCAAAATACATTACATTTAGTTTTGTTACGTAACATTTATTATAAAGCTATTCAAACACTGTCCATGCGGGACATATATATATGATCGCCGCAATCATGTTTGACGAACAGAGTGTTCGATGCTCGTTATTGGTACACACGTGGGAACCAAGTTGTTGCATATCATGCAACGTAACTTTGTTCGTACGTACGTACACAGCTTAAGAATATCGTAATATAGGTCTATTTGACCCCATCATCAGCACAGTCGTACCCGGCTTAACACGCTCTTGGCTTACCTTTGTGAACTGGAATCAAGTTAAGGTACACTTGGGATCTCGAATTCTGTGCTAAGTTGTCTCTCAGAAGCGGATTGAGTTGCCCTGGAGATGTCAAACACGTGTCACGGTAAATCCTGTTACGCATTTTGGTGTTTTACTTACTTATAGGTACATTTTATATGAAAATAGGGGAGGTTTTTGTCAAGATTTTTAAATTATTCTTTGGTTGCAGCCATAGGACGTCCATTGCTAGACATAGGCCTTTTATAGTGATTTCCAATAAGACAGGTTGGAAGAAGCTTGCATCCTGAACGAACCTCTGGTCTTGATTAGATCATCGGTCTACTTTGTCGGTCGACGTCCTACGCTGCGCTTGCCAGTGCGTGGTCTTCATTTGAGAACCTTACGACCTTATCAGCCATCCTTTCCACGGACTATGTGCCCTGCCCACTAATACTTCTGCTTGCAAAACAGTAATATCCATTTTTTCACTCAGCAACGGAGCAACGAATTGACTTGATTTTTGGCATGGAAATACTTTGGAAGACGGAGAGGGTACTTTTTATCCCAGAAAAAGTAGCCTTTCCCGGTCAGTATTTGGATGGGTGACCGCGGGTGGCATTTTCTAACTGAGCGCTACCGTGGCTCGGATGACAAGTTAAATTGTAGGTCCCGGTTGTTTTAACCGCTTAGCCAAGTCAGAGGCCTTAAGGCGTCCTAAAAACTCTGACACTAGGGCTAGCCACCCGGCCTATACGAACTTACTTACTTATCCCAGAAAAATAAAATGTCGCGGTCAAAATCACGCGGTCGATGCTGTAATGTTGCAAACGGGGAAGCCGTTTGCAGCACCACAAGTTAAAAAAGGATTAGAGAACCCGTAATGTGGCAAGCGGGGGAGCCGGTTGCCACACCACAAGTTACGAGACTTCAGAGAAACCTAACCAACCTAAGAGTCCTACCTAGTGGATAGGATTCCTAACGGTTCGGAGATTAAAACAGAAAACTAACCTTAGTATTTACACATTTATTTACACTAACACGCACTGCACTTATAGTCAATTAAATCTTCAAGAGACGGAGAGAGAGAGAGAGAGAATTTTGTAGAAGTCCTTGGAAAGTTAGCCAAAAAGGGAGAGGGTAGCACTCGTTGAACCACGCTGGAGGCTGGCCGAGGATTTTCTATAGCCTGAGCTGGACCCGCCGATAGTGTGGCGCCAGCCAGGTAGCGCTAGGTGAGCGCTAGCGTGAAGACATCTGTCGACTGAGGTGGAGGCGCCGGCCCAAACCGGCCGACAGGCGCCGGCCCAAACTGGCCGACAGGGTTCTAAGTCAGCGTCAGCCCAGTGCTCCAGGGGTAAGGGGTCAGTGGCCCCAAAACAAGAGATCCACCTGTAATCAAAGTCAAAGGGACCGGAGCCTCTCACCCTGACTGTTCACGCGACGCTCATGCCGTTTACAGGACTCGTCCACGCAACCCTCAAATTCACACCGTCACATATTTAGAAAAAAAGGTGTCTTCCAGATCAGTTCCAACTCAAGACTGCCCAATTTTTCCAAACAAGGATCGCTGATCCTGTCAAAGATAAACATTTCAAAAATTTGAATAATTTCATAACTAGAATTTGTAAGTTGGCAGTGTTATCGTTGAAAGAGTCTGAATGTAGAGAAGCTAACAAAAAGGTTAGTTTCTCTACAATGCCACGGGCAATAGCTAGTCGGCTAGTGTAAATGGCAGTTTCATACATTTTGTAAAGAGTTAATAAGCATTTGTCACTTGTTCCATGATTCGCTTGTTTATTTCAGGGCGGGTCCCATATTAAAAGCTGAATTTAATGACATTCCAGAATAATTTTACTCGTTCAGAGAAACACTCTGTATATTCTGTACCTAACTTCAAGGCCTAGATATATCAAATTATATTCTGTACCTAATTCAACATTCACAAGCCTAATATTAGTCCGTAGTAATGTGAAGTCGTTTATAACAAAAATCTCGGCTCACCCGAGGAAAGTTTAAATTAATATTGCACGATTTCGCGAGTTGTAAATTTCGTTTTCTGTAATGAGGTGACTTTAAAACTTAATTTCGACCTGAATAGCTCATCTTTTTTCAAAATTTGAGCTTTATTTTAAACTACGTTTGTATTATAACGTCAAGTTTTCAGAAATCGAATCAAAACGTATAACTGCGTTGTTTGCCTAAATATGTAAGAGCGTTGTAGTACCTACTTGTAGCAAATATGTCAATAAATAAATATAAGGGGGCATATCTTACACACGGTCTCTGATCCCAAACTAAGCAAGGCTTGTGATCTCTGCCAGAGACTGATATACTACATATTCATTTTTTAAAATACTTACTAAATAACACCTAGACACAGAGGAAACTACCTGTGTTCATCACATAATTATTTGCCCTGGGTGGGAATGGAACCCACGCCTCTTTGACCCAGGAGTCAGGGTCACTAACCGCTGAGCCACCGAGGTAGTCAGTGTGATAATGAAGTAATAAGATGATTTAATAAAAATATAACAAAAATGGCACAACCGACTTCAACATTGAAATCGATTCATGCGAATTATTCGAATTTTGAACTTAGAAATCGAATTTCGAATGCTGTCGTTGGTTGTGCTATTTTATGCGAAAAAAAATAATTTTTTACATTATTTAATTTGTTTTAAAATGGATAATTTTAGATTTGCATTTTTTTTTAAATTTAGACTAAAACTCAGATTACAAAATACATATAATATGTTCTGCTCTGTTCACGATTATATTTTGTTTCTCACTAAGCAAATAGGGCTAAGTATATTAGGTCGTTTGAAATTTAGCGCCAAATATTTAAATTATAAACTAATTCAAAGTTTAGTCGTGGCGCTAGTGATACCTATGTCGTGTTGCTATGTCGTTTCTGTCGACGTGCAATCATAACAAACAATTTAAAGTACTCATATAAAAATAAATTAATCTTTGACAACTTCGCAGTTGTAAATAACTTATATTTCAATAAAACGTTACTAGCTAATTTATTTTAGCTAAAATTTATGTGTGAAAATAATAATTCGACACTCTGACTATGTCGCAGCTGCAAAGTCTCGAGCATCGACGTAAGGTAGCGTGTTTATCGGCCTTTTACCGGATCCACTTCGGAGAGTGCGCCCAGGAGTTGCACAATCTGGTCCCACCTGCCCCTTTCTTCTATCGTACGGCTAGACAGACGCGACCAAAGCGCCACCCTTTTATGGTGGACATACCGCACATTAGAACCAAGCGTTTCGAATCCTCATTCCTCATACGAACAGCCAGAATGTGGAACGCTTTGCCTGGGTCTGTCTTCCCGCTAAAGTACAATGTGGGCGTCTTCAAATCCCGAGTAAATAGGTATCTTCTAGGTAAGCGTGCTACAACCTAGACCGCATATCTGCTTAACATCAGGCAGTATGTGGTCAAACGCAAACCTATTCAGAATAAAAAAAAAAAAAAATTACATGAGCTGATGACAAGACAAGGTCTTCATTATCGCCAAAATATTGCGTAAGTAGAAACGTGAGCTGATTGTGAAGAAAATTAAAAAAAAGAGATGTCAGATTATTTTCATTTTTGAACTTGGAAAATAATCTCTAATTTTGGTTGTAATCGTTCCATTTTTAGTATTTAATCAATAAATTGTGAATTAATGGTTTCTATTTGTATTATTTAGGTTCCTGTCTCTCAAATATACATACATACTTGTATTAACTCTCTTGTTAACCTGAAAAGGTTTTTTTACTAACTTTACATATGAGTAGTCACACTATTTTTACGTACTTTACTCCTTTCGCTGGTTATTTCTTGTAACAGCCCAATTTCCATATAAAAGCAGTAGTCACATTAGAAGCGGGATCGCAGATAGCGCTAAACTCCGCGCAAAACTTTAAAGGTGATTCCCCGCTACGACGCTTGCGAGACGATAAGTGTATTATCTTTTTATGCTACCCTGGTACCGTACCAGTCAACTTAATACTCTACTGCTTAACACAGGCCTTTCCACGAAGGGCGATTGGGTTATATCGACCACGTTACGCCACTGCATGTTGACTGATTGGCATATGTACTTAGGATGCACAAACGCTATCGAATTTTTTCTACCGACTGCGAACTATGTACAGATCTATTATATGGAAAACTCTGTTAGCTATGCGAGCTAACCAGTGGCGGAGACAAAGACCAAGAGAGGCCTAAGTTCATCAGTGAGATACGGTTGCGGCGGCAGAAATTCAACAGTCTACGGCGGCAAACAATAAATCCGGCACTGGAGCTAACCCAAACTAACTCTGTTCCCTCCGTGGATAGGCCTATATCCAGTAGAGGATGATTGTAAAGACCGATGTAGTAACAGGATTGCATAAACAGATAACGCACTGGTCGTGGCAAGCGTGACATTTGACTCGCCTCCTGTTCACAGACGTCAAGAAGTCCTTTGTCTGTCCGTCGGACCATCAGTCGCGGTGCGTCCTATATAATGCTGTCTTACCACAGCAGGATCGTTTCAAATCTGCCCAAACATAAACAGCGCGATACAACAGGATAGCCCAGCCACCCTCCGTGGATAGGCTTATGTACAGCAGTAGACGATTTAAAAAGTCGGTACACTACCTACCAGGGTCGCATAAACAGGCAATACATGGATCGTGTGGTAAGCGTGACATGTGATTCACCTCGTGTTTACACACGTCAAGAAGTCCGTCCGACCGACCGTCCGACCGTCAGTCACGGTGCGTCCTAGTGCCGTCTCACCATAACAGGATCGTTTCAAATCCGCCCAAACAAAAACAGAGCGATACAGCAGGATAAGGCAAGTGGACGGAAAAATACCTGCTTTCCTACCGGCCGGATGTGGATCACTTGCATGAGAGGCAGCGGGAGCGATTCTGTCGAGCAGTCTTTATTCACCTACGTGTTTCAGATTATAAAGCTCGCGCAATTTCGCCCCAAAAGAAATCAGGGTTGTAAAACGGATTGGTTGATGATTGGGAGAGTACGTATAGCAATCACTTAATTCTACATTTCTTACTTAATAATTACATGATTACAGTAAAATTTTTACTCGTAATACAAAACATTTATGATATAGGTTGACGAAAAAAACGAAATAAGAATTTTAGGTTGTACAATTTCAATACTAAACTTTCTAACATGATAAAATTAAAAATACCCTTTCTACTTTGTTGGTGAAATATCCCATGTCACATGGTACGTGTAATATTATATGTACCTACCTAGTCGCCTTTCTTGAAATGCTTATTTTATCATTTATTATGCACGATTCTACTAAATGCTAATTTTTGAGTTTAACATGGTTAAGTAAGTGCGTATTGGCCGGGTGGCTAGTTCTGTCAGAGTTTTAAGCCGTCTGAAGGCCTCTGACACGGCTAAACGGTTAAAACAACCAAAAAAGAAGTGGTCCAGTTTTTAAGTTTAACGAGATAGTTAATAAGATGTAATAGATATAGTGATGTGAGTGCGTTGCTCATCAATGTGACCACAGCCTTATCTGTTACATAAGCGAAGCGAAAAGTCTCCAAGTTTTCGTGTAATTCTTGTAGTTGTTCGCATTTATGTATGTAACCGCCTTTATTTCGGAGACGCAATAAATGTGAGACACTTCTTGCCTTCTTGGTGCTTTTCTTTTTATATCATTTTAAGTTTGGACTAGAAATCATAATTATTTTTAAATTTAAAAACACATGTTTTTCTTATAATTTAACATAGGTAATTGATTTAGCGATTGGTTTTATTTGAAGGCATGGAAATTTGGTTTCTTATTTATTTTATCCATTTATTTTTTAGGAGAAGCGTTTGTTCTAAAAACCGAAAGATATACCTACATTCAAATTAGTTTCCATAGAATTTTATCATAATGGGTTCAATTTTAAGTCAATTATTGGAAAAATATGTGGTGAATATCATGGGAATTACTTTTAACAGGCTACAGTAGTCGTACATTGGCAAAGTTGTGTACATAGGCATTGCATCTGTAAAAACCCTGTTCTGCATTTATTAATAATCATTAGCGACCCGCCCTTGCTTCGCACAGGTGTATTATACATATAAACCTTCCTCTTGAATCACTCTATCTATTAAATAATAAATAAATAAAAATTAGCTATGTTATTTCAGACACAAGTTCGTTTTGATATCTTTTCATTTAATAAGAGATCTGTTATTTTGGTTTTATTTTATCTATCTTGGATAATTGGCGATACGAGTACTGTACTGTACCAGCCTTTTTAATAGTCCACTGCAGGACGTAGGCCTACCCACGAAGGGTGATTGGGCCATATCCACCACGCTGGCCCAGTGCGGGTTGGTGGAATCACATACGGCATCGAATTTCTTCGAAATTCACAGGTTGCCTCACGATGTTTTCCTTTACCGAAAAGCCAGTGGTGTGGAATTCCGTACATAAATTCCAAAGAACTCATTGGTACGGGACCGGGGATTTGAACCCACGTCCTCACGATTGTAAGGCGGGTGTCACTACCTCTTGATCACCATGGCTTATACGAGTAACTACTTATTGTCAAAAGACCAATAGAGAATTCGACTCAGTAATGCAGTTTGTTTAATTTACATAATCATATGAAACAAGTATCGTATAAAATTAATATAGCATACCATAATCAGAAATGCGTGAATAATTTATACATGAGTTTACACACACATGAATAAATCAGAAAATCAGGCTGTATACAGAGTGTTTCTTTAAATGACGAACATATTCTAGGATATCACTATACCGTTTACTATGGGACTGCGATAAGTATCGCAAATCTGATCCGTACATTTTATCGCAAGTCGTCTTCGAGAAAATATTTATAGAGTCACAATCTTGCAAATAAAGTATCCGAGCCTAAACCTAGCCCAAGCTACGTAATGGGCAAGCTTCTTAGTTAGTCGTGGCGATTGCAAGTCGACTACAACGCCGCGCGTTGCCACAGTGCTCAGTACCAACCAAGCACTAATTGGGTGCGATATAACGTCGAGATTCGAGAAAACGGGTTTTTGTGAATTATTTAATGTAAAGAAATCAGCTGTTCCATTCAAAACTGCAACTTCGAATGGACAAAATATATGAAACAGCAGATTTTTTTCTCAAATTCCGAGGTTGTCCCTAAAAATTGTTCATAAGGATGGTCTGAATCATCCTTTTCGGCTTAGTACATCAGTTCTGGATACACCTGTATTTGACTCGGGAGAATGCTCGTCTTACAATGGGAGGCGTGGGTTTCAAACCCGGTCCCGTACCAATAAGTTGTTTTGGGATTTATTTATGTACGGATTTTTTCACCACTGGCTTTGCGGTGAAGGAAAGCATCGTGATCGTGATTTGTGACGCAACTTGTACTCGTATACGTCTCTAAAAGAAATTCGTTGGCGTGTATGAATTCGCCAACCCGCACTGGGCCAGCGTGCAGGATATGACACAATCGCCCTTCGTGGGATAGGCCTACCTAGCAGTTTAGCAGAGGACTATTAAAAGGCCGGTGCTGATAAGAATACCGAACATAAAAATATATTTCATTTTAGGTAGGTATTTTATTTTGCGTAATTACATTTTCTCCCTCATTTTTTTTTATTTCCGCTTAGCCCTATCACACAGTCACCCATCTTGAGGCATCCCCCGAACGTGACATTTACATATTTCTTATTCGTACCTTCCCTCGCGGCTACAATGACGCGTTGTTTAAGGGTTCCGTGTCTAAAAGGTAAAACGGAACGCAAAAGCTTAGATGTATAATTATTTTTTCGCTTTCGCAAAAAAATGTAAAACCGCCTTCCATCGTGTACAAAATTCGAATATTTCGCTCGAATCGTTTTACATTACATTATTTACATTATTGTTGATTTTTCAAAAACGGCTCAGACACCCCGGTAGTTACCCTTTTGAAAAAAAAAATCGATTCGTTTCTCAATTAGCGAAATTATCGATGAACATACACAAAAAAAAACGTACAGATGAACACAGAACCTCCTCCTTTTTGGAAGTCGGTTAAAAATCAATCCTTTAGGTGACAAAAGCTTCAAAACTCTGACTATGACAGTTAGTAAAAGCTTTGGGCCAATATCACCACTGCATGGCCACTAAGGTCGTTTCCCAAAGAGATGGTGCGATAAACTTGACAGCACGTAGTGACACCCACAGAATACACCATCACAACTGGAATAGCCAGAGCAGCAGTGAGACTCATCAGGTTAAATACAATTAATGGTTCATTCATAGTATTTTAATTAAGAAGCAAACCCGTGACTCAGAAGCACAGACATGGAAGCCGCAAGCAGAAATTAAGAGTACTGTGAGGTGACCACTGTTTTCGCGTTTTCTGTAGAACAAGAAGATAATTTTCAGTAAAGAGTTACTTTTTATGATAAACATTTCAAAAATTCTTCGCGGATGCAGGAATTTCCTGCATCCGCGAAGAATTTTTGAAATGTTTATCATAAAAAGTAACTCTTTGAGATAAACCTAGTGTGGGATGCACTATAAAATTTAAAAAAATCATTTAATTTTCAGTACATTATTGATAAAATTTACGTTCCGGGAGAAAACTCTTTTCACCCCATAAATTGTAATTAAATGTTATGTTTTTGGTGTCAATCGCTTAAGTAAGAAATATTGCACGTCCGCACGTCTTATTTTTTTTCAGAAAAGTATAGTTTTCTTAAACCTACTTTTTAGCCAAAGTATTTAGCAAAAATTACTTTTTAGAGGCTTATTACTTTAAAGTAATTTAAAAAACTATAAAAACATAGACGTATTAACCTAGCTAATGAAGTGCTGATCACATGAAAAAAAATCACTTAAACCTGATAATATTTAGAACTGCTTATTGTTTTTGTAAAGACAAGTTGGCACCTCACACTCGTGTTAACATCAAATGCAATACATGTGTTGATATCTACCTCTAGTTCTGGCTACCAGATCTAACATAATAAAAAAAATCAAAAACATTACTCAAAATGAATTGAAAATTTATTGAAAAAAATGCATGAATGCCAAATGCAGAATTTTTCATGATACCTTCTTGTTTCAGGTAAGACCCGTTATCCTTTACAACTCCAGCCGGAATATTTCATAAGGAATCCTGGTAAGTCAAGACACCCTTTTACTTCCATTATGACCCTTAAAAACATGATGTTAGGGGCGATTTTACTGATTTAGGAGTCACTTCTTAAAATTTAATTACAAAGAAATACAATAAAGAAAAATAAGGAAATATCGCGCATAATTTCGGCGGGAAAACGTAGCAGCATTATGCTAAGTATATTATTTGGGGGTTGGGAAATATTTTTCCGTAGAATAAATACATCTGTTTGGGAATTGATTAAGCAAATATCGTAACAAAAGTAATAAAATCAGATCAGTAAAACTTTTAATTTATCCGGTCATTTAGGCTTTTTAGCTCAATTAGGCATAAAGATTTCGAAGGAAGCTAAAAACGAATAAAGATGTGTGGCAAAATGATGTCTTGACAAACTCACACTTTGGCTTTGTTCAAAACTATCATAGTCTCAAAAATATACTAGTGTTAGAATTACTCAAGGCCAAACTATACCTTCAATCCATTCGATATACTTTGAAACTCTAGTATACACTCCTGCAGTCATCTTCCTTCCACAATCCCTCCCAAACGACGTGACACCAACAACCTTGTGAAGAGGGAACGAGTTAATACAATCTACTCTATCCACCATGAATTGCAAAGGCCCTCCTGAGTCGCCTTGGCAAGTATCCCTTCCCCCATGCACGTAATCTCCAGCACAAAGCTGCGTTTCAGTTATCCCTTTAGCTATAATCTTCTTTCTTATCAGCGACGCCATTGATTTGTTACACACTGCACTAGCTACTAAATCTACATCAACTTTCATCAAAGTCTGACTCCCGCTCGGTGCTCCAGTTTGCGTCACTCCAAAGCCTATCGCGGTTAGATTGACTTCTCCAGTGTCATCTTCTAAATTGAGACAGGCGATTCTAATATCCCGTGACAGAATGAATGGTGGATCAGCTTTCATTAACGCGATGTCGTTGTATTTCGAAGGGGGTTTGAATTCTGGGTGTACGATTACCATAGCAACATTTCTCTCTTGAGCCATTTCGTCTACTTCATCAAACTCGAAGGTTGCTGTACCGACTCTTAAGACACTGGCAGGTCCTGTTGCTGGGTCTTCTTTGCAGTGAGCCGCTGTCATAACCCAACTGTCACTTATAAGTGTTCCTCCACATTTCCAGACCGGATTTTCTTTGTTATTCTTCCGAAACCCGATCAGCACCATATGCGGGTACAGGAGAAAGTCTATAGGGACTCGTATTCTGAATTTTGGGTATAGCACGTTGTGACATTCTAGCATTGACTGACCGTAGTTCCTGCATGCTTGGAATGATTTTTCCCCGACTGTTTCGACTGAAAACAGGCGAATAACTGCGAGGAAAATTATGCTCGGCAGCATTTTTCTTGATTATGGCATGGTTTAGCGTCCACTCTCCGTAGAGGCCGATAAGAGTGATTAGTCACAGAGGGTTAATGGATTTATAAGCAGTTGTAATCATGAAATGCGGTGGAGCGAATGAAAGGCGTTGCTAATGTATGTAACAAACAAGATGTATTGATAAATTGGATATGTATGTCGCGGATTCAGATGGATTAGAATCCGCGTGGTTATCGTCGTTGTCCGCCATCGTCGATATTATCACTAGTCAGTGCGCACAAGTGGCGCAGGCGCTGTCTCGAGGAAGACTGAAGTGAATTCAAGTCAGACCTCGAATGAACGCACTACTGACCGATAAAAGACAACTTCATTCGATCATCCATTCAATCAACACAGAAAACAAATCTTGCGTTCACACTGTGTTGCCATTGGAATCCATTGAAAAACTACTCGAATAAAACATTCCTCCAACACGGCCATTCTGCCATTCAACGCGCTCTCGCGTTGTTTTCCAATATGCAACTTAACAGATACCAATCAACAACACAGCTATAGCGTTAGTTCAGTCCGTAGCTTTCAACCGCAGACGATTTCAAAGAGATTTAAGTCGTTTCAATGACAAACGCAAAGCGTAGAGCTTTCAGCATAACATAGTGGTCGACACGAGTCTTCTACTCAGCTTGGCGCAAAGCGTCGTAAGCTTACAGCAACTAGAAGTCAGTACGAGATACCGTACAAACTTGTAACACGTGAAGCGTTACAGCTTTCAACGATACCGTCGGACAAAGCGGCAAAGCTAACTCCTGCAAAGCGTATAGCAGCTTTCTTCAACCAGAAATAGTACAA
The DNA here is from genome assembly GCA_964007245.1 of Hypomecis atomaria. Taxonomy (NCBI): domain Eukaryota; kingdom Metazoa; phylum Arthropoda; class Insecta; order Lepidoptera; family Geometridae; genus Hypomecis; species Hypomecis atomaria. Next base: position 20,996,835 of record OZ023279.1, read on the forward strand.
GCAGTACAAACTGCAGCTTTCAACAATGCCTTCGGATAAAGCGGCAAAGCTTTCAATCCGTAATTCTAGTAAAGCGTAGCAGCTTTCAACAATACCTTCGGATAAAGCGGCAAAGCTTTCAATCCGTAATTCTAGTAAAGCGTAGCAGCTTTCAACAACTCACATGAGGACAAGCCTCCCAACAAAGCGTTAAAGCTTTCAATCTGTAATTCTAGTAAAACGTAGCAGATTTCAACAACTCACATGAGGACAAGCCTCCCAACAAAGCGTTAAAGCTTTCAATCTGTAATTCTAGTAAAACGTAGCAGATTTCAACAACTCACATGAGGACAAGCCTCCCAACAAAGCGTTAAAGCTTTCAATCTGTAATTCTAGTAAAACGTAGCAGATTTCAACAGCTCACATGAGGACAAGCCTCCCAACAAAGCGTTAAAGCTTTCAATCTGTAATTCTAGTAAAACGTAGCAGATTTCAACAACTCACATGAGGACAAGCCTCCCAACAAAGCGTTAAAGCTTTCAATCTGTAATTCTAGTAAAACGTAGCAGATTTCAACAACTCACATGAGGACAAGCCTCCCAACAAAGCGTTAAAGCTTTCAATCTGTAATTCTAGTAAAACGTAGCAGATTTCAACAGCTCACATGAGGACAAGCCTCCCAACAAAGCGTTAAAGCTTTCAATCTGTAATTCTAGTAAAACGTAGCAGATTTCAACAACTCACATGAGGACAAGCCTCCCAACAAAGCGTTAAAGCTTTCAATCTGTAATTCTAGTAAAACGTAGCAGATTTCAACAGCTCACATGAGGACAAGCCTCCCAACAAAGCGTTAAAGCTTTCAATCTGTAATTCTAGTAAAACGTAGCAGATTTCAACAACTCACATGAGGACAAGCCTCCCAACAAAGCGTTAAAGCTTTCAATCTGTAATTCTAGTAAAACGTAGCAGATTTCAACAGCTCACATGAGGACAAGCCTCCCAACAAAGCGTTAAAGCTTTCAATACAACAGCTTGTCAATCAGCAATAATCACAAAGTCGTTCATTCAACTTGATTCACATTATTATAGTGAATTTAAACTATCCATAGATAGACAACAAAACACAATTCTAACAAATCTTCTACACATCATATTTACAGAGTCAAAACAGTAGGTAATGCTTCGGTTTTAGTTCAGAGAGTCGAGTGGGAGTTTTGCAAATCAAATCATATTACTCTTACATCGCGTTGACCAAGCGCGCCGAGCACAAAATCGTGCACGACACACACACTTGACTAAGCCAATCACAGACGTTGCCGCGCTTGTGTTTGATCGATTTGGCGCTCGTTATATTACCGTAAATAAAACTCACACTGACCTATTCAGTTTTCCGTACGAGACACAAGATGGCGCTGTGCCATTTCCATAAAAATCATTTCAAACTTAAACGCGATCGAGCAGGTTTCGAACATTGTTAAAATCTGCCACTCAGCCCTCAGCTAATTTAGTTATTAATCGTCGTTTAACTTGATAGGACCCAGACATTCGGATTGTTCTGACAGGCTAAATGGATATAATTTACGCAATATTTAATGGCAAACGCACTGGCCACGCCCCATGATATTGGTTCAACCAAGGACCGCTATACTTTTAAACAATTTATTATACGGGAATTTCTTTGAACCAAAATCAGATCACCTACTACGAAAGAATGAATCGCGACATTGTTGGCGTCAAAACGTGCGCTATCTTTTGCTGCTTGCTCGTCCATCCTGCTTTTTGCTATAAGCTCTGCCAGTGGTAAATCTGGTTCAACTTTTGAGTTTGTGGTAACAAAGTTTAGGTTTGGTGGACACTTGTTGCAGCCTGCCAAATATTGGAAAAGGAAACCGTCCTTTTTGAAACTGCAATACAGAGTGAGATAAACGTCGCCTATAACAGACTTCCAAAATTTAAGTAGGTACCCTCATATTTTTTTTTTCGTACCTAACTAAAAAAAGGTTGGTAAGTACCGACATGATCCGCTCAACCTGTACGTTAGCCCGACTGGTGCCACTGGCGATATTTCGTTTGTAATTTAGGATTTTTGAAGCCTTTTGTTCGTTCGTTTAGTTGTTTTGTGAAACAAATAGCTAGAAATCAGAATGCCCAGGTTTATGCCCACTAAGCATGAAACCCGCAATAAGTTGTAGCAAGTTCGTATATGGCACATTTGCAAATTTCAAACATCATGTTCCAGGAACACGTCAGTTACATAGATTTTACTATTATGTTGAAACCCACCAAAAAGTTATTTTATTATGTTACTGCTACACTTCGCACGAAAGCTTACACTTCAACCTTGCAGGGATACAGCCTCCCAAACATACCCAAATTTAAGTAACTAACTTTGTTGCAAAAATGCGATTGGGACGTTACAAAAATAAAACTTTGCAGGAATAAAACTTTACTTACTTCACTGTCCGGCATTGTTAGGTACTTTACAAGTGAAAGTCACTGGATATGTTACACTGCAACATTGCGACAATACTTCTATTGCTACATTTTTTTTTTCAACCTTCCTACAACATCTCGAGTTGCTCCCGTTATTTACCCAACCTATGCAACGTTGCTGGACCTTCCAACCTACAAATGTAACTTTGCGACAGCTAAATAAATGCAAGCCTCGTGCAAGTTTCATTTGTAACCTCTTAGCAAGATAGATGAGAATTTAAAGTTGTGGAAATGTTAAACGTTATACTTGCGGAAAGTTAACTTTACAATTTTCAGATATGTTTCATGTGTAATGTTACTGCAACTTCGCGTTTTAAAGCTATAAAAAGTTTTGGTGATCAGCTCTGAGCAAGCTACAGGGTTCATCTACAGCGCGGCCGTTAGGGCCTCGTTTCAAGCCCGCTGTAAGCCTGAATGAACGCCGCAACCCTACACCTGCAAGTAACAAGCTCGTTGATGTTACCCTTAGTAATGTCACTGCAACCTTTGCGCGCTTAGCGGGTGACAATATGAAAATTCGGTCGGATTGTTACTTGCCACTCAAGAGACACTTTGAGTGATACCTTCATCTTTTGCGCTGTTACAGCAGCAGACAATGTCGTTTTAAATTAACTAAGTTATTAAAATAGTGAAATCGGCAATCTGTTGGTGAATTTTAGGTTGCTAAAAATTAGAAGGTTATTCACTTTTCGATTTATCATTCTGTCACTTAAAGCAATTGTGAGGCGCCAACCTGACCACACAAAAACAACAAGCCGTCATCCCCCTCCAAATATTATCCGACACGTGTTTTCTTTTTCATGTACTCGGCAATTCAATCTCCAGGATAACACGTCCTAGTTTTCACAGCTTTTTCAAATGACTTCAAACTACAAGCCGCCAAAATGTCACATTTTTACGCAATAACCTGGTCGAAATCTTAAACCAAAAACCCTTCCAAAAAAAATCAAGACGCACAAGCGCGCAATACTCATTTAAGCGTAAACTGGCACCAAAAACGCAACATTCCGCTACAATTCAATAGACAAAAAGAGCCTTCCTCCGGAACGCAAATTCTATCAAAAATGAACCGAACATCCCCTCAATGTTTCTCAAAAAAACGCGAAAACACAAGTCGATTCACGAGCCTCTTCAGTTTTTTTATTATCGGGTAAATGCTCAAATGTCTGTCGAGTGCCACAAAATTACTAGGGGTATTTTTAAGTAATTTCGAACGTACCTGAACATCCATGATGCCGGATAAAACTACCTCGATTTTGTTAGACTCGCTCCAGCCGGTCTCCAGTCGATCAATTAGCGCCAACTTGTTGCTCGAATACTCGATGTAGGTAGTCACCTGGTCACTTTTTTAGTCCACCATATCACGGAACAAGTCGTGGAACCTCTTCGTTGACGCAAACTGCCGAGTGAGTCGAATCTTCAGTTCTTCCCAAGTGGTACACAAAGGGTAAGAACGCGCCGGCCATTTCTTCGCACGTCCTTGCAAATGCGTGAAACAAGCATCTCTGGTCTCGTAGTCTGTCCATGAATTGTTATTCCGATGATAGTCGATTTCTTCACACCATTGAGCCGCGGTAAATTGACACTCATCGGGATCAAATGGCGGTAGGTAAATCTTCAGTTCAGGTTCAGAAGCGCTCGTAGACGGTTTCTGGTTAGTCTGGATACAAGACATCATATTTTACAAAAATGCCGCCCACGTATCGCTATCTGGCAGGCTATGTCCATCATTTCTCGACGTCGATGGTTCTTTCGGGATATTTTCTTGATCTTGATATCCCGGCGTAAAATATCCTTGGTTATGGGTAGCTGGTGTCACGGTAGACGCGCAGGGTGCTTGTGGAAGTGATCCCACCGCTGCTGTCGCGGATTCAGATGGATTAGAATCCGCGTGGTTATCGTCGTTGTCCGCCATCGTCGATATTATCACTTGTCAGAGCGCACAAGTGGCGCAGGCGCTGTCTCGAGGAAGACTGAAGTGAATTCAAGTCAGACCTCGAATGAACGCACTACTGACCGATAAAAGACAACTTCATTCGATCATCCATTCAATCAACACAGAAAACAAACTCTTGCGTTCACACTGTGTTGCCATTGGAATCCATTGAAAAACTACTCGAATAAAACATTCCTCCAACATGTAGTTTGTAGTTCAGGCTGCTTAACTAAAGTACCTAGTTGTTTCTATTATGGAGCATGTATTTGAGGTGGATATTTAAAAATTATAGATATTAGTTCTAAATCGTGTGTCGAGTGTTAATCCAAGCTTGATTCCTTTAACGTATTATTATATTATTTATTTATCATTATCGATCAAGACATCCATGCTAGACATAGGCGAATAGACTTTCAAAGAGACAGTTTGGTAGTGAATCACGTCTAACGTAGGTACTCGTAGATAGGAAGTTTTCGTCGGTAGATGTTTTACACTGCGCTTGCGTATCTGTAATCTCCATTTAAGATTGTTACAGCCTCATCGGCCCACTGTTACTTTGACTTGCTGATTATTATAACTTTGGAAATCTGAAATTGTTTGCCAGGGGATATTTCTAAAATAAAAATATTTTTGTAGAATATTACTAAAATAAAATTGCCAAACACCAAAAACTACTAATTATAAATATTTTTGTCGATCAGGTCTCTAGTAATATTTCGTAGATGGCAACTTTTTCCTTCTACACAACTGACAAACATTCAAGAGAAACTCTCACAATGTCCGCAGCACTGAATATAAACCAAGCTGAATATAAATGAAACTGAATTCGTAATTTCCTTGCAAAATGCAGTAGTTTTTGCTCAAGATATTCTTAAGTAGCGAAATACCATTAAATCTAAAAACACTAGAGTATTAAGCGTGCATTTCTGAGACGGGAGAGTTCTGAGGGAACTTAAGGCCCATATCACAGCGAAACCGCGATTTTGACCAATTTCGGCGTTCTTTTTCTGATAAACTAACAACAAACAACTGCTTTAACTTATTGAAAAATTGAAAACAAATATTATTATTGTCGGTAGCATTTTCTAATTTTAGATTTTGTTTTCTTTTTTCATATTAACTTCAAAATTTCAAAGCCAGTCTTTCGAAAAAAGGGTGGTTTTTGAGCCCATTTATTGAAGTATAGGCAAAGCATATGAATTAAAAAAAAATACTTTGATATGTGTTATATTCTTAATTGAACGTTAGCATTTTCAAAATTTCAATACATGTTTGTGTTTTTACAAAAAAAAAATCTAATTCAGCAGCCCAAAACTGCTAAAAACGCCCCGATACAGCTGCGAATATCTCTTTTCCACATTATTATTTTGATGCAAATTTTATACCAAAATAAAGTTTAATTTATAAATAATTAGAAAATTGTGCCGTGGGGTGCCGGCAGAGTAGAATAGCACCCCCCTCTAGTACCAGGTGTCGTAGGAACCGACTGAGGTACAGCGGAACCGACTAATGGCGGTATAACCATTCAAATAAAAACGTAGCTAAAATGGCACAGGGCAGGGATGGGGAGCAGCATCCCTGTCGCGAAGCTACGTTTCTGCGATCGCCACCACGCCTGCCCAGCGCGGCGATTATGGGCAAAAACCCCGATATGGAAAAACCAAATAGACCAGGCCCCCAGTCCCCAGCAGCTCCGCTAGCCCGGGGCTACGGTAGCGGCCCCGGTAACGGCGGAGAAGGGGGTGCTAAGAATCGCTGGCAGACGCCCGGCTACCACTCCCGTAAACGACGACTGGCCCTGGTAACACACAATGTGCGCACGTTGAGGACTGACGAGAAGATTGCTGAGCTGGAAGAAGAGTTGAGTAGGTTGCGTTGGGATATTGTGGGGTTGTCTGAAGTCCGTAGAGAGGGGGAGGACACGATAACCTTAAATTCCGGCAACCTGCTTTACTACCGGGAAGGTGACCAACGGTCCCAAGGTGGTGTTGGCTTTCTCGTTCACAAGTCCCTCACCAACAACATTATTACCATCGAAAGTGTGTCGAGCAGGGTGGTATACCTAATACTCAGAATATCCAAGAGGTATTCGCTGAAGGTCATTCAGGTATACGCACCGACATCGTCACACCCAGATGATGAGGTGGAGACTATGTATGAGGACGTAAGTCGGGCCATTCATATGTCTAAGACCCACTTCACTGTTGTTATGGGGGACTTCAACGCAAAGTTGGGTAGAAAAAACGACGATGAGCTGAGGGTGGGGCAATTTGGATATGGGCAACGGAACCCTAGGGGCCAGAGGCTGGCTGACTTTCTGGAGAGAGAGGAACTCTTTATGATGAACTCTTTCTTCCAGAAGCCGCCTCACAGGAAATGGACCTGGATGAGCCCTGATGGTTCCACGAAAAACGAGATAGACTTCATCATGACCACCGAGAGACGAATATTTAATGATGTCTCCGTGATCCACAGGGTGAAAACCGGCAGCGATCACAGAATTGTACGAGGCACATTAGATATTAATGTTAAGCTCGAAAGGTCCCGCCTGATGAAGTCCACACTCCGACCTACTCGTGAACATATCCAAAACCCCGAGGACTTTCAGCTCGAGCTCTCGAATCGTTTTGCTTGCCTAGAGAACCTTGCGTCGGTGGACGAGATCAACAACGGGCTCGTAGAAACTGTCCAAACGGTGGGTGCTAAGTTCTTTAGACCCCGCCGTTCAAATAAACCGCAGAAATTCTCCGATCACACTGTAAATCTCATGGCCGAACGACGCTCGCTAAGATTGCAGTTTTCCGATGATGCAAAGTCATATAGGCGTCTCAATAGACAAATTTCGAAATCCTTGCGGCACGACATCCGTCTTTTTAATACTAAACATATTAAAAAGACAATAGAGCGGAACAAAGGCTCCAAAGTGTTCGCAAGAGATTTGTCTATTGGACAAAGCCAATTGACAAAGCTGAAGAGAGAAGATGGAAGTTTAGCGTCGACCAAGGCAGAGGTATTAGAGGAGATCGAAAGGTTCTATGGACAGTTATACGCTTCGGTCGCTAAGCCTGTTAGCAGCGCGGCCAAAGATCCAAGAGCCAAGCTGACCCGACACTTCACCGAAGATATCCCAGACATCAGCCTGTACGAGATTAGAATGGCCCTGAATCAGCTTAAGAACAACAAGGCGCCGGGTGATGACGGTATCACATCAGAGCTCCTGAGAGCGGGTGGAACACCGGTACTAAAAGTCCTCCAGAAGCTTTTTAACACCGTCGTCCTCGAGGGCATCACGCCAGAAGCATGGAACAGAAGCGTGGTGGTGTTGTTTTTCAAGAAAGGTGACAACACCTTATTGAAGAACTACAGACCCATCTCGCTTCTGAGCCATGTTTATAAGCTGTTTTCAAGGGTCATTACGAATCGTCTCGAGCGCAGGCTTGATGACTTCCAGCCTTCCGAACAAGCCGGTTTCCGAAAGGGCTTTAGTACCATGGACCACATTCATACGCTACGGCAGGTTATACAGAAGACCGAAGAGTATAACTTGCCACTTTGCTTAGCGTTTGTGGACTATGAGAAAGCCTTTGATTCGGTCGAGACTTGGGCTGTGCTCGAGTCTCTCCAACGATGCCGTATTGACTATCGGTACATCGAAGTGTTGAAGTGCTTGTATAATAACGCCACTATGTCGGTCCGAGTACAGGAAGAGAGCTCCAAGGCGATCCCTTTAAAAAGAGGCGTAAGACAGGGAGACGTAATTTCTCCGAAACTGTTTACGGCTACTTTGGAGAACGCCTTCAAGCTCCTGGAATGGAAAGGATTCGGCATCAATGTCAATGGCGAATACCTCACTCACCTTCGGTTTGCCGACGATATAGTAGTCATGGCAAAATCGATGGAAGAGCTCAGCACGATGCTCGAAGGCCTCAATCGGGTTTCTCAACAGGTGGGTCTTAAGATGAACATGGACAAGACGAAAGTTATGTGTAATTCCCATGTTGTACCCACCCCGATCTCTGTTGGGAACTCGGTTCTTGAAGTCGTTGACTCGTACGTCTACCTAGGACAAGTAGTCCAGTTAGGTAGGTCCGACTTCAAGAAAGAGGCAAATCGCCGAATCCAACTTGGCTGGGCAGCGTTCGGAAAATTGCGTAGCGTCTTCTCGTCCGACATACCTCAGTGCCTTAAGTCGAAAGTTTTCGACCAGTGTGTGTTGCCAGTGATGACTTATGGCACAGAAACGTGGTCTCTCACTATGGGCCTTATTGGTAAGCTCCAAGTAGCCCAACGAGCTATGGAGAGGGCTATGCTCGGAGTCTCTCTGCGAGATCGAATCAGAAATGAGGAGATCCGTAGAAGAACCAAAGTTACCGACATAGCCCAACGGATTGGCAAGTTGAAATGGCAATGGGCAGGGCACATAGCGCGGAGGACTGATGACCGATGGGGTCGAAAAGTTCTCGAGTGGAGACCACGTACCGGCAAGCGCAGCGTAGGACGTCCACCCACAAGGTGGACGGATGACCTCATTAAGACCGCAGGATCGCGCTGGATGCAAGCCGCTTCCAACCGGTCTTATTGGAGATCCATAGGGGAGGCCTATGTCCAGCAGTGGACTTCTTATGGCTGATGGATAGAAAATTGTAATATTTTTTAAAATAACATGTCAAAAAACTTAAAATAAAGCCATCTATAACCGCCGAAAATACTACAAAACGCGATGTATTGACCGTACGGATTCAGTACCGCGCGAGCGCTCGTCGAGGTCGGATCTATGTCGGATTTTTGAATACCAGACAATAATGCGTTAACGTTATACTGCGCTCAACAAATATTGATCTCGTGAGTATAAATTTAGTGATTAATATAATATTGAACAATTTTGTGTGGTGACCTATTTTATGATGTTTATAATCTGAAATCGTGAACGGTACCTATTTTATATTCATTACATTTTGATCGCACTGGATGCAAGCCGCTTCCAGCTGGTCTTATTGGAGATCCATAGGAAAGGCTTATATCCAGCAGTGGACGTCCTTTGGCTGATGTATAGATGGATGGATGGATGATATTTAAATCTTAGGTGAAAGCCGTATTATTTTTAATTAATTAATAACTGTCGGATAGAAATTTGTGTATTTTCAGTAGGTATTTATTTATATGTTTAATGTGAGTACCACATGCAAATATTTTTGTAAATCTTAATTGATATTGAACAATTTGGATTTTATTGAATACAGTCTATTTCTTTATTTTATTTATTTTTTTAGTTTAAGTTTAGTTTATATAATCTGAAATTGTGAATGATACACTTATTCATTACACTTTGATCTTAGCCAAAAGTGCGGAGACATAACCTAGCATATAACTATGACTTTGTTATTTTGTTTGACAATAATATTTTGATTTCATTGTGATTGTATCTGTTAAAAACATAATAGATTCTTGGTATCATAAAAGTGAGAGAATTAAAGTTCAATACAATAGTGGCACGTGCCCCAAGCAAATAACAAAAACAAAAGAATCTTGCTATTTATGACTTCAGGTGTCTTTCTTTGAAGACATGCCAAATATCCGGGTGTATTTCCAAGAACAAGACCTGTGGTGTAGGCAGTAAATTGTTTTTTTTTTTATATATTTCTAGCATGGGTCGAAAAGATCCTGTGTACAGATGTGTGAAAAAAAGAAGATTTCCTGCATCACTGAAAAAAACACATGAAGCAAGGCAAAGCTACGTTTAACATCATCAATATATCATAATATGTACATAATTATGAATTTGAATGATTAATAATAATATGAGCCTTATTTTAAAGATATTATCTATACCAATATTATAAAGAGGAAAGATTTGATTGTTTGTTTGTTTGCATTGAATAGGCTCTGAAACTACTGAACCGAATTGAAAAATTCTTTCACTGTTGGTAAGCTACACAATCCCCGGGTGCCATAGGCTAGATTCTATTTTAAAAAAATAGGAAGGCTGCTAGTACTTAGTAATTATAGTTATGTTTCAGAAAAACACTCAAATCCGATATGGCTTCATGTTCATCTCCAGTAGATAAGAAAGACATCAATATCGATGGAGATTTAAATAATAATATACTTAGGTATCGATATAGATAAATTAAGATTTCAATGTACGTAAAAGTAAAACATGTACCTAAGTGTAGAAGTATAGTTGCATAGTTATAATCCGTGACTTATAAAGATGTGAGTGATTCGAATTTCATCGCATGTAAATCAAATTATTCGAATGTAAGGGAAAATAAATGTGTGATTCATTAAATTACATAACATTATTTAATTTTTAATCAATGTTCCTCAAAATTTAAGATCCTTACATGGTTTAGTATCAACATTCCTAAAAACAATGCAATTCAAAAAGAGCGCCGCAGGTGTTTCGACGATTCGCAATAAAAATAGGGCAAGATTTATGACCTCAGGTATCCTTCTTAGAAGTTACCGCGTCTTGAAGATTTAGTACCTACAAAACAAATTACCTCTTTGTATACTGACTCAATAAATAAATAATATTGATAAAATATAATTTCTGATTAGAATTAACCAAATACTTACTGTGATTTGTAATGAACCAAACAAATAGAATAAATTTTCAATTTATCAGTAAGTCGCTGCGGTGATAATTCGGGAAAAATGATAATTTAGATAGAAAATATGTTAAAGTGGAAATAAACAGTTACAGGAAACAAATTTAAGATACAAAAACAGTTACACCAAGCCACAGTTCAATATCTGTATCTAATAATTAAATAATAGTAAAAGTATCAAGACCGTTCAGTGACTGCAGCTGCACAGCGCCGTGGCCATAAAACTCCGGTCGAGTCGCCGCCGTGCGTAAAACCCGATTTTGAGATAGACAATTTCGCTATAGCCCTCTTAAACCCAATTCTGTTTGCTAGCCGTCAGCTGTTTTACCTGGGTATTCTCTTTAAGAGGGTGACCAAATTGTGACAAGGATAGTCAATTACTTTCAAATATAGGAAAAATATTTTACAGAAATAAAGACTTCACTTTGCTCACAACTTTAGAATATAATTAATTTTGACGCAATTTCAGTGTATCCCGCGTATCGAAACTTATATTTTCGTCATATCCGAATTACGCGATTGCTCAATGTTGTTTAACCACAATATTTATTACACGAGTAATTTTCACTGGCCACTCACTGACTAGCAATAAATATTCTTTATTCTGAACTAAGTCTGTTGTAACATCGACATTGTTTATAACACGTATTAGGTATATCTTGTACAGGTCTTTTAATTGTTCACTGCTGAACATATGACCTTACGATTGCAAGGCGAGGCTTTCTACCACTTGATCACCACAGCTTACTCTATATATCTATATCATGCACCTCTAATACTTTTGAAAGTATTGATACTTTTGCATAAATAATGCCCTTTTTTTGGCCCTGAGCACATCGATTTTTTTTCTCTCGAACCCTTTTGACTCAAGCAGGCATATGTGTGTTTGTAAAATATAAAAGTAAAACTTTTAATGAAACTGTCTGTTTTGTCCTAGTAAGTACAGAAATAATGGTCACTCGACCTCCGCTGCAGTGTTCAAACAAAAATCGCTGCGCTGCTCACTCGGACCGCGGCAAACTTTAATCAGCACTTCTTATAACTAAAACGTGATGTCGAACCTCCGTGGAAAGTAATAAGTCCATTTTATTGAAAAGAGGAAAGACGGGACTTACCCTAAAATACGGAAGAACGTGGCACTTTTTCTTTTCTAACCCTTTTTGTGGCTTGGATGACATAGAACAGATTATTTTCTGAGTAACTAATAAATAACGGCTTCCGATGAGGTAGACTGACATTAAGATAAAGCAGTAGTAGCGTCATGCAACCCGCCAGCGAATCTGGTTTCCAATGTGGCCTTGCAATGCCACAGAACTCTTCATTTTCTTACAAACAACCACAACAGAATGGGCTGCCGACCAGGTTTATTGGAAATCCATAATGGAGGCCTATGTCCACCTGTGTTCGTCCTACGGCTTATAGAGAGATGGAAAAGCAATAGTAACTATTTTGATGACGTCTTATCTACAGTTCCTAATTGTAAGTTGAATCGAGCGTTTAGAAAAGTATAAAATGTCCTGCAATTCCCACTCCACAATAGGAGCGTTCCAGTCGCACAGTAAACAGCATTAGCGGTTCCGCTGTAGGATTCCTGTATAAAGGCCGATATCAACCCACATGTGTTCCGATTGCACCCTGCAATCCGCTCTACATGGATGTGACAGTATGCATGGACTTGGCAACATTTCACACTACAGATTTCAGTATCCGCTTAAAAATGTGTAACGATCCCTGGATACAGCAAATACAATGTTGACGGTTCCAGTCACACAGTAAACATCATCCACACTTATGTTTTTCGATTATTATACTCGTAATACTGACGATATCGTGACCATGGCGATGTAAGTACATATACTATTCAGTATTGTACTCTACTAGATAATCTAATGTTTTTTGTAAAATGTTTTTTGTAAATAGTGGTAACTCTGCACTCGAGCCCCAAGACACAAGCCTAACTTAGTTTGGGGCTCACAGCTAATCTATTTGGAAATGCATGTCTAACAGAAGGCAAAACTGTCATGTATTAGATGAATTCATAGTACCTAGTTTTTCGCTTTAAGCTCTTAGTATAGTTTTGTATTTCTACTTACTGGTTTGCTGCAAAAAGAGCAGCTACAATATCCCATTTGTAGAGAATTATCAGCTGACATGGAGATAATTAATTTTGGTACCAAAGTTAAGGTACTCGTAACACTAATTCAATCATTCTTGGTGCCTAGAGTAAATTTTTAATAAAAGGTGTCCATTAATAACATATCGGTGTCTCTAAATATGGCCTAAAGCAACATCAGTATCTGTTTCATAATACAGCATCTGTTTGAGTTGCTGTATTTCCTCAAAAAGAGACCGTTGCGGTCGCACAGTAAACAGCATTAGAAGTTACGCTGTAGTAATCCTGAGTAAAGTTTGAAATCAATCCCTTAAACAGGCATGATGCTTCATGTATTCTCACAAAATTTTGCAGACAAAATATACCGTATCCTGACTTCTCAGCTCATGCAACAGTGGCGACCTCTCTAGAATCTGGTGTATTGTGCATCCCGTCGATTAATACCGGCGGCACACAAAGAAAAAAACTAAACCCGTAACGTGGCCAGGAGAAATTGAAAAACGCCTCACACTTTGGTAGAATTTTCTCTTGGGAATAACTCGGAAGTTCCGCCCAGGGAGGTGATATCGGTGGAGAGGATTTGTAATATTAACTGGTTTTGTAGAAAGGAATAAGGATGCAGAGACGCTTCGCTCAATCAATAGGCTTGTACCTGTATGAGCCCTTTTTTAATAGTCAAGATAGAATTAGTTTAGAAAATAATCGGCCAAGTACGAGTCGGACTCGAAGGGTTCTGCATCGTATGGGAGCCCCCCCTTAATATATATTATTTTAATTTAATTATTTATTTTTGAAGTAAATATACACCTAAATATTCTGTGAAAATTTGAAGCATCCTTGCTACCTGTTGTCGTTATTAATATCGAGCGAAAAAAATCACGTTTCTTGTTGAAGCCCCCCCGTAAATATTTATTTTATTCTGTTTTTAGTATTTGTTGTTATGGCGACAACAGAAAAAGGTATCTCTTTTGTGAAAATTTCAACATTCTATCAGCTCATGAGATACAGCCTGATGACAGACAGACGGATGGACAGCGGAGTCTTAGTAATAAGGTCCCGTTTTTACCCTTTATTGGGCATGGAACCCTAAAAATTGATTATGAAATCAATCATTATCTGAACTACACAGTCGCAGATTTTACTAGGCAGCATTTGGTGATTCCAAGATGAAATTCTTGTATTTGATCGCACCCAACCTAATGCACCTCCCTCTTATTAGCGCAGTATTCTATTCAATGCTCTTCCAATAGATACAGCGCGGCGACTATAAGTCGCTACGAGTACGTCAATTACTGTCAATCTCGCGGGACACTTTTATTAAAGTCGCATTTAGGTCGCGTCAATTAGAGCCATGTTAGAATACTGATTGTTTTTCATTATTTTCATAAATTAAACTGCGACAGTAAGGGATTATTGTGCAAAGTTTTATAACATTATTTATTGTTTTTTCTTAGGACTAGCTCTAGACTTTTTTTGACTAACTTCGAACTTGACTAGCTAGATCTTTTTGATGAATCTAATCGACGTATAGGCCTATCAAATTTCTTGACGTCGCGCAGATATTTTGTGACCTTCAATTAGGATTGGGTCCCATAAATTGAGTTCGTCCACCAGGATCCCTCAGACTGATCCCCCAGAGGATCCCCGTGAACTCATCTGTTCACCAGGATCCCCTCTAAAGAAGAGTAAGCAAATAAAGATGTTGTCACATTGATTTATATTGACATAAAAATATGATATTTCCATGTCAAACGGAATATTCGTACTTAAAAAGGGGAAAATCTAAATTTACCTACAAACAAAATATAAGAGGAGAGTGGTCATGTAATGTGGTGCACAGGGTGAACTGCCATTATAACCTACGGATTATTTTACTGATAGATCAAAAAACGTATATCAAGTATGAATTGGGTCCCGGAACGTAAACTGTATCAAAAATGTACCAAAAATTGTACCAATGTACTCGATGTTTTACAGACAACGCGAAGTGCGCGAACAGTGGTCCATTCATGAATCATCATGATCAAGCTTGGTTATTTTATTTAGGCACCCAAAATTCACCAACCCGCAAATATCCCACCGTGGGTAATCCACGCGCTATCGCCCTTAGAGAATATAGACATATTATGTACAACAGGACTATTGCGAGACATTCACACCAAAATAGAACTGTTAATATCGGTAAACCATACTAAATTACCTCTAAACCATTATAGCACTTTTTTTTCTTTTTTATAAACATACTAGCGGCGCCCCGCGGTTTTACCCGCGTTGTGCCCGTTCCCGTAGGAATTTCGGGAATTTTTATACATATAAACCTTCCTCTTGAATCACTCTATCCATTAAAAAAAACCGCATCAAAATCCGTTGCGTAGTTTTAAAGATTTAAGCATACAGACAAACAAACAAACAAATAAATAAACAAACGAAAATAGCGACTTTATTTTATACTATGTAAGGATATCTTTTTTTTTAACATAAATCTTGACTACTAGCAATACAAACACGGTCTAATATTAGTAGTAACATTAAAATACCATTTGAAATTCAGGCCAAATACGTCTATACGGTCATTTTAAAAAACAATTGTTATAAAGTTACATAAATTTTAAAAACATGATGGTCTAAAAAGTATGACCAAGTACCTATATCTACCTGCAATTGATTTTAATTTATAAGCATTTTGTTTCAAGCTCATATTTAAAAGTTAAATTAATTGACATTAAGCCCAATTACAGAGGCGCCATCGTAATTAGCATAGTTCTGTTTCTTTTTCACTTTAGGCATTCGATAGAGAGAACGCTTTTTATGTTGCTAATCAATTTACGCTGGCGCCTCTGTAATTGGGCTTATTGTGTGCTCTAAAGTGATCATTATACTAAATTTCCTCTTGTTATGTTTACGGAAACAAACATGGTTTTCTATGGCTTCAAAATCTTACGTAATTACCTACGTAGCATTTAAAATAAGATATTAGATACTAAAATAAGATATTACCATGATAGCACTATTTCACATGATATTAACACTTCGATAAAAGTCAAGCACACTGCTGTAGGCATTAGACCTACGACTTCACTCGATATTAAACTTGAGATAACACGCTCACATATCCTGCCTACACGAGTCCTATCTAGTACAGCAACGCCCAACCCAAGATATTCGAGGGCTACAATAACATTTAAGCGCTCAAAAAAATGATAAAAAAAAACACCGTTAAGACTTTTTTAGACTTATAATTTCACACTATATTTAACTTGAGATAACACGTTCACATCCTAGTCACGTCCTATCTAGTACAGCTATTCTAGAATCATTTTGTTACAATCATAATATGTATTTACAAATTTTAATGTTAAATACCTACCTATTAATCTTTAATGTTGTATAATTTAAATAAATGTAAATGATAGTGTGTCATTGGAGACAGGAATCTAAGCAGCTGTAACACAGGGTTTCCTAGTACAGCTGCTTACGAGACGTTGCGTTGTAACCTACCGCTTGTATAATAACTCTAATTTAAAATTCAGATTTAAATGTTTATGTAGGTACCAACATTTGATGTAATTTAATTTTTGTGAAATAAATGATTGATTGATTGATTGAGCTACGCCCAACCTTGGATGGTCGCGGACTGCAGTGAAATTTTTGTGTTGTTGGAAATTTTATTGCAAAAATACGGTCCTACACTACTTTTTCCTACTACAGCGTTGCCCAACGCAATGAGAATCTGAAATGACCGCTTTGAAACCTTGTCTTTACTTGATGTTAAACTTGAGAAAATACGCATTATCGAGTTATAACTATTACAGCCGTATCCAAACTTGAATACTCATGATTTGTATTACTATTGAGAAACACCACAGATTTACAATACAACCGTTGAGTTATCGTGCTTTATCTTCGACCACAACGTCACTTATCATCAGGCGAGTTGGAGGTCAAGCGAGGAATTTATCAAGTTAAAAAAAAACTTACAACATAGAGTACTTACACCTTACCATAAACTTCATGTCACAAACTCACATCACACATCGCATAGCAGGGGGTCGCACCAAATTGTCTCTCCAGCCCGCGATTGGCCACGACTGAGCTAGCGCATTAGGGATCTAGACTTTAGGCGCATCCAGGCTATCTAGCTGTATTAGGCGCAGAGCCAACGCCACGCAATTACAGACATAATGGCCTGTTTGTACCGTTAGAAGAAAAACTAATGGAAATACCTAAAGATTCTTGCTAATCTGTTACTAATTTATTTCGAGAATATTTTATTTATTTATCTAAAAGGGTAATAGAAAGAGTATTGTTTCAAAAGTTTATCTGTGTTTATCTATTGTGTCTGTGACTCTATCCAAAAATGTAGTGATTGCAAAAAATTAGATTGTTTGTAAAGTTGGCTTACGGACGATAATTTTACGTGATAACGTCATAAGAAAACATTGTTGAATCAACAAACCGAACGCTTAGGCCGATCGTGCCTCTCTATCACTTGTTCCGCGCTCTCGCTTTCACTCTAGGCTCGGGCGGAACGTGACACTTAACCCTTGCACCGCCAACAACTTCTATAGAAGAACGAGATTTCCGAGCCCTCAGCGCCACTACTTCTATAGAAGTAATTCATTGTTTATCAAATAACATTACGAGACATCGTAATTATATTTTATTATAGTATATACAGGGTTATTCCTAGTCAATTAGCATCGTTTTAGGGGCTTATTATGTACATCAAAACTAACAACTTTTTTTCTGCGACTTTTGCTAAAATTAAAAAAAAAACAGTGTTCCATACATTTTGTTGCGGGTTAACGATTTTTTTCTATGGAACAACGATTTTTTTATTAGTTTTAGCAAAAGTCGCAGAAAAAAAGTTGTTAGTTTTGATGTACAGAATAAGCCCCTAAAAGGATGCTAATTGATTAGGAATAACCCTTTATAATGAATTACTTCTATAGAAGTACCTAGTGGCGCTGAGGGCACGGAAATCTCGTACTTCCATAGAAGTTGTTGGCGGTGAAAGGGTTAATAATAAATAATAATACCTACTGATTCCAAAATTACTTTCATATCCGTCCAAGGACAGGAAAAGTACAAGGAAAGAGAGGCGAACGGAAACCCTGAAGTTATATAAGATTTCAATAAACTGCTTTACCTTTCCCGTACGAAATGTTCCCATAATATCGCAAAAGCAATATAATGGGCACGTAACCAATATAACCTGCTCAAATATTTATCTCCGCGAAATTTGTTTATTCAAATTCATAAATTCTGGTAAAAACACCGTTGAGGAATCGGGAAGCAATTCTGGAAAAAAATGTTTCGCGATCGCTTTTGCGTTGCTCCACATCTTTTTTAAGGTGGTTTTAATCGTATCACATCATTTGCTCACCTTTTAATTTCGCTACGCCTTTTCTATTGAGTGCCATTGTCATCACAAATTTAAAAAATCTACTCTGGAATTCTTTCAAAGCTTGCCTAAAACGCACGTTTTTATGTAGAACGCGTTTACCTAGTTAGAACCAGTTATTTGCTTCTGAAAACATGCTGGAACAATTTGGTTTTGGAATTGCTTTCATTATTTAGTGTAATTCTCATGAATTAATATCTCAATTTGAGAATTATGCTCTCATAATCATTATATGCCACTTTTGAATCCAGAATTTTTTACGTGAAAGGGTAGACCATGCATAACGTGACCATACGTCCCGCTTTCAGGCAGTCTGTCCCGGTGTCCCCTGCGAGACCGACATGTTCCCGCTTTTGCAAACAGACCAAACGATAATACCTATAACTTATAACAGGGGTCACCAATTACTTTCATTAAGGGTCCGTTTTCCAAAAAAAACCTGACTGTCGCGGTCCGGATAGTAATAAAATAAACTGTACTATTTAAATAATATGTGTAGATTCGATACCAATGGCCAAATAAAACGAATCAGTTACATTACTTTATCAAGTTATAAACAAATGTTATAAATAAGTAAAAATTGGTAAGTACCAAGGGTTTTTAGGATGAGAAAAATGTCATTGTTTGCCTTGGACTATGCGTCCGAAGTTTGGAGTAAACTTTGGAGTAGACTTATTCTAATTAAATCTTAGAGATGATCATCGGCGAGTCTGTTTCGAAATTTATTTTTAATGATGTTCATCTTAGTGAATGCTGCTTCACAAACATATGTTGACTCAAAGAAAGTGAGAAGTTTCAAGGCTGGTTTTTCAATTCTGGGTATGTATCCAAAGCAAGCAAACACATTTTATCCAAAGCTCTTGACAAGAAACTTTGTCTTTTTTTTGGTGTCTTAAAACTGAATTTGCTTGGAAATCGATCTATTCAATCTGGAGAGCAGCATGATTACTCCATTTATCACCAAGATTTAGAGAGTAGGTTACTGAGGATGTCGACGACATTATAATTTTTTTTTTAATCGGTGAATCTATTTTTCCGATTTAAGATCCTCAATGATCGTCTTTATCCTCATCCGAATTATTATTTTCAAATTACGTACCTACTCAAGTATTGCACATAATGTAAAATATGTAAGTATTTTGTATTAATAACACAAGGTCCGCATTAAATAGCTCCGCGGTCCGGATGCGGACCGCGGTCCGCCATTTGGTGACCCCTGACTTATAATAATACTGAAAATAATCGAAAAAAATTCGCGCTCGCTTCGCTCGCGTATAATAGAAATAGCAATGAAGGATTACTTATTGCTCGTGTTCTCTTTGTCTTTTCCTGCTTCAAAACAATTTATTGAAAAAATGTTCTCTGGGGTCGAATAGTTTCCGTCAACTACTACAACTTTATGAGAAATAGAGGGCATCGAAGATCCATTGTGGAGGACTACGTCTAGCAGTGGACAGTGGAATAAACACACATTGACATATCAGGCGGAATGGTGGATAAACGCAGATTTACTCACGATAAGTATGGTAAGTAAGTTTTTACAATTCATATTAGTAATTATAGATAAGAATGATAAAGCAATTTTCGTATCAGGATACTCGTAACTTACCCCAGTGTTACAGGTTTTGTGCCGCCCAAAAGTTTCTGATATAATTAAATATTAAATTCAATCAAATACTCAAACCTGTGAAAGTTCCTTGATGTTTTCCCTCACCGTTCGAAGCCATATCACATATACTGAAAGAAAAATCTGCAAAAACACGAATAGAAAAGTGTTACCCGTCTCAAACTGTCGCGGAGAATATAATTTAATTTTTCATTGGGATGCCATACTCTCGCGGAGTTCAATAATTCGCGCGAGCGGCCCGAGAGCAACCTCCTCAAATATTCACTGCCGGTCTCTGGATGAAAGGTTCCGTATAGGGATGGGACTGGTATAGGACTTTGCCTTGTTTCTAGTCAAAGGCAAAGTGCAAAAGAAGTCAAGATCATCCTTTGGTATAGCAAGAAGCACAAGCAAGAATGTTCCTTGTTTAAAACAGAGTGAACCTCCACAAATATTCACTGCCGGTCTCTGAGGACTGAACGTTCCGTGTAGGGTTGGGACTGGTATAGGACTTTCCTTGTTTCTAGTCAAAGTCCAAAATAAGTCATGATCCTGCTCTTTTACAACAAATAAGGGTTAACGTGAAGTTAGCAGGTTGCGTTTTAGGTACTTCCTCATTTTTAATTTTTCATTGGGATGCCATACTCTAGCAGAGTTAAATAATTCGCTCGACCGGCCCAAAAGCATCCTCCTTAAATATTCACTGCCGGTCTGTAAGGCCGGAAGGTTCCGTGTATTGAAGGGGCTGGCATAGGACTTTGCCTTGCTTTCAGTCAAAGTACAAAGGAAGTCATGATCTCGTGCTAATTATACTGTACTTTACTCGAACGTCATTATAGGAGTGCTAAAAATGCACAAAAGTTTTTTTCACCTAATTCGTGGCATTGCAGCCCACCATGGACAGTCGTCAGCAAAACAAATTCATTCAAACTTAACTTAAGCGTCTAATTAATATAAGCCCACTCGGCCAGCATGAACTTTTATTTCCATGAGATATATGTACAATTATTCATATCTCAATAAAACAGTTTGAATTTAACAAAGTCTCAGTAAAAGAAGTATCCCATCCCCTAACACTGTGATCGGAAATAGGTCAAGTGAAGACTTTACATGCCGACTGTACGCGTGTTTTGGATCGTACCTTGTTTTGACAACGATACATGGAGCCTGTTGGCTTATCCATCTCCGCGTGCGTGGTTTTATTTAGGTAAATAGGCTGATACGTGATTTTTTTTTTCATTAGGTTATTGGGCATTTAAATTGTGTGAATTAAATTAGAATCGCTAACTGATTGCATGACGCCTCTACATAGTCATTAGCATCGTTATCTACATCGCCATCTAAATTTGAGAAATCCCAAGGAATTTATTGATAAGTAATTTAGTATAGGCCGGGTGGCTTGCCGTGGTGTCAGTTTTTTTTAAGGCCGACTCAAGCCCTCTGACATGCCTAAACGGTTATAACTACCGGGACTTACAATTGAACGTGTCATCCGAGCCACGGTAGTGGTCTGTTATGAATGCCACCCGCAGTCACCCATCCGAAGACTGGCCGTTCCAGACGTTGCTTAACTTTGGTGATCGCTGACAAACACCTAGTCAAACTACGCCATGAGCGCTAATTAGTACGGGGCCGAGATTGAACCAACGCGTTTAAGACGAACGTTTTACCACTAAACCATTACGACATCCGCAATGTAATGTATGTATGCAGTGTGTAAAAATTGATGGGATGGACAATTGATAAATGGCAATATAACTAATAACTACAAACGAATTTTTCGGTTTGTAATTGGCGAAATTGTCAATGAACATACACGAAAAAAAGAACATACACACGAACATATAACCTCCTCCTTTTGGAAGTCGGTTAAGTTAAAAACAAAGTCGCTTCCCGTTGTCTGTCTGTCCCTATATATGCTTAGATCTTTAAAACTACGCAACGGATTTTGATGCGGTTTTTTAATAAATAAAGTGATTCAAGAGGAAGGTTTATATGTATAATACACGTGTGCGAAACCGGGGCGGGTCGCTAGTTTATTCATAAAAATAAGTTTAGCCAGTTAATAAGAATGATTAAAATTAGTTATTCAATTAAGTAAATAATTTCAATAAGATGGTGTAAGATTACAAGGATATTCCGGTGCCACCAATTCAAATAAATAGACTTGAATGAAATTTACATTTTATACTAACATCTCAGTTACAAGCCTTCTTCGAAACACCTTTTTAATTATTTAAAAACTTAAAGGTCAAAACCGAAAGCACTAATTAAAACGTTTAATAAATTCCAAATCACTAACGCGTTCCAAGCTAATAACATCCAATCAAAATCAGGCTTCATTTAATTGAATCGTAATTAATCAACCTACAAACCAATTAAATTAATCACGTACAATTTCTACAACGGCCATTGACAAACGGCAAATCCGACTTCAATTGGAATCGGGGGGCCATGGTTTTGGGATTGTATAGGATAAAATAAATAGTTATTTTTACTCGACTGCCAATGGAGGGTATTGCTTTTCGTGCGTATCTTGTATGTTTGTTTGTATTTTTTCTATTCCCGCGTAGCTTCCAAAATGCTGGATGGATTTCGATAATTAAAGTGTCGTTAGATTTATCTCAAAAATACAAGTGTCCTTAGACTGATATTTAAAAACAAAATAACTAAATGAGGGATTTTTGGCGCCAATTTTTTTTTTAATTCTGAATAGGTTTGCGTTTGACCACATACTGCCTGTTGTTAAGCAGATATGCGGTCTAGGTTGTAGCACGCTTACCTAGAAGATACCTATTTACTCGGGATTTGAAGACGCCCACATTGTACCTTAGCGGGAAGACAGACCCAGGCAAAGCGTTTCACATTCTGGCTGTTCGTATGAGGAATGAGGATTCGAAACGCTTGGTTCTAATGCGCGGAATGTCCACCATAAAAGGATGGCGCTTTGGTCGCGTCTGTCTAGCCGTACGATAGAAGAAAGGGGCTGGTGGGACCAGATTGTAAGTTCTTACAAAAACTAGACTGTTTAAACTTTAAACTTTGTCTAATTTTTAATTAGTTTACTTTAGATAGCATATTTTATTTCAGATTAGGCTTATTTAAGTTTAGATTAGTTATTTTAGTTTAGATAGGTTATTTTATTTTTTCTAATGTTAATAAAGTTTTGTAAATAGTCTGATGATTAATAAATAAATTTTACAAAAATATATAAATTATGTCATGTACTTATTAGGAAATATTACACTCATTTTTATTCTTTTTAGTGCGTTGCTTATATGTTGACTATTCGCAGTCGGGTTTTTTTTTACTAATTTGTTACGTTTCTCTTGTTCTTAGCTTAGTCCATTATCATTGGCCTACGTTACCCTTACCCCATTATTTTCTGTTAGCCGCCCAAAGCCAGGGTCCGTTATTTTAAGGAGCTGGGCTTGTGTAGACGCTGGAGGGCGAAATGCCACCATACAAAATGTCAGTGCAGTACCTATCGCTCTTAAACTTTTCTTCTTCTCTATCAATCATCACGTTCATTCACTCCCAGTTTACTAATATCATCTTTCACACAGTTTATTCACAGTTTTTCGGTTACAGTGGTAGGAGACGGTCAAAATTTCACACTTATGTGCAACGTTCTCTTCGTAAATTGTCCCCTACCCATAAATAATGTGCAAAATGTTTTTAGACCATTTACAAATAAATTTCCATCCGCCATAAGACGTCCACTGCTGGACATAGGCCTCTCATACAGATCTCCAATAAGACCAGTTAGTAGCGGCTTGCATCCAGCGCGATCCAGCTGTTTTCATGAGGTCATCCGTCTACCCACAAGGTGGACGTCCTACGCTGCGCTTGCCTTGCGTGGTCTCCACCCCAGAATTTTTCGACCCCATCGGTCATCAGTCCTCCGCGCTATGTGCCCTGCTCATCGCCACTTCAACTTGCCAATCCGCTGGGCTATGTCGGTAACTTTGGTTCTTCTACGTATCTCCTCATTCCTGATATATTTACTAATAAAATAATGAACATGAAGTGAACATAGATTGAACTGACAAAAGGAAACGTTGCTGTGTTCAAATCGGTCCACAAAATTTGGAAATATATTGAAACACAATCCTAAAGTCGTTTTTCCCTCTTTTGAAGAAGATTGGAACACCTGCATACATGAGATAAGTTGACTTATTTTAAAAAAAATATTGAGAAAGAAAATTAGGATCTTCCTTTCTTAATACCTATGTGTTGAGCTTTCTTTTTCAATGTCAATTCTTTCACAGAATACATTCATCATCTTCTTGCCCTTATGTCACTAGGTGGAGTCGTTTCCTTTCGCCACTTCACTATAATATAACCATAAGTCATATCATCGTCAAATTTTTCACAAAATAGATACATCATTTCAATCTCTAAGATTTTAAATTGTATTTTCTCCGAACAGCTCCGCGAGAATCAAGTGAACGATCAATTTAGCATCATAAAAAAGTAATTTTATGCGAAATAAACTTAGTATTTAAGTTAAAATAAGAGTAGAATCCGTGATCATCCATCTTCAGCGACTCATGGTTCGAAACCAGGACCATCTATTTTCTTCAGTCGGGAGATAGATTACCATTTCTATGAAATAGATAGATGTTCACTGGATTGAATTCCGTCGCAAATCTATTTCAGAATTTTATATTTGGTTTACCTTCTAGGTTTTGCTTTGGTAATAAAAATGCTATATTTCAAACGAGGTACCTACATGACGGTATATTTTATAATGTTGGGTAGAAAAAAAAAATAACGCTTAAAACAGTGGAATTATTACAAAAAATCGTTGAATAATTAATCAATGGTGGTTGTAAAACACATATGTACGCATGCATGTCTTTCAGACAAACATACACAAAATTGACTCCTCTTGGAAGTAATCACTTACATTGATTTTCTTCATCATTTTATTTTGTATTGCATCAAAATAAAATCCACGACAAAACCCAAGGCCATATTTCTCGCCTAATTAAAAGAGTCGAAACAATCTTCTTATTTAGAAGATCCAATCTGGCCGTTCATCATCCAGTGTCCCGCTTTAATGGTGTAACAGATGGGTACCCTAATTGGTTTCAATTGGATACCGTTACACAATTAATTGGTTTATGCTCCGTACTACCGCCCGCTCTTTTGTTTTATGACTGTTGAGGTGTGACATTGTGCCGACGTGGGGACAGTATGGACTTCAATTATTTAAAAAAATCTCTTTGATCACCAGAGTTCAGCAACGGTCAGCGCGGTCAGTCTTTGGATGGGTGATCGCGAGTGCTTACACCTGAGCTCTACCGGGTTTTTTCACCAAGCCATATACAGCCATATTAGGTAGCAAAAAAACTGCAACACAGAGCAAGCCACTTGGCTTATACGAACTTACCGACTTTTTTGGCACTCGTGGGATTTTCATCGAAATCAGAATTTTATTTGAATTTACAATACTTCTCTTCTACCGGACAAGTAAGGCACTTGTCCGGTAGAAGAGAAGTATTGAATATTAACTTCAAAAAATACAGTAAAAATACTTAGTTACTACTACATAAAAACCAATTAGATCTGAGTACAGACTACAGAAAGTCTAGAGATAACCCAAATGCTCGCGCCCCCTGCCAGTTGGCAGCTGAATGGCAACGCTTAAATATTTTAATTGGCAAACAATAATATAATTGTTACATTATCTGTATTACCTGTTTTGTTATGACTAGGATCAAATTAAGCTTAGCCCTTACTGATGATCGGTCGGCCCGAATACCCGGAAGTTCATTGGCATGTTCCCATTGGATCAAATTTGCGGAACAGAGGTCAAGGGCGAGGGAATTTTCCTGTTCCGAGCCAAAAACATGCCTGAATACATTTGAGGGATTCTACGAATTTGTGGACAAACATGGCACAAAGCCTTATAGTTGAAAATACCTATTGTTTTCTAATCTTAGGAACGTATAAAATCAAACGTAAGCAAACGTTCTTCGACTAGAACGTCGCTTAACATGTTGAGTTGATAGTAAATAAGGTGGTTTATACTACCCATCAATATGTAACAAAAAATGACAAGTCGATGTATATACGGGATGGCTAGTGTCAGAGTTTTAAGCCACCGAAGGCCTCCAAGGGTTGCCTTAAAGTTTAAAACAACCGGTACCTACAATTTAACTGGTCATCAAAGCTACGGTAGCGGTCAGTTAAGTGATTTCCCGTAACGAAAAGCAAAACATGACAGAAATAAGTATTAGTAGCTTTTTAATTTTTGACTTCCAAAAGAATGTATGATAGAGACTCCCGCTTTTCGTTTAAGTTTAGAGATATTCTGTAGTCAATCTGTATTATGTCTAAATATTCAAACAATTTGCAAGATTTTATTCTGTGAATAGTTCCCTAACTTATTATTCTAAGGCAAATTATCACAATGAAACACCTGAAAGCCTGAAACTTGAGCTCCTACCGAGATCTTACGATACCTAGCATTGTTTCTAGAAGCTGTTTGGAACCTAGAGCCTTTTCTGGCACACTTGAGATCCTCTTCGTCTCTATCTTTGCATAATTAGTCATATCCACTCAAAAAACTCTGACACCAAGGCTAGCCATCCGGATTTACCAACATTATTACCAGCTGTAGGTCGTTACTGCTGAACCTAGGCTTACCATATATATGGATATCAAATAAGACTGGTTGAAAGTGACTTACGTCCGGCGTGTTTTTGCGGTCTTGTTTTTTTTTATTCCGAATAGGTTTGCGTTTGACTACATACTGCCTGATGTTGAACAGATGTGCGGTCTGGGTTGTAGCACGCTTACCTAGAAGATACCTATTTACTCGTGATTTGAAGACACCCACGTCGTACTTTAGCGAGAAGACAGACCCAGGCAAAGCGTTCCACATTCTGGCTGTTCGTATGAGGAATGAGGATTCGAAACGCTTGGTTCTAACGCGCGGAACGTCCACCAAAAAAGGGTGGCGCTTTGGTCGCGTCTGTCTAGCCGTACGATAGAAGAAAGGGGAAGGTGGGACCAGATTGTGCAACTCCTGGGCGCACTCTCCGAAGTGTATCCGGTAAAAGGCTGATTGATGAGATCATCTGTCCACCTTGTTGATGGATGTCAGATGCTGCGCTTGCCATATCCATTGCTGGAGATGTACTACTAACATTTCACTGTAGGTTTCACTGTACTGAAATGTAGGTACATTTCAGTAGTCCATTGCTGCATTTAGGCCTATCCTGAAAGTTGATTTTTTTCTCATAATGTTTTCCTACTCAAAAAAGCCAGCGATGTGAAAATCCGCACAAAATTTTCCAAGAACTCATTGGTAGGGGATCGGGATTGAACCTGCGACCGATGATGGAGTTGAAAAACTTTCGATTGAAGACCACGTACTGACAAGCATAGCGTAGGTTGGACGACGATCTCATTATGACTACAGGTTCACGCTGGTTGCTAGCAGCTTTTAACTTGTCTTGTTGCATAATCTATGGGGTGTATGCTTCGAGCAAATAGCAATCTATAGAGTCACAATCGTGCAAAAGAAGTGTCCGAGGCAAAACTCTGCCCAAGTTATGTAGTGGGCAGGCTTTTTAGTTAGTCGTAAGGCGATTACAAGCCGACTACAACGCTGCGCAATGCCAAAGTGCTCGGTTACAAGTACTAATTAGGTGACATAACGTCGAGATTCGAAAAACGGGTCATTGTGTATTATTTAATGTATATATCTAAGTCGGTATGTATGACGGCGCTCGGACATTTTTTTATTACTTTCACTTAGGGACTGTGGCTCTGTAGATATTTGCTCGAAGGTTGTATGTCTAGATGACGGACATATTCTAGCAAAGATATCATAGTAAAGTGTACGTACATATCGTCATCATGTATACGTGAGTCCATGTCTAGCAGTGGATGTCGTATGGCTAAAATTTCAATGAGTTATGGTAGTTGAAGCAGACAAACCAGAATAGTGTCCCCAAAACTTAGCAAACGTATTTTGAGCTTGACGAAACCTTAGGCTGCGCAACTCCCATCAAAGTATGTAAATAATTCAACCTAAAGGACTTTCCTTTGAGTCGAAATAGGCAACCGTTTGGCGAAATTTGATTAGTTCTTTGTATCGTAGAATGTAGGCGATTGTAATGTACAATTGTACATGTATCGGTGTTTTAGGACAAAAGCACCATAAATCAAAACGCTAAATAGGATAATGTTTTTGACACACTCTGTAATTATTATTTATCACTAGCTGCCCCGGTGAACTTCATCTCACCATCTGTCAACTTTCAATGACAACTTTTACATGCAGGAACATTCTGTATGGGAAAATTAAATTAATGTCTTTATTATTTTACTTACTACATTTTTGTGTTTTCTCACCGTTTAAACCTTCCCTTAGCTTCCACGGATATTTCAAGACCAAAATTAGCCCAATCGGTCTAGCCGTTCTCGAGTTTTAGCGAGACTAACGAACAGCAATTCATTTTTATATATATATATAGATAGATTATCGCCAAAATAGCCCAATCGTCTACATTGCAATCTACATATAAATTAGAATAGTTAGTTACCTTGGATCGATGTATGCCATTTTTAGATTAATGTTGGTTTTTCAAAAACCACCCAATCAAATTTGATAAAATGTAAATGGGACTAACTTCGGGGTAACCCTTTCCAATAATAAAAGAATTGTCAAAATCGGACTACTCTGTAAAATGTTATGCGTGATCATACATAAAAATAACTGCGTCGTCTTGAGAACCTCCTCAGTTTTTTCGTCGATACAGATTTTCTATTAGCTATTGTGACCTCGCTAGCCCAGTTGCGCTTTGGTGGATTGACATACGCCATCGAATTATTTCTCTAAACACAATGCTGTTTTCTCACTTTGAAAAATCAGTGCTATCTAAGTTCATACATAAATTCCAAAGAATTTCTTGCTCCGTACCAAGGAATTTGTGCCGGGACTTGAATCCACGACCCTAGAGCAATCGTTCTCTCTCTCTCTTTCTCGACCACCACAGTTTCAAATCGCAAATAACATGAATGGGTTTTAGAATAGATTTCATGTTTTTTTTTTAGACCACATCGTGGTTTGAAATTAACCAAATTCATTAATATGCAAAAAGCACAGTTTTATACGTGTAGAGTCATATTAATTTCAAATAAATTCCAACATTTATAAAAAACATTTTTGCGCAGTCAATTACGTATTTTATTCGTTATTCGGTTTTTGTATTCAACTAGCGATGCTTAAATAAAATAGCTCAATATCTGAACATAACAGGTTTAATATATGTGTTTCATTTAAAAGCAATTATAATTATAAGAGGTAATAATTTAACTGAATTGATTGGGAAAGTAACAAGTGTGCTGTATAGGTATGAGTGGTCACACTTACGGCGTTTTCAAAATAAACTTCGAATAGGTATTAACTTAACATGACCTCTACTATTTTTGACAACCTCTGACCACAGATTCAGTATACTTTGCTAATGGTAAAGGGAAAATAGTCGCCGTAGCCAATGTCGGCATGGAAGACATCATCATCACCATAACTTTGCTAAATTAAATCGTTTACATCGGTTTTAAAAAAACGCTTTAGAATCTGTTTTTTTTTTTTGTAAATTTGCTGCCACAGATACATACAGAATCACAGCAGTGGTCTCAAACCTACCTAACCTTAAACAGCGTTGCCAGACGTCCCGATTTTTATGTGTGGGGCGGGGTGTCCCGCTTTTCGGGGATAACTAGATCGATACAGTAAATCTGATTTAAAATATTATATTTTTATTAAAATACAAATTCAATGGCTATCTATTATCATGTAAACGTAAGTAATTACAAAGGTAAATATTTAAAAACTTCAGACATTACGATGAAAAATAATCAGCCAAGTGTGAGCCGGACTCGCGTACATAGGGTTCCGTACCATATGAAAGCCCCCTTAATATATTTTAATTTAATTATTTATTTTTAAAATAGTTAGTTAAATAAATATTCTGTGAATAAACTAAAAACGGTACAAAATTCAAGTTTGTGGTTTGGGGGCCACCTTTAAAAAAAAAATTTCTGTTTATATTTGTTGTTATAGCGGCAACAGAAATACATCATTTGTGAAAATTTCAAAGTTCTAGCTATCACTATTCATGAGATAGCCTGGTGACAGACAGACAGACAGGCGGACAGCGGAGTCTTAGTAATAAATAGGGTCCCGTTTTTACCCTTTGGGTACGGAACCCTAAAAAGCGAGATTCTGTCGTCAAAAGCAGGACATAGTAAAAAAACGTATACATATATATATTTTTCACTATGTCCCGCTTCCGACGAAAGAATCCCGCTTTTTTCACTCTAAAAGGTTCAAAGTCCCGCGACTTGCCAAAAAAAATCTGGCAACGCTGACCTTAACCCAGCGAGGGAAGCGCCTCAGCTTCGGGTGTGGATTTTTTTTATTTCATATGTCCGGATGTTAGATTGTTAATTTGGATATATTGTTTTTCGCGTACCTATATGTCACACAAATCTTGACGAAACTTGGCACACAGTTTCTACATATTTTTGACCGACGTACCACCGGAGGAGGTAACTCAATTCGACGCGTATTTTTTTTTTATGTATAACCACGCATAACTTTTTTCCTAGTAGTCCGATTTCAATAATTATTTTTTATTGGATAGAATATACTTCGAAATTGGTCCCATTTAAATTTTATCGAAATCGGCCGAGACCGTTTTAGATAAATCAACAATAATGTGAAAAATGCTACATCGATCGGTGCGAAATATTCGCGAATTATGCACACGGCTGAAGTCGGTCGTGCTATTTTTTGCGAAAAATAATTAATTAATTATTAGAATTAGTACTAGTGTTAATCGAAGGTGGACAGTGCTATTACTGATACGGTAACTACCGTAATATACGGTAATTTAAGTGTTTCTGTGAAATACGGCACATTTTTTAACTAATACACTGCAATTTCAGACTGTCGTAGCATCTACGACTCCCTAGGATTTGGCGATTCTATAGACAGCGCTTTTTGCCAAAATTACATAGCCCAAATACGGAAATTCGAAAGTGGAAGTACGGCAGCCCAGATTTGTTTGATATTAATCCTGTTGTTATTTGTTTGGTATTTATTATTGGGTGGATTCCTTCACCGGAAAAAAACTGTTCTTTAATTAAACGAATCAATGAGATCTGATTTCCATTATTCCATACGAGTTGTCAATGAATGGGTCTTTCCGCTTTCCGCTATCCGCTAGCACTCGTGCCTAACCGCAGTTTCGTCGCAGCCATTATTCAATGTGTGAACGACTACAGATGTCAAATACGAGTACTTACTTTAAAATACAAATTATCGGACTATTCCTTATGACAATTCTATTTCTGGATCGCCTTGATTATAAGGTTTGCTCGATAATGGTTCAGCCATTCTGGTGCTTTAATATTTATACAGGTATTCACGGGAAACGCTTCGATATTTCCGGTTTAAAATAAAAAGGAGCTTTGTTGCAAAATTATTAGAAGGACTTTTTATATGAAACTGATTATGCAAATATTCTAAGAATAGGAATGTTCTAGAATTTTTAATAAGGAACTGATAATGCAAAATTTATATCAAACTATGTTTTGTCTCTAAATTACTTCAGTAGAGGTTTTTCCATAAAGAAAATATTGTTTATTTTTAAAGCTTCTAAAGATAGCGTCTTTTTCGCAAAAAATCGCAACACTGACTTCTACCGTGTACAGAATTCGAATAATTTGCACGAATCGATGTGACATTCATATACATTTTTGTTGATTTATCAAAAACGGCTCAGCCGATTTCGATAAAATTTAAATGGGACCACTTCGGAAGTATACTCTTTCGAACTATAACATTATTTGCACTTGTTTTCCTTAGTGCAGTTGGGTAGTACAGTTGACCGGACCACGTTTAAACAAAATTAACAGTCGTACAGTTAGCCGGACTAGGCTTTGTTTTCTATTAACCGTGGTACAGTTAACTGGACCACGGAAAACAGTATTAACTAGTATTTCTGACTGACCTATTCCACAATTATTCAATGAAGCTATTGTAAAACTACAAGATGGTGGAACGATCTTGTAACGAAATTACCTGACTAACGAAACATTCAACACAAGTTATACAAAGCTAGAAAGGACAATTTAGGAGTGCAATGACTTGAGTGTAAAGATCCAAAAAGTATAGAAGTGCCTAGAATGTTCGGAGATTTTATATTAGCTGATTATTGTGAAGAAGAAAACAGAATTATAATATTTTGCTCACAAGAAGCCAAAAAATTAATTCCTAAGATAAATGAATTTTTTTGACGCAACTTACAAAAGCTGTTCTCCACAATTTACACAGTTATTCACTATTCACGGTGATATTGGTATTTCGGCCGAAACCACAAATGTAATTCCCCTACTATATGTGTTAATGTGCGATAAAAAAGAAACTAGTTATGATATAATATTTTATTTGATTAAAACAAAAGCAAAATGGAATCCCTCAAAATTGCATTGTGACTACGAAGTAGCTGCCATAAACTCAATTAGAAGATTATTCCCGGAAGTAGTAGTGATCGTGTGCTATTACCATTGGTCACGATGTGTATGGCGAAAGGCCAAGAGTCTAGGACACACTAAAATGAGAGTGGAGAGGCGAATTATTTCCTTGTGTGCTGCTTTACCACTTTTGCCGCACGAGACCATAATCGAGGCATGGCAAAATATTAAAAGAGAAGCCCTGTCGTCCGATATGGATAAATTCTTTAATTACTTTGAAAAGTACTGGATATATGGTAAATTATGCGAATTTATTAGTGTGTTTAGTGAACGCCACCGGACCAATAACACAGTCGAGGGGTGGAATTCGAAGTTAAATCGCACACTAAATAAGAATTCAGTTAATATATTGCGACTACTAAACTCTTTACATGTTATTGACAAAGAAATGCAAATAAGAGTTGCAAAATTCCAAATTAATAAAAATCTCTCGGAAACGTTAACTAGAGCACATAATGAGAGATGATGCCATGAGACAGGTTCAGTTACAACTTACAACTCATGAACAGAGAAATCACATTGGGCCATGCCTTGGAAAAGCTTCGCTAGTAATTGATGGATTTATTTTTATTTCGGTAATTTCGCGGATTGAAAGTGTTAAGTTTTTTTTTTTGAGCATTTACAAAATACAAAATACGAAAATCCTTTCAATGATGTGTTGATTGGAGTCTCCTTATAAGGCTCGAGAGCTGTGGTCCAGTTAACTGTACCACGGTTAATAGAAAACAAAGCCTAGTCCGGCTAACTGTACGACTGTTAATTTTGTTTAAACGTGGTCCGGTCAACTGTACTACCCAACTGCACCAAGGAAAACAAGTGATTATTTGGATGATAAGTTACTTATTATTTGTTTTATGTATGTTTTCCTTTTCGATATCTTTTAGATTACTTGGCAATTTACTAAATATTTTTCCAGCATAAAATTTGGGTTAGAACTAAGTAGGTATGCATTCCTAAGTTAGACTTGGTATATATCTTAGTTTGGTGACTAAGGTTTCATGTTCATGTATAAAATATGTATATGTAGTATATCAGTCTCTGGCAGCCATATCACAAGCTTTGCTTAGTTTGGGGTCAGAGGCCGTGTGTAAGATGTCCCAAAATATTTATTATTTATTTATTTATGTTATGCAATACATACAACATTTTTTTGGTCTTCCCACCCTCGTATTCCGATCAAACGTCTACATCGACCTTCAGGACTGTTTGTCTAACGCCACGATTATCAGAGCCACCCCGCGGAACGGCAGATGTTTAACAAACAAAATGCCACGTCCAACCACAGGCCTGCCCGATGATGTTAATAAGGCCTAATTACGCGTTAGATGGGATAGAAAAACTACGCGGTTTGGTTATTACTGAGAAGGAGATAGGTGTATTATTAAGCAGGGTTTGGAAAGCTTGTTAAATTGGCAGTGGACAGGGCACACATCACTAAAGTAAGTTCTACAGTCTGGGTGGTTAGGATGCGCACCACGCAATATTTCTTTAAAGAGATGTAAAGTTTATGTGTTTTTGAGGTTGTATCGGTGTTTTCTCTGGATCTACTGAACCGGTTTTGAAAATTTTTTTTATCAATAGAAAGTCACATTATTTGCGAGAGTCATAGGCTATAACATAAGCGCGGGCGAAGCCGCGGGCAAAGGCTAGTTATTGATATTTTTATAATAAACTGAACGAACTCGCGACTCAAATCGGATACGTAGCAGGACGTTTTTGCAAAATTTATCACTAAAAGTAATGTTCCGGCCACGGGTAGCATTTACAACTTAGCGCTGCCTGGGTCTCGGCCGTCTCAACATTTTAGCTATGTCAGAACTTTAGAAGCCTTCAGGATATAATCGATCTAGCTGTTTTAGTTTGAATTAGTAATATGGTCCGTTTTGAATTAAAAAAAGATAAAACGGAATCTAAGTCAGAGGAAGGAAGATAGCTAACTTCGTACGAGCTGAAATATTAAAGAACATCATCCGTCAGTTCGTTTTTTTCCTCTAATTCATGTCAATTTAACCGTAAACATCGCTTATCCCTGGCGGTTCATACAAAGCGCAAACTGCGTGTGTTATGAACAAAACGATAAAAAACTTCACTTCCTTCCCCTAACCTTACCCACCTTCGCTACCCCGAGAGGGGTAGTGTAGAGGTGAAAAAACTGGATAAGGCAAAGAAATATAATTGTCATTATTGGTATTCTTACTACGAGTATGTATATAAATAATTTAACCTAATTTTACAGGTAAGTATAGGTATCGCCACACAAGTCGGCGGATGAGAAGTTAGCCGCAGATGACACTTCGCCGTGATTCGCTAATTATTGCGCATGTGTGCACAATGCCTACACAAGTGGCGAAGTAGTGAGCACGGGCATAGGGAGCGCGCGGGAGGCATGGGGTTAACGGGCGGGTTTGCCCCGGTGTGTCTCGTCTCTCTGGCTCCCGCGCATACCTATATTTTGCCTTTTGCGCAGCGTTCTGCGCATAACTTTCACGGTTGTAAATAGGCCTCCCCTATGGATCTCCAATAAGACCGGTTGGAAGCGGCTTGCATCCAGCGTGATCCTGCAGTCTTGATGAGGTCTTGTCATGTCGGGGTATCGTAGAGATGGAAACAACTGCAGGAGGTAAAGACCGTAGTCTCCTAAAACCGATCAATTATACTAATAATTTATTATTTTATAAAGTTGTATGTGTATATAGTTTATGTAGTTGAGCCGTGGTGGTCCAGTGGTAATGACTCCCGCCTTACAATCGTGAGGTCGTGGGTTAAAATCCCGGTCCCGTACCAATGAATTCCTTGGAATTCATGTACGGAATTTCACACCACGTGCTTTTCGGTGAAGGAAAACATCGTGAGGCAACCTGCATACGTCCGTAGAATGAATTTGTTGGCATATGTGAATCCACCAACCCGCATTAAGCCAGCGTGGTGGATATGGCCGAATCACCCTTTGTGGGTAGGCCTACGTCCTGCAGTGGACTATTAAAAAAGCTGGTACAGTTGTTTGAGCCTATAACGTCCATGTCCGCGTGGCGTGGCGACGGGTCGCGAGCCGCGTAAAGTTTTGATAGCAGATGCTCCAATATTTGAAGATGGCGGCCGGGCCCATTTTTATTTAGTTTTCATTTTCCACGCGACGGCACACGGCCCATATAGAATAGATAACATTGAGTAGAAAATTCCAGAGAGATACGAGTAGCAATTGAAATCGTATCTAAAATAACGTGTAAAAAAATGTCGCAGGTAGTGTATTTCTTGTAATTAGATGTGAGGTCGGATAAAAGCTCGTATAAAACGAGTGTTTTGTTCTAATGTCAGGGTTTCGAATACACTGTAACTGGCTCATACATGGTGAGGTCAAATTTATGACGAATCGATCATTCACACTCTAATTCTAAAACGAATCTCAAAATATCATACTGTTAACTCAATCTAGATTCTTAAAGAATTCTAAACCTCTGCATTTTCTTTTTCGCGTTTTATTATTAGGGGTATTATGAACAGTCAGTTCCGCAAATAATACTTTGTTTTGTATTATTTACACAAATTCTTTTGTATCTTCGTCATTGATTTTTTTTAGCGATTTCATCTATAATGACAATTAAATCCACCTTCGCAAATATGGATATGGAAAGTACGAGTATGCAAAACATCGCCGCTGCATGCATGCTGCTTCCAACCGGCTTTATTGGAATTGCACAGGGCAGACCTATGTCCAGCAGAGTACGTCCTATGGCTGATGGATAGATTGATGGATGCAAAACATAAGCTTATAGTTTAGATTTGGAATAGTTTCTTTGTCAGTTTCCTACTCTACGCAGATCACGTGTATACTTTTATGTTTTTCACATGTGTGGATAAATCGATTGTTTGTGCTGTATAGACAGGGTCTTAACTTTTTACTCGCTCAAACAATGGCCGTGATGCGATATTAGATTTTACGATTATAGTTATTAGGGTTGTTTTTAGTTTAAAATGATTATTCAGCCGCTTTACTTTTCTGTTAGGGTCAAAAAACTGTTCGTTTTGAATTGGAATTCAAAAATTGTGCACATAGTTTTAATATGGAAAAATAAAAATTGATTATTGTTTTTTTACAAAAAAAAGTTGTTCGTGACTTAACTAATATAACAATTGGCGATCTTATCGCCACGAAAGGAATCGTGGGTAAGTAGGAAGATATTTTTCGGCATAGTATAAATAGTTTTAGTCCAAAACAGGTTATGATTATTATGTTATCTGTCCACCTTTTGGCTGCTTTTCCAACTTTTAGCTACGTATTCACCTTATAGCTGTGTTTCTACGTTTTGACTGTGTGCCCACCTAGACTGTGTGTCCAATTTTTGTCAGAGTTTCAGGATGTGCAAAAGTTTCGAGTTTTTGAGTCTAAAATTCAAACCTTGACCTTCGTCAGACAAAACAATTTTACCGAACATAATCTCCACTCCCTAAACCCGTATAAAAACGGTCCTATTATTTTTACACTCGGGCCTAGGCTTATTGAATAGTGGTATGAGATTACCCTTCCGTTTACGTGGCAAGTCACGCGACTTAGATTTTTTTTTAAACCAACCATCCCAACACAAAAACTCTTACTTTTGGCAAAATGTATCTATTAATTGCTTCTACTACTGAGATAACTGTTCTTTTTTGGTTAATTTCAGGGTTGGGCCCATATTTAAAGTTGGTTTTAATGATGAGTACAAAGACAATACAATCTTAAGAGTAGGTACCTATACCCGTCGTATAGAGAAATTCTCGTCTAGTTTAAACAGAGTACTCTGTACCTCAAGAGGTATAAAAAATGAACTTGGTTTTCATTCACTATATGTCATGTTGTTTGTCCACTTTTCGGCTGCATATCCACCTTTTAGCTGCTTGTTGACCTTTTGGGCAGCGTATAAAACTGAAAAATGACTTTTCTTTAAAAAATATAGATAATATAATCTCAACCCTCTAAACCCGTATCAAAACGGTCCCATTATTTTTACAACCTGGTCTAGGCTTATTGAATAGTGGTATGAGATTGCCCTTCCGTTAACGGCGCCGCGGCAAGTCACTCGACTTAGATTATTAAAAAAATCAGCTATTCAACAGAGAAGATCTTGCAAAAGAGAGAACAAAAAAACAGCCAGTCAACACAAAAGTGTTACTTGCGACAGTATTGTCCATCTTTTAGCTACGCGTCCTTATGGGCAGCGTATAAAAAAAGGACCAAAATTCAGAATTATCGAGTCTAAAATTCAGAACTTGAACTTCGTTTAAACAATATAACATAATCTCCACCCTCTAAACCCGTATCAAAACGGTCCCATTATTTTTACACCCAGGCCTAGGTTTATTGAATAGTGGCATGAGATTGCCCTTCCGTTTACGGCGGCGCGGCACGTCACCCGACTCGGATTTATTTAATAACCCAAGGCATTACCGGATATATTATTATGGCACATTTAAATATCCGGGACGACGGCTATTTTAATGCCTAGGCAAAAAGTGGTAGGGTTTATAAGCTTTAGATCCAAACTCCAATGAGGCGTCACACAGACAACCGTGGCTGAGTCATTAACCAATCACAAGTCTTGATTTATCCTTTTCGGCTTCTGTGATTGGTCGAATTCTGCCGCAACCGCAGGCTTTTTCTGTCTACGGGACGCTTAAAGCAGAGCGGAGCGAAAATAGACGCGTTTGTGTTTACTGCGTAAGCACTAAATTTTCTTATCGAGAAACAAAACACAAACTCAGTTTCAGTTCCGTACTATAAAATGTTAACGTTAACTCTAAATAGGGGGAAAGATTAAAATATTGCGAATATAATGAGTTTAAAACAATATAGTACTACTAGTCATATTTGCTCAATTTCCATTAAAGATCTTATTACTTGCTCGATTAAACAATACATTCGTACCTAATGAAATAATAAGTCGGCCATTGTTGTAAACTAGTCAAGTGAGGTGCAAGCAGAGTGATTTCAGGGTTCCGTCAGAAATTAAAATATAAATAATTATTAGTCATTGAATTTTACGCATTTAAAAACATGTTTAAAAACCTTCTGCCTAGCCCTGCTAGTGCAGAAAAGAGATACATTTTTATATTAGTTAAAATGAAGGATAGGCTAAAAATAATGAATATACCTAAATTAAAATGTAAATACATTAATTTAAATCCGTTTTGGTTTTAGCAAAGAATTGTTCCATCAAAACCAATTTTACATAGGTGGTACGAGTAAAATAAGAATGCGTAGACCATTGATTAGGATTTGTTAGAAAGGAAAACTGTTTCATAATAGTAGTTTAT
Organism: Hypomecis atomaria; assembly: GCA_964007245.1. NCBI lineage: Eukaryota > Metazoa > Arthropoda > Insecta > Lepidoptera > Geometridae > Hypomecis > Hypomecis atomaria. The sequence continues at coordinate 21,035,832 of OZ023279.1, forward strand.
GCAACTGTCATATAATGAAGTTACTAATATGAAACTCGCTGCGCTCGTTTCATAAACTCACACTCGTGTTTTAATACCCGTGTTATATGCAGTTGCATACACTACTTTATCTTCACTAATAAAAATAAACAAAAACATATAGGAGGGGAGGGAGGCCTTTGCCCAGCAGTGGGACAATACAGGCTCAAAATAATAATAATAATAATATTGCGAAACATTAAATTCACGCGTACGTGTATTGTCACAGTACTCACAGTGAACTTGGCGCCATTAAAATCTAACCAATGAGAGCGCAGCTGCGCGCGCAGGGCCAATCAGGAGCAAGCGCGCGATGTTATAATGAGATTTTACGATATCGATGTGGATATTATAACATCATGTGAAATTGCTTAAATCGAGTGTTTTGTTGTCTGCGCTATAACAGTAGTCATTATAAGTCAAGTATTGGAAACAAGTAGAATGTTACAACATTACTGTAGATAAAACAACTAAAAAGTATTTTTGTAACCAAATGCTATATGCATAATGAACGAATTTTTCAATGATAATTTAGAAAACAACAATAAATCGCCATAACAATAAAATTGACAGCCTCATACACTCTAAAAAATTTCTAGACGCGGTGACAAAAATCCCTTATCAAATGGGAGATTACTAAGGAAACTGAACACAGCGACTGCACAAATTTAGACGCTTGAAAATATCAATGACAAAGGAACTTATACACATTTTTTGTTGCCCCGTATTAGCCCCCTTTGAGGTTTGAAACTATCACAAACATTGTAGATATGACAACGCTAACTGTCCCTATGATAAGTCGCTATTACAAAGGTACTTTCACACTACGTTTTTGGCATGTTGTCATTTTGACCACTTTGCTTTGACCCAACGTTAAGGCACTGTTACTTTTATAATATAAAATGTCACCTTGTTCAATGGTAAATTGTTTATTTATTATTTATTTATTATTTATATTTATTATGACAGAGTATGCTGTCTCACGTCAAGGCAGTGTCATTTTGGACAATACAACTTTGTCCCCATATTTAAAGAATATTGTTAGTTTGTCTACTGTATGATGCCCCTTCATCTTCTGGGTATTATCACAGCGACAGTGTATGCTGTTCCAACGTCTACGACGTGTTGTCACTGTGACAGTGTTTAACTGTCCTTACGTCCACTGGATGTTGACGCTGTGACAATTTATGCTATCCCTACGTCTACGGTGTGTTGTTCCTGTGACAGTGTTTAACTGTCCCTATGCCTACTGGGCGTTGTTGCTTTGACAATGTATGCTGTCCCTACGTCTACGGTGTATTGTCCCTGTGACAGTGTTTTGCTGTCCCTATGCCTACTGGGCGTTGTCGCTGTGACAATGTATGCTGTCCCTACGTCTACGGTGTATTGTCCCTGTGACAGTGTTTTGCTGTCCCTATGCCAAGCAAAACACTGTCACAGTGACGGCACACTGTAGACGTTGGAAGAACTTACACTGCCGCAGTGACAACACCCAGTGTACGTAGAGGCAGCAACACTCAGTCTCCTTAGACGATGGCACCTACGATAACCCTCTCGACTTGGATTTGGACAGCTTCATAGAGGAGTATGTGGCTTCGCATCTGAAAATCCCAGGATGCCATCGTCATGGTAACTTTGTGGAATGTCAAAACTAGAAAAGAAATTAAAATCAGCAAATCGATTAAGATAGTTTTATTACAAATACAAATTAACGAAAGATAGAGTAATTGGTCTTACTTATACAGGATTATACGTAATGGCTATGCTAAGCTGAAAGGGGCTCAAAGTACTAATCATTATACACAACTTTTAAAAATTACATGTTGAAAGTAGTATACCATTTTCATCGTGCGCGAAAACTTAAAAAAATAGCGGGCGGATATGCCAGCTTCCATAGAAAAATCTTCGAGCCCCTTAGTCTTATCAAGGATCATATGAAGAGAGGATTGACAATGGCCATACAAAAGTGTGTATCTGGCGCTGTGCATAGCATTTTTTTTTTTGCCGAAAACGTAAGTTTATACTAGTCCATTACGATACACGCTCTATTGTATAGCTATTGTCTATCCTCCCATTATAAGATTCTTGGTCTTATTTTAATGATTATTTAGATATAAAAACAGATAGACAGACACACACAGAGACACACTGAATTGATCTAGCACAAACAAAAACTGTCGAAATCGCCTTACAACACAGTTGCGTTTGCGCCGCAGCCGGACCGGAGAAAAATGGCAGATTGATTGGCAGAGCCAGTGTTGCCAACGACTAATTTTTGACTGCCGTGTTTGGTAAGGGAAATTGCCGTGTTTGTAAAGAAAAGCTATCTTCGGCTGCCGTAGCAAATAAATAAAATAAAACATGTTTATTTTTAATTTTTATTATCATTATAATTAATAAAAAAAAATCACAAAAATCAACAATAATAATTTACCTTATTTACCCAAATACATTTCTGATAGTCTCTACATACATAATCAATTTTAATTTTTATTCAGTTAGTATTTTTTTATCTTTTATTTTAGCGATTATTTCTTCGGTTGGAACAACAATAGTCAAAAGTCTATGTTTTTAGTATTATTTATTAACGGCAGCGAGAAGGAACTTTCGAAATTCAGTACAAATAACTTGATACTAGCGGTTAAAGTCCTAAGCTAAAGTATCTGTCACAAAACCAACCAATGATTCCCATGTCTGAGATTGCGCATTTTATTTTTAAAATTTTTGGCTTTGGCACTTTGCAAAGGCGATCTTTGCAAATTGCCGTAGATTTTGCTACGGCAGTAGATTGGGGTTAAAGGTTTAGGGTTACATAATTTTTTTGGATAAAAACAAGTTAATATAAACCATGAAATACCTATGATTATCACTGTTTTTTTTTATTTTATTTAAATGTATACTTTTCTTAGTTAGAAATGCAACAAACTGCAAAAAAGGTAACGTCCTGTCCCCTTTTAATTCCAAAGCTTACGATGAAAAATTTAAGTAAGTTATGTAATTGCAATAGTATACTAAAGTATACAATGAAAAACACTTTCAAAACTATATTTATGTCAGATTCGTGGCGAACTACTAGTAAAATACATTACAACAAAACAATAAATTTACTTTTATTTACAATCACTTTACTGCAAAAAATTGTTTACTTATGATCGTGTAATTTTAAGTTAACAAGTATCATAGTATTAATTCAGGATCCAATCGATTTTGTTTAATCAAGTCGTCATTTCTCCTTAGAAAGAGAGGAAGTTGGCCATAATGGCAACATTGCAAAACACAAGCTTCCTCTGGCGACGGCATTTTTTAAGGGCCAATGACGTATTCACTTCGGAGCGTTGACAGAAGCACAAAGGCCTTAGTGAAAATATTTTCTAATTATCGATAGGTATTTAAGCATTGCTTATGCTTCTAGAACTTTTTCAAGTTTCTATAGGTACATTTAAGCTATGGTATGACCATACCGACTTATTTTTTAAAGGCTTCTGTTAAATCACAGAATAACGAATACTTTGTAGGTGCTCCATACAGAATCCTTAGTTTCTCGCCCCAGCGCGTAGGTACGGTAAACGCTACACTAACAGTTGAGAATATTGAAATATGCATAGATTGTTATATGCTAATTGCCAATAGCTAGGTAACCGTCAAGATTATGTAAATTTTAGAGAGAAACTAAGTTGTTGTTACATTTATCAGCATTTAAATGACATACATTTTTGTCAATAATAGCCCATACACTAAAATTATTATGTCGTACTTATAGTTACTGAATTATAATAAATTTCGACGCGATCCCGTTAGCTGATTTTGTCGTAGAGGCTTACCGGCTAAGTCATAGTTACTAAATTAAAATAAAACTTGACGCCACGTTCAGTTGTAAAAACTATTCTGTCATTTTGTTCAAGTTGCTTGTGAACCAGCGTATAAGCTCATATTCTACCGTTAGTGAATTATGTCGTCGTAACTACCTTCATATGTTGTAGGAAATGAGCTAAAATAAAATTTGACGCTACGTACAAATTGAAAAATGACAATATTGTTGAAAAAAATATTCTGTGATTTTGTTAAAGTTGCTAGTGAACCAGCGTTCAAGCTCACATTTTACCGTTAGCGAATTTTGTCATGTCAACTAACCTAGTTTGTCATATCATCTAAAACGAAATAAAACTTGACGCCACGTACATGTCAAATATGAAAATAACTTTGTAAAAAAAGACTCTGTCACTATGTCAAAGCTGCTTGTGAACCAGCGTTCAAGCTCACATTTTACCGTTAAGAAACTCTGTCATGGTGACTACCTCCTATAGCGTAGTGACAAACTACTTTGTCGTAGCGACAAAATAAAAATAATCATAGACGCCCCCTGCTCGGGAACCTAGTCGTAGTGACAAAAAACCGTTCGACAAAAAAGATTCTAATGCGGCGTATAGGTTTATTAGAACGTACCGTTCAAAAGCTACGTCAGGAGCACAAAAAAAAACGACAAAGGAATTTAGCACCTTAGACGACCGATTTTTTTTTGAGTGTAGGGTCATACTCGTATACATGTAAAACTATATTTATGTAGAACATGTTACTTAAGAACCACATTCAAATATTACATAAATATATTATGTTGCAATAAATGATTGAGTGTTGAGCAGGCAGTTTTAGAGGTTTCCTTTTCACATACGGAACTCTAAAACACTAATCCCATTGAACTTGTACAATGGGAATCGACATGCGAAACGATTAGCTGACTAGGGAGGGTCAGACTATTGTGTAGGTTAGAAAGGGAAGTACTGTTGTCACGGGGAACTTTTGCTGCTAACCCTACTTCAAAGTACAGTCATCATCATCATCATCATCATCATCATCAAATCAGCTGGAAGTCGTCCACTTGGACGTCTTCGTTGGCCGACGTGATGGTTATTGTCCTTCCATATAGATTTGAAAAGATTTTACGGGTTGTTTTGCAGGATTGCGCTGGATGCAAGTCACTTCTGACCGGTGTAATCAGAGATCTGGAGCTAATGCTGCTTACCAAACGTTTATTTGGGGCCGACTCGGCATTTGAGAAAAAAATCTGCCAAGTACGAGTCGGACTCGCGCATGAAGGGTTCCGTACTGTATGGGAGCCCCCTTAAACATTTATTTAATTTTAATTTGATTATTTTTTACTAAAGTAGGCATGCAGCTAAATATTTGACAAATGTTTTAAGCATCTAGGTACCTGTTACCATTATTAATATTAAGCGAAAAACGGCTAAATATTATTATTATTCTATTTTTAGTATTTGTTGTTATAGCGGCAACAGAAAATACATCATCTGTGAAAATTTCAGCTTTCTAGCCATAGCGGATCATGACATACAGCCTGGAGACGGACAGACAGACAGAAAGACGGACAGCGGAGTCTTAGTAATAGGGTCCCGTTTTTACCCTTTGGGTACGGAACCCTAAAAATCAGCTGTTCCACACAAAATTGCAACTCGGGATCGATTAAATGTATGAAACAACTGATATTATTTACTCGAATTCTGTGTTGCTCCGGTAGTAAAAGTTGTTCATAAAGATGGTAGATGGTGTGAATCACCTCCTGTCCTCTCAGTACACCAGTTCTGGTAACCTTTTATAGGTGAGACCTTTGTCTTGCAGTGGACGTCCTATGACTGAAAAGACAATGACGAACGAAGACGGATTTTCAAAAAGCTTTTTTTTTAACGCAAATAAGTCCGCGTTTGACCAACAACTCGCCTAATGGTAAGCGACGTCGTGGTCGAAGATGAAGCACGCAGACGTAGAAAACCACCGCCGTAGCTCCACCGGAAACGGCTTGCATCCAGCGAGCCTACGCACTTCTGATTAGCTTTATCGCCTGTACAGTGTACACCTTCCGGGCTAGTATACACACCTCGAAATAATTCTTTCTACGTGTCAGAACGAGTTATGGTGAAGTATATGTATAATTTTTTCACACTTTGAAAAGAGTTTTTTTCCGCGGTCATATTCTAAACTTGCTTGTCGCTGTATGTCTTACGCTGCGCTTGCCGATACGTTGTCTCCATTTGAAAACTATTCGGCTTTAGACTGCCGCTACTTGCATTATTATTGCCTTGTGCTATTGTGTAGACTAGAGAAGGGACAGAGGATAAGGGCATAAACAACTAAAAGTACAGTAGCTAATCTTCATACAAAGTGCGTTTGAGCAACACACACAAATACACATCGCATAGGGTAATAATCTTGACCCACGCTGTGGAATATTTGGAGTGCGAGTGATTTAAGATTTCGCCAAATTTTATTTCTACGACACTAAAGAATTAAATGATAACGATACCTACATGCAAAGCTGACGTCTATGAACAAACGCACACCCGAAAATATATTGCGGGCTACTAGGACCGTCGAGCTCTGTTATTCAGCCGGTCTTATCTTTGCCCGATTAGCAGTGGTTCAAACATAGATTTGGAGCGATGAAACTCCCCACTTATAATCAGAACTATGCGATTTTTTACTCACTCTACCCAATAAATCACTCATTTATTAGCGTTTAAACGTAAGTGTATTCTGAAGTGTGTATTTTACGTACCCACTGTCGAATATTAATTAGAATTAATTAGAAACAAACATTTTTGCCGCGCATACGAGTCTGCTTACGGGTGTGACAGAAAAGACGCATTCTATCAATCTCTATAAAAACAAAGAAGTAGGAATCAAATACTTCATTGCTATAAACTGATTTTGATACCAATATCTATGTGTGATTGTACAGGGCAAATCAAACGTAATGGCGTGTCTATATGTAGGTGTGGGGTATGTAGGTAGGTAATAGTATTAAGTTAGATGTAAGGTAGATTTAAGTTAGTTGAAATAAATCAGTTGTGTCCCGGACTATGTCTATTACTACACGCTCCGCCCAAATATCCAACTGGCGACGAGTAAATCCAGAATTATAGTATTAATTTGTTCGCGTGTGACTGTGTAGTGAACCTCTGTCAAAATGCCGATTGGAAAAATCGAACACTTTGATTTAGCGAGTAAAAAGTGGTCGGCATATATTAGACGCTTAGAGTCGTTCATAACCTTGAACGACATCAAACCTGAACTGCACGTGGCAACCTTGGTGACGGTCGTCGGGGAGCCTACATATGATCTCATGTGCGATCTTTGTGCTCCCGACCACCCGGATCAGAAGAGTTATGCGGAGCTAGTGAGAATCGTCGGGGAACATCTCGAGCCGAGGCGTTCCGAGATTGCGGAACGCCACGTATTTCGCCTTAGAAGGCAGTGTGCTGGCGAAAGTCTAAGCGATTACTTGCAAGTGTTGAAACATTTGGCAAGTACTTGTAATTTCCAAAGCAACTTGGAAGAAAATTTGCGCGACCAATTCGTGTCGGGACTTATTAGCGACGAATTGCGGTCGCGACTCTTCGCAGAGCCAAGTCTCACTTATAAAAGAGCGGTGGAGATAGCGTTTGCGCTCGAGGCGGCGGAACAGCATTCCAGAAGGAGCAGCTCGGGCGGCGAAGCGCTGACGGCAGCGAGCTCGGCCGGGCCGGCCGAGCCGCTCCACCGCGTGGCGCCGGCCGGCGCGAGCGGACAGAGCGGACGGGGCCGCGGCGGCGGCGCCCGCGCATCTGGCGCGGACTCGTGCTGGCGGTGTGGCTATAAGGATCATCACCAGAGTGATTGTCGGTTTAAAAAGTATACATGTAAGGCCTGCGGGCAACAAGGGCACTTGAAAGCAATGTGCAAACGCACCTCCACGGCGGAGGATAGGTCGTACGCGGCCCCGCGGCGGGGGCAACACTATATCGAAAGTGAGAGTGAAAGTGATACCGAATCGAAATGTGAGTTTTATAATTTAAGGGTATGTAATAAAGAAGATAAACCCTACGTAGTGCAAGCAAAAGTGAGTGGCAAGTCAATAACCTTCGAACTGGACACTGGCAGTAAGTTATCAGCTATCAGCTTGCAGTATTACCAAAAACATTATTCTAATTTGCCGATGGTAAACTTTAATGTTAGGTTGCATTCATATACGGGCACTTTAATCGAAGCGGCAGGTTATATTGTTGTCGATGTAGTAATGGGGGCCTACGCAGCGAGAAATCTCAAATTGTACGTTATTAAAAACGGAGGACCACCATTAATGGGCCGGTCATGGCTTAAACGCCTTAATATTGATAGTATCCACATCAGCGAGACGATGATGAATTTATCGGAAGATAAGTTAGTCGCGGAGTTGAAACGAGAATTTCCCACTGTGTTCGCCCCGGGCCTAGGAACTTGCACTAAAAAAATTATATTGAGACTGAAAGATAACACGCCTGTAAAGGCGAGGTCGTTGCCCTTAGCATTACGTAACCCGGTTGAACTTGAACTTGAACGACTGGAGGCAGAGGGTACGATTCGGAAAGTAGAATACTCTGACTATGGGACACCCATAGTACCTGTTTTAAAAAAATCTGGCGATTTGCGTATTTGTGGTGATTATAAGGTCACTGTTAATCCTAAATTGATAAGGGAACCTTATCCTCTGCCTCGGATCGAAGAACTGTTTGCAGCTCTTAGTGGTGGTGATAAATACTCAAAAATTGACCTTACGAACTCATACCAACAATTATTGTTAGATGAGGATTCTCAAGCTTGTACGGCGATTACTACGCACGTAGGCACATATGTTTATTTACGCACGCCGTTTGGCCTGACATGTATCCCCGAAAAATTCCAAAAATTTATGGAAGAGACGTTGAAAGGGCTTAAAGGCGTGGTCAGTTTTATTGATGATATTGCGGTCACTGGGGTAGATAGGGCTGACCATATCGCGAACTTGAAAGCTGTCTTGTGTCGCTTACGCGATGTCGGTTTTAGGATTAAACTCGAAAAATGTGCTTTCATGCAAAACAGTATTACCTATGTTGGTTTTATAATTGATAAAACCGGCTTACATCCAGATCCCAGTAAGATTAAAGCAATAACTGATGCACCTCCCCCCACTGACGTCACGCAACTGCGATCTTTTCTTGGCTTAGTGAATTATTACGCGAAGTTTATACCGCGACTTAGCACGGTTTTGCATCCGTTGCATCAACTATTGCGAAAAAACTGTACTTGGACCTGGACAAACGACTGTGAGACGGCTTTTCACAGTGTCAAAAAAGCCATAGCCGGAAGTGACGTGTTGGTTCACTATAATCCTGATCTTCCATTGGTCCTCGCAGTCGATAGCAGCTCATATGGCATTGGCAGTGTGTTATCCCATCGTTATCCGAACGGTGATGAGCGTCCAATTTGTTTCGCTTCGCGTACACTTAACGCGGCTGAGCGAGCTTACAGTCAATTAGACAAGGAAGCACTAGCGATCATTAATGGTGTCACTAAACACCATCAATACCTTTATGGTCGTCACTTCATCATTAAGACGGACCATAAGCCGCTGACGTTCATTTTTGGACCAAAATTTGGGCTTCCGCAGACGGCCGCTAGTAGGCTGCAAAGATACGCGACGAAGTTGGCTTCGTATGATTTTGAGATTCAGTTCGTTAAATCACAAGACAATGGAAACGTGGACGCGCTTTCCAGACTGCCATTGCCACGCGAGCACAAACAATGTAATGTGCAGGATTCTGTGTCGTACATGAATTATGTTGAAGAGTCATTTCCCATCAGCGCTCGCGAGGTAGCAGCAGCGACACAAAAAGACATGACACTACAGCGCATCACCGGCTACGTTACAAACGGTTGGCCGCCAGTGATAACATCTGATGACGAAAAACCGTATTTCCATCGCAAAGATCAGTTAACTATTGAGAGGGGATGTATATTATACAATCATAGGGTGATTGTACCCGAACCGTTACGGATGCGAGTTATCCGAGAGCTCCACGAGGGACATTTAGGTATAGTTAAAATGAAAAATACAGCACGAAATTATGTGTACTGGCCGAACATCGATTCCGATCTCGAAAACATTACCAAATCGTGTAACGCTTGCATTCAGCAGCGCGACGCGCCTGCGCAATCCTTACTCCACCCGTGGGCATTCCCAGCTCGCCCTTGGCAAAGAGTGCATGTAGATTTTGCCGAGTTTCAGGGAAAGCACTATTTGGTAAGCGTTGACGCACACAGTAAATGGATCGAGGTACAAAAAATGGCCAGTACAAATGCAGCGGCTACCATTTTAAAACTCCGAGAATTGTTCGCTCGTTTTGGTCTCCCTTCTCAAGTGGTGAGCGACGGAGGCCCACCATTCGGCTCTACAGAATTCGCGAAATTCATGACTAAGAACTGTATCACGCATACCATCACGAGCCCGTACAGAACTGCCGGGAACGGAGCTGCCGAAAACGCAGTTAAATCGGTAAAACGCGCAATGAAGAAGGCCGCTCATGACGGCATGGATATCGACACGGCAGTTACTAAATTTTTATTTCATTATCGCAACTGTGAACACGCTACTACCGGCGTAGAACCGGCCGTAGCGATGTTGGGCCGCCGCCTGCGTGGCCGGCTCGATGTACTGAAGCCGAGCGCCGAGCGCGCCAGCGAGCTGGCAGCGTCGCGCGCCGCGCGCCGCCGCCCCGCCGCTGAGCGCCACTTCGAACCCGGCGAGCCGGTCCTGGCACGCGAGTATCGCTCTCGTAGCTACAAGTGGGCGCCGGCGGTGGTGACTCAGCGCGAGGCACCGCTTACATATCGCGTACGATGTTCGGATGGTCGCGAGTTAAAAAGGCATGTCGATCAATTGTTACCGGATAAACGGCTCGGTTCGGATAAACAATTGTCCGCTGAAGTACGTGAACCGACCGTTTCTGACGAGGAATTTGATGACGCCAGGGAGGAAAATATAGACAACTCTGTAAATCTATCTCCGTCAGTCGCTGCTGCACCTATAGTACATTTACCTCGTTCCCCTGCTGATAACAAAATGCATGAATCGCCACCGAAACCGGCACAATCTGCTATCACTACAGGTCAAAGTTCAGGCACCCCCTCTCAACGCCCTATGCGTTCATGCAGAATTAAACATGTAAAAAAATATTAGAAGCTCTAAAAAAAGGTTTTAACTAAAACATTGATTAAGCGATTAAGTTAAGCGTAGTTTAATTTTTTTTATATAAGTACCTAGTTGTGCTTAGTATTATGCCAATATGTTAGTTGATATTAGCCTAAGTAAAATGGAAGTGTACTGTAATTGTTTCGATCAATACCTACAACTTTTTTTTGTCCAAAAGTTATAAGTAGTGTTTTAAAGGTCTAACATAGTAGGTACAGGTTTTCAACGTTTTCGTTAGTTGCCACCAACTGATTATGGTATATTATGTATAATAAGTGTGGTTGGCGTAATTAATTCTTTTAAATTGTTTTTTTTTTAAGGGGGGACGTGTGGGGTATGTAGGTAGGTAATAGTATTAAGTTAGATGTAAGGTAGATTTAAGTTAGTTGAAATAAATCAGTTGTGTCCCGGACTATGTCTTTTACTACACGCTCCGCCCAAATATCCAACTCATTCAAAACAAAACAAATCAAACAAATCATAAACAAATCATTCAAAACAAATCAAACAAATTTATATGTTATCAGAGGTAAAGATTAGGGTTTTGCGCAATTTGTAGCTAATTTCACAGATGCCATTGAATTTGATTCGCCCTATCCGTTGCTCGCGTGTTGTATGAAGCTAAGCTTCTGTTTCCCAGTGCTTTGTGATAGGGGCGAAACGAACCCGATAAGCGATACGATACGCACTGGCCGCGGTCAGATGATAACGGATATAAAAAAAATATGTGGGCGTAATTTACTGCTTTATGATTGAGAGATTTGACACCGTTTGCTGGGGTTGCCATGCCGTGACGAAACGACCTTGATGGTTTCACTAAAAAAATGCTATATTCTCGACAATAATACAAATAGGGGGACAGTTTGTAAGTTTGTATAGGCCGGGTAGCTAACCCCGGTGTCAGAGTTTTTAGGCCGCATGAAGGCCTCTGAAATGGATTAACGGTTAAAACAACCGGGGACTACAATTTAACGTGTCATCCGAGCCACGCTAGCGCTCAGTTGTAAATGCCACCTGCGGTCACCCATCCAAAGACTGACCGTGCTGAACGTTGCTTATCGATGATCGCTAACGAACACTATACGCTATGCACGCTAATTTATGAAGAAGCGCACTATTTTCTATTTTTAAACTGAAAATTTCTTTAGCGGCGCGGCGTTGTGTACTTTTTGGGATGGGTAAAAAATGTTAAACTCTCGTCAGGACACGTGACCTGATCAAAAATTCGTAAGACGAAGGGAGCAAGTTTTCACTTCTGCCGGCACCTCTCTCCGGGTTGCACTCCCAGAGTGCAACCCATTGTTTTATTGCTAAACACAATTTTGCCATCTTAGCTGTTTCAGTGGTAGATTTGGCACCTCGCACTATTATAGCAGTGACATTTTACTTTTAGCACCTAGTGCTCAATCTATTACTATTTTAACAGCAATCGTTGTTTTTTTTCTGGTCATCGCAGAAAAAAATTCAGCCCTGCGAATAGACCTAACAAAACATTACAATTTTAAACATTAGAACAGGGCTCAAAAATTTCAATGGAAATTGCCACACATCGACGCTTCGCGCAAATAATAGAATATGTTGGGGTCGTTGGGGATACTCAATAATGATGATTTTTCTTACCGTAGTAAGTTCGAAAAAAATAAACATTTTATTCTCGTATAATATTGGATTAAAGATAATTAATTTTGTCTCCACGACATGCCTTACTAAGTAGGTATTGAAGGCATTTTCGTAAAAACAAACCTGGTTTCTTAATCCGATTCCTATTTAACTTAATCGCTTCGACATCAATATCCAAATTCCCTAAATTGCTAATACAGCGTCAAAATTACCCCCACCCGCTATAGACAAACAAACTGGCGCATGAACTACATACGACAGAAAATTACAGATGATCAACTTACGAGTATAGTTATTTAGCGCAAAAAATGGCAAAACCGAATTCTGTCGTGTACAAAATTCGAATAGTTTGCTCGAATTGATTCACACACACACTTCATTTCGGGCAAGCATTTATGCGATGAACATACGAGTAGATGTTTGCTCTGTGTCTGGGTGTTATTTAGGTACTATATCTATATAAGTATGTATTTTAAACCTCAAACGGCACAAATATGGGTCCTTAGACAGGATGTACCATTTTGTGCCATTTGGGGTTGAGACTTTAGGTCCGTGGGGGCCGGACGCTCATACCCTATATGTATAAAGATCTGTCCAGGCGTTTGGTAGAGGTGACACGTGACCAGAGTGCTGGCATCTATTTCGCCCAAAAGCTGAGTATTGCTATTCAGCGAGGCAATGCTGCCAGCATTCTGGCCACGTTACCCTCTGCCGAGGGGCTATTAGACTGGGTTTTATTTTGTTTTGTGCTTTTTTTTTAGTTTAAGGTTTAGTATTAGTTTAGTCAATGTTTTAGTAAAAGATAGAATAAATTATTTAGTTTTGTATAAATATTGGATATAGTTAAGATATTTTGTAAATATTTTAGCATAAGTTAGAATAAATTATGTTACTTAAGTTTTGTGAATAAAAGTTTCTGTCAGTCATGGATCAAAAGTATGTTTTTAAATATGTATATGTATTATATCAGCCTCTGGCAGCTATATCACAAGTTTTGCTTAGTTTGGGGTCAGAGACCGTATGTAAGATGTCCCCTAATATTTATTTATTATTATTATCTCCTCATTCTGAGACGATCTCGTAGAGAGACCGAATATAGCTCTCTTCAAATCACGTTGGGCTACTTTGAGTAATACAGAAAGTTATTAATACTCCGGTCACCCATCCGAAAACTGACCGCTCGGAACTTCGCCTAACTTCGTAACAAACTAACTAAACTAACTTCTTTAGTGGTTTAGTTATCTATCTGTTTTATTCGTAGTTGAGTTATTAAATTACGCATTTTCGTGGGTTCACTGAAGCTTTATGTAATCAATTTACTAAAATTGATATCTATTCGGTAATAAAATAGGAGAGAAAGGAAACAAGGGGGTCGTACTTACAATGAATGTGATATTATGTCGGGGTTGTGTGGGGAGGTTGCGGTCGATTTGGAAAAGGTGTGTGAAACAAATATAAATCTAGAAGCGATTGTTTTGTATTATTGCCATATTAACAGGTAAATAATATACATAATACTTAACCTACTCATTTTTACCCTTTAGGGTTCCTTACCCAAAGGGTAAAATCGGGACCATATTACTAGGACTCCGCTGTCCGTCTGTCTTTCTGTTACCAGGCTGTACTCGTATCATGATAGCTAGAACGTTGAAATTTTCATAAATGACGTATTTCTGTTGCCGCTATTACAACAAATACTAAAAACAGAAAAAAAAGTTTAAGGGGGCTTCGATACAACACACACGAATTATTAACCGTTTTTCCCTTTTTTCAAATAAATATGACAGGTAGATGCTTGAAATGTTCAATATGTAGTCGAATAATGGCTTTAAAAATAAATAGTTTAACTAAAATAAAAATAATATTTAAGGGGGGCATGTATGGCTCAATATATAAGGGATTATATAGAATCGTGATTTTAATTGCTCGATATTATTAACGGTGACAGGAAGATGCATTAAATATTCACAGAATAATAAGCTATATTTTCCTATTATATCTATTACATAAAAACAGCCTTTATGAAACCATACGCAAGCTCCTCGGCTAAATTAAGCCCTACTTTTATAGTATACTAGCTTTTACCCGCGGCTTCGCCCGCGTTATATTTTGATTTTGGCTTATGTTTATGACGGCTGCGAAACCTAACCGACAAATATCAAAATACCTTAGAGGAATGCTTTTGTTGGTTAAGTTACGGTTGGAGTGTATATACAACTTACAATGGTACAGCAAAGTTTATACCTATTTGTTCCTAATTATTGCTTTTTACAAATATTTGTGCAAAAATTCGATAAAATTGTTTCTAAGGTTTTTACGTGTTAGATTAATTGCAATTTTTTGTTCTAAATCAAATCTCTGCTTTCCATAAACTGGGCATTCCAAGATTATGTGCCACTGCACATGGGTCTCCTCTTTTGTGGGTTCACAGATGCACAATGGGCTTTCCCTCAACTTAAATCGATGTAAGTATTGGGAAAACCCACCATGCCCCGTCAGCACTTGAGTTATGATTCCCACTGGTGCTATTTCTCTTACGATCTTGTGTGACGGAAAATAAGTTTTGGTTACCGCCGCTGTGTGTCCATCCTGATACCGCCGGTTCCACTCGTCAAGAGAGTCCTTTCAGATTTCTCGCTTGACGAATGAAACGGGGCAGTTATCGTAAATAGATCTGCACTTCGAGTGCAGTGCTGCTTCCTTTGCTAGCTGGTCCGCTCTCTCATTTCCCTCCATCCCCGCGTGCGCTTTAATCCAATAAAGTTTCACTATTTTATTTTGTGCGTGTAGTAACTTTATGTTAGCTTTGAATTTACTGCTAAGGGATGGAGGGAAGATACGCCAACTACCGTTTCCAGTGCAGACCTGGAGTCACTAAAGATTTTTGCTTTTTCGGTAGCCTCAAGAAGTGCCAATAACTCGGCCTGGTACACGGAGCACCAATCGGCCAATTTCAGCTTGCGGGTACTGATCTCAGCGGCATCATCCCAAATAGATAATGCCGCCCCAACTGCCCTTTAATTTTGCTGCCGTCTGTAAATATGTTAATTTCTCGGTTAAGATTTTGCTCTAGTGCTGCTCCGTCTGCCAGGCATATGAACTCCAGCTCCTCCTGCTGCGCTGGGTGTGGCTTCTTTTCTGTCTCTCTATCTCCAGTTACTTGCTGGGAATAACCTTTCTTAGTTTCATAAAGCAAGGCTGCTTCCTGGACTCTGATATGACAGCCGAGGATTAGGGGCCTCTGTGGGATATATGGAACTGGTGGTGTGGGTGCCGCCACCTACCCTACCTTCCGCTAGGCCGTCAACGTGTTGGCAGACGCAGTGGGGCTGCAGGGGAAGAGAGGTGTCGGTATCGCGATGGCCGTTCTCACTGCCCTCTGCAGTTGAAGAGGCAGGCCCTGGGCTACTATGACTGACCCGCTGCACTGGGACCAGAGCGTTGGAATGCTGTCTAACGTTCAGTACTGGTTAGTCCCGAGTGGTGGATGACGATGTGTCTTGTGCTCCGAAACACTCCGTCATTATGGCGAGAGCGCAAGCTCCGTTATGGAGCCCGAGTCTGGGCTAGCGCTGTTGAGTGCCGCGAAGGAGTGCGAAAAATGTAGGAACGTCCTAAACTTGCTATGACAGGTTATTTCTGGCGCTTAGACGGCTGCTACCGCAGCCCGCTCACTTAGTTTTTATCCTATCCTACGGGAACTGTTAAAGTTTTTGCGATAAAAAGTGGCCTATGTCACTTTTCGTCTTTCAAACTATATTCATGCAATAAGCCAAGGCAAGTTGCTCCGTTGCTGAGAAAAAAATATTGTTAAGTCCTACGGGAACCACAATTTTTTCGGGATGGAAAGTATCCTATGTCACTTTCCGTCTTCCAAACTATGCCCACCCCAAATATCAAGTCAATCCGTTGCTCCATTGCTGAGAAACAGTTATTGTCCTATCCCATGGGAATCACGAATTTTCTCAAGATAAAAAAGTATCCTATTATCACTTTCTGTCTTTTAAACCATAGGTATCCATACCAGAAATTAGGCCAATCTTTAGCTCCGTTGCTGCGTCAAAAAGGAACAGACCAACAAACTTTTCGGATTGATAATATTAAAGTATGATGATTCTGTACCATAAAGGTAGAATAAAGAAACAGGTTAAACCTCTAATGATAGAAGATTTAAAAATATTTTTAATGTCAGACAAAATGACGGCCTGGTATTAAACGTCATAGTAACATGTAGCATGCAGAGGGAAAATAACATTTTATCCAATTTTAATGTCAGTTGTCATTTTCAATCCATACTTTATTTCCTCTTCAAGGGGATATAATGGTGGAAAAACAATGTGATTTATAAAAGTCTGCAGACAATGTCACCTGTCATCTAATTACGTTTGGCTGTGACGTTTCGTTAGTCCATATTAGCGTCATAGAGGAATTAATCACTTAGCGTCTTTGTGATAGTGGCGACAGTTTCGCTTTCGATGGTTTTTGTCCTGTCCTACAGGAACTATGCAATTTTTCGGGATAAAAAGTATCCTAAAGCTCCTTCCGCCTTTCAAACTATATCCATGCCAAAAATCAAGTCAATCCGTTGCTCCGTTGGTGCGTGAAAGAGTAACAAACCAACAAACCAACAAACTTTTCGGATTTATAATATTAGTAAGGATTGTTTCAATCTCATTAAAATATGGATATTGTTCCTGGGAGAGGCGAAATTGTTATGATTTTAGGTGGAAAACCAAATCGACTCACTCCTGCTAAATGCAGTGGGTGGTAAATTATATGTTGTAAACTATGTGTGTGTTTTT
The DNA here is from genome assembly GCA_964007245.1 of Hypomecis atomaria. NCBI lineage: Eukaryota > Metazoa > Arthropoda > Insecta > Lepidoptera > Geometridae > Hypomecis > Hypomecis atomaria. The sequence goes on from OZ023279.1 coordinate 21,053,310, forward strand.
TTGTAACCGCTTTTGAAAAAGCGGGGTGTTCTTCAGTAGAAGTGCATGAGAGGCGCACGATAATTTTAAACTGAGAGCAAAAATTGAAAATGAGCCATCGGAAACTATCTAAATACCTACATTTAAAGTGTTTATTTGTGTTTTTGTCTGCTTGTGGCATCAAAATTCAGAAAGAATGGATTTTTTTGACGGATTAATAACGAAGATATGATATTTTTTTTTGTTTTTAAAGTATGATGGAATCGAGTTGATTCTTAGCTATATTTCAACAGTAATAATAGCTAAGCTCGGTGCTTCCTCAATTTTTATTTTATACGTATTGATATGAAATTCAAGAATTTTTACTCGAATAGAGATCGTGGGGCAGCGCAGCGTAGGAAATCCATTTAAAAGATAGACAGAAGACCTGTTTAAGTTCGCTGATACTGGTTATCTGGTAGCGATAGTTAATTACGATCAGTGCTATTGTGAATTTACGTATAGAACTCTTTATCTGGACATAGAGTGGACGTCCTACAACTGAAATGTAGATGACAATCATGTAAAATGTCTTTGAACTCTGTTCACATAGGCTAAATACATCAACCCTCAAATCCCAAGCCAGTAGTTCTCTTTCTCCAAAAACTCGGTCATAAAAAAAGTCCCCAAATCGATTTATCAAGTCGCAATCTAAGTGCCATCTGTATTCTCAAGAAGATTTCTCTAAGTTAAGGTTAAGTCTTATTTAATTTCCCAAGATAAAACGCTTTCGGCCTAAAAACCCAAAAGTTAAACCGTAAAGGCGGGTAGCACTATATTTTTTTCAAACTAAAAAGATAAAAATGTTAAAGCGTGCCAATAATTTCGGCTACAGGCAAATTTACTTTTCTTCTATATGTTTAAGTCACAGATTCCGTGTGATGGGTCATAGCGTTTTGATCCAGCGTCCCGCAAATAGCTACGGCCTAGCGTTCGACCAATCACAGAGCTGGATTTTTTTAATCAATGTGATTAGTGATGCAGCCGCAGCGCAGGGAGCAGCTGTCTTCAAAACACTTCTAGTGGGAAAGTAATTACGCACGAAACTCTCTACTTAAAATCACAACTACATGTAATTCAAATAGTTACAGAATTATAATGGAAGGGATTGGAAGGGGAAGGATTCAAATCATCATTAAGAACAACTTTTTCTATGGGGTAAACCCGAAATTCGAGAAGGAAATCAAAGGCTTAGTACAAGACAAGCAGATAACCCTAGAGAGCATAACAAAATACTCCATACACCATAGTATTCCGCAATGTAAGATTCGTAAACGCATTTTGCGGTATATGAGTATTTGCTACATACCTATGAGTGTCTCGCGCGCCGGGTAAAGAGAAGGCCACTCCCTAGATATCTACGGCTCAAGCTAATGAGTTTGGGCTAAATCGAGTTTGAAGTGAGTGCTTTAGTTTTTTAAGCCCTAGTTAGGGCGTCTAGGTATAGGTGATTTTTGAGCTTTTGTTTGAACTATTTAATAGTGCCTAATCATATCAGAGTCTGTCACCCGAGTTGTTTTAAAAATCCATTCTCTATATTCTTCGAAATCAGGCTAGAATGTAGAAATTATGTATCTGTAATAATAGATGTACTACGTAGGTTTTTGCTTTTTAAGGTGTAGGGATTTTCAGGATATTAAAAAGAAGAAGACTACGAATATTTTCTTTTAATCAATCCATTATAATGCAAAATGACATGAAACTATATTTGCAAAACTTATATAACATTTAGACTACGAATAATATTTACTATGGGACCATAAACGAAATTGCAAAAAAAAACAGCATTGTAACAACTTTTATCCAGAGACAATGAACTTTTTGTAGAGTATAGGGTTGATCCCGTAGTAAAAGCTGTTTGCGATGGTGAGATTATGTCTGAAATGTCGAAATCTGGAAATTTTAACCCTTTGCAAAACTGTTTTATCTACTTAGAGTGGCAAATGTAAAAAAAATGTTTTCTCTCAAAGAAGAGAATATTTGAATACAAATATTTCATCAAAATCTGTACAACCGTTTCCCGTTTCCTAATGTTCTTCAATTAAATGTACAAAAATAGCTTGCTTAATCATAAAAGAGACGCTCGAAAATTGCCCTTTTATGCACCCGACTAAAATACGCATTTCAAATTGTCTTTTATGCACGAGACAACAAATATAAATAAATCTTATTATATTTTCACCCTTTCAGGTTCGCACGTCTTGCGCATCTGGCAGTCCGTAGTTTACTGCGTGCGCTTTATTCGTGCATTTTTGGAAAATATATTTGGTGTCAAAACGGATTATGTAGAGACTTTTTATGGAAACAACGCGGGACAGTTGAATTATGTTTGAAATCGCATTAATAAATAATCAGCATTATCATCATCACAAGCCATGCAGTATTAGGATTAGAGTAAGCATGACGCTCGCCGAAATATTAAGTGCCAGGAAACGAATCCAACTCGGTTGGGCAGCGTTCGGAAAATTGCGTAACGTCTTCTCATCCGACATACCTCAGTGCCTCAAGTCGAAAGTTATCGACCAGTGTGTGTTTCCAGTTATGACTTATGGCACAGAAACGCGGTCTCTCGCTATGGGCCTTATTAGTAAGCTCCAAGTATCCCAACGAGCCATAGAGAGGGCTATGCTCGGAGTTTCTCTTAGAGATCGAATCAGAAATGACGAGATCCGTAGAAGAACCAAGGTTACCGACATAGCCCGGCGGATTGGCAGGTTGAAGTGGTAATGGGCATGGCACCGCGCGGAGGACTGATGACCGATGGGGTAAAAAGTTCTCGAGTGAAGACCACGTACCGGCAAGCGCAGCGTAGGACGTCCACCCACAAAGTGGACGGATGACCTCATTAAGAACTCAGGATTGCGCTGGATGCAAGCCACTACCAACCGGTCTTATTGGAGATCATTAGGGGAGGCCTATGTCCAGCAGTGTATGTCCTATGGCCGAAACGAACGAACGCACGATATTCACCCTTAATGGGTAGCGCTTTGTACTACTATGGGGGGATCAACTAAGAGACGATAGACAATATAAAATTACATTTTTTTTTAAATACATATTTTATTTTTTGGACCTTTGGTCTTCTAGATTATTGTGTGTCAATAATAAAAAATATCTATTGTATCAATGGTGAATCAATTTACGTTAAGCCCTACGTAAGACTTCCACCCTCTTGGTGGACAGATGACTTCAAAACCACAGGATCGCTGTATGTAAACCGCTTTCAACCGGTCTTATTAGAGATCATCATTATCATCAAATGATGATATAATGAGAAAATATTTTATGTTCATCTAACCCAAGCCGAGTAACATCAGCTAGTATTTTAATAACTCTAGGAAAACCGCCCTAAAGTTTAGCAATAAATCATATCAGGAGGTCCGTACCCTTGTCTTGGACGATTACTTACACGTCAAACGGGCCCGATGTTTGATATAATTTGCTGTTATTTTTGGTAAAATAGTGATAAATTACGTAGCTCTACGTTTTGCTTCGTGTCTAATATCTACGAAAAGGTCAAGCGTAGGAGCGGTATAATATTTGCTTTATATTTTCATAGAATAAATTATGTTAAAATGTATATTAACACAACACAAAATAAAATGATTATCCGACTACCTTTAGCTCTACAAATATTATCTTGAAAGAAAATAAGAAAAAAGGTGAAGACTGGAGAAAAAAAAATCCTGCTGTCCATAAAAGGGGACAATTTTTTTTTGTTTTCTCGTAGATTTTTATGATGAACATGAATGAGGTGTTTGCTCTGTATCTATATGTATGTATTTAAAAGTATTGTACTATATCAATCTCTGGTAGCCATATTACATGCTTAATTTGGACAATGGTAGGTCAGAGACAGTGAAAGGGTACTTTCCTTTACTTATTTATGCAAGATAAACGTACAATACAATTACTGTACATATTTATTTTCGTCGTTACGCGCCGTTTATAGCTTCAATACTCGTATTATCAATAATTTTATTTCTGTGCCCATTAATGTCATAAAAGCACACAGCCTTTTATAACACGGATTAGTCTGTTTGCAATATCATTGAAATATTATCTGCTATATGTAAATTTCATTACTAATATGAACCCCTCGTGCTTGCAGTTAAAATAATATGAAAACCGTAAATCTAACTGATATCAAACTAAAATTAACTCCATTTGTCACATTCAAACACAATTCACTTCAAATTCAAATATTTCATAGCAAAATTCAAATGAAGCCTTTCTTACACGGGGTAACTCAAACTAAACCGAACTAAACGAAGTATACACGGTTAGCAACCAGCGTTGACAACTGCAAAGCAAGATTCACCTTGGCTCAACTGGAAATGAATCAATTTTGGTAATTTGAACCTTCATGACATAAAGATGACATGCTCAAACGACTTTTTAAAAAAAATAGGTAAGATAATTAGGTAACTCTTTATTTCATAGAGTCACGTTTCAATCTCAAAACCAATGTTTTAAAACAACGCATTAGCGTTGCAACTAAAATGGTATGACTTATGCGTTGGCACCGACCAAGCCTCCTGCATTGTCAATGTATGTTACGCGTGACTGAAAACTTGAATTCAAAACTAGTTTTTAAGTTTTTAATCGACTTCCAAAAAGGAGAAGGTTTCGTTTGAAAGTATTTTTTTGTGTATGTTCATCGATTATTTCGCTTATTGTGAACCGATTCGAAAAATTGTTTTTTTGGTCGAAAACGGCTGAGCCGTTTTTGAAAAATCAGCAATATTGTAAAAACAGTTCAACCGAAATATTCGAATTTTGTACACAAAGGAAGGCGGTTTTGCCATTTTTTGCGAAAAATAATTATATTATAGTCACTTCGTGTGAGAAGAACCTCGATATTCCTAGAAATAAACACTAGATTTGTCAGCCAGAGTTATCTACTGTCAAAGTCAAAGCCACTTTATCTAAATCCATTTCAAAATAATAATTAAAAAAAACAATAGAGGTATCTAAAAACTTCAAGACTGCTACCAATCGATCTTCATTAAATAAATGCTTTTATAAATGTGATGTGACTAGTGTCGCCCACATGCTTAACATATTTAAGATAAAAAAATGTGTCTGCACTCCACTATAGATTTATAAAACTTGTCTCATAAATGCAAAAACAATAACTTATCACACTAGCTTTTGATCGCGACTTTGGCCGCGTGATATTTTGACTAAGTAAGTTCGTAAGTAGGCCGGGCGGCTAGCCCTGGTGTCGAGAGTTTTTAGGCCGCCTGAAGGCCTCTGACATGGCTGAACGGTTAAAACAACCGGGGCCTACAATTTAACGTGTTATCCGAGCCACGGTAGCGCTCAGTTGGAAAATGCCACCCGCGGTCACCCATCCAAGTACTGACCGTGCGGAACGTTGCTTAATTTCGGTGATCGCTGACAATCACCTAGTCAAACTACGCTACGAGCGCTACTCGACATTTTGACTAGTGTTTCTAAAGAGTGAGAGAGAGAGAGAGAGATAAAGGTTTTAACAAACTAACAACCATGCTTTCGGGCCTATAATCCTCACCAATGTTATAAATCCTTATACGCAGCGTACTACAGCAGGGCTGCCAGGTTTAAAAAATGCGTGACTACTGTACACTGCGCGTACACTGACTTCAATAAAGTCGTATTCCAGGAAATATTGATAAAAAAAGATCGTACAAAATGTTTTTATTGAAAATGCTTGCAATGAATTTAGTTTCAGAATCGGAATCGTGTATTTTTAGCAAAACGGGACGCTGTCTTCGGCTTTCATCACTAATTCTTTTCTTTAAAGTATTGAATAAACACAAAAGAAAGTAAGCGCACGGAATTATAACTGATCAACATTGATGAAAAACAGAAAATATAAATGTTTCAGGAAAAATAAGTTTAAAATCGATCTTATTGGAGATCTTTAGAGGAGGCCTATGTCTAGCAGTGGTTGTACTATGGCTGAGAAGAAGATATTTATTTTCTTTGTGCAGAAATGATTCCATTAGACTTCTTAAGGTATAATTAAGTAACTATAATAATTTTATAATAATAATTTATTTATTTGTAGCCAATAATATTATGCTTTACATAGTATTCAGTAACAAAAGTGACATACTCGTAAAATAACAATTTATAGGTATTGAATATTATTGAACTTGATTGACATAGGTAGATCTTCGAATTTTCGAATACTATTCAATACTCTAGTCATCGCTGTAGGATACCCTGTGTTGCGATGACTAGTCTCTTCCAAGGGATAAAGAAATAATGGCTTTGTGAAAATGTAACAAATAAATAAATGTAATTTAAAAATATTAACATTTAGAGCATGCGTCGATAAATAATAATAATATAGGTTTAGTGTAAAAGTATGTATGGAACAACAGTGAAAATGTAGTAGTAGGTATGCCTTATGAAATTTTTGTGTGCTATTATTACTATATATATATACTATAACGCAAGTATCCTTATTAAAATAACGGTTTTATATATTTTTTCAAAACTTTAACTAAAAACCTATTACTATTCAGTGTAGCGCTCTTAGTGTAGTTTGGTTAGGTGTTTGTCAGCGATCACCGAAATTAAGCAACGTTCTGCACGGTCAGTATTTGGATGGGTGACCGCGGGTGGCATATTCCAACTGAACGCTACCGTGGCTCGGATGACTCGTTAAATTGTAGGCCGCGGTGTAATGTTGCAAACGGGGAAGCCGTTTGCAGCACCACAAGTTAAAAGAGAAATTAGAGAGGAACCCGTAATGTTGCAAGCGGGGGAGCCGGTTGCAGCACCACAGGTTAAGAGTCTTCAGCGAACCTAACCAACCTAAGAGTCCTACCTAGTGGATAGGATTCCTAACGGTTCGGAGAGAGGAGATTAAAATAGAGAACTGACCTTAGTATTTACACATTTATTTACACTAACACGCACTGCACTTATAGTCAATTAAATCTTCAAGAAACGGAGAGAAAGAGAGAGAATTTTGAAGGAGTCCTTGGAAAGTTAGCCAAAAAGGGAGAGGGTAGCACTCGTTGAACCACGCTGGAGGCTGGCCGAGGATTTTCTATAGCCTGAACTGGACCCGCCGATAGTGTGGCGCCAGCCAGGTAGCGCTAGGTGAGCGCTAGCGTGAAGACATCTGTCGACTGAGGTGGAGGCGCTGGCCCAAACCGGCCGACAGGCGCCGGCCCAAACTGGCCGACAGGGTTCTAAGTCAGCGCCAGCCCAGTGCTCCAGGGGTAAGGGGTCAGTGGCCCCAAAACAAGAGATCCACCTGTAATCAAAGTCAAAGGGACCGGAGCCTCTCACCCTGACTGTCACGCGACGCTCATGCGGTTTGCAGGGCTCGTCCACGCAAACTCAAATTCACACTCATTACATTATAGAGGAAAAAAGGTGTCTTCCAGATCACTTCCAACTCAAGACTGCCCAATTTTACCCAACAAGGATCGCTGATCCTGTCAAAGATAAACATTTCAAAAATTTGAATAATTTCATAACTAGAATTGTAAGTTGGCAGTGTTATCGTTGAAAGAGTCTGAATGTAGAGAAGCTAACAAAAAGGTTAGTTTCTCTACATTTCCCCCAAAACCCCAGAAAAATTTTCACTCATTGAAAATTTTGCAGGTTGAGAATAAGACCTTGACCATCCAGACAGATTCGCACGCATCTTCCATACTCCCTCGCACGCACACTCAATCATATGACCATCCAGACAGATTCGCACACATCTTCCATACTCCCTCGCACGCACACTCAATCATAAGTTGGGGTTATGGTTCACAATCCATGATGACCATACTCCACAAGGAATTATCATTTGATTGTAACGAAGGCTTATTTTTTTAGAGTTAGGTGTCGTAACCCGCACCTTTTCGAAAACCCGATAAAAGTAAAGATAAATAATATTTACAAGTTAATATTTACACATATGGCCTAAGTAAGCCTTAAGACTTTTCAGAGATAAGAGTATGAAGAGAAAAAGTAATTTTCTATTCAAATGAAGTTAATATTTAAATTGCAACGTGTGCAATTTGAAATATCAAAAGATAAAAGCACAATATAGGCTTTATTGGTAACTTAACCATTGTGCAAGCCTTTTATTATTATAAAAAAAAACAAGGGTATTACAAAAAATAAGCCAAAGGGTTTAGATTCTTTGTGAAGCATTAACAGGTAGTACTTTTATACGTAAAAAAGAATTACATGAATACAAAATCATAACATTATTAGTACTCATTATACACCAAACAAAACGAAAACTATTTACAACCTTCTTAAGAAAACAAAAACATAGATTAAAACTAGTTTAAAAAAGAAAAATCATTATAATATATATAATACAATAATATAATACAAGTTAGCATATAATATCTTAACATGCCATCTACCTCTTGAACCGTTAGGGTCCTCCAAGACAAAGACCAAAGAAATGACTGAAGACGTATGAGAGCAGAGAGAGACTCGCGGAATAATATACACGTAATACCAGGTAGTAATAGAATATAATTTATATATTAGGCCAAGTGTTGATATGTACTACTATGTACTACGAAGAGTGTTCAGCTGTAAGTTAGGTAACTTACAAACTGTATGTGACGTACACTGAGAGGATACTCTCCTCCAGCTCGCCGTATAGTCTCCCAAACCCCAACTTGAAGGTGACCGTTAGGTTTTAACACCGCCAAGCGAAGAATGGGTGTAGGTTACAGAGGTAACCAGGTAGTAAGTGACTGTATGTAGGGGTGCGGTATTTATGTAGCCTGTGTACTGTAAAGTCAAGTATAGAGTAATGTATGGAGAATTGGAGTACGATAACCAAAAGAGAACCAAAATACCTAAGGTGTAAGTGATGGGTGGATACTTGTGGAAGTATCGGTTTAGAATTTAGAAAAGAAAGAAAACAAGTAACAGTAAAATAAGAAAATATAAGTAGTCAGGGGTGGGTAAGTAAAAAGGTTGGGCGCCAAACTGTAATGTTGCAAACGGGGAAGCCGTTTGCAGCACCACAAGTTAAAAGAGAAATTAGAGAGGAACCCGTAATGTTGCAAGCGGGGGAGCCGGTTGCAGCACCACAGGTTAAGAGTCTTCAGCGAACCTAACCAACCTAAGAGTCCTACCTAGTGGATAGGATTCCTAACGGTTCGGAGAGAGGAGATTAAAATAGAGAACTGACCTTAGTATTTACACATTTATTTACACTAACACGCACTGCACTTATAGTCAATTAAATCTTCAAGAAACCTTGAAACCTTCAAGAGTCCTTGGAAAGTTAGCCAAAAAGGGAGAGGGTAGCACTCGTTGAACCACGCTGGAGGCTGGCCGAGGATTTTCTATAGCCTGAACTGGACCCGCCGATAGTGTGGCGCCAGCCAGGTAGCGCTAGGTGAGCGCTAGCGTGAAGACATCTGTCGACTGAGGTGGAGGCGCCGGCCCAAACCGGCCGACAGGCGCCGGCCCAAACTGGCCGACAGGGTTCTAAGTCAGCGCCAGCCCAGTGCTCCAGGGGTAAGGGGTCAGTGGCCCCAAAACAAGAGATCCACCTGTAATCAAAGTCAAAGGGACCGGAGCCTCTCACCCTGACTGTCACGCGACGCTCATGCGGTTTGCAGGGCTCGTCCACGCAAACTCAAATTCACACTCATTACATTATAGAGGAAAAAAGGTGTCTTCCAGATCACTTCCAACTCAAGACTGCCCAATTTTACCCAACAAGGATCGCTGATCCTGTCAAAGATAAACATTTCAAAAATTTGAATAATTTCATAACTAGAATTGTAAGTTGGCAGTGTTATCGTTGAAAGAGTCTGAATGTAGAGAAGCTAACAAAAAGGTTAGTTTCTCTACAGCGGTTGTTATAACCGTTTAGCCAAGTAGAGGTCTTCAGGCGGCCTAAAAACTCTGACACCAGGGCTAGCCACCCGGCCTATACGAACTTACTTATTACTTATTCAGTGATACTCGTACTCGTACTGTTGAAACAAATATGGCGACTGTAACAAAAGGTAATAAAATGAAGGAACAGTAAAATTAATTGGACTCATTGTATTTGGTATTTCATTAATAATATTTGTACTGGAGAATATGTTTATTTTAATGTATAGAGAGATTCCATTTTTATTATTAGGTATTACCCTACAGAAATAGGTCTCAAATATGATTATTATGAGTTTATTTATACTAATACCAGTTATTTCAATCTACTCTGTCAATTTAATATATTTAGATAAAACGGATAAACTCTACAAATGGATTAATAAATTAAAATGGCAGTGGCCAGGACACATAGCTTGAAGAACGGATGGCCGATGGGGTCATCAAGTTCTCTAATGGATACCACTTACCAGCAACCGCAGCGTAGGATGTCCACCGACTAGGTACACGTCCTGATGGACGCTGGATGCTGAATGCAGGCCGCTTCCAACCGGTCTTATTGTAAATCCAAAGGGGAGGCCTATGCTTGTGCAGTGCAAGCCCCACGGGTGAAGGATGGGTGGATGGAAATCCTATGTGCGCAATTTTATCTAAACAATGTGTGAGTGAAATGAGACATGTAGGAGAGTTACTTACACAACTAAATGAATATCTTCAACTGTTACTAAGGATGTACCTAAAATAATAAACAAATACTAGGTACATATAAAGATTTTAGATATTCACATAACAACATTAATTATCTAACAACCCGCACTGGGCCAGCGTGGTGGATATGTCCCAATCTCCCTTCGTGGGTAGGCCTAGGTCCTGCAATGGCTATTAAAAGGCTGGTACAGTTTAGTTCAGTACATAACAACACAAATAATCGTATGATCCTCCTTCAAGTCCTTCTTCATCAGTTTTCGGATGGGTGACCGCGGGTGGCATTTCAGACTAAGCGGTACTGTCACTGTTGTTCTGACCATTTAGCCATGTCAGAGGCTTTAAGGCGCTTTAAAAACTTTGACACCAGGGCTAGCCATCCGGCCTATACGAACAAGTCCTTAGCAATCACAGCATAATCCACAACTTATCTTAGTAGTAACGCAACTTAAGGCTTTATAAAATACACCACAGCCATAGAAGGCCACCCTAGAGATTCTCGTTTCGCTGAATGGAAAAAACTGTACGACCCTCCCCCAAACTACATTAAAGCAGCTGAAGCTCTCCCACCTGGTTATAAAGAGCCTTGGCCCACCTGGAAAACCCTGAACCACCTCCGTTCCCAAGTGGGCCGAAACCGAGACAATCTGGTAAAATGGGGATACATAGATAGCTCCGACATCGAATATCTGCGGCGTAAGACCGCAGACTGTCACATCTTACCAACTGTGCAGCATGCCCTAAAACCTGCACTACTCAGGACCTAAATGAGGCAACAGATAACGCCATTGAGGTGGCCAATTTTTGGTCAAAAACCGGGATAAAAAAATTTAAGCACGCAAAATCGACTCGAAAAGAAGAAGGCTGAGATGATGATGATGAATTAGCATCGTATTGCCCCATCTGCGTTCTCCAAACTCGCTATTAAGCCCCTTACAATAGAGTGCAACGTACGTCACATATGTCGTAATGAAAAATAAACAATACCTAAATGAAATTCTGAGTTGATTTAGGACCAACGCAAACATATAATAGTTGAGTGGCCACTGCTGCCCTGAGATTACAAAGGGTGCCCCTTTGGGTAGGGATGTGGCAAACGTATTCTAATTATTCAATTGCGTTATTTGAATAATCAAATGGATTTGAGATTTACTGGAATAAATTGCTCTATAAGTTTAAGGTGTTGCGTTTTCCTGTGACGGCTAGCTTTTCCACACCTAGTTCGAAATTATTTGCGCTTGAACACATTATGCCTGATGTTATATGCCAAATCACACAAGTCGACAGATACGAAGTTAGCTACAAGCTATGCAATATATGCAATCAAAGACAACGCGCAGTTTTATGAGAGCTTCAGTCAGGGTTGTATATTGCGCAGCTTGTAGCTAACTTAACATCCGTCTTTTAAGCAAAGTTGACTGATATGTTATTCTTACTCTAACTCGTTCTTTACGATTTATTTTTCGTAGATCGAAATACCTACTAACTAAACATTTTAAGGAAATTTAGAATTGCAAGTCTTCAATTTTGTAAACAGAAATTATTTTATAATATTCTTATTCTTCTTGAAATCATGTGTTTTTTATATAATAAAATATTCTTGAAATCATGTGTTTTTTATATAATTATTTAAGGAATATGAGGACTGTATGTGTCCTTTGTTACATCTAGTTTTTCAATCAATAATTGAAGACTATAGAAGAAGAGAGAATTAGATGTGTTTGAAAACATTGATTAGTACTGATAGATTTTTGTTCCAAAAATGTAAAATCATACCTACATCATAATGACTTATGTCAAGTTTGTAATTTGACAACAATATAAACAACAAGGTTGTACAGATAAACCTACTTTAACTTTTTACTGCTTTTAAAAGAATTTTCACTGAAATTTATTGTTGAGGTATGTTAAAAAAATAATCGAATGATTTACTTGCCTCTTCAGTATTACGAACAAATCATTCGAATATACTCGTAACATTTTCCCCTCCCTACGTGGGTGTTGTTTTGGATTTAACTGCACTGATTATGTAGCCAGATCCTCCAGTATATTGCACAATGAAGGGCACTTCAGCGCGTTATGGCTGTGTAGCATCAAATTTTACACATATCTAATTTATGTATAATTCGGAACGCTATTTTTTTTATTTCACAGTTGTCAACAGTGTAAACGCTTCTAATTGGTCAGGACGAAACGTCAACCTGTCTAGTGATTGCCAGTTTCCCAATCAATACTCGTTTGATCCAAACTATCGATTTTTTCACTCGATCATTTTTTCATTAATTCATATCGGCGTCTCCTTTTTATAAACAAACGCTTATTTAAAGCCACTCAACAAAGTGAAACCTTTGGATAAGCCTTAGTATTATTAATCTCACCTTTTTAGCATTTATCCGTTTTCTTTGGGAGTAATTTCCTCTCCTCGTATTATTTTTAGTCGATTCTAATTCGATTGTTTGTTGAGTTAGTTGCTAGTCTTTTTTCAACGTTGTCCCCACTGTCTGCGTGAGAGGGATTCATAAAACCAAAAGGACGATGGCGGACCCCTGCTTCCTGCATGGTTTTTTTGCTCCGAAAACGCGGTGGAAGGCTGAGCTTTGACCCAGGGATCCTGTGGAAGACCCCAGGAGCCACGCACCTCTAACTCACCGGGCGTGGAGCGGCCTCGAGTCGCCATTATTATATTTTTTCCCCTAACAAGGTATGTGGACGCGTCACCATTCGTACTTTTTTTTTGTCAAATAATCACGAAATACATACTAAATCGTATTATCTTCCATTGAGCGCGTGCGCAGCTACTTTTTCTATCGATTTCCCTAAATTATTACCCTGAAATGTTCACTTCAACATGTGATTTCAATGCGTTTTTGGGCCAACCACATGGATTGGAAATACAATCCTTTCGTTATTTAACTATTGAATATAGGATAAAAACCTTCCCCTCGACCCTGCGGTCGTGGCGAGGTGTAATTTTCCCCGATTTTAATGTAAAATCGCTGGAATTCTTGACTTTTGGTAGAAAACCTACTTAGTGTAAAATAACCTTCTGGAATGTTCCTAGATGTTCAAATTTGTGCTAAACGCTTTCCTCTCGACCCTGCGGTCGTGGCGAGGTGTAATTTTCCCCGATTTTAATGTAAAATCGCTGGAATTCTTGACTTTTGGTAGAAAACCTACTTAGTGTAAAATAACCTTCTGGAATGTTCCTAGATGTTCACATTTGTGCTAAACACTTTCCTCTCGACCCTGCGGTCGTGGCGAGGTGCAATTTTCCCCGATTTTAATGTAAAATCGCTGAGATTCTTGACTTTTTGTAAAAAACACACTCCGTGTAATACCCCCTTCTAAAATGCTACTTGACTGTTAAACCTTTATTAAATAGTTTGTCCACAAGCCCCCGCACGTGGTGAGGCCCAATTATACCCCATTTTCTCATTTATGACCTGAGAAAATGTAATTTTAATTTTGTTTACTTTTCTTCCTACACGGTGTTAACATGGATTCATTCCATCCATTTCAGGGTGTATAGGTGAGGCCGGCATGTTTGGGCATACCCCCAACCAGGCTTACCTGGATTAGCCGCCTGGACGTCGTTGGTGCACCCAGTCAACGGTGCGACCACTGACCTTCACGTGAGCCCTGCCAGAGTATTGGCAGTCTACCTCCAGTTCCTATTTGTTAACCGGCGGCGCGTACAGAGGTATTTCATTCCCCTTTATTACCGTCGGTCATCTACTTCCTATTGGTGACACCATCGGATGGATCCACCCATTTGCTGATTATAGTTTAAGTGAAGGGACAGAACTCGACCAAGCGACCCACCGTTATCATTATTTTATTTACCACTATTTTTCATATTCAAGTCAGACGGCTTCCCCGTCTACATTCTACCTTACCTAGTATACTAATTTAATCCATTAAGTACCCATTGTAAAATAACCAAGCAACTCACCGTTGTTTACCTATTAGAGTTAGACGGCTTCCCCGTCTACCTTTTGTGTTACCCATGGTACCTATTCAACGCTACTATTATACTCCCATTATACTACTCCTATTTACTCCTAAATACTACTAAATACTACTATCATTGTAAAAGTACCATGGTGACCTCACTGTTCCTGTGAATATTAATCCTTTAAAAAAACTTACAATAAAAACAAATATGCCGGTGATAAACGCTGTGCTTTTATTTAACTACCTTAGTCTATAAGTGTAGGTATATTTAACCTCCCCCTTTCATAGGGAAGAAACCCTGCTACATATTGGCGCCCGAACAGGGACGTGTGGTGTCGCAACCTTAAATACTTATCATAAAAGGTTCTTTTTTGGTGTCGCTTCGCTATCAAAAAGTTGGTCGAGTTCTTTTACTATAAGCTACATTACTTACTTAAGTTATTCTTAAGCTACTATATATTGTACTACCTTGTAACGTGTGGTCGAGTTCTAAATAATCACTACATAAAACTACTACTTTTACCCGAATTTACTGGTGGATACCGTTATTAATCTTTTTTTTTTTTGTTGTCAAATTTTGAAACGATTGACAATTTAATACTGTAACTTTTTAACTTATTCCAAAGCGACATCATATATTTATTAATATTGTTGCTGATACTTATACGGATTGGGTTATACTATGTCTATGATTATATAATGCTGATCTGATAAGAATATTATTTTTTTGGTTGTTTTGGTGAAATTCCAAAATGAATAACTTTATAATGGGGGTAAGTTTGAACTTAACTTTTAAACTTCTTTTATTTTAAGCGGCATTCTGTGTTAATGTCTTCCTATTTTTTGACACCGATGTGTGTATACTACGCGTATAATTATGTTGTGTTTTTCTTATATATGTATACTGATATTGAGATGATAGGATTTTTGTTGTAAAATTGCAAAATGGCGGAAACTCCTTTTGTTGTAACTTTTTACATTCTACTTAACTCAGGTTTGCACCTTGAAAAAAGATGTGCCAACCTCTTACTACTTGAACTAATACCAGCTATTTACTTAATAGCCATATTGACTTATACTACGTAACTAAGCTTTAAAAATGTGTTGTTATTGTACCTTTTACCGGTGGAAATACTCGCATCGCTTAGCATTGAATTTACCTTTTTAATAGTCAGTACTACTTACTAATGTTTAGTACTGGTCACTATTTTACCTATTTATACTTATGTGTACTGTTTTACCCAGTACCTTCGGTGATCACTTTCCCTGGTCACCATACATTCTACTACCTTTATGGTTAGTGTTGCCCTCACCCGGAACACTGATCCATTATTTACCTATACATACATTCTACTACCATTATGGTTAGTGTTGCCGTCACACGGAACACTGATCAATTATTTACCTATACCTACTTGTACTGCATACCCAGTACTTGGGTGACCACTTTTTCCTGGTCACGCCTTAATGGAACCGTTCAGCATCTTTGCTACCCTGTAACGGTAGCGCTTGTTTGTGCCCACTTTTTCCTGGTCAAACTTCCTGCTGAACGTTTCCACCCATTATGGTTAGTGTTGCCGTCACGCGGAACACTGATCAATTATTTACCTATACCTACTTGTACTGCCCACACAGTACCTTGGGTGACCACTTTTTCCTGGTCACGCCTTAATGGAACCGTTCAGTACCTTGCTACCCTGTAACGGTAGCGCTTGTTTGTGCCCACTTTTTCCTGGTCACACTTCCTACTGAACGTTTCCACCCATCATGGTTAGTCCTGCCCCTAAAAGCAGGCCTAATTTACCTTATTATTACCTACTAATTTAGTCCTGCCCGTAAAAGCAGGCCTAATGTACCTTTTTACTACCTACATAACGGTAGTGCTTTGTGCCCACTTTCGGTCACGCTTTGGCTGAATCGTTCAGTACCTTTGCTACTTTGTAACGTAGCACCTGTTTGTGCCCACTTTCACTGGTCACACTTCCACTGAACGCTTCAGCCCTCCTTATAGTTAGTCCTGCAACTTACCGCAGGCCTAATTGACATTTTGCTGCCTATTAAAGGTAGTGCTTGCCTGTTGGTGCCCACCACGTTGGTCACCTCCGCTAATCTTGAGAGTACCTTTTACCAATCTTTACAGCATCTCCGTGCCTCGGACAACGTAGTTCTGTTTGTGCCCACGGTGTTGGTCACACTTACTTCCGCGTCCGAGATGTTTTAGTGCTTCATCAGGTGCAGTAAAGTTTCGTTTGTGCCCATAAGGATGGTCACACTCCTCCATTACTTTACGACCTTTTGAAGGTCGTAATGGTCTTTTTGTGCCAACCAGTGTTGGTCACATCTTGGAATTTACCTTTGTTCTATTACACTCACAGTAGTAGCATAAAATTATTGGGATTGACGTTATTAATATTATTATTTATTATGGAATTATATAGCCTTCGGTAATATCCTACTCTGTTTTGTAACTTTGTTGGTTTCAGAATTTCTACCGCGACCCTTGGTTGATTGTCTAAAGATTTAATTTATCAAAATATTATTACTTGCATTCTTATACGCTAACTTACCCTAATTTATTTACTACCTATTATTTTTAACTATTGTTTCTAGATACCTTCGATTCCGGTTAGGAAAGCTGGAGGGCCAGCTTGAATTTTCCTCGTTTCCCGAGTAAAATTCCGGTGGCAAAGGGGGTCATTGTAGCATCAAATTTTACACATATCTAATTTATGTATAATTCGGAACGCTATTTTTTTTATTTCACAGTTGTCAACAGTGTAAACGCTTCTAATTGGTCAGGACGAAACGTCAACCTGTCTAGTGATTGCCAGTTTCCCAATCAATACTCGTTTGATCCAAACTATCGATTTTTTCACTCGATCATTTTTTCATTAATTCATATCGGCGTCTCCTTTTTATAAACAAACGCTTATTTAAAGCCACTCAACAAAGTGAAACCTTTGGATAAGCCTTAGTATTATTAATCTCACCTTTTTAGCATTTATCCGTTTTCTTTGGGAGTAATTTCCTCTCCTCGTATTATTTTTAGTCGATTCTAATTCGATTGTTTGTTGAGTTAGTTGCTAGTCTTTTTTCAACGTTGTCCCCACTGTCTGCGTGAGAGGGATTCATAAAACCAAAAGGACGATGGCGGACCCCTGCTTCCTGCATGGTTTTTTTGCTCCGAAAACGCGGTGGAAGGCTGAGCTTTGACCCAGGGATCCTGTGGAAGACCCCAGGAGCCACGCACCTCTAACTCACCGGGCGTGGAGCGGCCTCGAGTCGCCATTATTATATTTTTTCCCCTAACAAGGTATGTGGACGCGTCACCATTCGTACTTTTTTTTTGTCAAATAATCACGAAATACATACTAAATCGTATTATCTTCCATTGAGCGCGTGCGCAGCTACTTTTTCTATCGATTTCCCTAAATTATTACCCTGAAATGTTCACTTCAACATGTGATTTCAATGCGTTTTTGGGCCAACCACATGGATTGGAAATACAATCCTTTCGTTATTTAACTATTGAATATAGGATAAAAACCTTCCCCTCGACCCTGCGGTCGTGGCGAGGTGTAATTTTCCCCGATTTTAATGTAAAATCGCTGGAATTCTTGACTTTTGGTAGAAAACCTACTTAGTGTAAAATAACCTTCTGGAATGTTCCTAGATGTTCAAATTTGTGCTAAACGCTTTCCTCTCGACCCTGCGGTCGTGGCGAGGTGTAATTTTCCCCGATTTTAATGTAAAATCGCTGGAATTCTTGACTTTTGGTAGAAAACCTACTTAGTGTAAAATAACCTTCTGGAATGTTCCTAGATGTTCACATTTGTGCTAAACACTTTCCTCTCGACCCTGCGGTCGTGGCGAGGTGCAATTTTCCCCGATTTTAATGTAAAATCGCTGAGATTCTTGACTTTTTGTAAAAAACACACTCCGTGTAATACCCCCTTCTAAAATGCTACTTGACTGTTAAACCTTTATTAAATAGTTTGTCCACAAGCCCCCGCACGTGGTGAGGCCCAATTATACCCCATTTTCTCATTTATGACCTGAGAAAATGTAATTTTAATTTTGTTTACTTTTCTTCCTACACGGTGTTAACATGGATTCATTCCATCCATTTCAGGGTGTATAGGTGAGGCCGGCATGTTTGGGCATACCCCCAACCAGGCTTACCTGGATTAGCCGCCTGGACGTCGTTGGTGCACCCAGTCAACGGTGCGACCACTGACCTTCACGTGAGCCCTGCCAGAGTATTGGCAGTCTACCTCCAGTTCCTATTTGTTAACCGGCGGCGCGTACAGAGGTATTTCATTCCCCTTTATTACCGTCGGTCATCTACTTCCTATTGGTGACACCATCGGATGGATCCACCCATTTGCTGATTATAGTTTAAGTGAAGGGACAGAACTCGACCAAGCGACCCACCGTTATCATTATTTTATTTACCACTATTTTTCATATTCAAGTCAGACGGCTTCCCCGTCTACATTCTACCTTACCTAGTATACTAATTTAATCCATTAAGTACCCATTGTAAAATAACCAAGCAACTCACCGTTGTTTACCTATTAGAGTTAGACGGCTTCCCCGTCTACCTTTTGTGTTACCCATGGTACCTATTCAACGCTACTATTATACTCCCATTATACTACTCCTATTTACTCCTAAATACTACTAAATACTACTATCATTGTAAAAGTACCATGGTGACCTCACTGTTCCTGTGAATATTAATCCTTTAAAAAAACTTACAATAAAAACAAATATGCCGGTGATAAACGCTGTGCTTATTTAACTACCTTAGTCTATAAGTGTAGGTATATTTAACCTCCCCCTTTCATAGGGAAGAAACCCTGCTACAGCTGGACCCTGCTGATTTTAGCCATTTGGTTATGGCTGTACAACAGTTTAATGACGGTTTAAAAGATTTTTGTTTTAATTTGGGTAGACACAAAGGGTTATTTAGTTAAAATTATAGTTTGTAGCTCTCATAGCGTACTTTGACTAGGTATTATCACCGAAGTTAAGCAACTTTCGGTACGGTCAGTGTGGGATGGATGGATACTAAAAGCTAAAAAATCACTCAAAAATAAAATCGTGGGGCCTTCGCCTGGAAGATATCATTATGTACGTGGCGCCCCACGATTTTATTTTTGAGTTATTATTTTTTAGCTTTTATTACATAAAACCGTTTCATTTAAAGAGATTTTTAACAATATTATTTTTGTGTTTGTTTTTACTTATTTACTACAAACTATGTTCGACATGAAAAGCCAATATCCATATTGATGGGATTGAAAAAAATAGGTTATCCGACATTTTGTAGCGGCGGCCATCTTAGATTTACAACAAATTATTGGAATTATTAGAATATAAATAATTATTTTGTCACCAGAACCAAAGGCGTATACCAAATTTCAGGTCAATCGATTGACAGGAAGAGGGTGAAATTTTAATGAGTGAAAGTCAATTAAGTTTGACCCAAGAAAACAAACGGGGTAAGCTAATTAAACTGTTAAAAAAATGAAAAAAATAGTTATATCCATTTCCCGTGCTAGAGATGTTGACGCTTAATTCAATTCTTCATGAAGAACTCAACACAAACTACACTTTGTATTACAACAAGCTATAAGGGAGTGTCTCTTCATCCAGTTCACAACTATTGTGTAATCTGTGAGCCCGGCTATTCAAATCTTAACAATACTTAATCAAGTAGTCTATGGAGGACGCTAATGAAATTCTGTGTTAGAAAGACGTGTGTTTACAGACATTTTAATAATGTATCCTTTGTGGTTGTGTGGCTGGGCGTTTGACCATAGCTTGGGTAGTTTTAGAGTAAATCTGCTTTAGTAGAGTTAGTAATGTGTAACGATAGAGATATAATTTAGCTACGTGTAACTACCTACTACATACTATTAACGATAAGATAAAGAATGAAGTGCAGTTACCGATAGTAAAGTTACGATAGGTAAGCGTAGTTTGACTAGGTGTTTGTAAGCGATCACCGAAATTAAGCAACGTTCTGCACGGTCTGTATTTGGATGGGTGACCGCGGGTGGCATTTCCCCGTTACACGTTAAATTGTAGGTTCCGATTGTTTTAACCGTTTAGCCATGTCAAAGGCCTTCAGGCGGCCTAAAAACTCTGACACCAGGGCTAGCCACCTGGCCTAAACGAACTTTCTTTTTTTACCGATATAGCTTAGTGGATTACCAAGCTGATATAGCTGTGGGCAGGGCACATAGATGCCATGGGGTAGAAGGTCAAACGGTCAAAGTTTTAACAAAAAGACCACCCTCACGAGAAGGACAGCTGATTGATAAGAAGTGGGTGGAAGCGGGTTTTAATCAATTCCTATTTGAGTTTACATTTATTGGAGAAGCCTATGTCCAACAGTGTTAAATACCAGCTCAGGCGTTATGAATTTCTTGGTATCGAGTATTGTTTAATAAACTTCATATGAGGTTTTTTTCAGTTACTTATGCAGAAATTAATACGAGTGGTCCGTGTGTAATTTAAGAACCTAATAAAGCCGTATAAATGCGTGGCAAAAGTTATCTTATGCTTGGAGCTGTTATTTTATCCGGCGGGGGAAGTTATTAGGTTTTGATATTGGTAGAAAGGTCACGGATCCACGGAAACATTGCCTTTCAATCCTAAGCTTAAACACCAAATGGTTGAATAACTTGCAAAACTGTAGTATCTCTTCACAGATGTCGCGAGATGAGGCATATCATATTGATCCTGAGGAGAATTAATTTTGCACGAAACTCTGCTTATAAAAATCAAGTGTTATTACTACATACCTAGTATAAAACAAAGTCGCTTCCCGCTGTCTGTCCCTCTCCATGTATGCTATATCTTTAAAACTATGCAACGGATTTTGATGCGTTTTTTTTAAAATAAATAACTATTCAAGAGGAAGGTTTATATGTGTAATACACCTGTGCGAAGCCGGGGCGGGTCGCTAGTTATGTATATATTTTGTCGATTCTAGTTCCAATTGCGCATGGAACAGCTAATTTTTTCTTGAATTCCGGTTTGGCCTGATTCAAAGTTGTTCATAATGATGGTCTAAATTACTTGTTTTTTTCTGTATTTAGTATTTGTTGTTTTAGTGACAACAGAAATACGCCATTTGTTAAAATTTTAACGTTCTAGCTATCACGGTTCTTGAGATACAGCCTGATGACAAACAGACGGACTGCGGAGTCTTAGTAATAGGGTCCCATTTTTACCCTTTGGGTACGGAAGTCTAAAAACGGAACGCTTTGCCTGAGTCTGTCTTCCCGCTAAATTACAACGTGGGTGTCTTCAAATCCCGAGTAAATAGGTATCTTCTAGGTAAGCGTGTTACACCCTAGACCGCATATCTGCTTAACATCAGGCAGTGTGTAGTCAAACACAAACCTTTAGGTATGGGTACGTTATATAACAAAAACGAAGAAACAATTAAATAAACAACCAAAAACACAAACGGCTTTAGAGCCACAAGTAGCGGTCTTATCGCTAAGAGCGATTTCTTTCAGTTCAAAAGAAAAAAAGCATTAATACACATGCAAGCTTGTGTGTTTGGTAAAGAGAATTCCTCTTTGTGGATATCTTTGGTAGTACTTCTAAAAGCCTGTTCAAACACGACCCTTACTATGCCTAAGACTCTCATTTCGCTCAGAAATAAGGCATTTCGATCTCTGATATTACAGTCTATATTTTGGATCCAAATTGCGTACCAATTTCGTTCACCACTACCAGATAGGGGTATCAGGGCCGTAACCAATTCACAGAACTAATAGATATTATGCGGTTACAACTTGTATCAATCTCATCATTCTGTCTGCCATAGGGAAAGAGTGAAAGAGGCATAACTCTGGAAAAATCAGATAGATACTCGTAAATGCTTGAATTGTTCACACCAGATCTAAAACAAATGGTATTTTCAACAGGCTTGTTTTCTAAACATATATAATTAGTCCGTCGGATAGATTATCAAAAAATATTAGACACGCACTTTTTCATTGGTCAATTTAAAAAAATGATGAAGAAAATATATAGTCTGTCAAAGTTCCGCGTGACGTCACAAGTGCCATTCAAATGTTTAGACTTCTGTAAGAGAAGTGACGTCACGACCCCCACTCCTAAACTTTGACAAGGTTTATCTTTGTCTTTTGTTGTTTGATTGACAAAATATACACATATATGTGCCTAATACGTGTCCACTATTTTAAATCTAACTCACGAACTAATTATATTATCGATTTTTTAATGGTAGTTTTATTCTGTTCAATTCCCTGGCCGTATATTTACAGATCAGAAAAGTAGAGTCAAAGCGCTTCGTACGTATGGACGGAAAACATTAGGCAAAAATACAATTTGACCGTTTTTATATACCTACTCACACTCGTATTTTAAAAATTGTAAAACTTTAGTCAACAAAAGGCACGGTGGTGTTTTTGTGCAGAATCACAAATCTCACAAAGAGCAATAGTTGTGCGTCTGAAGTTTCTGTGTTAGTACAGCTTAACCGGCGCAATGGAGCGGCTTTTGAATGTATTTTGTAGAGTATTTAGCACGGCCGCTGCGGCGACTCTGCGGCGCGATTGCGGTACGTTGCGGCGCGATTGCGGGCCGGTGCGGACCGGTGCGGCTTTATTTAGGGACATTTTGGCAAGTGCCAATAGACTGATGACCTGATGACGGTCGGCACTCATTTATTATCATTGGATACCGTGAGCCACGAGCATTCAGACCTAGTCTGGTTTAGAATTTCTTTCTTTATTGATTGCATGATACAAAAGCCACTTATTAATATAATTGATACAAATATTATTTATGTAGTAAAACTCCATATCCTTGAAATCATTGGTTTATTGTTTCACTTCGTTCAGTATTGATATTTCCTTTTTTTCGTCACTTATAAACCATATCTCACTTATATATAACTTATATGAATTTGGGCAGAGTAACAGTGTAAATTCTGGAGGTGCACATCGCACCGCTTCACCGAACAGATTGCCGACTTTCTTTCGCTCCTCTCCGGCCATGCTTTTTCCCCTTCCAATTTTAAGGGGGGTAGTCCTTCAACCGACTAGACAGTCAAATCAAAGTATCCAAATCAAAACAAATAATCAATTAATATCACAGTCAAATTAAATACTTATTTTTAAAAAACAAATACCATTAAAATACTTAAAACCTAACATTTACATTTAGATTATCGGCTAGCGGTTACAAATCTAGTTAGTACACAGAAACTACACTAAGCAAAAGCTTATATTGTAGGTACTGTTTACCTTCAGGGAACTACATGCGCAGAATAAGCTATGATAATAAAAATAAAAAATAGTAGTGCTGCAGTATCCGCAGGAATGTATAGTTTGTTAGTATATGGTGTACGTGTGTATAGCACTGCCAGACACGATATCTCATGAGAGCCAAGGTTTGCAGTGCTACTTTTGTGTGTGTGTGTGTTTTTGTATATTTTTTATTCGTATAAGTTTTTTTTTGTACTACAGTGACAGTTATGGAACTGTCTACTTTGTAAATGACAAGTGAACTGATCACGCGGTGCCAAAAGCCTGTGACGGTAAAGAAGAAAAAACCTGTTTATCAGATTCTGTGTTTTCAATGTTCAGTGTATTTTCAAACGTGGATTTTAAGTTCTAATTCAGAGTACCCTCAGAAAAGGGCCTTTGCAAGATATTAGTTGTAGCATTTGAAGCACACGGTTCAATAAAGAGCCGATACAGTAAGCACTTAGTTCTATTACTATTATAGTTAACATGTACATGATTGTCTTTGTGCTTATCGGGCCAGTGAACCGAATTTATCATCCTCGGGTTAACATGCTACGGCGTGCCAACTGTGATTTTGATTAGGCAAGTAATGGGTCACCCACAGCGCCCGATACAACACACGCATCCGACCCCATTGAAACTATAAAACGACGTTGTATGACAGCCTTTTTTAATTGTCCACTGCAGGACGTAGGCCTACCCACAAAGAGCCATATCCACCACGCTGACACAGTGCGGGTTGATGGATTCACACACGCCATCGAATTTGTTCTTCGGACGTATGCAAGTTGCCTCACGACGTTTTCCTTCACCGAAAACCCAGTAGTGTTAGATTCCGTACATAAATTCCAAGAAATTCATTGGTACGGGACCGGGATTTGAACCCACGACCCCACGATTGTGAGGCGGGTGTCATTTCTACTAGACCACCACGGCTCTGTAGTGTACCTAGACGACGTTGTAGTGTGACATAAAATAAATAAAACGATGTTACGTTGATTAATATGACTTATGTTGTTTATCAGAATCTGATCTTATATATTTGGAAAATGTGTGTTTTCTGTATTCACCAATGTATTAAACATCTAAAACATGCATTGTCTAAAAACCCTGACTCAGTTAATTGAAGTGCCTGTATTGCCCTGTGGTATTAAGAGTAACTGGTTTGATTATGTAGACAGATCCATAAAACCAAAGAGTAGTTGGTAGTAATAGGAACCACTGGCGCAGCCAGGTGAAAGATGGTCTCAACGAAACTTGAAAAGAGGTAAGGCAAAAATATAACGAGCTTAGGCCATTACCTTGTACAGTATTCAATTATTTGCTTTATTTGTTTTTGGAAATGATTTTCCATTATTTTCTTTCGCAACAATATTCATTTAAAGGAATTTCAAATTTACGGATCTTACTAATCATTTGACATTGTTTGTAAAATATGGCGGCGTGATGGCGGCTAAAAACAAAAATCAAATTAGAAAATATGAAATTTCATTCAAAAAGTTGTTTTACTCTGCGCATATTTTCATTACCATATTAGCTATATTCACATATGAGCTACTATTCACAGTCTGGTTTCACTTTATAAGATCTTCTTTGGCTACGCCTTTGATAGGAGCTAACATTAAAGACAGCAAAAAAATAGACAGCAAACTTCTTTTTAACTGTTATTTTTTTTTACAATTAATTATTATAAGTCTCGCGGATCAGTACCTGTGAGTAAAGGCCTGAAAGCCTGTAATGGTGTCGCTCGCGTGTTCTAGCAAATTGTATTAATTACTGCGGCCGACTTCACGTCGAACTGATATATCGGCTTCAATAACTGGCTTGATGTGGATCAACCAAGCTCACTATACTTAGGTGATAACGACTTAACAATCATATTATATACTACGGGACTGTGGCACACTGAAAATAAGAGATAAATAAAATTATTATAAATATATAACTTTTTAAAATACAAACTTTTGAGATTCTGAATATAATGTAGCAGCAGAGTGCTAGCCAAGACAAGTACGAGTAAAACGTGCCCAAACACGACGGGTCTATCTTGTTTAGTACTTACAGGAGTTCCTATGGCCACCTTCCGACTCTTATCATCAGATCAGCTCCATGATACCATATTCTTGCATTGTCACGCGATGTACATATGCGTGCAAAATTTCAGCTCAATCGGAAACCGGGAAGTTGGTCAAATTAAACTTGCAAGATTCCACCCGAACTTACAAACATACATAGGTACATCCATTGCAAGTTAAGTAATTAAGCTTGTAATATAATAAATACCTCCTATCGCTACGTTTCGACCGAGTTTGACGTTTCGATGCAACTCGGTCGACATGTCGCGATAGTACACGATTAGTCCTGTAGTATAGGAATAATGTGCTCAAATCGCGAAAGTTTAAATGAAAAAAATCAAATGAAAACCACTCATTGGCTTGCACAGCGTAGGACATCTACTGCCATGATTTACGACGATCTGATCAAGATCGCACGGACACGCGGGCTGGTACTAACCTATCATGATATCAGCCGTAGAACATCTACGAACATAGGCCACTCCTGTGGGTTGGTATAATAATTTATTAAGTAGGAACTTACCTCAAATTTACCTTCTTTACAGTATCATTTACAATTTTATTATACATGCACGAGAAAACTGAGATTAAACAGTGAAATAACTTTAATTAACTTCGTAATTTCCTTTGACATCTAAGCTCAATACCTAGCAATATGGAAAGGTACTAAGGAGGCAGTGTTTGTCAAAGTGGGCGACAATGCCCTCCAGAAGGCGCTATAGGCTTTGTAAACAGCACTAAAAATAAAGAAAAATTACTTTAGGTACTTATTAAGTTAAAGATAGATTAATTACATGCTTGTTTGTTTGCCCTATACTCTATCCTAAGCTGAAAAGGGAATTATTAAGACCATAATTATGAACAACATTATCTATGGGGCCAACACGGAATTCAAGAAAAAAGCTGGTTTTCATTAGTTTTTCCTGAGTGAGAGAGTTTTATACTCCACTCTAGAATAGAGTCTGGGATAAAATCCGATCCTAGGAAATCCTAGAATTCTTGGTGTGTAAAAATAAACAGAATCCTGTCGTCGGGCCGCCCTGGCAGAGCTACTACTTTTTTAACCGACTTCCAAAAAGGAGTAGAGGATAAGAGGAGAGGTGGCTGAAACTTTGAGAATCTATGGAACAGAACGTAATAAGCTATAAATGAATAACATTCAATTTGTCCGACTTAGTTATTAAATACCTACCTCCATTCTGAGAAATTAATTTCATTCTAGTGACTAGGATTCTAAGCTGTTTGAATGTAATGTCTTATTCATGTATTACACAAAGCAAAATACGTGCAATTTAATTATCATAGTGTAGTCGACGTTCGTCGTTTCAGCCATGGGATGTCCACTGCTGGACATAAGCCTCCCCTATAGATCTCCAATAAGACCGTTTAGAGACGGCTTGCATCCAGCACGATCATGCGGTCTTAATGAGGGTGGACGTGGCCGTAGCCTCCACTCGAGTTTTTTGTCCCCATCATCGTTCCGTGCTATGTGCCTTGCCCACTGCCATTTCCTCTTGCCAACCCTCTGGTATATGTCAGCAAATTGGTTAAAATTTTCTACAACAATCATATTTTTAATCGTGTGAACCAAATGTGTCCATTACCATTTCACCATAGTAATCCGCTCAACTGTATATTCAATAACTATACAGGGTTATCTGCTTGCCCTGTAAAGAGTCGAAAGGGGGTGATCAAGACCATCGTTATAAACAACTTACTATGAGGCCAACTAATTCGAGAAAAAAATCTGCTATTCCGTACAAAATTGCTACTCAGAATCGACAAAATGTATGAAACTACTGATTTCTTTTCTTGAATTCCGATTTGGTATATATAATTATTATATAATAATAATAATTATAGTCTGAATGACCTCCTATCGGCTTAGTACACCAGTTCTGGATAACCCTGTATATCTCAAAAATATCAGTTCCTACAGCCAATAAATTTTCAAAACGAGGGTAGTATACAAATTAAGGAATAAAGTAGGTCAATTGACTGTTTACACTGTCTCGATTGGCGGAGCCGGGCCATGACAACAACCGTAGTTGGATTTCAAAGTTTGTCGAGTTCGGGAACTGGAAATCTTGTTTACATTTTGTAACTAATCAAGTGTTCTTTTTAACTGACTTCCAAAAGGAGGAGGTTCTATGTTCGTCTGTATATATTTTTTTGTGCTGTTCATCGATATTTTCGCCAGTTGTGAACCGTATTTAAAAACATATTTTTTTCTTTAGAAAGGGTATATATACTCCCGAGGTGATTTTATTTACATTTTATCGAAATCGACTGAGCCGTTTTTGATAAATCAACAATAAGGTACATGGATGTCACATCGATTTATGCAAACTATGCGAACTTTGTACACGGTAGAGGTTGATGGTGCCATTTTTGTAAAAAAATAATTATTATTGAATAGGTTATATGTAGGTATTTTACACGAACGAAAACATTGTGAAGAAATCTGCTTATGTCCTTAGAAGAAATTTGATGGTTTATGTATAATTGTATATAGCCCTATCGCGCCACGTGGGTAGGCCTATTTCCAGCAGTGGATTGTTAAAAAGGCCGGTACAGCACTAAACAAACACCTAATCAATAAATTCGTAGGCGTTGGACCTTCCAGGCTTTGAGGACCCTTTGAACTGCGCGATGTTTGTTTTCTATTCATCAAACAGTTACATAATCAGATAACACTGAAAGATACTCGTTAACCTAGTCTAGTGTACTGTACAAACAGTACGTGAGATCGCATGATTAGTGGACAAACGTAGGGGGCTCCGCTAGGTGGCGCTGGTGCTCTACAATCACGGAATTTTGTTTACTGTTGCAGCTCTGCAGCATGGGTGGTCCTGCTGCCTTGCATAGCATTTTTTTTAATGTGAACATTTTGACTTCTAGAATAATACTTTATTATCCCTTCCCAAAAACCTTACTCGAAAGTAGAGATTTCTGTTTTTCGATTTACCAACAATACATAATTATGTAGACACTGTAATTTTTATAAATTTTCTGGAACTGCTTGTTTTGCTTTGGTTATTAGCAAAGTAAGTTTAATTTTGGGACCCTCTCGCTACATCCCTACAGATTGAAAAAAGAACCTGTGAATCGGGAAAGCCGGAAACCGGAGATCCGAATTTAGAATCTCCCCCAGTTTGTTGAAGAAATAAATATTTTTTTCTTGATCCCACTCGTTTGAGCTCAGACAAATGAAAGCTATTTATACATTCAAACTTGTAGGACAGTGAAGTGAGCAAGTTACCTATATCGGCTACCTCGGCTTAGAAACACAGGAACTAGGGTAAACCACCTGCCCCCCCGAGTGGGTTCCCGCCTTGTCGTGGCGGGGGGGCTTAGTAGCCAGGTCTTCCCAGCCTGGTGAACGAAGAGGAACCCGAGGTGGGGCCGGCCTCTCCGGGTCTTGGGCCCAGACAAGCCCGTGCGGAGGCTGGCCAGTAGGTCGGCTTGCCGACTGAGGTGGACTGCGGTGTCGCGCTTGTCGCGATGCCGCGGCCGAGCCCATCGAGGCGGGGGCGGCGGTGGGATGGACGGGCGGCGAGAAGGCCGCTGCCTATCCGTCCTGCCAGCGGCCCTAACGGGTGCCGCCAACGTGTTGGCGGAGGCGGTGGGGCTGCAGGGGAAGAGGGGTGTCGGTATCGCGACGGCCGTTCTCCCTATCCTCTGCAGCCGTAGTGGCAGGCGCGGGGCCACTTTAATTGACCCGTTGCATTGGGACCAGGGCTGTCGGATACGAGTGCTGTCTGACGCCCAGTGCCGGTTGGTCCCAGGTGGTGGATGACGATGTGTCTGGTGTTCGGCACATCGTCATTCTGGCGGGAGCCGAAGCTCCGTGGTGGGGCCCGAGTTGGGCCAGCGCTGTCGGGTGCCGCGGAGGAGTGCGCAAGCGTGCCCGTAGCCCCGACACATAGCGCAGTGGCGGAACACCCTGGGGTTTTGGTGGGTATACCGTCCAGCAATGGGCGGGGACTCCCACATAACCACCCGCCTGCCCTGAGGTGCGGTGGTATCTTTAAAAGATTTCCCCAGGTAAAAAAAAAAAAAAAAAAAAAAAAAAAAAAGGGTAAACCACCTGGCCAATACGAAATACATGCTAGTGCTTTTGTGTCAACTTGTTCTACTGTCAAACTTCTGTACTGTACCGGGAGACACCCAAAATACGCGCAAAGCGCACAAAATAGAGGGAATCTCATTAACGGGTAAACAATACTCAATCCGTCTGACGGGACAAATTACAACTCTGGCGCAAACTCGGTTCCGGTACTAACTCGGTTCCGATATAACTCGGTTCCGATACAACTAGGTTCCGATACAAACCTGCTTTCGATACGACTTGCTTTTGAATGCAAAACGCTTTTGAAAGGATGATATTTAATTGCACGCCTTTTTGTTATTAACTATTAGCCTTTTGAATAGTGCTGTTGTTGAATATAGACAAAAAGGACAAAAAGGGTGATTGAGGCACAAAATCTACAATGCTGGCCCAGTTACGTGTTAATGGAGGGTAAACGCATATTCTGTGGGCGAATAACTGAAATTATGATGACGATTTTTGGTATAGTTGTAATAGGTAAATGTAGCTTGGCTTACCTTGTGTCAATGTAAATTATATCTTGTGAAATGGGGGTTGGAGAGGGGATTAAGAGTGAAGGGGGCATGTATGACTATGAATCCATGGGCTCTTGGGGTGAACACGATCGGCATCCCGGATCCTGGGTCATAGATAAGAAACGATTGACGAGTGTTGAATATTTACGAGTAAGTGTTGGTCAAGTAAATGATGAGCGATTAAATATTTCTCTACCACAACCGATTTTGGATGCACAACAGAGTCAGGGCGTGACAGCGTAGTTGGTTTAATGATCAGATTGCACCGGTTTAGTTATCAATTCGAATATATGGGGGAGGGAGCCGTATTATTGTATACTTCAGATTCAACGATGTGTGGTAGGAAAGAATGAAATGTTATAATTAGAGTTATGAAAAATGTAGCTTTGTTCAGTAAAAAGGTGAGCGATTAAATATTTCTCTGTCAAAACCGAGTTTGGATGCTCACCAGGGTGGAGTTGGCGCGTGACAGCTAGTTTGTTGGTTTAATGATCAGTTTGCATCGGTTTAGTTTGGAAGAGTCATTTGTTGCGATGACCACATTACTAGGAGGATGGAATTGAATCCTTTGAGAGAGTTTGCAATCGATATTCTATTTATTTGGATTAGACAATTGAGAGAGTAGGTACTGCATTTATCTAAACTGTATATTGGAACACATAACCTCTTAAAAGGCGATTGTATACGCCAAATACGGTCTCGCTCGCGCCATTTCATATTATTATGCTAAAAAAATTGTACAGTTTTTTACATTCAGCGAGACAAGAATCTCTAGGGTGGCTGTCTAAGGCTGCGGTAGATAGATAGATATCCTTAATTAGCTTAACCACAATTGCAAAACAAAGCACATGTAAAAAAATACAAATTAGTTAAACTAAACGGCGGCCTTATCGCTTCATGCGATTTCTTCCAGGCAAAGAGCTGTGCTGTGGTGTGTTTCATAAAGCTATGATTTTATTAAACCACGATGTCCCGTGCTAAGTAGTAATAATATTAAGAGATTGTGGGTAATCTGATAATAATACTGATATAAGTGGCCATATTCTTGGTGGACGTCCTACGCTGTGCTTGCATTATGAACGCGAATGAGTCGTAGTAACATCGATGCGTCAAAAGCTCTGACACCAGCCGGGCTAGTATGCGCGCCACGAATTATTTCGTTCGTAGTGTCAAAACGAGACAGCGTTATGGCAAAGTATATATCTGTCACTTTTTCACACATCGAAATGAGTTCTTTTCGTGCCGTTTCGTGGTCGCATGCTTGACTAGCAGGGCTAGCCACCGGCCCATACAAAGTTATTTACTTTTTACCGTTAGATCTATTTCGACGATACGCCGCAATATCACATTCAAGCCATTTGTGGTGGGATACCGTACGATTGAAATGATTGGACGGTACCTCGTTACCCGACTGCCAAAAGTGGAAACAATACTCTTGTTTAGTTTAGATTTCCGCTTAGTAATCTTACCGAATCTAAAACCGTGTTGAAAATGATAAAACCAGTTTATCTTTTTTGACCGACGAACCAAACCGGAGGAGGTACTCAATTCGACGCGTATATTTTTTTTATGTATAACCACGCATAACTTTTTTTGTAGTAGTCCGATTTCAATAATTCTTTTTTTTTTCTTTTTGTTGGAAAAAGTATACTTCGAAATTGGTCCCATTCAAATATTATTGAAATCGGCTGAGCCATTTTTAATATATCAACAATAATGTGAAAAATGTAACATCGATTCGTGCGAAATATTCGCGAATTTTGTACACGGGTGAAGTCGGTTTGCTATTTTTTGCGAAAAATGATTATTATATCTCTTAAATTGGCAGAATAATTCCAAAGGTTTAGGGTGGCAGCTCGTTACCCGACTGCCAAAAGAGGAAACAATAGCCGTTTTAGTTTGTAGTGAGATTATAGGCGCTGGTCGTTTTAACCACTAAGCCATGTCTGAGGTTCAGGCGACTTAAAAATTTACATAATTTGGAAAACACAAATGTGCACTTACTACAAATCTGAAGTAAATTGACGAGTAAGTAATTATATATTGGCCGGGTGTCATTATATTCACTAACCCTAGTGTCAGAACCATGTCCTGCCTATCATCACGAACACACCACTAAAAACCCCTAAATTCTAACAGCACTGCGCGGAGCTAGACGTCCAGTGATTTAGCATTCAGTCGGCAAGATATTCCAGCCCACTCGGTCGAGTGGTTCGTGCCAGTCCGCAATCCAGTAACCACAGACATTAACAGAGATAGATACAAAATACAAAAATATTTATTTACCCAGATGACACTGTATCTGGGTGTCTGAGTTTAGCGGTTTGACTATAGATGGACAATAGTCCCCGTACTAGGGCTAGCCTATATCACGAGGAAACTGAGGCCGATTATCGTAGAGAACTTGTACCTACTATTAATAAAATTTAGACTACGAAAGAAAATTTAGATACCGGTAATCTTTACTATCCTTACTATAGACTTGGTTTTTAGGGTTCCGTATCCAAAGGGTAAAAACGGGACCCAGTTACTAAGACGCCGTTGTCCGTCTGTCTGTCTGTCAGTCACCGGGCTTTATATCGTGAACCGTGATAGCTAGACAGCTCAGATAATGTATTTCTGTTGCCGCTATACTTATAACATAATAAAATTAATATAGGGGGGCTCCCATACAAAAAATACAAGAAACGTGATTTATTTGTCGTTTTTACTCGATATTTGTAACGGCAATAGGTACCAACAGGTAGATGCTTGAAATGGGGCTAAAGGGGCTCCTAAAAGATAATACAATGCATGAAATTCCAGACATAAGTTCCAAATACCTAAATGGTACATGACCAAAATTTGAACCCTTGACCTCACAATTGTAAGGCAGGCGTTACTAGCAATATACCATCACGTTATCATGTTTGCAATTATATTGCAAACAAAAATTGCATAGCATTCAAATTTTTGAATTGTTTATCATAAAAATAACTCTTTGAGATAAACCTAGTGTATCCCACACTATAAAATTAAAATCATTTCTAAAATTGCATAGTCAGAATACTCGAAATGTCCATCATGCTAGATGTCTACGCCCCTGTGACAAACTGCTAACGCAAATCACCGTGTTTGCGCAGTAAATCCGGCGACGTAAACACAGACTGGGGTCTTTGGTTTACTTTCGGACCTCGGGTGGTTCACTTTGGTTAGTTAGCTGACCTCTGCGGGGTTCACATTGAAGTAATACTAGTATAACGATGAACGATGTTAGTAAGACGAGTATTAACTTCAACTTTAAGAAGTATTAAAAAGTTCCTATCATGTCGCTTCCAACCGGGTCTTATTGGAGATCCATATGGGAGGCCTATGTTCTGCAATGGGCGTCATATGGCTGATGGATGAAAAAGTTCCTATTAAAGTATTAAAAAAGTCTTTAAACTACTTAGCTATAATGCTGTCGAAGTCAAAATTGCAAGTCTAAATCGACAAAATGTATGAAACTCGTGATTTTTTCTCGAATTCCGGGTTGGACCCATAGTGGAACTCGTTCATTATGATTAAATTATCTGTATCACCCACTCCTGGCTTCCACACTGGCTTCTGTATCTGTGTTAGTGTATTAGAGAAGTTGAATAAAAAAAACACCCACACAAGTCGGTTGAAAAATCAAATCGATCTCTCTAGTGCTGCGTGAAAGAATAACAAACAAATCAACAAACAGTGTTTCGGATTTATAATATTAGTATGGATTTTCTAGACTTGATAGATATAACTACAATTTTCTAGGTTTCTTTGCGTTTTCTCAGATCCCGCCATCCTTCAAAACCAACAATTTCCCAAGATAAAATGCTGTTTATTCAAGAAACAGGGATAGAATATTTCGCTACAAGAAATGGCGAAATTTTTTGTAGAAACGGCGAAAACTAAAACAGCGAGTGGTACAGAAATCTCCAGCTTTGTCGAATTTTCTGGTAAAAGAACGAGAGGCGTTACAAGTGAAAAATAAAGGGAATCGCGTATTTCTTTCGACAGCCTACCCGCCTCACTGTCAGTACTTCATATGAGGGCTGTGCTGTACGAAAAGCTAAACGAACTTAACCGAGAGCATACACACTACAATGCTGCGCATAATATCTTGGATCTAGTGGTGGGTAGGTAAATATATCCGGATGCTTTGAGGTCGAACTAGATATTAGATTATTAGACTGTACTGTATTAGCCTTTTTAATAGTCCACTGCAGGACGTAGACTTACCCATGAAGGGTGATTGGGCCATTTCCACCACGCTGGCCCAGTGCAGGTTGGTGGATTCACATACGCCATCGAATTTCTTCTGGGGACGTATGCAGGTTATAGACTAGAGTTATGGAATTATACCCACAAATCTAATATCCACGTAGGAATTTCCACCTGTAAGGTAGTTGATTCATAGCAGATATAATTACAAATATGTTTGTAATGATATCAGCTATGAGGCATGTCATGATGTTTAAATGTCCTTCAATGGTTTACACCGTATAAATTTAAAGTATTTTGACCACAAAAAAGGTGAAGGAAAACATCGTAAGGCAACCTGCGTATGTCCGTGGAAGAAATTCGATAGCGTATGTGAATCTACCAACCCGCCGCACTGGGTCAGCGTTGTGGCTACCCTTCGTGGATAGGACATCCTGCAGTGGACTATTAAAAAGGCTGATACAGTACAGACCACAAAATCAAGAACCTTATTTGACTACAGTTTTATTATCGTTCATATAGCTTGTATTGGAAATAAGCCCTTACAACCCGTGGGCGTACGCCCGCCTAGAATCATTCGTTTGAAGTCCGCTCGAAACGTCGACGAACTGCGGCAGGCGATGTTAATATGGTAATAGACGATACGGACGATATTAAGGCCATAACTCACTGCCCAATTTATTATAATTGTTTATCGCAAAAGATATAATTTAAAAAATCAAAAATATGTCGTGACTGCTAGATTTGAACTCGGGTACTCGGATTACCGTCTCGATGCTTTAACAAACTAGCGCTCGTAGCGAAGTTTGATTAGTTTTTTGTCAGCGATCACCGAAATTAAGCAACGTTCCGCACGGTCAGTATTTGGATGGGTGACTGCGGGTGGCATTTTCCAACTGAGCGCTACCGTGACTCGGATGACACGTTAAATTGTAGGTCCCGATTATTTTAACCGTTTAGCCAAGTCAGAGGCTTTCAGGCGGCCTAAAAACTCTGACACCAGGGCTAGCCACCCGGCGTATACGAACTTACTTTAACAAACTAAGCTAGGTCACACTTTGAGGCTTACTCTTAATTATTAGTTGGAGTGTTTATCTTTTACTTATTGACAGCATTAGTGGCGCCACCCGTGGTACCCGTATTAGACAGGAAGGATTCATTCATTTGAGAGCTGCGATGCCGTAGATAGGTAGGTAGACCTACATATACAGATAGCCAACTTAGGTAGGTATCTATATTACTTATCAGTGACTAATATTACAACGTTCGCTGTCCAGCAGTAAGATACATTTCCAATAAAACCAGTCGAAAACGGCTTGCATCCACTAAGCTCCTGCTCTTGATTAGATCGTCGGTCCACGTTATCGGTGGACGTCTTACGCTGCGCTTACCGTTACACGACTTCCATTCGAGAACAGTCACAGTGGCCATCCGTACGATAGAGATGCATACGTCAAAGTTGTTACAACCCTCTTTCTTAGGTCCGTAACGACCCGGGTCGTTGAAAAATATTAAGAAACAAGTCTTGTTTTTAGCGTTGTGCTACACCTTAAGTGTGAAGCCGCGGTGGTCTAGTGGTCGTAACGCTGCCCTGTCATTCTTGAGGTCGTGGGTTCAATCCCGGTCCTGTACCAATGAGTTTCTTTGGAACTTTTGTACGGAATTTCACTCCACTGGCTTTTCGGTGAAGGAAAACATCGTGAGACAACCTGCATACGTCCGTAGAAGAAATTCGATGGCATGTGTGAATCCACCTACCAGCACTGGGCCAGCGTAGTGGATATGGTTCAATCACCCTACGTGGGTAGGCCTAGGTCTTGCAGTGGACTATTAAAAAGGCTGTTACAGTACTGTACCTAGAGTGACTGAATGACACGTGTTGAAAATAATTTTTTTTTACTATTATAATAAAAAGATAGTTTTTAAAACTAATCAAAACAAAGTTTATCAGTTATATTAGTTTATATAATATCACTAATATCAGATTTCGATAAACCGGTATTTCTTTTTAAAATTTAGGACTACTCCAGAATGTCACCATTAGATAACTTTCTGTATGGTACCCACAACACGGGCCTCGAGCCTAATTTGGGACCAAAGGATACTTCGCTTGTGAATCCTGAATATAATTATCTTGTCAAATTTCAACTGTTATTCATGTATTCGTGTATTTCAATTTTAGTAAATAAATATCTTTGTCTTGTCTTGTCTTTATGGTAGCAAACGTGTGTTATACCCTTAACACGGTAACAGATGAACCGTCGGACGTTAATATAATTCAACATGGAAATTATGGTTTTATTGTTGATGTTGTCACGTACGTTACGTCTTGTATTGTGCGGTATGCACGTATGCAGAGGAGAACAATTTATACGATGTGTTTGTGACAAGATATGGGAGAATTAGAAGTCATAGAAACTATTATTCAAACCTATATAGGTTCAGGATGCCGTAGCACTTTGAGAGAGTCATGGATCGCAGGGGTCATGAACCAATTTCAATCTAATTGGTATGAGAAAATCTTATTGGAATCGTATAAAAAATAGGAATTGTATTTGATCTCACTTTTTTTAAACTTGTCTACGACATACTACGTATTTGTTTTTATTATTCCGAATAGGTTTGCGTTTGACTACATACTGTCTGATGTTGAGCAGATATGCGGTCTAGGG
The DNA here is from genome assembly GCA_964007245.1 of Hypomecis atomaria. Lineage (NCBI taxonomy): Eukaryota > Metazoa > Arthropoda > Insecta > Lepidoptera > Geometridae > Hypomecis > Hypomecis atomaria. The sequence goes on from OZ023279.1 coordinate 21,090,741, forward strand.
TGTAGCACGCTTACATAGAGGAGGACGTCTTACATCTCAGGCGGATCATCTACATCTCAGTAGATGTTTTGTTAGGTTTCAGAAAACCTCTTTTATCAGTCCCTCCCGTCGAAAGTTGCCTATACGTGTTTACGTTTACAAGAAATAACTTATTATATAGAACCAACCCCGTGATAGCGAAACAAATCAGTTGTTCGCCCACTGCTGAGCATAGCCCTCTCATTGTCATAGCGATAAGACCGCTATTTGTGCCTTTTCTGTCTTCGTTTCTTCTGTTATGTTTCCCTATGTTGGTGTCAATAAAGTGCTGTTGTATTGTTGTTGTATTGTACTGTATTGTCATATGCTATCCATAGGTATACCGGACGAAGACGGGGGGCGCTACTAGTGCGATTATTACAAGCATTCAAAATTAGGACATCAAATTTTATCGCCAAAGCACATTATCATTAACGTGAAGTATAAACAATTAAGAGGGAAAATTAACATGAGACATTTAAAATTGTATAATTAAGGTCGAAATTACAAGTCTGTTCGATAACGTTGTGAAAGTCAATATGAGATAAAATCACGTAAACACGGATCCAATTAACCCGAAATTGGTGCTACGTCAAACCGAGCAACCCAATGGGCGTTGTGGTGATAGGCCCGGAGCTGGTAGCGCAGGGTTAGTTTAAAAGTAAGTTCCTATAGGCCCTGATATAAGAGTTCTTAAGCCGCCTGAAGGCCTCTGACACAACTAAACGGTTAAAACAACCGGGGCCTACAATTTAACGTGACATCAGCCCACGGTACCGCTCAGTAGTAATTGCCACCCGCGGTCACCTATCCGAAGACTGACCGTGCTGAACGTTGCTTAACTTCGATGATCCCTAACGAACACCTAGTCAAACTACGCTATGAGGGTTAGTTTAGACAACAACTTTAAAAGTTCTCAAATGGACGCTAGACGCTACGTACCGGCGCGAATTTCTATCGACACTAATAGGCCTCTTGTAAACGAGACGGTTTCTATATACCCGATCCGGCACCGGGCCGGGTCCGGCTAATCTTCGCGCCATGTCTAGCGCCGGCGTCGTTAACAAATCTCCATATATTACTGACCATATATAATATAATTGACGACTGAACTTACGCACTATTTAAAATCGAGCTTAGCGCCGGCAAAAAACCGTCTCGTTGACGAGGGCGCACGATAGACAGATGACCTACTACGCTAAAGCAAGCCGCTTTCAACCGAGCTTTTTGGAAATCCATACAGGAGGCTTATGTCCAACAGTAAACGTCTTACAGCTGACATGATGATACTGACACTTTGTTAAGCACCTGTCTGAGGTTACGGAACCTGATTTAAATAATTAAAAATGTCTTAGAATTTTTACGCTCCATTTGCTCGCCCTCTGTATGGAAAAGACGTTGAACAATTTTCATCATGGGTTAGATCGTACGTAGTTTTATTGCTTTTCAAAAGTACATATGCAGCTGGTAGCAACTTATAGCACCGAACGAGTCCCATGGTCTTATGTTAAAACAGATATACATACCTATTCTAGGACTACTTTGGTGGACATAACGCGCGTTAGAACCAAGCGTTTCGAGTCCTCATTCCTCATACGAATAAGCCAGAATGTGAAACGCTTTGCCTGAGTCTGTCTTCTCGCTAAAGTACAATGTAGGTGTCTACAAATCCCGAATAAATAGGTATCTTCTAGGTAAGCGTGTTCACCCTAGACCGCATAGATATGCTTAACACCAGGCAGTGTGTAGTCAAACGCAGACCTATATGAAATAAAAAAAAACTTTTTACTCGTAATAATTATTATGACTAACTATTGTTATTTTTGGAACTTGATTAAAACGAAAACAAATGTGAATTTTCTCGAGCACCAGCTCCTGTACTAAGCCCCTCGCTGCGGCGCCGACGCGGTATCTTACCAGCAGTATATAGATTAGATCTATTGCTTCTCTAATTGGGGCCTTCGATATTATGAATAATTGATTGTTCGTGTAGATTCACCTCGAAACTAAACGCAATTTGGTTATGATTTCTTTGAGCCAAATAAATGGCTAATGATACCCATATCTCTTCAGTAGGGTAGGCTTGGTCCACCTCAGCGTCATTTTTGGCCTCTTTGAATTTTATGATTGTGTTGACAACTTTAATAATACTATCTGTACCATAAGAAATACGTAATACTGATGCGGGAAATTGTTCTCTATCAACGTGGTACGAAACGTTCTCTTCCTTCTTCGTTCTCGGCGTTCGCCCCGCCCCGCGGGCCGAACCGCTTGCGGGGCGAAACGCCGCAATACCCTTTTTAATGAAATTTCCTAACATTGACATTCACAAAAACAATACTTATGATACATTTATTACATTGTTTATAATCTATTTATGCAATAATTTTGAAATCAAAAAGCCATAAGCACAATGGCCAAAGTCTACGTAGCATAGATCTTTTACTGTGCCAGCACAGCCTTTTTAATAGTGCACTTCTGAACATAGGCATGTTAACGAACCATTGGACATACATCACCACGCTATATAGCCTAGTGTGGCTTGGTGGATTCGTATACGCTATCCAATTTCTTATACGGATGTATACAAGTTGCCTCAGTAGAGACGCTTAAAAAAATAAAACGTTTTGACACATGTATAATATTATGTCGAATTTAAAGAAAATTATTGTAATCTATACAAAATAATAGTATGTATTTATGTATTAAACATTTAAAGGGGGTGAAAGGAAGTGAGGTGATATGGAAAGCAACTGCCGTACCTTTCTCTGAAATCAATGTTAGATCGAACAACTCAATTGAAATAAGTACTTCAATCATCCCTATCTTAAAACAATCTCAAATTCCACCTTCAAGAACTCCTTGAATAAATAATCCAAATCGCCACATTGGCAGAATCACTCGAATAAATACTTCGAATGAAATATTCGAGTGCTACTGAAAAAACCTGACTCAATCAAGGGCGCTCTCAAAAACCTTTCAATTATGCGAAAGAATAAGAAATAATTCAATGACAATACACTTAGAGCCACTTCTGGTTCTTCTTCGATACACCGAGACTTCGATACACCCGAAACTGAGTAGCTATCGAAATTAGAGATGTGCCAATTCGAATGATTTAAATCATCTTCGAAGTCGTCGGCGAAGTAGATGAAAGTCCCAGTGTGCCGCGATAATGCAACGACAGCGTGTGAGACGCTCTCGTGTAGCTTCATTCTAGGCTTAGTTTTGATGGCGATTACCGACTCGTACGTCAGACCCTGAGCTTCGTGGATGGTAAGGGTACATGATACCTGAGCCTCCTCCATAACCTTGGCTTATGAGGGTATCCTTTTCTTCCTGCGCGCGCTGTGTATACTCTAAGAAGAAGGTGTTGGTTTTGGATATTTGAGCCCCCTTGAACCTTTTCTGCTCAAGAGACCTAATACGGGGAACTGAGGAATATACATACCAACATTCCATATATATCAACTTCTTATGAGTTGTCGGTTATTTTAAAGGTACTCTTTCGTTTTATTCTTGTATTCATTCGAGTAGTTGAATGAATATTACTTACTCACTGTTGAATTATAATATAGATGTTTGAACGAATAAATCGAATAGCTTGAGTTTCGGAGAGACAAACAAGATGATAAGTTGACGGGAAGATACTAGCTTTTACCCATTATAGTGACAGTTAAGTTCGAAAAACTTCGAACTTAAAAATGTCACTGGTAGTATGTAGAAAGTTTCTACAAATATTATGCTCCAAGCTACTAGATTGAAATTTAACATTTTTAGTATGGGCTCAGCGTGCATTAGTCAGAGGACGCAATTTTGTTTTTGACCGACGAAACGGCGGAGGTACTCAATTCGACGCGTATATTTGTTTTATTTTTATGTGTAACCACGCATAACTTTTTACATACTAGTCTGATTTCGATAATTCTTTTTTTATTAGAAAGAGTATACTTCGAAATTGGTCCCATTTAAATTTTATTGAAATCGGCTTAGCCATTTTTGATAAATCAACAATAGTGTGAAAAATGCTACATCGATCCGTGCGAAATATTCGCAGTACACGGTTGAAGTCGCTCATGCGATTTTTTGCGTAAAATAATGATTAAGATATCTAGTAGGGGTTTAATGTAGTTAAGTCCTAAGTTTGTGGGGTTGCAACCCTTGCCCCACGGTTGCCATCTGAAAAAAAGGTTTTTGTAGTTTAAAAAAGTTTTGGTTTTTTCTTGTAATTATGTACTCATTGGAAATAAAAAAAAATCTAACAAACAATAGGTAACAAAAATTTTGTGAAAAGATTTTTTACTGCTGATAAAACTCCCCATAACGATGTAAGTAACTACCGCTAACAAGAACCAAAAATAACAAAGTTTAAAAGTGAAAATCGATGAATTCTTTAAGATTATCGATGTTAACTTTAATCGATCACCGGTCTCGCCGTTGATTATGAAAATCGACACGGAATCATCGATTGTCATTCTATCATTTGTTGACAAACTCATCTCTAAACGAAATACGAGAAAAGGAAAGCAGAGAACATTTTCGACTCACTTACCGCAACGGTCAAAAGACGTTTAGACAAAGGAAGGACTTTAATTCTGAAAGCAATCGGCTCGTGCGCCCTTGAACCCGGACTTTTTTATTCAGGTCTGAAGGTCTTCGCGCACTATACAGGGTTATTTCTAATCCATTAGCATCCTTTAAAGGGCTTATTCTGTACATCAAAACTATCAACTTTTGTTCAAAAGGATGCTAATTGATTAGAAATGACCCTGTATACTTGGGCCAAAACAATCAAGACTTCTGGACTTGTGGTACATATTTCAAACTATTTTATTATTGATAGAAAACTGTATATTGGTAGGCTTGTTAAAGTTCTCCACGACACAATATCCAAAAGAAGTGGTTGTTTTCAGAGAGCAAAAGAGAGAAAGGTACCTTGATTGTTGGAATTTCGTTCATGCTGATTTATTAACCAAAATAATATTGTTACACAATATTATTTTCTATTGAATACTCAAAGAACCTGATAAACCACGACTTCCAAAATATGCTACCGCGTACTTGAATACTAACTACATGCTGCGTCGAGATCTCTAAAATAATAATTCTTATAATATTACACTTGTAAGAATAGATGATGATTGGTTTTTGTGATTAACATTCTTTCTTTAAGAAATTCAGATTGGAATTTATTCACAGATATTAGACTTCACAAAGCTCCAACCAGTTTCTCAGTGTAAGTCAAATAAATGCAACGTTTACCTAGAAATGTTATTTCGTTAGGTGTCCAGTTTGATGTACAATTTAGTTTACACCGTAACAAACATGCGGAGCTAGTATCTGCATCACGGTGACAAGATTATTATCATCGTAATGATTGATTAATGATGAACGATTTGTGTTTTTAAAATAAGTCATCTTTTTCATAGCGATGAAAAGCAATATTTTCTTTCCCTACATTTATACGCTTAGCCTTAGTACTTGTTCATTTGGTCTAAATGATAATGTGGTCGTAAAGTCTTTGGTCGTGCCCGATTAGTGCGCTATAACCACAGGGCTTATTTAATTTGCGGTCGGGAAAGTTAAGTGGGCTTCAATAATAATACTACTTACCTAATGTTTTGAGATACTGTGGAGTAAGTGGGGGGAATTATCATCATCATTGCAGCCGCGGACATAACTTCTTTAATACCTCGATTTTCATTGGAAGCGGCTTTCGTCTTGCGTATTTTTGCTCTTCATCAGGCCTTCAGTTCACCTTACAGGCAATGCTTCTTTATATGGTTAATATTGTTGTAATGTTTTGTATGTTCAGCAGTGAATCTTCTACGGTTAATAATGATGTCGAAGATGATGATCGATGACGATCATTCTGTATAGCTGAAATCACTGATCAATTTTTAAAGTTCTCCTACTGGTGAGTAGTCCAGTACCTCTAATACCTAGTTAAAGCCTATCCCTATCCTATGCTACGCTTATCTCTCCGTTATCTTCATTCATGGACCTTACTACTATTAATATAAATTTTGACTACCAGTTCAGTCAAAATTTTTGTAAGCTAAGAGTAGTTAGAATTATAAATCAATGGTATTCAATCTTGCTATTTACATTCTGTAAGGTCATTGTACGTATGTCTAAGTAAATAATAGTTTCATGAAATAGAATTCAATATTTAGGATATTTTATGGAGATTATTTAAATTGCTAGCTATATAATTTACTTTGGTCAGCTATTTCTGTTTTCTCAGAAATAACTGTTTCAAGAAAAAGTTCTAAAAACTACAGATCCTAATCGATAATAGAGATTTAGATTATGTCAAATAGGATACTTTTATTTTTTTAGTTATTTACTAAAACTTCGCGATTTGAGAACTTAATTCTTATAGGTATAACTGGACTAATCACGCATTGAAAATACGAAATAAATAAATAACTCATTAGCAGATAAGATGTTGTTAGGTTATTTAATTGCCGACCAACATATTGTCTTACTGCCGACCGTTTCAGTGATTACCGTATTTTATTACCTTCATATTTCATATAGGATTGTGGACGAGATACGAGTATTCCTAAGATTCTAACATGACATTTCTTATAGATTTCCCAGAATTATTCCTTCCCACTTGTAAAGAAATATGAAAGTTATTTCCAGTAAATGTTTAGTGCTATTAAGTAGTTTATTCATTCCGATAAAAAGGCTAAGGGCAATAGTTTTGTTATTAGAACTGTGAGGTTTTGTTGTATTTTCCAAAATGTTTCTCGAAACTTAAAACTGTGTTCGAGATCCGAATTTGGTTTGACAAACAAATAAGTATAAAAAACTGCTCACAATGACTTATTATTATGGTCAACTTGTTGTAAGGGATTGTAAGGGAGGTCTATGTGTAGCAGTGCTAGTTCAACGGCTAATAATGATGACGATGATTAATTATTGAGTTCCGAATTTTGTACAAACAATTGAGTATAGAAGATGAATGAATGAATGAATGAACACTTTATTGTTAACACAAATTACAGAAAAATACACAGAAAGGACAAATAAAGTAACTTAAAACTAGTGCAACAAAGGGCGGCCTTATTGCTTACAGCAATCTCTTCCAGGCAACCCTTACATCTTGAGAGGAAATAATAATGATAGAAAAAAAAAACGGGGTGAGTAGTAAAGGAGAAAGGAACAAAAAAAAACATTTAATTAGTAAATACATAACAAGTTAAATTTCGTATATATATATTTAGTACCTACATCCTAATACATAAATAAAAAAATAATAAAAGATAGACTAATACATACAATTTGATAAAAATAAAAATATATAGCAATAAATAACAACAAAATATAACAACAGATCTACTGCGATGGCACCTGTGACAGATAAAGTTTTTTAAGATCTGCTCGTTTAATGGTAAAAACCTTATACATAGCCACATCATATCACTTTTTGAGGTCAACAATGATATCATGAAATAAATATGTATTGTGTATCGTCTAAAATTATTTCCAGTAAAAATTATTTGAATCAACGAAATATTGTTAAGTGTACAAGGGTGTCATGTCATAAAACCCTGGATAAATAATAAAAGAATAAAAAAAAAAAAATCAACGAAATCTGTAAGGATTCCCATTCAATGTTGCCAATTCAACGATATTGAAACTGGAACATCTGTGAATTTATCTACATGTAAACTGTTTTTCGGTTACCTTCACACAATGTTTGTATAAAATATCAAGCCAAAGTCAAACTTGACATCACTAAGTTGGCAATATTGTATGAAACTCAGAATTAATAATCGGCCAAATACAAGTCGAACTCGTTGCCGAAGGGTTCCGTACCGAATGGAAGCTCCCCTTAATATATTATTTATTATTATTATTTTAATTATTTATTTATTTTTGCAATTAATACACAACTTTATATACTGTGAATATTTTAAGCATCTTCCTGTTGCCGTTTTTAATATCGAGACAAAACATCACGTTTCTTGCATGGGAGCCCGCCAGTAATATTTATTTTAATTGAATAATTTATTTTTGAAGTGAACATTTAACTTAATATTCTGTGAATATTTCGAGTATCTACCTGTCACCGTTATTAATATTGACCGAAAAACGGCTAAAAACTCAGGTTTGTTGTATGGGAGCCCCCCTTAAAATTTATTTTTTTCTTTATTTAGTATTTTGTTGTTATAGCGGCAACAGAAATACGTCATCTATGAAAATTTCAACGTTCTAGCTATCACGGTTCATGAGATACATCCTGGTGACAGACGGACAGACGGACGTCGAAGTTTTAGTAATAGGGTACCGTTTTGACCCTTTGGGTATGGAACCCTAAAAAGGAAACCTTTTTCATTGTAGACTGAGGTATGAACGTTTTCCATTTCGGGAGCATCGTCAGTGGCTTATAAATATAAAAGAAGTTTTTATTTAACTAATAAAAAAAAAAATTAACCGATAATTTCTTAAATTATTGTAGAACTTATCAGAAGTTAGCTCTTCACTCACTTCCACTCTACCATTTCTCTCCAAACCGGCTCAAACACCTTTTGTGCTAATTTTTGCACTACCATTTTACAGAAACTCGACACCACGCCATTCGTTTCTCCAAACTTCAATGCCATAATGGCTTATTATTCCTCGAGCGTGTAATATTTCAAAGCTTAATATTTTCGAAATTAACAATATAATTGGGCACTCAGTCGAGTTCCTATTCATAGTACCTACTCTCAGACATCTGGCGTTAAAAAAAGGGCGGACTTGACTTGACTTGGGATCTTCTCCTCCTGTATTAAACGTAGGAGTCAGGAAACAGCGTCGAGGCGAACCTCCTTACTGTGGCTGGACGCTACACCACACTGGGTGTAGGGCATTGTAAAGGGAGGGCGCGAGTACCCAATCCCGACCGCGAGGTCGGGCGGCATCTCTCAGCGCCCTCTCCCCGCCATTCTGGCAGACTATCGTCGGCCGTCTTGGCATTGTGGTTCTCGGATTCGGAGTCCTCACAACCTGCAACCGCCGGGTGCAGGCGGCATCTCCTCCTCTTCGAATGGGTGTCGACGTGACGCACGTCGATCCGGTGGCGTACCCGGTCAGGCGAACGCAGCTTCAAATGGTTGAGCTCGGGAGTAAACACTCGACCAAGTCCAACTGAAGCGCGGAGCAATGCTCTCTCAACCTGCCGGTCTTGTAGCGATGCGGAGATGGGGAGTGGGATCGCTGGCCCGGCTCAAGCGCGCCGCCGCGCGAGCCAGGCACCACGTCTCTAACTGCCCCTTTGGTAGGCGGTCGTCGAGCGATGTGTCGACGACGATGATCGAGCGGCGTCAGCTCACGCGTAAGGCGGAGCGACGCCTACTCGGTAGGTCTCGTGGTGTGCCTCTAGGCACAGGTATGCAGTGAAGCGGCGCCGGGGGAGAGGCTCGACCCCGGCCGCCGAGGCAGGCCCGCGTAGTGGCGGAGCCCGGTAGGGGCCGCGCGTCGCATAAGCGACCGCAGCGGCACCAAGGCTGGGCGTCGCGACGCTGGGCGTCGCGAGATGAGGGTTCAGGTGTTGGCGCGATGCGCAGGAATGTCCGATGAGTTGTCTGGTCCGGTAGTGTGCGCCCCGATCAAAGTCGAGGGGCGCGAGGTCTTGATGGTGGTAAGCGGCCCGCATGCGCCCACTCGGTGAAGGGCACACGAGTTGGCGGAGCGGGTCGCGCCGCAGTCGCGTCGGGTCGTCGACTCATCAGGTCGCCGCGCGCGGCGTCGCCGGGCACCAACCGGGAGGCGGCGCGTCAGCGGGCCTGGCGCCAGCACGTCCCTGGTCGCGTCTGCGGGGTTGTGGCCTGGACTACGTCGACAGGCCGCTGGAGTGTGCGTCGCTCGATATACGAGCGGCGCGGTGTGCTCGGGGCGCATTACGCGCACTCGCCGATGCGTCAGTCGAAGTCGGCAGGCGCCGTGTGCGCTTGGGCCGAAGAGGGCGGTTTGCTAGGCCGCCCTCTGGTCGTCTTCAGGTATTGTATCGGGGGAGGCGAGCCTCGACCCCGATGGTGGCTTCAGATGCGGCGCGTCTCGGTGGTGTCGCCTCGTCCGCGGGCCGGTGGGTTTCCCGCCCGACGGCGTGCACTCCGTCAGGACATGGAGCCATGCAGCCCTCGGTGGAGGCAAGGCAGGCGATGGCGCGCCGGTGCGCCGGGCGAGCGACCGCTCGAGCCCGGCGCTGGTTGTCTTGTCAGGTGTGGGTGGACGACGCGGAGCAAGCTCGACGCGTCGTTAAGTGGTGGCAGTGATGGAGGGACGCGATGCTCGTTCCGGGACAGGTCGCGCCCGGGCACAACAGCCGGCGGCGTAATCACGCCCCTCTTAGGTTAATCCAGGGCGGCCGCGGCTAGGTCGACATTTGCGGGGCAAATGCCAGTTCAGCAGGCGGCCGCAAGCTGGCGCACGGTGTGCACGAATGCGCTCGGTGCATGGGTGCGGCAAGCCAGGGCGGCCCGCTCGACGTCGCTAGCAGACGGAGCGAGGTCGCGGTCGGCGGCGCGCACGTGGACGGCGTGTTTCTGTAGGCGCTCGATCGCTGCGGGGTGGGGGGGGGGGACCCGCAAGGGCCCGCACCCCCGCCCGTGGTCGCGGTTTACAGAAAGACTGTAGTCTCAAGCGCGTGTTGGGAGCCCGAGCTCTCGACCAAGCACGGCGAGACCAAAAGGGCGGATATGGCAAACATTGGATGAATACGAACGCATGTCCCAAAGGTATAATTTTTAATGGCAAACTTAACATAACTAGCAAAAAATCACAACTTGTTCAGGCGTTAGGTTAAATAATAGTCGCCGACTACTAAATTCTCTAACGCCTGACGGAAAACCCAGAGCAATGCAGGTCGTAAATCTGTATTACTCTAGGTTGGTTGCGACTTGACAGTTTTCAGAGCGTTTAGCTACCTGCCAATGTGCTACTGGCAGTTATCTAAACGCCTGATGAAACTATTAAAGCACTAGAGCGTGAGCTCTGAGTACTGTAACAGTCAAACTGCAAGCTTCTAAGAGGGAGCCTATCAATCTGTAGTACCTAACATTACCTACAAGACCCTAAGATCTAGTATGACAATGTCAAACTAGTACCTATTGATAGATTCCCTAGATTTCCTACAGGACCCTATCCCTACAGGTCCTAACTCAAATCAGTACTTACCTATTCCCTACGGTTTCCCTAGCTAAGTTAGAGACCCCTACTCTCCTATACAAGGATACTCACCACTGGGTCCCTAGCTAACCTACCTACCTATCTATGATACCTAGCCCTAACCATAGAGCGATATATACATATATACAGATAGGTACGGGAAAACCTGTTGCCGGCGACCTAAGGCAACAAGCGGAATGGGGGAAGGTAATAGGGATACGCACGTCGTGCAATGTGCGCAGGGAATGATACTCCACTGCCGTTCACGCAGGCTCACGTGAACGATGCAGATGGCAACGGCTACAAGGTGTCTTATGCCGCAGTGGAGGGAAAGGTTTAGGTCCAGCGGGAGTGCTGGACGGTGCGCGGAGGCTGCTCTCAGTAGCGCTCGGCGTCAGGGCGGAGGTCGGCTCGTCGCGGGCGGACGTGACCTCGTGGAAGGCGGGCGGGCGGAGCAGCGCTCAGCGTAGGGCGGGCAGAAACCTCGTGCAGGGCGGGCGGCTTCCCTCTGAGCTCTTCTTGCTGCTCCAGGTAGTTGGGTTCTTCTTGGCTGCTCCAGGTGGGGTCTTCTCGGAGGTGGTGAATCAAAACCAGTCTTCGGTAGTAATTAATTTTATTTTAAAACTAAACAACTTATATACTAAAACACTTATAATCTACATACAAAAAACCATATTTGTGTGCCGTATCGGTGTGAAGCACCGTCAGCACACGTGCGCTGGCCGCGGAGGTGTCGATGCCCGGCGTATCTGGGTCGCGGACGGTGTTTTCGGCATTTTGAAGGTTTTGCAATACATACATGTTCAATTATATTGAACATTCTGCCAACTCTCAGAGTAGAATGGCAACTTCAGGTTGTTCTAGAGTTGTGATGTCATTTTCTGGAGTGCTTCTGACGTCTTTCCTTATCGGTGCTGGAATGGCTGGTTAACCATGCATTATTTGTGTTGCATGGTCTTCGCCACTCCAGGAAAAGTAAAAGCAGCATTTTCTTTCTTTATGCAGCGGGCGGTCGGCACAGCGCTGGGCGTAAGGCAGGCGGAGTTGGTCTCGTCGCGGGCGGACGTAGAACTCGTGGAAAGCGCTCGGGCGGCGCTTGCGTAGGGCGGCGATGCTCTCGTCACGGGCGGACGTAGAACTCGTGGAAAGCGCTCGGGCGGCGCTTGCGTAGGGCGGCGATGCTCTCGTCACGGGCGGACGTAGAACTCGTAGAAAGCGCTCGGGCGGCGCTTGCGTAGGGCGGCGATGCTCTCGTCACGGGCGGACGTAGAACTCGTGGAAAGCGCTCGGGCGGCGCTTGCGTAGGGCGGCGATGCTCTCGTCACGGGCGGACGTAGAACTCGTGGAAAGCGCTCGGGCGGCGCTTGCGTAGGGCGGCGATGCTCTCGTCACGGGCGGACGTAGAACTCGTGGAAAGCGCTCGGGCGGCGCTTGCGTAGGGCGGCGATGTTCTCGTCACGGGCGGACGTAGAACTCGTGGAAAGCGCTCGGGCGGCGCTTGCGTAGGGCGGCGATGCTCTCGTCACGGGCGGACGTAGAACTCGTGGAAAGCGCTCGGGCGGCGCTTGTGTAGGGCGAGGTTGGTCTCGTCACGGGCGGACGTAGACCTCGTGGAAAGCGCTCGGGCGGCGCTTGCGTAGGGCAAGGATGCTCTCGTCGCGGGCGGACGTAGAACTCGTGGAAAGCGCTCGGGCGGCGCTTATCTAGGGCGAGGTTGGTCTCGTCACGGGCGGACGTAGACCTCGTGGAAAGCGCTCGGGCAGCGCTTGCGTAGGGCGAGGATGCTCTCGTCGCGGGCGGACGTAGAACTCGTGGAAAGCGCTCGGGCGGCGCTTATCTAGGGCGAGGTTGGTCTCGTCACGGGCGGACGTAGACCTCGTGGAAAGCGCTCGGGCGGCGCTTGCGTAGGGCGAGGATGCTCTCGTCGCGGGCGGACGTAGAACTCGTGGAAAGCGCTCGGGCGGCGCTTATCTAGGGCGAGGTTGGTCTCGTCACGGGCGGACGTAGACCTCGTGGAAAGCGCTCGGGCAGCGCTTGCGTAGGGCGAGGATGCTCACGTCGCGGGCGGACTTAGACCTTGTAGAAGGTGGTCGGGCGATGCAGTGCTCGGTGTAGGGCGGGCGGAGCAACGCTTGGTGGAGAGCGGGCGGAGGTCGGCTCGTCACGGGCGGACGAGGAACTCGTGGTAGGCGGGCGGGTGGAGCGGCTGGCTGGGCGCCCGCCCAAGTTTCCTTTGGGCTCTTCTCGATCCAGATGATGGTTTCTTCCTCGCTTCTTCAGGTTGGGCTCTCCCGGTGGTAGTGAATTAGAACCGGTCTTGGTAATAATTAATTTTATTTTAAAACTAAACAACTTATATACTAAAACACTTATAATCTACATACAAAAAACCATATTTGTGTGCCGTATCGGTGTGAAGCACCGTCAGCACACGTGCGCTGGCCGCGGAGGTGTCGATGCCCGGCGTATCTGGGTCGCGGACGGTATTTTCGGCATTTTGAAGGTTTTGCAATACATACATGTTCAATTATATTGAACACAACTGAAATACGACTTCAACTTAAAGATTTAAAGTTGAGATTTCAGTGATGTGGAAAGCAGTTTAAGCTCTTTTGGGTTTAGTGAAAAGTTGCATCTGAACATCCCTCAAAACATTCTACTTATAGAATTAACTGGAAAGATTCAATTCTGAATGTATATGCAAAGATTTAAGGTCTAGTTTCGATTGTATTTAAGTTAAAAGTTATTGTTAGGGGCAGCGTATAATTAGCAATTTTCAAATTGCTAGGCAAATACGTAACATAAAACTGGAATAAAGTCAAAATAGTAATGCCAGTAGAGTCACGCCGTGCAATTTTGTATTATTAAGCCAGCATTCTCGACACGTTCATAGCTTTTTGCGTATTTTCAGTAGAAAAGCAGATTAAGTTATTTTCGAAACAGAAAAGGTTTGTTGGGACGTATCAAGATCGGGGGATGGGCGTTTGTCTACTTTTCTCTAATTACATTGTCAATTTGCCTAAGTAAAAAAAAAACTCTTTATTACACCGACAAGCTTTGTTACTAGGTACTATTGCTTACTAAAAACTTAGAAATTTGTATATTATTTATATTCTTCACACACATACTCATTTACATACAAGGTACCTATTTAGTTGACATATTTAACTTACAGCGTATAATTATATGACTAGAGGCACTAGCCATCAAAAGTGGACACATCTATGACTCATTGTAAATAGTTAGCGTTATTGGTCTCTTTTTCCACTACCTACGAACTACAAATCTAAGCAAAATGACCTAGTTTTACCAAAACTGTAAATCCGCTAGTCGGAATTAGACTTTAGACAATGGCAAAAATATATTTGCAGCTAATAGGCTATTGAAATTAGGGAACTAATATTTTGATGCCCCTGCCGACCTCTACAATTCATGTCCCATTCTTACCAAAATTCCATAATCACAGATTTGTCGATAAAGTTGCAATTACTCGTAACTATAAGATTTGTGCACTACCGGTAAAGTGACCCGCCCCATTATTTTAGTCCTAGATTCGGCCCCTTTTGTTTCGTGCTCTTATAATAACTCAAGAAAATTCTATTTTTTGCCCACAAAAGTTATGCTACGACGACATATAATTAATGATCAAACGAACTAATGAAGTTCGATCAAAATTATGTGAACGGCTTCATTCGAAGCGATTTTGGGTTTACATGTTGTAGATATGCTTCCAGGTACCGGCCTTCAACACGGATTTTTTAAAGATTTTTTCCTGCTTTTTTTTTTTTTTTGTTATGTTGCACTTAACTATCGTCAACGACTACCAGACCACTTCCTTTAGTCACCGCCCCTCCGACGTCAGGCGGCAGCGGTCCGCCATACTTCATTTTGTTTAAAGTATTTCACATTTTAGTTTGAGGGTTAGGGCATTACGCTTTGTAAATGTATAATTATCTTAGGGTGGGTGTATATAAATCGCTTCGAATGAAGCCGTTCACATAATTTTGATCGAACTTCACTAGTTCGTTTGATCATTAATTATGTTTCACGGCTTCATTCTTTGCGATTTTGGGTTTACATGTTGTAGATGTTTAGAGAAACAACAAAATGTGAAATTTATTTTTATTCATAGGCATTATATCTGAATGCAGAGTTAAATGTGAATTATCAATCATATGATAGAATCGATCTACCAAATTGTACATTATCTTGAACAATATTTCTATTATAGAATTTTGCAAAGACTTGTGAAGATTGGCTCCATCCTGCAGTTTTCCTTATAATATCAATAGTGACACCGACCCTGTTGGCTGCTGATGTGGCAGCATGCCGTGTACTATGGCCACTAAATATATTCGTATCTATCCCACTACTTTTAAGGACATCTTTGATCCAGTGACTTAACCTTTGTGATGTCAATTTAGCGTGCGGACGCTTATAGCTTATGAACAAAAAGTCATTATCAGAGGAACGTAAACTCTTTGTTTTCTCTATGTATGTCTCTAAGCATCTTGCTGGGCATATTTCAGGTTTCTGATCAAAATACGGGAGTTTCAGAATAGGCTGCGAACAATTTGGCCTTGAGGTCTTTATAATATCAGGTATTTTTATAAAAATAGTGTCACGGATGCCATTAAGCTGAATATTATTTAGTTTTACTTGTGAAAATGTCTGAACTCTGTGTGCTGTCACCAGAGCCAACAATGTCAGCGTCTTTTTTGAGAGAGTTTCTAAATCAAGTTCTTCGTTAGGCCATTTCCTTGACAAGTAGTTTAATACTATGCCTGGATCCCAAGTAGTTTCATACTTGGGAGCTGGGGGCCTTGATCTAAACACTCCTTTCATAAAACGTTTTACATCAGCATCATTTGATATATGTTCGTTAATAATAGTTAAAGCAGACTTATATGAATTTATGGTACCATACTTAGCGCCCCTATTAAATACTTGGGTCAAGAATTGTACTACTTCTGCAGTTGTAGCATTTGCAAAATTGTAATTATTTTGGGTGCAAAATTTAACCCAGGATTTGATACAACAATCATATTGTTTATAAGTATTGGGTGATAGTGAATCTAACATAATTTCTATAGAGCTGGGCGAAAAACCTTTAGTTACCCACGCTTGCCGGACAACTTTGCGGCAACTAGTGTCAGGGTCTTGTAGAGCTTGTGTGTTGTCCTGAAAGGAGATTTAAGAAGGTGGAGATTGGGGTCAAAGTAAATCAAATCCGAAATCATCAATTTTTGAAAGACGGGGAACCATGGCTGTGTTGGCCAGTATGGGACCACAAGAATACCTTCTGCTTTATCACTTATAATTTTATGGATTGTCTTAACAATTATAGAGAAGGGAGGAAAAGCATAGAATGCTAGGTTTTTCCAAGATACCGTAAAAGCATCTATAGCCCATGCATCAGGATCATTTTTCCATGTCACATAAGTGGAACACTTAGCGTTACATCTGCTTGCAAATAAATCGATATCTGGGTAACCAAATTTATCTGTTATTTCAGTAAACGCATAATCAGCTAATTCCCATTCAATGTCTTCAAATTTTTTCCTAGACAAATAATCAGCATTATAGTTTTCTTTGGTATTAATATAGGATGCAAATAACCAGATTCTACGCCTTTCACACCATGTCCAAATTTCTCGAGATATTTTATTCAAATGCCTATACTGAATACTACCCATTCTATTAATGCAAGATATAGCTGTAACATTGTCTAGTCTGAGTAATATATCAGAATCAGTGATATTTTTAGCAAGACATTTCAATGCTATAAAAGCAGCTTTTAGTTCCAGTTCATTAATGTGCAAATTTTTTTCATTTTCTTTCCAGTAACCATAACAATCTTCATTATTACAATAAGCGCCCCACCCGGTAGTAGATGAATCGGAAAAGATTTCTAATTTATAATCATTACATTTAAGCGGTGAATGTCCTATATCTACATTGGACAACCACCAGTGCATTTCTTTTTTTAGGTAAGATGGAATATTTATTATTTGGTCGTAGCTTGGATTGTCTAATAAACATTGATATTTATAATGTTCAAATTCTTTAGTATATAACCAGGAATATCTTATAGCTGGGCACACTGATATCAACAAACCAATGAGTCGAGCGAATTCCCGGATATTCATCTTTTCTACATTCAAACATCTTGTTACAAGATTTTTTACCTTTGACTTCTTATCTTCAGGCAAGGTCATAATCATGCGTTTTGAATCAAAGACAAATCCCAGAAATTTGCACATTGTCGTTGGAACTAAAGAGCTTTTCTCATAATTTGTCATAAAACCAAGATTTTCTAATAGTGTTTTTGTAGAATTTATGTTTTCTTGGCAGTCAAGAAATGTTGAACCAAAGCACAATATATCATCTAAATATATAACAGATATTAAACCTTTTAATCGCAAATTTTCCATGACCGGTTTAAGTAATTTCGTAAATACATACGGAGCGGTGCACAAACCAAACGGTAAACAATTAAACTCATACAAAACACTTTTATACTTAAATCGTAGGTATTTTCTATACGATTTATGTATAGAAAGAAAAAAGTAAGCGTCTTTGAGATCAATAGATGCCATATAGCAATTATATGTTATCAATTTCGAAGCGGTTCTGTAGTCTTCTATTTTAAAATGGCATATGTCAATAAATTCATTCAATTTCTTTAAGTTCAAAATAAATCGTTTTTCACCGTTCGGTTTGGGCACTAAAAATATTTTAGAAAGAAATTCATCATCACAATGTTGACATTCGGATATGGCATTTATATCTAGCAGTTTATTTATGGCTACTGTGAAATTTAAATCTTCCTCTTTCGATTGAGGGTAGGTAGGGTCCGGCGGGTTGTTTTGACAGGGACTAGAAGTAAACGGGATTTTATAACCCTTTATACATTCTAATATTTTAGAATCGGATGTAATTTGAGTCCAATTTTGGTAAAAGTTTCGTAAGCGTCCCGCATAAGAAGATACCTCGTCTATCTCAGCGCAGCAGTCGTCCTCCGGGCCGGTGGCGAGCGGTCGCGACGCGCGGTCCGCTGAGTCTCGCGCTCCGGCTGGCGCATGCCTCTTGTTACAGGCCGCGGCTGGTTGAGTCCGCCGCGGGAGCGCTGGGCTTCGCCCCTCTGTTGAAACTTGCGGTGCTGGGAGTTTAAATTCTTTTTAATAAAATTGTTTTTATTAAAGTTGTTTTGTGCCCTTGGAGCCGGCATTTTTAAGTCATCTCCGGTCTTCTGTATTATTTTTGCGTTTTTTAATTTTTCTGTCATATTATCTCCGAAAAGATACTTGTCTCTCTGGGATCTTGTCAGCGTTTCTTTAAGGGACGCGTTCACTGCTCCTAAAACAAAGTTTCGCCGAGTGGACGTCTCTCTAAAATGGCTATCACATAATATGCGGCAGGCGTCGCTTATCGGTTTCAATACGTTAGTGTCCTTGTGGAGTATTTTGTCTATTGCTGTGGCTAAAGCTGACAAGGCAATGCCTAATTGTTTTTGTTTGGCGCCAATTGATGTGTCTCTTTTTTGCAATGACTCTGCCAGGGCAGCTTTGACCTCGGCGTTTAATTCGGGAGCTAACAGGAATTCGCAATTGCTAGGCACAGCATAGGTACTGAGCAACTTTTCTTTTTCTTCTTTTTCTAAGCCCTTGCTGAGGGTATTTTGCCAACGAGCAGCGACGTCTTTATGTATCGCTGGTCCCAAAATTATCTCTGATTTAGGCGCGTCTCCCAGAAGTTCCAAGATGTCTGGATCAAGCGTCACATCCGTATCCGATGTTTCGACGGAAGGCTCGGCGGCAGGCAGGGCGGGCTCCTCCATTGTAGTTGGCGCGGCGTCCGGCTCGCGCTGGCTATCGGCGGCGGCCGACGGCCCTGGAGAAGACGGCGGGACCACGTGGTTCTCGTCGTCAGCCGCTGTGAAAGCAACGAAACGGTGTAAAGACACGGTTTCTTGACGTTGACAGTATCTGCCCGGGTATGGCAGTAACGCATCAACTTTGCTCTCGTTTAACATAGCACGTGTTAAGACACATGTCGGTACAGTATTTTCCTTTAATTCGTATCACATACGAATATTGCTTAACTTTAATAAGTTTAGCAAAATTGTGGGTAGGTATTGTTGTAGGCACAAACATGTATCGAATATTGCTTAACTTTAATAAGTGTAGCAAAATTGTGGGTAGGTGTTGTTGTTAACACAAAAATGGATAAAAGTAGATTACTTACTTTCTGTTTCACTTTCAGATGATGATTCAATAATCAGCCTACGACGTTTCGCTTTTCTATTTAATTTTCCTTTAAGTTTAGCGATTTCTCGTCGAATTTCTTCCTCGTCACTCTCACTTTCACACCTTCGTTTTCTCGAATATCCCATTTTTAAAGCAAAGTGGCAAACACCAACAATTTTATTTTTAACTGTAGTCTGGTGAACGTGCGAAGGCCTCGACACGGAAACACGGAATGAAGTATGGCGGACCGCTGCCGCCTGACGTCGGAGGGGCGGTGACTAAAGGAAGTGGTCTGGTAGTCGTTGACGATAGTTAAGTGCAACATAACAAAAAAAAAAAAAAAGCAGGAAAAAATCTTTAAAAAATCCGTGTTGAAGGCCGGTACCTGGAAGCATATCTACAACATGTAAACCCAAAATCGCAAAGAATGAAGCCGTGAAACATAATGGTCTTATTATAATTTTGCACATTATTCAACTTTACACTTGCTGTGTTTTATTGTTTGATATTTTTTGTGTATTTTTATAATTTACTTTTATGTTGGTGTGAATTACCATTGTGTTTAACTTTGAGCAATATTTTTATTCTTGCGTACATTATCTAAAGTATATTTTGAAATATTTTGCAATTTAATGTCCACGAGTAGCATAGTCATAGTGATTACATAAATAGCTTATGTTCTAAAGTATTTATATTTAGAAGTAATCAATTGAAAACTATGAAAACCTAGGCTGTAAATTTTATTGAAATAATATGGTCAATTTCGATTTCAAATAAAAAAAAAATGTCGAAATATTGTTTTCTTTTCAGAGATACGAGTATGATGAAAGACAAACACACAGACATACTCGTACGCTTCAAACTCTTAACAAAAAAAATAGAAGTCGTTAATTTCGACCTTTAAAAATTACAGAAAAATAAATAAACAAATAGTTAAGTAAATGAGTGTCTTCTGAACCACGTTAGCGCTCTTTCAAATGCCAACACGATCACGGCAATAAACCAAATAAATAGAAAATTAAATTTTATGTCATTCATAAAGAACATACTTACATATAAAATTGTATGCCCGCCATATTCTGCGAAAAGCTATAACCATAAACTAATAACAAAAGAGATTATAATGCGTATCCAAAATTAAACAATATAATGCTCCTCTTATATTTTTATAGTTTCTAATGAAAATATATCAAAATTGCAAATTTGGAGAGCGTCGCCCTCTTATTCGATATTGATATTATAATTCATACTCATACTAGAGTATTGACACACTTGCCCGTTTAACAGCTGTGATGAACTGATTGAATATCCGTCTTCTCTATCTCTGGAAAACTCTAAATCGTAGATATACAGGGTTATTTATAATCAATTAGCATCCTTTTAGGGGTTTATTCTGTACATCAAAACTAACAACTTTTGTTCTACGACTTTTATTAATTCTCAAAAAAAATGTTGTTCCATAGAAAAATATCGTTCACCCTCGACAAAATGTATGGAACAGCTGATTTTTTTTTTGAGTTTTGACAAAAGTCGCAGAACAAAAGTTGTTAGTTTTGATGAACAGAATAAGCCTCTAAAAGGGTGCTAATAGATTAGAAATACCCCTGTTTATTGTAAAATTAAAATTCTGGAAAACTCTTGACATTCCGTTTACTCGTACCATCTCACAAGCCAAGCATTGTCCCACTGGTCACGCTAAAATTTAAGAACGGCTTTACCGATTTGGTTATTTTGGTATTGAATTATTTGTAGATGTCTAGATGTCTAAACGCTGAGAAAATATTATAAAAAGTTGCGAGAAATTTAAAAAACATCAACTTGATTTTCCCATACAAAATGTTCCTACCTGTGAAAGTTGCAAAGTAAATATTTGGTAAGTAGCTGGTGGCGGAGATCGCCATCGAAATTATAATCGACCAAATTAGTGTGACACATGAAAGTGATATAAAGTTCATCGTCAGCGTCTCGCTAAAACTGTAGAACGGCTGGACCGATTGGGCTAATTTTAGTCTTGAAATATCCGTGGAAGCTAAGGGAAGGTTTAAACGGTGAGAAAATATAAAAATATAGTGAGTAAAATAATAAAGACATTCATTTATTTATCCCATACAAAATGTTCCTGCATGTAAAAGTTGTCATTGACAGATGACAGATGGTGAGATGAAGTTCACCGGGGCAGCTAGTCAATAATAAATTACAAACTCTATATTATTGTATCCTTATTAAATGTTTTTTCAGCAAATCTTCTAAACTTTGGCAATAAGGATTAATTTGTGTGATCTTTATCTGTGGGCGATTTAAATTATTATAATTCACATCTTATTATGAAAAATATCTGTGATAAACGTATTAATTTTTGTGTAGATATCATATTTATAATCCAATAAGTAAGAAATTAATATCAATAACTTTTATTTTATTAGCCTACACATCGATACCTCAGTATTTATTGGGATAAAATGTAAATTTATTCATTTCGCAAATTGTGTATAAAACGAAAATTTAATATGGACCTCGGTTTCGATCAAATTATACATGTATAAATTCTAAAGCTTATGTTGGCCGTCCGTTGACATTTTTGTATGAATATAGATTGATAATTAAGAGGTAAGAAAGTCCGTTTTTCTGAATTATTAACGAATAAATAATTGGATCAAAGGGGAAGGTTAAATCTGTTGATAGCGAGGCCTTTTGTACATGCTAAATGGACTACAAATATGTCAATTTTGGACATTGATTTATATTTGTAGAGATGTCGATTCTTATCATGGTGTCTTGCCTTGCCTTGCTGATCGATCGAACTTATCTTTCGAGGGTTTGGATTTTCATTAAAACTTTGACTATTGTATGTACGATAATTATGTACGATTTCATCTAGTTTGCTTAATTAGAGCTGTTTTTTTTTTTTTCAAATTTTCCTGTACCTATATCTCTACTCGTACGTGTAAATTGACCGTCTGTGATCATCTCGTATAGATGATACACTTTAATGCGTTTATAACACGCCTTATTTCAAACATTGAGAATGAAGATCGTGATCGTTTTCCCGCTAAAGTACAATGTGGGCGTCTTCAAATCCCGAGTAAATAGGTATCTTCTAGGTAAGCGTGCTACAACCTAGACCGCTTATCTGCTTAACAACAGGCAGTAGGTGGTCAAACGCAAACCTATTCTGAATAAAAAAAAAAAATAGGTGTAGGCAGGTATATTTTTATGTATGTATGACCACGCATAACAGAGTACAGTTTTACAGAGTAGTCCGATTTTAATCGTTCCTTTATTATTAGCTAGATCATACTTCACAGATTGCCCCATTTAAATTTTAGTGAAATCGGCTTAGCCATTTTTGATAATTCAACAATATTGTGAAAAATTACTACATCGATCAGTGCGAAATATTCGAATTCAGTACACAGTTGAAGTCAGTTATGCATTTTTTTTTGCGAAAAATAATAAAATCATTAATAAAACTGGATGCTAAAAGTTGATACACAAAATATCTACTAAACCTGACTCCGAAAAAAATAAAGTAGATGTATTTTATGGTAGGCGTTCAATGAATTATGCTTGTGCTCAAGTGTGCAGTACTTCTGTACTCAACACGGGTTGTCGATTGTATGTTCATTCGCCCGGTCCTCGTAAAGTTATAGGTATATGTCAATGGTTTTAGACCAGTTTTGATGTCGTGTTTTGACTTTTAGATGTTCATTATTAGATGTTTTATTTGACTAAGGTTAGAAAGATCTGTGTTTTATGGTATTCATGTGGTATTCCAACGCCGGGCGTGTGAATTCTGTCAATACTTAAGTATTTGAGTGCTTGCATATTTTATAATAATTGTACATGTACAATTGTACAGGGTATAGGACATAATTACATTATTGCAATTAATGTTTATAAATAATTGACGTAAATTGACATTTTACAAATTATTACTTATCTTGGGAGTGAATCCTGTATAAGCCTTTTTAGCAATTTTTTTGACGTGATGAAGTCTTATAAATAGATGAACGCCGGCTGCACGCACGAAAAAGCATGAGTCATTGTCACGTTCCGCCTGAGCCGAGCGTGCAAGCGAGAGCGCGGAACAAGCGATAGAGAGGCGCTATCGGCCTAAGCTCTCGGCTTGTGACGCATGTGACGTTATCACGTAAAATTTTCGTCAGTAAACCGTCTTTACAGACAACCATATTTTTACACCGTGATAAGAATAATGGTTTCCAGAATCTTTTTATATGGCTAAATAACGTTTGCCAGGTCAGGTGTTTTAATAAGTACCTAGGTATGTGTTTTAGTTATTCTTTCGGCATGGAACCCAAAACAGTAAACAAACCCGTAAATACCTCACAAAATCTGCCCACACCCATTTTTTCTGAGCTACCATAACTAATACTCTAAAATATTAACCAAATACACCACGCTGGGCCCCAGAGACCGTAGTTCATGATATTAACCCGTACGTCACAGCGGGGGTCCCTCAGACCGGCCCATTACCATTTGTTACTATTTTATTACTATTTACTATCCGTCTAGTCACAAAACTTTTTTTAATAACCGTTAGTCGACAAATTCGTCTGTTTGTTTTAATTTTTTTTTATAGTTGTCATCGTTGACGGCGTTATGGGTTGTTATTTTTATAGTTTTTTTTTAAGTATTTTATGTTGTTTTTATCTGATATTTGTATCGTAAATGTTTGTTCTGATGATAGGAAATGCATTGTATTATGTTTTATGTATTTTTTGTGGCGATGGTTCAGTCGTTTTGTTGGAATTTGATATTAATTATTTTTTCATGGCTTTTTAATCATGTTTTTTTTTTGTTTTCAGGTAATGTCTTCAATGTGACGTTAAATATCAACCCTTTTACGATTGGTAAGCTGTAACCTAAAGGACGTATAGCGTTACATTTACATCAATTAAAAAAAATATTTAGTAGGCAACTTGCCAGTTTTAATAGTTCATTGCTGAGCATAGGCTTACCTAGGAAGGACTATTTGGCCATATACACCACGCTGGCCCTGTGCGGGTTTGAGGATGCTTAGGCTATGGTACATTTACATCGATTTTAAAAAAAATATTTAGTACCTAGGCAACTTGCCAGTTTTAATAGTTCATTGCTGAGCATAGGCTTACCTAGGAAGGGCTTTTTGGCCATATCCACCACGCTGGCACTGTGCGGGTCGGAGGATGCTTAGGCTATATTACGTACAATTCTGCGTTGTAGACAATTATACTGATGAGCTCTTTGGTATTTATGTACGGATTTACTCCACTACTACAGTCTTTTAGTAACTGGATACATTATCGTAGCGCTCATAGCGTAGTTTGACTAGGTGTCAGCGATCAACGAAATCAAGCAACGTTCCGCACGGTCAGTATTTGGATGGGTGACCGCGAGTGGCATTTTCCAACTGAGCGCTAACGTGGCTCTGATGACACGTTAAATTGTAGGTCCCGGTTGTTTTAACCGTTTAGCCACGTCAGAGGCCTTCTGGTGGCCTAAAAGCTCTGACACCAGGGCTAGCCACCCGGCCAATACCAACTTACTTCCGGGAAACATTGTGAGGCAACCTACATACTCCTACGTCCGTAGAAGAAATTCGATGTCGAATATGGGATTCACCAATCCGCACCGGGTCAGAGCAGTAAATTTAACCCAATCGCCCGTCCTGGGTAGGCTAATGTTCAGCAGTAGACTGCTAATAAAAGGTACTATACAGGGTTATAGGTATTAAACGCAAAACCTTTGAAGGGCGGGTCTAGACAAATAACTTTTGTACTATGACTTTTGAAAATTACAAAAAAATCGCTTCTCCATACATTATGCCGCGCGTTGACGAACTTTTTGTATGAGAAAGCTGATTTTTTTCTTCCTGACTTTCCAAAAGTCCTAGAACAAATGTTTTTGTCTAGATGTGCTAGACCCGCCCTTAAAAGGTTTTTCGTTTAATACCTGTGACCCTGTACCAATGAGATATTTTATTTTGGTACTTTTTAATCAAGCGTACCACATTATCTACTTCAATCAGCAACTAATTTGCTGATTGAAGTAGATAATGTGTAATGTAATTATCTACTTCAATCAGCAACTAAGTTGCTGATTGAAGTAGATAATGTGTAAAAAGTAAGTTTTATACGAAATGAATGGTGATGGTGGTCGAATGGTGTCAATGTTTATATCCGCAAATATTATTAAACGATATCAAAACGTAATGCTAGCGCACATTTACATCAGTTTTGTAATCAAAAAGTAATCAATCGTAAAGTTTAAAGTAATGTCCATGTCAAGTTAGCAAACCAGGCTCACCGGCAGTCTACTCACATAAATCACCGAAGTCATTTCACTTACGTAATCTGCGGTCTGTCCTGTTGGTTAAGCTCAGTCTCTACCAAAGCGGGGTGTAGTGAAACCCTCGTTCTATAATGAACTTACTTTTAGATAGATAAATAAATAAACGCTTTGTTGTACACACAATCCTTACTTAATATTATAAATCCGAAAAGTTTGTTGGTTTGTTGGTTTGTTACTCTTTCACGCACCAACGGAGCAACGGATTGACTTGATTTTTGGCATGGATATAGTTTGAAAGGCGGAAGGAGCTTTAGGATACTTTTTATCCCGAAAAATTGCATAGTTCCTGTAGGACAGGACAAAAACCATCGAAAGCGAAACTGTCGCCACTATCACAAAGACGCTAAGTGATTAATTCCTCTATGACGCTAATATGGACTAACGAAACGTCACAGCCAAACGTAATTAGATGACAGGTGACATTGTCTGCAGACTTTTATAAATCACAAGTAGCATGGCAAGGGGACAAATTGTTTTTCCACCATTATATCCCCTTGAAGAGGAAATAAAGTATGGATTGAAAATGACAACTGACATTAAAATTGGATAAAATGTTATTTTCCCTCTGCATGCTACATGTTACTATGACGTTTAATACCAGGCCGTCATTTTGTCTGACATTAAAAATATTTTTAAATCTTCTATCATTAGAGGTTTAACCTGTTTCTTTATTCTACCTTTATGGTACAGAATCATCATACTTTAATATTATCAATCCGAAAAGTTTGTTGGTCTGTTCCTTTTTGACGCAGCAACGGAGCTAAAGATTGGCCTAATTTCTGGTATGGATACCTATGGTTTAAAAGACAGAAAGTGATAATAGGATACTTTTTTATCTTGAGAAAATTCGTGATTCCCATGGGATAGGACAATAACTGTTTCTCAGCAATGGAGCAACGGATTGACTTGATATTTGGGGTGGGCATAGTTTGGAAGACGGAAAGTGACATAGGATACTTTCCATCCCGAAAAAATTGTGGTTCCCGTAGGACTTAACAATATTTTTTTCTCAGCAACGGAGCAACTTGCCTTGGCTTATTGCATGAATATAGTTTGAAAGACGAAAAGTGACATAGGCCACTTTTTATCGCAAAAACTTTAACAGTTCCCGTAGGATAGGATAAAAACTAAGTGAGCGGGCTGCGGTAGCAGCCGTCTAAGCGCCAGAAATAACCTGTCATAGCAAGTTTAGGACGTTCCTACATTTTTCGCACTCCTTCGCGGCACTCAACAGCGCTAGCCCAGACTCGAGCTCCATAACGGAGCTTGCGCTCTCGCCATAATGACGGAGTGTTTCGGAGCACAAGACACATCGTCATCCACCACTCGGGACTAACCAGTACTGAACGTTAGACAGCATTCCAACGCTCTGGTCCCAGTGCAGCGGGTCAGTCATAGTAGCCCAGCGCCTGCCTCTTCAACTGCAGAGGGCAGTGAGAACGGCCATCGCGATACCGACACCTCTCTTCCCCTGCAGCCCCACTGCGTCTGCCAACACGTTGACGGCCTAGCGGAAGGTAGGGTAGGTGGCGGCACCCACACCACCAGTTCCATATATCCCACAGAGGCCCCTAATCCTCGGCTGTCATATCAGAGTCCAGGAAGCAGCCTTGCTTTATGAAACTAAGAAAGGTTATTCCCAGCAAGTAACTGGAGATAGAGAGACAGAAAAGAAGCAACACCCAGCGCAGCAGGAGGAGCTGGAGTTCATATGCCTGGCAGACGGAGCAGCACTAGAGCAAAATCTTAACCGAGAAATTAACATATTTACAGACGGCAGCAAAATTAAAGGGAAGTTGGGGCGGCATTATCTATTTGGGATGATGCCGCTGAGATCAGTACCCGCAAGCTGAAATTGGCCGATTGGTGCTCCGTGTACCAGGCCGAGTTATTGGCACTTCTTGAGGCTACCGAAAAAGCAAAAATCTTTAGTGACTCCAGGTCTGCACTGGAAACGGTAGTTGGCGTATCTTCCCTCCATCCCTTAGCAGTAAATTCAAAGCTAACATAAAGTTACTACACGCACAAAATAAAATAGTGAAACTTTATTGGATTAAAGCGCACGCGGGGATGGAGGGAAATGAGAGAGCGGACCAGCTAGCAAAGGAAGCAGCACTGCACTCGAAGTGCAGACCTATTTACGATAACTGCCCCGTTTCATTCGTCAAGCGAGAAATCTGAAAGGACTCTCTTGACGAGTGGAACCGGCGGTATCAGGATGGACACACAGCGGCGGTAACCAAAACTTATTTTCCGTCACACAAGATCGTAAGAGAAATAGCACCAGTGGGAATCATAACTCAAGTGCTGACGGGGCATGGTGGGTTTTCCCAATACTTACATCGATTTAAGTTGAGGGAAAGCCCATTGTGCATCTGTGAACCCACAAAAGAGGAGACCCATGTGCAGTGGCACATAATCTTGGAATGCCCAGTTTATGGAAAGCAGAGATTTGATTTAGAACAAAAAATTGCAATTAATCTAACACGTAAAAACCTTAGAAACAATTTTATCGAATTTTTGCACAAATATTTGTAAAAAGCAATAATTAGGAACAAATAGGTATAAACTTTGCTGTACCATTGTAAGTTGTATATACACTCCAACCGTAACTTAACCAACAAAAGCATTCCTCTAAGGTATTTTGATATTTGTCGGTTAGGTTTCGCAGCCGTCATAAACATAAGCCAAAATCAAAATATAACGCGGGCGAAGCCGCGGGTAAAAGCTAGTTAACAATATTACAAAAAAAAACAGTACAATACTTTAATTTTAGTGCGACAACCGGCGCGGCTGCCTTATCGCTTAGAGCGATTTATTTCAGGCAACCTTATTAAGAAAGGAAAGGAATAAACATGAAGGCAAAGGACGGGGTGTACAATAATGGAAAAGTTAGTTGGAAAAAAAAATACAACATAATATGTACTAGGCGTGAATATGTAGGTGTGAAGTTGGGCGAAATCCACTTCTCACTACCGCTGACATTTAGTTTTGCCACTGCAAAACGCTCGCTTCTTATTCACAAACGCCATTAAGTTAAATTCGCCCTATATCTTTGTACTAGCGACCCACTCCGACTTCACTCAGGTGTATTATACTTATAAACCTTCCCCGTGAATCACTCTATCTATTAAAAAAAAACGCATCAAAATCCGTTGCGTAGTTTTAAAGATATAAGCATACATGGGGACAGACAGCGAGAAGCGACTTTGTTTTATACTATGTAGTGATAGTGATTTAGCCCGTCGTTTCGTTGGCTCCACAATATTTCGAATATTTCGGATCCAACCTGAACAAGATTGGCACAGGACCGGGAGAAGTGGTGTACAAGAACATAGGCCTATGCTCAGCAGTGGGCGATTGTGGGCTGTTGATGATGAGATACATTTTCCCATCTCCCCTCCGTTAGGTGGAGCATGCTGGTAATCTATGGCGGTCACATCGCATTAGAACGCGTAAACACATCTCCACGCCAGGTGATCGATCTCGACACGATCTTGTAGGGATGCGCTTGGTTTATCGTTGAATTTGTCGATACTTTCAATTACACTCACTAGATAACGATTCTATCCATCCATCCGTCAGCCATCTCCAATAAGATCAATTGAAAGCGTCTGGCATCCAGCGTGATCCTGCGGTCTTAATAAGATCGTCTAACCACCAATGTGGTAGACGTTCTACGCTGTGCTTGTCTCCTCCGTTGAACTTTTCGGACACTGTCGGTCATCAGTCCAACTTGTCATTCCGCTGAGCTATGTCAGTAACTTTGGTAATAGATAATGAATAAGTAATAATGTTGTGTAATATTGTTATGTTATATCAAATTGGTTGGTGTTTAAATAGAGTGTTTTGTGTGTTAGAAATGAGCTGTCATACAGATATTATGCTTAATAAGGAATAAGTACTGCAGCACACAACGTGGCTGACAAAAATACTCAAGACCTACTTTTTCTTGCACGTGTATGAATAGAATGACTAGAAATAAGCATTTGATTCACTCTCTCTGTAACATGAGATAGGTCACATACGAGTATGTTATATCAATACAAATTTTTAGAGTTAAGTATATAGTAAAATATTTTAAATCAAAATACTTATTCACAATTTTGATGCGCAATGAGAAAAGAATGTAATTTTGCTTGTCAGCGTTACAAATCTTGTTTATCGACATCGATATGTCCAACTTCGGACATCACTAGCCCGACATCTGACCTCGTTCCGTCCATTGTCAGCAATCGACCGGTTTTTTGTCAGTCACTTACGAGATTAATTCACACTCGGCTGGAGATACGTCACGACATCTGGTGATGGACCATTGTGGGCTAAAGGTGGCGAGGTAAAGTAATCGAGGGGTTTTATCGATATTTGTGCAACACTAGTGTGGCGGAGCAACTTGGCTTTAAAATGAGAGAGGAAAGATTGAAGAAAGTTTGTTTCTAATAGAATGCTTCTATAGT
Source organism: Hypomecis atomaria (assembly GCA_964007245.1). Lineage (NCBI taxonomy): Eukaryota > Metazoa > Arthropoda > Insecta > Lepidoptera > Geometridae > Hypomecis > Hypomecis atomaria. The sequence continues at coordinate 21,120,979 of OZ023279.1, forward strand.
TTTCTTGCCTTTTTTTGTGAATTTGGTTGACGAGACATAGTTGTAAGTTAATGCGTGTATTTGTGTAATTCTGTGCCCATATCATTCATTATTATCGGCTGTAGGACATGCACTGCTGGATATAGGCTTGTCTAATAGGTTACCAATATGCCCGTTTGGACGCAGTTTTCACCCAGTTTAAAGCATTTCCTAAGGCAGTTTGTGCCCCATTGACACCGTATCTCTAAACAAGTAAACTAAAGGACTGATTTTGATTATTTTTTTAAACTAAACTTACTACTAATGCTGCTGAGCTAGTAGTTCGAGGATTATTATATACTAAGGGACTAATCGCTCACTAAAATTACGAGATAAATTAAGAATCAATCGAGCTTACCTGTTAAGTGAAGATTGATGATAATTATCCGAAATCACCGAGAAAGAGACTGCATAGCTCCTTTATTTAATTTACACAGTTGCAGAGCGTGCTCCGGCGCGTATTTTTTCACAATTTTTAAAGTTTTTTTTTTTTTTTTGTATAGCAACACTGCTTCTTTAAGTCATTGGAGTTCAAAGTAGAGACATGGTAACATTTCACAACCTTTACATAGAGGCAGAGCCTTAGAGGTAAGACCAGCGTAGGACAGTTTTATCTTTCTGGGACTTCCATAATGACATCGATCGAGGCTTACCTGTATTATACTGATACCTTATAATTCCCTTGATTAAATAAATAACTCATCACTGCATAGTGTCACCTCCGGGCAAGGGAGGGAGGGATTGAGTCACTATGCAGTCTCTTTCTCGGTGATTTCGGATAATTATCATCAATCTTCACTTAACAGGTAAGCTCGATTGATTCTTAATTATCCTTCAATCACCTCTAAAGAGACTGCATAGCTCCTTTATTTAATTTACACAGTTGCAGATGTTTAAAGGGTTGTGAAATGTTTTTACCTCATATTAAGTATATACTTATATTTACTTTTATATTTTACCTCATGGGTTTAATACAAAAGATATATATTATATAAGCTATTCCTCTTTACCAGATAAATCACATTTGTCCCTTTGACCCCAAATGTTTTGTATGATCTGTTAATTTTGCCACTGCTTGATGCAAATATACCTATATTTTTGTATTACATTATGCCTAATCGGATATTTTGTGTTACTGTTGTACACCCAAGAGAAGTGAAGTTATTTGTATAATTATAGAATATGATGGTTAAAGAATATTGTATCAGGTTCTAATATTTTAAGCCATAGGCCTACAAACTTGATACTAAGGTTCTATCTGGTTCAATGAATAAGTAGTAATCTTATTCTATCTGGTTCAATGAATAGTAATCTTTATAGATATTATCAATAATCTGTTTTGATAAAGCTATCTCATATTGGTTTGCTAAAACTTGTTATTTACAGCTAAATATTATTTTTGAGCATCAGTATGTACCTAGGTTTATTAAATTATAATTACATAGGTACCTAACCATAATTATGTATCTACTAATTGAATCATGTCATTATGACTCATTTTCTAAGCCACTTTAATATGCTCTTAGTTTAAGTAATGCAGACCCCAACAATGGATTTTAGAATATATTTATACAATATATCAACTTGTCTGGTGATTTCCAGCTAATTTTCTTTACAAAGGTACTTAATCTATACAGTATTAAGTAAAGTAAAATCTAAGCTTTTCAATCAGTTCACCATGTAGTTAGAAAAAAAGTAACAATATTCCATTGTGAAATGCTTTTTATTTAATTTATTATTATATATGAATATATAATTTTTTTTTTTTTTTTTAAATTATTGATATATTTATGTCAAGTATTTCCTTTACCTGTCGTTCATTTTTACCTATATTTCATTAATTGTCACCCTTGTCACTTACCTACCAGCATACCTAATATGTAAGACTACAAACAATTATGGGTTGTATTCCTATCTTAACTTTTTTAAATATAAAAATATAGATAGTATATCTTGAAATTGCACATACTTGTATTATTGTGACTTATCTATCTAGTCATATCTAGCCAACCAACCACATTAAGTGATAAGGAGCTGTAAAACTAAACCTGTAAGCTGTGTAACCAGCTTAGACCATATTATTATGTTAAGAAATGATGGTCTTGTCTGAGTTTTAAAGTATTGGCACCCTTTAAATATTTATAAAATTTAACAGCTCTCATTATTCTCTAAAAAGTTTCCAGCAACATGCATGTCATAACAAGCATGCTACACCACATACAATGTTATATTATTTTGTCATACAAGATGAAATAATGGGTATGTCAGGGTCAGCCAAATTTTTTAAGATCTTGGTGATCTTAAATATTCACTTTAAAAATAAATAGTTAAATTAAATTAAAATTAAAATTTAACAGGGGCTCCCATACAGTACGGAACCCTTCGTGCGCGAGTCCGACTCGTACTTAGCCGATTATTATTTTCACTTGTATTCTAGAGTATGAAGTAACCGAGACTACACTTAATACTCAACAAAAGAATCCCACATTCCCTGGAAGTCGCACCTCCTATTAAGGCCGGCAACTATCGGTGGTAGCACGTCTTGTGGTTAGGGCTGCCACTGACTACATCTCAGGAGTAATACGGATTCCAATGGTGGTGTAACGGACGCCGGTTATGGGGTTTCTAAATTTTATGTCGATAGGTAAAGAGAGACAAATCTGTCCGTGAAGTTATAATTTCAATTTTATTTTTCTTAAGGCGATTGTATACGCCTAATGGTTTTCAGTTTTTGGTGGAAGAAAATAATTTCTAAATAAGTCATGTTTAATTTTTTTTTGGTTGGAGACCTCCTTTAATAGCTACGTATGTAGCGGTTCTCAAAATAAATCTAAGTAAAACCCTCAGATGTCGAGACGGCGGCGGCAGCCCTAGTGTGCCAGAAATGCCTATCACGATCATTGTTTTTTATATCAGTCTTAATAGTAACCTACCCAGTGCTTTTTTACTACATATGTAAGTACTTACATACAGTTGCCATTAGTCTAGTGTCAGTACAGCAAAAAAAAAAATTTTAACAAACGTAACTACTGATTTCAAACGATCGACCCCAAGCTCTGCTAGGTGGCAATGAACCAAACCAAACTACTTTAATAACAGTGAAGTTTGCTATGATTTTAGTAGAAGATATTTTAAGACGTGGGTGGCAGCCCTAGTGTGCCAGAAGTGCCTATCACGACGCATTCCAGCCGCGGAACGCATTGAAGCGTGAACTATTGGACCGCTCGGAATGATAGAAGTGTCTGAAACGAGCCCCGGGATGTATTGAGCTAGCGGAGACTGACCTAACAGTTCATTAGCTCACGACAAGTGATAATCATAACTGGATGAAAACAAAAGAAACCCGTGTTGTGATCAAAAATAGTTTTGAAAGATAGAAGTGTCTGAAACGAGCTCCGGGATGTATATTAGTCCGGGATGTATTGAGCTAGCAGAGACTGACCTAACCACAGATCAGGTGGACCTAACAGTTCACTAGCTCTCGAAAATAAGTCCAGGAGTCCTCAACAGTTATAAGCGTGTTTCAGAATGAGTTATGCCGGCTGCGGATTGAGTTTTATTCTATCTGAGGTAGCTGAGGTAGTTTATTAAGTAAAATATCACTCTGTCTCATTATATTCTTTGACAAGTTTAGGTTCTAGTCTTAGTCTAGATTTTGTCCAAAATGTATTAATTTTATCTTATATTTTTCTGTACGGTATCGATAATTTTAAATGACTTCTTAGACTTACGTACTGTTGACATAAGTGTAGGGGACCTCAACAGTTATCAGCGTGTTTCAGAATGAGTTATTTAGAAATTTCTTTAACATTGGCGATAATTTTGTTAAACGACTTAAACGTAGCTACTGCTGCCAGATTCCAGGGGCCCTCAACAGTTAAAAGGGTGTTTCAGAATGAGTTATGCCGGCTGCGTGATTGAGTTACTGTATCTGAGGTAGCCTTATTTATTATATGGCGCCTTTATTAAACAAAATATCACTCTGTCACAATATTACATTAGCCATGTCTGAGGCTTAAAAACTCTGATACTAGGGCAAGCCACCCTTACTTATTATATTCTAGGACTAAGTTTAGGTAGTCTAAGTTATATTTTTTTCCGTGTACAACATATTAATGTATTTTGACAATATTTTTTGGACGTTCGTCGATAATTTTGAATGACCGCTTGAACTACTCGTAAGCCTTGAACTTAGGTACTGTTGACGTAAGTCCAGGGGTCCTCAACAGTTATAAGCGTGTTTCAGAATGAGTTATGCCGGCTGCGGGATTGAGTTATTGTATCTGAGGTAGCCTTATTTATTGTATAGCGTTTATTGGCCGACGGGCCGCTTTCTCATTTGATTTGATGGTAAGCGCTGATGTCAGATATTGGTTCAAATGTATGAAGATATGTCAATGGAATTGTTTCATGTTTTTCACATTTCATAGGTGTTACTTATTTATTCAATGGTACGAGTATGTTGGTACTTCAAAACAGAGAAAATCCCAAGTCGATGGTTGGTACATTAGACTATTCCTAGATTACAATCGAGAATTTGGATTCATAGTTTAAGTACCTTCGAGTATTTAAATATTTTTTTAGTAAGTGCTGAATTGTGTTTCTTTCTTTTTACTGAACATAAAAAGAGATAGACCATAAATGTGTTATGCGTGAGCTTGGTGTGTCGCTAAAATAGAGCGTCACAATAGGGTGTACATATTTTTCAAAAATGTTTCTAAAAATTCTTGTGGTCTTTTGCGACCCATTCATAAAGCCAAAATACGTTGAAAATGTTAGCCCGTCGAATATTCTCGATACGTCCATCCTAGATACCGAGTATCACAGTAAAAAAAACCGTACAGTAGGTAATTCACCGTTTCACAACCACCAATCAGCTTGGACATAGACGACTAGATTAGGACCCCACTGATTAAGGACATACTGGATGCAGACAGATTCCAACCGCTCTTATTGAGAAATCTATAATAGAAACATTTATTTAGCTGTGGCCGTCCTAAGGCTGATATTATGGTGACTACTCGCGTTGCTGTATGATAAAACTGCTTTGTCTATAATTCAAAAGCTAAGATAAAAGTGCGACTCGTACGTTTGCTTTTTTCAGAGTTACGAAATATATAATAATTCTATTTTAAATAGCAGATAAACTTAAAACTAAGACAAACCTCGACATTTCATGGGGTTATCCAAAAGTTTAATTTATTGATAAGTAAAAGAACATAACCTTAATGATTTATTTAGTCGGAGAACAGACCGAACTGTTAAGCAGTGAAATAATGCCGGTCCCCCGATAATCAATCGGGCGACTGACAATTTTTTTTTCTTCCTTTCTGTCCCCCGGGGGACAGATCTGGGGGGACAGGATTTCATATAATTCGGTATTCTTGTGCCAGCGACTGTTCCCTCACTCCTTTCTCTGCAGTACTGAAACAGTAGTTGGACGACTGTATGATTGCATTAACTGTGGCAGTACCTACAGGAATAACACTAAATCCTCCTGGGAACCAGTCAATCTGCATAGAAATACGGTGGACACGATGGAAAATACTCCAGAAAAGTGGAAAAATACTGGATAGCGAAAAAACTGCGGGAACGTGAAAAAACCGGCCAAGTACGAGTCGGACTCGCGCACCGAGGGTTCCGTACAAACCTGCAAGGTTTACAAAGTTCGTTCATTACGACAAAAAAAGTAATAAGTTTATATTTATTAAAAAATATATATTTTGTAATGTAACTAAAAATTTAAGGTTTTCGGAATTTTTCCTTTTGTGTGCTATAAAACGTTGCTTCATGCCAAATTTCAAGATTCTAGGTCGACTGGAAGTACCCTTTAGGTTTTGATTCCCTTGCGAGTACTTGCGAGTTTCAAAATTTGCGGCATAAACGGCTGTATCTTTTGATTGCGTTGGCTTAGAAGTTTGATTTTTTCACAGCTTCAAGGGACAGTAGACCTGAGTAATTGATATAAATTTCAGCTTCATACCTCCACGCGTTCCTGAGAAAAAGGGTCTTGACAGACGGACGGACGGACAGACGGACAACAAAGTGATCCTATAAGGGTTTCGTTTTTTCCTTTTGAGGTACGGAACCCTATTTCTAATTAGACTCGTGTGGGGTAGTTTGTTTTTGTGTAGGTGGATGTGTTTTGTCTCGATATATTTATTGGTTTGACTACCTAAATGTATTTTAGATCTTCTTCTACAGTCATAGGACGCTGCTGGACATAGCCCTCACCTACCTATAGATCTCCAAGGTCGGTTGGAAGCGGCTTGTATCCAGCGTGATCCTGCAGTCTTAATCAGGTTAAATGCCTTCTTCAAGAGCAGACATTCTACGCTACGCTTAGCGGTACATGATCTCCATTTGAGAATTTTACTTTCCGTCATTGCTACTTGCCACATGCCCTTACCCACTGCCATTTCTGGTCAACAAAAGAATAAATGATAGGGCGCGTTCTTATACGATATTTTCTAATAACGAGTAAATTTAGAATTTTTAAATAATATGTTACAAGGTGTCAGTGCTTCTATAATAATTCGATAATCCGACGCCATTAATATTTTTCGGATGATCGCGAGTCCTGGAATTCATGTTTTTTCCGTGTTATCCTCCAGCAATGGCTGTCTTACATCTGGCGCTTTACGGCTTATATTTCTCGCGGATGGTGGTTGTAGATTAAAAATGTTATTTATCATTTGCGAATAAGAATAAGGAGGAGTGTCTTTTTTATTCTTATTCGATATTTTCTAAATAGATTTAAAGTATAATGCTTCAGAATCTCTTGTTTCTGACATATTTGATAATCCGACGCCACCTAGCAAATTGTGTCGGATTACCGCGAGTATTGCAACAGAGTTTCATGTTTTTTTTCGTGTTATCCTCCAGCAAGCTGTCTTACATCAGGCTCTTAACGGCTAATATTTCTTTTTTAATGAGGCAATTAAATTGTTAAATTTACCGAGGAACACAAATCGTGAAGTACTTTGATATCTTTTAAAATGTTTAAAACGCCTCGCGTAAATACATGAATTCTCTTTGCAAAATTAACAGCTAATTTAGAATGTAATTTAAAATGGTAAGTTGGTTTGTAATTCGGAAACGTGGTTCGTGACAGCTAATACCGCCTTAGTAAGAACTCGTCTTGAATTGTTCAGGTTGTAGGTTCAGTTCCTGGTCCGGTACCCTGCTTATTTATCATTTTACTACTCTTTTATGTCTTCACTATCACTACATAGTATAAAACAAAGTCGCTTTCCGCTGTCTGTCCCCATGTATGCTTATATCTTTAAAACTACGGAACGGATTTTGATGCGGTTTTTTTAAATAGATAGTGATTCAAGAGGAAGTTTTATATGTATAATATACCTGTGCGAAGCCGGGGAGGGTCGCTAGTTTATTATATGTATTGGAAGATACAATTCTGAACTTGAGCTTCGAAAACCTCTTTTTGATAAATTCTGACCAATATAAATTATGTTTCGTATTTAATTTTATGTTTTCAGTTTTCCAGAATTCTGAGTTCATGTGCTACGTCGTCAGTATTCTCCTATGAACCAAAATATAAATAAAAAGGTCGCTATCGAGTTTGACGATATCCAAAAATTATGTCGCCGAAGAAGGAAGCTTATGTCCTGCAGTAGGCTGAAATAAGCTGTTAATGATGTCGATGGATCTTAAAACCAGGCTCTACATACTCGTATAATTGAATCATTAGAAAAGCTGAACGTAAGCCTAAATGGTTTCTAGACCGAGTAAGAGCAGGAGGGAGCATTTTCAATCTATGCTCGTACGAACGGGAGAGCATAGCATACGATCCTCTAGGAACGTCAGAAATTGTTCTAACGTTTCAAAAAACCCAAAAAAAAATTACTTAGTATGTATAGGTGTAGCTCTTTCAAAAAAGCGTAAATTCTGGCTTGGAAATCCATTGGGGAGGCCTATGTCCAGCAGTGGACGTCTTACGGCTGATGGATGGATGGATGACGGCACCTCTAGTGTTTTATACGAGTTTCAATGACCTAAAAAAGAACAGAAAAAAGTTTTTTTTTAAACGCAAATAAGTCTGCGTTTGACCACCAACTCGCCTGATGGTAAGCGACGTTGTGGTCGAAGTTCATACCTAAAAGACTTTACATATTGAAATAACATTACAAGTAAGCTCATGTAAAGATAATTTATAGCGACGGTGGCTGTCACACCGATAGTCGTGGTGTATACAGGTCGCCCATGCACGGTTCTAATGCAACCTGACACATGCATTCACTTGTGACGTAACTTGTAACTTTCAAACATTATTTGCCCAAGGAATTACGATTTGTAGCACTTATAGAGTAGCTTAACTAGGTATATCTTATTAGCTATCACCGCAATGAAGCAACGGTCAGTGCGGTCCATTTTTTTTTTTTTTTTTTTTTTTTTTTAATTTATTTATCCTTGATATAACATACATAGGTACAATTAAAAGTACTGCCAAACAGCGAAGCGGTTGATACAAGCAGATAATATAAATTATACATTCTCGTGTTATTATGGGTACATGTGGACAATGTAATGTCAGTATCAATTAACCATTAACACATTTTGTTCATTCAGTGACCGTGAGTGGCATTCATAACTGATCTCTACCGTTGCTTTGTTTTAACCGTTTAGTGCTTTATGAAGTCAATTTTAGTGCTGAAAGTTCGAAAAGTTACAAGTGAAGACGCAATCAAGGTCCATCCATCCATCCATCAGCCATAGGACGTCCACTGCTGGACATAGGCCTCCCCCATGAATCTCCAATAAGACCGGTTGGTAGCGACTTGCATCCAGCGTGATCCTGCGGTCTTAATGAGGTCATCCGTCCACCTTGTGGGTGGACGTCCTACGCTGCGCTTGCCGGTACGTGGTCTCCACTCGAGAACTTTTCGACCCCATCGGTCATCAGTCCTCCGCGCTATGTGCCCTGCCTACTGCCATTTCAACCAATCAAGGTAGCACGATATATTTGCAGAAGGCGGTATAGTCCGCGCTATACAAGTCGGCAGATGGGAAGTTGGGACGTCGCAGAACGCTGCCCAAAAGGCAAAATATAGGTATGCGCGGGAGCCAGAGAGATGAGACGCCGGGGCACTCCCGCCCGCCAACCTCATGCCTCCCGCGCGCTCCCTACGCCCGTCTCACCACTACGCCACTTGCGTTACGTCGGTATTGTGCACACTTGCGCAATAATTAGCGAATCACGGCGAAGTGTCATCTACGGATAACTTCTCATCCGCCGACTTGTGTGGCGCGGATTATACCTAATAATTTTATATTGACCGGGTGGCTAGTCACCAGAGAGAGTCCACTAGTGTCCAGAGTTTTTAAGCCTCCTAAAGGGCTGGCATTGCTTAACGGTTGAAAAAACAGGGACCCACAATTTAACGTGCCATCCGAGGCACGGAAGCGCTCAATTTTAAACGCTACCAGCGGTCACCCATCCGAAAATTAACGTGCCGGAAGGACTTCGGCTTTTAAAATAAAGTGTGATGTACACTTGTACAGTTAGCAACGTAAAGTAGTGTTCACATGCACAGACCCATGGACTGCACCTGTCCTGCTTGCCGGTCGGGTTACAGCACTGGGTTGGCTTCTCGGTCTGGCACGGGGGCTGTTGCACCCTATACATGCATATGGTAGGGTTAAACGACCTATAGCACTATAAAAACCCTAGACTTCCTGGTTATATATCCCGTTATATTATAAGTTGTGTTTTTACAACCTTTTATTCAACTTGCAATGGATATAGATAATGTGTAATATTTTAATTTTTAGCAAGCAATATTTTATTAAAATATTGCTTGTTTAAATTACACAAACAATATTAATAGCTTGAAGTAAAAAAAAAATGGTTTTAAGCGTGTACTCGATTACAATTTGGACATCTTCACGTTAAGAATGAATAGGTATCTTCTAGGTCTAGGTCTACATACTCTATCTTCGGATACAACTTCGCTTTCCATCGACGAGTTGGTGGTCGAATGTAGCCCTATTTTGAATAAAAAACAAAATAAGTTGTCAAGTGCGTGTCTCGACACGCGTAGATGGTGACGATGATTATGATCATGATAAAAATCAATTTTCATGATGTCATTAGATGGTAAACTGATAGAAAAACATATTTGGCTAAGAAATATGTTTCTGAGGTCAATGACCTTTTAGCTATGATCAAATTTAAAAAAAAAAAAAAAAAAAAAAAAAAAAAAAAAAAAAAAAAAAAAAAAAAAAAAACAATTTTCTTTTATTATTCAAAAAGCTATAAAAAACGCAGCAACTCTGAATTCGCATCTCGTATTAAAATAACATGAAGTTAGTACCTACATGTGTGGCACATTGTCTTATTGTATAGTACTCGTATCACACTACAGATGTTATGGGCACTGACCATTACTCAAGGCCACCATACGGCAGACCACCTGTTTGTTCCCCAATATTGCGTCTTGAAATAAAAAAAATAATCGGCCAAGTACGAGTCGGACTCGCGCACGGAGGGTTCCGTACTGTATGGGAACCCCCTTTAACTATTTTTTATATTTTAATTTTATTACTTATTATTGAAGTGAATATACAACTAAATATTCTGTGAAAATTTCAAGCATCTACCTGTTACCATTATTAATATAGAGCGAAAAACAACTAAAAACTCAGGTTTGTTGTATGGGAGCCTCCCTTAATTATTAATTTTATTCTGTTTTTAGTATTTGTTGTTATAGCGGCAACAAAAATACATTATCTGTGAAAATTCCAGCTTTCTAGCTATAACAGTTCATGAGATACAGCCTGAAGACAGACAGCGGAGTCTTAGTAATATGGTCCGGTTTTTACCCTTTGGGTACGGAACCCTAATAAAGGGTAAATAATGCGTATTCCTAAGGTGCGAAGGCTCCGAAGTCCTAGGGCTTCCATCAGGTCGCGTGGAAATCCTATACCCCTTCCTGTTTTCGCGAACTAATTATAAATTGGCCCAGTTTGATTTTTCCAAGTAAGAAGTCTTACAATTAACGTGTGTAGATGGATAATAATACTAGCTTTTACCCGCGGCTTCCGAGATATGCACATACCCTACACTTTGCGTCTTTTAAACTACATAAACATGTAGGTATTATGTATAATATAGAAGCCGTGGTGGTCTAGTGGTTGTAACGCTGGCCTGTCATTCTTGAGGTCGTGGGTTCAATCCCGGTCCCGTACCAATGAGTTTCTTTGGAACTTATGTACGGCATTTCACACCTCTGGCTTTTCGGTGAAGGCAAACATCGTGAGACAACCTGCATAGAAGAAATTCGATGGCGTGTGTGAATCTACCAACCCGCAGTGGGGCAGCGTGGTGGATATGGCCCAATCATCCTTCGTGGGTAGGTCTACATCCTGCAGTGGACTATTAAAAAGGCTGGTATAGTATAATAATAATTAATCATTTTAAATAATTTTAAAAAAATATTTTTTTTTAAAGTATAGTAAACATGTATATGCAAACGTTTGCCAATGCGTAGGGTCATCAACATGCAAAAAATGCAAAGTCGGTGGCAGTGGTCTGTTGATAGTGACGTCTTCCTTACAATCGTTTCAAATCCAGGTCCCGTTTGGATATGAAATCAATAAATTCTTAAGAATTTATGTACGGAATTTCACACCACGAGCTTTTCGGTGAAGGAAAACCTCATGATGAAACCTGCATATGTCCATAGAAGAAATTCGATGGCGTTTGTGCATCCATCAACTCGCACTGGGCCGGCGTGGTAGATGACCCAATCAGCCTTCGTGGGTAGGCCTACGTCTTGCAGTGGACTATTAAAAAGGCTAGTACAGTAAACATGTATAATTGTACATGCAAACGTTTGCCAATGCGAAGAGGTCATCAATATGTTTAAAACTAAAAAATGCGAAGGCAATGGCAGTGGTCTATTGATAGTGACATCTGCCTTACAATCGTGAGGTCGTGGGTTCAAATCCAGGTCTCGTTTGGATATGAAACCAATGAATTCCATGGAATTTACGTACGGAATTTCACACCACGAGCTTTTCGGTAAGGGGCCGTTCAAGTATTACGTAAGCACTATAGGGGGGCGGGGGGGTTTATCCTTTACTTATTTTTGATGACCTGGGGGGTGGGGGGGTCTAGATTGTGATTACGTCAGCAAATTATTTATTTTTTTACGCATATGTGTGTTTTTAGAGTCCACTAACCTAAATCTATTTTCTTATTTCTAGAATTAAATCTGCAGCTTATGAATCAATTAAAAAATAAAATGCATTCAGGTACCAATGTTTACGTAAGAATGGGGGGGAGGGGTAAGAGCTTTGCTTACTTTTGCTGACAAGGGGGGTGGGGGGGTAAATAATTGTAATAAACCTGCTTACGTAATACTTGAACGGCCCCTAAAGGAAAACCTCATGTTGAAACCTGCAAATGTCCATAGAAGAAATTCGATGGCGTTTGTGAATCCATCAACCCGCACTGGGCCGGCGTGGTAGATGGCCCAATCAACCTTCGTGGGTAGGCCTACGTCTTGCAGTGGACTATTAAAAAGACTGGTACAGTACAGTATCCATGCAAAAAATCTAGTCAATCTGTTCCTCCGTTACTGCGTGAAAGAATAAAACAAACGCACTTTTGGATAATCCTTACTAATATTATAAATCCGAAAAGTTTGTTGGTTTGTTGGTTTGTTACTCTTTCACGCACCAACGGAGCAACGGATTGACTTGATTTTTGGCATGGATATAGTTTGAAAGGCGGAAGGAGCTTTAGGATACTTTTTATCCCGAAAAATTGCATAGTTCCTGTAGGACAGGACAAAAACCATCGAAAGCGAAACTGTCGCCACTATCACAAAGACGCTAAGTGATTAATTCCTCTATGACGCTAATATGGACTAACGAAACGTCACAGCCAAACGTAATTAGATGACAGGTGACATTGTCTGCAGACTTTTATAAATCACATTGTTTTTCCACCATTATATCCCCTTGAAGAGGAAATAAAGTATGGATTGAAAATGACAACTGACATTAAAATTGGATAAAATGTTATTTTCCCTCTGCATGCTACATGTTACTATGACGTTTAATACCAGGCCGTCATTTTGTCTGACATTAAAAATATTTTTAAATCTTCTATCATTAGAGGTTTAACCTGTTTCTTTATTCTACCTTTATGGTACAGAATCATCATACTTTAATATTATCAATCCGAAAAGTTTGTTGGTCTGTTCCTTTTTGACGCAGCAACGGAGCTAAAGATTGGCCTAATTTCTGGTATGGATACCTATGGTTTAAAAGACAGAAAGTGATAATAGGATACTTTTTTATCTTGAGAAAATTCGTGATTCCCATGGGATAGGACAATAACTGTTTCTCAGCAATGGAGCAACGGATTGACTTGATATTTGGGGTGGGCATAGTTTGGAAGACGGAAAGTGACATAGGATACTTTCCATCCCGAAAAAATTGTGGTTCCCGTAGGACTTAACAATATTTTTTTCTCAGCAACGGAGCAACTTGCCTTGGCTTATTGCATGAATATAGTTTGAAAGACGAAAAGTGACATAGGCCACTTTTTATCGCAAAAACTTTAACAGTTCCCGTAGGATAGGATAAAAACTAAGTGAGCGGGCTGCGGTAGCAGCCGTCTAAGCGCCAGAAATAACCTGTCATAGCAAGTTTAGGACGTTCCTACATTTTTCGCACTCCTTCGCGGCACTCAACAGCGCTAGCCCAGACTCGGGCTCCATAACGGAGCTTGCGCTCTCGCCATAATGACGGAGTGTTTCGGAGCACAAGACACATCGTCATCCACCACTCGGGACTAACCAGTACTGAACGTTAGACAGCATTCCAACGCTCTGGTCCCAGTGCAGCGGGTCAGTCATAGTAGCCCAGCGCCTGCCTCTTCAACTGCAGAGGGCAGTGAGAACGGCCATCGCGATACCGACACCTCTCTTCCCCTGCAGCCCCACTGCGTCTGCCAACACGTTGACGGCCTAGCGGAAGGTAGGGTAGGTGGCGGCACCCACACCACCAGTTCCATATATCCCACAGAGGCCCCTAATCCTCGGCTGTCATATCAGAGTCCAGGAAGCAGCCTTGCTTTATGAAACTAAGAAAGGTTATTCCCAGCAAGTAACTGGAGATAGAGAGACAGAAAAGAAGCCACACCCAGCGCAGCAGGAGGAGCTGGAGTTCATATGCCTGGCAGACGGAGCAGCACTAGAGCAAAATCTTAACCGAGAAATTAACATATTTACAGACGGCAGCAAAATTAAAGGGAAGTTGGGGCGGCATTATCTATTTGGGATGATGCCGCTGAGATCAGTACCCGCAAGCTGAAATTTGCCGATTGGTGCTCCGTGTACCAGGCCGAGTTATTGGCACTTCTTGAGGCTACCGAAAAAGCAAAAATCTTTAGTGACTCCAGGTCTGCACTGGAAACGGTAGTTGGCGTATCTTCCCTCCATCCCTTAGCAGTAAATTCAAAGCTAACATAAAGTTACTACACGCACAAAATAAAATAGTGAAACTTTATTGGATTAAAGCGCACGCGGGGATGGAGGGAAATGAGAGAGCGGACCAGCTAGCAAAGGAAGCAGCACTGCACTCGAAGTGCAGACCTATTTACGATAACTGCCCCGTTTCATTCGTCAAGCGAGAAATCTGAAAGGACTCTCTTGACGAGTGGAACCGGCGGTATCAGGATGGACACACAGCGGCGGTAACCAAAACTTATTTTCCGTCACACAAGATCGTAAGAGAAATAGCACCAGTGGGAATCATAACTCAAGTGCTGACGGGGCATGGTGGGTTTTCCCAATACTTACATCGATTTAAGTTGAGGGAAAGCCCATTGTGCATCTGTGAACCCACAAAAGAGGAGACCCATGTGCAGTGGCACATAATCTTGGAATGCCCAGTTTATGGAAAGCAGAGATTTGATTTAGAACAAAAAATTGCAATTAATCTAACACGTAAAAACCTTAGAAACAATTTTATCGAATTTTTGCACAAATATTTGTAAAAAGCAATAATTAGGAACAAATAGGTATAAACTTTGCTGTACCATTGTAGGTTGTACTCCAACCGTAACTTAACCAACAAAAGCATTCCTCTAAGGTATTTTGATATTTGTCGGTTAGGTTTCGCAGCCGTCATAAACATAAGCCAAAATCAAAATATAACGCGGGCGAAGCCGCGGGTAAAAGCTAGTCCTATGATATATTAAATCACCTCAATGACCAGGAATGACGAAAATCCGAAGGGCGATTAAGACCCGCGCCTCTGTCACGCTACCCCAATGCGGATTGGTGGATTCACATACGCAGTCGAATTTCTTCTATGAGAGTAAACAGCAGGGCTAAAATAAGAACCACGAAACGAAATAATTGAAGTGAAACTTCTAATGCGATTTCCAACAAGGTTGCGTTAAACGTTTAACGCTTAGGCCTAGTCTATTTCATAATTCAAATGAAAACAGTTTATCCTTTTTCTCCTTTATAAAATCCTATTCGTTCCTTCTACTCCTGTCTATCTTAAAGAACGCTTTGAATTCATTCAGGGTCACTCAAATTCTTTGAGATCCTCTCGTGCCCTGAAACTAAAATTCAAATCTTTCACCCACTCAAACCTTTCCTATACCAAGTCCTTTACTTTGAGAGCTGTCCTGCTATGGAATGAACTGCCTGTTGTTATTAGACCGGCTAAATCCCTCCTCATATTTAAAAATCTACACTAAGTTAAATTAAACAAACACAGAAGATACGAGTAGAAGATTAAATGATCAAATTCCATACAAACTAATGGCGCTGGCCCAAAGCGAAATGGGATACGTTTAAGGCGAGGTGTCGACTCTGGTGCAGCCTGTAGCGGGTTAAAATTAATTAAATGACGGCTTTGACGGTAATAACGCAATTCTGAGGCACTATTACGGTGTTTAGGAGACTTGTGCAGTTGTGAAGATGACCTGTAAAAATTACGGAACAGTTGTCATGTGTCAATTATTTCGCCATTGGCTCGGTTCGGCATGTTATTTATTATTTATTTATTTTGATAAATAAAAAGTACGGCTAATAACGCCAATTACACTTAAAATAGAAATCAACTTTACAGTCATATTAATCAATTACACATTTAATTAAAAATTCAATCAATACAAAAATAAAATTGTCTGTAAGTCTATATAAAATACAATTAAAATTGTCATGTCTTATAAAATACAAACACTTGTGGACTGAGAGTAGGTTCATAAAAGTCGGTAGCTAGCCCTGTTGTCTGAATTTATAAGACACCTGTAGGCCTCTGATATGGCTATACGGGTAAAAAACTAGAACCCACAATTTAATGTGTCATCGGAGCCACGACAACGCTCAGTTGTAAATATCACCCGCGGTCACCCATCCGAATACTGATCGTGAAGGACGTAGCTTAACTTTGGTGATCGCTAAGAAATACCTAGTTAAACTGTAACGCAGTTTGTCAAGGTGTTTCTTTTTAACTGACGAAGAACCGGAGGTTTTCAAGTTTTATATTTTTATTTCTATGTAACCACGCATAACTTTTTACAAAGTGGTCTGATTTGGATAATTCTTTTTTTGTTTGATAGATCATACTTCAGAGGTGGCCTCGTTTAAATTTTACTGGAATCGGCCATTTTTCATAAATCAACAATAATGTGAAAATTACTACATCAATCCGTGCGAACTAATCGAATTCTGTACAAGGTTAAAGCAAGTTATGCCGTTTTTGGCGAAAAATAATTATTAGAATTATGTATTTCTTTTAGGAGTTTTGGCGGGAACGCGCGAAAATCATGTCGCCGCATTGTATTATTTTCTAAAAGTTGTGTTTTTATCAGTATTAATAGTGTAAAAGCTGTGGTGTGGGCAAGTAGTTAGTATAATGTGGTACCTAAAACATGTCGTGTTGATTTCAAAACTCCACCGAAGCTTCTAGTAAAGTCTCCACTGCTTTACTAAGAAGAAGAGTCAGAAGATTACTTCCATATGACGAGACGGTATGGTCTTAAAGGCTTTAGCCTGCCCAAAATGGGCGAATTATAAAAAAAAAATATTTCTGAGCGGATGTACGCAACACTTGTTGATTTGTGAGCGGTAGTTGGAGATATCATCCCCAACGTCTACAATACATACGACGAGGCGGTATGGCCTTAAAGGCTTTAGGCTGCCCAAAATGGGCGAATTATAAAAAAAAAATATTTCTGAGCGGATGTACGCAACACTTGTTGATTTGTGAGCGGTAGTTGGAGATATCATCCCCAATGTCTACAATACATACGACGAGGCGGTATGGCCTTAAAGGCTTTAGCCTGCCCAAAATGGGCGAATTATAAAAAAAAATATTTCTGAGCGGATGTACGCAACACTTGTTGATTTGTGAGCGGTAGTTAGAGATATCATCCCCAACGTCTACAATACATATGCCGTGGCGGTATGGCCTTAAAGGCTTTAGCCTGCCCAAAATGGGCGAATTATTTAAAAAAAAGAATCTTATTTTTCTGAGCGGATGTACACAACACTTGTGAACTTGTGAGCGGTAGTTAGAGATATCACCCCCAACGTCTACAATACATATGACGAGGCGGTATGGCCTTAAAGGCTTTAGCCTGCCCAAAATGGACGAATTATAAAAAAAAAAATTCTGAGCGGATGTACGCAACACTGGTTGACTTGTGAGCGATAGTTGGAAATACTCGTATCACCCCCAACGTCTACAATACATATGACGTGGCGGTATGGCCTTAAAGGCTTTAGCCTGCCCAAAATGGGCGAATTATTAAAAAAAAACATTTCTTATATTTCTGAGCGGATGTACGCAACACTTGTGGACTTGTGAGCGGTAGTTGGAGATAACCCCCAACGTCTCGTATTTAGTTTCGGTCTCGGGGGATACAATTTACTCCGGCTAGGATTTAGGGGTTAGCTCGTGGCTAAGTGGGGATGCGGGGGCGAGGCGGTACCTATCTTTAATTGAATCCGCTAGTGTATCAGTTTTAAATCTCTTGGTTACCGATATATGCTGACTGGGAGTACGAGTATAATTCTAAAGTATCATTAATTAGTTCGTTTTTGGATTACTTTATGTTGATAGAGGATTTCCACCACTTTTGAACAAACTTACGGATTTGTAGACGGGCGTACGCCAAATATTTCCAAATTAAATTAGGCTCGGTAAACGAAAACTTTTTGCGTCATTTACTACGGTTTAATATCGTAAGATTTTTAAGTCTAGTAATTTTGAAAGCGGCACCCTTTAACTTTATGACATTAAAAAAAATGGCTACTTATTTTTTTATACATTTTTGCTAAACGAATTTGAATTTTCAAGCTTTTGACATAAACATACCAAATATTTTTATTAGGGCTCCTTGTTATGCAATTCCGATACCCAAAAAAACCTTCTAAGAAGCTCTCTTACTATATTAAATTCCAAAATCGGGCGCTTATTTACGCATTTAACACTCTGTTAACAACTCCAAATGCCCATAGTCGGCGGTAGTACCCGGCATGATCAAACAGTCCCAACAAGTTAAACAAACACCAAAATATCCCTAACAAACCAGTTTTTTTTGAATAAGCAAAAAGTTAAACCACGGCGTTAAAAGCTAGCAAACAGGCACCATGTTTATTTCACGGTTTCCCCTTCGCCTAAATAAACAGAAATGGGATCGACTTACCCGATAATACCCTTATCTGTGCATGTTATTGTAACATGATTTAAATCTTGTTTTTGTGATGATAGGGTGCAGAATGCGGTAGCATGATAATCGTCTTGGATTTGTGGAATTATTTTTGAATGTGTAAGTTTAAGGTGTGTTACTCTTAGGTGTGGTGACTACTTATTTTGATTAATTTTTATTACCCGACTGCCGAAAATCAGCTGTTTTGCTGTCGATTCCGAATTGTGATTTGTATGGTAGGTACAGCTGTTTTTTTTTTGTTCCGGTTTGATCCCATAGCATCAAAACTTTTTTATTTGGTTATTTTCATCACATCCTATTTGAATAACACTATATTAACATTATGCAGCAAGTAGGTGTAAGTTGTGTCATATAATATGATTAATGAAAATAAGTAGGATGACCGCCGCCTAATAGGTCAACAAGTAATCTGATCAAGACCATAGATATACGCTAGATTGAAGCCGCTTCCAATAGGTCTTAATCTTGTAAAACCTTCTTAAGAAATATCATTAAATCTCAGAAAAAAATAATGTAAATATGTCATAAAGAGCACAGGCCCCGAAGTCCGTGGAGTGTATTAAATCATTAAAAAACATTTAAAAAAATTGGTCTTAATAGAAATCTATTGGAAATGCTCAGCAGAAGAAATCCTACGCAAATACGCTATGGAATGGAAGATCACGACTACGCAGATGCGAAATTGAAATAATTAACTTCTTTTTCATTGATATTATCAATTGTATCATTTTGTATATCTATTGTCACTCGAAATACGTATTGGATCTTTGCCACAGCGAAGTTAAAGAAATAAAATAGAGTTACGAGTATTCACCCTGATTCACCCGGGTTCACCCTTCGATTCCGTAATGGCCACAAAAAATCTGGCGCTGCTATAAATCGTGCGTGGAATTTTAAATTAAATGCGGATGACGTTTATATGCGGAAGTCGATGCAAAAAATGTTACTTTTGTTTTTGTATGTTTTGTTTTTTCTAGCTTTTTAGGATTCCGTACCTAATGGGTAAAATCGGGACCCTATTACTAAGACTATGATGTCCGTCTGTCTGTCTCTCATGAACGGTGGAAATAAATAAAAAAAAAAAAATTGGCGAGAAAATAATTAAAATCGTGGCCGGCGCGGAGTTATGTATTGTTCTTCGTCTCATTTCCAATTTAGTGCAAACCTTGTCCCCTATTTTATTTTATCGAAATCGGCTGAGTCGTTTTTGGAAAATCTACAATAATGTGAAGCTTAGTACATCGATGCGTACGAAACTGCGAACTAGTATTCGAAATCTGCGCACGGTAGAAGTCGATTATGTCATTTTTGGCGACAATTAATAGTAAAATAATGTGATTATTTTTGAAAAACTTCGATTTCCTTGTATATATACCCTATATACCCGCATCCACCATCCATCCATCCATCAGCCGTTGGACTTCCACTGCTGGACATAGGCCTCCTCCATAGATTTCCGATAAGGCCGGCTGGAAGTGGCCTGCATCCAGCGCGTTCCGGCGATCTTTATTATATCGTCTGTCCACCTAGTCGGTGGAAATCCTATGCTGCGCTTTCTGGTCCGTGGTCACCATTCGAGAACTTTACGCCCCCAACAGCCATCCGTTCTCCAAACTATGTGCCCTGCTTACTGCCATTTTAACTTGCTAATCCGCTGGGCTTTGTTGGTTACTTTGGTACTAATATACCTATACCTATTGGTACGGAACCTTCGTTACTAAGATCGACTTGCACTTGTCCAATATTTTCGGTCTTCGCTACAGAATACCACCTCCATATTGTGCATACATGTTTACTTTCCACTTTTATTAAACTCTCGGAAGTGTGGCTCAAAGAGAAATGAATATGTTGCAGCACATGGCAACTCCGTTGCTTTATTATTTCAATGTTGCCGTGGAATAAAGTACGGACGGGCAGGGTTGCCAACTATCAGAAATATTTAATTAATTTTACAATACCCTACTATCTAGAATCTAGATAATCTAGCCGGCATTATCGGAAATCTATAGAGGAGGCCTATGTCCAGCAGTGGACGTCCAACGGCTGATGGATGGATGGATGATGGATGCGGGTAAATAGGTACTTATACAAGAAAATCGAAGTTTTTCAAAAATAATCATATTATTTTACTATTTGTCGCCAAAAATGACATACTTAACCGACTTCTACCGTGCGCAGATTTCGAATACTAGTTCGCAGTTTCGTACGCATCGATGTACTAAGCTTCACATTATTGTAGATTTTCCAAAAACGACTCAGCCGATTTCGATAAAATAAAATAGGGGACAAGGTTTGCACTAAATTGGAAATGAGACGAAGAACAATACATAACTCCGCGCCGGCCACGATTTTAATTATTTTCTCGTTATTTTTTTTACTAAATATGGTTCATTCAGAAAGACTCAATAAAGAAAAAGAATCGGCCAAGTGCGAGTCGGACTCGCGCACGAAGTTCTGTATGGAAGCCCCCATAATATATTATATTTTAATTAATTTTTGAACTGAATACAACTGAATTTCTGTGAATATTTCAAGCATCTTCCCGCTGTTATCTTTATTAATATTGAGAAAAAAAATCACGTTTCTTGTATGGGAAATAAATATTTTTTTTTTTTTTCAAATTGATTGTGTTTGTTGTTATAAGTGCAACAGAAATACGTCATCTGTGAAAATTTCAACGTTCTAGCTATTTAACGGTTCATGAGATACAGCCTGGTGACAGACAGACGGACAGCGGAGTCTTAGTCTTAGTAATTTAACCCTTTGGGTACCTGGAACCCTAAAAACACACACACCCAGTCGAACTATGGACCTCATTTTTAAAGTCGGTTAAAAATGTCCTGTTTAGTTGGGACAACCCTAACCAAAACCCGGCTACATTATTATGAAAATGTTTGGTGCGTCTGAAAGGAGTCCTTTTGATCCCTTTATGAGGGGATAATAAGCTGCCGGCGATCAATAGCTCGTATTATGAACTCTACTTTACTAGCAATAAAGATTAAAATATCACCAAAGCTTTAAGTTCTCGAGTGAGATATCAGCATAGGATGTTCAATTTCACCATCAAGGTGGACGGATGACCTCACAAAGACAGCGAAATCACGCCGGTTGCAATAGGATTTTTGGAGACTAGATTTTGCCCGCGGCTTCGCCCGCATGATATTTCGACACGAAAATAAAAAAACAAAAAATTCGATTTGACATTTGTTCGATTCGAGAGTTCTTTCTTGACATTTCTTGGAGCGCACGCTAGAATAGCTCGCAGATGGCAGAATTTTTTCCTACTCACATAACACTTATTGTTATAATATGGAAAATTTGCGCAATATCATTATAATTTATAGCCTATGTGTTATTCTGATATATAAGCTATATAATTGCAAAGTTTCGTCTCAATCCGTTAAGTAGTTTTTGCGTGAAAGAGTAACAAACATCCATCCATCCTTACAAACTTTCACGTTTATAAAATTAGTAGGAAGTAGGATTTATAGAGGAAATCCGAAAGTGTGTTTGTTGGTTTATTACTCCTTTACACATCAACGTGGAAGGTCGGAAACCGACATAGTCTACTTTTTATCCCGGAAAAATAAAAAGTTCTTAAGCTTTAGCACAAATGTCAAAATGTCACGCGGGCGAAGCCTCGGGTGAAAGCTAGTCCGTAAAAAAACCAAATATGTAACTCATAAATAAGTACTGTGTATAAAGTAGGTAAAATGTGATTGAACTTGCTAATGATTTCAAAAAAATATCGGCATCGCATCCATACATTCCCGACACGTATGTAAAACAAATTCTTCATACATAATAAAAAGTAAATCAACGACTTCTGCCCTTTTCAAGTCAACGTACTCTTTCTGCCTTTTCAGAGCAAGAACCCAACTGCCTACGCATCATTATGAGAACATTGATCTTTCCATCCATCTATCAGCCATAGGATGTACACTGCTGGACGTATGCCTCCCGTATGGATCTCCAATAAGACCGGGTGGGATTGGCTTGCACCTAGTGCGATAGATGCAAGCATTGATCTTTGTTGACTAAAATAATCGGCCAAGTACGAGAAGGACTCGCACACGAAGGGTTCCGTACTGTGTGGGAGCCCCCCTCAAATATTTATTTTATTTTAATTTTATTATTGCAGTGAATATAAAACTAAATATTCTGTGAAAATTTCAAGCATCTACCTATTACCATTATTAATATAGAGCGAAAAACGTCTAAAAATTCAGGTTTGTTGTATGGGAGCCCCCCTTAAATATTTATTTTATTTTGTTTTTAGTATTTGTTGTTATAGCGGCAACAGAAATACATCATCTGTGAAAATTTCAGCTGCCTAGCTATCATGGTTCATGAGATACAACCCGGTGACAGACAGACAGACGGACAGACATCGAAGTCTTAGTAATAGGGTCCCGTTTTTCCCTTTGGGTACGAAACCCTAAAAAAACAACTGGTTGCACTCCGGGAGTGCCGGCAGAAGTGAAAACTTAAACTTATAAAGTACTATCATTTATGTGGTAAAATAGAATATCACACACGCACACTCGCGCAAGCGCCCTGCGCATTCTTACGAATTTCCGATCAGGTCACGTGTCCTGACGTTGAGTTTAACATTTTTTACCCATCACAAAAAGTGCACAACGCCGCCAAAGAAGCTTTTACTTCAAAAAATATAATATTAATGTACGAGTGTGTACGAAACTACCTAATTTGCATTATTTTAAGAGAAAAGCTGAGCGCCAAGGAATTTGAGAAGTAGGTATTTGGCTAAACTATTGCTGTCGCGATGCGCCCAAGCCAGGGAGCTTCTATGTGTGGTGTGATGCAATTGTATTTTGTGTGTGTGCTGCTTACCAACTCCGCCCGCGCCCTTCCCGCGCCCGCCCGCGCTCCTAGCTCAGGCGGACGGCTGGTGTATTCTTTTGAATTGTAGCAAAATATGGTAGGTACATAAGCTCCGGTTTTTTGGGATAGCGCATAACAAACGAAAACCTTTATACTGAATATTTTTTATCGAATTAGAAAGCTACATTATTTTTTTACACATATAGGCGAAGTAGGTATATTGATTTTAATTTTCTTTCGAATAATATTTTTTGAAAAAACCTTATAAATAGCCAACTTTACACAATTGACCTCAATCCTAAAGCTGCGAACAAAAATAGCTATTTAACTAATTGATTTCTGTAGGCGCTGCATAATACATACTGAAAATTCTACCAAATACCTAACTTAAGATATACCAAATAACTTTTTTTAAGGAAAACACGCACATAACTCTTCAACAGACAATAAACAAAGTGTAAAATCTTATTAAAAACAAGCTTTTATTTAAATTAAATAGTCCAAAAAGAAGAATCTAAACTTTAAAATTAATTCAACCTATAAATTTTCGAATATTACACAATTTTAGGGGTATAAAATCTTTCAAGTGATTTAGGTACGTAAAAAATAACAGATAGCTTCAATATCTGCTTCAAAATTGCGTTGCATGGTTTGACCCAAAATAATATATTATTTACATACATACATTGCAAGTTAAACATAAACTTGTAAAAACAAACTTGAGAATCGGCTCGGAAAAATCGAATATGTGAAGTAATTAGTACCTATTTTTAAGCCCTTGAATTACCTAACAGTTTTAAATTTTTCTAATTTTATAATAGTTGTTTCTACCTAATTGATGTTGAATTACTTAAGTTTTGTTTTATTTTTATTATTTTTTTTGAATTTTATGCATTGTGATTATTTGTGATACAATTGTAAATTTGACTTGCCTAGTGTAACGTTTGTAGTTATAAGGCCAATAAATATATCTTATCTTATCTTATCATACACGAATTGCAAATCCCCTTCTTTTTGTAGGTCAGTCAAAATGAAAGGTTTCTCAATTCATCATCATCATTTCTGTCACGTGACGTCTACTGGTGGATACACGATACCTCTTTACAAGGTCGTGTTTTACAAAGTGAAGGAGGTTTCAGAGGTGTACCTACCTATGACCTACACGTTCGTTATTATGAACAAAGTTTACTATGTTTACTATATTTTGTTACAAATTCATATTTGTTAATTTATTAACTATGCAATTTTTGTCATTTTAAGTTTTGATATTGTAGCATTGTTCAGATTTATATTGAATGATTATCGTTTTGTTTTTACAATTTAATATTTAATCATTTTTTATTTAAATATATAATTTAATTAATTTAACTACAGCGATTTTAAGTTATTGTAATTTTAAGATAATTATGCTTTGCTTTAGCTAAGCTGAAATTTTTAGGATATTATAATTATAACTAGAATTGTAATTGATTTGGATTGACTTGTATCTTGTATTTTGATACCAATAAAATTATATGAATATATGAATATGGGTCTAGCTGCGGATTTCGTGAACTAAAAATCAGCTGTTCCATACAAAACTGCAACTTGGACTCGAAAAAATGTATGACACGATTGGTTTTTATCTCGAATTTCGGTTTGGCCACATATATTAAAAGTTGTTCATAATAATAGTCCGAATCACCTCCTTTCGGCTTAGTACACCAGTTCTGGATAACCCTGTATATCTGGACATATAAAACTTCTTGCCTTTTATATTGTAACTATTCCCGTATATTCATTGCGCGAGTAGTCCAGTAGTATAAAAAATAATTAAGAATTCAATCAAACAGATGCAATGCTTACTGTTTGGAGAACTGCTTGTCATACTTAGGTTCTACTTTGAATAAGTTTAAAAAAGTTGAAACTATTAGCAAATTAAAGCAGCAGTGGTTAGCACACACCATATAAATACAGGATAGAACATCCACAAATTACTACACACTTTTCAGCAAAACTCAGCGGATAGCCAAGTTAAAATGACAAAGGGCAAGGCACATAGTTCAATGAACGGATAGCCAATGGGGCTGTTTTCTCGAATGAATCTCACGTATAATTCGCGCCACACAAGTCAGCGGATGGAAAGTTAGGCGCAGAACGCTGCGCAATAGGCAAAATATAGGTATGTGCAGGAGCCAGAGAGACAAGACGCCGCACGGACACAACCGCCCGCCAACCTCATGTCTCCCGCGCGCACGCCCGTGCTTACGAGTACCACTACGCCACGCGGCGTCGGCATTGTGCGCACATGCGCAATAATTAGCGAATTACGGCAAAGTGTCATCTGCGTCTTACATCTCATCCGCCGACTTGTGTGGCGCTACCTATACTGGCAAGCACAGCATAGAACTTATTTATTTTATTAGATATAGATTTATTTATTTTGTTGTATTTGTAATGTGACTGATTATGTGTTTTTTAATTATTTAATGTTGTGTCTTTGATAATTTAATAATTTAATAGAACGTTTTTCGCTTAGGTAAGTGGACTAAGGATAATTATATTTATACGTTACAGTTATTACACGATCATTTTGAGAATTGGGCATTCATAGAATTATGCTTTCGTAGAATTGAGCATTCCCAGATTAGTTGGGCATTAAGAGAATTGGTTATTCTGCGCCTAACTCATTTACTCGTAGATGTCTGCGGATACAGCACGATATTCTGTATAATCGCTGCAACATAGCAACTAAACGCCTATATTCCATACATAAAATCTTTTCTTCAAAAGTAACAAACATACAACGGTCAAATCACAGGATTTGAAAAATAACTAATCTTTTTAATAAACATCGATATCGATGGACGTCACTAGAGCATCGACAAAAATATCGACTATTACTACATCCCTAGTGCTTGTGTACGTATAGGTTTGAACCTCCCTCACCTCGACCCTACCCCCGCATCGTGCGATAGGGACAATTGCAGCTCAGAGCGATTTATACCTACAAAAAACATGGCGAGACAACGTTTCGTATTACGCTGTTTTCTTCTTCAAAAACAAGATCAATCAAGTGTTTTTTATGTCAAAATTTAAAAAAAACATGTGTTCATGATTCTGTCATTTTATATTTCGTTAGATATTATTTAGTCTCTTCTGGTAGGTCTCTAAAGACGTCAGTAATAATGGTGAATTTTTTTGTGATTTTGAAGGGTCATATTTTGCCTGATAATTAATTTATCAAGAAAAAGAAAAGACAGGGTAGTCTAAACAGCTAAATTTAATTTTATGACAAAAAATTGAGGCTCTAAAAGTATTTTCCAGGAAGAAAACAGCGTAATACGTTTGTATGGAAAATTACAGACCATCCTTCCTCTTAACTATAAGGAAATTTGAGATTCTTTCTTGATTTCTTTGAGATAAACCTAGTGTGGGATGCACTATAAAATTAAAAATCATTTCATGGATTTAGCAGTGCGTCATCTCTCGTCAATATTCAGAAGTTCTTATAACTTCAATTGAGTGATAACCTGTCTAATACGGGTATCACAGGTGGCGCCGCCAACGCTATAAGTTGGTTAAAATGATAAACACTTCACAAAATTCGCCGCGGGGTCAGTATAGCGTAACCCGCTATACTGACCCCGCGGCGAATTTTTGAAATGTTTATCATAAAAAGTAACTCTTTGAGATAAGGAAATTTAATCATTGTTCAATAAAAAAGAAAAGTAGAATTTAAATGGAGTATTTTGAGAACATACATATATACGAGTAAAGTCTAGCCCAAACAACAAATAATGGAGTTCTCAAAGAAAAAGCTAAACGAAAACCTGAAAGTGTCCGAAAAATAAAGTAGTGTAATAGATTTTCTTTTCTCTTGTGTAACTCTTCGAAAATAGTGTTTCAAGCGCAAGTCTTTTGTATTTCGTTATATCAAATAGGTGCTTAAGCAAAGCAAAGTTAAATCAAATAGGTACCTACTTATTATGCAAAGAAATTTAAGCCCGGTATATTAAAAATGTATCTTTCTTTCACAAAAAACCGGCTATATGTATCTTTTTACAGTTTAGATTAGACTTTAACATAAAAACAAAGTTTTAGGTCGACAACAGTAGGTATATAGTCAATTTACAGTTTCGGGGCCTTTACTCCAGTAACATGCTGTACCAAGACCATAACTTGCGCGAAATTTGTGACATTTTATCAATAAAGTTTCTGCTTATTAAGCGAATTTAACTAAAATTATTATAAAACGCGAGCGCAGCGAATGCGAAAAAATTGCAACAAAAACTAAAAGAGATATCCAATATACCTATACCAGCATTGAAAATTTTAATGTAATCCAATTTTGCCAAAGAATATGCACGTTTGATGGCAACACTAGCCCGGTATGTTACCAGGATACAAGATAACGGAGGAGATCGCATTACCATAATGTTTATTAAAAAAACGTAATGTCTTCTCATTAAGCTCGAACGGAACGGAGCTCTGTTGCATTGAAGATGTTAGGTATCAGTTTGAACTAACGATTTTGTCTTTGTTGCCTTGGATTTTTAATTATTTTTATCTTTAGCATATATTTTGCTTTTAAATCTATACTAATCTAGCAAATAGGTAGATATTTTTGCCATCTAAACCTTTGTACAGTACAAAATAAATATTGTTAAATATGTTTTTATCTTTAGTCATGATAATATGACAGATTTTTCGTAAAATCATCTATTGGATTATTTTCGTCCTAGAGGAATGGACTCGCTACTTAAACCTTATTTTTCTTCTAAAGAAACAAAACAATGTCTGCTCACACATTAAATCAGACACCCTCTCAAATAATAAATGAAACCATTCGTAACGCCAATAAATTAAAAAAAAATCTTCAAAACTATTGTCACTAGCGTTGACAGAACGTTCCATGTTCAAAAACTAATAATGACTGTTTTAAATTCGCAACAATGGGTCCGTAACTGCCATTATTGCTGGGATTTATTAACACTTTTGTTCTACATTGTACCTTCCGAGAAAATTGTGAATAGACAAGACCTTTGTCTGTGGTTGTACTGTTTTGGAAAAATACGGTTTGGAATTGAAATGAGTGTTTGTGAATGAAATTATTTTAGTCCTATGGCTTGTGCTATAGTCAGAGATAAAACAATTTTTTGTGCTATTGAGTGACGAGTTAATACAAAAAACCGTGGTGGTCTAGTGCCAGTGACGCCCGCCTTATATAATAATAAAAACAAGTTTAAAATATAAAATAAATCTATTTTTTTAAAACTAGCTTTTACTTTACAAGTACTCGCCAAGACGAATTAAACGAGCCGAAGTTCGATGGGTTTGCGTCGTTTCGTTACAGAGTTCCTAGGACCACCTTCCAGTTCCATCATCAGACCCTGGTTACCATTGAAATACAAACTACTCGCCAAGACCATTCAAATGAAATCAAGAGAATATGTATTTATGGTGCAATAAAACGATTGAATATTGAATGAACCCAAACTCGATGAGGTTGTGTCGTTTCGTTGCTAAGTTCCTTTGGCCACCTTCCAGCTCCATCATCAGATCAGCACCATGTCATCATACTATTGCATTGTCTTTTGAATTATATTACTACGTAGTAATAATTTCTCAAAGGCATTGTCACGCAATTTACACATGTATGCAAAATTTCAGCTCAATCGGTAACCGGGAAGTGGGTCAAATTTAACTTGCAAGATTTGATTATAGAACGACAGACAACGGGATAGGTGAAAGTAAATAAAAGCTTGTAAAATATAAATAATTTTATTTCAAAATTAGTACAAATACAAACATTGAAAGTGCAGCCATAACCATAGGTTCGAGTCTACATTCCTCATACGAACTGCCAGAATGTGGAACGCTTTGCCTGAGTCTGTTTTCCCGCTAAAGTACCATTGTACTAGGTGTCTTCAAATCCCAAGTAAATAGGTATCTTCTAGGTAAGCGTGTTACATCCTAGACCGCATATCTGCTTAACATCAGGCAGTGTGTAGTCAAACGCAAACCTATACGAAATAAAAAAAATAATATAAAAAAAGTGGGGTCCATCCCTAAAAAAAATCTTTAATACAGTTTCGCCAAAACTTGTTGACGCTGCTGGTGACAAGAGCGCTGGCTCATTCCCCGCACAGAGAATCTCTCTAGCCGTTCAGCGTGGGAATGCAGCCAGCGCTCTTGGCACCCTACCACACGGACACAGTATTTGTTTCGATTTTTAGCCTCTGTTTATTTATTTATTTTATTCTGTAAATAGGAAGGTTTCATATTTTTGGCGCATTTGTATATATTAGGTAGTTTAGAATTATATTTCAATGTTTTTTAAGTTAGAAAAATAAACGGTTTTATATATATAAATAAAAACCATACAAACTAGGTGAGTTCACACCTGTATTTTGATGGATAGCCTTCCCTAGATTGAAGCTTGGTGTAGTATGTACAGAAAGAGATTTACAACTAATGTCTTAGTTTACATTTTTGCTAAGTTATTAATTGTAAACACTCATAATTGATATATCGGTTTCAAATTTCAAATTCTATTCTCGTAGCAAAAAGTTTTTCTGAAATTTATGTACGGAATTTCAAATTACTGGCTTCGGTGATGGAAAACATTGTAGGGCAACCTGTATGCGTCCGTAGAAGATATTCAATGGTGTATGTGAATCCACCAACCCGCAATGGGCCAGCGTTGTGGCCAATCAACTTCGAGCAAATATATATGCCAATCACCTACGAGCAAATATCTACATATAGAGTCATAATCGTTCAAAAAAGTGTCCGAGCCAAAACCCTTCCCAAGCTACTCGTATGTAGTCGGCAGGCTTTTTTGTTAGTCGTAAGGCGATTCCAAGCCGACTACAATGCTGCGCGATGCCAAAGTGCTCGGTTACAAGCACTTATTACGTGACATAATGTCGAGATTCGAGAAAACAGGTCATTGTGAATTATTTAATGTGAATACTCGAATCTAAGTCGGTATGTATGACGGCGCTCGGACATTTTTTTACTACTTTCTCTTAGGGACTGTGGCTCTGTAGATATTTGCTCGAAGCCGATCACACTTCATGGGTAGGCCTGTTTCCTGCAGTGTACTATTAAAAGGCTCGTAGATAGTAGGTAATACTTACTGATTTGAATTAGTTATGATGTTTGATTTAATCGAGTTGTTTTTTCTTTTCAGGTAAGGCAAATGATATCCAATTAAAATATTGCTGTCCTAAAATTGGTAAGCCTATCACTTATCTCCTATGTGTCTATATTATAATACTCTTTGTCGGAAGCTTATAAATTATTTGAAGTTTAAATTATGATGTAAAATAAGCCCCTACTTTAAACCTATATTAGCTTTTAATATTAAACTTTATTATGCACTTTAATGATTAAAGTGAATATTAAACTTTTATGTCCATCTTCAACTTTAAAATTACTCTACCAGTGGCATTCTTTGATATATTATTAAAATCGTGTAAATAACTCACACTGAGAAGATCCCTTCAGAATATGGTAATCAGTTCGTCAGGCTCTCAACGCTCTGCCAAGGGCGACTACCCTTACGATGTCAGGTTTGATGTGTCTGTTCTGAGATTGATTATGATAATTACGATTTATTTACCGTAGCATACCTAGTGTGTAATTTGACTGCGTCTTTCTTAAGAGGAATTTACATGGGTGACTAAAGCCGCACGATTTTTGTCGCGACGAAAATAGACCGTTTAAAGTCTAAACTATCTAGATTGTCTAGTCAAATTGCAATTTAGATGGTCGATTTATTGTATTGTTTGACATTCTTTTATCATTTATGATATAACGAAATGCGGAATATTGAATTATTATTGATATTTGATTTATTTATTTTTTGTGATTGAATTTATTTTTCATAAGATTCTATTGGATTTTTTAAATGCTCTTTTATTTTAGTGGGAATGAATCATACTTGATAATGTTTTCTCAAATATGTTAGTATGTACTAATTACTTATAACTAGTTGTTATCAATAAAGAGTATGAGTATGATTTTCGCCGCGCGGAGAAAATCGTGTTACTTTAAATTCCTCTTAAGTGATAACCGAAGTCGTCCGATGTTATTGATGCTTGCGATTGGTTATGATGATTACAATTTCGTTATCGTAGCACAGTGCTGTTTGACTAGGTACGTCTTTCTTATTGTTCACCGTTGTTAAGCTACGTTCTGCACGGTCAGTCTTTATATGGGTGATCGAGGGTCTAACCACTGGCAAACGACCGAAACAGATGACCTTATAAGAACCTCATACGCATGGTATATGCCGAATCATATAAGTCGGCGGACGTGAAGTTAGCTGTAAGCTGCGCAATAGCCAATCCTGACTGCAGCTCACTTATAGCTGCGAGTTGATTGGATATTGCGCAGCTTGTAGCTAACTTCATCATCATCATCCTGCCCTTATCCCACTAGGTGGGGTCGGCACAGCACGTTTCCTTTCGCCATTTCACTCTATCATACGTCATCTCATCCTTCCTCCAATCATCTCCTTTCTCTCGCATGTCATCTTACACACAATTCATCCACACTTTTCTTGGTCTTCCCCTCCCGCTTTTGCCACTTACTATCATATTATATCTTGTAGCTAACTTCATATCCGCCGAATTGTATGATTCACCCTATAATTTGGATAGATGAAGATGCAGATGAACATTATAAAATCCATAAGTTCGTATAGACCCGAGTGGCTAGCCTTGATGTCAGTATTCTTTTAACGTTTAACATTGGCTATAGAGTAAAAATAACCGGTACCCACAATCTATGGTGTCATCCGAACCACGGTAGCGCTGCGTTTAGTCGTAAATGTCACCCTCTACCAACCATCCAAAGCCCAACGGTGCCGACCGTTGCTTTACATCGATGTTAGCTTAGAAACACAAAGTTAAACTACGCTATATACTCTGCAAAGAACTCTAATACATACATAATTATTTAATCAAACAAAAGTTCGTTCAGAAAAGTACTTAATGAACTAAAGATGTAGTCAAACACCAAGTTAGATTAAAACTGAAGTTCTTATAAGAATACTTAGCAGAGCAGGTTTTTGTCCTGAAAAGGAAGAAAGAGTACGTTGACATCAAAGGGCAGAAGTCGTTGCTTTACTTTTTAATATGTATGAAGGATATGTTTTTCACCCGTGCTGAGAATACATTCTTAAATCCAGAATTCAGTGAATGACGTAAAATATACTTGATGATGAAAATATAATGGGGGATTGACTTAACTTGTATTGTAATACTTCGGCTAGAAGATCAGATAATTATCATCAATCTTCTCTTAACAGGTAAACTCGATTGATTCTTAATTACAATAGCAATTTAGAGTAGTCCTGTTTCTTTTTCACTAAATGCATTTGATAGAGAGAACACTATTTTACGTTGCTATTAAATATACGATGGCGCCTTTAAAATTAGGCCTAATGTGTAGCGAGTGTCACCAGTTATTCAGTAGAAGGAATATATTTCCAATATAGAGGAAAAATTACAATAATAGAAAGCGGGCTACTAACTAATCATTCAATCAAACAAACTAAACTGTTCATTCACCGAAATGATTAAGTTCCGGTGGGATCCAGTCATGCTAGTCCAGCATGCGACCACGAAAAGCCACGAAAAGAACTTTTTACGACGTGTGAAAAAGTGACAGATATATACTTTGCCATATCGCAGTCTCGTTCTGACACGTCGAAAGAAATATTACGTGGTGCGCATCCTAGCCCGGCTGACCGGTAAAATCCGCTCTGAACCGGCACAATCCACCGCCAATAGGAATGTTAGTTAAATATGTAGGTACCTACATACATACAATATTGGTTAAAAGGAAGTGTGTATTTCCAACATAAATCAAATAATCAAATCATAACAGTACACAACGAACTAATAACTATTCAACCAAACAGTGTGCGTCCACCGGAATGACTTGGATCCGGCGGGATCCAGTCCTGACCGGTAAAATCCGCTCTGAACCGGCGCAATCCGCCGTCAATACGAATATTTGATGCCCTGATCAAGTCCCTATTCAAAAGCCTGATTATTCGCCCTCGACGATGCATGGCATTATGCTTGTAGTGATCACGTGGATTTAGGAAATATAGACGACGTTTTTGTGGGGAGGGGTATTCTTAGCAGGTAAAATAAGGAAAGAATGCGAATTAAAATAATTATTTTTCGCAAAAACTGGCAAAATCGCCTTCCATCGTGTACAAAATTCGAATATTTCGCCCGAATTGTTTACATTATTGTTGATTTATCAAAAACGGCTCAGCCGATTTCTGTAAAATTTAAATGGGACCACCTTGGGAGTATACCCGTTCAAACTAAAAAAGAATTTATCGATTCGGTTCACAATTGGTGATATTATCGATGTTAATCGCACATACACACGAACATAGAACCTCCTCCTTTTTGGAAGTCGGTTAGTTACTGGACATGCGTATTCCAATGGATTAACGTGAAGAAGTGGTAGTGGATAGGCAGTAACTGTTGGCTGATTGATCCGTAGCTATTTCGAAGTCAAAAAGTTGGGGAGTTCCGTAGACTATAAGGTCCAAGGTTGTCAGATTAATGGTAAAAAGTAATTAGAAAGAAGTTGCGATTTTTGACTCGATTGGTTAGTTTCGTAAGGAATAAAATAGATAAAAATATTTTAAAACTCGATCCTGTGCCAATCGTGTACAAGGGCTCTATTGTTGAACCGATATCCCGCTATATGCGTAAATGGCAACGACTTCGACACCGAATCAAAGCAGAGGCGACTATCGGGAATCTATATTAGTGCGATCGGGATAGCATGCATAGAATGCGATTATAAAAGCCATTCACTAAAGTTTTGAGCTCCACGGTATATACATAATTAAATTGAACATTCGAACGGCTTGAAAGTGTACGGAACTTTGACAGGGTAATTTTTTAATGCTGTTCTAACAACTTTCAACTGCAGTAGTAAGAACGGTAATTCATTTACCGTTCTTACTTCTGGTAGTAAGATAGGTAGTAACACTGGTAATAAACCGTTTGTATAGAGTATCTATTACTATGTTAGTGCATACGTCCTAGCCATTCGAAAGTCAGTATTATAGGTCTCCTGGATCCTCCCGCGCTTTCATAGGTGTTCTCTGACTGATCTGTGTGTACACTATCGACTCATCTCGATATTGTTGGTATACATTAATTCATGCTTTCATAAACTACAAGACGACAGTGAAAGCACAATGTGTCTTAGTCGAGCATATCAAAATTGGAAGAGAAGATGAACATTTATCCCCTCGTTAAAATAGCGCAGTAGTTAGCGTTTTAGAACCCACAAAACACAAATATGCCTCATCCCCTTCTACCTCTATGACAATTCCAAACTAAGCAAACAGGTACGCGGCACCGAACTCAAACTATTTTCAATCGTATATTTTGTCTGTAAAGTTCTAAATGTTTTGTTATAGGTAATGTGAAGGTAGACAGTTTGTAATTTTAGATGCGATATTGTGGTCGCGATCTTCCTGTCTTTGACTGAATACGTTTTGTGAGGTTCCATTTGGTTTTACTTTAGAAAGTTGGTATTATTATTATATTATACTATATAAAGCTTAATTACCACTGACTGACTGACTCACTGACTCACTGACATAGAGAAACCTAAAGGGTATAAGGAGGTGTGTGGGGGGAAAAGTGAATATAGGGTCGTGTTGGGGGTGGTTCACAACCCCTGGGAAAAATCTGAAATTGGAAGAAAGTCGTACCCTGATGGTGAGATGCCCTCGTATCTCGAAAACGGTAAACATTTTTGGCGAAGCACTTGAACTAAAAATTGAAGAAACCCTGGGACCTCTTTAGAGAATTGAAAAAAAAGATGGCCCCCGAACAAAAAAAAATGGCCGCCATACAAAATTGGATCTTCAATAGCTCGGGAACGGTACAACTTGGATGGGGAGTGTTTGACCAAATATCATAGGGAATCGGGAGGGCTACCTGGTGGGGTCGATGAAAATTCAAGATGGCGGTTTTTTTTTTTTTTTACTTTCGCCATACATTTGAAATGACAAAATTTTTTTTTTTTCAAAATAACAAAAGAGTGCCTCGCGGGCCGCTTGCGGCCCGCGCACCGCCCCAAAATACTAGTTATACTATATAAAGCTAAATTACCACTCACTGACTGACTCACTGACTGACATAGAGAAACCTAAAGGGTATAAGGAGGTGTGTGGGGGAAAAAGTGAATATAGGGTCGTGTTGGGGGTGGTTCACAACCTCTGGGAAAAATCCGAAATTGGAAGAAAGTCGTACCCTGATGGTGAGATGCCCTCGTATCTCAAAAACTGTGAACATTTTTGCCAAAGCACTTGAACTAAAAATTGAAGAAACCCTGGGACGTTTTTGGAGAATTGAAAAAAAAGATGGCTTCCGAAGAAAAAAAAATGGCCGCCATACAAAATTGGATCTTCAATAGCTCGGGAACGGTACAACTTGGATGAAGAGTGTTTGACCAAATGTCATAGGGGATCGAGAGAGCTTCCTGGTGGGGTCGATGAAAATTCAAGATGGCGGTTTTTTTTTTTTTTTTTACTTTCGCCATACATTGGTTCGAAAGTAGTTTTGATGAAACTATTAGAAATGACAAAAAAAATTTTTACATAAAAAAAATTTAAAGAGTGCCTCGCGGGCCGCTTGCGGCCCGCGCACCGCCCCAAAATACTAGTTATACTATATAAAGCTAAATTACCACTGACTCACTCACTGACTTACTGACATAGAGAAACCTAAAGGGTATAAGGAGGTGTGTGGGGGGAAAAGTGAATATAGGGTCATGTTGGGGGTGGTTCACAACCTCTGGGAAAAATCCGAAATTGGAAGAAAGTCGTACCCTGATGGTGAGATGCCCTCGTATCTCAAAAACGGTAAACAATTTTGCCAAAGCACTTGAACTAAAAATTGAAAAAACCCTGGGACCTCTTTAGAGAATTGAAAAAAAAGATGGCTTCCGAAGAAAAAAACATGGCCGCCATACTAAATTGGATCTTCAATAGCTCGGGAACGGTACAACTTGGATGTGGAGTGTTTGACCAAATGTCATAGGGAATCGAGAGAGCTACCTGGTGGGGTCGATGAAAATTCAAGATGGCGGATTTTTTTTTTTTTTTACTTTCGCCATACATTTGAAAAAACAATTTTTATTTTTTTTCAAAATAACAAAAGAGTGCCTCGCGGGCCGCTTGCGGCCCGCGCACCGCCCCAAAATACTAGTTATACTATATAAAGCTAAATTACCACTGACTGACTGACTCACTGACATAGAGAAACCTAAAGGGTATAAGGAGGTGTGTGGGGGAAAAAGTGAATATAGGGTCATGTTGGGGGTGGTTCACAACCTCTGGGAAAAATCCGAAATTGGAAGAAAGTCGTACCCTGATGGTGAGATGCCCTCGTATCTCAAAAACTGTGAACATTTTTGGTAAAGCACTTGAACTAAAAATTGAAGAAACCCTGGGACCTCTTTGGAGAATTGAAAAAAAAGATGGCTTCCGAACAAAAAAAAATGGCCGCCATACAAAATTGAAATGTTAATATCTCGGAACCGGTACAACTTGGATGGGGAGTGTTTGACCAAATGTCATAGGGAATCGGGAGAGCTACTTGGTGGGGTCGATGAAAATTCAAGATGGCGGTTTTTTTTTTTTTTTTACTTTCGCCATACATTGGTTCGAAAGTATTTTTGAGGAAACTATTAGAAATGACAAAAAAAAATTAACAAAAAAAAAAAAAAAAGAATGCCTCGCGGGCCGCTTGCGGCCCGCGCACCGCCCCAAAATACTAGTTATTATACTATATAAAGCTTAATTACCACTGACTGACTCACTGACTCACTGACATAGAGAAACCTAAAGGGTATAAGGAGGTGTGTGGGGGGAAAAGTGAATATAGGGTCATGTTGGGGGTGGTTCACAACCTCTGGGAAAAATCCGAAATTGGAAGAAAGTCGTACCCTGATGGTGAGATGCCCTCGTATCTCGAAAACGGTAAACAATTTTTTAAAGTAGTTGAACTAAAACTTGAAGAAACCCTGGGACCTCTTTAGAGAATTGAAAAAAAAGATGGCCCCCGAACAAAAAAACATGGCCGCCATACAAAATTGGATCTTCAATAGCTCGGGAACGGTACAACTTGGATGAAGAGTGTTTGACCAAATGTCATAGGGAATCGGGAGATCTACCTGGTGGGGTCGATGAAAATTCAAGATGGCGGCTATTTTTTTTTTTACTTTCGCCATACATTGGTTTGAAAGTAGTTTTGATGAAACTATTAGAAATGACAAAAATTTTTTTTTTTCTTTTAAATAAAAGAATGCCTCGCGGGCCGCTTGCGGCCCGCGCACCGCCCCAAAATACTAGTTATTATACTATATAAAGCTTAATTACCACTGACTGACTCACTGACTCACTCACTGACATAGAGAAACCTAAAGGGTATAAGGAGGTGTGTGGGGGAAAAAGTGAATATAGGGTCATGTTGGGGGTGGTTCACAACCACTGGGAAAAATCCGAAATTGGAAGAAAGTCGTACCCTGATGGTGAGATGCCCTCGTATCTCAAAAACGGTAAATAATTTTGGGAAGGCACTTGAACAAAAAATTGAAGAAACCCTGGGACCTCTTTGGAGAATTGAAAAAAAAGATGGCTTCCCAACAAAAAAACATGGCCGCCATACAAAATTGAAACGTTAATATCTCGGAAACGATACAACTTTGATGGGGAGTGTTTGACCAAATGTCATAGGGAATCGGGAGAGCTACCTGGTGGGGTCGATGAAAATTCAAGATGGCGGATTCAAGATGGCGGCCAAATTTCAAAATGGTCCGAGGGGGTTGATTTTTTGCATCCGGGGGTTTTCGAGGTACCTTATTTCATTGGTGAAAAAAAAATTTGGAAAAGTTTTTTTTTAAATATGGCCGCCAAAAATTGATCTTTTTTCATCTGTAGTTTCCATACATTGCATTTTTACTTATTTAGATGGTTGTTGATGGCCCCTGGTTAGCCCCTGGATGTTCAGGAGAACGGCCCACATATTTTCGCGCCATATGCTTCAAGTAGAAGAGTCAAACGTGGAAACACTATTTTGAACCTTACAATCATAGAAATAGATCTATGAATAGATACTAAGAAGAAGATTGAGGGAGAGTTTTCTCTTTTAGAAAATGGCTTCCATTTTGAAATAAAAAAATGGCGGACTTCAAGTTTTTGAAAAAGTCGTCATGGGTATCGTTTTCAAGGTTTTTGGGGGAGTAGATTTCGAAAATGTCGTCCATTTTGAAATAAAAGATGGCGGACGTCACTTTTTTGAAAAAGTCGTCATGGGTATCGTTTTCGAGGCTTTTGGGGGTACAGATTTCAAAATTGGCGTCCATTTTGAAATTAAAGATGGCTTACGTCACTTTTTTTAAAAAGTCGTCAAAGGTATAGTTATCGAGGTTTTTTGGGGTGTAGATTTCAAATATGGCGTCCATTTTAAATTAAAGATGGCGGACGTCACTTTTTTGAAAAAGTCGTCATGGGTATCGTTTTCGAGGTTTTTGGGGGAGTAGATTTCGAAAATGGCGTCCATTTTGAAATAAAAGATGGCGGACGTCACTTTTTTGAAAAAGTCGTCATGGGTATCGTTTTCGAGGTTTTTGGAGGTACAGATTTCAAAATTGGCGTCCATTTTGAAATTAAAGATGGCGGACGTCACTTATTTGAAAAAGTCGTCATGGGTATCGTTTCCGAGGTTTTTGGGGGTACAGATTTCAAAATTGGCGTCCATTTTGAAATTAAAGATGGCGGACGTCACTTTTTTGAAAAAGTCGTCATGGGTATCGTTTTCGAGGTTTTTGGAGGAGTAGATTTCGAAAATGGCGTCCATTTTGAATTAAAGATGGCGGACGTCACTTTTTTGAAAAAGTCGTCATGGGTATCGTTTTCGAGGTTTTTGGGGGTACAGATTTCAAAAGTGGCGTCCATTTTGAAATTAAAGATGGCGGATGTCTTTTTTTTAAAAAAGTCGTCATGGGTATCGTTTCCGAGGTTTTTGGGGGTACAAATTTCAAAATTGGCGTCCATTTTAAAATTAAAGATGGCGGACGTCACTTTTTTGAAAAAGTCGTCATGGGTATCGTTTCCGAGGTTTTTGGGGGTACAGATTTCAAAATTGGCGTCTATTTTGAAATAAAAGATGGCGGACGTCACTTTTTTGAAAAAGTCGTCATGGGTATCGTTTTCGAGGTTTTAGGGGGTTCAGATTACAAAATTGGCGT
Organism: Hypomecis atomaria; assembly: GCA_964007245.1. Classification (NCBI taxonomy): domain Eukaryota; kingdom Metazoa; phylum Arthropoda; class Insecta; order Lepidoptera; family Geometridae; genus Hypomecis; species Hypomecis atomaria. The sequence continues at coordinate 21,160,865 of OZ023279.1, forward strand.
CCATTTATAAATTAAAGATGGCGGACGTCACTTTTTTGAAAAAGTCGTCATGGGTATCGTTTCCGAGGTTTTTGGGGGTACAGATTTCAAAATCGGCGTCCATTTTGAAATTAAAGATGGCGGAAGTCACTTTTTAGAAAAAGTCGTCATGGGTATCGTTTTCGAGGTTTTTAAGGGTGTAAAGTCGTCACCAATGCAGAGTCTACATAAACAAATAATCGCGGGCCGCATGCGGCCCGCGCACCGCCCCAAAATACTAGTTATACTATATAAAGCTTAATTACCACTCACTGACTGACTCACTGACTCACTGACATAGAGAAACCTAAAGGGTATAAGGAGGTGTGTGGGGGAAAAAGTGAATATAGGGTCGTGTTGGGGGTGGTTCACAACCCCTGGGAAAAATCCGAAATTGGAAGAAAGTCGTACCCTGATGGTGAGATGCCCTCGTATCTCGAAAACGGTAAACAATTTTCGTAAAGCACTTGAACTAAAAATTGAAGAAACCCTGGGACCTCTTTGGAGAATTGAAAAAAAAGATGGCCCCCGAACAAAAAAACATGGCCGCCATACAAAATTGGATCTTCAATAGCTCGGGAACGGTACAACTTGGATGTGGAGTGTTTGACCAAATGTCATAGGGAATCGAGAGAGCTACCTGGTGGGGTCGATAAAAATTCAAGATGGCGGATTTTTTTTTTTTTTTAATTTCGCCATACATTTGAAATGACAAAATTTTTTTTTTTTTCAAAATAACAAAAGAGTGCCTCGCGGGCCGCTTGCGGCCCGCGCACCGCCCCAAAATACTAGTTATACTATATAAAGCTGAATTACCACTAGTATTTTGGGGCGGTGCGCGGGCCGCAAGCGGCCCGCGAGGCATTCTTTTATTTAAAAGAAAAAAAAAAATTTTTGTCATTTCTAATAGTTTCATCAAAACTACTTTCAAACCAATGTATGGCGAAAGTAAAAAAAAAAATAGCCGCCATCTTGAATTTTCATCGACCCCACCAGGTAGATCTCCCGATTCCCTATGACATTTGGTCAAACACTCTTCATCCAAGTTGTACCGTTCCCGAGCTATTGAAGATCCAATTTTGTATGGCGGCCATGTTTTTTTGTTCGGGGGCCATCTTTTTTTTCAATTCTCTAAAGAGGTCCCAGGGTTTCTTCAATTTTTAGTTCAACTACTTTAAAAAATTGTTTACCGTTTTCGAGATACGAGGGCATCTCACCATCAGGGTACGACTTTCTTCCAATTTCGGATTTTTCCCAGAGGTTGTGAACCACCCCCAACATGACCCTATATTCACTTTTCCCCCCACACACCTCCTTATACCCTTTAGGTTTCTCTATGTCAGTGAGTCAGTGAGTCAGTCAGTGGTAATTAAGCTTTATATAGTATAATAACTAGTATTTTGGGGCGGTGCGCGGGCCGCAAGCGGCCCGCGAGGCATTCTTTTTATTTTTTTTTTGTTAATTTTTTTTTGTCATTTCTAATAGTTTCCTCAAAAATACTTTCGAACCAATGTATGGCGAAAGTAAAAAAAAAAAAAAAACCGCCATCTTGAATTTTCATCGACCCCACCAAGTAGCTCTCCCGATTCCCTATGACATTTGGTCAAACACTCCCCATCCAAGTTGTACCGGTTCCGAGATATTAACATTTCAATTTTGTATGGCGGCCATTTTTTTTTGTTCGGAAGCCATCTTTTTTTTCAATTCTCCAAAGAGGTCCCAGGGTTTCTTCAATTTTTAGTTCAAGTGCTTTACCAAAAATGTTCACAGTTTTTGAGATACGAGGGCATCTCACCATCAGGGTACGACTTTCTTCCAATTTCGGATTTTTCCCAGAGGTTGTGAACCACCCCCAACATGACCCTATATTCACTTTTTCCCCCACACACCTCCTTATACCCTTTAGGTTTCTCTATGTCAGTGAGTCAGTCAGTCAGTGGTAATTTAGCTTTATATAGTATAACTAGTATTTTGGGGCGGTGCGCGGGCCGCAAGCGGCCCGCGAGGCACTCTTTAAATTTTTTTTATGTAAAAATTTTTTTTGTCATTTCTAATAGTTTCATCAAAACTACTTTCGAACCAATGTATGGCGAAAGTAAAAAAAAAAAAAAAACCGCCATCTTGAATTTTCATCGACCCCACCAGGAAGCTCTCTCGATCCCCTATGACATTTGGTCAAACACTCTTCATCCAAGTTGTACCGTTCCCGAGCTATTGAAGATCCAATTTTGTATGGCGGCCATTTTTTTTTCTTCGGAAGCCATCTTTTTTTTCAATTCTCCAAAAACGTCCCAGGGTTTCTTCAATTTTTAGTTCAAGTGCTTTGGCAAAAATGTTCACAGTTTTTGAGATACGAGGGCATCTCACCATCAGGGTACGACTTTCTTCCAATTTCGGATTTTTCCCAGAGGTTGTGAACCACCCCCAACACGACCCTATATTCACTTTTTCCCCCACACACCTCCTTATACCCTTTAGGTTTCTCTATGTCAGTCAGTGAGTCAGTCAGTGAGTGGTAATTTAGCTTTATATAGTATAAAATAATTATACTATATAAAGCTTAATTACCACTGACTGACTCACTGACTCACTCACTGACATAGAGAAACCTAAAGGGTATAAGGAGGTGTGTGGGGGAAAAAGTGAATATAGGGTCATGTTGGGGGTGGTTCACAACCACTGGGAAAAATCCGAAATTGGAAGAAAGTCGTACCCTGATGGTGAGATGCCCTCGTATCTCAAAAACGGTAAATAATTTTGGGAAGGCACTTGAACAAAAAATTGAAGAAACCCTGGGACCTCTTTGGAGAATTGAAAAAAAAGATGGCTTCCCAACAAAAAAACATGGCCGCCATACAAAATTGAAACGTTAATATCTCGGAAACGATACAACTTTGATGGGGAGTGTTTGACCAAATGTCATAGGGAATCGGGAGAGCTACCTGGTGGGGTCGATGAAAATTCAAGATGGCGGATTCAAGATGGCGGCCAAATTTCAAAATGGTCCGAGGGGGTTGATTTTTTGCATCCGGGGGTTTTCGAGGTACCTTATTTCATTGGTGAAAAAAAAATTTGGAAAAGTTTTTTTTTAAATATGGCCGCCAAAAATTGATCTTTTTTCATCTGTAGTTTCCATACATTGCATTTTTACTTATTTAGATGGTTGTTGATGGCCCCTGGTTAGCCCCTGGATGTTCAGGAGAACGGCCCACATATTTTCGCGCCATATGCTTCAAGTAGAAGAGTCAAACGTGGAAACACTATTTTGAACCTTACAATCATAGAAATAGATCTATGAATAGATACTAAGAAGAAGATTGAGGGAGAGTTTTCTCTTTTAGAAAATGGCTTCCATTTTGAAATAAAAAAATGGCGGACTTCAAGTTTTTGAAAAAGTCGTCATGGGTATCGTTTTCAAGGTTTTTGGGGGAGTAGATTTCGAAAATGTCGTCCATTTTGAAATAAAAGATGGCGGACGTCACTTTTTTGAAAAAGTCGTCATGGGTATCGTTTTCGAGGCTTTTGGGGGTACAGATTTCAAAATTGGCGTCCATTTTGAAATTAAAGATGGCTTACGTCACTTTTTTTAAAAAGTCGTCAAAGGTATAGTTATCGAGGTTTTTTGGGGTGTAGATTTCAAATATGGCGTCCATTTTAAATTAAAGATGGCGGACGTCACTTTTTTGAAAAAGTCGTCATGGGTATCGTTTTCGAGGTTTTTGGGGGAGTAGATTTCGAAAATGGCGTCCATTTTGAAATAAAAGATGGCGGACGTCACTTTTTTGAAAAAGTCGTCATGGGTATCGTTTTCGAGGTTTTTGGAGGTACAGATTTCAAAATTGGCGTCCATTTTGAAATTAAAGATGGCGGACGTCACTTATTTGAAAAAGTCGTCATGGGTATCGTTTCCGAGGTTTTTGGGGGTACAGATTTCAAAATTGGCGTCCATTTTGAAATTAAAGATGGCGGACGTCACTTTTTTGAAAAAGTCGTCATGGGTATCGTTTTCGAGGTTTTTGGAGGAGTAGATTTCGAAAATGGCGTCCATTTTGAATTAAAGATGGCGGACGTCACTTTTTTGAAAAAGTCGTCATGGGTATCGTTTTCGAGGTTTTTGGGGGTACAGATTTCAAAAGTGGCGTCCATTTTGAAATTAAAGATGGCGGATGTCTTTTTTTTAAAAAAGTCGTCATGGGTATCGTTTCCGAGGTTTTTGGGGGTACAAATTTCAAAATTGGCGTCCATTTTAAAATTAAAGATGGCGGACGTCACTTTTTTGAAAAAGTCGTCATGGGTATCGTTTCCGAGGTTTTTGGGGGTACAGATTTCAAAATTGGCGTCTATTTTGAAATAAAAGATGGCGGACGTCACTTTTTTGAAAAAGTCGTCATGGGTATCGTTTTCGAGGTTTTAGGGGGTTCAGATTACAAAATTGGCGTCCATTTATAAATTAAAGATGGCGGACGTCACTTTTTTGAAAAAGTCGTCATGGGTATCGTTTCCGAGGTTTTTGGGGGTACAGATTTCAAAATCGGCGTCCATTTTGAAATTAAAGATGGCGGAAGTCACTTTTTAGAAAAAGTCGTCATGGGTATCGTTTTCGAGGTTTTTAAGGGTGTAAAGTCGTCACCAATGCAGAGTCTACATAAACAAATAATCGCGGGCCGCATGCGGCCCGCGCACCGCCCCAAAATACTAGTTATACTATATAAAGCTTAATTACCACTCACTGACTGACTCACTGACTCACTGACATAGAGAAACCTAAAGGGTATAAGGAGGTGTGTGGGGGAAAAAGTGAATATAGGGTCGTGTTGGGGGTGGTTCACAACCCCTGGGAAAAATCCGAAATTGGAAGAAAGTCGTACCCTGATGGTGAGATGCCCTCGTATCTCGAAAACGGTAAACAATTTTCGTAAAGCACTTGAACTAAAAATTGAAGAAACCCTGGGACCTCTTTGGAGAATTGAAAAAAAAGATGGCCCCCGAACAAAAAAACATGGCCGCCATACAAAATTGGATCTTCAATAGCTCGGGAACGGTACAACTTGGATGTGGAGTGTTTGACCAAATGTCATAGGGAATCGAGAGAGCTACCTGGTGGGGTCGATAAAAATTCAAGATGGCGGATTTTTTTTTTTTTTTAATTTCGCCATACATTTGAAATGACAAAATTTTTTTTTTTTTCAAAATAACAAAAGAGTGCCTCGCGGGCCGCTTGCGGCCCGCGCACCGCCCCAAAATACTAGTTATACTATATAAAGCTGAATTACCACTAGTATTTTGGGGCGGTGCGCGGGCCGCTTGCGGCCCGCGCACCGCCCCAAAATACTAGTTATTATACTATATAAAGCTAAATTACCACTGACTCACTCACTGACTCACTGACTGACTGACATAGAGAAACCTAAAGGGTATAAGGAGGTGTGTGGGGGGAAAAGTGAATATAGGGTCATGTTGGGGGTGGTTCACAACCTCTGGGAAAAATCCGAAATTGGAAGAAAGTCGTACCCTGATGGTGAGATGCCCTCGTATCTCAAAAACTGTGAACATTTTTGCCAAAGCACTTGAACTAAAAATTGAAGAAACCCTGGGACCTCTTTGGAGAATTGAAAAAAAAGATGGCTTCCGAACAAAAAAAAATGGCCGCCATACAAAATTGGATCTTCAATAGCTCGGGAACGGTACAACTTGGATGAAGAGTGTTTGACCAAATGTCATAGGGAATCGAGAGAGCTACCTGATGGGGTCGGTGAAAATTCAAAATGGCGGATTTTTTTTTTTTTTACTTTCGCCATACATTGGTCCGAAAGTAGTTTTGATGAAACTATTAGAAATGACAAAATTTTTTTTTTTTCAAAATAACAAAAGAGTGCCTCGCGGGCCGCTTGCGGCCCGCGCACCGCCCCAAAATACTAGTTATTATACTATATAAAGCTAAATTACCACTCACTGACTCACTGACTGACTGACATAGAGAAACCTAAAGGGTATAAGGAGGTGTGTGGGGGAAAAAGTGAATATAGGGTCATGTTGGGGATGGTTCACAACCTCTGGGAAAAATCCGAAATTGGAAGAAAGTCGTACCCTGATGGTGAGATGCCCTCGTATCTCGAAAAATGTGAACATTTTTGCCAAAGCACTTGAACTAAAAATTGAAGAAACCCTGGGACCTCTTTGGAGAATTGAAAAAAAAGATGGCTTCCGGACAAAAAAAAATGGCCGCCATACAAAATTGGATCTTCAATAGCTCGGGAACGGTAAAACTTGGATGAAGAGTGTTTGACCAAATGTCATAGGGAATCGAGAGAGCTACCTGATGGGGTCGATGAAATTTCAAGATGGCGGATTTTTTTTTTTTTTTACTTTCGCCATACATTTGTTCGAAAGTAGTTTTGAGGAAATTATTAGAAATGACAAAAAAATATTTTAATTACAAAAAAAAAGAGTGCCTCGCGGGCCGCTTGCGGCCCGCGCACCGCCCCAAAATACTAGTTATACTATATAAAGCTTAATTACCACTCACTGACTCACTGACTCACTCACTGACATAGAGAAACCTAAAGGGTATAAGGAGGTGTGTGGGGGAAAAAGTGAATATAGGGTCATGTTGGGGGTGGTTCACAACCTCTGGGAAAAATCCGAAATTGGAAGAAAGTCGTACCCTGATGGTGAGATGCCCTCGTATCTCGAAAACGGTAAACAATTTTCCCAAAGCAGTTGAACTAAAAATTGAAGAAACCCTGGGACCTCTTTGGAGAATTGAAAAAAAAGATGGCTTCCGAACAAAAAAACATGGCCGCCATACAAAATTGGATCTTCAATAGCTCGGAAACGGTACAACTTGGATGAAGAGTGTTTGACCAAATGTCATAGGGGATCGAGAGAGCTACCTGGTGGGGTCGATGAAAATTCAAGATGGCGGATTTTTTTTTTTTTTACTTTCGCCATACATTGGTTCGAAAGTAGTTTTGATGAAACTATTAGAAATGACAAAAAATTTTTTTTTTTCAAAATAACAAAAGAGTGCCTCGCGGGCCGCTTGCGGCCCGCGCACCGCCCCAAAATACTAGTTATTATACTATATAAAGCTTAATTACCACTGACTCACTGACTGACTGACTGACATAGAGAAACCTAAAGGGTATAAGGAGGTGTGTGGAGGAAAAAGTGAATATAGGGTCGTGTTGGGGGTGGTTCACAACCTCTGGGAAAAATCCGAAATTGGAAGAAAGTCGAACCCTGATGGTGAGATGCCCTCGTATCTCGAAAAAGGTAAACAATTTTGCCAAAGCACTTGAACTAAAAATTGATAAAACCCTGGGACCTCTTTAGAGAATTGAAAAAAAAGATGGCTTCCGAAGAAAAAAACATGGCCGCCATACTAAATTGGATCTTCAATAACTCGGGAACGGTACAACTTGGATGGGGAGTGTTTGACCAAATGTCATAGGGGATCAGGAGAGCTACCTGGTGGGGTCGATGAAAATTCAAGATGGCGGTTTTTTTTTTTTTTTACTTTCGCCATACATTTGAAATGAAAAAATTTTTTTTTCAAAATAACAAAAGAGTGCCTCGCGGGCCGCTTGCGGCCCGCGCACCGCCCCAAAATACTAGTTATTATACTATATAAAGCTAAATTACCACTGACTCACTGACTCACTGACTCACTGACTGACTGACATAGAGAAACCTAAAGGGTATAAGGAGGTGTGTGGGGGGAAAAGTGAATATAGGGTCGTGTTAGGGGTGGTTCACAACCCCTGGGAAAAATCCGAAATTGGAAGAAAGTCGTACCCTGATGGTGAGATGCCCTCGTATCTCGAAAACGGTAAACAATTTTGCCAAAGCACTTGAACTAAAAATTGAAGAAACCCTGGGACCTCTTTGGAGAATTGAAAAAAAAGATGGCCCCCGAACAAAAAAACATGGCCGCCATACAAAATTGGATCTTCAATAGCTCGGGAACGGTACAACTTGGATGGGGAGTGTTTGACCAAATGTCATAGGGAATCGGGAGAGCTACCTGGTGGGGTCGATGAAAATTCAAGATGGCGGATTCAAGATGGCGGCCAAATTTCAAAATGGTCCGAGGGGGTTGAATTTTTGCATCCGGGGGTTTTCGAGGTCCCTTATTTCATTGGTGAAAAAAAAAAATTTGTTTTTTAAATATGGCCGCCATACATTGATCTTTTTTCATCTGTAGTTTCCATACATTGCATTTTTACTTATTTAGATGGTTGTTGATGGCCCATGGTTAGCCCTTGGATGTTCAGGAGAACGGCCCACATATTTTCGCGCCATATGCTTCAAGTAGAAGAGTCAAAAGTGGAAACACTATTTTGAACCTTACAGTCATAGAAATAGATATATGAATAGATACTAAAAAGAAGATTGAGGGAGAGTTTTCTCTTTTAGAAAATGGCGTCCATTTTGAAATAAAAAGATGGCGGACGTCACTTTTTTGAAAAAGTCGTCATGGGTATCGTTTTCGAGGTTTTTGGGGGTACAGATTTCAAAATTGGCGTCCATTTTGAAATTAAAGATGGCGGACGTCACTTTTTTGAAAAAGTCGTCATGGGTATCGTTTTCGAGGTTTTTGGGGGTACAGATTTCAAAATTGGCGTCCATTTTGAAATTAAAGATGGCGGACGTCACTTTTTTGAAAAAGTCGTCATGGGTATCGTTTCCGAGGTTTTTGGGGGTACAGATTTCAAAATTGGCGTCCATTTTGAAATTAAAGATGGCGGACGTCACTTTTTTGAAAAAGTCGTCATGGGTATCGTTTCCGAGGTTTTTGGGGGTACAGATTTCAAAATTGGCGTCCATTTTGAAATTAAAGATGGCGGACGTCACTTTTTTGAAAAAGTCGTCATGGGTATCGTTTCCGAGTTTTTGGGGGTACAGATTTCATAATTGGCGTCCATTTTGAAATTAAAGATGGCGGACGTCACTTTTTTGAAAAAGTCGTCATGGGTATCGTTTCCGAGGTTTTTGGGGAACAGATTTCAAAATTGGCGTCCATTTTGAAATTAAAGATGGCGGACGTCACTTTTTTGAAAAAGTCGTCATGGGTATCGTTTTCAAGGTTTTTGGGGGAGTAGATTTCGAAAATGGCGTACATTTTGAAATAAAAGATGGCGGACGTCACTTTTTTGAAAAAGTCGTCATGGGTATCGTTTTCGAGGTTTTTGGGGGTACAGATTTCAAAATTGGCGTCCATTTTGAAATTAAAGATGGCGGACGTCACTTTTTTGAAAAAGTCGTCATGGGTATCGTTTCCGAGGTTTTTGGGGGTACAGATTTCAAAATTGGTGTCCATTTTGAAATTAAAGATGGCGGACGTCACTTTTTTGAAAAAGTCGTCATGGGTATCGTTTCCGAGGTTTTTGGGGGTACAGATTTCAAAATTGGCGTCCATTTTGAAATTAAAGATGGCGGACGTCACTTTTTTGAAAAAGTCGTCATGGGTATAGTTTCCGAGGTTTTTGGGGTACAGATTTCATAATTGGCGTCCATTTTGAAATTAAAGATGGAAGACGTCACTTTTTTGAAAAAGTCGCCATGGGTATCTTTTCCGAGGTTTTTGGGGGTACAGATTTCAAAATTGGCGTCCATTTTGAAATTAAAGATGGCGGACGTCACTTTTTTGAAAAAGTCGTCATGGGTATCGTTTCCGAGGTTTTTGGGGGTACAGATTTCAAAATTGGCGTCCATTTTGAAATTAAAGATGGCGGACGTCACTTTTTTGAAAAAGTCGTCATGGGTATCGTTTTCAAGGTTTTTGGGGGAGTAGATTTCGAAAATGGCGTACATTTTGAAATAAAAGATGGCGGACGTCACTTTTTTGAAAAAGTCTTCATGGGTATCGTTTCCGAGGTTTTTGGGGGTACAGATTTCATAATTGGCGTCCATTTTGAAATTAAAGATGGAAGACGTCACTTTTTTGAAAAAGTCGCCATGGGTATCGTTTCCGAGGTTTTTGGGGGTACAGATTTCAAAATTGGCGTCCATTTTGAAATTAAAGATGGCGGACGTCACTTTTTTGAAAAAGTCGTCATTGGTATCGTTTCCGAGGTTTTTGGGGGTACAGATTTCAAAATTGGCGTCCATTTTAAATATGGCTGACGTCACTTTTTTGAAAAAGTCGTCATGGGTATCGTTTCCGAGGTTTTTGTGGGTACAGATTTCAAAATTGGCGTCCATTTTGAAATTAAAGATGGCGGACGTCACTTTTTTGAAAAAGTCGTCATGGGTATCGTTTCCGAGGTTTTTGGGGGTACAGATTTCAAAATTGGCGTCCATTTTGAAATTAAAGATGGCGGACGTCACTTTTTTGAAAAAGTCGTCATGGGTATCGTTTTCAAGGTTTGTGGGGGGTACAGATTTCAAAATTGGCGTCCATTTTGAAATTAAAGATGGCGGACGTCACTGTTTTGAAAAAGTCGTCATGGGTATCGTTTCCGAGGTTTTTGGGGGTACAGATTTCATAATTGGCGTCCATTTTGAAATTAAAGGTGGAAGACGCCACTTTTTTGAAAAAGTCGCCATGGGTATCTTTTCCGAGGTTTTTGGGGGTACAGATTTCAAAATTGGCGTCCATTTTGAAATTAAAGATGGCGGACGTCACTTTTTTGAAAAAGTCGTCATGGGTATCGTTTCCGAGGTTTTTGGGGGTACAGATTTCAAAATTGGCGTCCATTTTGAAATTAAAGATGGCGGACGTCACTTTTTTGAAAAAGTCGTCATGGGTATCGTTTTCAAGGTTTTTGGGGGAGTAGATTTCGAAAATGGCGTACATTTTGAAATAAAAGATGGCGGACGTCACTTTTTTGAAAAAGTCTTCATGGGTATCGTTTCCGAGGTTTTTGGGGGTACAGATTTCTAGTATTTTGGGGCGGTGCGCGGGCCGCATGCGGCCCGCGATTATTTTTTTATGTAGACTCTACATTGGTGACGACTTTACACCCCCAAAAACCTCGAAAACGATACCCATGACGACTTTTTCAAAAAAGTGACGTCCGCCATCTTTAATTTCAGAATGGACGCCAATTTTGAAATCTGTACCACCAAAAACCTCGGAAACGATACCCATGACGACTTTTTCAAAAAAGTGACGTCCGCCATCTTTAATTTCAAAATGGACGCCAATTTTGAAATCTGTACCCCCAAAAACCTCGGAAAAGATACCCATGGCGACTTTTTCAAAAAAGTGGCGTCTTCCATCTTTAATTTCAAAATGGACGCCAATTATGAAATCTGTACCCCCAAAAACCTCGGAAACGATACCCATGACGACTTTTTCAAAACAGTGACGTCCGCCATCTTTAATTTCAAAATGGACGCCAATTTTGAAATCTGTACCCCCCAAAAACCTCGGAAAAGATACCCATGGCGACTTTTTCAAAAAAGTGGCGTCTTCCATCTTTAATTTCAAAATGGACGCCAATTATGAAATCTGTACCCCCAAAAACCTCGGAAACGATACCCATGACGACTTTTTCAAAACAGTGACGTCCGCCATCTTTAATTTCATAATTGGCGTCCATTTTGAAATTAAAGATGGAAGAAACCACTTTTTTGAAAAAGTCGCCATGGGTATCTTTTCCGAGGTTTTTGGGGGTACAGATTTCAAAATTGGCGTCCATTTTGAAATTAAAGATGGCGGACGTCACTTTTTTGAAAAAGTCGTCATGGGTATCGTTTCCGAGGTTTTTGGTGGTACAGATTTCAAAATTGGCGTCCATTCTGAAATTAAAGATGGCGGACGTCACTTTTTTGAAAAAGTCGTCATGGGTATCGTTTCCGAGGTTTTTGTGGGTACAGATTTCAAAATTGGCGTCCATTTTGAAATTAAAGATGGCGGACGTCACTTTTTTGAAAAAGTCGTCATGGGTATCGTTTCCGAGGTTTTTGGGGGTACAGATTTCAAAATTGGCGTCCATTTTGAAATTAAAGATGGCGGACGTCACTTTTTTGAAAAAGTCGTCATGGGTATCGTTTTCGAGGTTTGTGGGGGGTACAGATTTCAAAATTGGCGTCCATTTTGAAATTAAAGATGGCGGACGTCACTTTTTTGAAAAAGTCGTCATGGGTATCGTTTCCGAGGTTTTTGGGGGTACAGATTTCAAAATTGGCGTCCATTTTGAAATTAAAGATGGCGGACGTCACTTTTTTGAAAAAGTCGTCATGGGTATCGTTTTCAAGGTTTTTGGGGGAGTAGATTTCGAAAATGGCGTACATTTTGAAATAAAAGATGGCGGACGTCACTTTTTTGAAAAAGTCTTCATGGGTATCGTTTCCGAGGTTTTTGGGGGTACAGATTTCATAATTGGCGTCCATTTTGAAATTAAAGATGGAAGACGTCACTTTTTTTAAAAAGTCGCCATGGGTATCGTTTCCGAGGTTTTTTGGGGGTGTAAAGTCGTCACCAATGTAGAGTCTACATAAAAAAATAATCGCGGGCCGCATGCGGCCCGCGCACCGCCCCAAAATACTAGTTATTATACTATATAAAGCTTAATTACCACTCACTGACTCACTCACTCACTCACTGACATAGAGAAACCTAAAGGGTATAAGGGGGTGTGTGGGGGGAAAAGTGAATATAGGGTCATGTTGGGGGTGGTTCACAACCTCTGGGAAAAATCCGAAATTGGAAGAAAGTCGTACCCTGATGGTGAGATGCCCTCGTATCTCGAAAACGGTAAACGATTTTGATAAAGCACTTGAACTAAAAATTGATAAAACCCTGGGACCTCTTTAGAGAATTGAAAAAAAAGATGGCCCCCAAACAAAAAAACATGGCCGCCATACAAAATTGGATCTTCAATAGCTCGGGAACGGTACAACTTGGATGAAGAATGTTTGACCAAATGTCATAGGGGATCGGGAGAGCTACCTGGTGGGGTCGATGAAAATTCAAGATGGCGGTTTTTTTTTTTTTTTACTTTCGCCATACATTGGTTCGAAAGTAGTTTTGAGGAAACTATTAGAAATGACAAAAATTTTTTTTTTTTTAAATATTTAAAAAGAATGCCTCGCGGGCCGCTTGCGGCCCGCGCACCGCCCCAAAATACTAGTTATACTATATAAAGCTAAATTACCACTGACTCACTGACTCACTGACTGACTGACATAGAGAAACCTAAAGGGTATAAGGAGGTGTGTGGGGGGAAAAGTGAATATAGGGTCGTGTTAGGGGTGGTTCACAACCCCTGGGAAAAATCCGAAATTGGAAGAAAGTCGTACCCTGATGGTGAGATGCCCTCGTATCTCGAAAACGGTAAACAATTTTGCCAAAGCACTTGAACTAAAAATTGAAGAAACCCTGGGACCTCTTTGGAGAATTGAAAAAAAAGATGGCCCCCGAACAAAAAAACATGGCCGCCATACAAAATTGGATCTTCAATAGCTCGGGAACGGTACAACTTGGATGGGGAGTGTTTGACCAAATGTCATAGGGAATCGGGAGAGCTACCTGGTGGGGTCGATGAAAATTCAAGATGGCGGATTCAAGATGGCGGCCAAATTTCAAAATGGTCCGAGGGGGTTGAATTTTTGCATCCGGGGGTTTTCGAGGTCCCTTATTTCATTGGTGAAAAAAAAAAATTTGTTTTTTAAATATGGCCGCCATACATTGATCTTTTTTCATCTGTAGTTTCCATACATTGCATTTTTACTTATTTAGATGGTTGTTGATGGCCCATGGTTAGCCCTTGGATGTTCAGGAGAACGGCCCACATATTTTCGCGCCATATGCTTCAAGTAGAAGAGTCAAAAGTGGAAACACTATTTTGAACCTTACAGTCATAGAAATAGATATATGAATAGATACTAAAAAGAAGATTGAGGGAGAGTTTTCTCTTTTAGAAAATGGCGTCCATTTTGAAATAAAAAAATGGCGGACTTCAAGTTTTTGAAAAAGTCGTCATGGGTATCGTTTTCGAGGTTTTTGGGGGAGTAGATTTCGAAAATGGCGTCCATTTTGAAATTAAAGATGGCGGACGTCACTTTTTTGAAAAAGTCGTGATGGGTATAGTTTTCGAGGTTTTTGGGGGAGTAGATTTCGAAAATGGCGTCAATTTTGAAATAAAAAATGGCGGACTTCAAGTTTTTGAAAAAGTCGTCATGGGTATAGTTTTCGGGGTTTTTGGGGGTGAATATTTCAAAAATGGCATCCATCTTGAAGTTTAAGATGGCGGACGTCACTTTTTTGAAAAAGGCGTCATGGGTATCGTTTCCGAGGTTTTTGGGGGTACAGATTTCAAAATTGGCGTCCATTTTGAAATTATAGATGGCGGACGTCACTTTTTTGAAAAAGTCGTCATGGGTATCGTTTTCGAGGTTTTTGGGGGTACAGATTTCAAAATTGGCGTCCATTTTGAAATTAAAGATGGCGGACGTCACTTTTTTGAAAAAGTCGTCATGGGTATCGTTTTCGAGGTTTTTGGGGGTACAGATTTCAAAATTGGCGTCCATTTTGAAATTAAAGATGGCGGACGTCACTTTTTTGAAAAAGTCGTCATGGGTATCGTTTCCGAGGTTTTTGGGGGTACAGATTTCAAAATTGGCGTCCATTTTGAAATTAAAGATGGCGGACGTCACTTTTTTGAAAAAGTCGTGATGGGTATAGTTTTCGAGGTTTTTGGGGGAGTAGATTTCGAAAATGGCGTCAATTTTGAAATAAAAAATGGCGGACTTCAAGTTTTTGAAAAAGTCGTCATGGGTATAGTTTTCGGGGTTTTTGGGGGTGAATATTTCAAAAATGGCATCCATCTTGAAGTTTAAGATGGCGGACGTCACTTTTTTGAAAAAGGCGTCATGGGTATCGTTTCCGAGGTTTTTGGGGGTACAGATTTCAAAATTGGCGTCCATTTTGAAATTAAAGATGGCGGACGTCACTTTTTTGAAAAAGTCGTCATGGGTATCGTTTCCGAGTTTTTGGGGGTACAGATTTCATAATTGGCGTCCATTTTGAAACTAAAGATGGCGGACGTCACTTTTTTGAAAAAGTCGTCATGGGTATCGTTTCCGAGGTTTTTGGGGGTACAGATTTCAAAATTGGCGTCCATTTTGAAATTAAAGATGGCGGACGTCACTTTTTTGAAAAAGTCGTCATGGGTATCGTTTTCAAGGTTTTTGGGGGAGTAGATTTCGAAAATGGCGTACATTTTGAAATAAAAGATGGCGGACGTCACTTTTTTGAAAAAGTCGTCATGGGTATCGTTTTCGAGGTTTTTGGGGGTACAGATTTCAAAATTGGCGTCCATTTTGAAATTAAAGATGGCGGACGTCACTTTTTTGAAAAAGTCGTCATGGGTATCGTTTCCGAGGTTTTTGGGGGTACAGATTTCAAAATTGGTGTCCATTTTGAAATTAAAGATGGCGGACGTCACTTTTTTGAAAAAGTCGTCATGGGTATCGTTTCCGAGGTTTTTGGGGGTACAGATTTCAAAATTGGCGTCCATTTTGAAATTAAAGATGGCGGACGTCACTTTTTTGAAAAAGTCGTCATGGGTATCGTTTCCGAGGTTTTTGGGGGTACAGATTTCATAATTGGCGTCCATTTTGAAATTAAAGATGGAAGACGTCACTTTTTTGAAAAAGTCGCCATGGGTATCTTTTCCGAGGTTTTTGGGGGTACAGATTTCAAAATTGGCGTCCATTTTGAAATTAAAGATGGCGGACGTCACTTTTTTGAAAAAGTCGTCATGGGTATCGTTTCCGAGGTTTTTGGGGGTACAGATTTCAAAATTGGCGTCCATTTTGAAATTAAAGATGGCGGACGTCACTTTTTTGAAAAAGTCGTCATGGGTATCGTTTTCAAGGTTTTTGGGGGAGTAGATTTCGAAAATGGCGTACATTTTGAAATAAAAGATGGCGGACGTCACTTTTTTGAAAAAGTCTTCATGGGTATCGTTTCCGAGGTTTTTGGGGGTACAGATTTCATAATTGGCGTCCATTTTGAAATTAAAGATGGAAGACGTCACTTTTAAGAAAAAGTCGCCATGGGTATCGTTTCCGAGGTTTTTGGGGGTACAGATTTCAAAATTGGCGTCCATTTTGAAATTAAAGATGGCGGACGTCACTTTTTTGAAAAAGTCGTCATTGGTATCGTTTCCGAGGTTTTTGGGGGTACAGATTTCAAAATTGGCGTCCATTTTAAATATGGCGGACGTCACTTTTTTGAAAAAGTCGTCATGGGTATCGTTTCCGAGGTTTTTGTGGGTACAGATTTCAAAATTGGCGTCCATTTTGAAATTAAAGATGGCGGACGTCACTTTTTTGAAAAAGTCGTCATGGGTATCGTTTCCGAGGTTTTTGGGGGTACAGATTTCAAAATTGGCGTCCATTTTGAAATTAAAGATGGCGGACGTCACTTTTTTGAAAAAGTCGTCATGGGTATCGTTTTCAAGGTTTTTGGGGGAGTAGATTTCGAAAATGGCGTACATTTTGAAATAAAAGATGGCGGACGTCACTTTTTTGAAAAAGTCTTCATGGGTATCGTTTCCGAGGTTTTTGGGGGTACAGATTTCTAGTATTTTGGGGCGGTGCGCGGGCCGCATGCGGCCCGCGATTATTTTTTTATGTAGACTCTACATTGGTGACGACTTTACACCCCCAAAAACCTCGAAAACGATACCCATGACGACTTTTTCAAAAAAGTGACGTCCGCCATCTTTAATTTCAGAATGGACGCCAATTTTGAAATCTGTACCACCAAAAACCTCGGAAACGATACCCATGACGACTTTTTCAAAAAAGTGACGTCCGCCATCTTTAATTTCAAAATGGACGCCAATTTTGAAATCTGTACCCCCAAAAACCTCGGAAAAGATACCCATGGCGACTTTTTCAAAAAAGTGGCGTCTTCCATCTTTAATTTCAAAATGGACGCCAATTATGAAATCTGTACCCCCAAAAACCTCGGAAACGATACCCATGACGACTTTTTCAAAACAGTGACGTCCGCCATCTTTAATTTCAAAATGGACGCCAATTTTGAAATCTGTACCCCCCAAAAACCTCGGAAAAGATACCCATGGCGACTTTTTCAAAAAAGTGGCGTCTTCCATCTTTAATTTCAAAATGGACGCCAATTATGAAATCTGTACCCCCAAAAACCTCGGAAACGATACCCATGACGACTTTTTCAAAACAGTGACGTCCGCCATCTTTAATTTCATAATTGGCGTCCATTTTGAAATTAAAGATGGAAGACGCCACTTTTTTGAAAAAGTCGCCATGGGTATCTTTTCCGAGGTTTTTGGGGGTACAGATTTCAAAATTGGCGTCCATTTTGAAATTAAAGATGGCGGACGTCACTTTTTTGAAAAAGTCGTCATGGGTATCGTTTCCGAGGTTTTTGGTGGTACAGATTTCAAAATTGGCGTCCATTCTGAAATTAAAGATGGCGGACGTCACTTTTTTGAAAAAGTCGTCATGGGTATCGTTTCCGAGGTTTTTGTGGGTACAGATTTCAAAATTGGCGTCCATTTTGAAATTAAAGATGGCGGACGTCACTTTTTTGAAAAAGTCGTCATGGGTATCGTTTCCGAGGTTTTTGGGGGTACAGATTTCAAAATTGGCGTCCATTTTGAAATTAAAGATGGCGGACGTCACTTTTTTGAAAAAGTCGTCATGGGTATCGTTTTCGAGGTTTGTGGGGGGTACAGATTTCAAAATTGGCGTCCATTTTGAAATTAAAGATGGCGGACGTCACTTTTTTGAAAAAGTCGTCATGGGTATCGTTTCCGAGGTTTTTGGGGGTACAGATTTCAAAATTGGCGTCCATTTTGAAATTAAAGATGGCGGACGTCACTTTTTTGAAAAAGTCGTCATGGGTATCGTTTTCAAGGTTTTTGGGGGAGTAGATTTCGAAAATGGCGTACATTTTGAAATAAAAGATGGCGGACGTCACTTTTTTGAAAAAGTCTTCATGGGTATCGTTTCCGAGGTTTTTGGGGGTACAGATTTCATAATTGGCGTCCATTTTGAAATTAAAGATGGAAGACGTCACTTTTTTTAAAAAGTCGCCATGGGTATCGTTTCCGAGGTTTTTTGGGGGTGTAAAGTCGTCACCAATGTAGAGTCTACATAAAAAAATAATCGCGGGCCGCATGCGGCCCGCGCACCGCCCCAAAATACTAGTTATTATACTATATAAAGCTAAATTACCACTGACTCACTGACTCACTGACTCACTGACTGACTGACATAGAGAAACCTAAAGGGTATAAGGAGGTGTGTGGGGGGAAAAGTGAATATAGGGTCGTGTTAGGGGTGGTTCACAACCCCTGGGAAAAATCCGAAATTGGAAGAAAGTCGTACCCTGATGGTGAGATGCCCTCGTATCTCGAAAACGGTAAACAATTTTGCCAAAGCACTTGAACTAAAAATTGAAGAAACCCTGGGACCTCTTTGGAGAATTGAAAAAAAAGATGGCCCCCGAACAAAAAAACATGGCCGCCATACAAAATTGGATCTTCAATAGCTCGGGAACGGTACAACTTGGATGGGGAGTGTTTGACCAAATGTCATAGGGAATCGGGAGAGCTACCTGGTGGGGTCGATGAAAATTCAAGATGGCGGATTCAAGATGGCGGCCAAATTTCAAAATGGTCCGAGGGGGTTGAATTTTTGCATCCGGGGGTTTTCGAGGTCCCTTATTTCATTGGTGAAAAAAAAAAATTTGTTTTTTAAATATGGCCGCCATACATTGATCTTTTTTCATCTGTAGTTTCCATACATTGCATTTTTACTTATTTAGATGGTTGTTGATGGCCCATGGTTAGCCCTTGGATGTTCAGGAGAACGGCCCACATATTTTCGCGCCATATGCTTCAAGTAGAAGAGTCAAAAGTGGAAACACTATTTTGAACCTTACAGTCATAGAAATAGATATATGAATAGATACTAAAAAGAAGATTGAGGGAGAGTTTTCTCTTTTAGAAAATGGCGTCCATTTTGAAATAAAAAAATGGCGGACTTCAAGTTTTTGAAAAAGTCGTCATGGGTATCGTTTTCGAGGTTTTTGGGGGAGTAGATTTCGAAAATGGCGTCCATTTTGAAATTAAAGATGGCGGACGTCACTTTTTTGAAAAAGTCGTGATGGGTATAGTTTTCGAGGTTTTTGGGGGAGTAGATTTCGAAAATGGCGTCAATTTTGAAATAAAAAATGGCGGACTTCAAGTTTTTGAAAAAGTCGTCATGGGTATAGTTTTCGGGGTTTTTGGGGGTGAATATTTCAAAAATGGCATCCATCTTGAAGTTTAAGATGGCGGACGTCACTTTTTTGAAAAAGGCGTCATGGGTATCGTTTCCGAGGTTTTTGGGGGTACAGATTTCAAAATTGGCGTCCATTTTGAAATTATAGATGGCGGACGTCACTTTTTTGAAAAAGTCGTCATGGGTATCGTTTTCGAGGTTTTTGGGGGTACAGATTTCAAAATTGGCGTCCATTTTGAAATTAAAGATGGCGGACGTCACTTTTTTGAAAAAGTCGTCATGGGTATCGTTTTCGAGGTTTTTGGGGGTACAGATTTCAAAATTGGCGTCCATTTTGAAATTAAAGATGGCGGACGTCACTTTTTTGAAAAAGTCGTCATGGGTATCGTTTCCGAGGTTTTTGGGGGTACAGATTTCAAAATTGGCGTCCATTTTGAAATTAAAGATGGCGGACGTCACTTTTTTGAAAAAGTCGTCATGGGTATCGTTTCCGAGGTTTTTGGGGGTACAGATTTCAAAATTGGCGTCCATTTTGAAATTAAAGATGGCGGACGTCACTTTTTTGAAAAAGTCGTCATGGGTATCGTTTCCGAGTTTTTGGGGGTACAGATTTCATAATTGGCGTCCATTTTGAAACTAAAGATGGCGGACGTCACTTTTTTGAAAAAGTCGTCATGGGTATCGTTTCCGAGGTTTTTGGGGGTACAGATTTCAAAATTGGCGTCCATTTTGAAATTAAAGATGGCGGACGTCACTTTTTTGAAAAAGTCGTCATGGGTATCGTTTTCAAGGTTTTTGGGGGAGTAGATTTCGAAAATGGCGTACATTTTGAAATAAAAGATGGCGGACGTCACTTTTTTGAAAAAGTCGTCATGGGTATCGTTTTCGAGGTTTTTGGGGGTACAGATTTCAAAATTGGCGTCCATTTTGAAATTAAAGATGGCGGACGTCACTTTTTTGAAAAAGTCGTCATGGGTATCGTTTCCGAGGTTTTTGGGGGTACAGATTTCAAAATTGGTGTCCATTTTGAAATTAAAGATGGCGGACGTCACTTTTTTGAAAAAGTCGTCATGGGTATCGTTTCCGAGGTTTTTGGGGGTACAGATTTCAAAATTGGCGTCCATTTTGAAATTAAAGATGGCGGACGTCACTTTTTTGAAAAAGTCGTCATGGGTATCGTTTCCGAGGTTTTTGGGGGTACAGATTTCATAATTGGCGTCCATTTTGAAATTAAAGATGGAAGACGTCACTTTTTTGAAAAAGTCGCCATGGGTATCTTTTCCGAGGTTTTTGGGGGTACAGATTTCAAAATTGGCGTCCATTTTGAAATTAAAGATGGCGGACGTCACTTTTTTGAAAAAGTCGTCATGGGTATCGTTTCCGAGGTTTTTGGGGGTACAGATTTCAAAATTGGCGTCCATTTTGAAATTAAAGATGGCGGACGTCACTTTTTTGAAAAAGTCGTCATGGGTATCGTTTTCAAGGTTTTTGGGGGAGTAGATTTCGAAAATGGCGTACATTTTGAAATAAAAGATGGCGGACGTCACTTTTTTGAAAAAGTCTTCATGGGTATCGTTTCCGAGGTTTTTGGGGGTACAGATTTCATAATTGGCGTCCATTTTGAAATTAAAGATGGAAGACGTCACTTTTTTGAAAAAGTCGCCATGGGTATCGTTTCCGAGGTTTTTAGGGGTACAGATTTCAAAATTGGCGTCCATTTTGAAATTAAAGATGGCGGACGTCACTTTTTTGAAAAAGTCGTCATTGGTATCGTTTCCGAGGTTTTTGGGGTTACAGATTTCAAAATTGGCGTCCATTTTAAATATGGCGGACGTCACTTTTTTGAAAAAGTCGTCATGGGTATCGTTTCCGAGGTTTTTGTGGGTACAGATTTCAAAATTGGCGTCCATTTTGAAATTAAAGATGGCGGACGTCACTTTTTTGAAAAAGTCGTCATGGGTATCGTTTCCGAGGTTTTTGGGGGTACAGATTTCAAAATTGGCGTCCATTTTGAAATTAAAGATAGCGGACGTCACTGTTTTGAAAAAGTCGTCATGGGTATCGTTTCCGAGGTTTTTGGGGGTACAGATTTCATAATTGGCGTCCATTTTGAAATTAAAGATGGAAGACGCCACTTTTTTTAAAAAGTCGCCATGGGTATCTTTTCCGAGGTTTTTGGGGGTACAGATTTCAAAATTGGCGTCCATTTTGAAATTAAAGATGGCGGACGTCACTTTTTTGAAAAAGTCGTCATGGGTATCGTTTCCGAGGTTTTTGGTGGTACAGATTTCAAAATTGGCGTCCATTCTGAAATTAAAGATGGCGGACGTCACTTTTTTGAAAAAGTCGTCATGGGTATCGTTTTCGAGGTTTTTGGGGGTGTAAAGTCGTCACCAATGTAGAGTCTACATAAAAAAATAATCGCGGGCCGCATGCGGCCCGCGCACCGCCCCAAAATACTAGTTATTATACTATATAAAGCTTAATTACCACTGACTGACTGACTGACTCACTGACATAGAGAAACCTAAAGGGTATAAGGAGGTGTGTGGGGGAAAAAGTGAATATAGGGTCATGTTGGGGGTGGTTCACAACCTCTGGGAAAAATCCGAAATTGGAAGAAAGTCGTACCCTGATGGTGAGATGCCCTCGTATCTCGAAAACGGTAAACAATTTTCGTAAAGCACTTGAACTAAAAATTGATAAAACCCTGGGACCTCTTTAGAGAATTGAAAAAAAAGATGGCCCCCGAACAAAAAAACATGGCCGCCATACATAATTGGATCTTCAATAGCTCGGGAACGGTACAACTTGGATGAAGAGTGTTTGACCAAATGTCATAGGGAATCGAGAGAGCTACCTGGTGGGGTCGATGAAAATTCAAGATGGCGGTTTTTTTTTTTTTTTACTTTCGCCATACATTGGTTCGAAAGTAGTTTTGATGAAACTATTAGAAATGACAAAATTTTTTTTTTTTCAAAATAACAAAAGAGTGCCTCGCGGGCCGCTTGCGGCCCGCGCACCGCCCCAAAATACTAGTTATTATACTATATAAAGCTTAATTACCACTGACTGACTGACTGACTGACATAGAGAAACCTAAAGGGTATAAGGAGGTATGTAGGGGGAAAAGTGAATATAGGGTCATGTTGGGGGTGGTTCACAACCTCTGGGAAAAATCCGAAATTGGAAGAAAGTCGTACCCTGATGGTGAGATGCCCTCGTATCTCGAAAACGGTAAATAATTTTCCTAAAGTACATGAACTAAAAATTGAAGAAACCCTGGGACCTCTTTGGAGAATTGAAAAAAAAGATGGCTTCCGAAGAAAAAAAGATGGCCGCCATACAAAATTGGATCTTCAATAGCTCGGGAACGGTACAACTTGAATGAAGAGTGTTTGACCAAATGTCATAGGGAATCGAGAGAGCTACCTGGTGGGGTCGATGAAAATTCAAGATGGCGGTTTTTTTTTTTTACTTTCGCCATACATTTGAAATGACAAAATTTTTTTTTTTCAAAATAACAAAAGAGTGCCTCGCGGGCCGCTTGCGGCCCGCGCACCGCCCCAAAATACTAGTTATTATTATACTATATAAAGCTAAATTACCACTGACTGACTCACTGACTCACTCACTGACATAGAGAAACCTAAAGGGTATAAGGAGGTGTGTGGGGGGAAAAGTGAATATAGGGTCATGTTGGGGGTGGTTCACAACCCCTGGGAAAAATCCGAAATTGGAAGAAAGTCGTACCCTGATGGTGAGATGCCCTCGTATCTCGAAAACGGTAAATAGTTTTCCCAAAGTACTTGAACTAAAAATTGAAGAAACCCTGGGACCTCTTTGGAGAATTGAAAAAAAAGATGGCTTCCGAACAAAAAAACATGGCCGCCATACAAAATTGGATCTTCAATAGCTCGGGAACGGTACAACTTGGATGCTGAGTGTTTGACCAAATGTCATAGGGAATCGAGAGAGCTACCTGGTGGGGTCGATGAAAATTCAAGATGGCGGATTTTTTTTTTTTTACTTTCGCCATACATTGGTTCGAAAGTAGTTTTGAGGAAACTATTAGAAATGACAAAAAAAGATTTTAATGAAAAAAAAAAAGAGTGCCTCGCGGGCCGCTTGCGGCCCGCGCACCGCCCCAAAATACTAGTTATACTATATAAAGCTAAATTACCACTGACTGACTGACTGACTCACTGACTCACTGACATAGAGAAACCTAAAGGGTATAAGGGGGTGTTTGGGGGGAAAAGTGAATATAGGGTCATGTTGGGGGTGGTTCACAACCTCTGGGAAAAATCCGAAATTGGAAGAAAGTCGTACCCTGATGGTGAGATGCCCTCGAATCTCAAAAACGGTTAACATTTTTGGGAATGCACTTGAACTAAAAATTGAAGAAACCCTGGGACCTCTTTGGAGAATTGAAAAAAAAGATGGCCCCCGAACAAAAAAACATGGCCGCCATACAAAATTGGATCTTCAATAGCTCGGGAACGGTACAACTTGGATGTGGAGTGTTTGACCAAATGTCATAGGGAATCGAAAGAGCTACCTGGTGGGGTCGATGAAAATTCAAGATGGCGGATTTTTTTTTTTTTTTACTTTCGCCATACATTGGTTCGAAAGTAGTTTTGATGAAACTATTAGAAATGACAAAAATTTTTTTTAAATTAAAAAAAAAAAGAATGCCTCGCGGGCCGCTTGCGGCCCGCGCACCGCCCCAAAATACTAGTTATACTATATAAAGCTTAATTACCACTGACTGACTGACTGACTGACTCACTGACATAGAGAAACCTAAAGGGTATAAGGAGGTGTGTGGGGGGAAAAGTGAATATAGGGTCATGTTGGGGGTGGTTCACAACCTCTGGGAAAAATCTGAAATTGGAAAAAAGTCGTACCCTGATGGTGAGATGCCCTCGTATCTCGAAAACGGTAAACAATTTTGCCAAAGCACTTGAACTAAAAATTGAAGAAACCCTGGGACCTCTTTGGAGAATTGAAAAAAAAGATGGCCCCCGAACAAAAAAACATGGCCGCCATACAATATTGGATCTTCAATAGCTCGGGAACGGTACAACTTGGATGAAGAGTGTTTGACCAAATGTCATAGGGAATCGAGAGAGCTACCTGGTGGGGTCGATGAAAATTCAAGATGGCGGATTTTTTTTTTTTTTTTACTTTCGCCATACATTGGTTCGAAAGTAGTTTTGATGAAACTATTAGAAATGACATTTTTTTTTTTTTTTTTCAAAATAACAAAAGAGTGCCTCGCGGGCCGCTTGCGGCCCGCGCACCGCCCCAAAATACTAGTTATACTATATAAAGCTAAATTACCACTGACTGACTGACTGACTCACTGACATAGAGAAACCTAAAGGGTATAAGGAGGTGTGTGGGGGAAAAAGTGAATATAGGGTCATGTTGGGGGTGGTTTACAACCTCTGGGAAAAATCCGAAATTGGAAGAAAGTCGTACCCTGATGGTGAGATGCCCTCGTATCTCGAAAACGGTAAACAATTTTGCCAAAGCACCTGAACTAAAAATTGATAAAACCCTGGGACCTCTTTGGAGAATTGAAAAAAAAGATGGCCCCCGAACAAAAAAACATGGCCGCCATACAAAATTGGTACTTCAATAGCTCGGGAACGGTACAACTTGGATGAAGAGTGTTTGACCAAATGTCATAGGGAATCGAGAGAGCTACCTGGTGGGGTCGATGAAAATTCAAGATGGCGGATTTTTTTTTTTTTACTTTCGCCATACATTGGTTCGAAAGTAGTTTTGATGAAACTATTAGAAATGACAAATTTTTTTTTTTTTTTTTTCAAAATAACAAAAGAGTGCCTCGCGGGCCGCTTGCGGCCCGCGCACCGCCCCAAAATACTAGTTATTATACTATATAAAGCTAAATTACCACTGACTGACTCACTGACTCACTCACTGACATAGAGAAACCTAAAGGGTATAAGGAGGTGTGTGGGGGAAAAAGTGAATATAGGGTCGTGTTGGGGGTGGTTCACAACCTCTGGGAAAAATCCGAAATTGGAAGAAAGTCGTACCCTGATGGTGAGATGCCCTCGTATCTCGAAAACGGTAAATAATTTACCTAAAGTACTTGAACTAAAAATTGAAGAAACCTTAGGACCTCTTTGGAGAATTGAAAAAAAAGATGGCTTCCGAACAAAAAAACATGGCCGCCATACAAAATTGGATCTTCAATAGCTCGGGAACGGTACAACTTGGATGGGGAGTGTTTGACCAAATGTCATAGGGAATCGAGAGAGCTACCTGGTGGGGTCGATGAAAATTCAAGATGGCGGATTTTTTTTTTTTTTTACTTTCGCCATACATTGGTTCGAAAGTAGTTTTGAGGAAACTATTAGAAATGACTAAAACTTTTTTTTTTACAATATTTAAAAAAAATGCCTCGCGGGCCGCTTGCGGCCCGCGCACCGCCCCAAAATACTAGTTATTATACTATATAAAGCTAAATTACCACTGACTGACTCACTGACTCACTCACTGACATAGAGAAACCTAAAGGGTATAAGGAGGTGTGTGGGGGGAAAAGTGAATATAGGGTCGTGTTGGGGGTGGTTCACAACCCCTGGGAAAAATCCGAAATTGGAAGAAAGTCGTACCCTGATGGTGAGATGCCCTCGTATCTCAAAAACTGTGAACATTTTTGCCAAACCACTTGAACTAAAAATTGAAGAAACCCTGGGACCTTTTAGGAGAATTGAAAAAAAAGATGGCTTCCGAACAAAAAAAAATGGCCGCCATACAAAATTGGATCTTCAATAGCTCGGGAACGGTACAACTTGGATGTGGAGTGTTTGGCCAAATGTCATAGGGAATCGAGAGAGCTACCTGGTGGGGTCGATGAAAATTCAAGATGGCGGATTTTTTTTTTTTTACTTTCGCCATACATTGGTTCGAAAGTAGTTTTGATGAAACTATTAGAAATGACAAAAATTTTTTTTTTTACAAAATATTTTAGGAATGCCTCGCGGGCCGCTTGCGGCCCGCGCACCGCCCCAAAATACTAGTTATTTTATACTATATAAAGCTAAATTACCACTGACTCACTGACTCACTGACTGACTGACATAGAGAAACCTAAAGGGTATAAGGAGGTGTGTGGGGGGAAAAGTGAATATAGGGTCGTGTTGGGGGTGGTTCACAACCCCTGGGAAAAATCCGAAATTGGAAGAAAGTCGTACCCTGATGGTGAGATGCCCTCGTATCTCGAAAACGGTAAACAATTTTGCCAAAGCACTTGAACTAAAAATTGAAGAAACCCTGGGACCTCTTTGGAGAATTGAAAAAAAAGATGGCCCCCGAACAAAAAAACATGGCCGCCATACAAAATTGGATCTTCAATAGCTCGGGAACGGTACAACTTGGATGTGGAGTGTTTGACCAAATGTCATAGGGAATCGGGAGAGCTACCTGGTGGGGTCGATGAAAATTCAAGATGGCGGTTTTTTTTTTTTTTTTAACTTTCGCCATACATTGGTTCGAAAGTAGTTTTGATGAAACTATTAGAAATGACAAAAAATTTTTTTTTACAATATTTAAAAAGAATGCCTCGCGGGCCGCTTGCGGCCCGCGCACCGCCCCAAAATACTAGTTATTTTATACTATATAAAGCTAAATTACCACTGACTCACTGACTGACTCACTGACATAGAGAAACCTAAAGGGTATAAGGGGGTGTGTGGGGGAAAAAGTGAATATAGGGTCGTGTTGGGGGTGGTTCACAACCCCTGGGAAAAATCCGAAATTGGAAGAAAGTCGTACCCTGATGGTGAGATGCCCTCGTATCTCGAAAACGGTAAACAATTTTGCCAAAGCACTTGAACTAAAAATTGATAAAACCCTGGGACCTCTTTAGAGAATTGAAAAAAAAGATGGCCCCCGAACAAAAAAACATGGCCGCCATACAAAATTGGATCTTCAATAGCTCGGGAACGGTACAACTTGGATGAAGAGTGTTTGACCAAATGTCATAGGGAATCGAGAGAGCTACCTGGTGGGGTCGATGAAAATTCAAGATGGCGGATTTTTTTTTTTTTTACTTTCGCCATACATTGGTTCGAAAGTAGTTTTGATGAAACTATTAGAAATGACAAAATTTTTTTTTTTTTCAAAATAACAAAAGAGTGCCTCGCGGGCCGCTTGCGGCCCGCGCACCGCCCCAAAATACTAGTTATTATACTATATAAAGCTAAATTACCACTGACTGACTCACTGACTCACTGACTGACATAGAGAAACCTAAAGGGTATAAGGAGGTGTGTGGGGGGAAAAGTGAATATAGGGTCGTGTTGGGGGTGGTTCACAACCCCTGGGAAAAATCCGAAATTGGAAGAAAGTCGTACCCTGATGGTGAGATGCCCTCGTATCTCGAAAACGGTAAACAATTTTCATAAAGCACTTGAACTAAAAATTGAAGAAACCCTGGGACCTCTTTGGAGAATTGAAAAAAAAGATGGCTTCCGAACAAAAAAAAATGGCCGCCATACAAAATTGAAATGTTAATATCTCGGAACCGGTACAACTTGGATGGGGAGTGTTTGACCAAATGTCATAGGGAATCGGGAGAGCTACCTGGTGGGGTCGATGAAAATTCAAGATGGCGGATTCAAGATGGCGGCCAAATTTCAAAATGGTCCGAGGGGGCTGATTTTTTGCATCCGGGGGTTTTCGAGGTCCCTTATTTCATTGGTGAAAAAAAAATTAGGAAAAGTTTTTTTTTAAATATGGCCGCCATACATTGGTATTTTTTCATCTGTAGTTTCCATACATTGCATTTTTACTTATTTAGATGGTTGTTGATGGCCCCTGGTTAGCCCTTGGATGTTCAGGAGAACGGCCCACATATTTTCGCGCCATATGCTTCAAGTAGAAGAGTCAAAAGTGGAAACACTATTTTGAACCTTACAGTCATAGAAATAGATATATGAATAGAACTAACTAACTAACTAAACTAACTATACTAAGAAGAAGATTGAGGGAGAGTTTTCTCTTTTAGAAAATGGCGTCCATTTTGAAATAAAAAAATGGCGGACTTCAAGTTTTTGATAAAGTCGTCATGGGTACCGTTTTCGAGGTTTTTGGGGGTACAGATTTCAAAATTGGCGTCCATTTTGAAATTAAAGATGGCGGACGTCACTTTTTTGAAAAAGTCGTCATGGGTATCGTTTCCGAGGTTTTTGGGGGTACAGATTTCAAAATTGGCGTCCATTTTGAAATTAAAGATGGCGGACGTCACTTTTTTGAAAAAGTCGTCATGGGTATCGTTTCCGAGGTTTTTGGGGGTACAGATTTCAAAATTGGCGTCCATTTTGAAATTAAAGATGGCGGACGTCACTTTTTTGAAAAAGTCGTCATGGGTATCGTTTCCGAGGTTTTTGGGGGTACAGATTTCAAAATTGGCGTCCATTTTGAAATTAAAGATGGCGGACGTCACTTTTTTGAAAAAGTCGTCTTGGGTATCGTTTTCGAGTTTTTTGGGGGAGTAGATTTCGAAAATGGCGTCCATTTTGAAATTAAAGATGGCGGACGACACTTTTTTGAAAAAGTCATCATGGGTATCGTTTTCGTGGTTTTTGGGGGAGTAGATTTCGAAAATGGAGTCCATTTTGAAATTAAAGATGGCGGACGTCACTTTTTTGAAAAAGTCGTCATGGGTATCGTTTTCGAGCTTTTTGGGGGAGTAGATTTCGAAAATGGCGTCCATTTTAAAATTAAAGATGGCGGACGACACTTTTTTGAAAAAGTCATCATGGGTATCGTTTTCGTGGTTTTTGGGGGAGTAGATTTCGAAAATGGAGTCCATTTTAAATTTAAAGATGGCGGACGTAACTTTTTTGAAAAAGTCGTCATGGGTATCGTTTTCGAGGTTTTTGGGGGTACAGATTTCGAAAATGGCGTCCATTTTGAAATTAAAGATGGCGGACGACACTTTTTTGATAAAGTCGTCATGGGTATCGTTTTCGAGGTTTTTGGGGGTACAGATTTCAAAATTGGCGTCCATTTTGAAATTAAAGATGGCGGTCGTGACTTTTTTGAAAAAGTCGTCATGGGTATCGTTTTCGAGGTTTTTGGGGGTACAGATTTCAAAATTGGCGTCCATTTTGAAATTAAAGATGGCGGTCGTGACTTTTTTGAAAAAGTCGTCATGGGTATCGTTTTCGAGGTTTTTGGGGGAGTAGTCCATTTTGAAATTAAAGATGGCGGACGTCACTTTATTAAAAAAAAAGGCATGGTTCACGAAATATTGAGTTCAACTTTGGTACTTTTATAAAAAAAAAAAAAAATGGCTTTCATACAATTTAATTAATTAGGTGAATTATTATTATTTGGTTGTGTTGCATAGATACAATAAATAAAAATATATACAGATGATCTTAAAATTTTACAGATACTTCGGTGTGTGGAAAAAACGTTTCCCAGTGTTGTCTTTAAAAATTCATCTAGCTTTGAAAACAACTCAAGCTGTAAGTAATTATAGCCGCCTCAGTCTAATACAACATATGCAGGACGCATAACATTGCTGAAGTGCCTACTAGATATGTTTCTTGACAATTTTAATATTGATACTGCTGGTGCAGGGGGCAAAGTCAGATCAATCAATAAGAAAGACAAAATCTAATAGACAACTATACTTTTACTCGGACAGCCAATGTCATTTGCGTCTCTTCCAATCAATTTATAAAAGCCTAGGCTCAATACCTAAGCAGCCCCTGAATGGTCTAAAGAGACCTAATGGGAGCCTCCCCATTTATTTGATTTCAATTTTACTATTTTGAAGTGGATATAAAACTAAATATTCTATGAAAATGTCAAGCATCTACCTGTTACAATTATTAATATAGAGCGGTTGTATGGGAGCCCCCCTTAAATATTTATTTTCTTTTTAGTAAGTATTTGTTGTTATAGCGGCAACAGAAATACATCAAATGTGAAAATTTCAGCTGCCTAGCTATCATGGTTCATGAAAAACAGACGGACATTGAAGTCTTAGTAATAGGGTACCGTTTTTCCCTTTTGGTACGGAACCATAAAAATTGATTAGTGGCAACAGAAATACTTCATCTGTGAAAATTTCAACGTTCTAGCTTTCACAGTTCTTAAGATACAGCCTGGTGACAGACAGACAGACAGACAGCGAAGTCGTACGGCCATTCTAAATAATTTACTTACAGATCACAAATTGCATTTGCAAAATATATTATAATAATAATGTATGCTGAATATTTTTTAGATTCAAACATTAAAGAAGAGATCCGAAACAGAAAGGGAATATATATATATGTCACCGGTTTATTGTAAGAACGGTTTGTTTACAAACTCTCGAGTTAAATTATAAACTAACGATAGATTGTGAACGGACACAACAATGTACAATTTAACGCTTTACATTTTCGTTAGTTTGTAAACAAACAGTGTTCAAACGTGAAATTGTGAACTTGTGTGTAACGAAACTCGAAGTGGACAATGATTGGTTCAACGCATCATCCCTTTTACGGCCACTCCTCCTCCGCCGGGTGCAGCCATCCATTGTCCTTTTAACGGTGTAAAGAGTCAATACTGAGTGCGCCATTATTCAATTTTAAAAAGATATCTCAAGATCAATATAAGTAAAAAAATCAGACTGTTTTCGACTCGTGATTTCTATGATCTGATGATGGAGCTGGAAAGTGGCCAAAGGAACTTCGAAATGAAACGACACTACCTCATCGAGTTAGGACTCATTTGAATCGTCTTGACGAGTAGTTTGTCTTTCAGTGGTAACTAGGGTCTGTTGATAGAGCTGAAAGGTGGTCATAGAAACTCTGTAATGAACCGACACAACCCCATCGAATTTCGACTCATTTGATTCGCTTTAGAGAGTTTTTTAATTTTAGATGGTTACCAGAGTTTGATCTAATGATGGAGATGTAAGGTGGTCAAATGAACTCAGTAAAGAAACAACGCAACCCCATCGAGTCTCGGTTCGTTTAATTCATCATGAAGAGTACTTTGGTGCTATATCACCAAAGTACTCTTCACTATAGATGATAACCAGGGTCTGATGCTGGAGGTGCAAGATGACTATAAAAACTCAGTAATCGTTTGATTTAAGCGAATTATTAGATGAATTATTTAATTTAATTTACTGAATGAATAAATATTAGCGGACACTCAAGATCGATAGTAAACAGGTGAAACATATCAAGCAAAACCCGCCTCAAACTGGACGAAAAGATAACATAATCCAAGTTAGATTGAATGGACCAGAGCAAGCCGACCTTTGCTGCTAAGAAGACGACAATCTTATTGGACAATTTTACCAATAAACCACCTAAGGCTGTTGCCAGGTCTGAGATGGTAGTTTGGCGAGCTAAAATAAAAATAAAACATTCGAAGTTTGTCCGTAAGTAGACAGCTATGATTGAAGTAAATTGTAGTATTTTTAGCGAAAACTAATAATTAATTTCGATTTTCACATGGTAAAAAAAAACATATAGCGTACTTTCTGTTGACCTAGAATTATGATTGGCAATAAAGACCGTCTTATAAATTGGTACACTTACCTATTGTAACGTTTCTAGTTGCCCTACAACCTAAATATAGGGAGGTAATAAGAACAAACTCGAAGGTTAACAAAAGTAAATTAGCAAAACAGAAAAGGTTAAAAACTACATAAAAAACCCACAAAACAAAAAAAATATCCACGTGCGGAGACGGCTTACTTTCCACTCGCACTTGTCCGGTATATTTTGCCACTAGTTTCAATACTATGTGAAACATAACCAAACATAAATAATAATATGGTATTGTACTGAGACTCCAAAATAACTGCAACTAGATTGGGTCTTTCCGTAAAATAACCCCGGAGAGCACAGATGTGCATGTCTTTTTGTTTGTCGAGAATTTTGAAGATCCGCAGGACAATAGCCCAACGGTCATTTTACAAGTCACTTTCATTTTTAGGGTCATGCATTACTATGTAGTAACAACTGTCAACATACTTTACCTTCTACTCAAATAATCCATTTTAGCTAGTGTATAATACACTATAAAATTCTATATAATAGAATATAATTCTATAGAGCAAACAACAAATGCTGTATAATTAACCATTGTACTCGTATCATTGAAATTTTGGGGAAATTTGTTCCCTATGTGCCAGCCTTGGATCCGTGAGCCGCCTTCGAGTCTGCATCTTAGTTTCGGAATAAAAAAAGGAAAACAACATTAATTTTAATTTGTCAATAGGTAGTACATTTTGGTTAAAGGTTGGATAATTTGTATATTAGTTTGATCTAACTAAAAATAATTTCGTACGTTTTAATCCTCACTTTCATCTGAGATTTTATTGTAAACATAATTATTTTTCGCTAAAAACAGTACGATCGACTTCAATCTTCAATCAAGACTTACGTACAATATTCGGACAGTTCGATCAAACCGTTGTAAGTACTATTGATTTTTTAGAAACCAATTTTAGTAACATGTATATGGGTGTGGGAATAAATTTAGGGTACACCTATTCAATAAAAAAAAATCATCATGCGTGATCATACATAAAAAATATACAGGATAATAAGAGCTATCTTTACACCGTTAAAAGAACAATGGATGGCTGCACCCGGTGGAGGAGGAGTGGCCGTAAAAGGGATGATGCGTTGAACCAATCATTGTCCACTTCGAGTTTCGTTACACACAAGTTCACAATTTCACGTTTGAACACTGTTTGTTTACAAACTAACGAAAATGTAAAGCGTTAAATTGTACATCGTCGTGTCCGTTCACAATCTATCGATAGTTTATAATTTAACTCGAGAGTTTGTAAACAAACCGTTCTTACAATAAACCGGTGACATATATACATTCTATAAATGTCAAAGAAGTGTGCAATGCAGACTTGCTATGTCGTATGTTACTTGCTATATTGTAGCTCAATGGCCAGGATCTGCTTATGACGCTACATTCATTGCTTTAAGGTATTCTTTTAACTTTTATTTACCTATACCATCATTAATTTAATATTCGAAATTTGAAATGAGTTTGGAAACTGGTGGTTAAGTACTTAGCCCAACATCATCAAATAAAAAACGTTATAATGATGCACATGTGTTAACAAGAAATCCTATAGAAAGATGATGTAAAATCAATATATGGATTTCTTTAAAAAAAGAAACTGTGTATATAGACGAGTAAAGATAAAAATTTTAAATAAAATAAATTATTATTGTTTGTATAGATACAATAAATAAAAATATAAACAGATACATCGGTGTATGGAAAAGACATTTCCCAATGTTGTCTTTAAAAAATCATCTAGCTTTGGAAACAACTCAAGCTGTAATTATAGCCGCTATAGCCGCCTCAGTCCTACACAACATATTATGCAGGACGCATAGCATTGCTGAAGTGCCTCCAGAACTAGATATGTTTCTTGACAATTTTTAATATTGATACTGATGGTGCAGGGCAAAGTTAGATCAATCAATAAGAAAGACAAAATCTAATAGACAACTGTCCTTTTCATGTGTGAAAATTATTATGATGCTTTCAATAAACAACTTTTTCTAATTAAAAGTATTTAATTGAACTTTGAGTAATGTTTAAGTGCCTATTTTATTATACATAAATCGTTTCAATTTCACACTTCTATTTTTCAATTTCTAACTCCGCTTTAACTGTTTTTCTTGAAATAAACTGCCACAGCTAGCTCTTTTTCCATCTAATTTTTCTGAAGTTCTTCTGCTAACTTTCGCCACTTATCTGTAAAGAAATTTTAATTAGCACCTTCACAAGACTACAATAATCACCACAATCACAATAGTAACTACTATTTGTTGTTATAAAGGCAACAGAAATACATCATCTGTGAAAATTTCAACTTTTTAGCTATAATGATTCATGAGATACACCCTGGAGATAGACAGACAGATGGAGAGCGGAGTCTTAAACAAACAAACAACAACACTTTATTAGACAACCATATTACATAAAAACGGATTATAAGGACAAAAACAAAACAATAGGTCTCTAATTGGCAGCCTTATCGCTTTAAGCGATTTCTTCCAGGCGTCTTAGTAATAGGGTCCCATTTTTACCCTTTGGGTACAGAACCCTAAAATGAATTGTGGTTATAAGTCTCACTAAAACTCGAGAACGGCTGAACCTATTGGGCTAATTTTGGGCTTGAAATATTGGTGGAAGCTAAGGGAAGGTTTAAACAGTGAGAAAATATAAAAATGTTGTGAGTAATATGATAAAAACATAAATTTAATTTTCATATATAAATTGATCCTTCATGTAAAAATTGTCACTGACAGTTGACACATGGTGAGATGAAGTTCACCGGGTCAGCTATAATATTAGTATGATTGAATAATGATGAGCATTGATAGAAACAATGATTGTTAGGATTATTACAACCACGGATTTTTAAACCACTGCCTTTTCAGTAAAAGACATTGTGAAGAATTCTGCATGTATATGTCGCTAAAAGAAATTAGATAGTGTATGTGACCTGAACTAGGCCAGTGTGTTATATTTATATGTCTGAAAAATGTACAGTACCTTTAATTGTTCTGCCTGATTGCTGAAGAACGCTTTCAGGCAGTTTTTTAAGATTCTCCCACTTAAGACGTAGCTGTTCAAGGCGCCGCGTCTGTCCCACGTGAGCGCTGAACTCATCTGCAATCTCTTTCCATGCCATTCCTTTTGGTGGCGTTCGTAGCCTTAGTCGTCTTTGATGTCTTTTTTCCTGATGAAAGATATCAGCATCATGACTTGGTCCATACTTAAGGACCTGACCTTCATCTGAAAGTAAGTTAATTTCTATTATATGTAGTTTTGGCGCCAACTTGTAGTGGACAAGCGAGCAAAGATTAGCTGAATACATCAAATTATCCTCGCATCTCGTATTTCAAGATAAGTATCCTGAAAATTAATATTATTTACACATGTAGTATCGCTAATTGGCTACCGTTCTTCCACTATTGTTGAGAGTAAGTAAAATTAAATGGAATGTGTATGGTCACCCCACGTCCACCATCCTGCCTTCCCTGCCGTGTTCGTCATTCGCAGTTTAGTGCGCGAGCCGTTCACACTATATACCCCACACTAAACTTATTATATCAAAACGTAAAAATACGAAACATTTAGACCACATAAGTGACCAAATCAAAAAACTTAAAAAGTTAAAATGTGCGCGTAAGCGAAGTGATTCAATATCCTCGAGCGAAACGGACAACCAAAGCAACTACGAAGGTATGCTTGTACTTACTTACTTAGACTTACTTGTCTCAATCAACTCCTAACGATACTTAAACTATCCTGATTTGAACATCAGGGCAACAAAATGCAATCGAGCTGATCTTTGGACTGCCTCACCGCATTTTTACTCGCCTGCGGTAGTACCACCTACCCATTTTAAACCTTCTGTACAACAAAATGCACTCGAGCTGATCTTTGGACTGCCTCATCGCATTTTTAATCGCCTGCGGTACTGCCTACCTATTTCGAACCTTCTGTATAACAAAATGCACTCGAGCTGATCTTTGGACTGCCTCATCGCATTTTAATCGCCTGCGGTACTACCTACCTATTTTGAACCTTCTGTATAACAAAATGCACTCGAGCTGATCTTTGGACTGCCTCACCGCTTTTTTCAATCGCCCGCGGTAGTACCTACCTATTTTAAACCTTCTGTACAACAAAATGCACTCGAGCTGATCTTTGGACTGCCTCGCCGCTTTTTTCAATCAGCCGCGGTAGTAACTACCCATGTTGAACCTTTTGTACAATAAAATGCACTCAAGCTGATCTTTGGACTGCTTCACCGCATTTTCAATCGCCCGCGGTAGTACCTACCTATTTTAAACTTAATGCACTCGAGCTGATCTTTGGACTGCTTCACCACATTTTCAATCGCCCGCGGTAGTACCTACCTATTTTAAACTTAATGCACTCGAGCTGATCTTTGGACTGCCTCGCTGCACTTTTATTCGCCCACGGGAGCACCTATTATTTATTTATTTTTTGTACAAAAATGCACTCGAGCTGATCTTTGGACTGTCTCACCGCATTTCAGCAGTCTAACTGTAGTAGACAACATACAAAGTGCCGCAACAATGTAAACAAATGCGTTTCGAGCGGGCCTATGGGCCACCTTACCGCAATTGTTCAAAATATCTCCTGTAAAGGAATGCACTCGAGCTGCTCTCTGGACTGTCTCAACACATTCCGAGAATAATACTCGTACGATCGGATCTTCCTTTGGGTCTTTCCACCGTATATAAAATATCATCACGGCTCGACCGTGATAGTCTAAAAAACATTACCTAATTATAGTAGGAATCGCAATAAATTATTTATTGCAGACCTACCGGGGCCTTTGTCATTGTCATTATCGGGGACGACCCCATAAACCAAATTTTTTATGGACCCGAGATCCACAAAGAACGGGCTAGCCGATCACAACACATTGCATCTGCCGACCTCAGCAACAAGGCTAAAAAGAGTTCCAAAAATGGTATTTTACTCGCATCTAATGGGACTCTCTTAGATGCTCCCATTATGTCGAACACAGAAATAAAAGCCATACTAAAAGACACCGAGTTTGGATACTTGCAAAATCTTGTGCGATATTCAACATTCAGGTTCTACAACCAGACGAATGTTCAGCACGTCTGTGCTCAAAAAAGGCGTAAGACTTGCATTAAAAGTCGAAAAATTCCCGTACAGTGAAAACCTACCCGACGCACTTAAATCAGCGAAAGTCTTGTCCAAGTCGAGCGCTGAAATAATCACAGGAAACCGCGGCTCCGGCCGGTGACAACACATAGTCGGCAGCATGCCTCTCACCAGAGTCAGCATGCCAGACAATCCAAGCCGCCATCGCAGGCGCAAAAACCCAACAGCGACTACCGCTGAACATAGACGAAGTTAAACACGCAGGACGTCTATCCTTATTTTGCAACCAAACTAATCATAAATTATAAAAACATCCTGTCCTGGATATCAGGCTATGAAATTAAATTTTCAAGCATTATAACACCAGCCGCCCCACCAGCGACACCCATGTAGAACTATCACAGTTCAAAGAAGCCGTATCTGATCTCATAGATATCAGAGCAATATCAGAATGAGAACCCTGCTGTACCAATGGACCAATGTGTACCTAGCATACTTCTCGGAAAAATCCAAACGGGAAGACGCGTTTCATTCTAAACTTGAAATCTTCTAAATTGGAAGACTTACCTACTTATAGTAGTTGTAAAACTCAACTCAAATAATTCGGTTACGGCAATCCTTGATCTCAAAGACGCCTATTTTATTCTGAAAATCCATAAACGATATAGAAAATACCTATGACTTACTTTCAATAACACACTGTGTGACTAACGCACTTCCTTTTGGTTTGAACACAGCTCCCTTTGTTTTTACAAAAATAATGAAGCCAGTCATAAAACTACTACGAGTAGCGAGCGAGCTACTTATCCAGCATATACTTAGGTATATGACTTATGTCTGATATCTCAGTCATATAAACATAGAAATTACCACAAAATTGCTTCTAAGTTTATGGTTTTTAACTAATTACAGTAAAAGCGCCCTGATGCGATCTATCACGTGTAGAGAATATCTGGGCCATATAATCAATACACATACGTCTAACGAGATAGGATATCACCAGAAATACGAAAATTCACAAAACTAAAATCATGCAAAACTAGACAATTTGCACAGCTTGTCGGTCTACTGGTATCAGCTTGCCCTGCCACCGAGTACCTACGGGTGGCTCTATACAAAACAATTATAACGTTGTAAATTCCCAAATTTACACGGCCATGATAACTATGATAAAGGATGCAAATCCCTGATTCATTGCACTCGGACCTTAAGCGGTGGCTGTAAACTATCCCTCATTCAGTAAAAAGAATAAGGGATGACAATTTCACATTATAAAGCTATTTCCTGACGCCTCAAAATTGGGGTGGGTAGGGGGTACAGCCAGCCAGCGGGCATGGTCAAACGAGGAACGAAAACTTCACATTAACCAGCCCGAACATAAAGCTGCGTTTAAAACGCTAAAAATATTTGCCAGAAATCAACCGAGTTGCCAAATACATGATAATGAGAATAGATAATTCAACCGCCATTAAATCCAATTCCTCTACTTAACCAAAATAACGAAATAATTCTGGCAATGGTGCGAAAAACGAAATCTTATCGCAGCGCATCGTACGCGAAATCAGCTGAAAACACTCAGGAAGACACGGCGTCACTACGCCTCCATCCCGACATTGAACGGAAACTGAGGGGCAATGCGTTCGAAAATACTATAACCCAATTTGGGCCACCCCAAATTTACTTATTCGCTAGAAGGCAATAAGACGCAGTTGCGTTCACAATTGACGCGTCTAAAACAGTACTGTTTTAGACTATCGAGATATTTAGACTGATCAACATGGTTCTTCTGCGCATTTACTCCGTTCTCAGTAATTCTAAAACCCCTCCGAAAACGATAGCAGACCAAGCTAAATGCACTGTAGTCGTCCCGATGTGGCCTACCCTGCGCTTGGTACCCACTATTCAGATAACTTCTTATCTCTGATCTGATACTGTTCAAACCTGACGAAAAAGTCGACAACTCGCATTCCAACAAAGACAAGATTTACGACAATCTTACCGATTAAGCAGTTCGACGTATGCTTAAGACTATGGCGCGACTTCTGTTCATGAAAGAGTCGCAATGTACTCGAAACTCCAGCACTGTAATGTACAGTAATGTATTTCTTGTCTTGACCCAAGTTTTTTCAATCCGGTGTGCAATAGTCACAGAGGAGCGCTATCCTTCCTAATAGCCCCCCCTATATTGAAAGATGACAGAATAAAAATACCCTTTAAAGGAATCTTCAGGACACGACCTCCTTTACCCAAATATAACATAACCTGGGACATTTCTAATGTACTGGATCTGTTAGGGACATAGTACACTAACAAATTAATGCCCTTAGATAGGGTCACAAAGAAATGCTGCACACTGCTAAATGTAGCAACAGCTCATAAAGTCCAGACGCTACAAAAAATCCAAATTGATATTTAATTGTCGATTCCAAAATTTCCCAAATTAACATTAAGATACCAGAACTAGCTAAAACGTCAAAACTAGGCGTTAACCAGCCTACCAGCCTCCACATACAAAATCCTCAAGTATGTAAATAGAAGCATAGCAACAGGGCGATACCCGAAGTTGCTAAAAACAGGTATTGTGAGACCAATCCACAAAGGAGGCTGCGTTCGGGACTATTCTAAGTATCGTCCGATAACGATTCTCCCAGTGATAGATAAAATCATTGAAAAGTATGTCTGTAAAATTGTTCAAAATTACTACAAGAGTAATAACATACTTTGCCCACATCAGTACGGATTCCAACCAAATAAAAGCACGACACAACTGTTATCTCGCTTTACGGATGATATTAATAGCTATCTAAATGACAAAAAGCACGTACTCATAGTGTCGATTGATTATAGCAAAGCATTTGACACGCTTAGGCACGATTTGTTGGTCAAAAGAATGGATGATAGTGGTGTGCGTGGAGCCGTACTGGAATGGTGCAGGGATTATCTTGATAGTCGCAGTTATAGAGTTAAAGTGGGTGATGAGTGTAGTGACGTTGTAAATGTCACGGAGGGTACAGCCCAAGGTTCGGTATTTGGTCCTACCCACTATTTAACGTATGTAAATGACCTTGGAAACGTAATCGAGCACTGCGCTCTGTTCCAGTTTGCTGACGATACTTGCCTGATTGCCGCAGACAGAGATGTCTCAGTAGCTCTAAGAAGTCTTCAATCTGATTTCACTGCCATATGCAAGTGGTCGCACGATGCTGGCTTAGTTTTGAACGCAGAGAAAACTAAATTTATTCATGTACACTCTAGTCGTAACACTAACCCGAGTAAAGAAAGCATAAATGTGATAGCTCATAGCCATGATTGCCTGCACAACAGTAATGCTTGTAACACGACAAGTTGCCGTCATATTGAACAGGTAAACAAACTCACTTACTTGGGGTTGACAATAGATGACAGGTTCAATTGGGATAAACATATAGACAAAACGTGTTCAAAACTGCGAGCGGTTATGGCAAAGTTTTATAGCATAAAGAGTCGAGTACCATTTGGTGTCCTGCTCACTATGTATAGGGCATTGGTTGAAAGTATTATTTCGTATGGGCTAAGTAGCTATGGTCGAACTTACAAAACTTACCTCGATCAAATTTATAACCTTCAATACAGGCTTCTCAAAATGATAGTTCCTCCAATA
The DNA here is from genome assembly GCA_964007245.1 of Hypomecis atomaria. Classification (NCBI taxonomy): domain Eukaryota; kingdom Metazoa; phylum Arthropoda; class Insecta; order Lepidoptera; family Geometridae; genus Hypomecis; species Hypomecis atomaria. Next base: position 21,201,468 of record OZ023279.1, read on the forward strand.
ATTAAATCTAGATATTGCCACGATCCGTTAGGACTTTTTAAATTTTGTGGTGTATTGCCGGTACACAAAAAAGTTGAGTTATCATTACTAACTGAGCAGTATTTCCGGTCTGAAATCCAAATCCCGAAGTCTGGTGACAAAGTCACTAGAAGTGTCGCTAAAAACATGTTATCGGTTCCGAGGTTTAAAAATACGTACGGGAAAAGAACTTCTAATTATATCATTCCAATCTTAATAAATAAACTTCCAACCAATCTTAAAAGTAAGCTGAACCATAAAAATATTGCGTTTCATTTAAAACAATTTTATTTAAATCAATAATACTTAACGCAATTAACATAAAGTGGAGCATCCTATATATCATATTGTACATACGGCGATGAGCGTGTTCGCTGCAATAGCTGGCTAGGTAAACACTTCACGTTGAATAAAACAGGTTCTGTTCTGTACCTACGATCTACCACAGCTATTATGAGTGAACGCGCACACCGCACTTATATTTTATTATAGTTTCTTTTTTTCCTTGATGTTCAGATATGTTGAGAATTAATAGAAAATTAAGACATTGTGTTAAATTATCTAATGATGAGAACCTATTGTCAAGACAAACCAAATCTTGGTTTTTAGACAATATTTAATGTAATCACTATTGTTTTAAGTATTTGAATAAATAAAAAAAAAAAAAAAAAAAAAAAAATGTCCAGCTCCAACTCTAATACTATACATAAATCGAACAGCTACTCTTCGCAAAATTCAACAATCCTTTCATTGATTTCAAGAAACCTCGCAACACAATATAGTAACCACTCAAACTATTAGCCGTTGGATCAAATTGACACTTAAAAGACTTGAGGTATCGATATCAATACATTCACGGCTCACGCCTCGACGGCTAAAGCCCACCAACTGGGTGTCAACATCGATGTCATAAGAAAGACGGCAGGGTGGAGTGGCTCCTCAGCCACGTTTGTACTATAGTACAATCATTTCGAATAACGAACAAACTACACCAGCCAGAGCAGTATTTGGTCGTGATTAACCAAATAAGTACACCTAAACTAAACCTAAGCATTAGAATTAAAAAAAAATAATGCTAAGATACCTATACCTAGTATAGGTAAATCAAAACATTATGCGACTTCCTACTAATTATAGATTCTTATAACTAAGAATGAAACCCGAGCGGCAGCTACAGCCGTACAATAAACAGTGGGCAGAATGTACTATGAAACAGTCTGTCTCTTCATACCTACTAACGATGACTACGGTGATATTACCGAAAATAACTCTCAACCTCTACATGTGTAAATAATATTAATTTTCAGGATACTTATCTTGAAATACGAGATGCGAGGATAATTGATGATTAAACGAACGTAGTGACGTTCTATCAAAATTATCCGAAGCATCTCGTATGAAAAGATAAGTATCAATCACCCGCCCTTCCCGCATAGGCCTAGCCATGTTGCCCGAACAAATCTTCGGCAATATCCCAAAATGAATACTATACTCCGAACTAAATGACGAACACGGCAGGGAAGGCAGGATGGTGGACGTGGGGTGACCATACACATTCCATTTAATTTTACTTACTCTCAACAATAGTGGAAGAACGGTAGCCAATTAGCGATACTACATGTGTAAATAATATTAATTTTCAGGATACTTATCTTTTCATACGAGATGCTTCGGATAATTTTGATAGAACGTCACTACGTTCGTTTAATCATCAATTATTTATGAATAGCAGACATCGATACTTACAGCTGAACTTTGTTGATCCATCGCTTTAAAATACATGTGTTGTGAGGTATGTACTGATATCAAATGTAGAGAACTACAATGTTTTTGTTTTATTTACACGCGCGTCAATCGACATTCAAATGTAAGAACAACATCAGTGTTGCCATTTTATAAATGGAAAAAATGCTAGACTTCGGCGGCGATAATGCTAAAAATGTGCTAGATCACACTTTATTTTGCTAATAAAAATGTCAAATGCCAACTCTTGTTTAAATGAATAAAAAATTATATTAATTGCAAGTAGGTAGTGTAATTAAAACCTTAAATTTAAAAAAAAATTAAAGTATAAAGTGGGCCTTGCTTTAGCAGTTTTGTCCACAATTGACGACGAAAAACAAAAAAAAAAAAAGAATAAGGATGAAGCCTTGGTTGAAAGAACGATCGATTCTCAGCCATTCAAACTTATTGGAGTTATTGGACTTCAATGGTCACAGATAATTTCGCCGTTCGAAGATCTGGTCCTCGGACGACATATTGCACTCTCGTATACGTGTGCATTCGCTGCCTGTCACAGCGCAATTTTCCTTGGTTGGATGTAAACAGCCAGCTACATGAATGTAAACCGCGCGTTCCAACCGTGGCGCGTGGTTGGAAACACGCGCCCGTAGACCAAGGACGATGATTTTTTCGTGCCAACAGGTTTAAAAATATTCCAAATTTAGCATCAAAAATGCCAAAACGGCAACACTGAACAACATAGCAAGCAATCAGTATGACCATTTTGAAAACCATTTAAACTACTAAACGTAATCCACTTATCTCAGAAAAGGAAAGGAAGTCTCCAGGCCAGCTAAGATGAGCAACATTGAAATTAAATTTCGATTTTTATGCTATTTCGGGCTATATCGTCACAAGAAGAAGAATCAAATGTTAAACTGGTAATTTAAGCGTGCGGTTGAAATAATAGAATTCTTTATAAGATAAATAACATTGAATTGATCCGAGTAGGTACCTAATGATAATATTACGACATAATCTGATATCTTAATATTTCGTATTCGCATAATATTTGTAAAGAACATTCAAATTAAGCTGGATAACATCGTTTGGATGGAGACCACTGACCAACAAACGTAGCGCAGGACGTCCACCGACTAGGTAAACTAATAACGATATCATAAAAATCAAAGAAACGCGTTGAATACAAGTCATTTCGAACCAACCTAATTGGATATTTATAGGGGAGGCCGACGTTCTACAGTGGACGTTTTACTGATGATAAATGGAATATTATTATTTTAACTTCTTCTCAAATCTGACGTCATCCAACGACTGAAAATGACGATAAAGTTCATTCTTTTATTTTAATTTTAAGAAAATATTTGTTCACTATTTTATTTCTGCGTATTTCGGCCTCAAAAACAATGACAAAAAAATACTCGCGAAGAAATGTCAAAATTCGACAAATATCGCTTGCACATGTTAGAGGTTGTCGACAATAGTGCTACAGCCAATAAACACTAACGACAAGTCTTCATTTCGTTACGTAGTTATGTTAAAGTCACATGAAATCTCGAAATATTGCTTTATTGTAAAAATATTGAGAAAAAATTCTTTAAATCGTAGTCGCATGATTGCCCCGCTGAACACAATCCTAAGGTAAGGTCTTAGCGAAATCTTTGATTTCACTGAATGTACCAAAACTTCCTCTAAAATGTAATTTTAGGGGGGTCTCAGCTTGAGAATTACGTTTAATATGAATTCTACTGATTTATCAAACACTACAACCGAAAATCAAAAAGCATTAATTAAAGCACTACTAAAATTTACATCAAAAACCTACTAAAACAGTAGGCAATCTACTGAAAAAGGTCACACTGAACAACAAACAAAACGTCAACGGTGCGTTTGGTTTTTGTTAGTGTATTAAAATTTTAAACTTAACAGGGTCTGTCTAATTATTAAAATAACAAAATAATTATTATATTGTATACGATGCCAAAATTACGTTTTCTCATAGATTTATTTAATATGGAAACAAGATATATAACATATAGTAAGCTAGATCTTAAAAAGAATTAATTTATAAAATTTTAAAATCATGACGTCTTAAGGCCGCGGACGAAAACTGAAACGTTTCGGAGGGCTCATGAAAGTTGAGACATTGAAAAAAAAAAGAAAGAAAAAAGAATTGAAATTACATACTCAGTCGGCCATTAAAAAATTTTATGTTACAGTTTCGTAAGTTTTTGTGATTTTTTTCTAATTAAATAAAGTTTTAGATGTAATTTTAAATTAATTTTAAATTAATGTTTCAGAACTCGGGCTTCAGAAGTTCAAGAAATAGAAAAGTAAGTTCCTATAATATAATTTACACTATTTCGTTGTGATTTAAAGAAAGCGTCGGTCGCTTCGCGTACAAAGACAAATTTTAAGTTGTAGTTTATTAAAAGATAATTTCGTTCGAACCAGTGTAAAACATTTTAAAAGTTAAACAGTTCCTACCTATTGAATCCACATTAGCTTTAGTGTGTTTGTGTATGCAATTCATCTCGGCAAAGAGAACCAACGTAAAAAGTTAGCGTCGGTCGCCATTCTTTTGTTTTTTAAAATAAATTATTGAATCCACAAATTTCATACAAAACGCTCTATCAGTCGCAAAGTTATATCGTATTTTGTGTTAGTGTGATACAATACAAGCTAATTTCAATACAAATTTCGTCAAAATCACACCAGTCTTCTTAAAATCCATGGGGAACATTCCTCCATATATAGGTACATCGTTTTCTTTTTACAAAAAGTAAGTAGATTATTATTCATTTAAAATGTTTAAATTTCAGATGAAGAGAGCGTCCGTTGAAGGTACATCACCGTCTCCAAGCAAAGCGGCAAAAGAAGAGGATTCAGCTCCAATTTGCGTCGCTTTTGGTAAGTTTATTATTTCCAATCAGATACTGAGAGAAATATGTAACCTACCTAACGATTGAACCCATTACATTTTTCGCTAAGTGTAGAGTGCCTGGTGTTGAAATCTCTTATTGAATCTTTTTTTTAATTATTAAATTAGTGTAATGAGGTACCGAAATGAATGTAGATTTGCAAATGGATGGGTATGAATTCGCAATTCGTAATTTTTGTGTTTCTTATTAATGAAAATTATTTTTATAAAATAGTAACCTACTTTGTGTCATCGAATTCGGGTCCGGGTTCGATTCCCGGCCGGAATAGATATTTCAATGATGAGTTTGAATACCTATTTTCAGGTCTGAGTGTTATTTATTTATAAATGTCTAAGTGTCTTTATTTCCATAGAACATTTCTAATCAATAAGCATCCTTTTAGGGGGCTTATTCTGTACATCAAAAGTAACAACTTTTCTTCTGCGGTCTTTTGTCAGAACTCAAGAACTCTTTTGTTTTCATGAATGATATACTTACAAAGAAGTGGGTGTTTTAAGCTTTGCCTATTATATTATTGTATTTAGGTATTTACCAACTTATACGCCACCGACTGCTTTGATATTTCTATTTATCCTACCCATCTAAAGCTTGCTTGGAAGAAAACGCTTTAAAGTGTCACTATTAATCTTATCAGATAGAGCCATCCTTGTACTGCCGAAAGACTTTTATTCTGTTTTTGGTGTGAAATTAAAATGTATTGTTATTAGTGAACAGTAGCTATGAATATATTAATACTGCTAGGTATCTAACTAATAATTTGCTCAAATGATTAGTGCCTATTTTTAACGAGTCAAATTAATGACCATAAACCTTTTTCGTGACATACTTTAATTTAATTAATTTTTAAATGCCATTAAAAACATACAAACAGACATAAAATGTACTCAATTTTATAATATAATAATAACTAACAAAACTAAATAACTAACTGCGCCCCGTGGTGTTACCCGTGATTTAAATTCATGATGAAATATTTCACTTTTTACCTAACTGCGCAGAAGGAGGGTTATATTCATCAAAAGTGTATGTATGTGGTTTCTTTTATAAGGCCTACACTACAGCCCAAATGGCTTGATGGATTTCGACAAGTGAGATATCATTTGAATCGTCTTAATAGTAGAAATGACATAGGGTACCACATTTTGCAGTCGGGTTTATTTTTTCTTTTAATAATGTTACTTGTTGTGGTAAAAATTAACCTATGTGTTAATCTAGGATATCAGTTACTTCCATACCAATTTACAAAACCAAAATCTTTCGATTTTATAATATTACTAACTGTAACCCACGATTTCATTCGCGTTTACTAAGAAAAGAGTATCCAAAAACCTGTATCGTGAAATACTGAAATATGTTTTTAACGACTTTTTGAAGTTACCAGAAATTTTAATGGAAGGACAAAATTGAAAATATTAATGAAACATAATTATTATGCATTCACTAATGATTGAATAGAATATTGAATAACATGTATACTTAATTGATGAATAATTTGCTATTGGATGTAATGTTAAGTTTGTTTTGATTGATTTGTTATTTGATATAATGTGTTTTATTATTTATTGTGGCATTCAATCTATACTCTTTGACATTATAATTATAATCATGAATTTCATATACAATGTACATGACATTGAAGTATTCTGTATGTATAAAATATATTATTGCTATTTGTATTTAAAATTTGACTTGTAACAGTGGTGTTATCAATAAATGACTATGACTACTGTTCCCAATTATCAAATTTCATCAAGATTAGTACAGCCGTTTAGACGTGTAAAACCTACAAATAGATAAGACAGACAGAGTTACTTTCGATTTTTAATAAGTAATAAAAAAAAACCATCAAAGTTTGGATTACATACATGCCAATTAAGATTTAAATTCTTATCACGTGATTATCTTTCACATAAATTGTACGACATGGTTGTACAGGGTTATTAAGAAATATTGTGCTTAGCCGAAAAGAGGTCATTGTACTATTATTGCAATAACTTTTACTATGTCAACCCTAAAATTAAGAAAAAATAACAGCTGTTTCATAAATTTCCATACCTTAGGGTCAGTTCATATGTGTCAGTGAAATAACAGTTCCAACATCAGGGCTCCCTTTCCAAATCGTAAGATATTAGTTTGATTACTGTCACTCCTGTGACTTTTACTTTTGAAAACCGTAACTTAGGGTCAATTCACACATGTCAGGGAAATCACAGTTAAAAAAGTTACGTTTTATAAATCACTGTTTAACTTATACGGGATCATAATTTTCCATAATCAAACTTTTTCAAATATGTGATACATTATTTTATTTTATTGATATAAAACTGCTAAATGGTTTTTAATATTTTGAATACATATAAAATGAGGTGGTAGGAATATTTGTAAGGTCATACATTTTGTTTTAGGTGAAACAGACCAAGGCGACACAAAATATAAAGGTAATGGTAGGCAATGTACTGCCATGGCTGCTGTAGCCCTCGTGTATAGTGCCATTGAAAACAAACGATCCACCATTTCAGAATTTGATTTCGATTGGGTTCTGCAAACCGGTGATGATTTATATATAGAACTAGAACGGAATCTTGATGTTAGTGTTACAAACAGATACTTATGTGCCGATGAAATACCTCCTGAAATAAATATCGGAGAAAAAATTGTTAAGGTTGAGCGCAGCTGGGCACATCAAGCCTATTATCCAGATAAAAAGGCACAATACCCGTACAATGACAAAATAGTAGAACTTAAAAATGCGTTAAATTCGGAAGTTTTTAATAGCGATTGGAACGACAATACAGATGGTTGTGTATTTACAGGCGCGGGTTACTCCGTATCGTTCTGGCGTTACACGCGTCGTAATAATAATACAAACGAAACGAATGTAAAATATTATATTTTCAACAGCCACGGGGTTGATGATAAAAACAAAACGTGCTCGAACGGTGTAGCAAGGGTTTTCGAATTCAATTCACTCAAATCATTAGCTCGCGCTCTCTTACTGTTCAAAATGGACCACAGAGCTTATGATATAAATAAATTTCGCGTAGTAAACACAACGGAAAATAATCTGTCGCGTCCTGCTACACCAACTCCGGATTGTACTCAACCGTTAAACGAAGAAGTACATTCATCACCACACCCTTCTGGTGTGGTAAAAAATAATATCGACTCTGATCCTGATCGTACCCAATGTAGTAGGAGTTCAGTTTCTTCGGTTGAAATACTGGGTTCTCGCAGTATTATATCTGGGCTGATGTTAAGTAACAATGTCCTCTCGCCATTTGTCGTTCCAACGCAACCGGATATGAGCCAAGGTAGCACGATATCTGGCTCAATTTTAAACACACCCTCAACTTCTGCTCAATCGTATGCAGCAGTAGTTAAAATAAATTCAAAAAAACCCATTACTACCACAAGCAACATAAAAGTCGCGCAAATACAAACAAATAAACCGTTCACGACTAAAAAACCAGTGGAAGTAATTAATAGAGTAGATGATTTAAAACTATCATATTTAAAACCAGTTGTCGTTCTCAACCAATTAGAATCATCGGAAAATAATCAAACAAAAACAGCTGTAAAAAGAGGCCGACCCATTAAAAATAAAGGCGGACGCAAAAAGACCAAAGAAAATGCACAACAGGATGCGGTAAAAAAATATATCGAAAAAAATCCACAAAAGCATCGCGATGCTGTAAAAAAATACACTTCAAAAAAACCAGAAGTACATCGCGAAGCCGTGAAAAAATACACTTCAGAAAAACCAGAAGTAAATCGCGAAGCCGTGAAAAAATACACTTCAGAAAAACCAGAAGTACATCGCGAAGCCGTGAAAAAATACACTTCAGAAAAACCAGAAGTAAATCGCGAAGCCGTGAAAAAATACACTTCAGAAAAACCAGAAGTACATCGCGATGCCGTGAAAAAATTTACGTCACAACATCCTGAAGTGCATCGGGAAGCCGTAAAAAAATATGATAACAATAACCCGCAAGTAAACCAAAAATCAACTGCGCGCTATAATCAAACGAGTCGGAATGTGGACGTTCCGTTACGTAGGTCGCTAAATTTAATAGGTGAAAAACGGGATGACGAATTAAACTCTGTAAAGTTATTCGCGTTAAAAAAACCATCACTGAAATCGTCCGACACAAAAATATGTCAACATTGCCAAACGCGACTTTTCGACGAAGAAACGACTAGAAAACAGTGGTGCTGTGGATCCGGGGCCAATAATATCCAAACGTTTGCACCATTGACGGCAGCTTTTTACAAGCATGACAAATTCATAGATAGACCCCGCGCTTATAATAATTTATTTGCCTTTTCGGCTTTGGGTGTTTCGCACGGTTTCCACCAGCCGGAAGGTTTATCGTTTATAAAAATACAAGGCCGAACATATCACCGCGTATTCGATTTGTCGTACGCTCAATCGACAAACAATATCGGTTTATATATAAACGATGCATTTGAACGAGAAAATTTAGCACGCAATAATAAATTAGATGTACAGGTAACGAGATCAATTAGAGGCTTTTTGTTAGAAGTAAATCCTTTTATAAATTGCTTTGAAACATTAAATTCACATGCTTCCAAAGAGGCATTCATAGTTTTTAAACATATTTCGCAAACTACCCAAGGTAACATGCTGAAAGACTATCCAGTTGGGAATGAAGTCGCAGCAATAATATCGACAGAGCGCGAAGAGTACGTATCCAAGTGCATTGCTATCTGGAAAGTTGGTGAGAGCAAACCTCACACTGTTGACATCATGCACCCGTTGTATGAAAGTTTTCAGTATCCACTTTTATATCCAGAAGGTAATGCAGGATGGACTCCGGGGAAACTCGACAAAAACGACAAAAAGCTTACTCAGGCCAAGTATGTCAGATGTCTTTTACTTTCTGAAGATAGATTCAGTCTTTTAAATAGACTCTCAGAAGAGTGGTTAGTCGATATGTTCAGTCGAATAATAGAAGAACGTCTAAAATATATACTTAACATGCAGACGAATCGTAATGAATTAAGAACCGCACCACTCCACGAACTGTTAAACGACGAGACCATTGCGGGAGAAGGTGTTGTACCGGGACGTATCTACTTACCGAATACTTTTACAGGGGGCCCGAGATATATGAAACTAAAATATTTAGATTGCATTGCATTAGTCAATAGATTGGGACCTCCTTCCTATTTCGTTACATTTACATGTAATCCTAATTGGCCTGAAATCAAACAATCCATACCTGAAGGCCAACGCCCCAATCCACTAATTTGTGCGAGAGTGTTCAATTTTGCGTTTGCTCGCATTATTACGAGACTTGCGTTCCGGCGCATGGTTCGGAACGATAGAATATTTAACGTATGTAATAGAATTTCAAAAAAGAGGACTGCCTCATGCCCATATTTGCTTTAGAGTACAAGGGGGAGGTCCAGTAGAGAATATAGACATAGATAAAGTATGCCGTGCCGACATACCCGACGATTTGGAAGCGGAAGGCAGATTACGTAAAGCTGTCCTAAATCATATGATTCATGGACCATGTGGGCAAGAGAGAGATAACCTGCCATGCTACGACAAAGAAAAACAAAAATGTAGCAAACGTTTCCCTAAACTCGAAACTGACGTTACCTTCTGTGACAACAAAGGTTTCATTCATTTGCGTCGAAATTCCAACAACGAAGGTGTTATCAGATTCCGCAATAGAGAAATAAAAGTAAACGATTCGTGGGTCGTCCCGTACAACGCCAGTTTGCTTTTGAAATACGATGCTCATATTAACGTTGAAATTTCCTCACACCGTAGCGTCGTAAAGTATCTATTTAAATACATGACGAAAGGCCCTGATGAAGCGTGCGTTGCCGTTGTTGAAGGAGAACAACCGAATGAAATCGAGGACTACGTAACGAAGCGGTACATAGGGTCAAGCGACGCGGCTTGGCGAATATTAGAGTTCGATGTCACTTCTCGCGAACCAAACGTTAAACAATTAACCGTTCATTTGGAAAATCAACAAACCGTGTATTTCAAACCGGGTCACGAAACCGATGTAAATAGAGAATCATCAGATCTGTTAACATATTTTAATCGGCCACAGGGCGAACAATATGACACGTTAAAATACGCCGACTTTTATGAAAAATATATCGTCCACACAAAACGTCCAAATACAAAAGTCGCGATTTTTGAAACCACAAACGGCAAATTTATAACCGAACGACAGAGAGGTCAAATGGTGGCGCGTTTGTTCTGGGTCGCGCCTAACAGAGGTGAACAATTTTACCTTAGAATATTGTTAAATTATTTTGCGTGTCGGGGTTACACTGATCTTTTGAATCTCGGTGGCTCAGATTGTACCACTTTCCAAGAAGCAGCCAAAGCTGTAGGTCTCGCGAACGACGAAGTCGAGTACGAAAGAGCTATGCAGGAAGCTTCAACTTTTTTCACCGGCCACCGCCTGCGCAGGTTTTTCGTACTGTTGGCTGTTAACGGTGCCCCAGTCGCATCGCTGTGGGACACATTTAAAAATCAACTCTGTGAGGACATTTTGCACAGGACGCCAAATGAATTCGAAAACGCATACAACTTGTGCCTCACACTAATAAATAGAATGTTGCGTAAACATGGGTCTTCGCTCGCATCATTGGGACTTCCGGAAGTCCAGGATAATTCTACTGAATTAGCCAGAGAACGCGTCGAATATAATGTAGAACAACAAATAACTGTTGTCGATGAGTGGTTACCCAGGCTCTCATCGGAACAGCGTTCTGTATTCGATTACATCGATCGTCTTTGCGTAGATCAGGAATTCCGCGAAAATAATCCGTGCGCTATTTTTGTAGACGGTCCCGCAGGTACAGGTAAAACAACGTTACTAAATACAATAACGGCTCACGTTCGCGGTAACTTGAAATCCGTAGTAATTTGCACGGCCTCATCAGCGATCGCTGCACAAAACTTGGAAAATGCTTTTACCGCGCATTCAATGTTTAAATTTCCGTTAGATGTCGTAGACGACAGCGGTTACTGGAATATTACGAATAGAACTCAACGCGCCGAGTTAATATTCCACGCGATGGTAATAATATATGACGAGGCGCCAATGGCACACAAGTATCTAATACATATGTTAGATCGATCACTGCGCGACCTCATGAAGTCTGATAAAATCTTTGGTGGTAAAATAATAATATTTGCGGGTGATTTTCGTCAAATACCTCCAGTAGTAGTTAACGCTAAAACCGATTCAGACATTCTAAACAGTTCACTAAAGAAATCCCCGCTTTGGCAAAATTTTAAAAAATTCTCATTAGTAACATCGCAGAGATGTAGAGACGATCCAGAGTATGCAGAGTTTTTGTTAAAATTAGGTTCAAACGAATTGCCGACCGTCCCTCTGCACGTCGGTAGAAATATTCAAAGGATCGTCTCATTAGATTTAGTAGAACACGTGACCGAGTTAAACGAATTGATCGACTTTGTTTTCTCGTACGCTATAATCGATGAGCCCGACGTTTGCGCACTCAGAGCAATTTTATGCACCCGGAATGATGCAGTTCGCGAAATAAATTCAATAATTTTAGATCGCGTGTCAGGGGAAATGCTCCATTTTTATGCGAGTGACAAAATCGAAAACGACGATGCGGACAAACTGTACCTGGGACTCGACGCGTTAAATCGACTGCAACCTGAAGGCGTACCGGAATTCGATTTAAAACTAAAAGTAGGATGCGTGTGTATGATCACCAGAAATTTATGTTTTGCAGACGGCTTAGTCAACGGCACTAAAGTGATTGTAACAGCAACGTCACCGCGATTAATAACAGTACGCAAGAGAGGTTGCTATGAAAACATTCCGTACCTAATTCCGCGTATTTTGTTTAAAGCGCCAATCGAACGTAAAAGTCCGTACGAAATGAGTCGTCGCCAGTTTCCCCTTCAGGTATGCTACGCGATGACCATTCATAAAAGCCAGGGACAAACGATTAGCCGCGTGGGGGTAGATTTGCGGTCGGACGTATTTAGCCACGGACAATTGTACGTGGCATTAGGTCGCGTACAAGAAAAAGAATCAATTAAAATACTTGTGCATAAAAATCGCGTAATAAATAACTTACCCTGTGCAAATAATAAAATTATACAAGAATTAATCATGTAAATAAAAAAATGGTTCTGCTTGGAAAGCTATAAAGTAAAACTGTTGACCTCTCTATATTTTAGTAAGGTATTTCATTTGTATATAGTTAAAAATCAATAAAATCATGGAGCCACAGCAGTATTTGCTTATATTTATACTATACATACACAACGCTTACTGATGAGTATATTACCGATTCATTTATATAGGAGGTTATTATTTTTTTATTGTCGTTTAACTGATACGTAGTTTTATCAGACTGTATGTAAGCTTATTTATGGAATGTAAAGCTTCTATTTAAAGTTTGATAAACTTGTGTAAAACAAAGGAATAACATTCGCACAGACAAACATTGTGGGAAATGGATAAAAACGAGACGGAAAATGTTTGTAGCTTTGTTTGCTTCGATTGAACGACATACGAGAAATGATGATTGATATGCGGTAAGGGTGTGTCGATGCTGTTGTGAAGGTAAGAAATCGTCAAGCAGTCGATTTCATGTGGATGAGGTAGCCTAGAGGTATGGTTTCGTTCCCAATTTGTAGTGATGAAAGCGTAATGTAACTTGGTCAATGAGTCGGATGAGAAGAGAGTAGAGATGGAGATGACCCGAAGGCGAAATTGTTGGACCGAACAGCGCAGCAGAAGAAGTAGGGCAAAGTTCGCACGGTAGTGACCGAGTGGATCTACATATGGGACATTCACGAGTGCATGAAACAGAGAGAAAGAATAAGGAAGAGAGAGAGTGAGAAAAGGGCAGAGAGAGAAAGGAGTGTGTAAAAGAGAGAGAAAGAAAGGTAACGAACAATGAGAAAGTATGAGATGAAAGTGAAATGTGTGACAGTGAAGTATGCCAAAAAGAAGTTATCATAAGCATACATCTCTTACATACATAAATATTCAAACTTTCTTACATGCTTCTCAAACATGCCTTTTGACATTATTGTAAAATGTATGATTGACCACAACCTTAACTTAAATTTATCAAAGACAGCAACAAAGCAATTTAGACCCCACCAAAAAACCCCTCTTGACATTAATTTCTCCTGTAATAATAATTTCAAATGTGTTGACGCAGCTACTTTATTTAATATTGATACCCACGTTAATTGAAAAAGGCCGATGACGGCCTTACACCAGTCTTCTGGTACTCGACCACTCCTCCAGAAGTTCAAAAGGCGGTACAGCTGACCGGCTACCACACCCTGTTCAGCTTTCAGCATCTCGACCGAAATCCTGTCATACTCTACAGCCTTGCCCAATTTCATACATTTTAACACTTCCATAAATCCTTCCATAATAATGATAAGATGATGATGACGATGATGAATTCCTCCTCTTTCCCCATTTCAGTAAAGTGATGAATACTTTACTAAAACTTTAAGTGGAATTTTGTAGAAAATACGAAAAGTTATATTTCACAATGTTTGTATCATAACAAATATTTTTTTAAATTTAAAATCATTATTATTTACATTAAAATCCGTATTTATCATTACTATGCATAGACAGACTTAACTCGGCCAATATATCTTGTATAATGTAGTATATGGAATGAAAATGAATTAATCGTTCAGCCATTTATAGCAAGAATACCGAAAAAGGACTATTGCTTATTTATTTTGTAAATAAGTATATAGTCCGAATCGGTACCCTATTGCCTGCTGGTATTTATTGATAATACGTAACACTCCTCGATTGCTTCACGCAATCGACGGAAGCTGTGCGATTTTATCAATATTACCACCCAACTTGGCTTAACGAACAATTTTCAATTTCATTACATAAATTGCAGTATATTGTAATTTGCAGAAAGATAAAAAGAGTATTGCGTCGAACTGTATAGACTGGAACAGACAACAGATAGTCTGACGTCATCACAAAACTCATTGAAAGTGTTAGAAGACAACCTTTTACAGTATTATATTAAATTCTAATTTTATCTATTAATCTGATTATTCTGATAATGTAGTTATTTTCTAAACCATTTAATTTACAAAGTAGCAATTTAACACCATTATTGTCTACACTATAACCCGTATTTATCATTACTATGCATAAACAGACTTCACTTGGACAATGTATTTTGTATATGTAATGAAAATTAATTGATCGTTCAGCCATTTATAGCAAGAATACCGAAAAAGGACTATTGCTTATTTATTTTGTAAATAAGTATATAGTCCGAATCGGTACCCTATTGCCTGCTGGTATTTATTGATAATACGTAACACTCCTCGATTGCTCCACGCAATCGACGGAAGCTGTGCGATTTTATCAATATTACCACCCAACTTGGCTTAACGAACAATTTTCAATTTCATTACATAAATTGCAGTATATTATAATTTGCAGAAAGATAGAAAGAGTATTGCGCCGAACTGTATAGACTGAAACAGACAACAGATAGACGTAATCACAAAACACATTGAAAGTGTTAGAAGACAACCTTTTACAGTATTATATTAAATTCTAATTTTATCTATTATTCTGATAATGTAAATGTTATCTAAACCATTTAGCAATTGATTCATCTACAATGAGAAAATATTTATTATTTATTACACATACTATATAATAAATATAACAAATTGTTACTAATTCCTGACTTCCGATTACAAAATATACATTAACTTGAAAACAATTTACTGAATCGACTTTATTAATTTATTATAATTTGGTTAAATATATTCATTCATGTTATTAACATCTTTAGTCTCGTCTGTAGCACGAGCAAGGAACGCATTCGCAGTAAACCATCAACACACTAAACGTGTTAACTAACATTATTAAACTATTTACCCATCTTATTATTTTCAGATTTGATTAAATAATATATTTAAAAAACGTAAAATAAAGTACTACTGCTTCATGCACTGTCCCTATTATGGGAAAACTACACATACATAATATGTAGTTCTGAATTAATTCGTGCCATAGATTTGTTGGTGCCGAAATGCATCACGTCTAGTGAAGAGATGTGTAGTACTAGACAAAATTTTACGTAAATACCTTTGTCTCATGTAATACATATCTGCAAATTTACATGACACTGAAAATATTTGATTGTTTTATTATCTTGATTATAATAAAATAAGTAAATGGTTTTAATGTAATAATACGTATTTTTGTTTGATTTAAATAGTACATTGTTTCAACGAATACCAAAAGACGTTATATATTGAAAAACATATCTAACAATAGCATGATTCAATATTATTACCAAAAATGTTTTTTTATTTACACAACTTGACAATATTACCTAAAAACATTTTTAAAATTCTGTAAACTGTTTTCGAGTAAGTGTATAAAAACCATTCTTTCACATGAATAATAGCTAATTTTACAAGTTTATTTCGAAAAATAAAAAACATTTTAACTACACTTTTTAGTCAGATATTACTACCAACATTGTGACGGACACCATGGGACGCATACCTACCATCTCACACCTCCAGTCATCGCTGTTTTTTTTTTTTTCAATTTTCAAAGACGGGTTTTACATAGTGTAGATAATAAAATGGTGTTAATTATGAAGAAAGTGTAAGATATTTACGTACCAACTTAGTTTTCTAAAATATATACAAAATGTAACAGAATGGTAGAAAAATACTTAAACTACGTTTACCCAAACATATTTAAAATTTACCCCTTAAGGAATCATAATCCTCAAAATGTTAGATTACAAGATAAAGCAAGCTAAAGTTTTACGTAAAATAACCCCATGTCAAGCCAAAGAACGTATCAGCTGGTAGCGGCACTTCGCCGAAAGGAAACCGCGCGTCGTCGGCGCACAGTACGAGTAGCAGCGACTTGAAAGTGATTGATGTGGTGCTTGCCGCGTGCTGGCATCCGGTCACTGACCTCGCCACCTTCATCGTTATCATTAGGGTTGTCCAAAATTAAAAAAACGAACAATTACAAAGTTAAAGTTTCATACAGCCTCATTTCTGTAGCGTGAGATATTAGTTTCATCACCATCGCACTTATGACTTTTATTTTTGAAAACCGTACATTAGGGTCTATTCACACATGCCGGGGGAAATTACAGTTTGAGCAGTGACATATTTGCTTTATCACTATCGTTCCTATAACTTTTACTTTTAAAAACCGTACCTTAGGGTCAATTCACACGTATCAGGGAAATCAATTCCAGTAGTAGGGATCTCTTTTCTGAAGCGTGAGATATTAGTTTGATTACTGTCACCCCTATGACTTTTATTTTTGAAAACCGTACCTTAGGGTCAATTCATACATACCAGGGCAATTACAAACGATCTACCATTTCAGAATTTGATTTCGATTAGATTCTGCAAACTGGTGATGATCTATACATAAAACTAGAACTAAAAATCCCCCTCAGTATCTTGAAATATTCTTATGTGTCAATGAAATACCTACTGAAATAAATATCGGAGAAAATGTTGTTAAGGTTGAGCGCAGCTGGACACATCAAGCCTTTTATATAGGTGATGCGACACAATACCATGACAAAATAGTAGAACTTAAAAATACATTCATGCAATTCGTAAATTTTTAATAGTGATTGGAACAACGATAAAGACGGTTGTATATTTACAGGCGCGTATTACTCCGTATCATTTTGGCGTTACAAGCGTCGTAATAATAATACCAACGAAACTAATGTAAAATATTACATTTTCAACAGCCACGAAATTAATGAAAAAAATAAAACGTGCTCAAACGGTGTAGCAAGGATTTTCGAATTAAATACACTTAAATCATTAACTCGTGCTCTCTTAATGTTCCAAATTGAACACCAAACCCTTTATGATATAAATAAATTTAGCATAGTCAACACAACAAAAAATAATCTGTCACGTCCTGCTACACCAACTCCGGATTGTACTCAACCGTTAAACGAAGAAGTACATTCATCACCACACCCTTCTGGTGTGGTAAAAAATAATATTGACTCTGATCGTGATCGTACCCAATGTAGTAGGAGTTCAGTTTCTTCGGTTGAAATACTGGGTTCTCTCAGTATTATATCTGGGCTGATGTTAAGTGACAATGTCCTCTCCCCGTTTGTCGTTCCAATGCAATCGGATATGAGCCAAGATAGCACGCTATCTGGCTCAATTTTAAATGAAATCAAATTGACACCCTCAACTTCTGTTCTACTCGTATGCAGCAGTATTTACAATACTACAAAAAGCATATATGAAAAGCA
Organism: Hypomecis atomaria; assembly: GCA_964007245.1. Lineage (NCBI taxonomy): Eukaryota > Metazoa > Arthropoda > Insecta > Lepidoptera > Geometridae > Hypomecis > Hypomecis atomaria. The sequence continues at coordinate 21,219,500 of OZ023279.1, forward strand.
TGTAAGAAATGTTTGAATGTTTATGTATGTAAGAGATGTATGCTTATGATAACTTCTTTCTGGCATACTTCACTGTCACACATTTCACTTTCATCTCATACTTTCTCATTGTTCGTCACCTTTCTTTCTCTCTCTTTTACACACTCCTTTCTCTATCTGCCCTTTTCTCACTCTCTCTCTTCCTTATTCTTTCTCTCTGTTTCATGCACTCGTGAATGTCCCATATGTAGATCCACTCGGTCACTACCGTGCAAACTTTGCCCTACTTCTTCTGCTGCGCTGTTCGGTCCAACAATTTCGCCTTCGGGTCATCTCCATCTCTACTCCCTTCTCATCCGACTCATTGACCAAGTCACACTACGCTTTCTTCGCTACACATTGGGTTCTACCATCCTCAGGTTACCGCATCCACGTGAGAATATCGACTGTTAACGACTTCTTGCCCAATCACGGCAGATATCGCCACTCATACCTTATATCCATCGTCAACTCGTCATATCGTTCAATCTTAACAAATACTGCTCTGCATTTTTCGTCTTGTTTGTATCTATTTATCCACCGTTTTCTTGATGTTTGTTTTGTTGGTTAGAATGTCTATTCCTTACTGATTTACATTCTTTATTTACTTTATTAGAAATGCTTTACTCCATTAACAACCTTACATTATTTGCTAAAACTGCTATATAAATGAATTATGTAATATATCTCATTACCACATTACTTGACATACATTTTTTAAACACTACGCTTACAGTGGTATTCAAAAACAATACTCAATCATGAATCTCTATTAGAAACTATTTTTATGCATGGTAAAACCAGTTTTAAATTGAGATTCAGAACTGAATGTCGTTTTAGTATGCGAGCCTAACAACATTAATTTAAACCAAACAAAAAATCATTATCAATCATTACACTAATCATTCTAATAACTACATAGATAATATAATATGATTATATTGCCTATGTAGTTGGCGTGGAATAGGCCTCCTGGGGAAACCACGATAAAAAAAACGAACCTAGAGCTGAACCTCATGAATATTTCGTAATTGATTAATCTAATGTCAATTACAAATAATCTAAGGTGGTTTGGAAGACTGCTCGTGCATAATCTTAAAATACAATTAACGTAGATTCGATTGTACCTAACGAAACCAAATTGTACGAAACCAAATCAAAATATTTGATAATCTTCTTTCGACCATTGAATGTAAATACATAGTATAAAAAATGAGAAAAGACATCTTTTTAATAAAACATTAAGTGACTTTCTGTAATTTTACAGCAAAAACCCTGCAAATGAATGCCTGCTTTAATCTCCTGCTTGTCATCACATCTCGCCGCCGACGCCGACCGCCGAGCTGAACATGCAATATCCTCGCAACTGTTCTAATAGAAAAGGTACCTATACAATCTCCAGAAGAAACTGCATGTTTCACATGTTCAGAGCGATTCAGTTCGTTTTTATAAAAACTGCCAGCACTTAAAACGCTCTTTATAAAATACTAGACGACCAGCCCCGGCTTCGCACAGGTGTATTATACATATAAACCTTCCTCTTGAATCACTCTATCCATTAAAAAAAAACCGCATCAAAATCCGTTGCGTAGTTTTAAAGATTTAAGCAAACAGACAAACAAACAGACAAAAATAGCGACTTTATTTTATACTATGTAAGGATATACAATCATATTATGCTATATGTTCAAATGCTACAAATGGTTAGTAACTAAATTGCCCCCAAATACTTAGTATGAATTTTGTTGATTGTGAAAAAACTTTTTTCGTTTGCAACTATAATATTAAATGTACTATGAAATCAAACGAAAACGACAAAAAAACATTATACAGCTCTCTTTCGTTAACAGAATGTAAAAATACACTAAAACACATCTTAATATTACTTTAACAAAACAGAATTTAAAAAGTCAAATTACTACTTCTCTATGTTTTAAAGTATGTTTCTAAATATTTTATAAATAAATTTTGCAATAAAATAATGTAACTGTTTTCCTTTATTTTATTTTTCAGAAAAATGCAGCCAAGAATATTGCATCTCGCCATCGCCGGTGCCGTCTGTTACATACGTATCGAATTCATTGCGAGTTCTCCATATTCGTGGCATGGAAACAGCACAGGGAAAGTTACCAATTTAAATATCAATTTTCATATTGCATGACATGACAATTATTATATTTAATGTATCAATTTCTTGCCATGCAAACCCGGCCTATAATAGAATTGCTCCTTATCTTCCCGAGGAAGACGTAAGAATCGTCGAAGGGACTATCTCAGGAAGCACACACCATCTAACGCCTCCTTTCCGAATGGTGACCGATGACCGATATCTCACCAACAAACACATTCCCAAAGAGGGTTGGTGTCAGACAGGCGGCCAGCTGCAAAACCTAAGCCAAATCTTTGACAATAAGTATGATAACAGTGAAAACTTATTAAAATTGTGACACTGATAACGTGCTTACTGTACCAACCCCATTAAAGTAAGATAAAGGTAGAAAAAAAAAGAATATATCAATTTTTTTGTTTCATCAAATCAAAAACATAATCAATCAAATGAAAAATTAATAATGTAATTAAAAATACAATAAATAATAAAAAGTATTAAAAAATGAACCTAAATTAATTACTTCTATAAAATATTTGCATTAATAATGGTACTTTGTATTTTTACAGATGAATACCTACAATCAGTTGCACGTTGGATATCATGTCCCTATTGCTATCCGTCGGCACCAACGTTCAAACTGCATCCGAAATATACGCTATACATCCGTACTACTATATTTTAAGGTAAAAATTAATACTTCTAAAAAGATACGCCTACGTTATTAAAACGAACAATAATTTTTGATAACTATAGTCGATACTTAACTGAACCGTCAACGTTGTATTTATCATTAAAAAACGGACGAACAACGGCTTGGTATTAGTAATATTTGATCGAAGACGGGTAGAACCGCGGTAATAATCAATTAACACTGAACCATTGTCCGTTTGTTCTTTTATGATAAACACAACATTCACGCTTTATTTAAACCATCAGCTATAGTTAACTATATTGATTCCTGTATTTTGGCTCCATACATTTCAATAAAGCGCTCCTGGCGGAAACGTTAAAGAATTAAATTAAATGTATGGAATGAAATGAAAAAACTTAATGATGCCTATTCAAAACTCAATACAACTCACAAAATAACTATGAATTTAATTAATTATGCATACTTTTCGCACACAGAATGTAGAAATACACAAAAAGACACATTACAATATTCCTATATAATTTAATTTAAAAAGTAACCTTACACGGATATACTTCAATAATAATAGACAAACTAATTACTGACTAATTCTATGTAATTTTACAGAATAAAAATCCAGACCAAGAATGTCTCAATCGTCACATACATCTCGCTGCCGCCGGCGTCGTCTGTCATGTACTCCGTAGGTATCCACTTCGAACTTAGCATGAAGCCGTCGCATGTCTCTCCAATGTACGTATCTTTATATTCATAGCAATACATTTATATCCTTCGACATAGATTTTAAACTATAAACAATACTACTGGAATATAAATACAATACATATCGTACGTACTATGTATTACACTAACTACGCTCCGAAAGAAGAATGCAGAAACTGAACCTGTCAAAATATTTTTACTTTTTCAGATGATGAATGTCTTCATCGAGTTGTACGTTACGCATCGTGTCCTGCCATCCGTCGGCGCCATCGTTCGTTATGTAAATACAAAATACATTATTTTTTATATATAAACTACTAATTATTAAAAAATAAAAGTCATAACTTCTAACAAACAGCAGAATATCCACTATTAAGACAATTCAAATGCACAAGTCGAAATCCATAAGCATGTTCAAGCTGTAGACCATGCCAAAGAAACTTCATACATACACACATACTCGTACATACTCTCGAAAATCATAACACTCCTTGTGCAGTCGGATAATAAGCGGTAACGATTTGGATCACGAATCGCATAATCAAAGATCCAACCCTTAATTTCTTTACATCACCGTATGACACAATAATTATTTTTAGCAAAAAATGGCAAAACCATCTTCCATCGTGTACAATATTTCGCTAAAATTGTTTACATTACTGTTGATTTTATCAAAAACGGCTGTGCCGATTTCTGTAGAATTTAAATGGGACCACCTTGGAAGTATATTCTTTATTAAATTTCAAAATTATCGATGGACATACAAACGAATAGAGAAACTCCTCCTTTTTAGAAGTCGGTTAAAAATAACTTTTGAATAAAACCGAATACAGTATAAACTAATTATTAATAAAAAATAATTCATTTTACACGACTCACAACAAAAAAAAAAAAAAACAAAATAATTATTTGTAACATTTTTTTTACTGTAATGTTACAGAACATTCCTGCAGAAGAAAGCCTCGATCAGTCGCATCTCGCCAGCCAGAGCCGGCCGTCGAGCCGTTTCGAGTTTGACCCAGAATAGAAACACATTAAGCCCTATAATAGGTGCCAGCGTAAATTTAATAGCAACGTAAAAGACGTTCTCTCTATCTAATGCCTAAAGTATAAAAGAAACAGACCTATGCTATTTAACTAATATAGTGTTACGAGATGGGTTCTTGGATAATCAGTTAAAACGCCGATTGTACACTTTGCACTTTATTGCACAAAATCACAGTACACACGACACAACTGGTTCGCACAATACTTCACACTGGCACTGATATTCACATAACTAGTCACTTCACAATCACTGGTACCGCACTTGAACACGAGATGTTTTCACTCCGGTATAAACGCGATAACTGCCCCAAACGAAAACCATCGCCCTATTTATATCGGAATAAGGGTTCTCTAGAAATCTGTAGAATATTCGGTGCCATTGTGACTGACAAAGTAAACAAGTGTAAAGTTCGAGAAACCCTATTGTTCCTAATTATTACAAAAACACCACAAAAAATCTAACAAACAACAAACAATAGACAACACAAAGGCCGGTGCCGCCTGAGTCATAAAACCATAAATCTCGCGGTTAAGTGTAAACAACTAGCCGTCGTACCGCGCGCGGCCACAGATTAATAAATAGTTACTAACGGCGTGGCCTACTGCGTAACACCACCTCCTCCCAAGACATGCTCGTCCCGAGCATCGTTGCATCCGTGATATCGCGCCAATCGATCCACGTGAACTATTTTGGGGGCACCTCGAGGTCCTTTCTGTATGCGGAACGTCACGTCGTTGATCTTGGTCACCACTCGGTACGGTCCATCCCATTTGGCTTGTAGCTTTGGAGACTTTCCTTTGCTGCGTATGGGATTGTGCAGCCATACCATCGAGCCTTCCTCGAACCCAGGATTGTTAGCCCTTCTGTCGTATCGAGTCTTCATTCTTTCAGATGCTTGCTTTACTTCCCTCATATGTTGGATATCCTTCACTGGATTTCGTACAGCCTCGACTTCTAAGGCTTGAGCCAAAGCTTCCTTCAGTGTTTTATGATGCCCGAGTTTCACTGCAGTTCTTACTTCGAAGTCTGCTATCCCGTTAGAAAATGTTTCCACTAGATGCTCGTCGTTGGGTAACGGTGCTGACTGATAAGCCTTCCGGAACAGTTTCTCCACTTCGACAGCCCACTGCTGAAGACTTTCGTTGCGACGTTGCACCCTGTTTTTTAACTGCGCTCTGTACACACGCTCCAGGTGCTCATCACCATAGCGACTCTCCAACATTTCCATTAATTTATCGTAGGTCACTTCCTTGCCCACGGCATCAAGAATACTCAGGGCTTCGTCGCGAAGGCTCATGATGAGGGCGTTCTTGGCTTGGTCCTTGTTCCATCCATTAGTCTGAACGGCGGCGTCGAATTGAATTTTGTAGGCTGACCATGACGATGTTCCGTCGAAAGGCGTCACTTTGATCTTCTGTGAGGCTGGCGTGAAGATTGTAGATGCAGCGGTTCCATTCCCAGACTTGATGACGTTTAACGTTTTCCTCACGTCGGCGATTTGTGTTTCCGCCTCGAAGATGCGAGATTCATACGCCTTCATCTTTGTATCGTGCTCCTTTACGCTGGTATCAAGCTGCTTGACCGTGTCCTTGACCTCTTTTATCTCCTTGCCCAAAGTCTTTTGCAAGCTTGAAAGCAGCTCTTCTTTTTGGCGAGCCTGTTCTTCTCTGTTGCTGCGGGCCTGTTCTTCCAGTAGACGAGCCTGGTCTTCTTTGTTGCGGTCTAATTTTTCTTCTAGCTGGCGAGTCATAGACTGCATCATTGACATCAATGCTGCCATATCAAATGCCGCAGGAACCGCTGGTGCCGTTGCAGGTGCCACAGTAGGTGCTTCCGAGTGCCTGGAGTCGTCGTTGGTTGCCTCGGACTCGCTGGCTTCCATTAACAGCGAATCGTTTCCGAAGCGTCGTTGGTCGACCTCCTCCCGGCGGCGCTCCTGCTCCTCTTGTCGGCGCGCTTCCTCCTGTCGGCGCTGACTCCGTGTGCGCGGCGTCTCTTTGTCGTATGGTGTTACCGGCATTTTCAATTATCCACCCTTCTGACACCAAATGTTACGAGATGGGTTCTTGGATAATCAGTTAAAACGCCGATTGTACACTTTGCACTTTATTGCACAAAATCACAGTACACACGACACAACTGGTTCGCACAATACTTCACACTGGCACTGATATTCACATAACTAGTCACTTCACAATCACTGGTACCGCACTTGAACACGAGATGTTTTCACTCCGGTATAAACGCGATAACTGCCCCAAACGAAAACCATCGCCCTATTTATATCGGAATAAGGGTTCTCTAGAAATCTGTAGAATATTCGGTGCCATTGTGACTGACAAAGTAAACAAGTGTAAAGTTCGAGAAACCCTATTGTTCCTAATTATTACAAAAACACCACAAAAAATCTAACAAACAACAAACAATAGACAACACAAAGGCCGGTGCCGCCTGAGTCATAAAACCATAAATCTCGCGGTTAAGTGTAAACAACTAGCCGTCGTACCGCGCGCGGCCACAGATTAATAAATAGTTACTAACGGCGTGGCCTACTGCGTAACAATAGTTACGACGGCGCCTCTGTAATCGGGCTTGCTATACGCTTTGATTAATACGTTACATTATACTACTTTATAATAAACCGCAACAGTCAAATTTTGCACAGCGCAGTATAGCATCGTTCATTTCGTATGACCTCATCATTTCCTAAAATATTCGAAATCTAAACATATTAACGTCATAAGTGATGCTGCGCTGCATGCAGTCTGACCCACGCTTCAAACTAAACCCAATTAATGATAATTCCGATCTATACCACCTACAAGCCACATAATAGTTGATACTTATTGTGTGAGCGACAGGACAGCTTCCGAGCCTATTCTTTTGCGTCGCAAAAACAACCATATCTGTACTTTACATTGAAATTGTTCTCCGACATCGATTGTTAGAATCCAATTTTAATTTAATGTAACAATTCACAATTAGAACGTGTACGTATGTGTGTAATAGAAATATTGTAATAAATTCATGTTCATATTACTTGTAGAGCACGCTCAATATCTGTAGGTTTCTAACATACCTTTAACAAATCAAGCGATAGGTAAAGCTTTAGATAAACCTTCTTGTACTGTGTAATTATTTCTAATTCAATTCTATCATTTTTCATTCATTACTCTAAAATTAATTGTATTGATATTTGAATTATTAAACGACTTGAAAATGATTTTTTCTAATAAATAAATGTCAAAAATTCTTTGTTGTCGACTTTTTCTAAACCTTCAGTCTCTAACTAAGTTTTAAAAGCACTATCAATGCAGGTTTAGCTTTCGGTGTACGTATATTTTTAGTGATCAAGTGATATTATACACACTATAATGCCGATTACAGAGGCGCCATCGTAATTATCCTTCAATCACCTCTAAAGAGACTGCATAGCTCCTTTATTTAATTTACACAGTTGCAGAGCGTGCTCCGGCGCGTATTTTTTCACAATTTTTAAAGTATTTTTTTTTTTTTTTTGTATAGCAACACTGCTCCTTTAAGTCATTTTGTGTGCTTTGTGCGTGTAAAAAACGGGTTTCATTGTTCGATGAAAATTGTAAAACCAAGCCGATTCCACTAGTTATTACGTAAATAGCGTGTAATATAGCCTGCAGACCACGAGAAGTGAAACACACATATCAAACTGTGTGTTTATGTGACTGTGTACATTAATATGTGTTCGACGAAAAATCTACATATTCAACGTTCTAAACGCCTTCCGGCAACACAAAACTCAATTAAATACAAGTAAAAAGGTCTTAAATAATGACAGTAAGTACCTACCCTAACTGGGGAACCCATTCAAGTACTTGATTCCTTCACAAGTACTTAGCAAAAAGATTGCATTTCCCGGCTCTAATTTATAGTAACCGTAATCTTGCCAACGTATTGTCACGATTTATAAACAACAAAATACAGTAAGAAAACTGGATTTTAGTTAATGGAACTCGATGAGTTTCCTAAATGACATCTATGTATGATGGTCAGACAGACTATAAGAAACAGGACTGAAAGATAGGTAGGTCTGTTTTCTTATGTTTTTTATGCTATCATTCTGTCAAAGATAAGAGCAGTACATATTATCTCATAATGAGATTACTACATCTGGGTACTATTAGCGAGATAATTCTACAAACAACAAAATTATTATAATTACTTCTGAAAAACTTCTCGGCGGTGAAGTGGTCAAAAGACACACAACAAACTTTTCTGTCACATACAGAAAAAGTCATCCTACAAAGGATATAAGTAATATCACCGCAGCATGGTACACTGTAATATGGTACTAATGCTTAATGCACAGTATTTACTGATGGTCTACCTATCTCAGTGAGTAATCACTGAACGAGGACAAATGTTTGTTCTCAAATAGGTAAGTATATGATGTCATCATGTCATATTATACCTAGGAAGAGATAAGGGGTCACAGCTACCACCTATTAAGAAATCTCTAACAGTAAGTTCACATTGAACCCTAAGCAAAAATAGTATTTACCCTTCTTCCATCTGATTAATATCTCAAATTCTGAGTATTCAACATGACATGTAAACAGTCCAATTACAAGTACCTATAGAATTCAATTATTTCTGTCACATTCACTTCTTAATACCAAGCTGGTTATAAACATTCTTTGAACGTACCATGGTACTCAGTCCATAAAGAACTATTACCAAGAAAACACCAATCAAAGTTACCAAGTAACATAATTATATCAGTAGAATCATCTCTAGGAGAAAAAATGGTACTTGTACTGTACAGGACTTTAATAGTCTACTACTAAACATACATACCATACCCAGGAAGAGCGATTGGGCTATCACTCTGGCTGATGGCTGGGTGCAAGTTGAATACCATAATAATTCAACTGCAAAAATATAAACAACAAAATTAATACTTGTTATTTAAGGTACCTGCCTACATATTACACACCTACCTTAAATGAGAAAAGGAACAGGAATGTCTTATTTATACATAATAATTTTGTAGGCATACCTAGTTAGACATTAATTTATACATAAAGTGAACTCACTGTTGTGGTTAGGTTAGGAGTCTAATTCTAATTAGGAGTATGCCTATCACATCTGAAATCAAAGATAAAAAAGCTTAATTTCATGTTCAGGCCCTAAAATTTGAGAAATAAATAAAGTGACTATTTACGCCATATTGGTAGTTACTATACTGTGGTATGTGAGGTTTACCCGCAACCTCTTATATTAATCTTCCTTTGGAGATATCTTTATCACTGACTTGGCATTATTTCATATAGATGGATTTTAAAAGTAGTATTTGCCATGTTGCCTATCTCATTGTCGGTATGTTTATCCGGCAGTCAAACATATACCTATTCAATGCTTTAGGATGACCGGATCTAACGTGGTATCCCATCAAAAATCAATTCTTATAAGTCATCAAACATGATAGCAACATGATAGTCAGAAATTCTTCAGTCCTTCAGAAAACTATGATGATATCATAACTATCATTGTTATAAACATTAGGTACATACTAAGTTAATTGAATTACTAACATAATTAAGCTGATTATATTAACTTGTAAATTATTATAGGAATTGCTTATTGGTTATTTAAGGATTACAGTTAATCTACTGAAACTTTAAAGTAATTTCAGTTCAAGGGATGAAATACCTTACACAGCCATGAAATACTGTGATATGCCATGAAATATGACACGGGTGATTTAAGGGCATACCTATTTATAATATCATAAATTTCTGTATTTCTCAAGGTATATCTGGAGTACCTAAAGCTGTTTTTCCTTCTTGACATACAGTTATGTCATTACAATCCACTAAACGGGCTTGAATATTTTAATGCTACCTGTAAATAACAATTACGGCTCTGCTCGACTTGTTTGGGGTGCACTACCGTGCACCCAGATTATGAAGCGATAAACTTCATGATAATTATGCTTAGTGAATTCCAGTACCTACTGAAAGTTTATTCACATATGTGACAGTAGGTATCCATCTTATAATTTAAACTAAAGGGGAAATAGGGAGCTAAGTAAGGAATATCAATCCTAGGTTTGACCCTAAACAATATTTTATTTTAATTAATTTTTAGACTATGATAATTTTGTATTAAGTATTGTAATGTTATTCTTTTAAATGATGTATGACTTTTTATATGGCGTTGTATGCCTGAAATAAATGTTTATTTATTATGAGGCAAGAACCTAGACATCAGGCTATAGACATTGATTGTTCCTCAGGCTTTATTTGCCTACTCATCCCTCTATTCATGGGGACCCAGATAATAAATATTTACATATTATATCATATTAAACAGTACATTAAGATAATTATATACTTATAGACATATAAAATAGTATTAATGAATTAAATTAGGGTAATAGGCAACATAATCAAGCAAAGCTGTCAGTACATTAATGATATATGTGTTTAAGTAAAATATTGAGAATAAGATATGTTTAACACATTCACATCAAATAAATAAATATCCAATTTTCACAGGATTCAAATCTATCTATAAAAATATGTTATCAAAAAATATCTTATGGGTCAATTAGAAATACATATTCATATTAATAGTATGACAAAATATATTCAATAAGGTTTGTCTGCCTGAAATGACAACTGATAAGTCGGTACATCATTGTATAATTTGTATATTATGTACCTAGCAGGCACTTAGAATGTAAAACAAAACAGCACCATGATCTTAAAAAATTTGGCTGACCCTGACATACCCATTATTTCATCTTGTATGACAAAATAATATAACATGGTATGTGGTGTAGCATGCTTGTTATGACATGCATGTCGCTGAAAACTTTTTAGAGAATAATGAGAGCTGTTAAATTTTATAAATATTTAAAGGGTGCCAATATTTTAAAACTCAGACAAGACCATCATTTCTTAACATAATAATATGGTCTAAGCTGGTTTCACAGCTTACAGGTTTAGTTTTACAGCTCCTTATCACTTAATGTGGTTGGTTGGCTAGATATGACTAGATAGATAAGTCACAATAATACAAGTATGTGCAATTTCAAGATAATCTATATTTTTATATTTTAAAAAAAGTTAAGATAGGAATACAACCCATAATTGTTTGTAGTCTTACATATTAGGTATGCTGGTAGGTAAGTGACAAGGGTGACAATTAATGAAATATAGGTAAAAATGAACGACAGGTAAAGGAAATACTTGACATAAATATATCAATAATTAAAAAAAAAAAAAAAAAAAAAAAATATATATAATTATATATGTATATTTATATATAATAATAAATTAAATAAAAAGCATTTCACAATGGAATATTGTTACTTTTTTTCTAACTACATGGTGAACTGATTGAAAAGCTTAGATTTTACTTTACTTAATACTGTATAGATTAAGTACCTTTGTAAAGAAAATTAGCTGGAAATCACCAGACAAGTTGATTTATTGTATAAATATATTCTAAAATCCATTGTTGGGGTCTGCATTACTCAAACTAAGAGCATATTAAAGTGGCTTAGAAAATGAGTCATAATGACATGATTCAATTAGTAGATACATAATTATGGTTAGGTACCTATGTAATTATAATTTAATAAACCTAGGTACATACTGATGCTCAAAAATAATATTTAGCTGTAAATAACAAGTTTTAGCAAACCAATATGAGATAGCTTTATCAAAACAGATTATTGATAATATCTATAAAGATTACTATTCATTGAACCAGATAGAATAAGATTACTACTTATTCATTGAACCAGATAGAACCTTAGTATCAAGTTTGTAGGCCTATGGCTTAAAATATTAGAACCTGATACAATATTCTTTAACCATCATATTCTATAATTATACAAATAACTTCAGTTCTCTTGGGTGTACAACAGTAACACAAAATATCCGATTAGGCATCATGTAATACAAAAATATAGGCATATTTGCATCAAGCAGTAGCAAAATTAACAGATCATACAAAACATTTGGGGTCAAAGGGACAAATGTGATTTATCTGATAAAGAGGAATAGCTTATATAATATATATCTTTTGTATTAAACCCATGAGGTAAAATATAAAAGTAAATATAAGTATATACTTAATATGAGGTAAAAACATTTCACAACCCTTTAAACATCTGCAACTGTGTAAATTAAATAAAGGAGCTATGCAGTCTCTTTAGAGGTGATTGAAGGATAATTAAGAATCAATCGAGCTTACCTGTTAAGTGAAGATTGATGATAATTATCCGAAATCACCGAGAAAGAGACTGCATAGTGACTCAATCCCTCCCTCCCTTGCCCGGAGGTGACACTATGCAGTGATGAGTTATTTATTTAATCAAGGTAATTATAAGGTATCAGTATAATACAGGTAAGCCTCGATCGATGTCATTATGGAAGTCCCAGAAAGATAAAACTGTCCAACGCTGGTCTTTCCTCTAAGGCTCTGCCTCTATGTAAAGGTTGTGAAATGTTACCATGTCTCTACTTTGAACTCCAATGACTTAAAGGAGCAGTGTTGCTATACAAAAAAAAAAAAAAAAAATACTTTAAAAATTGTGAAAAAATACGCGCCGGAGCACGCTCTGCAACTGTGTAAATTAAATAAAGGAGCTATGCAGTCTCTTTCTGGGTGATTTCGGATAATTATCATCAATCTTCACTTAACAGGTAAGCTCGATTGATTCTTAATTATATTAGCTAAATAGCATAGTTCTGTTTCTTTTTCACTTTAGGCATTCGATAGAGAGAACGCTTTTTACATTGCTATTAAATTAACGCTGGAGCCTCTGTAATCGGGCTTCATGTATTACTAAAATAAAATAAGATTCATCACAAAATGTTCTTTTTTTGGGTTATACTTTTTATTAGTAATGAAAATTAAAAATGTTCTAATTGGATAATTTCCAAATATTCTAATAGATGGCGTCTGTACAGACCAAAAACGAACAAACGTGTTGTTTTTACTCTGAAATCGATATCTCTTATAACTTCAGTCAAATATTTATACCATTATATACACACACTAGCTGCGCCCCGCGGTGTTACCCGCGTTAGCCCGAAATAAAAAGTAGTCTGTGTGTTAATCCAAAATCTAAACTATCTTCGTACCGAATTTCATCCAAATCAGTCCATCCGTTTGTGCGTGAAAGAGTAACAAATATCCATACATACTTACACGTTTGTAATATTATATTAGTAGGAATGAGAGGAATTAGAGCGAGACTGTGTAAAAACTCTACACGGTGTCGATTAGCATTGTCTCCAGCACCTGATCAACACATTATCTTTAAACATATATATTATAATGCTGCTGTACGTGTGTATATCACTGAACTCCTCATAAACGGCTGGACCGAATTGAATGAATTGTTTTGTATGCATTTGGGTGCGCCCTGGATGGTTTAGATTCACAAATAAGCCCGGCAGATGGCGCTGCAGTGGGTCCGCTAGTATATTATAATGATCAGATGATTGGACGTTCGTTCAACGTTATTTTCTGTTTGAAGAAAATCCAGGCGGCTAAAATCCATCGATAAAATGATACTTGCTGAGATTCCGGATTTCACACCAAATTCCCCATTCTTCTATGACATTGTCAAAACAATAATGATCATGGATATGTATAAAGAATGTAATTCTTGAAGAATCACGTTTTTGCAATTGGATGCTATGATGTGACGCCTGGTTGCCTCGAATATGAATTCCTTAAGCAGTTTAATTAGGAGCAAAGAACATTAGAAGTTTCTATTTTATACCAACTATCTATTAATTTTGGTTGCTGGGTTGCAGGTGAAGGCTTAATATTTTAATCATAGACATTATGATAATAATGAGTCTTTTTGATATTGAGCACACATTTTTATTTTACTCAATTTAGACACAAAAAATCAACAACTCAAATATGATGACCTCAGGGTCTCTTCAGGTCTGAGTGACTCCCAGTTTAGTCCTCAAAACACTCCGTGCGTAAACACAATTTTGAAATACACAATTTCGTAATAGCCCTCTTAAGCCTTGGTTGCGGTAGTGCCGTGGTAAGGAGATCTGCTTCCATGTTCTCTGTATACTCTGCCTATAAGGCTACTACTCTTTGTTTCTTGGATTCATAACTTATCCACCCACCACCATATTTGAAAATATATCCCGTGTATGATCGTCTATCCATTGTGCAAGCTGCCTAATAAGCGCCTGCCAAGCCATACTACTTCATACCACTTTTTTATATTTTAGTCCAACCTTCTTGGTTCCTTTAGATAACGGATGACCCGTTTCGCGGCTTGCCAATGATTGTTTCCGTAGCAAGTATTAAATTGGCTTAGATACCTTACGGCAAACGTAATATCTGGACTTGTTGCCACTGCTAGATACATCAACGATCCGATCAAGCTGTGGTACTACAAGTGTTGGTTTGTTAGGAAAGCATTCGCTTCAGTTTTCTCGCTTAAGCAATTCTATATGACTATGACTCTTGATTTTTCCCACGATTTACGCACTTTTTTACGAATAATAAATCTTGAGTATTATGTATATCTCGAATAATGAGTCTTTTTAATAATGAGCACACATTTTTAATTTACAAAGAAAATACAAAACTACCTACCCATTTTGACACACAAAATCAACAACTCAAATATCTCTATGGCAACCAAAACTCTATGACAACATATAAGTATATAGACTTGAAATAACTACAAAGTATGACGCATAGGACTCAATATGGCCGCCATTACATATTAACATTTAGTTTTTCACCAAAAATGGCACAGCCGATATCAATCGTAGGTACAAAATTCAAATGGCTCAAATCGATGTGTACCATTTTTTCATAATGATGATCTTTCAAAAACAAATGATGAACTGAATAGAACAAACCACAACATCATTTAGGTATGTAATTAGTTTATTCTTGATTTTTGACCGACGAAACACCGGAAAGTGTAAGTTTTATTAAGTGTAACCACGCATAACTTTTTCATAGTAGTCCGATTTCGTTAAATCTTTTTTTATTGTATAGAATATACTTCGAAATTGGTCACACTTAAATTTTATCGAAATCGGCTTAGCCATTTTTGATAAATAAACAATAATGTGGAAAATGCTACATCAATCCGTGCAAAATATTCGCGAATTCTGGACACGGGTGAAGTCGGTCATGCTATTTTTTGCAAAAAAATAATTACAAAACTGCTAAACCTATTTCGATTTATCATTATTTAATATATTTGTTTATTTTATAATCTCAAATGAGCCTAAGGCTGAAGTACCTATGATCTAGCAAACCAAAAAAATAATCAACAAAATCGGTTCATACTTAATTGACCGAATAATCGCGTTGCTAACATACCTAAAAAAACATCCTTTTAACCGCCGAATTGAGAACCTTCTTTTTTCAAGTCGGTTATAAATATTGATATGCACTCATGCATAATGACAACGTGATTCCCGCACTTTGTTAGGTAAATTCGCTCTCGCAGTCACTATTAACCCAATTATTTTCGCAGTACGCAGTATGAATTACCAAAGAAATATGGGAACATATTATAATTAAAGTTTAGAGAGCAAAATGTCAAATAACTTATATTAATAACTTGTGGCCGCCTTCTCTATTTTCTCAAGTCATTGATACAATCGGATTGAGTTTTCAAACATGTGTCAAAATAAAAAGTAATTTAAATCAAAGTTATTACTAAGCTGCTAAGGAGTATTGATGTCACCTTCGAAGCAAATCACCCTCAAATTAACTTTCTACTCCTTTTTAACCCCGATAAGGGATGAATTTCAATAAAATACGAAACACGTCTTCCGTCAATTCAATTACATAATGTAAATCCAAAATTTCTAGTCGATTGAACCAAGGAATCACGATGTCTCATAGAAACTTTGACCCCATTTTTCACCCTCTTAGGGTTAGATTTTCGAAAAATCCTTTCTTATCGGATGCCTACGTCATGCAATGAACCCACCCTCCAATTTTCAGGCTCCTACGGCCTTTGGTTTAGGCTGTGCGTTGATCCGTCAGTAAGTCATTCAGGACAAAGCATTTTATATATATAGATAAAGCCCGATTACAGAGGCGCCAGCGTAAATTTATTAGCAACGTAAAAAGCGTTCTCTCTATCGAATGCCTATTGTGAAAAAGAAACAGAACTATGCTATTTAGCTAATATAATTACGATGGCGCCTCTGTAATCGGGCTTATAGTTGTCTTATAAAAAATAAAGCATATGGTAACACACCGCGTGTAAAATAATGGGAGAAATGTAAAAACCGGATGTAACTGAAATGGGAGTTTACTGGTGAGGAACAGATACATCATGTGTCGTCTATCGCAACGCAGAATAGAGCAAAAGTTATCTGTTCAATTTAGCATGGTGCGGGTAACAGCCGTATTTATTTCATTTATTGCTTAATTTACAACAATTACGAATGATTCTATAATTTACTGCAGTAATACATTTTGGGTAGTGCTGAAGCTTTTAAACTGTTTTAAGTCATAATTTGTAAATCGCAGCAACTTTCAAGAGAAAAAAGAAGTTAGTCTAATGTCAGCCGCACCATGCTTCAGTAAACAGATAATAGTAGTCTGAAAAAAATACCGAAAAGTTGTCGCCCACACAATTAGAATCAGTTGAATAGCGCCGCCGAGTAGGTGGCATAAATCGGAACTATTATTGATTAGGCTGTAACTGAATAATGAAATTAGTTCAACTATAGAATTATAGATGGCGTGTGTTAGCACCGTGTATTTTCAATAACGAATTAACAATTAAAATAATTAAAACATCTATATCTTATCAAAGGCGTGTAACAATAAAAGTTCTCACACTACAACATACTAACGCATTTTCCTTTTGAGGTTTCCACAAGAACAGAACCCTTGACAAGCAACTTCTTGCTATTTGATGAATCGCCTGCGGTGCTAAAGACCAAATTATAATTTCAAAATAGAGGAAGCAAGTAAAAGTACCCGTTTGATTGAGCGCGAGCGTAACGAGCGAGATTTTTTTTTGTTCAATGAAGGGCAAAATTATTTTAATATATAAAAATTTCCATTTCAAAGTTAAAGATGGCAGACTTCACTTTTTTTGAAAAAATCGTCATAGGTATCGTTTTTGGAAATGTAAAGTCATCACCAATGTAGTCTACATAAAAAAAAACTCTCGCGGGCCGCATGCGGCCCGCGCACCGCCCCAAAATACTAGTTCTTGGTATAAAGGCTAGCGGTTGACTGCCAAAGATGATAGGAATAGTTGATTGATCAGAATTTTATAAGATTGTAGAACTGCTGGATGGACACAGGTCTCTCGTCGTATTGCCATCGTACCTTTACTAGTACACTGCTGCACATAGGCATACTAGTAAGTCGTAACTTTGAAGGTGTTGTGCCATATTCTCCATGCTGCTAGGTAGCTCAGTTATGGGTTGTGATGTGAATGCACGTGTGACATATCAAGAAAACTATATGATTGTCATATGTAAACTTTCGCGATTTGAATACATTATACTTGTACTACGGGAATCATCGCGTGATAAAACATGAGATACTTATTAGGGTTCCGTACCTAAAGGGTAAAAACGAGACCCTCCCAACTAGCACAATAAGTTCTATAATAGCTATAGAGCAAATCCAATAATTTCCTAAGGTAATAAGATTAAGTGCTAGTGCATGCTCTGCAACCGTTATGCAACAGACTTAGAGACACTTTGGGCACAACTTTTTGCAGGCTATAGTTCCATTGCCACTTCATAGCAGTGGCAAAAAGGTGCCTCAAAGGCTGCAAAAGTTGACTACCGCCGCTCTAAAGCTCTTATACGGCCTATTTTTGGGAACGAAGAACGAATGAATGATTTATAACACAGAACCAAACTATATTTTAACTGTTTCCATCTTCATTCTCTAGATGGTATTTCAATCTTCTTGGATGCGTCCGTCAAACAAAGTGAACGAGTGCATAGCTTAAATATTTCATTTTAATAAAAGAATATAATCATAATGTTTATGTGCCTTTATTAAGTTTAAACTACAAACGCTTTTAGGTTTACTGTGCAAATGTATGATGTTTCGCAAGTGATTTTAAACGCGCTTTCGAAATAACATCTCAATGCGCTAAAAATTATATAAACATATATAAAATATTATTTTTGATGACTTGAAATAAGCTTGTTTCACATTTCGTTATGTAATAATAGAATAGTAGCTGCGACGGGCTATAATAATGTCAATAAAAATGAGCTTATTTCTTCCAAATAAGTAATAAAGTAATATTTATAACCTCGAATTCTGCAAGTAAACATCACAGTTGTTTAAAAAAACATGGCGATCTTATGATACAGCCTTAAGTTGCAGTTTTCACCGGAATACATCCATTATGAGAGGTTAAGCGCTAATTTGATCTTTTATAACGCTTTAGAGATATATGAAGGGATTTTTGTTTCTTTTTTGCTGCTTGGACCTTTAATAGAGCTAATATTTCGTCTTTATTGCAGTCTGAAGTAGCATTATAGTATATAGTTAGAACTCTTACGCAGCTGCTTTAAATGAATCATATTTAACTCTCTAAAGCGGCTTTGAGACCTATTACAGTAATAAAATCAGTTCATATAAAGCTATCAGTGGTTAAATGTTCTTCGGGACTTTCTGCAATCGCCTTCAGTTGTAATTAAGACGCAATATGCAATATTATAAAGATAAAGGTGGTATGACTTCTCCTGCTGAATCTTGTAGTGAATTTTATAGCTTTAAACATCATGGAAGCTATTAGGCAGCCGAAAACTTCTTTTTGAGCTTTTAAACTACCTTTATAAAACTCAAAGCAACAAAATAGGCAGCATTTAACGCTTGTGTGCTAGTTGGGCTATTACTAAGACTCCGCTGTCCGTCCGTCTGTCTGTCTCCAGGCTGTATCTCGTGAACCGTTTCACTTTCAAATTCTTGTTTTGAATAAATACTAAACACATAATAAAATAAATATTTAAGGGGGGCTCCCATACAGCAAACTTATTTTTTTTGCCGTTTTTTGTTCCATATTAATAACGACAACAGTTAGACGCTTGAAATGGGGCTAAGGAGGTTCCCATAGGGTACGGAACCTTTCGTGCGCGAGTCCAACTCGCACTTGGCCAATTTTATAATTAAATACCTCTTTTTCCAACGTGTTAACCAAGTTGAATTGGTCGTGGTCACGGGCAGACTAGATGCGAAGCAATACTCAAATTGATATTGTCACCACGACACACCACACTGGCAGTGTCTTTTAAGGTCTTATTGTTTTAGTGCGCGGTAAGTCCCGTAGTGTAAGGATAATATTGTTATGATTTCCAAGAGAGGCTATTGAAATCGGGTTGCATTCATCGTCAATAATTAAATACAGTCAGTTCAACATGTAGATACAGAAGACCGCTCTGCTTCACATCAGGCAGGAACAAGGAGCATAATAACCTGGTTATTATTCTCCTTGGGCAGGAAGTGTTCTTATGTACTCTGATCTGAAAAGATAATTTCAGTCGATTCTCTTACATATTATTATAATCTCCCTGTTAATTTATTCTTGGTTGTTATTTTTAAGATTAGAGCTAAAAGATGTGCTGAATAACTAATAAAGTAGCTCAAAATGCAAATAAATCAATATTTGTTTTATGCATAGACACCATCCTACACAAATATAGGTACATCCCGACAATCAACGAAAGAACACCCGAAAGACAATATAAAGCCCCCCGCACGCTCGCTACAATGCCCGCGCCGTGACAACGCCGCCGACCACAGGCCAATTAGCCCCTGCCTCTGTCCGGGACACGCCATCAAAATCCCGTACCGCGCTACATAATTAGGGGGTAAGGTCTGCCCGCGCACTGCAGATTGATTAGTTGCTCGTACCGGCGACTTGTTGATTGGATGTTGTCGTGTAGGTGTAACTAAACAAACTGTTCAAGGGAATACATGAGCTGATCAGAGACACTTTTTTTAATGTAAACAGATATATTTGGCATGGACCACAGTGTTTGTAATAAATAAGGACAAGCAAAAATACAGGAAGAGACCTTTGCCACGTAGTAGATTTGTACTATACTTACTGGCAATTTTTCTAAGAGCACTGTCGAATATAGACCTAACCACGTAGGACTATACAGTCAAACGGCGCAGGCTACAAATGAAAATAACAAACTTAATCTAGATATGACTGTAGTGTGTAGACAATATGATGAAAACGTAAAGTGTAGTATGTAGATTCCAATTCAAGTTCTGTCCCATGGACCCGTTTCAAAGAGGGCGAGTGCGCGGTCTCCCATAGATGAATAACCCATAGAAAACCGCAGGGCAAAAGCCGCAATCGACATCCGTCCGAGGGCCAAAATCACCCGCTGTCACAGAATAGTGTATGTATCTTTGAACAATAACGAGGCATGATTCTCGGTATTCGACACGACAAAGCTTTGGGACATCCGGAGTATCAATCAGGGTTGACGATTTGTTTTTGGTAATTTACCACCCTTTGTTTTATTCGACTGCCCGGGGCAAGTATACCATAACAACAAGTTTTCATTTGATTGGCTTGCATATGTTTTGCAAAAATGTTGTGTTTATTGTATCTATGTTTGTATGGGAAGATATTTTGTATATTGTCTATGTCCTCCAAAAAAAAGAAAATCACTAGTCGTGTATCTAAATTATGTTAAAACTAATAAAGACCAAGGAGCCGCAATTCTCCACATAAATATCTAACATTTCAACCATATCAGCCCATCACAGATATAATTAACGAGTCCAGAACACCGGCCAAAAACCTCACGAAATATCATAGACTTAATTCTTAATGAGCTCTGAAGACACGGGAGAAGGAACACTTTAAATTGTGACTAATTAACTGCGGCGCTAACAACTCTATTTGTATCATAGTATAATTGCCAATTGATATGAATTTTCTCAAGTAACATATCGTATCGTCTATCCCGTAATATTAACTTGGTTGAAGTTAATAAAATACCTGAAATAAATGATTTAGAATTTGAATTGTCAATTTAGTTACAACGATATGTACATATGTACCTTTGAGGAAATATTACTACGTATAATATAGCTCGATGTATGTAGCTAGCTCTCTTGAGAATTACACACAATTACACATTAGTTTATCGGTACCAAATACATGATGGCAATTTCTTTTTCCGCTTTAAAAGCTAAAATTGAACTGAACGTTGAATTTTGGAACTGAATCTAAACCTCGCGGACTGTCTAAACATCACACGCTTTTACGTCATCAACGAACGCAGAGTTTTTGACGTTCACACGTTCCAGTTCATTTTCGTCTCTGGCCACGTGAATCAGCTTCCAAACTATAAGATAAAGTTAGAGAAACTATGGCACCCATACATATAAATTGTCTGTGTCACTGTAGAACTATATCCATGCCAAAAATCAAGTCTATCCGATGATTTTTTTTTGCTGTGTAAAGAGTAACAAACCAACAAACACTTTTAGATTCATAATATTAGTAAGGATGAAACTATAGTGATGAGAAACAACGCGCCTTTTACCACCTCCAAATATTTAACTCCATGACAGATATCAAGAATTTATGTTATCGTCATCAGAAATGTCTCTTTCGTTGTATTAATTAATTCTTACATATTTTATGAAGGAACTGGCTGGGTCTTGAAATGTAGGTAGAAGGACGAATGGGAGAGATTTTAGGGCAACTCGCAGAGGAAGCGATGATATGTGAACTAGAAATATAGAAACCCAATGGAGTTGCTTTACAAAGTAAATCAAATTAAAAAGGAAGCGTTCAATAAAAAAACATATTATATTTACTTATGTTTTTAAAGTTCCGTAGTAAAACGAGGAACCCTAAAAACGTTAATCGCACGCATACTATTTACAAATCCACACGTTAGTTCGCATCCACACGTTAGCATACCGAGAGCATACCGCACTCCAGGGCGCGTAGGTATGATTCGCGTTCCGACCGTTTGTATTAAAGACGGAATACTGTTAGATAACATTACCGTGCCAATACCATCCCACTATCATTTATTACTACGATAATCACATAAAGAAAATAAAACTAATAAGAATTACGCATTAAATGATTATGATTAATTTATTTTTGGTGTTGTCACAATGTCCCTTAGTTTTTAGTAGGATAAGACAGTGCTTGCTAAATCCTTTTGTGTCTTTGTAATCGAAGTGATTATGATAAAGTTACGTGTAAAATATGACGATGACATGTGCATATCAATTTACCGAATTAACTGTGGTTTCAGTTAAATCGGTAATTATTCACCGATTATTATCAACTTACCGCGCTGTTTTCGGTCATTTCAGTAAATTGGGTAATTATTAACCGATTACATGTAATGCATGCAATTTGATTACATAACACACCTGAGAACCGCGCACCGCGAACCAATAATGTAGATGAGATGAATAAAATATATTATTTTTCTTTTTAGGGTTCTGTACCTAAAGGGTAAAAACGGGACCCTATTACTAAGACTCCGCTATCCGTCTGTCTGTCCGTCAGTCTATCCGTCTGTCTGTCTGTCTGTATGTCTGTCTGTCTGTCTGTCCGTGTGTCTGTCCGTCTGTCTGTCACCAGGCTGAATCTCAAGAACCGTTATAGCTAGAAAGTTTAAATTTAATTTCATATTTCATTCACAGATGATGTATTTCTGTTGCCGCTATGACAAAAAATATTAAAAACAGAATAAAAATAATATTTACAACATCCTTCCCATACAATATACCTGAATTTTTAGCCGTTTTTCGCTTGATTTTAATAATGATAACAGGCAGACGCTTGAAATATTCACAGAATATTAAGTTGTATAATCGCTGTAATAATAAATAATTACTTACATTAAAATAAAATAAATATTTAAGGGGGGCAATATAAGTAAATGGGGGCAATAGATAGTAAAATAAAAGAAATATTTTTTCCCATATATTACGGAACCCTTCGTGCGCGAGTCCGACTCGTACTTGGCCGATTATTTTCATTCCCAAAAGTAAAAAAGCTCTGTGTATGTAGTTATCAACCGATTTACACTTTTTTAAAATTATTGCGTAACTAAGCTTTTCACCGCGGCTTCGCTCGCATGATATTTTAACTTTTGTGATATCCTACATACACAGGAACTTTTTATTTTTCCGAAATGAAAAGTAGCCAATGGTCCTATTGAACTACGTATATTATATCGAAACCAAAAATCAAGTCTATTTGTTGCTCTGTCGTTGTTTTAGAAGACAAACAACAAACCAACAAACACACTTTCGGATTTGTAATATTAGTAAGGAAGGATTTATGGATGTAGCTTATGAACAACTGTTAATGTCCTATATCTGATATGTACTGTACCAGCCTTTTTAATAGTCCACTGCAGGACGTAGGCCTACCCACGAAGGGTGTTTGGGCCATATCCACTACGCTGGCCCAGTGCGGGTTGGTGGATTCACACACGCCATCGAATTTCTTCTATGGACGTATACAGGTTGCCTCACGATGTTTTCCTTCACCGAAAAACCAGTGGTGTGAAATTCCGTACGTTCTAAAGAAACTCATTGGTACGGGACCAGGATTGAACCCACGACCTCAACGCTGGCCTTACAACCACTAGACCACCACGGCGTGGCACACCGCGGCACGGCTATGTCTGATAACAAGACATCTTGTGATCTCCATAATATCTCGCTCAGTCCTCGCATAGCTCCCGCGTCGCTCCCGCTGCGACGCCGCCCTATCAATTAGAACATCGAAAGTTTTTTCTAAACGAAGACCCTTCGGGATTCTCAAGGCTGCCCTTTGTTCGGGGCCAGCTTTATTTGTTCTCGTTAACAAGAGTCAGTAAGGACAGTATGAGTTATTAAATATTTTAGTAAAGCGTGCCTATCAGAAAATAAGTTCCATCACATGTTTAAACTGAAAATGAAGTTCTCTATTTAAACCCTTTATCAATCAATCTTTTACTACAACAACTACAACGAAATCAAGACAAACAAGACTAAACAAACACAAGACTAAATTAAAAAAAAAAAACTCCCAAAGCTATAAGATTCCTTCCGCAGCTCACAAAGGAGCTGATAACTTTGAAATGGCTGAACCGATTATGATGAAACAAATCTAAGAACAGAAATGCTCCCGTTTAATTCAGTCTTCAAAAAATAAAAATAAAATCGGTTCAGCCATTTGGGAAATACGATGCCACAGACACACACACACACACACACAGACACGTCAAACTGTAAGTCGTTGGCACCCCGTCGTTCTTGAAAAAAACCTCCAAAAAAATCTATACCTCTCTACTTGACTCATTTTTTTTGGTTTCCTATTTTAAATACTCAGTGTTTGAAGATATAGATATCAGAAATACAGTATAGATACTTTTAGATCTTCGTAGTGGCAATGGTTCAAAATAGTTAAATTATTACCTAATATTTAGCCACTGCGACCTCGCAGGGTGTAGCCTGGTGTAGAGATCTTCCATTGTGCAAGGGCTATAATAAAATAAATAAACCTTTTACGAGTATTTCTTGCAATATCTACAAAGCGATAATAGAAAGAAAGATGCCTACACTTTTATACTACTTAAATACATACGA
The DNA here is from genome assembly GCA_964007245.1 of Hypomecis atomaria. Lineage (NCBI taxonomy): Eukaryota > Metazoa > Arthropoda > Insecta > Lepidoptera > Geometridae > Hypomecis > Hypomecis atomaria. Next base: position 21,244,658 of record OZ023279.1, read on the forward strand.
GTATATGCTAAGTTAAAACTAATTATTATTGTTTAAAAAATCTTATGTATTAATTGTTAAATGGCTATACTTATAGATAAATCAGATGTTTTAGTATTGTCCATGAGAGTGTGTTGAGACCCTAAATAATTAGTCTGTCTGTATCCCATACTGTCAGTATAACGTATCCTGATAAAATACTTTTAATCGCGGCAATAAAAACTAGAATTTTGATCATTTATAATGGGTCGCCGACAGAGACAATATGAATAAAATATTGTATATTTATTATAATATCGCCGAAAGATCGTCTGTCTTTTTGTCCTATCTCTTGTACGATTATTATACGGGGTATTATTCCGTGAGACGAATATATAATTTTGGCGGCGAGTTTTAAATGTTTTTGTAAATGTTCGTATAGGCTGGGTGGCTAGCCCTGGTGTCAGAGTTTTACTGCCGCGTGAAGGCCTCTGACATGGCTAAACGGTTCAAACAACCGGGACCTACGTGTCACCCGAGCCACGGTGGCGTTTTGTCGAAAATACCACCCGACGGTACGTTACTTAGTAGTATAATAATATTAATAGATAGAAGTAGAAACTGTGCAAAGTGGAAAAACGGTCGCTTTACAAGCATGTGGCTTTGGCTCAAACCCGTATGAATGAGTTCTTTGGAATTTATGTGCAGTATTTACACACAACTGGCTTTTCGGTGAAAGAAAACATCATGAGGTAATCATGCATACGTCCGTAGAGGAAATTCGGTGGCGTATGTCAATCTACCTACTGGGCCAACGTAATAGATACCTATGAATCCAATCGCTCTTCGTGGGTAGCTCTATGTTCAGCAGTGGGCTATTAAAAAAGGCCTGTAGAATACTGTTGTTACGCATAGCGCGATAAAAACGAAACATCAGGGGGTCTTTCCGATAATATCAATCTAATTTATCTATGACAATATTTAATTTTAATCTTAGGTAAAATATTATTTACAGGTCATTGATATTTTTATAATCTTCAAATAAATGTGTGGACATGGACATTACCTCTCTAATCGAACATAAAATAATGTATTAATATCTAAATTTATGTCTCCAACCGGTTTATCAAAATTATGTCCAAATATTTTGACAATCCAGTTTTCATGTTATCCGAAACGTTATTAATTATGCTAAATACTAACCAATTGATGCAATTTGCTGCTAAATAACCCAGAAATTATTATAATTATTAGTTTTGTGGGTGGTGTTGAAATAGATATATTTTCTATTGATATCCGAAGTATTGTTATGATAGCACAATTTATGCTGTTGATTATCCAAAGAAAATTGTAAATGTATTAAAATTAGTAGATACATTATGTTTCATTTTATTGTAATAATAGCTTTTACTTTCATGTTGTATTAATGGCTTTTGTGCTGTACCTTAGGAACTTTTTATTTTTTGTGGTATAAAGTCGTCTATCAAGTCTATGAGTCTCTCTGACATGTAAACTAGATGAATGCAAAAAAAAACCAAGTCGATCTCTCCCTCTGTTGCTTCGTGAAAGAGTAACAACTATCAACAAACGAACAAACACACTTTCGGTTTAATAGTATTAAAGTCGGGATTATTTTATTGGAAAGACCAGAGAAGAAATTAGATGTCGTACTTATTCTCACTTAACCAACCTAGCGTGGATGATATCGGAATTATCAGATCTCTTATATGTAATTGAAATCAAGTGACGTTGGGCTAGAGGTGATGATGGCAGGTGGAGTAAGTCCTTGACTGAGTGTATATATAAAAAGCATAGCGCTGGAAGAACCGCACTACGATGGCGTGGCGTAGTGATATCCAGAAATTTTGCGGCAATATCTGGATAACAATCAATCAAAATTATTTATTGAAATAAAATAAGGTACATGAAAAATAATGAAGCCTCTGATTCCCAAAGTAGCCAGAGGCTGTACTACGGGAACCAGCATCTTATATCAATGGCTCAATATAATAGGGATGATTGGCCAAACAGAGAGGAGGAGGAGACATCATTGATAATGATGATAAATATGGCCTAATGCCCTCCGGGGAGGTCTATTTCAGTAACTCATCGTATTCTTTCTCCTAAATCTAATTAAATCAAATAGCGTCCAATTCGTCAAGTCATGTCGTGCAAACGTTACGAAATCTAAGAACCTAATCGCTAGTACTCAGTCCAAACGTTACAAGCTCGAACATGCGAATCTAATTCCTAAATCGAGAGAGCACATCTCAAAGTACCAACCTACGATCAACATTAACCACTAGCGAGTAATATTTAGTTCTCAGCACCAGTAGATGCAAAAGTGGAAGCTTTATAAATGATTACCGTGCCGGCACTCAACCCGAGCGAATAATTCATGTCTCCAGTACTCCCGGCTCGATATCCATTGCATATGCTGATTTGAACACGATGAAACCTAGCTATTAAAGTATTGAAGCCGCCCAGACGACTGCGCGTCGACAAGGCGTGTGTAATAGTGATAATGAAACATGCATTGTGTCGTTTATACCACCTCCTCCCCTCTACGTTTGTTCATAGCGCCTGCCAGCCAATCATGGTTATGAATTTTAAGTTTGGAAGCTTTTGTACATTACGTTCAATTTCATTGGCTAACGGCGCGTTTTCAAACTAGAACGTTTGAAAACGTTCATTTATTTTTGTTATTAAATTTTGAGTTTTTTTTTTTGTTTAAAGCCAAAAAGATTTCGTTGAACTAACCTAAAAGCGGAGTTTGAAATAATGAAATGCCGAAATGACTGACTGACTCACTTTAATATTTTCCACTAAAGTCGTACTGAAAACATTTTATGAAGTCGTAATTCTGAAGAGCCATTTCAAAAGTGCTTCAGAAACCGAGGTAAATTAGAAAAGTAGTTTTATTTTGTCCTGCAAATGGTAGAAAAATAATTATCTTTTACCAAAAATAGCATAACTGAAGCATACAGAATTCAAATAGTTCGCACGGATAAATGTATCATGTGCCGCTATAAGAACAAATACTAAAAATAGAATAAAAATAATATTTAAGGGTCCCATACAACAAATCTAAATTTTTAGCCGTTTTTCGCTCGATATAAATAATAGTAACAGGTAGATGCTTGAAATATTCACAGAATATTTAGCTGCATGCCTACTTTAATAATAAATAATTTAAAAAAATCTATTTAAGGGGTCTCCCCTCCCAAAAATCTATTTAAGGGGGGTATACAGTACGGAACCCTTCGTACGCGAGTCCGATTCGTACTTGGCAGATTTTTCAAAAACGACTTAGCCGATATCGATAAACTTTAAATGGGACCACCTCTAAAGTACGAGTTTGATCTACCAACCATGAAAGAATCATCAAAATTGGTTTATAATATAATTGGTGGAGTAATCACGTAACATGCATACAAAAAACATACAGTTGAATTGAGAACCTTCATTTTTGAAGTCGGTTACAACATTAGTTTGTTTTTACGACTAAAGTGAAACCGTTATTTAGTTCATTGACAAAATTACTACCGAAGTTTTTAAATACATAGTTATTTTATTTTTTTTTCTTCCATGGGCCTGCGACTATAGCGTGACTATATTTAGCAGAAATAACAAAATTAGATCCCACCGGGCCCTATGTTAGATGTGGTCACACCGAATATCAACTCGTTTTTGGCTGCTGACTTCCAAAAGTAATATAAGAAACGGTCTGGAACTCGCGTTATTTCTAAAAGTATTGCCAATATCGCCAGAGAAAAACTTTCATATTCGGAAGAACGTGAAAATTCCTCTAATAACTTTAATATCCGCACATGTGTAACATCGTATTCGATTTAAATATCGATATTTTTTATTCGATATTTGTGATGTTCGCTCCGGGCTGTCAATTTAAAAAAAAAACCTTACCCGCATGAGGTACGAGTACAGATTTACATAATTATCATTCATTCAGTACATTTTAATTTATGGGTCTAGATGACCCATATAGGTTGGTGTTTTCCTTTAATTCTGGAACAAAACAAAACAATTTCCGACAAATTTAACCCGATTCGTTCCCAACATTTATTACCAGCAACTTAGCAATATTCATAAAAAAAAATATGGAGGTAAGACCCTCAAGAATATTTATACTTTTATGTTTCACACTATGACATTCACCCCAGTCAAACAGATCTGGAAATTTTGCTCGCTGCGCTCGCGCTTAGCGAATATATTAGATTGGACCTTTCTTTACTGCTGCTCGAAAAAACATTGATAATAATGTATGATCAGTTTTGAATTTTGCGAAACCAAAACCCGTCTACGCCCATGGCCCATGCCTACGCCTTCCACGTTTTCTGAAGTAATTATAATCATAATCAAGCTTTAACGAGAAAATTTTCCAAGGTTTTACCAGGAAAATAAATGGCAACCCTATATTCGCAGCGAAATGGCGGAATCCATTGCTGGATTCGAATTACAGATGTAGTTATCGATGAACCGTGTTTGATATCGAGATATATTCGCATTCGCGTAATGTGGAGTTAAACTGCTTTTAGAATTTGTTTAGCGTTTGCTAGGTTTGTTTTGGCATGGAATACCTGTTTGAACCATTAAGTACTATATAAGTACACGTTTAATCCCATCATCATTACTAGTATTCATCCATGCGTCAGCCATATGACGTCCACTGTTGGACATCAACTTCCCCTGTGGATCTCAATTAAGACATGTTGGAAGCATTGGTTGTTGTTGGTTGTTTACACTCAGCGCGATACTGCTGTATTGACGAGGTTATCTGTCCGCCTTGTGGGTGGATGTCCTACGCTGTGCTTGCCTAACCACATAGTTAGGATAAGACCACTTACCGGCAAGCATATCCTAACCACATACATATATTGACTAAAGTGTAAAGTTTGTGAAGTTAGGGCTTGTAGAGTCAGAGCGTGTAGAGTTAGAAGCTTGTCTATAATAGGCATGATGAATTGATGACTAAAAAATAAAATTAGCCCGTCAGATAGATTATCAAAAAACTTTAGGCACTTATTTTTTCTTTTGTCATTTAAAAAAAAATTATGAAGATATAGCCCGTTAAAGTTCCTCGTGACGTCACGACTAGACTGTGTATAGACTTTGTACAGTGAAGTGACGTCATGTCATGAGCCCACTCCCAAACTTTGACAACGTTTATCTTTTCCATTTGTTATTTTATGACAAAAAAAAAAAATACGTGTTATATTTTTTGATTATCTAACTCACGGACTAATTATAATAATGATTTTTTACCCAGTCATTATGCCTTTTATATGAGATCGAGATAACATTTTTTGATATTCTCGTCTTGGCCACTTTTTAAATGAAAACGTTGGATTTTATACACGAAAAATTAGAACGAGGAACTCGGTACCACCAGAATAAATATTAGGACCTGGATCCACTGGATGGATGACGTCAGCGATTCGCCTTCTCCAAGAACATAGTCGATATTGGGGACAAAAATTAAGTCGTCACGAGTAACCCAGTTCTTTCACCACCGCCCTGTCTGTTAACAATAATTTATGTTTCCAAACCGGGACGGCGCTCCTAGCTCCGATTACGTTCCGCGAAGATGGGTCGATGGGGCACACCCTAGTCACCCTACAGATTCAGTTTCAAGCTGTCGGAATTGCTTGTTGGTACTGAATTAATGTACTTCGGTTATTACACACATTCAAGGTGGATTTTAATGGAAGTGGTCCGTGTGAAGCGTAGATTGATCTTTAGGTTTATATTAACAAGACTGTTTTACTAGTGTGACTAGTATTCTGCCAATCATAGAGGCTGAAATGCGTGCATGCTACTTCTGCGAGTTGCACATAATTAGGACATAGGTAATTATTTGAGTTCCCCCAACCTACATTTATAGTACCTAAGTAAGTTCGTATAGGCAGGGTGGCTAGCCCTGGTGTCAGAGTTTTTAGGCCGCCTGTAGGCCTCAGACTTGGCTGAACGGTTAAAACAACCAGGACCTACAATTTAACGTGTCATTCGAGCCACGGTAGCGCTCAGTTGGAAAATGTCATCCACGGCCACCCATCCAAATACTGACACACTAATCCAATTTATAGTAATTTTCCGTATTTGAAAATGTAAGATGCACGTTGTTTTCTTACAAGTAACCAAAAGTATTGGACCCCTTAATTTTGGATGAAAATTTGGTGCTGTCTTCACTTATATTATGAATCTGGTTTCCTGGTTTGTTCCTCTTTTATAACAGATTCACTTGATTTTCGGACATAGTTTGAAAGGCGAAAAGTTTTATAGGCTAAATTAAATAAATAAAAATAATATAATTATTTTTTGCAAAAAACAGCATGACCGACTTCACCCGTATACAAAATTCGCGAATATTTCGCACGGACCGATGTAGCATTTTTCACATTATTGTTGATTTATCAAAAATGGCTCAGCCGATTTCAATAAAATTTTAATGGGTCCAATTTCGAATACTTTTTCTGATAAAAAATAATTATTGAAATCGGACGACTATGAAAAAAGTTATGCGTAAAAAAAATATGTATACGCGTTGAATTGAGTGAGTACCTCCTCCGGTTCGGTTCGTCGGTCAAAAGTAAAAGGCTCCTTTGGGATAGCACACATACCAAAATATCACGCGGCCAAAGCTGCCAGCGAAAACTAGTTAAAAGTATAAATAAAACATTTATTTTTACCAAGTTTTTATTTCAGTTAATACAATAATCCTTTGATACAATCGTACAAATCGTTTACAAAATATATTGCCATTCAGTCTAGAATCCTATATAATACCATTTTATTTCTCCTGGCAGCACTAAACAGACAGGAGGATGAACTAGCAATCACTTAAAGGCGTTCTAGGAAAATCTAGCCTCACTATTATATAGTGCGGGAGCTACTGGTCAGGTTTATTACGAATGGGCCCTGAAATTTTAATAACAACTAGAGATAATGTTGGAAAAGTATTATGTTACTTTTGGCGTATAAGATTACAATAAAAATCTATGAATCAGGGGGTGATTTGGATAATTAAATCTTACTTACAGCAACAGTAGGTAACCTATGTCACTATAAGCTATCTACATATTAGCATTTACATTATATTACTGACACTAATGTCAACAGAGAAGAGAAGATTCTAAATAGAAGAAAATAAGAACCACTTTAGGGAAACTTTACGCTTCAGGACACTTCCAACCTGCAGTAAAGATGTAATAATAGAGTTTACTTATTAATTTTTAAACAATGTTTTTCTTTCAACAAAAACAGAACATTACAGAATACAGAATACAGAATTTTTATTTGCAACAAAAATAAGAGGTACAATACATAACGACAAAACAAATGATAAAACACAAAAAAAAAAACAACAGTATTTTACCTAGTATATCTGTCACAAAACTGGTCCCAACTCAGCGTAATGCTGGTTGCGCTTACGAGCAACCAGCGCTGATATTCTGTTGGAACCAGCAAGTGACATTACGACCGATAAAAATGCGTGGACAGAAATAAAAAAATTACAAACAGAACAAAGAAAAGAAACAAACAAAGTCTAAACAATGAACAAATGACAAATTATACATAATAAGACATATAAATATAAATGAAAAATTCAAACAACAACGAATAACCTCGCCAGACCTATCGGCATACACGCTACACGCGCTGAAATATTTATTATATTAAATAATTAAATATTGGTATATATTTGAAATAACTATACTTATAAACAGCACTTTTAAATAACACTGGTGTCAGTTTTCAGGCTTTCCTCACTTTTTTGATGGGCAAGAAGAAAACTTTTAAGTTTACATCTAAAACCATGAATACTTTGCAGGTTCCTAATGGGTGGTGGTATATTGTTCCAGCATTTCGTTGCTGCATATCTGAAGCTGCCCCTAAACACAGTTTTGCTGTGGCGCTCTGTTCTGAGCAAAGACAACTTCTGACATGCACGTACTGAGTGAGGATTGCGACCTTTCTTCCATGATACGAGTAACTTATCAAATAGATAACGCGGAGTTTCGTATTTTACTACACCGAACAGGAGACACGCTAAATGCATCTTACGCCTATGCATCATCTTCAAGAGGCAATGCTTATTTAAATATGGAGTCACGTGAGACCTGTACGGAATATCAAAACAAAAACGTGCGCATGCATTTTGTACCCTTTGTATTAGCCGTTTTGTCTTAGATAGTAACCTGGGTCCGTATACCGCATCCATATAGTTTAGCTTAGATAACACTAAAGACTCCACTAACTGGACTCTCAACTCCTCTTTTAGAAAACGTCTAGTCCTGTAAAGCACCTTCAATTTATAAAAACAACTTCTTACGCAATTTATAATGTGTTTCTCGAAACGAAGTTCACAGTCCATATGAAGTCCAAGATTTCGAGCTTCATATACTCTTTCAACGGGTTCACCCATAAGTGATACATTTATAGATATCCATCTACTGTACTTTAGCAAGTTGGTGCCTACTACCGAAAAAAATATACTTAGTTTTAAGTGGATTAAGTACAAGACAGTTATCTGTCGCCCACGCAGCTATTCTGACGAGGTCATCGTTCAACTTGCTAATAGCTGTATCAATGTTAGACGGATTGCAAGAAATGTAAACTTGAATGTCGTCTGCGTATATATGGTACTTGCAGTATTTAATATGTTGCGTGACATCAGCAGAATACAAGGAAAAGAGGACCGGACCGGCAATGGAACCCTGCGGTACTCCTCTATTTACATACTCCGAATCAGATTCCATTGACAGTCCACTTATCCTTACCGATTGTGAACGATTTGAATGGAAACTATTAAACCACTGAACAGCATCAACATCAAATCCATAATAGCTATACTTAGACAGAAGGAGGTCAATATTTAGGGAATCGAATGCTCTAGAAAAATCGAGCAACACGAGAACCGTACACATTCCGTCATCTTGCGCACAAAGAATGCTATCTGTAACGTCCAGTAAGGCGGTAGTAGTACTACGGCCTTTTCTGAAACCTGACTGAACATCCGGTAAAATTTTGTTTTTCTCGAGAAACTCTGTAAGCTGGATACAAACTGCTTTCTCTAACATCTTTGACAAACAAGGCAAAATACTTACAGGTCTTAGATCCTTCAATTCAGTCGGACTTGAACTTTTTGGTAATGGGCGAACGATAGCATGCTTCCAAATATCTGGGAAAACATTTGTTGTAATGGAGGTATTTATTAAGGCCAGAATAGTATCTATTGTATACGGAAAAGTCATTATCAACATATCCAAGCTTATCCCGTCACAACCTTTTGCATTCGATTTCAAGCTTCTGATAATTTTAAGTAGTTGATACATAGTAATTTGGTTAATATGAAATACTGCTTCACTGTACTTATGATGTTCAAAGTATGTCAATTGTGATATAGATGCGGTAGCCGAACCAGGGATGGTCAAAAAGTGTTTATTTATGACGTTAGGGTCATCAAAGCAAGATGGCAACTCAATATCGTCATTTGGTAGTACTGCGCTCCGAAGATTTTTCCAAAGAGTTTTAGGGTCACGAATATTTTGATTAATATTTCGCTTAAAAAACGCAGATTTTTCATAGTAAAGAGCTCTATTAACAGTAGTTTTCAAACTTTTGTAGTAACTCTTTTTACTTTCAGTTTTTGTTTTCTGATAATCAGCTGCTGCCTTATCACGCAAACTCATCATAAGCTTTATGGTGTCAGTTATCCACGGGTAAGATCTATCTCTAATAATAGCTGATGTAATCGGCGCATGACGGTCAAACAAACTTACTATATTTTTATTGAAAGCATGTAACATTGCATTAACATCTGTTAGCTGGGAGATAAGATCCCATCTGATATTCTGTAGATCAGAATTAAAACTGTCTAAGTTAATATTTTTTATTGGCCTAAAGTTAATAATACGAGGCAAGATTTTCATCCGCTTAATGTTGAACTCACAAGTGACAAGGCTATGCCCAATTACATTCCCTACTAAATCAAGCGTTATTCTATTTGTAGGCAGATCCGTGCAAACCAAATCAATCAGTGTTTGGCTATTATCAGTAAAATGAGTCGGTTTTGTTACTACTTGCTGCAAGTTAAAATACTCAAGAAAGGATGTCAATTTTATAGTACTACTATCAGTATCACTTAAAAAATTAATATTTAAGTCAGCCAAAAAAATTATGTGGTCATACTTGGGGCTTGAAGTAATGGAATCTGTGATGGCGTCAAGAAATAAATCCACATTCACCCAACGGGGCCGGTATCCTGTGCCTATTAATAACTTTTTTCCATTAACGGTCAATGTGAGCCACATTTGTTCGACTGAAGTATGTAGCGGGTCAATCGGATGGCGCCAAGTACGAACATTAATACCTTTTTTGATGAAAAACCCTACCCCTCCACCACGGGAGCGCAGCGATCGTGGTCGTGGCACGTGTCTCAATCTATAACCTGGAATCGCAGGAGAGCGACCTTCCTCTCCAGCCTGGATCCACGTTTCATTAAGTGCCAAAATATCTACTCCACTCCGCGTCACTGAAGCTACAATGTTATCATGGTTAGTACCCAAGGAACCTGCATTGTACAGACCAACTATCAGGTTTTTATTAGCCATTATGACATAATACAATAAAGAAAGTACATAACAAATAAACCAGACAGACACACAGTGAGTACATTTTGTTGAATTGAACAGTGCCTAATTTCCTTAAATATATACAAAATAAATGAGAACTTTTTAGTATTATATATACTTAAATGATTACAATTGAACATAAATATACCAATTAAAGCCCCCCCCATTATTCGATTATGCAGCAGAAATGGAAAAACAAAATAACAAACAAATACTGGCTAAGCTAGATATAAAAGTACTCTACATACTTTCACTTATATATGTACTTATCTACCGATAGGTACCTACGCTAATTTTCTTTGAACAAAATTATTTTTCGCCCAAAATGGCATAACCGACTTCAACCGTGTACACTGTTCAGAATAGACTTGTTAACTAAAAAATATAATTAGTCCGTCAAATATATTAGATTGGTAAAAAATATTAGACATGTATTTTTTCTTTTGTCAATTTAACAAAAACTTATGAAGATATAGCCCGTTAAAGTTCCGCGTGACGTCACTAACCGCTATCAAATGTACCGGTTAGTGCCGTCACGAGCCCCCACTCTCAAACTTTGACAAGGTTTATCGTTGACGGATTAATTATAACAATGTTTTATATACCCAGTAAACATCCCTATTCAAATACTTCGCACGGATATATTTGTCATCGATGTAGTAAATTCTCACATGATTGTTGATTTTTCCGCGTGGTCACGTGGGAAATTTCAATGACAGAGACGAGTCACAATACTATTAGATACGAGTAGCATTACCGTGCCATAGGCCCCTAAACTATGCAGACTAGTACAGATAGAAACAGCGATAGGTGCAAAGCGAGCGGGGATTTGAATAGTAGGTAATACAGCCCGTTTGATGTGTAAAGAGGTTTTACTATTGTACTATAATGCACGCTCTTGATAGGTTTCCGTTGCTCTGTAGGAGATTTATAGAGAATGTTTCCCACTTGGAATCTTTTGCTGTTTTTTTATTCTTTTGTGGAAGAACTGTTGTTAAAAATGTGAGATTGTTGGTTCCAATAATGGCTGGTATATGTATATGGCAAAACTGTTCCTTAACTGACCCAGAAATCGCGATAAACAAATATATTTGCCATTTTGTGGTTGGCCCCACAGCAGAAGTTGTTCATACTAATGAGCGCATATACACGTCTGAAAGGCCTGCACTTTACAAAGCAGTATCACTACATATTATAAAGCAAACTCGTTATTTCTGTGTGTCTCTCTACCCGTCTGTGTATCTGCTTATATCTTCCAAGCTATATTCGAATAGCACAATAGATTCGAATGTGGCTTTCACTATCTTTTCGAGTGTTTTAACGAGACGGTTTGCAGTTATAACAATCGTACCTGAGCGAAGCCGGGACGGGCAACTAGTTCTCTATAATTCAATCCAAATCAATACGTTAAAAAACGTATCAATACGTTATAAAACGTTAGGATAATGTTAAGGTCCAACATAGACCATTTGTGGCCTAAACCGGCTTTCGTGACCGATATAGGCACCTTACGCCTAACTTGATAGCGGTATCTGGTTGATGATAGTGTCTGACCGCAAGTCTATTGCAAATTACATATCCCGTTTGTATTGAGCCGAATGGCGAGAAATCAAGTATACGAGGGTCAAACTGAAAGTTCTTAGAACTGGCCACTTATAAACAATATAATAAAAAAATAATTCTATAATTTGAAAATAGAACTCTTTGCCAATATTACTGAGTATATACTTCATTCATTTGTCATTTGTTTTACGATTTGGCGGCAAATTGAAAATTGTCTGTGTCACGTCAACATGAATTTAACACGAGAAAATTTTCGTGCAATGATTTTTTATGACTTTCGATGTCATTTAAGTCAACAAGAAAGTTATGATAGACTACGATTGGCCTTTCACGATGAAGCCCCATCTCGTGCGACTGTTTACAACTGGTTTAATGAGTTTAAACGTGGTCGCACTAATCTCACTGATGATTTACGTGAGGGACGGCCTTCTACGGCGACGACTGAAGATAACATCTGTGTTGTGCGGCGTATGATAGAGACTGACAAAAGAGTGACCTATCAGCAGATTCGGACAAGCTTAGGCATCGGTATGAGTCAAGTGCACAAAATCCTACACGAACATTTAGCGGTCAGGAAGCTTTGCGCCCGGTGGATACCTCATAATTTGACTGAGGCTCAAAAACTCCATCGTGTGGATTGGTGCCGTAAAATGATTGAAAGATTTAACGGAGGTGACTCAAATGCTGTGTTCGACATACTAACAGGTGACGAAAGCTGGATTTACTGTTATGATCCTGAAACCAAAAGACAATCTGCTCAGTGGGTGTTTCCTTTCGAGGAGTTGCCAACTAAAGTGAAGAGAGATCGAAGTGCGGGGAAAAAAATGGTGGCCTCGTTCTTTGGAAGGATAGGTCATTTCGCGACAATTGTGTTAGAGGATCAAAAAACAGTTTCTGCAGAATGGTACACTACCAATTGTTTGCCACTTGTCTTGGAAAAAGTTCGAGAGAAACGACCTCGCAGTAGGATCCTCCTTCACCACGACAACGCCTCATCGCACACCGCCAAGCGAACGATCGACTATTTGGCGACATCAAACGTTGAATTACTGGGTCACCCGCCGTATAGCCCCGACCTCGCGCCTTGTGATTTTTATTTATTTTCAAAAATTAAAGAAAAACTTAAAGGAAAGCGGTTTATGAATGCTGAAGAAGCGGTGGCTGCGTATCGCGATGCCATTGAAGAGACCCCTAAGGACGAGTGGGCAAAGTGCTTTTCCCAGTGGTTCCATCGCATGCAGCGGTGTATTGACGTGAATGGACAATATTTTGAAAAGATATAATAAAACTAATAACTGGCTAATGTAATCAGTTTTTGATTTTCTAAGAACTTTCAGTTTGACCCTCGTATATAGAATCATAAAACTTGGCGGCTGTGATGTTAGCTACAGGCTGCCGGATGGTCCAACCCTGACTGAAGCTCATTTACAGCTGTGCGAAGATTGGGTTATTCGCAGGTTGTTATCACTGTCACCTTCCACTGGACATTAATTTATCCATCTATCAGCTATAGGACGTCCACTGCTGGAAATAGGCCTCCCCAACAGATCTTCAATAAGACCGGTTGGAAGCGACTTGCATCCAGCGCGAATCTGCGGTCTTGATGAAGTCATCCGTCTAGCTTATGGGTGGGCGTCCTACGCTGCGCTGCTAGTGGTGATCTCCACTAACTACACTTTGTCGATAAAGATGTGTTTAATAGTCGTATTATTAAAGACCAAGGGCATGATACCAACATGAAAATTGGCTTAACAGCATTCCTTGCGCAAAAGCATCCGAATCTGGAGTTCAATTTTAGAAACGTTAGAATAATTTCTATCACAGAAGATAGCATGCTATGCTCTCCCGTTTGCACAAGCACAGATTTTGAATGCTCGCTCTTGCTCTTACTCACGCCGCTATTTACGCATACGTTCATCCGTTCTAATGATTCAATTATAGAGAACCTGACCGCAGCTTGGGCAACGTTGCAGTTCAGAACGCATTAGCGTCAAGTGTGCATAATCTTACATATTCGTTGGCGGTTTTGGTTCAACTTTTTGGAATTCTAGTGGTTTTCATGTTACGACATTACAATGAACTAGTAACTGACTGATACTGACATATAGACCGAATCATACAAGTCGACGTATGTGACCATATATTTCTATGCAGGGACGTTGCTCGTCGATTCGTGAAACCTATTTTATTATTGTATTCTGGTCTTTATCGGTCATATCTATTTGTAACTACCCAGTGCCATTATAATGTATTTAGCTCCTTTTTAGGGTTCCGTACCCAAAGGGAAAAACGGGACCCTATTACTAAGACTTCGATGTCCGTCTGTCTGTCTGTCTGTCCGTCTGTCACCGGGCTGTATCTCATGAACCATGATAGCTAGGCAGCTGAAATTTTCACAGATGATGTATTTCGGTTGCCGCTATAACAACAAATACTAAAAACGAAATAAAATTAATATTTAAGGGGGCCTCCCATACAACAAACCTGAATTTTTAGACGTTTTTCGCTCTATATTAATAATGGCACCAGGTAGATGCTTGAAATTTTCACACAATATTTAGTCTTATATTCTCTTCAATAATAAATAATAAAATTAAAATAAATATTTAAGGGGGGCTCCCATACAGTACGGAACCCTCCGTGCGCGAGTCCGACTCGTACTTGGCCGATTATTTAGCCCCATATCATTCTGTAGCTTTAGTGCAGGTTTGGCATAGTGTTACTTAAACTACGTAGTTTGCGTGTGGCTCCTTTTATTTGTATTAGTTCTTTTCGTTTCCACCAGGGGCGCTGTACAAAAATGTATGGAGCCACACGGAAACTACTGTAGTTTCAGTTAACGTGTAAACTTGTACTAGCCCCTCTGACTACTCATCCATCCATCCATCAGCCATAAGAAGTCCACTGCTGGACATAGGCCTCCCCTATGGATCTCCAATAAGACCGGTTGCAAGCGGCTTGCATCCAGCGCGATCCTGCGGTCTTAATGAGGTCATCCGTCCACCTTGTGGGTGGTCGTCCTACGCTGCGCTTGCCGATACGTGGTCTCCACTCGAGAACTTTCCGACCCCATCGGTCATCAGTCCTTCGCGCTATGTGCCCTGCCCATTGCCATTTCAACTTGCCAATCCGTTGGGCTATGTCGGTAACTTTGGTTCTTCTACGGATCTCCTCATTTCTGATTCGATCTCGCAGAGAGACTCCGAGCATAGCCCTCTCCATAGCTCGTTGGGCTACTTGGAGCTTACTAATAAGGCCCATAGTGAGAGACCACGTTTCTGTGCCATAAGTCATCACTGGCAACACACACTGGTCGAACACTTTCGACTTGAGGCACTGAGGTATGTCGGACGAGAAGACGCTACGCAATTTTCCGAACGCTGCCCAGCCGAGTTGGATTCGGCGATTGGCCTCTTTCTTGAAGTCGGACCTACCTAACTGGACTACTTGTCCAAGGTAGACGTACGAGTCAACGACTTCAAGAACCGAGTTCCCAACAGAGATCGGGGTGGGTACAACATGGGAATTACACATGACTTTCGTCTTGTCCATGTTCATCTTAAGACCCACCTGTTGGAAAACCCGATTGAGGCCTTCGAGCATCGTGCTGAGCTCTTCCATCGATTTTGCCATGACCACGATATCGTCGGCAAACCGAAGGTGAGTGAGGTATTCGCCATTGACATTGATGCCGAATCCTTTCCATTCCAGGAGCTTGAAGGCGTTCTCCAAAGTAGCCGTAAACAGTTTCGGAGAAATTACGTCTCCCTGTCTTACGCCTCTTTTTAAAGGGATCGCCTTGGAGCTCTCTTCCTGTACTCGGACCGACATAGTGGCGTTATTATACAAGCACTTCAACACTTCGATGTACCGATAGTCAATACGGCATCGTTGGAGAGACTCGAGCACAGCCCAAGTCTCGACCGAATCAAAGGCTTTCTCATAGTCCACAAACGCTAAGCAAAGTGGCAAGTTATACTCTTCGGTCTTCTGTATAACCTGTCGCAGCGTATGAATGTGGTCCATGGTGCTAAAGCCCTTTCGGAAACCGGCTTGTTCGGAAGGCTGGAAGTCATCAAGCCTGCGCTCGAGACGGTTCGTAATGACCCTTTAAAACAGCTTATAAACTTGGCTCAGAAGCGAGATGGGTCTGTAGTTCTTCAATAAGGTGTTGTCACCTTTCTTGAAAAACAACACCACCACGCTTCTGTTCCATGCTTCTGGCGTGATGCCCTCGAGGACGACGGTGTTGAAAAGCTTCTGGAGGACTTTTAGTACCGGTGTTCCACCCGCTCTCAGAAGCTCTGATGTGATACCGTCATCACCCGGCGCCTTGTTGTTCTTAAGCTGATTCAGGGCCATTCTAATCTCGTACAGGCTGATGTCCGGGATATCTTCGGTGAAGTGTCGGGTCAGCTTGGCTCTTGGATCTTTGGCCGCGCTGATAACAGGCTTAGCGACCGAAGCGTATAACTGTCCATAGAACCTTTCAATCTCCTCTAATACCTCTGCCTTGGTCGACGCTATACTTCCATCTTCTCTCTTCAGCTTTGTCAATTGGCTTTGCCCAATAGACAAATCTCTTGCGAACACTTTGGAGCCTTTGTTTCGCTCTATTGTCTTTTTAATGTGTTCAGTATTAAAAAGACGGATGTCGTGCCGCAAGGATTTCGAAATTTGTCTATTGAGACGCCTATATGACTTTGCATCATCGGAAGACTGCAATCTTAGTGAGCGTCGTTCGGCCATGAGATTTACAGTGTGATCGGAAAATTTCTGCGGTTTATTTGAACGGCGGGGTCTAAAGAACTTAGCACCCACCGATTGGACAGTTTCTACGAGCCCGTTGTTGATCTCGTCCACCGACGCAAGGTTCTCTAGGCAAGCAAAACGATTCGAGAGCTCGAGCTGAAAGTCCTCGGGGTTTTGGATATGTTCACGAGTAGGTCGGAGCGTGGACTTCATCAGGCGGGACCTTTCGAGCTTAACATTAATATCTAATGTGCCTCGTACAATTCTGTGATCGCTGCCGGTTTTCACCCTGTGGATCACGGAGACATCATTAAATATTCGTCTCTCGGTGGTCATGATGAAGTCTATCTCGTTTTTCGTGGAACCATCAGGGCTCATCCAGGTCCATTTCCTGTGAGGCGGCTTCTGGAAGAAAGAGTTCATCATAAAGAGTTCCTCTCTCTCTAGAAAGTCAGCCAGCCTCTGGCCCCTCGGGTTCCGTTGCCCATATCCAAATTGCCCCACCCTCAGCTCATCATCGTTTTTTCTGCCCAACTTTGCGTTGAAGTCCCCCATAACAACAGTGAAGTGGGTCTTAGACATATGAATGGCCCGACTTACGTCCTCATACATAGTCTCCACTTCATCATCTGGGTGTGACGATGTCGGTGCGTATACCTGAATGACCTTCAGCGAATACCTCTTGGATATTCTGAGTATTAGGTATACCACCCTGCTTGACACACTTTCGATGGTAATAATGTTGTTGGTGAGGGACTTGTGAATGAGAAAACCAACACCACCTTGGGACCGTTGGTCACCTTCCCGGTAGTAAAGCAGGTTGCCGGAGTTTAAGGTTATCGTGTCCTCCCCCTCTCTACGGACTTCAGACAACCCCACAATATCCCAACGCAACCTACTCAACTCTTCTTCCAACTCAGCAATCTTCTCGTCAGTCCTCAACGTGCGCACGTTGTGTGTTACCAGGGCCAGTCGTCGTTTACAGGAGTGGTAGCCGGGCGTCTGCCAGCGATTCTTAGCACCCCCTTCTCCGCCGTTACCGGGGCCGCTACCGTAGCCCCGGGCTAGCGGAGCTGCTGGGGACTGGGGGCCTGGTCTATTTGTTTTTTCCATCTATTTGTTTTTCTGACTACTCAAAATTACGCAATTACCGTCTTCTAAACCTACTTCTGAAAAACATTCAAAGTTTGTGAAAATTAGTCGTTTATCAACTTAAGTAGTCCTTACTGCCTCTGATGAAGTTTCCACCCTATATTTATTTACATAAAATTCTGTTTTCATTCTCTTAAAAAGCTTTTACCGTTGTTTACCCGCTAGAGAAATATGCACGGTTGAAATTGTAATCTAAGTATGGTTTTACTTATAAAAGTCTTTCTAAGAACTTGTAAACATCCAGCTTATAGATAGAGATGGCTTTTTTACTTTCCACGTATTACGGCTTCAAGAACAAATTGTTCTATTTTCAGAGCACACTTGTCCATAGTTGTACGGGCTGTAGGAAGTCTGTTATTGACACAATAAAATAAAATAAATTATTTCTTATCTATTTGTACTTACTGTTGTTACTTATTCGTGAAAGCCGACCCAAAAGGCTTTATTTTTATTTTATTTCATTATAAGTTTTTTTAGTAAAAGTTTTTATTTTAACTATTAAATATTAAAATAACCTGATTGGTTAAAGTTTTGTTGGAAAAACGATTTATACACTTACTTTTATCAAAATTAAAATACTATAAAAGACTATAAAAATATTTAGTAAATTGCCAAATAAATTAAAGAATATCGAAAGAGAAAACTGTTTCATAAAACAACTAAAAATTATCCTATTATAGAAATGCTATTATGCATTAGAACTTTTTAACGATAATCTAGAAAACGTATCTTTATAGAGTCGTATGTATAACTATACAAAACACGTTAACTAAGAACCGCATATAAATTTCATATGTTGCAATAAATGATTTGAATTTGAAATTCACAATGGAAATATTCCGCGTTTGACGATTCTTGCCAATGTAACAATGAAACAAACATAGATTGTTGATGTATATTGTACACATTTTGATGAGTATTGCACTTTGTTTATACTTATCATATTATCAAACAGGCATATTTAAAATCTATTAATAAAGGCAATTATTTTAGTAGGTAGGTATTTGTTGATATGCTTACTACGCTTGACACACATTGGTTGGCGTATCTTGCCATTCTTTCTGTAGTTTTGCCAATGGATGGTTATCGTTATGATAATATAAAAATTTCAATAGTATAGTCCATTTCATAATCATCTCGAATGTTGAAAATAAAAGTAGAGGCCACTTAGCTTGAGTGGAACCGTTGTTTTTAATTTTACTTGCACTTATTCTGTTTTGCAAAGGATTATATTACGATTTGTATATTTTTGGAATTTACACACGTTTGAGAAGAATTTTATTGTTGCAGGTAAGTGATGATTAAAACATGTCCATGTGACATCCAATATGTGGTTGGAGGCGGTTTGCACCCAGCGCGTTCCTGCGGTCTTTTAGTTATAAAATCAGTCCGCGTAGTCGGTAGACGTCCTACGCTGCGCTTGCCGACGCTTGGTCTCCATCCGAGATCTTTACAGCCGCATTGGCTATCCATATGATTTTTTGTTGTACTACATTCTATATTAAAATTTAGGCTATAATGCGCTCTAGGATATAAAACTCAGTAGATATGAAAAATAGAAAAATAGAGCCTAGAGCCTAGCCTTAGAAAAATTAGAAACAGATTTAGGGACTTCCGCCTTTTCGTGTTTCTTGTCACCATAGATTTCTCGTGAGCTGATACGACGATGTCATGAGAGATCATTATTTTCCTACGGAACTCTATTAAGAAATGCGTGAAAGTTGAACGGTGTTTCTTTATCTCTGCAAAAATCATCAATCTCGAATACGGCAATTTGAATACCCTTTACCACAGATGTGTACAGATAGATACGTTATTAGACTGAGCGCAGCTTAGTAAAAAACATTTCTATGTGTGTAAATTTCTGAATTATTTTACTCAAACCAAATAATACCTACATGTATTGATATGCGTCTTCAATACATGTAGGTACAACAAAAACATGCGCAACATCAAGAATTAAAATTATAAAGCAACATATTTTTGTTAGATTATAAATAATAGAACGGTCTAGATGTAGTACCAAATTCGCATTTTTTTCGATACGATAGGTTTAACTGACAGCATGATCAATTTATCATCATGTGCCTCAAGCCTCATACTTTGGATCTTATTTCAAAACAATCAATGCTCTATTATGCATCGTGAGCCAATCTGTATACGTCCGTAAAATAAATTCGATGGCATATGTGAATCCACCAACCCTCACTGTTCTAACCCTTCATGGGTTAGTCATTGTTCAGCAGTGGACTGTGGACAAATGCCGGCCAAATAGATCACAATGCTCTATGCTCAAAAAGCTTTTGAACAAATTGTGCTGCCTCCAGACACTCATAAGGAGCAAATATACGACATCTCTACAGCTTTTTAAATCCATGTTTAGCCAATAATAACAGAGTCATTACGGGCTATCCAAAGAACAGGTCATACGAATTGCAAATTGCACAGCTGTTCATGAATTGCAATTTAAAAATTGCAAATTATACTTTCGATGACTGCAAATATTCACGACTCCGTGCGAATCACGACACCCGTTGTAATTGAAAGGAATGAATTTTGATCGGCTATTATTTTAAACAAAAGAATATATTATGGGAATACTTAGTCAACGTTGTAACAAGTTAAGTGCCTTTATGAACTAAAAAATACTATGCTACGTAAGTACTTAAGCCAAAACTACATACCTATTTTGCAAATCTTAACTCTGTCTTATGGAAAATATCTCACTCTCTACTCAATATGTTGTAAATGTAATCATACGAGTATAATGGAGAATTCGATACAATTACTATTATCTCAATATCCACGACAAGCTTATCTTAGGCGGGTTTATCAAAAGATAAATACATAGCGTGAATATGTGTAGAGAGGTAGAGAAAGTTATTTTCGTCATCTTGGCAACTGGCCCATTAGCTCAGTTGGTTAGAGCGTCGTGCTAATAACGCGAAGGTCGCGGGTTCGATCCCCTCATGGGCCACATTTTCTTTTTAAGTTTTTTCGAGGAGAAAGCAAGGAAGTGTATAATTATCATATGTGTTTAGGAGATGTTTTTGTTACAGAGTTCTTCTGATATTGTAGTCGAGTCTCAGTCATTTTACTTGGCGTTGAAATTGTTAATTAGAGAAGTGAGGTAATTTTGAAACTAAAATTGGTTGTCTGTGATGTTGATTAACGGACAATAATTTTACGTGATAACGTCGTAAGATTCTGTACACGGTGGAAGTAGGTATTGCCATTTTTGCGAAAAAAAATTATGTCAGTTATTTTAAGAGGAATTTCCTTACTTTAAACTAACTTAAACTTAAGCCTTTTTTGTATAATGTACTCGGCAAACGTTTTGTCATATTTTTTTTAGATTTAATGTTGTTTATTATTTAATTTCACAAATGTCAACTTAAAACTAGCTTATAAATAAATTAGTCGAAAAGCCCGCCCCTGACTGTCCCCGGCGCAAAGGTCCCCATCCATCGAGCATTAAACCGATGCTCGATGTCCCCATCACACTAGCTGCATTACCGCGCTGAATGGCAACGGCCAACCTCTGCACCAAAAAACAACCGGAGCGGGGGTTTGTCAAATAATAAAAAAAACCTTGAGAGGGTCTCCATTACGACCAAGGGATAAAAAAAGCCTTCTCAGACCTACCAAAAATACAAAAACAAAATGTTATTATTAGATACAATACTTATCTTTCATCATAACTAGTTCAGTTCTATGAAATATTTCCAATACAAGAAAGATGAGATAAAGTTTGCTGTACTAAAAAAAACTAAATTTAATAAATACAAGTTAGTATGAAAAAGAAACTAAAAAGCCTCTAAAAATAATAAATTCATTTCTCAAAACTATATTATCAACTACAAAGCTCAAAATAAAAGTCTAAACCGCTGAGCGACGTACAAAATGAAACCGCGGTTTTAAAGTTTTCTCTGTGATTATACTGTGACGGTATGACGGTATAACTACATAGAAAACTTTGAAACCGCGGTTTTATTTTGTATGTCGATTATGGGCTTTATACCGTCATAGCATAGCCGCTGATCGATGTACAAAGACTTCGACTTTAAAACCGCGGTTTTAGTTTTCTCTGTGATCATACTGTGACGGTGTGACGGTATAACCACAGTGAAAACTTAAAAAACCGCGGTTTTAAAGTCTTTTGTACGTCGATCAGCGGCTTAATGGATATATAATATTTTCGTCGACTTATCAAATGTAAAAAGTTAAATTGAATGATAACAAGGCTGCGATTTGGCTAAGTCTGCAAACTGTTAATGAAAATTTTAAGATATAAAGTCCATCTAAACTTTTAGCAATTTTGAAGGATTACGAATTATTTTTGGACAAGCTGAAGAATCTCAATCACTGCAAAATGACATATAACATCATACTACGAGTATTTATAAACAAGGTGCCGTTTTGCAAAGTGCAATCACTTTCAGATATGTACATCCAATCAATCGAATCAATTGCGTTAATCACTATCACTATCACTACATAGTATAAAACAAAGTCTCTTCCCGCGCTGTCTGTCCCCATGTATGCTTATATGTATGCTTATATCTTTTAAACTACGCAACGGATTTTGATGAGGTTTTTTTAATAGATAGAGTGATTCAAGAGGTAGGTTTATATACATAGTACATCTGTGCAAAGCTGGGGCGGGTCGCTAGTTATACATAATTGAAAAAAAAAACTTCTAGAAAATTGTATCTATTTAAGTAATTTAGTTTTTTAGTAAGTATAGCAAACTTTATCTAAAAGACACGTTTACAAAATGTACGGGTATGGATGCTGGTATAATAATAATCAAACTCCGACACTAGGGCTAGCCCCCCGGCCTATACGAACTTACGTACTACTCAGGTAATCGAATCAATCCGTGATTCAAATTTTAGTTTTTAGTTGATTTTTTTCTCCAATTCTGGGTTGACCTCATAGTAAAAGTTGTTAGTTAAGTTAGTGTAGTAATAACCCTTTCTGAATAACCCTGTATACAGGGTTATAAGTTATAATTTAATATTATATCACAATTCCTATCAATCATAGTGTATCTGAATCTATGTATTTGATAATAAATTACTTCATTTAAAATGCCTTTTGAACGCGCACTTCAATTACTTGAACTAAACTTAGATTAACAAGTGCGTAGCGATCCCGAGTCAAGATAATCCTAGCTTAATGCCTAGGGTTTCGGGGATCAACACTCGATACCTGAAAGGTTACCGCTTGCTATATGTAAGCCGCTTTAAGTGAAGAAGCTATTTAAGTGATACTTATTTAGTGAACAGTAAGCGCATTACTGGGTATTCGTAAGTGTACTTAGTTTTTGGCTAATTTGGCTCTATTTTTCGTTAATTTAATTCTGTATAAATAACGCAATTGACACAAAAAGACGAAATAAAGGGTGTATTAGAAAGTTTAACTGTATAAAGTGTATTACTGTGTTTAGTTATTGACTGATTTCTGTTTATCTTTTTTTAAAGTAGGTATTTTGTATACCATTGAAAAGTTTTTTTAAAAGTAAGAGAAGGCGTCCTTTAGTGGCGTTTAGCTCATCTCAACTCATTTATTGCAACATATGAAATTTACATGCGGTTCTTAGTTAACATGTTTTGTATATTTATACACATGACCCTCCCTATAAGGGTACTTATGGCAATTTATTATTTGTATTGGAACGATTTATTATTAGTTTAATTAGTTTATTGTAGCGCTCGTAGTTTGACTAGATGTTTGTCAGCGATCACCGAAATTAAGCAACGTTCCGCACGGTGTATTTGGATGGGTGACCGCGGGTGACATTTTCCAACTGAGCGCTACCGTGGCTTGGATAACACGTTAAATTATATTATAGGTCTCGGTGTTTCAACTGTTTATTTATTATTTATTTATTATTATTATTAATATAATTATTTAGATATCGGTGGTATCGCACTTAGCTCTTAGCATAGAACGATTTATATTTTGATTTTATATATTTTGATTTGAATATATAAAAAATATATTTTACATTTCATTTTCATTAAATTTAGAGTTCTTAGCTATATTTCAAAAAAATCTAGCATCAGGAGTGTATTGTGTCATTTTTAAACAAATTCACTTTTTTTTTGTAGCGATTCCATATCGAAGCAAAGCTGTAATCTTTCACTCTTGTTTCAATCCTGAGCTTTTGCTGCTAAAAATACCTATCTCCTGCCCCCCTTCTTAGGGGTGTAAAAAGGTACCTAATCAGCCTTAACTCCATGTTAAACCTAACTTCATCGTTACAGATATAAATTCGCCCTAATTAATTCACTGTGCAATAAAGGCAGAATGAGAAATAGCATCTACCCTCATTTGTTAGCGAGGGTAAGTTAATGTACACTGGGTAATCAGCTCGGAGTTGAAATGGCGAGATGATAAGTGGCCAGTAGAGTTTATATCATCTCATTACAAATATTGTAAAAAGATCATCGGTGTTTTAATTTTAATTTATATGCACACAGGTGTTACACACGCGTGATTTCTATGTCAGACAGCAAGTCAACCATACTTTCGACTGCATTTGCGATCTTTTTCGAGACGAACATAGAACCTCCTCCTTTTCGGAAGTCGGTTAAAAAGTTATTCGATGGATTACTGGCCGATGATATGCAATAGAAAAGTTTTCAATCCATCAGTCTATTCAGCCGGGCGTACCTCGTATTACGTGCCCAGCTCACTGCCACTTCAACTTGCCCCGTGAGCTGTCAGTCATTACTAATGGTTACACAACACATCTAAGTATGCGTACAGCCAATTTTCTTCCAATATTCCACTTAAAACATCCTCTCACGAAGCTGAAACTAAAACCATTTACAGCAGCACTTTTGTTGGGCATTTCTGTATAAAGCAACTTTTATTTATTCACATATTTAGCCCGCCAGCTGGCGGCGATTCCGAAATGCTACAAACGCGACCCCTTTGTGTTTCCATCCCTTGAGAAGGGTTTTTGCGATATAAAAATACCGACAAAGAGATTTTAGAATTACTCACGATGAGTTTACACGCGCGTGGAGATAGCCTTTGGCTGTTGTGAAAGTAGAGACAGTATCTAATATCCATTCAATATGAATACCTCTATAAACTTTGAATATTTGAAATACCATAAGAAGACAATGAGTAGGCTGAAAGTTTCAAGGGGCCGGGCCCAAGAAAGGGTAGAAGAGAGACAGTGAGGCTTTAAGGTTGTCTGGAAGAGATCGCTGATTATGTTTAGGTCACCAGCCGTACTCATTTTAAGCCCTCATATCTTCTGTTATTATATTCGCTGTGAACAATAAAGTTCCAATGAAAAGTCTGTCGTAAGAAATCCTGTCTATCTAGCCATCTCTGTCCTCCAAACTTTCTCAAATGAGCTAAGTTTCCGAGACCAACGATTCGAAGCCCTCTTGACTGCGTTTATCAGGGATCCACTATGTGACGATTTTGTCCCAGTTCTGTTTTTCAATGGTTAAAATTTCAGCTCACAATTTTGATAAAAATTCATAACTCGACGCAAATCAAAGTTACCTATTTGATAAGATCTAAATACAGCATGTTCCTACAATCTATATCAGATCATTTGTCTTGCAGACGGTATAATATTGTTCCAAGTTAAGTCACTGTCGAATCGGTGTACGGTACTTTAGGCAACATTAAAATCTATTAGCGATTTAAGGTCTCTAAAAAGGCAAAATTTTAATCAGACGCAAAATTGTTATTGAAAAAAGTTTGAAAAAAGTACGTACCTACGTGTTACGGATTTACCCTAGATATAACAGCTCTTTTGACTTTTTACAAGCTTTTTTTTAGTTTCACCTGTCCCGATGTTTGTCTGTCGGTCTGTAATCAAATCTTGCAAGTTAAATTTGATTCACTTCCCGGTTACCGATTGAGCTGAAATTTTGCATACATGTGTAAATCGCGTGACAGTGCAATATTATGATGACATGGTGCTGATCTGATGATGGAGCTGGAAGGTGGCCAAAGGAACTTAGCAATGAAACGACACAACCTAATCGAGTTTGGATTCATTTGAATGGTCATGGCGAGTAGTTTGTCTTTCAATGGTAACCAGGGTCTGATGATGGATCTGGAAGGTGGTCATAGGAACTCTGTAATGAAACGACGCAACCCGAGTTTTGGCTCGTTTGATTCTTCTTGGCGAGCACTTGTTCAGTAAAAGCTAGTTTAAAAAAAAGCTTTTTTTAATGTAATGGTACTTGTTTATCGCGAATAAGTCTGTGCTTGACCTCCAACTAGCCTGATGGTAATTGTGGTTGAAGATGAAGCACGTAGACTCAGAAGATACCTATTCACTCTGACATTGGAAATCTACAGATTATACATATGTCTCTGGAAACAGGAAAGTCGGCAGTATGTTTCAATCCCTGGCCGTCATCATCTCTGTCATTCTCATATTATTAATTTTATTTTCAGCACCTGTTCTTTGTTCATTCACTTTATACTCTCTTATCGAATGATTTTCATCAGTAAACAGTGTTGAAATAGCTCAATCTGCTGGAAATACTACTATCATGTTATTAATAATTTAAATGAGATTTCCTAGCATTTTAGGACTTCTAACGTATTCAGAACTTGAAGATTTCTAAGAGCCTTTTGCTTACTTTCTTAGAAAAGATAATTAACTCGACGACCTTAGCTCTAACCTTAACTATAACAAATCTATATAAAAGTTGAATTAAATATTAAATTAAACTTTACCTATATAGATTTGTTATAGGTAGATAAGGGGATCTATTTTTCAATTTCGAACTCCTAGGAACGCTCTTATCTTTACGGACGATTTTTATTTTCTTGAAATTTATTTAAAATTATTCATTTCACGCAAAACTTCGATACTGGACATGCCAATTTAAAAAAAAAACATAGACTGCAAAGGGGGAACGTTGAGCGTGAAATGGAACGTTAATTAAAAAGAAAACAAATATGAATGGTTTTCGAACTGTCACTGTCAAAGTTCCGTATACGTTGCCAGGGGAACGTTTTTTGAACTTCGAATGCCTAGGAACGTATAAGCATGGATGTACATAAATATATATTACATAAACGTAAAATGAATCTTTCTAGAATTCGTATCAACCCCGAATAATAGGACACCATACAAATTCTCTACGTTTGATGCCAGTATCACACAAGTTATTGGGGAAATTGTGAAACACCTTCACAGAAGCCACAGAACAAGAATTGAACACCGAATAATAATAATGGTTTTAGTCTTTGATAGGTAGGTAATACAAGTTTCGATATACAGGGTTATCTGCTTGTCCTGTTCCTAGCCACAAGCGGGGGATTAAAACAATCATCATGAAAAACTTTTACTGTGGGCCAATCCAAAATTCGAGAAAAAAATTCAACTGTTCCAAAATACAACTGATTTTATTTTCGAATTTTGGTGTGGTCACGCAATAAAAATTGTCCATAATGATAGTCTGAATCACTTCCTTTCGGATTAGTGCACCAGTTCTGGATAACCCTGTATAGGTACAAGTAGACACTAAATTGAAAACTATACACCTGTTGTAAACCCAACATGCTTAAGAAATATGTACAGCATAGTCACTCTATTACTAAATGGTGTATACACTTCTTTGTATACACCATCATACGCCATTTGCAATCGACGATGATACTTTAGTCAAAAATAAAAAAGAATAACCATTAATCAGAAAGACTAATTATTCGTACAAAAAAAATATATTAAAGCTCTGCTACAATAATATTCGCAATTAAAAAAAAATGAAACTACATTGTTATAAAAACTAAGAAATTGTTAAAACAGTCGCGGCTCTATATCTATCTATTATATAAAAGGCTTCGCTGAGTGACTGACTGACAGACAGCCTACAGCCCAAACCGCTAAAGATACGAACATGAAATTTGGAACAAAGATACATTGGACCACGTAATGGAGCACTAAGAACGGAATTTTGAAAAATCAACCTCTAAAGGGGTAAAACGGGCCCTTTTCGTTTGCATTTAATTTTTTATTACCTTTACCGATTGACTTAAAACTTTGTATATTATGCTTTACTAATAAAATAAAAGTTACGTTTCTTCCTGTTTTTCCGAATTTTCCTTATCTAACGGGTCAGATAAGTTCCCAAAGTTGGTGAAAAAAGCATCAATAATTACATCAGACGAGCTGAACGGTTATAAATGCAATCTGGTAGGCATGTAGGAAGCACACAACATGTTTCAATACAGTAACTATTTTTATCCCGGAAAATCTATAGGGTTTCTTAGCAATAGCCAAAATAATCAATTATAAAGCTAAGATAATAGGGGTAAATGAATTCTAACGAAATTTGGTACGACGCTAGACAATAACACAAATTACCACTTGGGGTACTGCTATCACGGAAAATTTCAGTGGGTCCTTCAGGATATCAATTTCCTAAAAAAGTACTAAATGACTGTTCGAAAACCGATGCAATATTGTTTGAAAATAGCCCACCCTTTTAACTAATATATGACTATTACCGTCCTGGGAAAAGTCACGGATTCCTTGTCTAACGCTAGACCAAACATCCTATATAAGCGTGAAAAATAACTTGATCGCGTTTTTTTTTAAACGTTGTGAAATATCTAGAATTAAATTGAGATAATGTAGATCCTTCAATGGGGGCAAAATGGGCCCCTAATAGTTTATAAACGATTTTATTTTGTGAGCCAATAGACTTGAACTTAGGGTACATACGGATCAATAACTACTTACTTTACTATGGGAACTACCCTGATAAAGCGAAAATTACCTATTATTTACATTTTGTCGCGGGTCGATGAATTTTTTGTGTTGAACAGCTAATTTTATTTCCGTGATTTCTGGGTTGGTATCATAGTAAAAGTTAGTCAAATGATGAGTATAATGGAATCCTAGAACATGCCTGTCGTCTAGATGTAGGTGCGCTTTGTATTTTTCAAATAAAATGTACCTTCTTGTGTGCTACTTTTTCGTCTGTACTTATCAGAGAATGTCTGAAAGTCCTACAAGTGTCTCGATCACTTTTGACCGCGTAAACGGTTATGGGCGAGATTGTCATTGGGTTCAGAATAATCGAAATTAAATTTCTAATGACTTAATGAAACATGATGAATACCTGTACTGGCCTTTTTTAGGGTTCCGTACCCAAAGGGTAAAAACGGGACCCTATTACTAAGACTTCGATGTCCGTCTGTCTGTCTGTCACCGTAGGTACCGTAATAGTTGGGCAGCTGAAATATTCACAAATGATGTATTTCTGTTGTCGCTATAACAAAAAATACTAAAAATAGAATAAAATAAATATATAAGGGAAATACAACAAACGTGATTTTTAGGAGTTTTTTGCTCGCTATTAATAACGGCAAGAGGAATGGGCTCCCATACGGTACGGAACCCTGCGTGCGCGAGTCCGACTCGCACTTGGCCGACCATGACGTGCGAATGGAGTTGGATAAAATTTGGTATACGAGTGGGAAACTACATGGCTCAACTCATGATCGTCATATATCTCATCATAAATCGAAAAATATTCTTTTCTCGCTATAAAAAAATCAGTAGGTATATTAAAATATAACTTTATTAAGTATTTATTTTGTGACAAGTTATAAAATGACGCGGTCCAAACCGTGGGCTATTAAAGTCAAAGAACATTTATTGTTGAACTGTGTTACATTGAGATCTTACTACTAATCACAAAAATATTGAATTATCAGTTAAGTCCAATATGGCCCCACAATAATCATTAGAACGAAAAAAAATTATACAATCATTATTATTAAATTTAATTCGAATATTTTGCAATTTATCATCTAAAAATTGTCGTACTCCATAATAAGCTTTAGATACAAGTAAATTTAAGCAAATACAAAGCAGGCCAATCCGTGGGCTAATTATTATCCTTGCAAGTAATACGACAACGTGGGCTAAACCAAGAGCTATTATTTTAAGCAAAAAAAGTACTAAGACAACGCGGGCCAAACTGTGGGAAATTACCATTTAAAGTAAGTACTAAGAAAATGCGGACCAAACCGCGCGCCATTATCATTTTAAGCAAATACCATAACGACGCGGGCCAGACCATGGGCTATTATCATTGCAAGCAATACGACAACGCAAGCCATTCGGCAGGCTATTGTAATTTTAAGCAAGTACTTAAACAACGCGAGCCAAGCTACGTACTATAAATTACCATATTAAGCAAGTACTAAGAATGCGCAGGCCAAACCGCGACCTATTATCATTCTAGCTAAACACTGGGACAATTAAGGCCAAACCGTAGGCAATGCCTATTACTTGAAAAGATAATGCCTACTAAGCATTATCTTTTCAAGTAATTCGTTATACGACAATGCAGGCGAAACCACGAAGTATTATTGTTTTAAGCAAGTGCCAAGACAACGCGGGCCATACTGTGGCTTATTTTCATTTTAAGCAGTTACTCGAACAAAGCGGCTAGACCGTGGTCTATTATCATTGCAAGTAATACGACAACGCGTGCCAAACGGTAGGCTATTACAATTTTGAGGAAGTATTAAGACAACGCAGGCTAAGCTGCGTGCTATAAATTACCATCTTAAGCGAGTACTAAGAATACGCAGGCCAAACCGCGACCTATTATCATTTTAGCCAAATACTAAGACAATTCAGGCCAAACCATAGGCATTATCCTTGCAAGTAATACGTTATACGATAATGCTTTGCTAAACCACGACCTTTTATTATTTTAAGGAAGTGCCAAGACAACGCAAGCCAACCGGCAGCCTTTTATAATTTTAAGCAAGTAATAAGACAAACGCGGGTCAAACCACGGGCTATTTTCATAAGCCAGTACCTGTCTACTAAGAAAAGGCGGGCGAAGCCGCGGGTTTTAAGCTAGTTGTATATAAAAATTCTATTATTTATAAGTGTTATTCCGTACTTAATGGTAATAGTGCGATCGGGACACCCACCTCTCTCTCTGTTGATTACGCAGACGGTTGTCAATAGCTCTCACTCGGCACGGTGTCTAAAAAACATGTTTTCTAATATGGAAAATATGTTTTTTGCAATATTTTAAAGTACCTAAAATTTTCTTAAGCTAACTTTGAGCCAAATTTCGTCCGTGCTCAAACCAGGATGAAAAAAATGAAAAAAATTTGGATGAAAAATCCTTGCGTATACGTAACTTTGACAGGCTGTATAGAGAATATCTATGTTGTCTGTGGAAGTTGCGAGTACTTAATCAATACAAGTTCCGTATACGACTTAACCGTGCAAAGTTCAAAAACCGCACCAGGCGTTCGAAGTTGAAAATTGAAAAACATAAGAGACCAATAAAAAGCAATAAAACAGCAAGATTACGCTTCAAGTTGAAAGCACGTGTGGAATAAAAAAAATCATCATTTATCATCATCATTTCAGTTTTAGGACGTCCATTCTTCGACATTGGTCTCCTAGGAATATCACTATAAAACAAAGTCGCTTCCTTGTCTGTCTGTCTAGATAGAGTTGTTCAAGGGGATAGTTTAGTATAATACACCTGTGCGAAGCCGGGGCGGGTCGCTAGTAATTTATAAGACCAGTTGAAAGCGGCTTGCATCGAACTTATATACATGTCGGAGATAGTCATTGTTCCCGCCGACCGACATCGTCATTAGTGGTTGCGGGCTCAGTGGGCGTCATCAGGGTAAAATGCGAGCACAAAACACAATTTCATTATCACTACTTATTTTAGTTCAAATTTTAGGTTTGTTTACACATTAGTTCTGATGAATTCACGATAATGCAATGTAAAATCAACTGTTAAGACCGAGCAGCGAGTTCGGGGCACCGATCTTACTTTTCTTAACCACACAACAACGTTCCAACCCGATCGTTTGCTCCCGCGCAAAAGTCTCGCACCAACTGTCAACCAAAACAAGCCAAGATGGCGCCTCGACCTCGCTCGAGGCAAGTACTCTGCTCTGATTGGTCGTCACGTACAAAGTGTACTACAATACTCTTATTTTTTTGTTGAATTATTGAGATTTGAAGTTATAAAAAATGTAACAAATCAATTGAGATTAAATTAAGAGTTTTCAAAGTAATTATAATGTAAACAAACACTATTGTGATTTACGTATGCAAACAACAATCAACTCGACTCATAGCTTCCTCCGACACGGCCTTCCTGACGTATTACACGCCCTCGTGTGATGTTGAAGGCAGCGCATTATGTGCAGAAAAGAAAGAAATTCTTGTAGAGCTCGGCCACTCCTGACGACACGTTTGTAGTTCGTTTTTCACGTTACGCGTTCTGCCGTTGACAATATCGAAATGGCCTCCTCGCCTTTGAATGGCCACCTCGCCTTTTTTTTAGTTTGGCCAACTCGCCCTTTTTTATTTTGGCCAACTCGCCAATTTTTTTGGTTTGGCCAACTCGTCCTTTTTTATTTTGGCCAACTCGCCCTTTTTTTTCTTTTGGCCAACTCGCCCTTTTTTATTTTGGCCAACTCGCCATTCAAAGGCCACCTCGCCTTATACAAATCTTAACAGCTACCTCGTGATGCGCCACCATCAACCTATAGGATTTCTTACAAAACAACTTGAGTATTCGCCACACACAGTCTGAAAGCTAACGACTTCAAACAAAATAAATGTAGTGTAAAAATCTTACCATCATATTCATCTGACAGGCACGGATCTGGCTCGGTAGGACACACAAGATTGGGGGAACTTGAATTTTACCCTCTGACATTTCAGATCCCAGAAACTGGACCTGTTTCCTTAGAAAGGCTCTTTTTTTTTCATATTGAACGAAGCTTCAGTGCCACTAAGAGACCGTCCACTAATGACGAGACCGTCTATGTAGACAGTCACATAGGAGTGCGATAAGCCATATTAATAGCTCTCTGATATATAGAGGGGACATTTAGAAGGCCCAATGGCATCACAGTAAACTCATGACGAGCGTCGGGGGTAACAAAAACGGTTACCTTCATAGATTTTTACTCTATGGTAATAGGAACTTGATACCATCCACTATCCATGTCAACACACGTGT
Source organism: Hypomecis atomaria (assembly GCA_964007245.1). Taxonomy (NCBI): domain Eukaryota; kingdom Metazoa; phylum Arthropoda; class Insecta; order Lepidoptera; family Geometridae; genus Hypomecis; species Hypomecis atomaria. The sequence continues at coordinate 21,277,764 of OZ023279.1, forward strand.
AAAATTCTGCGCCTGATAACCTCTGAACTTGACCGCCGATTAGACATAAAGGATACCGGTCATAGACTGTATTGGAATTTAATTCTCAGTAGTCTATGATCATTCAGCCCATGCCATTGCGCTTTTTGACTAAAAGTATCTGAAGAAGGGCGATTTGCTCGGTCTAATAACTCTAGCTGATAATTACTCACTACACCTATTCTATACTGACTTCTGCTTTTCAGGGCTCAAGTGATATGGTCGCTGTTGTACGATTTTGATAGGATCTATTAAATTTATTTCCAATTCACCTGTCTTTACTCTACTAGTAGGTGTGGCTCCAACGAATGAGTTCTTAAAGCAGCTAAGAAGTTTTGTTAGTTGTTGTTAAGGTATCCACGTCGTCAAAGACAGCCGCCACGTTACCTACATCGCAAATATTAACAGTACAGGAATATAGAAAGTTGATCACTCGATATGTGTACGGATAACCCTAAGGCCAATAAATCGTGACATTCGTGACCAATAAGATTATTGTTGTTTAAGTAATCAATCGTCAGGTACGAGTATAATGTGAAACGAAATATCTACGTCATGACTATTAAGAACTTGCAGGATTTAGCAAACGTACCCTCTGTCATGGTATAAAAAAATGTACCTACGTATAAACGATACACCAGATACTCCATTGTACAATTTCAGACCCTAAAGCCGAAGCAATCAAGGCGAAACTGAAATACCAAAAACTGGGCTGCATCGCTTTCGCCCGCTCCGTAAACCCGTCACACAATAACATTTCGACCCCATGTCTTAGGCATTAGGTCGAAACTTCAGTAAACACCTCCCTTGCGCCTCACGCAAATCTGTCAGAATGTAGCGAATGCTAACCGCAGTGCGTTTCCAGTCCGTAGATAAACCGTCCCCGATTAAGGAAAATTCTAGATATTTTTTTTACCCCAGTCTAAATAATAATTGCGCGCTGAAACGTACCAACAAATTTACGAGAGATGCCTTCTTTAATTTAGGAACAATCGGCACCGGAATCAAAACAAAATAAGAATTGCTCACCAAATTGCGTAATTTTTCCGATGACAGGTTTCAGGCCGCATACATTTACTCAGTTCACAACGCTAGGTGCAGCGGCGGTGGGCTGAGCGCTGCTGCTTGCAACTGGCAATGTTTTTGAGCACCGCGATGTGACATGGGCCTCAAAACCACATTTGTAGCAAGACACCAGGGGCCGCCTAGTAATGGCCTAACGGCCGCGTTTCCACAAGCGTAACATTTTGTTGAAACAAAACTTAACCTAGGACGTTTATTAATTTAGCGTATTACTTGCGATAAGAGAAAGCTGTTGCATTTTACTGCGGGTAATTAGTTTACGTTGCATTTTACTGCGGGTAGTTAGTTATTTAGAAAAAAAAACATTGCGAGTGGCCCATGTGTGCAATTATCTAAGATACAACCATTTCCTCCTTACCCAACCTAGCCCATCGTTACATCGGAAAAGTGAATAAACGGCTTGCATATGCAGCAAGGGATTGCCTTTTTGTACGGTTTGACCGTAATCATTTTTAATGTCTACGCATGTTTCCAACGTATCATACCGAGCAAGAGAAAAAATCTTTAAATTCTACCCACATTATGTAGGGAAAAGCTATCTGAGAAAAATATGTTGCAACAGGACCTTTCAAAGCCTTACTTAGTATGAGAATTAATTTACTTCCCTGTTTATCACGATCAAATGAGCAGATATCCGTTGCTAGCTAGGCCCGGGCATCAATGTCAGCATCTTCCGCTTGAAGTTTAGGCACCGTAATGCTTTTATCCTTCGGTAATCGATGGATCGGTTAGCGCCTCCACCAATAACCTCATGCTGGTTTGTTTCGCTTTAAATAACGCACGCCATCCTTCTTTTGCCGCTGTCTGTTCACTCACGTTTTGTGCCTGCACCGATCCCACTTCTGATGTCGGAGATAGTCATTGTTCCCGCCGACCGACATCGTCATTAGTGGTTGCGGGCTCAGTGGGCGTCATCAGGGTAAAATGCGAGCACAAAACACAATTTCATTATCACTAAGTACTTATTTTAGTTCAAATTTTAGGTTTGTTTACACATTAGTTCTGATGAATTCACGATAATGCAATGTAAAATCAACTGTTAAGACCGAGCAGCGAGTTCGGGGCACCGATCTTACTTTTCTTAACCACACAACAACGTTCCAACCCGATCGTTTGCTCCCGCGCAAAAGCCTCGCACCAACTGTCAACCAAAACAAGCCAAGATGGCGCCTCGACCTCGCTCGAGGCAAGTACTCTGCTCTGATTGGTCGTCACGTACAAAGTGTACTACAATACTCTTATTTTTTTGTTGAATTATTGAGATTTGAAGTTATAAAAAATGTAACAAATCAATTGAGATTAAATTAAGAGTTTTCAAAGTAATTATAATGTAAAAAAACACTATTGTGATTTACGTATGCAAACAACAATCAACTCGACTCATAGCTTCCTCCGACATACATATAATTATGTATAACTTGTCAGTCCACATCATCAGTCCAGATTGTTGGTAAACGTCCCACGCAGCGTTTGTATGGTCTCCATTCGAGAACCAGACGTTCCATCGGTCACACGATCTTGGTATATGAACTATTTGCCCTGCCCACTGCTGTTCCGACTTGCTAATCCGCTTTTTAACTGTGAAAGTTAAACCGAAACCGAACTGTTTAATTTTTAAAACTAAACCGTTGACCACTTCCGCTCCTGGCCACATCATCCCACGTAGATCCAAAATATTTATTATTTTACGACTAATAAACGTTTAAAATTAACTAATAAAGGTTATATTATAACTTGGAGCTATAAAAGTCGAAATTACCAAAAGCTCGTGACAGTTAAAATGGTTTGTCTCAGGTATCAGAATTTAGGTACTTAATTTTGTATTGTAATTGTAATTGTAATTGTAATTTATAGCGTAAACAAACATCTAGATTTATTAGCTTCTTCTCATTTACTCGCGATAGAAAATCAAAAATGGTCGGCGGCCATTTTTGAAACGTTATTTTGCGTTGTCGAACTAATGGCCTAATACAATAATTCTAGATACTTTATTTTCTAGCCATTCGAGGCCTTAAAACTAAGCTCCAACGCATTAATATTGTCTCAGCAGCTAAAGCGAATAAACCAAGTTAAAAAGTTTCTTAATTTTTTGTATCCAGTGACTTATTGAAGTGTCGTTATCGTAACATGGTTCAGAGCTTGTTTTAATGGCGTTACAAAATAGTATAGTATACGTATCAAATTGGCGGCCATCTTGTGACTTAATGGCGTTAAAAAATAAAATACGTAGGTAACAAATTGGCGGCCATCTTGTGACGTCGTAGTTTAGTTTGGCCCCACCTTCGCGCTTTTTCACCAATAGATCTATCATTCAGGGATATATCAAAAATAGTGGTAGTGGTAGGTTGCAGCCGCAAATATATGGAAGAGATAGGTAGCTATTTACAAGAGCTTATGTTCTACAGGGGACTTTGAAAAGAGCTGTAAAACATTACAATACATTACTTCTGTAGAGATTTTTTTAAAGTCTCTTACGACCTCAAAACTAAGGCCTAATTCGCCATTAATGTCGACATCGACCTACAGCATCAAAAGCGAATAAACCAAAGTTAAAAGTTAGCTACTTTTAGCATCAGTGACGTATTGAAGTGTCGTTATCGTAACATGGTTTCAGATCCAGTTTTGATAGCGTTACCGAAGTTACCAACTCGTGTAAGACGGGTTTGATCGGTTCATAGCATATTTTTGGACTTATTTGCTTGTTGGTTGCTAGTTTAAAAGTTGGTAACTTGCTTAACTTAGTTCAACTTAGGTTGTCAGAATAACTTGGTAGGTTATTGTATGTTCTTGTATTTTAAAAATACGAGTAAGGACGATACTCATGTTTATGTATTTTGAAGTTAATCTTTTTTAAAGCTACATAATAACATTAGACCACCTCACCTGGTAAGTAAGTAAGTTCGTATAGGCTGGGTAGCCCTGGGGTCAGAGTTTTTAGTCCGCCTAAAACATCTAAAAATTCAGGTTTGTTGAATGGAAGCCCGCCCCCCTTAAAGATTTATTTTATTCTCTTTTTAGTTTATTTGTTGTTATAGCGGCAACAGAAATACATCATCTGTGAAAATTTCAGCTGCCTAGCTATCATTATTAATGAGATACAGCCCGGTGACAGACAGACAGACGGACAGACGGACATCGAAGTCTTAGTAATAGGGTCCCGTTTTTCCCTTTGGGTACGGAACCCTAAAAAGCATGTTTTTGTCGTTCTATCATACATCTTCTTACTAATGAAATGTAGTAATATATGATTTTAACGAATCTTTTTATTGAAATCATATATAGGTAGGTAATTGTTACTATTATGATTGACTAGTAGGTACCTAATAGCGAGACCGACAGAGGTGCTAAACGGTTTTGATTGTTTGAAGTCAAAGGTAATAAATAAGGTAATAAAGGAAACCCTAGAGAATTATTGGATCAGTAACTTCTGTCGAAAATGGTTATTTCAACAGAACCACCACATTTCAAATGTTTCAAGTCCTTTTCAACCTTTCTTTGTTCTAGATTTCATATTCTATATTTTCTACAAACTTTTCTATTACCTAAAACGTATTGTGAATAAAAGCTAAAATTGTAAATATAATTAGATCAAAGAACAAACCAATAATAACAGTAATTTTACGGGTTCAAACCCCTACCCGACTGTTTTTAATTTAGGACACTTTCCCCTTATACCACCTATTAATACAATAATTTACACAGATTTATTAATATTTCGTTTTGTATTGTTTCAGGTAACCCTGCGTTTTATGGGAATGTTTTTAATTGGGGTTATTTATCGATGATTATAATACAATAGTCTTACAATGGTCTGGTACGGACTGGTATAAGCAGTGAGAACCGGTTTAAATTGGTGCCAGGGTTGGCAAACAAAGTATAAGCTAGCTCAAAAAAGGTACAATCCCATATGACTACACGCTACAGCAGCAGGCTACAGTGTCGTCGGGCAACATAATAATTAGGTATATACTGGACTGACCGCAGGCTACGTGTCGGTGGCTAAGTTTGTGCAAGAAGAGAAGCGTCGTAAGTGAGGTCGGCCGTGTGCCATTTTACTAATTTTTTTACGTTGATAACACTGCTGTCATTGCTAGTACAACTAAAAGCGTTTAATACTTGATAGACACTAATTCAGGTTTTCATCAGTAGACTCGCGTCTACCAAGTAGTCATTAACTTGGCTGCTGATTAAAATCTTATTATTAGTTCACCGTAACGCCACGGCGGTTCTCGTTTTGCACAAACTCTAGCGTTAGTTGTGCACAGCTCTCGGCTTTGTTTTTACTAATAGCTGAAAAACCTTTACATTTCCTGCACTCATTTTCACCCTTCTGTTCAGCCTTGAGAAGCCAATTTTCCTTTTTGACAACCCTGAGCGGTACTGTATTGTGCGGTTGGGCTGGGCGCGATTTGTTTTTGTGTATTGAGGGTTGAAATTATTGGTCATTGAAAACAAGCATTTCGGGCCCTTTTATAAGTTAAAAAAGGGATTTTTGGATGTAGAATTTTGAATGTTCCTGTTCTGTTAAAAGGTTAATTCGTATAAGCCGGCTTGCCTTTGCGGTTATCTTAGTAAGTACATCGTAGCGCTTGCCTGGGGAAGTAACACACCTAATACCTCTATTTAATCGCCAAGTAGTAGTGTGCATGCGTTACAGTGGTCCAGATCGCGGGCAATCTTTCTAGCGATTTTTCATTGCAACAAGATTTAACACTTTCTATGTTGCTTTTTATTTATTCTGGATAGTTTTGCGTTGCGTCACATCTTGCTTGAACTTAAGCAGATATATGTACGATCTATTACGTATAGAGCGCTTATAGGCTGAATCATACAAGTCGGCGGATGTAAAGTTAGCTACAAGCTGCGCAATATCCAATCCTGACTGAAGCTCACAAAAGGTTGCGCGGTAATTGGGTTCGCGCAGGTTGTAGCTAACTTCATATAGGTACTTGTAGATTTGAAGACTTCCAGATTGTACTTGAACGGTAATACTGTCTCAGGCAAAGAGGTCTTCTATCTCTAGGTACTTATCAATCTTAAAGTGACGAAAACGATATACATATACAAGCTAAAACTATGCAGTTGTTTTTAAAATAATCTGCACGCCAAATGTGTTGGCTTTTTTATAATTGATCAAAGATATTTATTAACTGTTTCCATGTGATAATTATCTAATGTGGGCACCGAGTCCAACTTTTTTTACTCGTAATGATAGCCAGGCGTCACTGCTTAGTAAAAAAAAATATTGTGCATAACATCAAACTTTTTTTTTAAAAACCTTTAAGTCACTTTGCATGGATAAATAGAAAATAAACTTTAATTCAATTTTTCTCAGAAATGGTTAACTTTTGCATGGAGGCTTATGGGGTCAAATTTGTTGTTAATAGCCCCCCCTATAAGCCACTAGAAGGAATAGGTTCAATAACCAGTAGCGCTGTATGTTACTTTCCAAATATTTAGTTCCAATAGACAATAGACACATGCTCTAAGAAGGTTATATTCTGCGACAGCTGCTTCGACATCAGGTAGAATTCTGCCTGTGAAGCGTGAGTCAGCCGGGCAGAAAAAACGTATTTACTCTAGCATCGCTATCGGTAATGTTTGAGAATCGGTTACGTTCCGCCTGCTTCTAAGAACGTGTTTGTAGATATGACATGTGTAAGGTATTTATTGAACTTTTCCAATATACCTATGATTTCAAAATGGGTGTGACAGTCTTGTGTTTTCAAATATTTTTAAATATTGTAGATAGTGTTAGTTAGATGTAGCCCGAATCGTAAGAGTAGGCGGATGTGAAGTTTACTACAAGCTGCGCAATATCCGATCAACGCGCAGCTTTATGTGAGCTTCAGTCAGGAATTCAGGATTGGATATTGCACAGCTTGTAGTTATATTCACATCCGTCGACTTGTATGATACGGACTCTCTCTCTCTCTCTCTCTCTCTTCCAGGCTATGTATCCCACATGGTGATGGGGTCAGCTTTCCTCACTTTCCTCCTCCACTTCGCTCGATCTTCGTCATCGTCTTCGGAAACACTGCACTCTCTCATGTCCCTCAGCACTACATTTACAGTCGGATGTATGATACGGACTATAACTTCAATTTTTACTTAACTCTTTGGTAGTTCAGCCAACAAACATTTTACTGTCCCCTGTGTTCCGAGTTAAAGGATAACGTTTTCTGATGGCGTGGCCACATTATCGCCCTACGGCGAAGTTTTCGTCACTGGGGGCTCATTCATCTAATTCAAACCGTAATAATTGGTTGTTCACGATTTGAACTACTACCTGAAGCTGGGCACACACGCTGCGATGATCGCATCTATTCATCAGATCAGTCTAGCGAGGTCCTAATATAGTTGCATTGCCAGTAGGTAGTTATTGAGGAATCAAAAGGACACCCCTATTTTAATCGAAAAATATTGATTTAACAAAAAAAAAATTGGCATCAAAGTTGTAGAAAATCAAATTTTAAACAACTTTTGTTCCTTTAACTTCTGCTGAAAAATTGAAATAACACAAGTTATTGAAGAATTGATTTTCTACAACTTTAGTTCCCATTAACTTTTTGTAGGATCGATATTTTTTTCAAATAGCCGGTTATGCCATTTCATTTCTTCAATAACTTGTGTTATTTCAATTTTCCAGCAGAAGTTATGGGAACAAAAAATGGTTAAAATTTGTTTTTCTACAACTTTAGTTCCCATTAACTTTTTGTAGGATCGATATTTTTTTCAAATAGCCGGTTGTGCCATTTCATTTCTTCAATAACTTGTGTTATTTCAATTTTTCAGCAGAAGTTAAAGGAACAAAAGTTGTTTAAAATTTGATTTTCTACAACTTTGATGCCAATAATTTTTTTGTTAAATCAATATTTTTCGATTAAAATAGGGGTGTCATTTTGATTCCTCAATAACTACCTACCGGCAATGTAACTATATTAGGACCTCGCTGGACTGATCTGATGAATAGATGCGATCATCGCAGCGTGTGTGCCCAGCTTCAGGTAGTAGTTCAAATCGTGAACAACCAATTACTACCGTTTGAATTAGATGAATGAGCCCCAGTGACGATAACTTCGCCGTAGCGCGAATGTGTGGCCGGTCCATGAGAATTGTCGGAAAAATTGAAATTCATCATGTGACATCTCAGAATGACACGTGAATAGTGCTGCACACAAGTAGAGTTAAATCATATTTTACACTCGGGTGCCACTACTAGGGTCGCTGGTAGAAAGTCTAATACACTTCTGCGTTAATATCCACACAAATAAGTGTCCCAACTCTTTCATATTTTTTCAAGCAATAGCGGCAGTGGCTGTAGCTGCGGCATGTGCTGTAAAGTAGTTAGCCGCAATCTATTTACATTTTTGCGCTTCCCACTTCCTTGCTCGTTTTCCTGTCCAAAGGCTGGAGTGCTCAGAATAACAGACTATTTTGTATTTCTATAGTTTGCAGTGCGTAAGACGCTGGTAAAATAGCAGGGCGTAACTCTACTTATATAATTATTTCCCCAACTGCTTGCTATCATTGTAGACTTAATTGAGGAGATCACAAACAAGCATCGCCATCCAAAACAACTTCCAAAAACTTCCCGCCATTTCGAAATTCGAATTTTCGGAGTCCTCAAAATGGCCGCCGAATTGCGCTGTCACTTATTCCGGTTCAGTGCAAACGGGACGAAATGTCTTTACAATTTTCGTCAAACGCCACTTTTGGAGGGAAAATTCGGCTAATAAGCCCTTCGGAGCCGGGGAGTTCGTCTCTTGTTTAGAAACGCGCCCAAATTACATTAATTTTGTAAAGTTACTTACTATTCTCAATTTCAATAGCGTGTCAGTTTTAAACGTAGGTGATTTTTCCCAAGGATTATATGTATATCTTATCATAGAATTAATTGTGGAAGTGTCAACGACAATCTGTGTTTTTCATATTCATATTTTTTTATTGCTTAATATAATTTTTATACCTAAGCTACGTTTACATTAATTTGTGGGATTGTTTCTATATTATTTCGTAGCTAACGAAGCGTAGCCTGCCACTACGTCGCGTCGCTCTATACTACCAGACGACACTAGTCTGCTGTGTCCATTATAAAAGCCAAGTCAATGGGATCTATACTGGACAGGAAGAACGTAAATAAGTCCAACATAATGCCACTGCCGCTTTTAAGTGGCTTGCGTCCAGCGTTACCCTGATTCCTAATACCCTCAGAGCAAATAAAAAAAACTATTTGGTCTGAGGCCGTACCAAGCTCTGGTCAAATGCGAGCCTTCTACGACTAAAATTATAATGATTTTGTCATCTTTACTAGTCTTTACCTATCTCTACTTCGGTACTCTAGTTCTGAAAGTGTGTTTCTATTGGTTAATTTATTGGTTTACTAGCGACCCGTCCCTGCCTCGCACGGATGCAATGCTGATACTAAATATACTACAGAATGTCTTTATATACAACGTTCACAGCTTTCTTTTTTAGTTTATCTACTATATTATACATGTATTTTATAAATTCCTCTTGAATCAGTCTATGTAGGTACTAAAAAAAAGAACATCATAATATGGGGACAAACAGACTGCGGGAAGTGACTTTGTTTTGTACTATGTAGTGATTTGCTTGTTACTCTTTCCCACAGCAACGGAGCAACAGATTGATTTGATCTTTTTTTCACAGATACGTAGTATGAACGTCTGAGACGTAAAAGGTTCCTTTGGGATAGCACAAAAATCAAAATATAATATCATGGGGACAAAGCCGCGGGTAAAAGCTTGTTGTAAATAGAGGTACGATATATATTTACAATCCTAAGAAAAAGATGAACGAATAGAAATATCAATATGCGAGTCACACGCCGCCGTGATAATCGTGATAAGATAGCAGGGTTCGTAGACCTTTAGTATTTACATTGATAAGATAACGCGCTCTAGATTTTAGAGTATGAGTCATAAAATGGCCGCTTTAGACTTGTACCTAAAAAACAGAATTTTCATTCAAAATAATGCTCATAAAAAAATAATTTTCATTCATTGTCGAATTCGGAATTGGTTTTCGAATTTGGGTTTACGGCATAGGGGCGGTGTTTGAAATTATTATTATTATTATTATTATTATTATTTATTTATTTATTTACAGTAAAATATAGCTTTACAGATTATTTATCATCCAATATGCTACATTTTATACTTTACCTATAAAAATAAAATTATATAAGTACATAACTTATGTAGGTACTTAAAAATAATACTAAACAATATAGGAACTTAGATAATCAATAATTTGAAACATATTTCTACTATATCAGTCTAAACAATTGCATATAAGTCTTATGAACAAACCTTAACCTTAATCTTATTATATTAGCTATCACATAATTAATTCTACCTAATATACCTATTAGAACTTAAACTATCTACTACAGTTTTTGGCCGTAAGCAGAGCAGAATCTTTCTATGTGACGTGGCATTAATGCTATGGCGATAAAGTTCAAAATAAAAGCCGTTTAAAGTTTCTCCACCATCTTTGTGAAATCAATATTGACATTTGATCAGCAGTTCAAGTGTGATTTGTGTCTAGATTACATATCAGTTTCTATAGATTTTCGACGGAAATCATGGATGGAATCATTCATCACATTTTTTTACTTTATGTCACTTCTACTGTTTTCCCTTATTCTGAGGTTTACGGTGACGTCAAAAACATTTAACATTGTGTTATTGGTCGCAAGTCACGGATCACTTACACAAAAATATTTTTTTTGTTTACTTTTCTTACGATTTTTTTGAAAGGATCAATGAGGACACTGTACTGTCATAATTTATACAGCACTATAAAAAAATGTAATAGTACAGTATGAAGACCATTTTAACCAATCTATACGTACTTTTGTCTTCTCATATACAATACGAGTATAGAACTCAATATGAATAATTTTAACTTAGCAACTGGTGGTCTCGAAATTCTGACAACCGCTTTAATAAGCTTACTTATTTTATTGTAAGGTTTTATTAGTGGATCCGGTGTAGAATTAGTGTAATGTGCCATGACCATTGACATCATTCGCTTAAAATCTACGTCTCTGTCGATTACATGGATGTGTGATAGAGTGGATCGGGAATTACCATCGTAACTTGAAGGTAAGGTTTATGAAATCACGTCGGTTTTACCCACAGTGAATAGAAAGTCAGTGACTAGTACACTTAAAATTTAACAATAATAATTTACTTTAAATAACTGACAACTTACACAACAACTTTATTTTTTTGACCGGTATGTATGATGTATGTATTTTTTCTATATAAATTTGTTCCCTCGTAAATTCATGAAGTATTCTTGGAAGTGTCTTGTTTATCAACTAGTTATAGGCTACTTGGGATGTCACAATTAACTATATATATTATATGGGACCCTCTAGAAAAGATAAAGTCATGAACTACGTTTTTTCTTGTAAATGATGCCGATATCAAATAAAAGGAATTAAAAAAAATATTCCCGAAGATTAGGTTTAAAGATTAAAATTTTCACCTTATTCGAAGTAGTATTCTTTTTCGAAGTTCACTGTCGATCCGAATAATAGTACATCCATGGTCAATTGTGACTATCGAAAACACACAAATAAAACTTTAAGACGTCATAAACATGGTAATTCAATTCTCGAATATCTCCGAACTGGCATAAAAATAAAACAAATCATAAATTAATACGAAGAAATTGAAATCGTAAATATACACGAAGAAAGTTTAAAATGTATCAATTGGGACGCATAAAGAGTTTTTTTTTGTAAGAAAGCAATAAATAAATTTACTGTTCAATCGTAAATAGCATTATTGGAAACCGTAGGTTGTATTAAACACTTAACTGATGCGAATTCGTATTGTAAAGTAAATGAGAATTGGGAGAGAATTAAAAAAAAGTTGTGTGTCGAGACATGCACTTGACAACTTGGCTTCCGATGGTGACGATGATTATGATCGTGATAAAAATCAATTTTTAAGATGTCAGTAAATGGTAAACTGCTAGAAAAACTTATAAATATGACTAATGAAAATAAAAATATGGCTATGAAATATGTTTCTGAGGTCAATGACCTTTGAGCTATGTGCAAATTACAAAAAAAACCAGTTTTCTTTTATAACCAAAAAAGTTATAATCCCACAGTGCTCAAAATAATTTTGAGAGATAATTTTCAATGTAGTCTATAAACTAAAATTAAAAAAGTTTGAGGATTAGGGATATCTTGTATTTGTTTTTTTTTTCGCAATTTCGTGCAAGTTGGTGCCGTAGTAGGTACAGAAAGACTCTTCAGTCGCTTTACATAGTAACACCATTTAATTGTATATGTTGCAGTTATAACCCGATTACCCCATAGCGTCCGAATTAGAAATCCCATGGCCACAAAAAGCAAATACAAGTAATATTTCCTGACATTTCATGCCTTTACATTTCCAATAGTGTCACGTACAGCCACATTTTTTACAGAAAATCGAGTGAAAGTCTTTAGAAATTATAATTCGTACAATTCGATTTAGTTACGTACAATAAAATAATAACGTAACAGATTTGTGAAACAGATATCTTTGCAGCTTGTTGTTTTATTAGAAAAAGTATAAGCGTCGTTTTCTTCACATAACCATTAAAATAGTAGGTTAATAATACTCATGTATCCTTACTACCATAATATACAAAACATAAAATGTGTTTGTTGATTTGTTACTCTTTCACGTAGCAAAAGAGCAACGGATAGATTTATTTTTTGGCATCGTAAGTATGTAACATAACCTACTTTTAATTTCGAAAAAAAAAACAAAAGGTTCCTATGGGATAGCAATTATATCAAAACATCACGCGGGCGAAGTCGCAGGCAAAAGCCGGTATTGTTAATCAGACATAATACCACTAAATAGTTAAAGCATATTATAGGCACATTAATTTTATACAAAGTCCGTAAGTACCTTTCTTGTAAGTACATTACTTATATTCGTCATTACCGCTTATCATTCTAGACTTCATCATCATTATTTCAGCCATAGAACGCGTACTCTCAGTACTAGGCCTACCCTATATACCTTCAATAAGACCGGTTGGAAGCAGCTTGCAACTTGCGCGATTTGCGATCTCATTTATAAACTCCATAATAAAAAATAAAAAAGTCAATACGGACAAAGTGTCTGAAAATCTTGTGTCCGTAACATCACCGAGCCTTAAATTCAGTTGAGTATTTTTGGTAACACGAGAAAATCATGAAGCGTAATATTATTTTGTAAACATTATATTTCAGTGCTTTCTTGTAACGCTATAATATGCTTTTATAACAACTTTACTATTATTGCTTTTTCTGTGCCATATTTTTTAAACCATTTCGCTATTTAACATGAACATTTTCATAACTACTAACTAACCATCGCTCTTTCTCTTTTCATGTAACCCGAAGGATTGAAAGGTAAGTCCATTCATTTTCTAGATAAATTTAGAGCTTGCTAGAAATAACCCATATTAATAATAACTTAAGCTTCAACTTAAAATGTAAGCTATTTTATAGTGCTGCCAACTTCAGACTAGTTTACCTATCAAAAGGCGTCTCACACATTGAGCCGAGATGCGGTTGCAGCCTAGCGTTCTACAAATCACAGAAGCCGAAGTTACAGTCAAAGCTGCGACTGTGGACCGACTCAGTGTGAGTGACGCTTTATTCCTTAAAGGAGACCTTTTAAGAGTGCTTTGGAACTCTTTGGCACAGGAAAATGTGTCATTGCTGGTAGCATCGTAACATTGAATAAATGTTTTTAGTTAAAATATATCTACCATCACAGAAAACATTTTTGTAATTTAAAGTAAAAAAAAAAAATTGAAAATACTCTCGTTAACCGCTAATGAATGATCAAGGGTAACTTCGGCATATGCGCACCCAAAATCACCCTTCCGCACCCCAAAAATCAAAAACCAACCCCTCTTAGCGAGGGTGGTTTCAATTCATCGATGATTCGCTGATTTCTCTATAGTTTTGTCAAAAAATGTCCAGTCACGAGTTTTCAATCAATCACACGGTAATGGTGGTTTTAGAAATCAAGGGTACTTCAAAATAATAGTTGATTTAGAGTGCAAATGTGTTTGGAATCAAATGTTTTTATTAGATAACCATTCAACATTTTCATCATCATCACCATTATCTCAGGAAAAGAAGTCAGTTCGGATAACGTGTCCGAAAACCTCGTGTCCGTAACGTCGCTGAGCCATAAATCATACGTACCTGTACAGGGTTACCTACTTACCCTGTACTAAGCCGAAAGGGGGTGTTTAAGACCATCATTACAGACATCTTTTACTATGGACCCATCTCAAAATTCTAGAAAAAAAACAGCCTTACAAAATTGCAACTCGGAATGGACTAAATGTATGAAAGAGCAGACTTTTTTTTTCGAATTTTGAGTTGGGTCCATAGTAAAAGTTGTTCGTAATGATGGTGTTAATCACCCTCTTTCGACTTAGTACACCATTTCTGGATAACCCTGTATATTTATTTTTTATTTCTATGCAGTATGAAATGAAGATAACCCTTATACAGAACTTAGTTCTGTATAAGGGTCTAGAGGTATATTATTGGTATCACATAGGTATTCCTTAAGTTGTACTATAAATTAGTCTGTACTATGTATAAGCAAATATTTCCATCGATTGACATAGGGAACACTATACTATGGGTGTGAAGCGTTATTTTATTCTAATTTAAAATTTTCACAATTCCCTATAGTTTCAACACGTTCTTGCTGAACTCAAATCCTATGATAAATTGCAACGCTTGCTTTGTATAGAAACCCCAAAACGACACAAAATGGCCAAAAACAAACACTACTTAAATATGCCACCTTTACCATACACGTGACAAAACTAGGAACTAAAAACCTACCATAAACGACTATCTATTTTGTTCTAGAAATGCAACAGTGCTGCCCTCATTTAAGTAGACATAAAAGTAAAACTTAAGCTATATAGACCAACTAAACTATTCTTATGGCTCAGTCGCGGAACTTAAAACTTACTATGAACAACTATAAATGTTTCTTGAAAACTGCGACAGTAGCGTCCTCATTTAAATACGTATAAAAGTAGGATGTATTGTACCAAAAGTGTAAGACCTCCCTTCATTATACTCTTTTATCGCGTTTACACAGGCTGATTTAGAATTCAGCAACAGAAGCGTTTTGTAAAACGGAACGGGAAAAAGCGGGAAAAGCTTGGCCGATGGAAAAACTCATTTGAAATTATAAGCGATTTAAGCGCTTGAGATGCGATGATCGACTGCTGAGTCCGAGTTTTGATATCGATGCTTTACATGGATGTAAATAAAGGATGATTATTTGAAAAAAAATCTATAGCTGACTTCATATTAGCTTTCCTGAATTTAAATATAGCATGGGTTAATTAATGAAAAAAGCTACAAACGTATACCTATACTTAAAATTCTTATTATTAAACCTAATTGTCTTAAAGTAGATCTCTATCGGAAATGGACTGCCTCGGTGACTCAGTGGTAAGTGACCCTGACTCCTGGTTAAAGAGGCGTGGGTTCGATCCCCACTCAGGGCAAATATTTATGTGATGAACATAGGTGTTTGCTCTGTGTCTGGGTGTTATTTAGGTATTATGTATATCAGTATGTATTTAAAAATATGTAATAATATGTAGTATATCAGTCTCTGGCAGCCATATCACAAGCCTTGCTTAGTTTGGGGTCAGAGACAGTGTGTAAGATGTCCCGTAATATTTATTATTTATTTATTAGTTCGTATGATTCTTTTCTGCTTCATTTTCTCTGTTTAAAAGCTACTGAATAGAAATATTTTTTTTTTTTAGGAAATTTTTTTCATCGTGCGAATTTCTTCTCCAGATTGAAAAAAGCATAAGAATCTGTCCATAAAAATTGCAAAAAAATCAGGTAATATAGAAACTCAGACCAAATAAATAAATCAAGACAGAATGTTGTGAACAAAATAAGTTAGGCCGGTAACACTAAGCCTCGCCACACATACGCGTAGCAAGGAAACTAAGCCTTAGCTTGTCAGTGGAATTATGGCGACGCAACACCGACGCACTTTTTTTTAGTTGGTCTGAGTATAGAAACAAAAATATCCTACAGATGAATTAAGAACCTCCTCTTTGTTGTTGTTAATGTTTTCCAAATTTCATTTTAGAAAACATTTTTGTTCAGATCATGATCATGCCTCATGCCTAATCCCTTCTATTTCTTATATCCATGATACGAATACTTTGGAATGTTGCTCGGAAGCCTTTTATTTTCTTTAATGTTTTACCTTTGAAATCGATTGAATCTCTTTCGATTTCCTTGATGCTAAAGAAGGTGATATAAGCCATGGTGATCTAGAGGTAGTGACACCCGCCTTACAATCGTGAGGTCGTGGGTTCAATCCCAGTCCCGTACCAATGAGTTCTTCGGAATTTATGTACGGAATTTCACACCACTGGCTTTTCGGTGAAGGAAAACATCGTGAGGTAACCTGCATTCGTCCGTAGAAGAAATTCGATGGCGTATGTGAATCCACCAACCCGCATTGGGCCAGCGTGGTGGATATGGCCCAATCACCCTTCGTGGGTAGGCCTACGTCCTGCAGTGGACTATTAAAAAGGCTGGTACAGTACAGTACAGTACAGTACAAAGAAGGTGTGTCTATAATCGTCGTATTGACCCATAACTAAGGAAAAAATCAACAAATACAACACAAAATAACAACAAAGTAACAGATTCTACAAACGATCCGTGACACATGTCAAAGTGACAGCTGTCATTAATTCCACTAAACTGCAAAAATCAAAAGATTCGCGAGGAAAACCTGTCATAAATCACATTGAACATTAAAAATGAGAAATTCCCACACAAAACCGTGCATAAAACCTTATTCCAAAATGATTAAAAACCACAAATTATCTCTTATCGAGACGCTAATAGGTAAGAATAAAGAACAAAAAGGACTCCATAAGATAAGCGGTGCTGGTACTCAACGTTAATACCATTATTAACACTTTACCGTCTTCGCGCCATCTTGCTCTCTCCATAAAATGGACGACAACATAAAAATGTTCCTCCTACATTATTGGCCATTATTTAAAAATAAAAGTGTCCGAAATTGCAGCTTTTACAAGTTATACAAGTAGTCCCGATAGGCCCGCTCTTAAAATAGACTTAAGAACGCAACTTTGCGCTTAAAATAAACTTAAAAGTAATTTCTGTCTTTAAATGCGGTTATAAAGGTATTTTTTCCTTTAAGACACGGTTAATAGGGGGTTTTAGAATCTTGTTATACTCATAATTGGTGCAGAGAAAGGAATTTACTAAGATTTTTCTAGTTGTGTAAGTATCCCTACATAGTATAAAATAAAGTCGTTTCCCGCTGTCTGTCCCAATGTATGGTTTAAAACTACGCAACGGATTTTGATGCGGTTTTTTTTAATAGTTAGTGATTCAAGAGAAAGGTTTATACGTTTAATACACCTGCGCGAAGCCGGGACGGGTCGCTAGTAAATTATAATACCTATGTATCCTACTTACAGTACTTGAAATATGTTATACTCATGTTTATGCTGTTTTATTTTTTACAATTGTTTAACTTGGGTAATAATTCTGTTGTTGTGCTCTTGTTAAAATATTTTTATGATGGGATTGAAAAAATGTACGATTGTGTAACATTGTTACCACAGATATCTCTTTATATAACAGATTGATAACACTATTGTCAATTGAGACGTTGTAATAGCTCTGTGATTGAGACAATTCTCAACGGCAAAAATCTATGGAAAATGTCACCCTGAGGTCACTTTCTTTTTGTATTGAAATTTTACAAGAATTTGACGTTAAATGAATGCATCTCTTCCATATTTCATCGATCGACCACATTATCCCTCTGGTATCTCGCTTGTTATAATACAATTACAAATTATTTATTAACAACACAAATTGTTACAAATCGAGTGACAGCTAAATTACAAATAACAACAATAGCTTATTAAAAAAATCTACACATACACGGTTGTAATAGCAATATGTTAAATTTAAAAAACCTCACTAAATCAAACCATGACATGCAATCACAAATTGGATCAAGTCAAAACCACCCTACGTTTTTATTCGTATTTTAAAATCGCCACCCCTTGCACCCTACCGTGTCCAACTTTAAAAAATCTATGAAGCCATAAAACCATAGAGCTCGACATAAAACGTACACACTTTTTATTTTAAATACCCCATGCAACTATTCGGTAGTGATGGGCAATACCTTTAAATGAAAAAAAAACTACATCAATTATTATTTTACTGTACTCCAAAAGTGGCACAACTGACTACAATCATTACAATCTACATATGTACAAAATATTAATAGTTCGTTTGAAACGATGTTTATTTTTATATTATTACTGTGGATTATTCAGAAACCACTCTACCGATCACGATAAAATTTAAATGGTAATTTAACCTCTAAAGTTTGATCCACCAAAAAAAAGAATAATCATAATCTCAGTATACGAATTAGCTCAGTTGGGAGAGCTTCGGGCTAGTGATCCGAAGACGCAAGGTTCGAGTCCTGCATTCGCGACGAATTTTTGAAATGTTTATGACAACAATAACTCTTTGTGATCAAAATTAAATGTTTTTTTTTTTTGAAATCAATTGAAAATCAGCCTAAATCCGTCCACTTTTTAACCTAGAGGTAGTAGCTAATTATGGATTTTTTGGGTCCGAATTTAAGTATATATATTTAAATATTGTAGATCTATGGTTAATATGATCGAATATAGCAGAAAAGAGCAATAGACATCACTAGTGCGTCATGCGCGCGCGCAGGTGCTACCCGCCACCACATGCCACCATCGCGTGAGCATAATCGACCAGCCAGTGGTGGTGCAAATTGGTGTAGGGTGTCTACTCAGTGGGGTCGTAAGAGTTGGATAATCGGCAGTTACGAATGCATGAGAAATATTTTTTGAAGTGAAACTTGTGACTCCCATCAAGGTTGCGTTAAACGTTTAACACTACCATGGAGGGGGTATGAAAGCACTGTTGCGTTGAAGTTTCACTTCTTCCACTTGCATTTTTTTTTGTCTTAATTGACAAATAATCTTATCGTCGTACCCTGCACAGCCCTATAGTCCAGTCCAACTTTTTGCATATTTTATTTGATTTATATCAGGCCATGAGCATTGGTTATTTGAGTTTATATGATAGAGAAATGTAGGCCTATGTCTCCACATATTTATGCAGTCTCTACATAAATATGTAGAGAATGGACACTTAACTTTCATATTAGCTTATTTCTTCCTACACCTACACCCAATGGTGTTCTATATCGTCTTCTGCAGAATAGATCTTGATGTCTGTCATTTGCAGACGCTTGGTTCTGACAGAACGTGACAGTTTTTCGTGCGTGCAGCCAGAAACCAAAAAAATCAAGTCGATGCATAGTTTCATTTATTTGTTTAAGCTGTGTCCTATCAACATATGAAATGATAGCTACCCTACATCTGTGGAAGCATATGCCAAGCGCAGATACTACGCCATGACATAATGGAACCGCTCCCACCACAGAAGAGAGAGATGGAAAGCTGTTCTGCGGCTCCCACACCCCTTTGGCTCACTCATTATGGCAAATACAAAAGCGATTTTAAAACGTTATTATGATGTAACCAACTCGTGATAGTTACATATATACCATGCTTGAAAGGTTAGAGATATCTCAACGAGCGCTTCTCAAAGTCATGACGTTTAAGCCTAGGCTTTTTTCCACTAAAGACTTGTTCCGAGAATGTGCCGTACTATCAGTCCGGAAATTGTTTGTTAAAGTACTATCAGTCAGGCAACACTCGAAAATCACCAAACAAGATCTGCAAGAAAAAAGTCATAAAAGACGCAAAGATCGCATCTTTGAACCTGTCAGAAACAGAACAACATTTGGCACAATGTCTGTAAAATCTTTAGGACCTCTAATATATAACAGATTAAACAAAATACTAAAAATGGATAAAGTAAACAAATTCGAATGCAACCAGCTACTACTTAAATACTTGTTATCCCTTGACTATGACGAAACTGAAAAAATACTAGAAGTAATAAAATGATATGACAGCCACAAAGAAAAATCAAGTGATAATGTTAGATGTAACTAGGAATTCCAGACAAATACATAATATACTATATGTAAATAATATACCTATATAATATAAATATATTTATATATACAGCATATCACACACACACACACACACACTCACACACACAACTCATTAATATTATATAAATTTATTTACCTATATACATACAACCTGGCAAATAAAAATAACAAAAATATTAGATTCTTAGTTTTAAAGTAGTTTTTAATATATAAATGTATGTATAGTGAAAGTCATTTAAATAAGTATAGAAAAAGGTGTAGGTACCTATGAACCAAGTGTGAAGTGTGCATAAACGGTCAAAAGACCAGTAGATGATTTGTACCCTGCCATACAGGCTCCTATGAGACCTAGTGCGTGGTTCAATTAATCTAATGGTACTTTAACGCTATCTTAACTACGATTTTTATAAGGCCCATTGTATGTTAGTAGTTAATAGTACCATACATTTAATTTGATGTTGGAACAAATAAAGAATTTATTATTATTATACACATAGTCATTTATTTTCTTAAATATAAGTTTTTTTACAATATTTATATAAAAGAACAAAATACTATAAAAAAACCTAAACCTAGAGTGCCGCCGGCAGCGGGGCAGGGCCCAAGCTACCGGTGGTTGGGGCTACAGTGAGAGGAACCTCCTGACGATGCGCGCCGTGTCCAGGATGACTGCCTTCATCATGAATTATTATTATTATTATTACCATTAAAGTTTAAATACATTTTAGAATAATAGAATATTTTATTATGTGTATTAGAGTCCACACATAACTATGCTAGGAAACTATAAGTAAATAATTTATAGATTCTTAATATTTAGTAGAGCTAATGTTCACTCCTTAATTTACGACGCCCTTACGGGGTCAATCTAGTTTGTAAGAACTTTTGTTATAACAGTGCATTGTGCAATAAACGAATATGAATAAAAAAAGTCATTCATCATTCATAAAAAGTCATTAACATCAATTAATTGTGGTTAAGGCTAAAACTAAAGTAATTTGAAAACAACTAGACTGGATAGTTCAATAACTTTAAATGACCAAGCTTTTCATGTACCAACTCAACTTTATAACATCAACAACTTTTTTTTATGTACATACCTATAGAATAAATGTCAATTTCACTAGGTTAGTGGTTAAGACCTCTCTAGTGTGTTGAGAACTTTAACGTTGTAAGACAGTAGTGCAATAAACGAATGTAAATAATTATTTTTCGCAAAAAATGGCAAAACCGCCTTCCATCGTGTACAAAATTCGAATATATCGCTAGAATTGTTTACATTATTGTTGATTATTCAAAAACAGCTCAGCCGATTTCTGTAAAATATGAAACTATCTCGAGAGTATATCCTTTCGAACTCAATAAGAATTTTTCGATTCGGTTCACAATTGGCGAAATTATCGATGTTCATATACCCTTTATTAACTACCACTAAATACAAGATATACATAATCTAAAACTACATAACAAGCAATTGGATCATCCACAGACCCTTGAAGGTCTAAAGATAATCCATATGCTCAAGCCAGTTGGCAGCGTGCCTAGCGTTCGATGTTCATCGTGTACAAAATCCAGATATTTCGCTCGAATGCTTACATTATTGTTGGTTTTTTCAAAACCGGCTCAGCCGATTTCTGTAAAATTTAAATGGGACCACCTCGGGAGTATACCCTTTCGAACTAAAAATCAATTTTTCGATTCGTTTCACAATTGGCGCAATTATCGACGAACATACACAAAAAAATACATACAGACGAACATAGAACCTCCTCCTTTTTGGAAGTCGGTTAAAAAACTAAGTAAAACCTTCATAATGTTATCTTGTCATTTTAAAAAGCTTTTTTATAGCTATCGGTTTAATTCTCACAAAAGTAATGCTCTTTTAAACTCGAAAACACACTAACAAAGAAATTCACTATTAAAGTGAACCATTGTTACGTAGTTTATAGAAGACGTACAAAAACACATAAAGACTTAAAGTTTTTACTACTCGAGTCTGGATTAATCGACCTAATTTAAGGTACAAAATAATTTTTAGTGTTGCCAGATAAGTGCATAAAGTTCCCTTGAAACTTGCGTATTTTTATTATCTCTAGAATTCCTTCAAGAATATTTTAAGGCAAAGAAGTGTGATTATTTTGCTAAATCTAATGATGATAATATTTCCTATGTAAGTATTAATAAAGGATGCGCCTGATTTCCCTTATTTCGTGGGCGTATTATAAAGTCTGGTATAGCACCAATTGCACTTTTAATACAATCGTTATCAATATTACAAAAGATACTAATGCGCGCCATTGCTCGTTCCTGTCTAAGTCTGTAGCGTCGCTAGTGTTGTGCCCTCTCTTGGCGCGCGTTAGGGATGTGCCGATACCAATCGACTCGGAGAGTCGATTATGCGGCTAACAGATTGTACCCATTTTGAGTCATGTTTTACTGAAAAGGAGGAAGACAAGATTTGTTATTTTTGTTTCTGTGTATTTCTGTTGTTTTCTTCTTTTTTTCTATTTAGAACTATCGCTATCTCATTTTATTTTCATTTTAGTGAACTATGATTCTTAAAATATATTTTCGGAACTGTTGAAATAATTCATTTTGCTCATTTCAATTTTTTTCGTATGCTTTCTATAAAGATAAGAAATCTTAACCGACAGTAACAAAATACCCAAACAACAAGTAAACCCCACAAAACAGGGAGAAACACCCCTATCGGGTAACACAACAACTTTTTTATCGCCCGCCGATGACAATGTTACTTTTTTATTAGCATTATAAACCTCAATTATTTTGTCGTATGGTAAGTTATTTAACTGTCTGAAATAAGAACCGACGTAGAAAAGTGTTGATAATTATGTCATTTTGTAGGTAAGCAGATTTTTAGGGTTCCGTACCCAAAGGGAAAAACGGACCCTATTACTAAGACTTCGATGTCCGTCTGTCTGTCTGTCTGTCTGTCTGTCACTGGGCTGTATCTCATGAACCATGATAGCTAGAAAGCTGAAATATTCACAGATTATGTATTTCTGTTGCCGCTATAACTAAAAATAGAATAAAATAAATATAAAAGGCGGGCTCCCATACAACAAACCTGATTTTTTAGACGTTTTTCGATCTATATTAATAATGGTAACAGGTACATGCTTGAAATTTTCACAGAATATTTGGTTTTATATTCACTTCAATAATAAATAATAAAATTAAAATAAAATAAAAAAATATTTAAGGGGGGCATACAGTACGGAACCCTCCGTGCGCGAGTCCGACTCGTACTTGGCCGATTATTATTTTTTTCGACTTCGGGATTGGTCACATAGTCAAAATGATGTATTGTGCATATGCTTATTTCCTCGTTCTTCCTCTCGCCTGTCTCCGGTCGTTTTCTGACGATCATATATGAGGATAGTGAATCAACCACTGTTTTCGCGTTTTCTTTAGAACATCGAGAAAAAACGAGGTATATTTTTGATAAAATTTACGATCCGGGAGAAAACTCTTTTCACCCCTAAAATTGTAACAAATGGTCATTTAAAAATGGTTTAATGGCGTTTCTTCTCTCCATATTTCATAGTTTGTAACTAATCACAATGAGCCGCACAAATTACTTGGCAAACAACATGTTCTGGGCCACAGAAGAGAGAAGGAAATAGAAAGGCGATGTGGAGGGGAGGTTTGTCGCCACGTACATGAGTTATAACTCAAGTTACTTGAAATCGTGACATTTACTGTCTCAGTCGTTCAAGTGATTTCAGAGGTAATTTTTGCCAAAAAAATGCCGGTTTGCGCTATTATAACGTGTCGAATACAAAGCAAAGACTTTAGTTTACAAAAAGGAGGAATATTCTTTCACTGGTAAGTCTAAATTGTGGGCATTTTTAAATTTAAATGATTTATTTTACTGCCTAGATTTTCGTTGATAGTGGTTGCAAACATTTTATCGACATCGATAAATTTCGCCATTAAGTTAATATTTCGCATTTCGAAATTTATTGTTATTAAGTAGGTATCTGAATATTTTGATTTAATAAAATATTTGTGATTGTGGTGTAATTTTTATTAATAATTGTATTTGCATCACACTTTAACTTTTATGTTCCTTATGAATAAAAGTTATCAGGTCCAATATATATACATATAAATATATAGATTGAACACGAAGCCGACTGCCGTCGCATGTTTGCTTTGATTTTCATTGATACATTGTGTCTTCATTGCAGCTTTCCAGCCGATCCTCTGACGGAGAGTAAATGGATCGAGGCTACAGGACGGCAAGACTGGATTCCTACAAAATCGTGTACAATTTGCTCCAAACATTTTTTGAAAACTGATTTCACTAGCACTCATAAAAAAAACGCTTCAAGCCATTTTCAATACCGCCAATAGAAACCGTAATTATACACTCGACGGTATTTTGTACACATAATACATTACAAATAGTGTTTTTCTTTCCAAAATTGTAGATTATTCACATTCTTACCCTCACAACATAAGACTCGAAGGAATCCCCTATACGGAATTCGTTGAGCCTGTATAATAGATAGCAAAAAGCCATGGTGACAAATGAGAAAATGGTCGTTGTGGTGACGTTAGTTTTTCGATGATTGATGGTAACACAATATGCATTTGTATGCAGGAGAAAATCGAAGGCGTGTCTGAATGCATTAATTTCCACTGGATAGGTGTGGTGGGTATACGTATATACTCTAATTGGCTTTAATAGGTACGCTTAGGTTTAGCAGTGGACTATTAAAAGACTGGTGTAATATAGTACATTACAGTATATACGATGATGTTTTGTTTTTTTTTAAAGATATATAAGATATATTCATAAAGATTGAATAAAATATTTACAGGTTAAAAATGATGACGTACCATCTACGTCATCTTACTTTCCTGACGATTCATTTCATTCTCCTAAAAGGGTATGTTTGAAAGACTATAACCTAGACAAAAGTAGACACATGTAGATAAATGTAGGCAAATGTAGACAAATGCAGACAAATGTAGATATAAGGGTTCCTTGTTTTGAGGTATGGAACACTACTTAAAGATATTTATAAATGTTGACTTATAATAAGGGACGCTAAAATAGAATGTTTCGAGAAAAAATGTATACGAACCACCCCGAATAATCTCTCCCGCTAGCACAAGCACGCGCTCTTACTCGCCCACGTAACCATTTATGTCTACGTTCAGCTAATCCAATGAATTAGTTATATTGTCGAGCTCCAAACTAGAAAAATATGATTGTAATTATTCTTCTCCTTTTAAAATTGGCTTCGCATGGAATATGCATTTGCCAGTGTCAAGTGTAAGTTCTATTATGATGTTATGATAACTAATATTGTCACATGTAATTCAGTTGTGTTCACATGTAATGTTAGTTTAAGCTTGTTTTGTATTTACGATGTGAAAATAAAGTTATTTTTTATTGTATTGTAATTATGGTGTAATTTAATAAAATATTTGTACTATGATAATATTAATTATGAAAAATAAGTACAGTCGTGGCCAGCACAAAATATCTAAATACAATTGATTAGCCAACAATGGAATTTAGGCGACTTCCACCGCGTACGAAATCCAAATAGTTCGCAGGAATTGATTTGGCATCCATGTAGTACCTATGTTAGAACTGATAGAAACACAAGTTTTATAAATTAATACAATACGGCACGTTGACATGATTTTTCAGTGTTAATTCCAAAAATTCCTAAATAGTAATAAAACTGCACAATCATTTTCATCAAATATATACTACATATATCCAGTTACATTATCCATAAATTATGCAATACGTATAAAATCACATTATCGATAAAATTAAACTGCACAATACATGTCGCCCATCACTAGCTAAATACCAAAAAACAACTGTGATACCATATTCAAATTCGAGATTGGCCCATTATTTTTTTTTGGCTTGACATGTACCACGCATTTGCCATTGTTATGCAACATAAATAAAATAAAGTGAATTTAATAACTTTAACACGGCATTTAAATTATGACCAAATTAATGTTATGGGTCTTAGGTACCTTGGTGATGTGACTGAAAGTATACTACGCTCTATTCTAAAGGAAAAAAAAAATCTCCGATGCTAGTGAAAATTGCACAGTTATTGTGCAGATATTTTACAGTGGTAATACACACTTGGCGACAGCGGTTTTCATAGAACATTTGTATGGATTTCCTTTCTAATCTAGTTCTGCTGTTCTGTGTTCTGGGCCCTGCGATACAGGATTCTCCTAGTGCAGGGCTCGCAATCAACCTGCAAACCTTTTAGCCATGGCATAACGATATTGTATATTCAATTATTAGTACTTGTTAAGGTTTGTTGTAATCTTTTGTTAAATAAATCATTTGTATTTGTAAAAAAAACTGTAAAAACTAAGACGTATAAACCGAGCTATTGAAGTGCTGATTACATGAAAAATCACTCAATTTGGGTAATATTTAGATAGCAGCTTTGTTTTTGTTGCTGGCACCTCACAAGCGTCTTAACCTTTGGGGGGCTAAAGTTTCTTCTAAAAGTAAAGTAACCGTGACTGCGACTACGAGCGTTTGTTTACATGTCGTTTCACATTTGCGACAAAAGTTATTTCAAAGGTTATAAAAATCGAGGTGGCTAATAAAAAGCGTTTTTACATGATTGGACATGCAGGTCAATTCAATAGACGTTTTTATGCAGATATTGTTTGTTATTTGCAAAGTAATATCCGCGGATTCCATTAATTAAATGATTACATTTTGTTATACATTCGATATGGTCCAGCGGTTTTAGTTAGCAAGTTTAAATGGTTTATTGACGGACGGCCAGCACCAGCTTTTTTTAATAGTCCACTGCTAGACGTAGGCCTACTCACGAAGGGTGATCGGATAAAATCCGCCACGCTGGCCCAGTGCGACTTATCTATCGAACACATTATACTATCGAATTTCTTCTTGACGTAGGTTGTTCTCACGATTATTTTCTTTCACCGAAAAACCCAGTGGTGTGATATTCCGGAAATAAATTCCAAAGAAATCACTGACCGGAATGGGGTGTTAATACCACCATAATAGAGCTAGCGCAACAGAGGCAAGAGTGGCGCAACTCTGTCTATAAGGCTGTCACCATCTTTGAGGAAAAGCGTCTACAAGATCAGGACGCCAAACGCCTTATCAATAAGACCCGCCCAAAGCCTTCCTATACCTACATATATAAACGCCAGTGGCCAGTTGCACTGTGCGTCCTGCAACAGGTCATTCAAAAACAAGTTCGGTTTTGCGAGCCATGTAAGAGCTCATAACCGTTTACAGCTAGCCAGGGATCGCCATTGACGGACACGTCAAGGAGGACGATATATATATATATATATAATAGAACAACACTGCTTATGATTAGGTATGGTTATGTATGAGGTCGCAAAGTTTTTTTTTTTCATATAAGTTTGCGATTGACTACACAATGCCTGATGTTAAGCAGATATGCGGTCTAGGATGTAACATGCATGAAGAATGTGGACTCGAAACGCTTGGTTCCAAATCGCGGGATAAAAATAAAGAGTAGGTACTATTAAATTAGAACAAAGAGTAGTATTAGAAAGAGAGCATCTCAAGGTACCATAAGGTCTTAATCAAATCATCTGTCCAAGATAGAGACCACAGAATAATGACTGACTGCCTCGGTGGCTCAGTGGTTAGCTTAGACTCTGACTCCTGTGCTACAAAGGCGTGAGTTCGATCCCCACCAAGGGCATTACATTTTTGTGATAAACATGAATGTTTGATCTGTGTATGTATATTTAATATTTAAATAAGTATGCGTTTAAAATATACTTATTTCATTGCAACCATAATTTACAACCTGTGTTTTGTCTGGGGTCAGATCAAGCATTTTTTACCCTAACAAAACATCCATGGGTCAGATACCTTGTGAAAAAAAAAAACAATGTTTCACTGAATGTAAGTAGTTTCATTAATCTTGTAGGAGCAGCCAATGTCCAGCAGTGGACGTGCCAAGGCTGAAATTATGATGAATTGAGATATGTAGTAGGCTTTTAAGGTTATAATTATGTAATAACTTCAACAATACAGTGACTTGCCATCAGACGTGTTAGTCAAACGCGAATTTTACTATTTTTATTCTGTTCCTTGTATGACTAAAGTCAATAATAAGTTAATTGTATAAGCACTGCAATTATTTGCAACTGCAACGATTAAGTTCTTAGTCACTGTGTATATTTTTAGACAACCTTTAAGTATCCTACAAATTGCAGTGGCGTGCACACAGTTTTAAGAGAGGGTAGGCAGAATATTTTACTCACCAAAAACACGTTGGTTTTGGTTCGTCGTCTTGTCGATTGATAATGTAGGTAATTGCCAAATGCCAGTTCTAATATCCATAGATTGGCTGATTTTATAGACATATCCAGACGGTTTTATTTTTTGAAAATAGTAGACAAACAAAACAAAATAACCGATTACTGTGTATGCAACCTGTCAGCCAATGATATGAATCATATTGTTTTTTATTGAATTTACGACTGACTTTACCTTTAATTTGTATTAAATAAATAAATAATTTAATAATTTGTATTAATTGCAAATCCGGTGTAGCACGACCTATCTCGAAAACTTGTTTTTTTTCACCGAAAGATAGTTTTGAAAACGCACCATATTTTATTTTCTCAATACACACACCATCTGAACAACTTTCACAGACAATATTATCCATTTTTCACTCTATTAACAACGTTAAAATCCTAAATAGCTGATAGCGTAGTCACAAACACAATACACATCAAACGATATGGCGACTATTGACTATTGAAATTAGTAGTAAAAAAGAGTAGTAAAAAAAAAATACCACAAAAAAATGATGGCCAAGCAAAAAGACACTGGCTTTTCATGCAGTTGTGTGCGTGATTTTTGTCATTGTGTGTCAGCAAAGCCCACGTAGCTATAGGAACGCACACACATTAAATCCGCATGATCACGACTTACCACGAGAGCACACATACAAAACATGAAGAGATCCATAGTTTGTGTCTTTGCCGTGGCAAGGGCGGGTGGCGCTCGTGCAGCGAACCTGTCGATCTTATCTTAATGATACCACCGGCACTCGATAGGTGGAGCTGATTTATGATTTAAGTTTTTTATGTTATTTTGTTTATTGATAAAATTTTATTAGATCTATTATCAGAACTAGGGTAGGCAGTGTCTTTCTGTCTTTATGAAGCGTCCGCCACTGACAAATTGCAAACAAAAAAGTGTAATTTACCCACCGATCAACTACATACCTAGTCAGTGCAGTTTTATTTCCTTGTTTTAGCTTTGCCGAATCGGGTCAGTGATTATGAATAATAAACAAGCATGAGGTTAGACGTAACGGTGTTTTTTTGCTGAAAGGATCTTGAAGTCATTATTACAAACAGCTTTAACTATACAAGAAATTAAAATCGGAGATGTTTTTTTTTATTTAAATGGAATAGTACTTGAACACATTTTTATAACTCAAACCGGTGTAGCGCTCATAGTGAAGTTTGACTCAGTGTTTCTTAGCCAAAGATAAGCAACGTTCAGACGGTTAGTCTTCGGATGGGTGACCGCGATTGGCATTTACAAGACTGCTATGGTCCGGATGACACGTTAAATTATAGGTTCCGCTTGTTTTATTTAGCCATGTCAGAGGCCTTCAGGCAGCTTAAAAACTCTGACACCGCCTTCAAGCAGCTTAAACAAAACTCTGACACCAGGGCTAGCCACCCGGCCTATACGAACTTATTTACCCAAAAAAATCTAAAAGTGTTATAAAATTGACTTGTGTCTCTATTTTTCTGTATATCTATTTGATTATTTATTTGTCACAACATCAAACGCGGCGTAGATATATATACCTATACTAAATATAGTCTAATTTTGCTATTTTTTGTTTCATTTGAAAGTTGGTGTAATCGCGTTGGTTTTTATTCGTGGTATTTCAATCGACACGTATTCAGTTGTTGCAACTTAATTTTTTTTTGCATTTTTGGAAATATTGTACTGAATTCAATATCCATATTTGATTCCATATACAAATTCTTTTTCTATGCTTAACAAAAATACCGACGCCATTATATCAGCATTATTCCGAGAACAATCAAAGCCCGATTGAAACCGCCGGTCTCATCGTCCCAAATTGACAGTTGCATATAAATAAATGCGGATTTGGACCGCACTGGCCAAATTCGGACACCAATCAAAAATGAGTCGGCCGAATTCAGCGATTATAGGTTACCGATATTGATAAAAACTGTGGTGATATCCTGTATGCATTTCATTTTATGGGTATATGTAGATATCTATAGGGTAACGGCAAATTCGGAAAAAATGTGTAACGTTTTCTCGTACTCATACTCATTTATTCATAACTGTATAAGTTCATGTCAAACAAAAACTAATGTATTAATTTTAAATCATAATAACTAATAATTGATTCAATGAAATAATTAATAACAATCAAAAAGCAATCATCAATAATAATGTGTAGTGTCACAAATAATATCAATAAATTAATTTCGAATACATACAATCACAAACACATAAATTAAGTCACTCTTCCTTTGGTATAAAGTCTTGTACCTTATAGAATGCCTGCTCAACAAGCCAATATTTTGCTTTATTTTTAAAAGACTGACGTGACGGCGCATCCTTTATAAAATCCGGAAGGTGGTTGTAGACATCTGTCGCCATAACATGAATCGGTTTAGACGTCTTTACAAGCCGACGATAACTCGTCCGACATACCTCAATGCCTCAGGTCGAAAGTGTGATATGGGGCACTGAAACGTGGTCATTATGGTCCTTATTATTAAACTCCATGTAGCACCACGAGCTATGAAGTATAGCAGTTTGCGTGATCGAATCAGAAATGAGGATATAAGTAGAACTAAACTAGGTAAGTTGGCGGAAATTAAGTTAGCTACAAGCTGCGCAATATCCAATCAACGCGTGGCTTTGTGTGAGCTTCAGTCAGGATTCAGGTGGCGGTATATGTGAGGATGAATCTGGCCTTGTACTCTATGCGGGATCGTAAACGGACCAACAAAAGGTATCTTGAAAGCGTACCTCACTCACTGGAAAAGTCCACAAAGATTACACATGTTATGGGACCAAAGGTCTATAATTTGTTGCCTGATAGTGTTACTGACGCACCTAGCTTAATTTGTTTCAAAGCCCGCGTAAAACGCTGGCTTATCGAGGAGACATTTTATGATTTTGACATGCTTAAATGTTTACAATAAACGATAGGTTAATTGTTTATATATTGTTTTTTATCAAATGTTTATTATTTTTACAATGATGTAATTTCAGTTGTATTTTATTTTTAAAGACTTGTTTTAATTTTAGCTTATTACCGTGACATAATTAATTAATTTATTATAATTTGACTGTTGCCATTTTTAATTTAAATTATTTATCAATGTGTATGTAATTCTATAATTTTGAATGTACGAGTAATTGTTTTTGTGTTAAAACAAACATTATTTGACGTGTAATATTTTTTATGAATAAAATGAAAATGATTAGAAATTGCGCAGCTTGTAGCTAACTTCATTTCCGACAACTTGTGTGACGCGGCCTATAATCGACTTAGCTCATTGAATTATTAAGTTGAAATGGTAGTGCCGTTTCAACTTGCCAATATGTTGGTCACTAAAGTTATTCTAGGGGTCTTCTCATTTTGGTTCGATCTCGCAGAGAGACTCTGAGCATGGCTCTCTTCATAACTCGTTGAGCTACTTAGAGCTTATTAATAAAGACCATAGCAACCACGTTTCAGCGCCGTATATAATCACTAGTCGAAGACTTTCGACCTGAGGCACTGAGGTTAGTTAGGTTACTTGGAGCCTCTTAATAAGACCCATAGATCATCACTTTTATTCCACAACCAGTCCAGTAGTCCTTAAACCGGTAATGGTATCTATACTGTATTCCGTCTTCATACAAACGGTCGGAACGCGAATCATACCTACGCGCCTCGGAGTTCGGTATACACTCCTTATACAACGTTCGCAGGGGCGCGCCGCAGTGACGAACTAACGTGTGGGATTTTATCAGTGACCGTGTGATTTGCCTTTTTTTTGCAGGCCGGCAGCCCTAGCGCGTCCTACGTACTCCGTGTCCACGTGGGGCTGTAGGTATTTATTTCAAGGACTGGGCAGAGTCACAATACTGTTAGATACCATTACCGTGCCCAAACCGCCACTCCGTAAAGTCGCAATGACCAAAATACCTACGTAGCGATAAAAACGTAAAGTTTACGTTCGCGGCGTGGCGTTAAATTTGTTTTTACCTGTTGTTTTAATTTACACTTTTCCTCGCCCTTTCTAAACAAGCCACGAAGGCCGCAGGTCAGCCTCATGTTGGGGTGACCAAACGAACTGATTTTTTTAAAATGAATACTCATTACCTTTCGTTAAGATTTCGCTGTCTTGTGGTACTCACCAAATAGGCTCACCAAGAACAATCGCAATCCTACATTACTTACTCCAGTAGATTTTCTATCCAGTCTCAAATTGCCGTATTAGTAGTATACCTATCTATGGTAATGAAAACTCTGCCGTATGCCGCATTTTCCAGAAACACAACTAGGATTGCCGTAGGCATTTTACGGAAATTGCAGCGTATCAATAATGACACAATCGCAATCCCACGACTAGTGGGCACTAGTCGTGGGATTGCGATTGTTTTTCGCAAGTCTATTTGGTGGCACTTGTATTGCTGGGGGACAAGGAATTGCGTTTTTAGCGACAAAATTTGCCACTTCAATAGACACATTCGGCTCCACAGGGGGACCCAACCTAGGGCTTGCGATTTTGGCGAGCGTATGAGCTACGGTATTTTTTCCCCAAATACGGCAATTTCAAAGTGGAGATACGGCAGGCCAGATTTTTTTGATAATACTTACTCTGACGCAGCGGCCCAAAATTAGCCTTGGTTTTCGACATCAGATAACGCTATTGGTCTCGGTCTAGCCCTGTCTAATCCCACTAGTCTGCAGTTATTTTAAATTCGTCACCCAATGACTTGTTAGTAACCCGGGATCCCCTGTGTAAAAGTCAGCAGGTAGTCGTATAACCACCTACACCTCGAGGTCCTTGAATTTAGATGAGCAGTTCAGATGTAATCGGTACGTCCTGAATGAAATCTCTACAGACCCCTGTGTCCCTATGGAAATGTTAGCTCGTTTTATTGCAGGTTTCCTCTCAATGTTTTAAATAATTATTATTTTTCGCAAAAAATGGCAAAACCGCCGTTCATATTCGAATATTTCGCTCGAATTGTTTACATTATTGTTGATTTTTCAAAAACGGCTCAGCCGATTTCTGATAAATTTAAATGGATGGTCTCATCGGGAGTATACCCTTACGAACTAAATTTTTTTTTCGATTCGGTTCACAATTGGCGGAATTATCGATGAACATACACAAAAAAAATACATACATATAGACGAACATAGAATTTCCTTCTTTTTGGAAGTCGGTTAAAAAGAATGACAACAACAAAATTTCAATTGAATGAAATCGTTCGTTCGTTTTCATAAGGTCCAACAAATTCATCTCATGTGGCCACCCTATCACCACAAGAGTCATCAAAACACCCCCATTTGCCCCCCTCCTCGTTAGTAAAAAAATATGCAAATAAAATTCGTGAAATTTACATGCACCCGTCAAGTTTTACGCGTGGAGTGTGAAATTTGGTAATGAGCAGCGGACACTGATTGTTGGGGGTTGACACCACCCTTGGAATATAGGGGATGGTATTGCAAATCATCATTAATATCGACTGCCTAAGAAATGTACTGCAGGCCCATATAGGGTGTTGACTGCCTCGGTGGCTCAGTGGTTAGTGACCCTGACGACGGAGTCAAAGAGGCATAGATTTGATTCCCACCCAGGGCAAGTATTTTTGTGATGAATATAGGTGTTTGCTCTGTGACTGGGTGCTACGAGTATTTATACTCCCCTATAGATTTCTAATAAAACTAATTGAAGGTGTCTGACCATCTACTCACCAGCCAGCTTTGTCTGTGGCCGCCCTTCTCTGCGCTTACATACATGCTCGGTATCCACCCTAGAAAAATTGTAAGTCAATACTAATACTTTCATTTTTTCGAGGTGGGCAAAAGTAAGTATCGTAGTGTATTTACGTGGTTAGAGACTCTGTAAGGGGGCATCCCATGAAACAACCGACTGTTTTTCGCCTTTTCAGGGTTATACGTTGTGATATACGTAGTCACATGGCCTGTCAATCCGGTGTATAAGACCGTCTTGTCAACTGTCTTTTCATTTACTCAAGATTTCGGTAGATATTTTTATACACTCACCGGCTCATTTCATGTTTCAAATGAAACAAATTGTTGACCGACGAACCGAACCGGAGGAGGTACTCAATTCGACGCGTAAATATATAAATATTTTTTTCCAAAAAAAAAAAAAAAAATTTATGTATAATAATATATATTTTTATGTATAGTCCGATTTCAGTAATTATTATTTTATTACAAAGAGTATACTTCGAAATTGGTCCCATTAAAATTTTACTGAAATCGGCTGAGCCATTTTTGATAAATCAACAATAATCTGAAAAATGCTACATCGATCCGTGCGAAATATTCGCGAATTCTGTACACGGGTGAAGTCGGTCATGCTGTTTTTTGCAAAAAATAATTATAAGTATTACGATTTCAAGTACCTATACAAAAAGTTGAAAATGAGTAATGAAAAATCTATTGTAGGATCTACAAAAATTGAGTAAATAAAATCAAAATCTTCCCCCGTATGTTTCCAAGCTATTTCAATAATAAACTTGTATTCCCCCGTTTCGGTCAACCTATCAAATAAA
Organism: Hypomecis atomaria; assembly: GCA_964007245.1. Taxonomy (NCBI): domain Eukaryota; kingdom Metazoa; phylum Arthropoda; class Insecta; order Lepidoptera; family Geometridae; genus Hypomecis; species Hypomecis atomaria. The sequence continues at coordinate 21,312,906 of OZ023279.1, forward strand.
ACAGAATTGTTTAAACAATAAACAATGTCATTAATCTTGATAATGTCGGTATTTATGTGTATAAACGATATTTTCGATGTTATTAAGCGAGATATAAATCATAGAGTTATGAAAGTCGAATGTCGCTGTTGTATGATTGATTTTCTTAATAAAACTAGGAATAATGGACTAAATCAGGATAATGTGTCAGATAGAACCATTTTAATATTTAGTGATTGTCGTGAAGGCTGGGGTCATTTATTTTGGGCTTAGACTGTAGTCAATTGTGATTAGATTTTAAAACGATTGTAAAAACTAGTAACCATCACTATGATTTTCTTTAGGTGCTCCCTAAACAGATGTCGAAATTTCATTACAAGCTTTTATTTAACTTGCAATGGAATGGATGTACCTATGTACGTAAGTTCGGGTGGAATCTTGCAAGTTAAATTTGACCAACTTCCCGGTTTCCAATTGAGCTGAAAATTTGCACGCATATGTACCTATATCGCGTGACAATGCAATAATGGTACTATAGAGCTGATCTGATGACGGAGTCGGAAGGTAGCTATAGGAACTCCTGTACTAAACAAGATAAACCCGTCGTGTTTGGTTACGTTTTACTTGTTTTGGCTAGCACTCTGTTGCTACATGATATCCAGGATCTCAAAAGCTTGTATTTTTACTAAGTCATATTTTTATAATAATTTATTTCTAAGCTCAAAAAGTACGGACTCATTTTTTAAGTCATTGAAAGTCGTAAAAGAGCTAATCTAATCGCTTTAACTACTTTATTAGCAACCTATGTATTTGAACTTACCTATTTAGTGCTGCTTTACAAAACGAACACTTTGGCGAATGACACTCACCAATATGGACAATTTTTACTATGGAATGAATACTGAAATCTCAAAAAACAACTGTACCATGTAAGGGTTGTTACCGTAGTAAAATTACTTCATTTGGGGTCAGATTTCGTGTGTAATAATTCCCCTAACATTTAAGAAAGAAAAGACACACCTTAATTACCACCCTATATACCCACCCTAAAGACTCAATCCAACACTGAAAATCCTTACCTACTTACTTACTTTAATCCAATCTTTTTACTTTGTTAAGGCGCCATGGTCTCTTTCCCAATTTAATAGTTCTAGGAATAGGCTAGTTTAGACCTAAAATTCTAAAGAGGTCATCCAACCGCTTTAAAGCAAGCACTGAACCTAAAAATCGATTTTTCCATGACTAATTGACACGCGATCTAGAATTCTGGCCGGAGCGAATCACAACCTCGTTTTGGTCTAACTTTTTAGAATAAGGATTCCCAAGTTACGGCCCGGAAGCGAAAACGTACCGCCAATTAATAGGTTAATTCGACATAGATTAGCTGCTGCCTTCAAAAAAGGTGGCAATTTTCATGATAATGTTTTGTAAAAATGTCCATTTGCCAAATTAATGATATAAGTTAGATCCACAGATCAGAGAACAAGGAAAAAAGAGAAATTGTTCTCTGATCTGTGGTTAGATCCCACGTCAATGGGTTGTATTTTGTGTGGTAACTGTTTTTTTTACAAAGTTGGGTTTTTCATTTCTATATTGGTTTTGTTGCGACTGCTTCGTTGGCTCAGTGGTTAGTGACTGACTGCTGGACCAAAGAGGCGAGGTCCATTGAGGATTTTCCCTACACAAAAAAGGCAATATTCTTCTAAATGCCACCTCCAAGATCAGTTGGACGGCGTTGTTTTACCCCAAACGCGAACTTTTGTTCCGCCATAGTTGGGCACTAATGAATTGAATGAAACGTAAAAACTCCCGGGAATTGTTCGACCGGAAAGTACTAACTTGTTCCTCGTGGATTTTAACATTGCCATCGATCAGGTTCACTAATATAATTTGCTTTCATTGTTGTTTTAGTGCAGCGAGTTCTAATTATAACTAACTTTACAGTTTGGATAGAAAAGTTCTTCAGGGATTTTCACTGAGAATATTATTTACGAGTTCTCGATGCTTCGGCACAGTTATGTGCGCCATATTTACGGTTAATAATTATTTTTCGCAAAAAATGGCAAAACCGCCTTCCGTCGTGTACAAAATTCGAATATTTCGCTCGAATTGTTGAAATTGTTGTTGATTTATCAAAAACGGCTCAGCCGATTTTGATAAAATTTAAATGGTCCCATTTAAATTTTCAACGGAACTCAACCCCTCGAAACTCAACGGATGTCTCGGGAGTCTTTCGAACTAAAAAGAATTTTTGAAATCGGTTCACAATTGACGAAAATATCGATGAACACACACAAAAAAAAATACATACACACGTACATAGTACCTCCTCATTTTTGGAAGTCGGTAAAAACTCATGTTTATCCATTATAAGTCGGAGACTTTCAAGATGCTCATTAATATGAGCATCTTGAAAGTCTCCGACAGGAGTTGACAGGACTAAACGATAGCATCCGAGCCACGGTGGCAGTCAATCGTAAATGTCAATTTGATTCACACCGGGGATTGCTACCCCTTATACATACTTACAATATGTATGTAAATACTTATAATTAATTATACTTCGTTCATTATTTTCATCCATGTATACCAAACAAAAACAATTGTGTATTTTTTTTCGTATCACTTTATTAGTAATATGTTTATTGTACAAAAAAAAATGTACAATAGGTACTTGTTGCAATCCCACTTCTTTAAACATTTCACTTGTTGCTATCAAAAACTTCCTACAACACTAATCCACGTTTACTTTAGTGTTTCCTATTTACCCTACTAAAACCCATTTGGCCTATTCAAAAACCCCATTTTGGCTCCGACAACCAAAACAAAGGTCTACTAGCTTTTATACTGATTATCCTTAATTCTCCCTAATTTCGGGGAACTAAAGCATTTCGAGATAAGCCTCGATGCCCTCAGGGCTGGCATTACGGCCAGCTGCGGCGAGCTACTGGAGCGAGCCACTGGAACCAGGCGGTAGGGCCACCGCACGTTAGACTAGCTCGACATCGAAGTAGAGCATTAGAAAATCACTACATAGTATAAAACAAAGTCACTTTCCGCAGTTTTAAAGATACATGGGGACATGTATCTTTAAAACAACGCAACGAATTTTGATGCGTTGTTTTTTAGTGGTTAGAGTGAGTCAAGGGGAAGGTTTATATTATGTATAATACACCTGGCTGTGCGAAGCCGGGTCGGGCCGCTAGTTAGCTATAAGATTCGGATTAACTTCATTGTTACGTGTGTTACATTGAGGATCGCATAAGAATATGAAAACGTCTCAATAGCAGAAAATAGGTACGATATCAAATAACTATAAATATTAGTTTAAGCTACGAAAATAATTAATTATCATAAACGTCAAATGAAATGTTTCTCACTAAAAACTACTACAATACATTATTTCACGTTAATAAAATATGTCCAAACACTAGGTAAGAACTTAGCATGTGTACAAGAAATTTATTATTACATATTTTGTTCCACATTTATCGTTTTATACAATGTGTGAGATTTAAGAGTGAAATATTTATTAATATAATAAAATAAATATTAATTCCCGTCACCCCGTTTCACAAGTTTAGTCGCTTTCGCACTACACGTCTCTTCATTGATGGAAAAAGCAAGCAGCGTATCGCATGACGTTCAGTTGATGTTGAGTAGCTATAATACAGTGAACGATGACCCGTAGTTGGCCAGCCACCTGTGAGAATGTTGCCAGATTAAAGAATTATGTGTGAAGTTGGTGCAATTTCGGGTCACGCGTCGCAATGTATCATAATAATTGTAATTGCAGTGCTACGTTTTGAATTGTGATTCTTTTGGTGATCATTAGAGATTGTGGAGTAAGCTTTGTCATGGGTTTCTTTGTTATATATGAGCCGTAGGACGTCCACTGCCAGATATAAGGCCTCCCCATCATGCATATCTGCTTTTCCTATCTTTTCCGATGTCAATCGGCTTGCAGCCAGCGTGTGCCTGCAGTCTTGATCAGATCTTTGGTCCACCTCGTCGGTGGATGTTCTGCACAGTGATTGGTCTCCATTCGTCATTCTGCAGACTTTATTATTAAAGGTAATGCTGTATGCAAAAAATATAAAACACATTGAATATCTATGGGTATTGCTTTGAAGTGACATTGCAGGCAGGAATTTTGTTTTTCAAAGTTTTTTAGGACCTATATGATATTTTTCATGGGTATTTTACGTAGCATACATAAAATAATTAAATTACATGCCTAATGAAATAATAATTGATTTGAGCTATTTCATTCCAATTATCTAAATGCACCGGCTATGCAAAGCCATAAAAAAATAACCCTAAAAGGCGCGAACCGTATCAAACGCGACTCGATTTTCGTGCCTCTCATGAACTTGCGATATGATAACCGTAAATTATACGTAAAAAACTCAATGACAAGTTAGAAAAATACAGCTAAATATGATGAAATCATCAAACCTTAGCGCCGCGGACCGAAACCCTTCGAAAAGATTTTGCAAGACCGTGTCGGACCAATTTTCTACACACCTTGACTTACGACATTCAATTAAAGATCTCCGACCAATTCTTCTGGTAAGCTCTCTGCCAGCGCCACTAAAGCAATGTCCTTACAAAACCATCCGAACATTATAGTTCCCCTCTTTCACCGTTGATGTAATTAGGTGGGAAGCTTTGTAAAGTAGGGTCTGGTATTACCTGCCAGTCCTATTGTTGTCCCATCTCTTTCCCGCCGTTATCTTTCTCGTTCGCTATTCAAAATTGAATTTTTTTGTCGAAAGGTGGCTCATGTAGTACTGGTATTATGCCGGGATATTTTAAAATCCGTAAAATTGCTTAGGAGGTTACTGATGCGATATTTTAGGCGTGATGGTTTTTTTTAGAATTTGCTTTGGTTGCAATCACGCGTGCTAATTTTAGGTATAAAACGTTTTGTAAGAATATCTTCCTCGTTTTTACCTGGACGGTAAATTTTGATACAAAAAATGTGGTAGTTTCCTATGAGATTACTTTTAAATCTGTAAAAAATATGTTCTTATAAATTTAAGTTTTAGTTAAGTAGTTTGATTATTATCAAATTTTATTTTGAACATTGAATGAATGAAGTATCATCCATGTCAGTACAAAGGCATAACTCAAGCTTCATATATTTTTGCAACATGTCGTTTCAAAATACATACATAATTGTGACATAAAGTGTACTTCTCTGAATAAAACAGATTGAAAAATCGATTAAAAAGTGTGTGGACAATAATTTCTCCATGTCCGTCTCATAACATTTTTCAACTGTCATTATATTTCACGTTTTACAAATCGAATACGATACAATTTTAAAAAGCAACTCGATATTCCGCTAAAACGTAATCGATACCGAGCGTTTATCGCGACAAAACAAAAGAACGATAATTTACCACAAACCGAGAATCGACCGACCTTTCGGTTATTTATTACCACAGATAATCAAGATTTGTAATCTTCTGACCATTTTTGTCAAAAACTGTGTGATATGCACTGCCTATGGCATAAAAAAAAGAAGAAAAAACTGTCTTTTCCCTCTCCATTTGCCAAACGAACATAGGTTTTATAATCAACGTCACACAAGCACACATTTTTTCAAACTTGGAATTCGATATTTGAAATGTTACAAAAAGCAAAAAGCGGTCGAAATTCGTTAACAACTTTTTAAAGTTTTTAGGGATGGACACACGAGTAGATTAGGGTGGTTTTAAGTTTGGAAGTTTTTTTGTGTTGCTTTTTTATAGTTTGGGGTGGACAGAGGTATAATTAGGTAACGCTCGTGGTAGTTCAAAACTTCTGTTGTGTCCCGTAAAATTAAACGCGTCAATGACGATAATAATAGGAGCAATGTTATAAACTTTCTATACTATGTATCGTCTTTTACTAAATATCCTTACTTCCTCACTAATATTATAAATCCGAAAGTGTGTTTGTTGGTTTATTGGTTTGTTACTCTTTCACGCAGTAACAGAGCAACGGATAGACTTGATTATTGGCATGTATATAGTCCAAAGGACGGAAAGTGGTATATGCTACTTTTTATCCCGGAAAAATTAAAGGTTCCTTTGGGATAGCACAAAAATTACCATAAGACGCGGGCGAAGCCGCGGGCCAAAACTAGTAGCATAGTAGTATATGAAAGCAGTCTACTAGTTTTTGCCCAAGGTAATGCCTATAATGTTAATAGTATGGTATGTAGCACGCTTATTTCTTCCAAATGACACAACAAAATGTCGGGTTTTACTATCTTTTATAGAGGTAGAGTTTCAATTGAAAGTTTTTAAGCTGTGTCCAGTGACACTTGAGCGAAGCTGAGACGCGGGTAGCTCGTAAATAAATATATGTAGGAGAAAGAACTAAATATCACACTACTTTATAACTTGGCTAAAAAAAACTCACCATTTCTGATTCTATCTCTTTGTCTCGAATAAAATGGATATTTTAATCACAACTTAATACTTAACGAGAGTTCTGTGAGCGAACACTCAGGAATACTCGGAATACTCAGGTAATAGTTTGTACAGAATCTTGGCAACTTGAATGACGAAACTTTGAAGCACTAACTATAGTAAGTACCTAGTTCATTTTCAGTGCGGTTTCAAGATCTTGGGAACTATTCAGTGGTGGAAAAATGGTCGATACCTGATTTTCAAATAGATGATTTGCTTCGTATATCCCTTTACAATCGGCTCAATATAATCGTGAAGATCGACAAAAAAATTGTTGCTAAAACCATAGACCAGTTGCGTTCACAAAATCAATATGGTTTTAACCACATTTTTTTTTCGTTTTCGCGCCTATATTGCGCCGTTTGGAAAGGGTTATATTTTCTAGCTAGTAAAATAATTATTTTTGAAAAAATGGCATAACTGACTTCAACCGTGTACAGAATTCGAATAGTTCGTACTTACGGATCGATATAGTATTTTTTACATTTTTGTTAATTTATCAAAAACGGCTCAGACGATTTCGATAAAATTTAAACGGAACCATTTCTGAAGTATGATCTACCAAACCAAAGAAGAATTATTGAAATCGGACTACTCTGTAAAAAGTTATAAAAATATATACGCGTCGACTTGAGAGACTTCTCTGTTTTTTCGTCGGTTAAAAATACTAGTTGAACTACTCAAGTTAAAATTATTTGATTGATTAGGTTGCGACCAAATACTATATTTTTAACTGATGAAACGAAATAGTTACTCAAGTCGACGCTTACATTTTTTTTTGTATGAATACGCATAACTTTTTACTGAGTTTTCCGATTTTGAAAATTCTTTTTTTTTTATTGGAAAAGGTAAATCCCGATGTTGGACTACTTACGAGTAAACTGGTTTTTGAAAATTAACAATAATTTAAATATGGCATACCTACCTACATCGATTCGAGCGAACTATACGAATTTTGTACGTAAATTGCAATGCCGATGTCAGTTGTGCTATTTTTGGGGAAAAATAATTATTATAATTTTTAATTTGCATAATGTCAGGAACCTTAAAATTAAAAATAATTAGGACAGCCTTGTTGTTCGCTCTGAGCTAAATAATGCACACTATTTGCATATTTACTAAAAATAATAATTGTAAAATACAAACATTGCAAGTTAATAAATAAACTAAAAATCCTCAATGTCAGTTTAAAATTATCCCAATGCAGATGCAGGAACTTTAAAATTCAATAAATTCTAGAACAACTACGTCAACAATTTTACTGATGCTACTTTTTAGAGTTCTGTACCCAAAGGGTAAAAAAACAACGGGTTGCACTCCGGGTGTGGCAGAAGTGAAAACTCCGTCTTACGAATTTTCGATCAGTATACGTGTCCTGACGAGATTTTTTTTTTTTACTAATCCCAAAAAGCGCACAATGCCGCTAAAGACGTTTTCACTTAAAAAACGGAACTCTATTACTAAAGACTCCGCCGTCCGTCTCTCTGTCTGTCACCAGGCTGTATCTCATGAACCGTGATAGCTAGAAAGTTGAAATTTTCACAGATGATGTATTTCTGATGCCGCTATAACAAATATTAAAAATGGAATAAAATAAATATTTAAGGGGGTCTCCCATAGTTGTATGGAACATATGTTTTTAGCTGTTTTTCGCTCAATATTAAAAACGGTGACAGGTAGACACTTGAAATATTCACAGAATATTTGGTTGTATAATCACTTCAAAAAATGTAAATAAATTAAAATAAAAGAGATATTTAAGGGGGACTCCAAGAAACGTGATCTTTTAAATCGATATTAATTACAGCAACAGGTAGACGCTTGAAATATGTATTCACAGAATATTTAGTAGTATGTTCACTTTATTAACAACTAATTAAAATAAAATATATTAAGGGTATGCGGTACGGAACCCTTCGTGCGCGAGTCCGACTCGCACTTGGCCGATTATTCTAAATTGTTATGACGCTTACCGTCAAGCGGAAACCTTGTTATTCGCTTCGAGCTGAATAAAATGCAACTTTTATTAACATTTCCTCGTATTCCATCTTCCTTCAAAATTTAAAGCTTCGTGTCAATTTCTCTGGAAAAATAAAACTTTGATGTTGCTAATAAATTTAAAAGAAAACCTTTCTGTCTTTTGTTATAAATTTCACGATCATCGAAATTAAGGAACGTTTAGCACAGTCAGTCTTCAGATGGGTGACCGCAAGTGGCATTTACAACTGAGCGATACCGTGGCTCGGAAAACCCTGTCCAAGCTACGTAGTGGGGAGGCTTTTTAGTTAGTCGTAAGGTAATTGCAAGCCGGCTACAAAGCCGCGCGATGCCAAAGTGCTCGGTTTAATTAGGTGACATAACGTCAAGATTCGAGAAAACGGGTCATTGGGAATTATTTAATGTAAATATCTAAGTCGATTAGTATGACGGCGCTCAGACACTTTTTTACTACTTTTACTTAGGGACTTGTGGCTCTGTAGATATTTGCTAGAAGGTTATAGTGATCTATATACGCGGCATTAGCACTATAATATCACTACTAGGTAGGTACCTATTACGGAACGGCTTTTTTGTATTTTGGAGCCTTCTAATAAATATAATGATACCGATTGTATTATGAGTTTTTTTTGTAAGTATATTTGGTAGGTCTGAGTATAGGTCGTAAGCACTATTTTATACCCTTAAGTGAAAAGTGTTTTCACTCCATTTTTTATATGGCAAAACGTTTACCGGATCAGCTAGTAACAAATATATAAACCGTTTAATAGTAATTACAAGTTACAAAACATACAAAATCATATTACAGACTCAGTCAAATAACCATTAAATATATTCACTAATTTATTTATTTTGATCCTTTTTCTTTCAACTTGAAAATATATTATTTCCTCAGAAATCGAATTAAAAACGATTGTTTCTTAAGTATTGAAACTATTGGTTCTTAAATATTGGAACAATTGGTTTCTTAAGTATTTTATAAAATTCCGAAGCTCTACCAATCAAGTTGGGCTTATTTTATTCATCACATTCCCAGTAGAAACATATTTATTTGTGTTTGAAACAATAACGAGAGAACTGTAGACACAACAATAGGCGTAATTATACCTACTCGTATGTTTCGTTGTTATAGTTTATAGACAACCCTGGAGCAAGTGTTTTAGTACGAAATCCTCTTATGATTATATTCGAGGATGTTTGTTGAGATATATTCGAAATGTAACGAGTATTGTTGTTTAAACAAACAAAAACTGACTACAATACACTGAAATCTTAAATGATAATATAGAAATGTCAGAACCAAACCGGCCCATATTCAGTAGTCTATATCTACTTACTATTAGGTCATTTTTTATACGAAACCATGTAAAAATGTGTTTTTAAAAAGCTTAATGACATACCTATGATACAAGGATTAGTAATATTAGGGATACTAGACTATCAGGAGCAACGAATATTAACATGTAAATTTATATGATTTTCAATATTATAACTCAACAAATTATTCGAATCAATAGGAAACCAAATGTAATACGAGGGTCAAACTGAAAGTTCTTAGAAAATCAAAAACTGATTACATTAGCCAGTTATTAGTTTTATTATATCTTTTCAAAATATTGTCCATTCACGTCAATACACCGCTGCATGCGATGGAACCACTGGGAAAAGCACTTTGCCCACTCGTCCTTAGGGGTCTCTTCAATGGCATCGCGATACGCAGCCACCGCTTCTTCAGCATTCATAAACCGCTTTCCTTTAAGTTTTTCTTTAATTTTTGAAAATAAATAAAAATCACAAGGCGCGAGGTCGGGGCTATACGGCGGGTGACCCAGTAATTCAACGTTTGATGTCGCCAAATAGTCGATCGTTCGCTTGGCGGTGTGCGATGAGGCGTTGTCGTGGTGAAGGAGGATCCTACTGCGAGGTCGTTTCTCTCGAACTTTTTCCAAGACAAGTGGCAAACAATTGGTAGTGTACCATTCTGCAGAAACTGTTTTTTGATCCTCTAACACAATTGTCGCGAAATGACCTATCCTTCCAAAGAACGAGGCCACCATTTTTTTCCCCGCACTTCGATCTCTCTTCACTTTAGTTGGCAACTCCTCGAAAGGAAACACCCACTGAGCAGATTGTCTTTTGGTTTCAGGATCATAACAGTAAATCCAGCTTTCGTCACCTGTTAGTATGTCGAACACAGCATTTGAGTCACCTCCGTTAAATCTTTCAATCATTTTACGGCACCAATCCACACGATGGAGTTTTTGAGCCTCAGTCAAATTATGAGGTATCCACCGGGCGCAAAGCTTCCTGACCGCTAAATGTTCGTGTAGGATTTTGTGCACTTGACTCATACCGATGCCTAAGCTTGTCCGAATCTGCTGATAGGTCACTCTTTTGTCAGTCTCTATCATACGCCGCACAACACAGATGTTATCTTCAGTCGTCGCCGTAGAAGGCCGTCCCTCACGTAAATCATCAGTGAGATTAGTGCGACCACGTTTAAACTCATTAAACCAGTTGTAAACAGTCGCACGAGATGGGGCTTCATCGTGAAAGGCCAATCGTAGTCTATCATAACTTTCTTGTTGACTTAAATGACATCGAAAGTCATAAAAAATCATTGCACGAAAATTTTCTCGTGTTAAATTCATGTTGACGTGACACAGACAATTTTCAATTTGCCGCCAAATCGTAAAACAAATGACAAATGAATGAAGTATATACTCAGTAATATTGGCAAAGAGTTCTATTTTCAAATTATAGAATTATTTTTTTATTATATTGTTTATAAGTGGCCAGTTCTAAGAACTTTCAGTTTGACCCTCGTATAACCTAAAAATCAGACTAATCACAGATCATCATAATGATCTGAAAAGATTATATTTCGCAAAGGTACTCATTAAATTTGTAACAAAAAAGGGAAGTTTTTATAGGCTGGATGGCTAGCCCTGGTGTCAATTTTAAAGCCAATCTGATTTGGTCTGGTATAGTTTTAACCATCATCCGAGCCACGGCAGCGCTCAGTTATAAATGCCACACCATCCAAAGACTGACCGTGCCGCAAGTCGCTAAGAAGAGAATCGATTGTAAGTTCCCTACATTCTTAACATATTTAAGTATTGAGTGTAAATGAAATATAACTTAATCCTACTAATATTATAAACGCGAAAGTTTGTGAGTATGTATGGATGTTAGTAACCCTTTCACACACAAACAGATGAACCGATTTGGGTGAAATTAGATATGAAGGTAGCTTAGATCTTGGATTAACGCGTATAGGCTACTTTTTATTTCGGGCTAACGCGGGTAACACCGCGGGGCGCAGTTAGTTTTGAATAAATTGAAGTTTAATAAATCTGGGAAACAAAATTACTTAACCAATAAGTATTACAAACCTTGTTTCTCTGATCTATGGTCAAACTGTTTCGGCTAAAAGGGATACCGATAAGCCGATAACGGAAATGTTAAAGAATGTCCTAAAATAGAAAAAAATAGGTATGTAATACGCTAGGATAAATAAAAACAGCTGCCATCTGTGTGAAATCCATCAGGTAGACTGTCATTTGTAAAAGCTCACGGTCACCCATCCTAAAACTAGCTGAGACGAAGGTTACTGCTCTTAATTTTTGTTTTGAGACGATTCATGAGCGCTTCTTTTTTGGTAGAGCCATTATCGCAGAGTAGGAGCTATTTACAATGTCACCGTGGTGATTACCCTATGTTTGCCAAGTCATGTCTAATGAGGTTGTTGCTCTACATTCCTCGTCTAAAACTCTATCTAGAGTTCGAACTCGCTAAAATATTATCCCCGTTCCGATCAGCCATTGCTCAATTCGAATTCTACACTAAAATGCGTTAAATTGGAAATGCGACACGGAATATAAAATCTAAAGTTTCGAAACCATCATAACTTTACATTGCACTCCGTAGGCCCCGGAGCGTTTACCTGTTTTTTTTCCTCCATTCGAAAGCTTTATAGAAAGAGATGGAACACAAAGATTGTTCCGAAAACGTACTGAATACGATTTGGAACAAGCAAGCCTGAGGGCGACGCCACCGACAATGCACGGCAGTCAGTCTGGTTATGTTAACCGGAGAAGTTCGGGATGCATCGGATTATTGTAAATTAGGTGCTCAAGAACGCCTCTTCATTTCGGACGGGGTTCGAGCCGAGAGCGGCCGGTGTGCCAACGATGCGCGGCGCATTCTTCACTTCACACCAGCTAACTTCACGCCAGTTGCGTCCCGACCGTCGTGCGTGACGGACCGCCGCCCGACGCTCTTCAAAAACTATCGGACAACAAACGCTAACGAACAAAAGTGACTCAAATCGATTCAAAATTCGAATCGAAATTACCAAAAACAAATAGTGATTGGAAGTGATGATAATTATCGCGCGAGTGCCGAAAACGTACGATGACCGAAACTTTAAGTGAAGAAAAAGTTGTGGTGCCGAATGCAATCGGGTCCACAAAAAATATGTGCTCGTAATACAGTGAGGGCCTGATGGGATCGCAGTGCGGCCAACTTAGTGTAGTTAGTGATGTGTACTGTGATATGAAATTTCGGCAATCGCGTAGATGATTGCCGTATTTGTGTGTGATAAAAATATTAGGTTATTAGTTACCAAAGATTCCTGATGATCTTGTACATTAGTTTGTGTTTTATATTAGTAGTTTTAGGTGAGTACAGTGTTTATTATTCCCGTCTCCGTAGTTGATTCAGTCGTGACTGGGTTATCTACAAGATTTATGGAGCTTCATTTGCATCCATAAGTTATGACAGTGCAACGATTAATCGTAATCATGATGCAACTCAACTTATGTTAATGATTCATAAATCAGGTCTTATTAAGGATGTAGGTTAGTTGATAAAACATATTTTTTAAACAACGACACATTCATTAACATGATCTACGCTAATTATCTCGTGAACTTTACTGATATTAAAGTCAAACTAATCACACAAACGAAATATTTAAATTCGGAGACTAAACATGATAAGCTAGATAGATAAACATGAAATAGTACCTTACCTATAATCTAAAATAAACAAGTATAAAAATAGAGCAGTAGAAGAAGACTTAATTCAAAATTAAAAAGGAAAATAAAAGTAAACACTACAATAGACAAAAAAAATAAAACACCAAACAATTATATCTTCCAATCTCCAAAATGAAAACTTAAAAAGCCATAAATAGAAGAGATAACAGAAAAGGCCCGCATAGCATCAAACGCTATACTAAAATCTAAATAGATCTCCAGTGTAGAGCCCACAAATTCAGTTAACTTGACATTATTACCGCTACCCGGTCCTCCATGTCAATTAGTACGTAGTTCATTAAATATCTCACGCTAGAAAGCGTAGGACCACACAAATTTTAAACATATTTAAATTTATTTACATACAACATTAATGTTTATAACGTTTTCGAAATCCAAACAGTGACGATAAAAATGAATGAGGCAATAATGTATGTTTGTTTAAATTGCAGTTCTGTAATTTTGATGCATCAGTGCGTTCATTTTGCAAGGTGATTGAGGTTTAAATTGCCAATTGTGGTCATCGTTGAGACATAAAACATTATGCATATGATTAAAAGTATGCTTTAATTAACACATATTTATATGCGTACTTAGTACGAGTATTTTACTGTCAATGTAAAATAGGCAGTTGAAGATCCTGCCCAATTATTTTAAGTAGTTAAATGAAACAAAATATGTTTTCTCGCAATAATAATAATCACAAGTGTATCGATATCTTCTCAGGAATTTGATTTGGACGTATTTAAATCCATTGTTATCCATTTATTACAAATCATCAGAAAAATGTAAAATGATATGAATATCAAAGCACGGAATACCATGAACTCTGTAATACTAACACCCGATAACTACACTAAGCGTGCCTACAAATTTCATTTCATTAGGTCAATAACAATCCACGGATACGAACATTCATAAATCAAACAACCCTATCAAAACAATCAGAATAGATCAAAATCTAAATTATATTTTACTCGTTATAACCAAGTTTCAGTGAAATGGACTGAATTGTTAGAAATACCAATAATTCAAATGCCAAAGTTTCTATATTTTTGTTGGAAACTGCTGAAAAGGATTTAGGTGAAATGCGAATTAAACAAGAGACTGATCCTCTTGAACAGGTATTAAGTAGTAATGCTCAGAATTACCAAGTTAGTTATAAACCCCGAGGCGCTGGATATTGATATTAACAACTTTAATACCTAATACTCAAATTGAAAACGTCAATATAGACAGATGTAATTCGGCTATCAATGTCCAAAGGGATCCAAACTTAAAATATCGTGGGATTTAAACGTTCAAACTAAGTTACGGGTAAGGTTTGACAAAGTTATCCTTTCTAAACATAACTAGCAGATTTGTCGTCGTCCCTAATTCAAGTTTACTGTAATGCCGGGCGTTTGTCCTTTGTAATGAGAATGAAATTCCAAGCGTTTGTTGTACGTTGTATAGTGACTGTGCCCCGAGGGAACTGTAAAATGGTGCCCACTATCTCAAGACAAAGTGTCGGGCGAGACGCAGTGTGACCACATAAAATGTCACAAAAATACCGAAACGCCTAAAAAATACTGAAAATATACCAACTTCACAAAGTTCCTCTCCAAAATCGCAAATCCTGGGGCCCTGCGCAGAGCCTGGCTTCATAGCCAAAAGTACCCTCGACAAATTTTATCCCAAATATACTCAAAAATACCGACCTTCTGATCCTGATACATAATAAATTGGCATAATATGTATCTTTAAAAATAGTGAAACTTATTCGGAAAAGTCAATAAAATATGTACCTAGTGTTAGCACATACAATTTCTAATTCTACATATAGGTACCCTAAAAGTTATTAAAATGCTGCATCTGGTCACACTGGCGTCACGACATTTTTCTCCAGAGACACCGTCTCACCTGGAATCTGAGATAAAATTACTAAAACTCCACTAACGAAGGGTTTCTAATGAAATAACGCTATGAAAGGCGAAAGTATACCCGCGTGGGTGTACCCCACTCAAATTTGTAACGGTATAACACTGAGGTATTATTAATATTTATGGCATAATGACTGTAATAAGTGAAACTCGTGATGCGGCGGATGCTTTTAATCTAGATCGACCTATGATCTTCGATTCTTATATGGAAAAAACTCACAAAGAAAGTAATAAACGAGAAAAGAAATTAGATATAGATATAGATAGATAGAATGGAGTAAGTAACCAGTCTACTCAGGTTATAAACATATTTTAGGTTACTCAGTTTCAGACGTAGTTTAACGGTTCTTGGTATTAAATAAAAAGCAACATCACCAGAATTTTATTGAACTCACAAAGAAAGTAATAAACGGGAACAGAAATTAGATACAAGTAGATAGAATGGAGTAAGTACGTAACTATACTCATGTTATAAACATATTTTAGGTCACTCAGTTTTAGACGTAGTTTGACAGTTCTTGGTATAAACTAAAAAGCAACATCACCAGAAAATTGAAAGGAAATTTGAATCGAAATCATATTTCCGATACTAATACTTTAGATCTGTAATTTGATTTAACGACTTTTGAAATGGATAAATAAGTTTTGGTATTTCTCTAAATTGAGACGTAAAAGTAATATATTTGACGTCGTGGAAACCAATTCGAGAGTCGATATCGACATCCTGTCTAATGATCAAGATTACATTATCTAGCTATAAAGTCTTCTCATAAACAACTCCAATCTTCATTTATAAAATAATATGATTACTTACCTGTTTTTAAATTTGTTCTGTTTTTTGTATCATTTTCGGAAACGCTCTAATCATCAATATTGCTTAATTACACAGTCTTAAATAGTCTGTTGGTATGTTTCACCCGTAGTACGTCTACTGCTGGACATGGACCTCCTTTATAGTTCTCTAATAAGACCGATTGGAAGGTATTTGCATTCAGAACGACCCTGTGCCAAATGTATTAATTTATCATTTTGGGCAACAAATGATAGTATGTAAGTTTGTAGGTATAAGCCGGGTGACTAGCCCTGTCGTCGGAGCTTAAGCCGCCTGAAGGCCTCTGACATGGCAAAATCAATTATATTATAAAACTAATATTAAAATGTCATTTTCTAATATAGAACACAACCCAGAAACGAAAATTGTATAACACTTAATTAACTGTTCTGCGAAACCATCTAATAAACCAAATTCATTTTATAGTTAATAAGCTACCTTTCAGAGCAAAATAGAAACGGATAATTATTCAAACACAAATAAGAGTAATGTAATAAGTAGAAGCCAAATTTAGTAATTATTATATCTCAATGACTATAAGGAAAAATGTCGTCAACTTTTAAGGCAAGCTAAACTTAATCTTATACTACATAATAAATGTAGTACTTCTATTTTCGTAAACGTTTACGTGTGTTTATTCGTTTATAAACGTATTATAGCCAGTAACACACTTCATTTTTACTTCAATTCAATTAGTAGGTACCTAATATGATTTTGTACAGTTAAAACAACGACGTTATACTCGTAAGTATGAACATACCAACCTATAACAATTCGCGTATAGCTGAAATCAATGATTTACCTATACCGAAAAATCGGGATGAACAAATCTTGTTGGACATTTCTAAATAACCACTTTAAAAATGGAACAGCAAACCAGATAAAAAGCATAGGTGATGCCGAAAACGTTGACACGACCGAATTTTTTTCCGGACATCCCTATCTCCAAATTCAAAACGAAAACTCCAATTTTACTTCCAATATTTCGATAAATCAATTTTTAAAGTGCTTTTTTTAGAAAGTCCGACAAACCGTAGCCAACTAAATTAAGGGGACGTGACTCTCAGGCACGATTCCAGTTTTCCTTTTTCAAACGCTTATTTTAGTTTTAGTCGATAGAATTTGTTGGGCTATATCTGGCGTTGGCGACCGCCATATCGACGTTTTTAAATTTCGAACAAAAATATGCCGCTAATTATTAAGACAACTAAGTTTTTTTTTTTTTTTTGATTCACGCGTAATTACATTTTCCATTTGGACTATATATATTAAGACATTCTAATTTTAAATTTAACTATCCTAACGGCAATCTAAAATATAAATTCGATTACATGCCTAAAATACAATTTGAAATGTATCCACAAAGCTTTTGCTAAATATTTGTAACAGACGTTTGCAAAATTAATCGGTGTATCATATTAAATTCCCAATAATTCTCTCAACCCAAACATTTCGAGTACAATTTCGAGATATTACATTAAGCACCTTTGTGTGTTTGCCTACGCATTCTACGAAAACATGTTTATGGATATACAAGATATATTTTTCTAAGGACATTCAATTTGGGAGCTCTATTATGTTACATGCGCGGGGAAACAAAATTACTCTTTGAATGAATCTTCAAAATGTGGAATTGAACGCGCGGTGCGAGACTGCTAGCGCCATCTCTGAGCGAGTAGCGGAACTAGACTCGTAACATTGCATCTTGTAAAATCTTATTTCATTTCACTAAAGCTTTTAGATGTTATAAGAAGATAATATTATTGTTTTTCTTCAAGTAAAGCACAGCTTTTGGTTTTAGTATTTTTTTTTTATTTTCACACTAAATGCTAAAGTTACCAAGCGAGTGAATGAAATTAAATTTTTTGATAGATTAGTCAGCTTTCGTGATTTTTTGTTTTTTTTGTGTTCCATACTAACATTTGGTTTATTGGGATAAAAAGTAGCCTATGACCTACATTTGAACTATATTCATAGGTACCGAAAATTAAGTCTATCCATTCTTAAAATGCCGCGAGAAAGAGTACCTAACAAACGAAACAAAGAAACAAAAAACACACATTAAGAATATTATAATTAGTAAGGAAACATGTGCTTATAGATCCGCGGCCGAAAGAATTTTATCTTAAAGTGGCCATACACGATGCGATGATTTGATCAAATTTTCGCTTCATTCCAACTGGGAGCTCATTCAGTTAATGAAAAGGTAGGTATTGGTGGTTCACGATTTGAACCACTACCTGAAGATGGGCTCACAAGAAACTATGATCGCATCTGTTCATCAGCTCAGTGCAGCATGGGGCCATGTAGTATCACCATGTACTTAACCAAAGCTGGTAGGTAGTTATTGAAGAAACAAAATGACACCACCATCTTATTCGAAAAATATGGATCCTACAAAAAGTTGATGGGAATAAAAGCTGTAGGAAATCAAATTTCAAACAACTTCGGCTCCGATAATATCTTATGAAAATTGAAATAACACCAGTTATTGAAGAAACAAAATGGCAAAACTATTTTATTTGAAAAATATCTATCCTAGAAAAAATTGATGGGAATCAAAATTGTAAAAAATAGAATTTCAAACAACTTCGGCTCCGATAATATCTCATGAAAATTTTAAATAACACAGTTATTAAAGAAATAAAATGGCACCACTATCTTATTAGAAAAATATCTATCCTAGAAAAAGTTATTGGGAACCAGAGTTGTAAGAAATCAAATTACAGACAATTTGAAATAACACCAGTTATTGAAGAAACTTAATGGCACCACTATCTTATTCGAAACATAGCGATCCTAGAAAAAATTGCAAATTATACACCTACATCCTAACACTAACAATCTCAAGTCTCAACTTGATATAAGAATTACTTCCCAAGTCTGTGGGTTAGAAGATACAAAAGGGGGAATCCCGCAAAAACGGATGTAGGATGTTGACAACTTTTAACCTCCAACCAGCTTTTCCCCGTTTAAAAGCACATCCCGCAAAAAAAGATGTTGCCGCTGCCTGCCGCCCGTTATGGGTCCACTATTGGAACTATTGTATTTATTTGTAAGAACATTGTACTTGTTGTTAATGTTGCAATAAACGTTTTCTGATTTCTGGTTAGACCCGGGGAAAAAGTGATTGCTTTTTTGACTTTTGTCATTTTTAGGGTTCCGTACCAAAAGGGAAAAACGGGACCCTATTACGAAGACTTCGATGTCCGTCTGTCTGTCCGTCTGTCACCGGGCTGTATCTCATGAACCATGATAGCTAGACAGCTGAAATTTTAACAGATGATGTATTTCTGTTGCCGCTATAACAACAAATACTAAAAATATAATAAAATAAATATTTAAGGGGGGCTCCCATACAACAAACCTGATTTTTTTGACGTTTTTCGATTTATATTATAATGGTAACTGGTACATGCTTGACATTTTCACAGAATATTTAGTTTTATATTCACTTCAATAATAAATAATAAAATTAAAATAAAATAAATATTTAAGGGGGGCTCCCATACAGTACGGAACCCTCCGTGTGCGAGTCCGACTCGTACTTGGCCGATTATTTATATGTTTTTGTTTCTCGGGAAGCACCAGATTAAGTGACATTGTGGATAACGTTTTATTATTTTTTGCGTACACACAATAAGCTGGAGGCCCCGTATCATAGATGCGGCTGATACGGCGGTAGCAACGCCTTTGAATTTGATAATGCAAAATTAACACTCAACAAACCGTTAAATACGGAATCATTTAGGTAACTATGTACATACCTACTGACAATTAAGTTTAAGAGTAAGGAGGTAAAACTAGATGCTTAGAAAATAATGAGTTAATGTACAGAATACAGTACCTATTATATTATTACGTGTATAGGTATGTAAGTACCTACCTAGGTAAAAAATAATATACATATAAATCAATTCACTTTTAGTTTTCTTATTTACTTCGCTACTCCTAGCATGTGTATCACATTTTAAAATTCGACATATTATGGCGTAGGGATTAGGAATTGAAAACTGCGTGAGGCAAAGTTTGTGCCTTTAAAGAAATCTTTTAAGGATACTTTCTTGAAAGACTTTGCTATTCTATGGGGATGTTGAAAATCAATTTTTATCCACGTCTCAAGTAGCCTAAATGGCGATAAATTGGTAACACTGTACGTCGATTTGTGATCACGGCACTGCACAGTTTAAACAGTAGTTACAACTAGGGATGCAACATCGGTCATAATAAAACATCGAAAGCAGAGCATCGATAATTTTAAACAAAAAAAACCTTGATATCGAAAATCTCCATATTTATTAACGACTAGCTTTTGCTCGCAGCGTCACCTGTTTCTTTTTTTAAAATTTTATGTTATCCCATAGGAATATTTAATTTTGCGGTATTAATAGTAGCCTACCTATGTCATTTTCTAACACTTAAACTTAGGTATATCCATGACAAACATCCGTTGCTGCCTGAAAGAGTAACAAAGCAACAAACATACTTTTTCTCGATGTATCGTTCACAAACATCGATGTTCATCAGCATGCTGAATGGATTGCGATAGTTGTGGATTACTTCATATAATTACGGGTTTGATTTTCGTGAGCAGGCTCCACTGGGATATCCTTCTGAAGAGTCATTCATCGCCTATCGCCTATCATAAGCTGCGCAATATCCAATCCCGACTGAAGCTCGCATAAAACCGCACGTTGATTGGCTATTGCGCAGCTTGTATCTAACTTCACATCCGCCAACTTGTGTGGCGCGGGCGATACCTATGTTTAAAATATCGTTGTATCGTTTCCATCTCTAGTTGCGACTGATTAGACGTTGGTTTGACGCAAATGAATTGAAGCAGAGAAATTGCGTCAAACCAACGTCAAACAAATTGAACACAGGTTATGACAAGTTACTGCGTTACAGACATGCCACATTGGCGACACAGCCGCGACCAGTGTTGACTTAGACACTGATGACATCTAGACATTTAGCGAAAAAAAAAGGTTTTAGGGATAACCGTGTTACCTTAAGCTGAAGATGAGTAAAATCTCTTAAATACATTCTGATTTTGTGTGATCCAACCGCGAAACCAGATCGTGTGTATCGTCAGCGCTCCAACTTTTTCCCCGCTAACTCTTACTAATATTATAAATCAGAAAGTGTATTTGTTGGTTTTTCGTTTGATCACAGATATACTAGAGGAATACTGTGGTCACTCGATAAAATCTGAAAGAGATGCATTGATTTAATATGGCACACGTTAGAAAATGACATGAAAAATATCTCACAGCCCAATCGAGTATGGACTCGTGTGATTTGTCACGAGTGTCACACTAACAGCTGTCCAAGTGACAGCTGTCAAACTTCAAAGTGATTTATCTCGGTTATTATCGATTCTAGACTACTGCTGTCTTTACAAAAGTTATAAAGCTCGACGAGATCTACATTTCGGATGACAGCTGTCAAACTTCAAAGTGATTTATCTCGGTTATTATCGACTCTAGACAACTGCTGTCTTCACTAAAGTGATAAAGCTCAACGAGATCTACATTTCGGATGACAGCTGTCAAACTTCAAAGTGATTTAACTCGGTAATTATCGTTACTAGACTACTGCGGTCTTCACAAAAGTTATAGAGCTTAACGAGATCTACATTTCGGATGACAGCTGTCAAACTTCAAAGTGATTTATCTCGGTTATTATCGACTCTAGACTACTGCTGTCTTCACGAAAGTGATAAAGCTCAACGAGATCTACATTTTGGATGACAGCTGTCAAGCTTCAAAGTGATTTACCGTATATGTACTATTTAGTTTTATAAAGATTGCACACAAAATAATATGTGCAATGTGTTCACAGAGATATTGTGACTAACGTAGTATTTATTACCTCCATAATAGTTACCTACACGTCATGATATCGTGGTAACTACATGAAATAATGGTCGATGTCATGCAGGAGCATCTCAGTAGGTACTGTATTAAAAATAAAATTGTACGAGTACCTGTAAACTTTTAGATATTAGGTTGGCGTACCTATATCAGTAGAGCTATTACAATTACAACCAGAGGGATAATGTGGTTGACATGAAAAATACCTATCTCATTTCAGTGACTGTTGCCGTATTTTTCTCCCGATAACCCTGTTTGCCGCCTACGCAAAATCGACGGGGCGTTACAGTTATAGAAGAAAGAAAATTGCACATCTAGATACCTTTTTCGTTTTATTTGAAAAATATCAATCATAGAAAAAGTTAATAGGAAACAAAAATGTAGGAAATCAAATTATAAGCAACTTTCGTTCTGACCATTTCTCGCGTAAAATTGAAATTACAAGAGTTAGCAACATTCAGGAAGTGGTTCAAATCGTGAACCACCAGTTCCTGCCTTTTCTTTAACTGAATGAGCTCCCACTTGGCATGAAGCGAAAATTTGATCAAATCATCGCATCGTGTATGGCCACTTTTAGATTCATACAGGGTGAGCATTACGTTATTTTTTTAATGCGAATAAGTCCGCTCTTGAACACCAACTCGCCTGATGGTAAGCAACGTTGTGGTCGAAGATGAAGCACGCCGATCTAGAAGATACCTATTCACTCACCTTGAAAAGCTTTAGATTGTATCTCTTAGTATGTTTACAGGAAAGCAGGAAGACTGTTCCATTCCATGGCGGTACGAATCAGAAATATTGAGTCAAACCGCTTCGTACGTATCGAAGGAAAATCGACAGTGTAGGGGTAATGTGTGTGTGGGTTTTTGGGCAAGCGTTTACGCAATCTTTTGTGTTCTAATTCTAGAAAAATAAGTTTTTGGTTTAGGCATAAAGCCTATTTGCTAGGCTTTGAATTCACGCCTCCATTACCATATTAAAACACATTCCTAAGTTTTCCGTCGTACTTTACAAGGAATAGTGCGAGTTTAACGTCTGAAGCGGCTGTTTACATAATGTGATGAGATAGGCAGTAATCTACATAATAGCAAACATTACTTAGTTCTGGGTACGAGTTCTTGTACCTAACGCTTTATAGTTTATTTTATGAATCACTGTGTTGGTTTTACACTGTAGAACCTTTAAACTTTATTCTTATGGATTATGTATAAGTATGTGACCGATGGGCCTTATTAGTAAGCTTCAAGTAGCCCAACGAGCCATGGAGAGGGCTATGCTCGGATTTTCTCTGCGAGATCGAATCAGGAATGAGGAGATCCGTAGAAGAACCAAGGTTACCGACATAGCCCAGCGGATTGGCAGGTTGAAGTGGCAATGGGCAGGGCACATAGCGCGGAGGACTGATGACCGATGGGGTCGAAAAGTCCTCGAGTGGAGACCACGTACCGGCAAGCGCAGCGTAGGACGTCCACCCACAAGGTGGACGGACGACCTCATTAAGACCGCAGAATCGCGCTGGATGCAAGACGCTACCAACTGGTCTTATTGGAGATCTTTAGGGGAGGCCTATGTCCAGCAGTGGACGTCCTATGGCTGAAAGGAAGGAGGAAGGATAAGTACGTAATAGACAGGGAGTTTTGGCGGGAACGCGGACAAATCATGTCGTCTCATGTATTATTTTGTTAAACTTGTGTTTTTATCAGTGATAATTAGTGAAAAACTGTGGTATTTCGTTGACCTATTTCCATTTGGTTCATTCTCGAAAATCTTACTAGAATTTAGTGACTAAATAATGTTGCCAAATGTTATCGGAATTGGATGATAAATAGCGCAACAGAATTGTTTCCCCTTTTAAGTACACCTATACCCGCGGACGAAAATCGCCGACGATAAAAAATCGGCCAAGTACGAGTCGGACTCGCGCACGGAGGGTTCAGTACTATATGGGAGCCCCCCTTAAATATTTATTTTATTCTGTTTTTAGTATTTGTTGTTATAGCGGCAACAGAAATACATCTATGAAAATTTCAGCTTTCTAGCTATAACGGTTCATGAGATACAGCCTGGAGAAAGACAGACAGACAGACGGACAGCGGATTCTGAGTAATAGGGTCCCGTTTTCACCCTTTGGGTACGGAACCCTAAAAAGTCTATTACGTAATGTATCTAGAACCTGTGTACCAAGTTTCGTTGAGATTCGTTGACAAATGCGACCTGTAAATGATAACCAACATCTGGATAAACGAAAGCAAAATCGTCGTGCTGAAACGAAGATCTCTCTCACTCGAATATTATTATTGCGTAGGTAATCTACGTAATATTAAAAGTAAAATTCATGAATAAGTTAATAATAAGTGGACAAAAAACAACAAAAGCCATAATCACCACAAGGATATGATCACAGAATAGGCCCTATTACACAGGATATGATTTATCAGCTATTTTCCTCTCCCTATTGATAGAGAAAGGGGAAATATAAAAATAACAAGATTAATGCTCATACCGCCCTTGCCAGTTTTTTTTTCTTCTTAAAATATATTCTGTGGAGATTTGTTGTTTTCTTTGCACTGACTCTGGATATATTTAGCCTTCTATTCTAGAGTACAATGTTGTTTTACGAAAGGGATAATAATCGGTTGCACATAACAGGCATGATGCCAGTCATCATGCTATTATGTGTAAAAAAATCATTAGGTATTATAATTAGTCCGTGATTTAGATTATCAAAAAATATTAGACAAGTATTTTTTAGGGTTCCGTACCCAAAGGGTAAAAACGGGACCCTATTACTAAGACTTCGATGTCCGTCTGTCCGTCTGTCTGTCACCTGGCTATATCTCATGAACCATGATAGCTAGGCAGCTGAAATTTTCACAGATGTATTTCCGTTGCCGCTATAACAACAAATACTAAAAACAGAATAAAATAAATATTTAAGGGCTCCCATACAACAAACGTAATTTTTAGAAGTTTTTTTGCTCGCTATTAATAACAGCAAGAGGAATGGGGCTCCCATACGGTACGGAATCCTTCGTGCGCGAGCCCGACTCGCACTTGGCCGATTTTTTATTCTTTTGTTAATCAAACCAAAGATAAACCTTGTCAAAGTTTGGGAGTGGGGGTAATGACGTCACTATCCGGTACATTTGTCACGCGGAACTTTAACAGGCTCTATCTTCATCAATATTTGTTTTTCCAAAAGAAACAATACGTGTCTAACATTCTTTGATAATCTATTTGACGGACACCTAATGACATGGTCACCCATCCAAAGACTAACCACGCTGAACGTTGCTGCACTCCAGTGATCGCTAAGATATTGAGCGCTACAAAGAACCAGTTAAAAGCTTAACAATAGGTAGGTTTATACTCCTATAACATACATGTGAAATAATTATCTAATACCTAAACTATGCATAATATCCGGTCACATAAAGACCAACCTTGCCAAGTTTAGGGATCGCCCATGGAAATGTAAACCTATAATAGGTATGTACCTATACGGTAAACATGGGCTCGTATACTTAATTAATTTTATCAATAATATATGTTATCTATGTAGTATACATGGTTTCGATTAATATATTCTGTAAATATTGTATATGGATCAGTCAGATAATGATTTTTAATTTTTTATACCCAGTAAACATACCTATTCTCAACGCAACGACCATCAGTTCTACCTTCTATAATTTTACCCCAACCCCTGCCACTTTAACTTAATCATCATCATTATCAGCCGTAGGACGTCCACTGCTGGACATAAGCCTCCCCTGTGGATTTCCAATAAGCCCGGTTGGAAGCGGCCTACATCCAGCGCGTTCCAGCCGTCTTAATAATATCGTCAGTCCATCTAGTCGGTGGACGTCCTACGCTTCGTTTGCCGGTGCGTGGTCTCCATCCGAGAACTTTACTGCCCCATTGGCCATCAGTTCTCCGATCGTCCAAATCGTCCAGATCGACCACTTTAACTTACTAATCGTAGGTACGGTATTCTGATTAGTCTACAGAAAAAGTGAAATCCCAATATGAATATCGCAGGCCGGCTGATAATGATGATAATATTATTTACAAGTATTTTCCTACACACTGCGCCAAACATTAAAATCACACAATGGAACCTCGTAATTTACACGTAAATGTCTAACAAACAGCAAAGCTACTAAAGCCAAGGGTTTACTGAAAGACCCAAAATATCTTCAGGGATCTTTTCGTGTCCCGGTGCGGTCCTCGTTCTAGAAGTTTAGTAATTAACGTACATACGGAACGTTTTCATGTTTCGTGACAGAAGAAAATGGCAACAAAGTCAGATATATATTCTGGGTGATATAGAATGAGGTCACGTGAAATGGAACGTGTTTTAGTATCAGTGGCAAAGTTATTTATATTTATTCTATTAAGATAGTTATTTTAAATTTAATAAATTAATTCGATCATATATGTAGGCATCCTTTATTTCATACATTATACGTAAAATCCTAGGATGGCGGTATCTACTCGACATGTAACACTTTTCTGAACAATTTCTTTTGGATGTGCCGTGAGGTTACGTGAAACAAAATGTATTTTAGTAAAAAGTAGGTCATATAGTCATTTTAGTATAAATATTTTACGTATGTTTAAGACATGCGTGTGTTATGTCAGATAAACTGCAGTGGAAATAAATTAGTCAATGCTAAGTGGTAAATGAGCTACGATTCTAAGCCAAAATTTAAGACAAAAAAGTCAAATTATTCTTTTCAATTCAAGGAAATTCCAATGGAACTTCCTTGTTTCAATTTGCCTGTTTTGTTTCATAAAACATAGTTAAGTTTATCTATAAAATGTACACATTATATTTTCATCTTAGACAAAGCTTGCATATTTTAACAATTATTCATTACTTCTTAATCTAAACTTCAAAGGAGCTGTCCAATAAAATTAAATTCTACTTACATTTAAACAATTTAGTTAGGTACCATCCCATCAAAATATATTAGTGTCTATCGTAATAAATTCGAAAGAAATATTGTCGTTGTTAAATGAAAAATTAATTTCGTTTAAACACAGAGTTTTGCAAAAGTTTTAGTGTTCCCTTGGGAGAAATTCGACGAAAATTTATAAAATTCTACGAATTCTGCTGTGGGATGATAACGAAGTTGGCCAATTTTGTTATTTTCTATAACCGAGTAATATTCTTAAGTAGTTTAAAGGTTTAAGAGCTTCGGCTGAAAGCTTGGTTTCTCTGTCCCTTGATAAACATATTTTATATTTAGATATAAAGTTCGTATTGTCCGGGTGGCTACCCCTGGTGTCAGAATCTTAAGCCACCAGAAGTCCTCTGATGTGGCTAAATGGTTAAAGCAACCGGGGACTACAAATTAACGTGCAACTGCCTCGGTGACTCAGTGGTTAGTGACCCTGACTTCTGGATCAAAGAGGCGTGGGTTCGATCCCCACCCAGGGCAAACATTTATGTGATGAACATAGGTGTTTGCTCTGTGTCTGAGTGTTATTTAGGTACTATCTATATTTAAGTATGTATTGAAAATATGTATATGTACTCGTATGCAATATATCAGTCTCTG
This sequence comes from Hypomecis atomaria, assembly GCA_964007245.1. Classification (NCBI taxonomy): domain Eukaryota; kingdom Metazoa; phylum Arthropoda; class Insecta; order Lepidoptera; family Geometridae; genus Hypomecis; species Hypomecis atomaria. The sequence goes on from OZ023279.1 coordinate 21,340,586, forward strand.
GCAGCCATATCACAAGCTTTGCTTAGTTAGGGGTCAGAGACCGTGTGTAAGATGTCCCCTTAATATTTATAGGTATTATCCGTGCCACAGTGGCGCTGAATTGTAAATGCCAACCGCGGTCACCCATCCGACGACTGATCGTGCTGAACGTTGCTTAACTTCGATGATCGCTTCGTTTTATATTTAAATGTAAAATAACATGAGTTGGTGGTCTTGTCATCTGTTGTAGTTTTTCTTTTATAAGAGGGATCGTGTTCTTGTAACGTATTGTATTTTTCTCGTTCAAAATTACACGAAAACGTAGTTCTACTTGTAAATAAACTTTTTTCTTTAGCCAGACGGGTCACGATGTGCCATCGATACTGGTTTACTGGTTAGGTAAATATTTTTCTTCTTATACGCTACACAGACCTGTATCTTATTTTTATAAAGCAAGATGTATTATATGTTGTACAGATATTATAGTTAACAAGCATTTAGCGACAGACATTTATTAAAAGACATTACATAATATAGAACTTTCTTTTTGCCAAATGCATGGCGTTAAAGTCATAATATTTCTTTGTAATTGCCCAGTTATTGCTCTGTTTTAATGTAACTTAAGCTTTGCTTGTGAAATGTAGTTTTTACACAAACAGTTGTACAATAAGAGCGCTTGTTTACGGCAATTTGTTTCACCGGACAACGGCCCGTTTTTTTTAACGGATACAATACAATAAAACTTTATTGTACACCAAAAAAACAGCTTAAATAACAAAGTAAGTACATAATATACGCGGTGGTTATAATGAACGTGTGTTGACGCACCGGACATCCATCCGGCGAAAAATGTAGGCATTTGTTTAATGACGGTCCATTGTCCGGAGAAAAAAAACGGTCGTGAACAAGCTCTCTATGAGTGGAAAGATCTGGCCATCATTTTTTCTTTTTCCCGTCAGTCAGGGGCTTTTGGAATAGCGCGGTCGGTGCATTTGCTAGAGTTTGTGCAAAAAGAGAAGCATCGTAGGTGAGGTCGCCCGTGTGCCATTTTACTATAGTCTGACCGTTTAACTGAGTCCTCGCCTGCGCGGGTACAGGGGCGCGGGGGTAGACGACAAAGGGGGACTGAGACAGGTGCGGGCGGTGGGGACCCGCCGCTCAGACTATAACTTTGTTACGTTGACAATACTGCTCTGTCATTTCTAGTACAACTAAAAGTGTTTGGTACTTGGTAAACACTAATTCGGTTCTCATCAGTATACTCGCGTCTACAAAGTATAGTCGGTTCCTTGGCTGCTGATTAAAATCTTGTTAGTTCACCGTAACGCCACGACGACGGTTCTCTTTTTGCACAAACTCTGTCTTATTTAAATTTTTTAATGGTTTAACACTTGACTGTTCTCATTAATGTTCTAAATCATATAGCTAGTAAAATTACTAATAATAATAATATATTAATAGAATAATAATATATTTTATACAAACCGAATCAAACTTTTTGGCGGTTGCAAAGTTTGCTAAAAGCTGCGCAAAACTCAATCCTCACACAGCTTTAATGCGAGCTTCAGTCAGGGTTTGCTCAGCTTGTGGCTAACTTCCCAGCCGCCAAAAAGTTTGATTCGACCTATACCATACAGAGTTTATTTCCTACTACCTAAAAAAACACCTTTCTGTGTTGCCAGGCCACATTTATTGAAATAAACAAAATCCAACAACTTAACCCCTCGGCTGCCGGTGCCAAGTACCCAAAGTGGGATAGTTATAAAAGCGGGAAGTAACTTGGATAAACTTATTCCGTTCAAGATGTTACCGAGTATTTTTAGAGTGGGAAAGAGTATGTTTTTACCCGCGTAAGTGGGAGGAAGTAAGGTAAATAAATAAATTGTCTATGAGTTAGGGGAATGGTCTGAAAAGCTTTTGATCGCCGTTAGATGATTTAAAACGGTTAAGTAAGCTTTTAACACTGGTTGTTGCCAGATTAAAAATACTTTTTTTGTGTTGATACCGTAAACATTTGGGTAAGTTCGTATGGGCCTGGTGGATATCCCTGAGGGGTTAGTCCAGGTTTATACGTAAATTGAAACTACAGCTGTTTCCGTATGGCTCTATACATTTTTGTACAGCGCCCCTGGCGGAAACGAGAAAGAACTAACCGAAATGTATGGAGCCACAAGCGAACGCGAAAGTTTAAGTAAACTATGCAAAACCTGGACTAGGGGCTCTGGAGTCGAATTTTTAAAACCGCCTGAAGGACTGTGACTTGAGACCGAGCTCACGCTCAGTTGTAAATACCACTCTCGGTTACCTTAGCGAAGACTGTCCGTGCCGAACGTTGGTGATTGCTGAGAAACACCTAGTCAAACTACGCTATGAGCTCCACTCTAGTACACGTGACCAGAAAAAAAAAGTTTTTTTTAAATAAGTAATAAACTAATAGACATGTTTTATGTTTGTTCTTCATGTTTTACTTATATAAGTATAGATAAAATATCTTATCTAAAATCTTTGGTATTGAATATCCACTCTTCAACCTTAGTTAGACCCTTAGACCTACTTTAGTTAGTTCTTGTAGAGCCTCCGAGCTAAATTCACCACGCTAACCCAGTTGCGGCTTGGCGGATACCATTCACACATACATAGATAGATACATAGCTTTAGTTATTTATGAATAGGTACTTTTGATTATGCTACTGTAGATACTTTAGAGCTTCTTTAGAGTGTTATTATGCTATCTTTGACATGTAACTGCTATGTGATATATTTATTAATTTTAAATGGTTATTTCTGACAATTCTATTGCAGATATTTTATTACAGTATATCTGACATCTTATTTTTTTTAATATTGTATTTTTAATGTAATGTACCGAATTTTTAACTAATTTATTGTAAAATTGTCCTTAATAATTTTGAAATTCAATACTTAATTATTGTTATTTCTGACGATTCGTTGGACGTTGCTTGTAGTATATTATATTGTATACTAATGAATGTAATGTTCCTTACTGAAAATAAATGGTATCTATCTATCTATCTATCATATACATTGGTTAGTTACATACGAGTATATACCGTCTATTTTTTTCTTCGGACGTTTACCATAATTCTTTACGATGAATTTATTCACCGATTTCCAAAACAAATTCACATTTAATTTTTTTGTCTTCAATTACTTTACTTCATCATCGAAAAAAGAGGAATCTCAGTTTTTTTCTTTGTTCCGTTTACTTTACCAGAAAAATCCTTTGTAAATTATCTATGTAAGTAAGAAAATTAAATTAATAACTCAGGGTTACGTTTGCTTAAGCTTATCCCTTTAATCAACTCGATGGAAGTTTACCCACGCTTGATGTTCCAAATTCAAAATTATTTTTCAGCTTTAATATTTAAAATAATCTTAAAAACTCCAATCCTAACTCTTTGATCTTCATTGACGAAGGCCGAAATTAAAAAGCAATCATAAAAAGTTTTTAACTCGACTCTTTCGGCAAAGGTGCTAATGCTGTGAGCCGTGTCGGAAATTTTAAATCAACTTTTAGATTTACAAGTTGTCGTATTTAATTAATTTTTAGATAACAATTATACAACAAAGTTTCAGTATTTCACAGTTGGGAAGTTTCAGTCCAAAATCATTAACTTAGTTTCTTTTTCACAACACTTCACTAGTCATTTATTGGAGAAATGAACAAGAATTTATGTAAACAGTATCAAAAATAACCAGTTGTCCCAGTTTTTCCCCCTGTAATTATGTAAGAATCAGGTACTAAAATATATTTAAAATAAAAAGTAACAATTCTTCTAAGGAAAATAAAACTATAATATAAAGCGTAATTGCAGTTTAGCAACGTCAAATAATAATCATTTGCATGGTTTAACAATGTCTAAATTACATGCTGCGTGTTGCCGAAATTAAAAAAAGCGTTGCACTTGCACGCATCTGACATATTAATCATTTGACGTTTTCTTTTATCAAAGCGTAATAAAAATTTTACGACTGTAAAGGATGGTTGTTTCAGCTAATTCCGTTTTACTATAGTTGTTAAAGAGTTAACCGGTTGTTAAATTTAACCGCGCCTTAACTTTTGGTTCAACAGGCGTTTATTAAAATTACGTTTCATTGACCGCGGGCTTAAAACTACTGATTTATTATACGCTAACGTTATTTTTAATGGTTATGGAAATTCTTCTATGGAAGGAGATTAATATCGTATGATCTTATCAGAAATAATATTTCCAAACAGTTGAAATGTAACGAGTTTTTAATCCTTTACGTGGCTTTAAAACTCCTGTGATACCAGGGCTTCATAGGTTAAACGAATATACTTACACGGGTTTGTAGTTATAAGTTGTAACGCTTATTGTGTTACGATCGGTCCGGTCACTTTTCGGATGGGTGACCGTGGTTGACGTCGTGGCTTTGATGACTCATAAAAAGTTAAGAACAAAAACTACTAATATGAACATAACGATCACTGAAATCCAGAAAAAAATATCTTTGAGTCTTGTCAGTGTCTAACACTAATTTGCAGACAAAACAAACTCTCTTTTTGCGTCAGAGGTTTAAAAAACTAACGAATCACGCGAATCAATAAATTAAACTTTAAATAGTGTTTCAACACACTTTCCTAGTACCCGGTAGCCACTCGGAAAAACTGCCTATCTCAGAAAACCCATAAAATGCAAGAAAAGATATAAAAGTGTAAAAACATGTCTTAACACTTCACCATGTGTTCAGTGTAAACAATGGCGGAAGTTTAATTAGTTTTTCAGGTTATTTACGGGTTTGTTGGGTAACGGGTCTGGGGGACTATTTGGTTAAACTATGGAGCGGGCCCTTAAGTAACGGGTTTCATTTTAAAACTACATGTTAATTTCGTATTAGGTACATTTTCGAATGAAAATAGCAATTTGGTGAATGAACCTTAGAGCTTAAGTAACAGATTTTAAAACTATATTTTTTGTTTAGATGTAAAAGTGTTATTCGGTCCTTCGGTCGGGGTCATTAATAGCGGTTTTTGATGAAAATTACTGTCTAATAACTAATTGAAAGTATTATTTTGATCAATACAATTTATTATAATCACATTAACTCACAAGCAAAGCTTGGTCCTTTGGTAGGCATCAGTGGAGCCGAAGCCAACACTGAGAGGCCCTTTTCAATCACTTATTATAAAACATATAAAATGTTGTGTACAAAAAGTAGAATGAAACTATTGCTAGATGTGACTTACAGGATATCGGGTTATTGTGATGTAGTGATCGATGACTTAAAAATATGGTCTATGGAATGAGGTACGGCACCCGCCAAATAATGCCTCATTTCAAATATCCAGGCGGGTGGTGACTTGCCATCCACTAAATGGGCCCCCCGTAATAGCTACCGTATATTGGTGGCGGAGGGGCAACATTGGTCTGGACGGCTTAGGGTGTCGAGAGGTGTGCTGCACTTTCACTAGACGCTACTCGCGGCGTTATGCCCTTTAACACTTCCACCCTGGAGCTTAGGTTCCTAGCTCTTGCGATTTCCACTCCAAGCCGGCCGGTTAAGGCAAGAGAGGAGTCAGGGGTCTCATTTAGCCCCAGGGAATCAGGGTTCGCGGTGTCGCCACTCACCGACGGCTCGCCACAAAGCCGCCCCTGCGTTATAATTATTATAACAATAATTAATTAATTAATTATTATTATAATAATTAATTATTTTATTATAATACACATATTCATTTATTTTCTTAAATTTAAGTTTTTTTACAATATTTATATAAAAGAACAAAATACTATAAAAAAACCTAAACCTAGAGTGCCGCCGGCAGCGGGGCAGGGCCCAAGCTACCGGTGGTTGGGGCTACAGTGAGAGGAACCTCCTGACGATGCGCGCCGTGTCCAGGATGACTGCCTTCTGTATTTGACCCTTGACCCAACCGTCTAGCGAGAGCCTCTTAAGATGGTGGTCGAGACTCTTCGCTATTAAGCCGTTTACCGAAACGACTATCGGGACAATGATCGTCGAGTCCACATCCCACATGGCGGTAACCTCGTGAGCCAAGTCAAGGTACTTGCTGAGCTTGTCCTTCTCGGCCTTCACGAGGTTCTCGTCATGTGGGATGGTGACGTCGACGAACACTGCCTGGCGCTGGGACCGGTCGACCACCACGATATCAGGCCTATTGGCGACAATAGTCCTGTCCGTGATGATAGAGCGGTCCCAGTAGAGCAACGCACGACCATTCTCGAGAACTGACGCCGGTGCGTACTTATAGTACGGCACCTCAGACTCAACAAGGCCGTATCGAAGAGCAAGTTGCTGATGGATGATCCTGGCCACTTGGTTATGCCTGTGCAAGTACTCGCCGTTGGCAAGATGAGAACAACCAGAAGTAATATGCCTGAGTGACTCTCCGGGACGGTGGCATGCCCGACAAATGTCGACCGTACCGTCCTTCAGGATATACTTCCGGTAGTTGTTCGTCAAGACAACTTCGTCCGCAATTGCACAGGCAAAACCCTCAGTTTCCCCAAAGAGGTCACCGAAGCGTAGCCAGGCCACCGACGCGAGCAGGTCCACATCAGGTCCTGTTAGGGCCCGATAGAACCGCCCATGCAGCTCCTTGCTCTTCCATACCGTCTTGCGATCATCGGTGCTGAGCACCGATAATATTATTATTATTATTATAATAATTAATTATTTTATTATAATTATTATTCATTGTTGTTGATAATAACCTCATATCTAAATAATCGGCCAAGTGCGAGCCGGACTCGCGCACGTAGGGTTCCGTACCATTCCGTCTTGGAGCCCCATTCCTCTTGCCGTTAGTAATAGCGAGCAAAAATCTTCTAAAATCACGTTTGTTGTATGGGAGCCCGCCCTTAAATATTTATTTTATTCTGTTTTTAGTATTTGTTGTTATAGCGGCAACAGATATACACCATATGTGAAAATTTCAACGGTTTATGAGATACAGCCTGTTGACAGACAGACAGACAGACATCGAAGTCTTAGTAATATGGTCCCGTTTTTACCCTTTGGGTACAGAACCCTAAAAAGGGATAAGTAATATACGAAAAAGACAGCCAACAAGAAGAACGCGCCTTCAAAATTAGACCACAATAAAATAAAACATCATTCATTGCCAGTACCGATAGCACTTAAACTCTAAACTAAAACTAGTAAATAAATAAAGATGTAATAACTCCTCCCTTCCTTATTACAAAACAAAACTACGTAACTCGAAAAATCACATTTCCACTACATTACAATAATGTCACCGGCACATAACCGAAATAAGGAAAACGCGTTATTACCCATTTTTCTATAAACAAAAGGAAAGGAAGACACATTACGTCGCCCAGTAAAGCGTTTGACGTGTCTTTGATGTATGGAACAAAAAAAATGCCTCGGTATGAAGAGAATAATAAAAATAAGCTTTCCTCGTTCTGTTTTCGCTTTGTACAGCTACTGTGTGTTTTTTCACCGATTTCCTGGTGTGTATTTTTAATTTGTTGAACGGTGGTAAATTTAATTGGATGAAAATATACGAAAAATAGGACGAAATTCTGGTATGAGCGTAGGCTCGAATTGAGGAAATGGAAAATTGCTTATGCGGTTACGTAAAAACCAATTACAATAGCGAATCGAGTTAAGATTGTATAAAAAGGATTCTTTATTAGATACAATATGGAAAATTATCAAAATTGTATCCTTATTTCTTTTCATTATTCTTCCTCTCTTTTTTTAGTGTACAAATATATAAGGCTTTTAAACTCTGACACCAGGGCTGCCCATCCGGCCTATACTAACTACGCAGTAAGTAAGCTTACCGACCCTCGACCACACAGCAGACATTAGGATGTGATATTAGGCCCAATTATGAAGGCACCATCGTAGTTATTTTAGCAATTTAGAATAAGTGCTTCTGTTTTTTTTTTACTTTAGGCATTTGATAAGCGCTGGCGTGACGATCTTGACTCATTCGAGAGGGGTTGGCAAGAAGTTGCGATGGACCGCGACTCTTGGAAGGAAATGGGGGAGGCCTTTGCCCAGCAGGGCGATTCTGTTAGCCGATCCCTTTACTGAAGTGATACGTTCTTGAACCTCTCTCGTTTTTCTGACAGTCCCGACAGCTCAAAACTGACAGAAAAACGAGACAGGTTCTAGAACGTGTCACCTTAGTAACGAAATCGGTTGACAGAATTGCCCCGCAGGAGTGGAACAGTATAGGTTAAAAAAAAAAATTAATAGAGAGAACACTTTATACGTTGCTATTAAATTTACGATAGTGCCTTCATAATTAGGCCTTAGTTTGATTAAAAATGAGATACTTAATTGGAATAAAAAGTCCCATATAATTTTAACCTCATCACATTGGTGTACACCGTGATCAACACCAATATCGTATTAATTTTAATGAATTTTATAATTGGAACGAAGCAAACACGTATCCCAAATTAAGCACGGGAATCTAATCAAACCTTAATTATTCAAGTTTTTATCTGCGGCCCAGTTTCATAGGCAAAACCGAACATTCAGGTCAAAAATGCTTCCCTTCGGTCTTTTCCGGACAATTTCGAACTTTCCCGAATTAACGTAATTACAATGCTTGTCCCGCAATAAAATTCTATTTCTACTTTTAAACTTTGTAACGGTGGTGCTTGAATTTCGATTTTCGAATGTTATGGTTTTAATTTGTTTCGTCTGAATGTTCTGTCTTATTTCTAAGTATTTAGGTAGGTACTTCGTACTATAAAACGATGATTTTCGATTGTGTATTTTTCTAATATCATTATTTTGTGGAGTTTTGTCCTAGAGTGACTACAGTTAATTAAATCAATAATAACATATGTAATGCCAAAATATATGAATGGAAAAAATAAAGCGGCAACCGTTTGGAATTGACTTTGAGAGTTAGAGAGCAATATTATATTTTTAACAACTAGGTACATCACAAAAAAGAACTATTCTAGGTTAAAAAAAAAAACATTTTAAGACCAGCCACAAATCACAGAATTACAGCGCTTAAACGAACATGTGTAATTTTAAGAAAAACTTTGCCAAACAAAATCTATTCAAATTAAAAATCACCATCAAAATCTTCACAATACAGCAATTTGCCCGCGTCTGACTTTTTTCTTAATCTACCGTCATTTTCTTATTTCTTTTAAAAGATTAGACAAAAGAGCAACGAGGTGACTTAACAAAGCCATTGTCGCTGCGAGACTTTCTGGACATTTTCATAAATAGAACGCTTTCCAATCTTAATAGAATTTGCCTCTTAACTTGCTCTTAGCACCTTAACTCGCTCTTTGCGCTTAAGACTGCGAGTTATAAAGCTAAGCTATTAAGTTCGCTTTTGTAGAGCTCCCTCGTTATCCCAATGTCTATGAAGAAATACATATATAAGTAAGTGCTTATAGGCTAGGTGGCTATAAGAACTTACTTGTAGCCACCTAGCCTATACTACCCTGGTGTCAGATTTTCTAAGGCATGGGTAAATGGTTAAATCACCCGAGTCTCATAATTTAATGTGTCATCTGAGCCACGGCAGCGCTCTGTTGTAAATGCCACACGCGGTCACCCATCCGAAGTTCTAGCTCTTCACATAATGTCTTTTGTTATCTCTATAAAATTCTAAACGCTAACGGAACAACAGAATCACACGTTTCAGGTACGTGCCAAATGTTTGAAAAAAAAACACAATCGTATGGCACAACCTTAGAGTTTAGGATCTGTGGGTACAGCCGTACGATTTTTTTTACAATCAGTAGGTACATAGTCTTAAGAATTTAAAGTATGGAAGCGAGATATTCTTGCGGGATTAAATAACATCTTTTATATTTTTCATGCGATCTCGGCACTATCTTGGCGCGATGTGCCTCGTTTCTTCCGAGAAAAAATTGACCGTCGTGCATTCTGAATTTAAAGTAGCGTTTGCGTATTCCAAATACAAAACTAGCGTTGTATCGTTTCATTTCGAATTTGGAATACGGTCATGTTCTCACGATTTTTTCGTTATGTCGGTTGTCAATGTGTGGTTGCCGTTTTGTTTTTTCTTTTTGCCTCTAGGGATGTTCTTTATTTTACTCGATAAGACAGTTTTGACCAATTTTTCAGACCATATTAGACTATAGTACTTTTTATGTTAGGAAAGCCCTGTTTATTTGATTGAAGATTTGATTTGCTATAAGGATTTAAATTTTATCGCATCGCCTTCTTGTATAAATTAATGTTTTGATGTTATGGAGAAACAAATGAACGCCGTAATAATTTGAATTCCTGCGTAAACTGTGTCGTTCTTATCTTTGTGTTTATTACATACAGACTATTACATAATTTTTGAGTCTTCTTGAAAGATTAATTACATTACTTGCTATGCTGTTGAATTATTTGAAATTTAAATCTCAAACGATTTCAAGTTAGTATGTTGGTCTTTTCTGTCTTCTTTTCTCTCCGTTTATTAAGTTTCTTGAATAAAATATTTCATGTCTCGTACAATGTCGCAGAGCTAAAACTACAAACGTGGACACAATGGTCTTAAATAATAAAATTTTCCTACCAAATATAAAATTTTCATTTCCACTTCATAAAATACGAACACTAAAACTAGAAATCTTCAAAGTTCCGAGCTTCAACACCGAGCGCCATTTTGTGATATTTCAGAAAAAAGAGAGGGATATAAATTATTACCGTCTATCCCTCTCGAACGGTTAGGGAATATTTTACTAAGTTTCGCGTCGACCTTGAGAATTCAAATTTCGAACCTTTACCACAGAGCGAAAAATTCTACATAGTCTGTGCTCTGTACTTATTTGCTTCAAGATGGCATTACGCTCGGCTATTATTTGAATTTCGAACCTTTGTCACAGAATATAAAAAATGTATATCACTGTTACTTATTTGCTTAAGGCTTTGGGCTTAGACATCGTTATTTATTCACAGTTGAGTTATCTGTCATTCTGACACTTAAAAGCCTTTAGCTATCACTGAATTTACTTTTAAAAAAATAAAAAAGTTCACTTAAGAGCTGTAAAGTGGTACCTAGATTTTAAGCTCTTTTTGCTGGATATGTGGTTTTGTTTGCGTATTATGTTTTTAAAACTACGAGGGAAAGTTTTTTCATCTGCTTTTAATTTTTTTGTGGTAAACGCCTATTTTTTATGCTACAAGCAAAAATGATCAAAGTTTTTAATGTAGTGGTGGGCTTTTACAGATTCAGAGCTAACTAACGAAAAGTTAGTTGCAAAAAATGTTCATCGCCTGGAGCATCGCCGTAGGGTTGCGAGTCTGTCCATTTTCTATAGGATTCATTTCGGAGAGTGTACATCTGAGTGTCCAATAGTAAATTTTTTTTATCTTGATGTACAATACTTACGGAACCATTAAGAGGCTGTGTGACTAGTAAAGGTTTACTCGGAAGTTCACACAACCTCTATCACAAGTTTATAAAAAATACTTATAGGAAATCGTTGATTGACACCTCCATGGAAATAAATGGCAATGACTAAAACACTGGCTGGATAAGAAATAAAATCTAGGCACTAATTCAATTGTGTTTTAAACCGCGAACGATTAAGGCTGTGAAAAAATAATCGATTCAATAGAAAACCGATTGAAATCGTTAAACGCTATCGGTGATTCAGCTGTCATTAGTGCGTAATGGCGGCCCGATGTGAGTCAGTCCCGATTGTGATTCAATCTCGAGTCCGTATGGATAAAAAATGCAGAGAAACAGCTCTTGAAACATGCCCTAAACTAAATAAATGTTGACACAACTTTTAAATTGTTTTGACGTGATCCTCCTCCTCCAGTCGATTTCCTCATGTATGAGGGTCGTGACCACCACCTTCCACCAATTTCTCCCGGATAATTTTCTTCCACTCTTTCCGGTCCTCGGCGACATGCAGCGCGTCGTACACTGAGGAGTCCAATGTGGTGCGGATCTGGTCGGACCAACGCATCGGACTGCGGCCTCGAAGACGTTTCCCCTCTACCTTGCCAGTAACCATTAGCTTCTCTAGGTTATCACCGTCTTTTCTAGCAATATGGCCAAAGTATTCAAGGACGCGTTTAAGGCATATAGTTGATTATATTTGACGTGATAAGGTCTTATAAATTGATCAACGCCGGCTGCACGCACAACAAACATGACTCATTGTTACTTTCCGCCTGAGCCGATCGTGCAAGTGAGAGCGCAGAACAAGCGATAGAGAAGCACGATCGGCCTAAGCGTTCGGCTTGTTCCAGTTGTTGATTCAACAATGTTTTCTAATGACGTTATCGTCATTAAATCGACATAACAGACCACAAATTTTTTGAAAATTGTTGGCATCAACTGTAATTTTATACAGGCCGTGTGGCTAGCCCTGGTGTCAGAGTTTTTAGGCAGCATGAAGGCCTCTGATTTGGCTAAACGGTTAAAAAAACCGTTACCTATTATACTCAAGTAAGAATATTCATACACCGCATAATTAATGTTTACGAAACAAAAATGCAGAATGCAGTGGTGTGAGCGCATATGAAGAAGTAATTTAATAATATCTCAAGTAATTGTGTCCTATATTTATACATAAAATCATTGTGATTATAGTACTCATATATTTGAAAAAAAAAAATTACAATAGTACACAATTCTAAGCATAATAGAGGTACATCGATATTTGGACCCATTGCAAATATTTAGTTTCGTCTTCCTTTCAAACCGACGCTTTTATAAATGTCTGTGTAGCATCTAATCTGTGCTCCTGTGGAATGTACGACCTACTTGCATTTTAAATTTCGAATGCGATACTTTTCTTTTTTATTGAGGAACATTTGGAGCGGGAGATGTTTCCCTTTATAGATTACGGTTATTGTCTTTTAAGAACGCTTTTCGTGGGATTACAATTCGCGAAGAAATCTGCAACTTTACGGTGGCTAAATACACGATACGTGAAGATCCAAAACGAATAAACGCTGTCGAATGAAAAAATACAAGTTCTAATTTTAAAATTATAAACTCGGAGACCGAATCGCAAAATCGAGTAAAAAAATGAACCGCAGACAATCAAACCGCAATGAACGAATTGCATAGTACGGGCGAAAAAAAAACGGAACACTTCAATTAATAGTGGACGGACGGGACCCGCAATTGGCAGTCCGTAGTTAAGGCTTGGACAGACAAACGGCGCGAATATTTTTCGTAGTTTTAACGGTGTTTTTGTTTTCGGAATGTTTTATTTTGGTTTGGTTCCAAACCTTTTTGAACTGTGTTGAATGTTGTTTTTAAAGAGTTTTTAAAAGATTTTTCTCCGATTTGAGCCTTGAATTTTGTTTTCATAAAAATACGTTAAACATTCAGTTACATATTTTATTTATTCACATAGTTTTCATGATTGATGTTCAGGCGCTAGCCATTCACTGCGTTGAATAGCTAAAGCCTGACGAGATTTCGGCTAGTACAGCCGCCTCACAACCAATGGTTAGGTTCGTGCGACGCCTGACTAACCCACCAACGCACCGTGGAACTCCACTACCGTCGCCGTAACGCCTGGCTATACTGTGATAGCAAGCGGAGCTAGGACATGGACTATTCCAACGGCTGTTTGGTCGTTTCGGGAACCTACTCTGTACTCATATGTCCTACCTCCCTAACATTCCCTACGTGTCCCTACTTCCCTAACCTACCATATGAAGTCAATATATACTTGTATATAGATAGGTACGGGATACCTGGACCGTGAGACCTATCGGTACCAGGCGGAGTGGGAAGGAATGAAGGATAGGCACGATTCTCCACTGCCGTGACTCAGACTCAAGCCACGATCACAGAAGGTGACGGTACTAGGTAGCTCTTGCCACAGTGGAAGGAACAGGTAGGTAACCCGCCCGCCCAGCGGAACATCTGCTGGGTACGGCGTTGTCCCCTGCGCTGCAGGCCTCTGAATGGGCTCCGTCTGGATCCTCGAAGGTCCGACGGCCGGTCGCCTAGTTGACCTGACTGCTGGCGGTGGTGGACCCTTGACTCCGAGTGCAGCCGCCCGTAGGAACTCGCCACTGCACTCCTCTTGACTCCAAGTGCAGCCGCCCGTAGGACACGCCACTGCACTCCCCTTGGTGTGAATCAAACAACCGTTAGATTGCGATTAATTTATTTACATTTTGTAACACTATTTATACACTTTCTCTTACATCTAATTGATCTTAAAGTCCGTCTAATTTGATGACCGTGCATCTTTGTGCGCCGGCCCCGCGCCTAGATGGTTGACGATAAATCTGGGTCGCGACTCTGCAGATTTCGCCGGCTGACGCTATGCCCTTGTACGCGCATGTATGGACGCTATGTTCCAGTATGGACACGCTGTTGCTAAGCATGTCCAGTATGGACATTCTGGGGTCTCTCCGGGACGGTCTTCAATTGGTACAGCTCCAACACCTCTGTCTTTGTTCCACTGGAACCGTTGCTACGGTCCCTCTTGCTGGATGCTGGCGTGGGTGGGATGCTACTGGCGTCGAACCCCTGGTTGTCGTGGCTTGTTGGCTGCCCGATTCTTCGTGGTTGCCGAGTGCATCGTCGTACTGTGTCCAATATGCACTGCGCCACCTGTGGACCATAACGGAACGTTAATACAATGACTACAAACACAATTACTGAGGAGACAAAGCTAGTGACGTATGTGTGGTTACTAATTTGCCTCCAATATGGTGTATCTAGATCTGTCTGTAATGTCCGTTCGTTATTTATCAATTTCTCTAAAATCTCTTGAGAATTGTCTATAACTACATCTTTAGTAATATTAAAACTGTTGGATGCAGAATTATAAGTGTGAACTGAAAAATCTACAGGTTTGACATATGATGCTTGAATTTGGACATTAACCAAACGTTGGGCAGCAAGAATGTGAGTAGAAGTTTTAATTATACACTTGTCGGAGATACGGATGACCCCCGCCCCTGCTATCTCTACCTCCTCCCTTTGCCCGTCACATATTATAGAAATTATAAATTTTCCTATGGTAATAAAGAGCCAGGTTTTCTTAATAGACCACCCTTTCCACAGGGTGTTTATTCCAAGCTTAATCGTTCTGGTCGGGCACATAGTCTCCGTGCGGTTGGTGAAGAGTTGCTCAACATTGCAATTCTCCTTTAATTGCATGTTCTTCACCACTCCAGGAAAACGGATCAAATCTCTCGGATCAAAGAGTTTTGCTATTCCCGACAAGATGAACCGCTTCGTTGGTCTATCATTCTTAGTCACCGTTATGTGGAATCTGACTTTGTCATCTACCGGGAACCATAACACACCTAACGACTTCCTTGCTACATCTAGTGGTATTGTAAGCAACTTATCCACTTCGGGTATATTTTCTAATAACTCTGCGCTGTTTTCTGACCATTTTCGCAGTTTAAATCCTCCTGCTTGCGATAACTGAATCACTTCGTATTGCCATTTCGTAGCCTTTTGAACATCTTCAAGGCCCGACAATACATCATCATCGTAACAATCTTTTAACGCCACCTGACTTGCTACTGGGAACCTTTCTTTTTCGTCAATGGCTAATTGCTGCAACGTTTTTACTGCCAAAAATGGTGCCGAAGCGGTACCATATGTCACCGTTGTCAGCTCATACTCATCGATAAAATTTTTTGGCGATTCTCTCCACAAGATGCGTTGATAACCCATATCTTGTTTATTTATCCTTATGAATCGGTACATTTTCTCTATGTCGGCCATAAAAACAATTCTATGCTTACGCCATCGCAACAGTATGGTTGTTAAATCTTCTTGTAATCTCGGGCCTATACGCATGTCTTCGTTGAGACTTACATCAGATCTACTTGTTTTACTATAGGCGTCAAATACTACTCGTAGTTTACTGGTCAATGAATTTTCATTAATGACAGGTTGGTGCGGAAAGTAATTTTTACCCTGTTCGTGCTCTGCTCTAGTTACTTTCCTCATGTGACCCATTTCGAGGTATTCACTTGAAAAGTCCTGATACTTTTGTTGAAGCGACTTGTTTTTAACAAATCTTTTTTCTAATTGTATAAGCCTTGCTGCTGCTCTTCTTCGTGAGTTCCCGTATTCCACATTTTGGTCTTTGAACGGAAGTCTTACAGTGTAGCTACCATCTTTGTTTCTGACCGTGGTTTCTCGGTAATATTTTTCGCACGCTTCATCTTCATTACTGCTGTGGTTTTTATCTCTAACTTCTTCCAGCTCCCCAAACTTATGAAGCTGCTGTAGCTCAGTGGTTCTAGTTGTCAAGCTAAGCACTTTTATTGCCTTTGTATGCTTTCTACATATCCCTGACAGAACCCAGCCGAACATTGTCTCTTGAGCCACCGTCCCACAGCTGAACTTTCTGCACTTTGTTGTTAATATTTCACCAAACTCTCGAACTCCCAGTATGATATCTATGGGTGCTCTTTTGTAGTACATGGGGTCGGCTAATTGCTCTCCCTTTATTTCTGTAGTGTCCACTGGCGCTCTATCTTGTAATGGTACAGCTCCTATGAGTCTCGACATTATCATCATATTTACTGGGACTCTATACTCGCTTTTGAACGCGGGTTGTATCTCCACCTTCATTGAGAATTTTGATGTTTTTGGTTTCTCGTCCGCTAACCCACTTATCTCAGCTTGTATTCTATTACGCGGGTATGCCAGTAGCTGTGCTACCTGTTCTGTACAGAATGCTGCTTCGGACCCTTGGTCGCATAACGCTCTAAACACATGTGGTGTGCCGTCTGCAGCCTGAATCTGCACCAAGGCAGTTGCTAGTAACGCCACATCTGCGTCTGGTGTTCTCACCACATTAGACCTGGTTTGTGTCTGCTGGCTTGTTGACGGTACTGGCGACTTCTCTCTGTTTTGATTCGTATGTACAACCTGTCCTGGTCTACCGTCACTTACATGGAGTAATGAGTGATGCCCTTGCTTGTTACACGTAGAACATGCCTTTTTATTTGGGCATGTGGTTTTATTATCATGGGTCAAACAACTCCTGCACTTGCGGTTCTCGTGAACTACTTTGAGGCGATCAATCGGTGCTAGTGCTTGGAACTTCTGACAGACCAATATTGTATGGTTGGTCTTGTTACAATACCAACATCCTTGATCACCTGACTTCACATTCATCGTAGGCGCGTTAGTGCTAAGTGATGGTATCGTATAAATTGTATTTTGTTTCGTATTGCCTGTAGCTTCAAAACACATGAACCTCCTTTCCAGAAACTTCATCATATCCGCTAAAGTCTGTAGCTTGTGCGGATCTGCTAACTGATGTTCATATTTTTCGTTAGTCTCTGAGTCCCACTTTGTAGCAATTATCCTCGTTAATATTGGATCCCACGACGATATATCAATATTATGAGTTTTAATGGCCTCAAGACTTTCGTTCACTGAGTCGTGCAGATCTCTTAAGTTCTGAGCGTTCGGTCTGTCTATCTTCTTAGCGTTTAATATTATATCTATATGTTTTGTTACCACTAATCTCTCATTGTTATATCTATTAGCTAACAATGACCATGCTGTGTGGTAGTGGGCCTCGTTTACTGTCAGATGGCTAACAAGCTTGGCCGCATCCCCTTTTACATGCGTCTTTAAGTACTGCATTTTCTCTGTTAATGACAGCGTGACGTCCTCATGAATAATTTTCCGGAACAAATCGCTAAACGCGTTCCAAGATTCGTATTTACCGTTGAAGGTTGGTAACTCTATCTTCGGTAAATTCACCCTTCGGCTTGACTGTGCACATGGCACGCTCGACTTGAAACATAACTCTTGTATAACTTCATCAACTTCGAGCTGTAATCCCTCGAACACGTGCTCCTGGACATACTGTTGTTGCTCGATAGTACTGTCTGATAGTAGCGTGAAATGGTGGTCTTCAGCGTCTTGCCATTTTCTTTGCAAAGTTGTCAGTAAGTGCTGCAAGTATGTTTGATTCTTGCCCTCTAACAACGCTTCCCTAGCCTGCCGTAACGTCGCTTGAATGCCACGAATCCTAGCCAATTGAGAAGTGATCCTTGGCGCGTCGTCCTTCGCTGTCGTGCCCCCAGATGATCTTCCAGGTTGTGCGTTCTCGCATACAACCTCTTCTTGCACTTTACACGTATCGAGATGTCGCATGATTTCCGTGTATTCGTTGCTGATGTTTTGAAAGTAGTTAGTTTTGTTGTAACTGTGCTCTTTAATGACCTCTTCTTGTAGCAACTTGTTGTGGTTCAAGGATGCTTTTGTGAAGATTTCAATTGCCTGAGCCTTTTTTTCAATGACATACGCCCCTGTTTTCCTCGATGGCGAATCCTTCTTGATATTTCTGAATAATTTTTGCAATTCCTTGAAATACCCTTCCTGGGACATAAGCATCTCATTGATTCCCTCTATCTCCATCTTGATCTTCTTTCTTCTCTCTTCTTTCTTGCTGCCCCTAATTCCTAGCCCTACTCCTAATCTAAACCCTCACACTTAGTAGCTTTTCTCTCCCTGGATCAGTATTTTTGCACCTTCTCAAGTACCTGGTGATTCCCGCTTGTGGGAGGCCAGGTCCCGAATTGCTACTGTCCGAGGCCGCTAAGTGCTATGTGAGTCCTTCAACGTACAACGAACGTAGCGCTTGTTGATTACGCTAGCCCGAGGTACGTCAAAGTTAGTCTGTCAGTTTCAAGTCATCTACTACGGGACAAGAGGACCGCGAATTTTACCTACTGGTTCACAAAATTTCGAAGGACCAAATGTTCAGGCGCTAGCCATTCACTGCGTTGAATAGCTAAAGCCTGACGAGATTTCGGCTAGTACAGCCGCCTCACAACCAATGGTTAGGTTCGTGCGACGCCTGACTAACCCACCAACGCACCGTGGAACTCCACTACCGTCGCCGTAACGCCTGGCTATACTGTGATAGCAAGCGGAGCTAGGACATGGACTATTCCAACGGCTGTTTGGTCGTTTCGGGAACCTACTCTGTACTCATATGTCCTACCTCCCTAACATTCCCTACGTGTCCCTACTTCCCTAACCTACCATATGAAGTCAATAATATATACTTGTATATAGATAGGTACGGGATACCTGGACCGTGAGACCTATCGGTACCAGGCGGAGTGGGAAGGAATGAAGGATAGGCACGATTCTCCACTGCCGTGACTCAGACTCAAGCCACGATCACAGAAGGTGACGGTACTAGGTAGCTCTTGCCACAGTGGAAGGAACAGGTAGGTAACCCGCCCGCCCAGCGGAACATCTGCTGGGTACGGCGTTGTCCCCTGCGCTGCAGGCCTCTGAATGGGCTCCGTCTGGATCCTCGAAGGTCCGACGGCCGGTCGCCTAGTTGACCTGACTGCTGGCGGTGGTGGACCCTTGACTCCGAGTGCAGCCGCCCGTAGGAACTCGCCACTGCACTCCTCTTGACTCCAAGTGCAGCCGCCCGTAGGACACGCCACTGCACTCCCCTTGGTGTGAATCAAACAACCGTTAGATTGCGATTAATTTATTTACATTTTGTAACACTATTTATACACTTTCTCTTACATCTAATTGATCTTAAAGTCCGTCTAATTTGATGACCGTGCATCTTTGTGCGCCGGCCCCGCGCCTAGATGGTTGACGATAAATCTGGGTCGCGACTCTGCAGATTTCGCCGGCTGACGCTATGCCCTTGTACGCGCATGTATGGACGCTATGTTCCAGTATGGACACGCTGTTGCTAAGCATGTCCAGTATGGACAATTGATTTTTCTGAAACATATCTTAAAAATTAGTATTAATATTGAAATAGAATCTGAACCGTCATTATATCAGCCATATTCAATATTCAATCGTTTGTTGCACCACAAATACATACATACATCTCTTAGTCTAATTTATAAACGTATATACATATATAGGATATCCTCTACTGGACATAGGCTTCTTCTAAAGACATCAAATCGGAATTTATATTTTATATTGTACGACTTTTGTGTAAGTAGTTGAGTGTAGTTCTATAATATTAATGGCTTCAATTTCATTCTTCAAAACAAAGACTATGCTTACCTTCGCGCTCAATTTCGTCTGGATTCTCGTATACCTGTATAAATTGGAAGCAAAACGGTCCAAATTGTGGTTTTCATACTGTTTTTATTCAACAATAAAAAATATATTAATTGATACTGTGTAGTTTCCACTTTTGGTGTAGTTGTATATGACCATTTAGTAGTGGCATCAATTTCACCGTCGAAACAAAGACATGTACCGTCGCATCGTTCGATTTCGTCTGCACCGCCATTCCCTCGTATTAATTGGAAACAAATGGGTTCAGTTCAATGGTTCACGAACGAGATACACTATGATTCATAGGTGTTCCACTGACAATGGAGTCAGGAATGCTTGGACGCCGATAAACGCTATATTTGTCACGGAGAACTTAGATGTGGCATTTTGTAGGTACCTACCTATTGTGTGTACGGGGGTTGTGTCGTGGAATACAATAATTAATGATTAGTGTTGTGCACAGTTTAGATATCGCATATCAACGCTAGGTACCTATCTTGTGTACGGGAGTTGTGTCGTGAAATATAATAATACATATAAAATTAATGATTAGTGTTGTCCACAGTATATAGTGTTGTACAGTATAGTCCGTTCCATAACCGCTGAGATTGTCAGTTGAAAATATATTGAAAAAATTGACACAAGTCTAAACAATAATACATAACTATTACCTATTTTCAGCACGCATTTATTATCTTTTAAAAACTACCAGAATATAGTGATATTTTTAAAGCAAACCTATTAGGTAATTATATTCGTCAAAAATTGTCGCGACTCTAGTTCTCAGCGATTATGGGACGGACTATAGATATCGAATATCAACGCTACTATACTTCATTCAACGAGACGAGCTAATATGGCGCCCTCTCCCTTGCACAATCGTATGAAAGTGATAGGGATGCAGCATGGACTTAAATTATCAGGATTGGTCAATGGGCGTGGCTAATTCACGAAAATGTAAGGCTGCGTTTACATTGCTAACGTAAATTGTAATTGAAAGAAAAAAACTGAATAAAATGTTTTTATGCTCTGATGTTGTGTGTAAAACGAATATGCTAGGTAATAATGCTATGATTTGATTTAAACACAAAATATTTTCTTAAATCTTTATTCGCTTTTTGAATCACTTGAGTCATCTCTTAATTATTAACAGTCAGTTAATTTCGTTAATCATTATCAAGTGAACATTTCACACAATTATAGAATATCAGGTATAAAGCAGATGTTTTTCCTAACTTAGAAACAACAATGTAACAATAGAAAGCAATTTGTAAGAAGCCGACAATAGATAACAATAATGAGTCACACCACTTCAGTGAAGATAAATCCCAGGTGTGAAGCAGGTAGGTAGGTATAGGCTACCTGCAGCAAAACTAATAATAATTAATTATTAAACTCAACAGACGGATTCTTCAAGCCAGTAGTAAGACCGTTTAAAAATGCACTTCTTGCATTTTGAACTGTCGTATCAATCCACACCTTGTTTGTAGTGTGGCCTTTGTTCACCCATGTTTCATCCAAATAATATATTACTTAATCTGACTGTCTTGCATCACGTATCGCGCGTAAATAGTTTCTTCTCCAAAAAAATATATCATCTCTTTCAGTCAGCATACTATTTCGGCTTCTTTTGGAAAATTTGAAACCAATACTTCTCAACGCCGAGTCAACAGATAAGTAGGAATCAGTCCAGTAAACAAGCCGGGTCAACGTAAAACAAAACACTTCGAACACACTGAAAGCAAGCACCCAAACAATACGTCTGCACCGCTCAAGAGACTGAATCGAAGTGACATTTGGTCGCAACGTGTACGCACCCTTAGCTCCTTATCGGCAACCAATGACGTTCAGCGCTTGATTTCCCTATTAGCTCGTTTCGTTGAATACAGTATAGTTGTAATGTCTGTGTTTGGATGTATGTAATCTGTGTAGAATAGAGTCAATAAATTAAATTTTATCAAGAACATCATATAACTGCAAGAACAGAGGTGTTTCAATGCTTTTAGAATTAGGCTACGTAATAAGTATCTAAACAATCATTATTGGCAAAAATAATGCTTAAATATGATTTTTGTCATAAAAGAAACAATGTATCAAATAATGTCTCGAGGATCCCTCTAAGATGCCTTTATCTGTAATTCTTACTAAGCTCAAAAAAGCTACTCATCTACATAACTATTTCTACTGCTTAAAAACTATTGCGGTACATTATTCCAAAGGTATTTATTTAATCCACCTAATTTATTATGCAAACGTACCGTAAATTACATAAAACATGGTAACAGCCTCTAAATAAGTATCTGTATTTATGTCTTAAATTTCTTGTAAAACGAGCATTATAAATAATTCACCGCTCAATCTCGTAAAAACTACATTTTATGAGAGTTAAATTGGCCCGAAATTTGAACTTTATTTCCCTGCATTCATTAATTTTGGATTCTCGAAATTCAATACAATGAAGCCACAGCGTGACTCAGCTTTACCACATCCCTACAGGTTGGGTATAAAAATTAAAAATTATAACGCGCAAGTCTCTGGATTTGACTCCCACTTGACACTTAACTTTTTTCTTTTGGGCTGGCACGTCGCACGATAATAGGCGGCTGAATAATAGCAATCGTGGAGTCTGTGGCATTGAGTCAGGCCTTTTTTACCTGAGCATTCAAATAGATGATTTTGGCTTTACGTGACGACATTCATGTTTTCCTAGATCATTATGTTGTCAATGTATTTCGAAATGTAGCTGTAATTTGATTGCATGTATGAATATTCTTTGTTGAAAATGAAGGTACTACGCACTCCGTGAAACTTAATTGCAACTGTACCCAGTGTATTAATTGCATTTATTAATATTTCAAACTCTATTCGAATTACAACGGTACGAAATAGACCAACTTTACTACCAATTATTCCAATCAGCTCGCTATGCCCATCACTAATGTTCTCAAAATTCAAAACAATCAAAAATGGAAGCCGACCTCATTCCTAGAGCATAGCTTGTCAGTAGCAATTAAAAAGAATAAATACGCGCGAGTGCTTTCTCCACGCACATTCGAATATTCGTTATTCAAAAGTAGGTTCGTTCTCTTTTATACGTCAAAATCGGAAAGTAGGTCAGCGAACAAAGAGCGTAGTTGTGATAAACAGTAACATCGTGAAGTTATAACACTATTTGACCCGACGTTTTAAGAACAATGCCTTTTATCTCGTTCCAATGAACTTTGAATTTGATAACCTGTGGGAACAGCAAATACCTACATCATTCTAATTTGATATGAATGTGATACTGGCCGTTATTGTTTTCTATTAGTGACATTTTGTGTGACCTTAAAATTAAAATTGGAATCACGATTCTTAATTTGAACTTCGTTTTGAAATTGCTTTTGAGTTTTATTTTTGAACTCAAAATTAAATACCATACGGTTTACGTTTAATTAACTTTAGTGTCTATAAATTTTTAGTGCACAGGGCATACTCTTTCAATTTTATTTTAATTAAGTAGAAATTGCCCTCTCTGTCGCAAACTCACTGCGTAAAGTGAAAAAAGTATCTACGCCTTCGCTTTATGGAAATAATTGGATTTTGTTTTTGTTCGGCACAATATAATTTCATTATATTTTAATTAGGTTTTAATTTCGCTATTACGGTACGTTGACGCACAAATTATAAACTTGTGTAGACGTAATTTGATTTTGAAGATTTTTCACTCACACGTTGACAAAAACAGTTTAATTCAACATTGAACAACAGTTTGATTTAACTTTTCACTAACTGTCACATTCACATCACGCCTGTCAGTCTAACATTTTTTTGGCACCGCACGACCGGCTCATTTACCATATCCAAGTCAATGTTGTTGATGTTAATGTCACAATTAATTCACTTTATCATGAAAGTGTTTTCGGCCTCATTTCGAAAAATTTCCGCCAACAAGAGATCAAGTGTCAACGCTATCCGTGACGCCCTCTGACGAAATTTTCTTCCTTATCAACTTGAAATGGACCTCTATTTTTTAACAAAGAAACCTACTTTTTAGGGTTCCGTACCCAAAGGGTAAAAACGGGACCCTATTACTAAAAAACTTCGAAAAGATAAAGACTTCGATGTCCGTCTGTCCGTCTGTCTGTCACGGGGCTGTATCTCATGAACCATGATAGCTAGGCAGCTGATTTTTTTTTATTTCTGTTGCCGCTATAACAACAAATACTAAAAACAGAATAAAATAAATATTAAAGGGGGGCTCCCATACAACAAACGTGATTTTTAGAAGTTTTTTGCTCGCTATTAATAACGGCAAGAGGTATGGGGCTCCCATACGGTACGGAACCCTTCGTGCGCGAGTCCGACTCGCACTTGGCCGATTTTTATTTAGTTTACTTTTTCACACTTCATTTCATATCAGACCATTCAAAGCTCAGCACAAAAACTCTGTTACGTTTAAACAACACATAATCTCCATAAAACTACCATTGTTTACGTTCAAAACTTCCGTTACTCCGTTTACGCTACCGGGAATTCAACCTCTCTAGAACCGTAAATAATATAAACATGGCCGGTATAGTTCATCACCGTGCTTAGTTAAGCAATTTAGCTTGTCGGGCCATTAGGATGAGGCTTTTGTATTCTGACGCCTACAAATATTATATTTACTGAGAAGTTTTATTCATTATCATACCTAAAAGTTAACTTGTGACTTCAATTTCGGATTAATAACATCAGTAAGGAACATGCTATTCGTGTACAGAATGTTATAATAAAACTAGCTAGACTAGCTACCCGCGGTTTATTACAGAATCCTTAAATTTCAGGTTAAAAGTAACCTGTGACACTCTCAGATCTTTGAACTATATCCATGCCAAAAATCATTTCGATCCGTTCCTCTGTTACTCCGTGAAATACTCGTAGTAACAAAGAAACTAACAAACTCACTCTTGGATTTATAATATTAGTAAGGATTAGTAAAGATGTCAATGCAATGATAAATAAGTTGTTGTTTCAAACAACACAACACACAAAACCGAATATGAAGTCCTCATCAAACTGGTAACATTACACCGCTGGATGAAGGGAAATGTCCTGGACCAGAAAATTACCTTATTGTGTTCAGATACTTCCCTTAAACCAACCCGCACTGGGCCAGCGTGGTGGATATGGCCCAATCACGCTTCGTGGGTAGGCCTACGTCCTGCAGTGGACTATTAAAAAGGCTGGTAAAGTACTTCCCCTAAATGTTTAATGGTGTCCTAATTTAAAATCTTTGGTACTAGAGCTCAGAACAAGTAAAAAATCAAGACAGAAACGTCGTGAACAGACAAGTGATGCCGGTTTTTTATACATGTGGTGAGTGCGTCGATGTTGCGCCGCCATAGTTTGACTGACGAGCCAAGGCGTAGTTTCCTTGTACGTGTATTTGTGTGTAATTGTGTTTGTACACGGCGAGGCGTAGTTTTGCCGACCGCACTTATTTTGTTCACAACATTCTGTCTTAATTTTTTATTTGGTCTGAGCACTCGAGCCCCGCGATCCAGTGTAGAGGGGTCTACAGCAAACGGGACGAAGAAGAACATATCTACTTACTTTAAAAATGATGTAACAAAACAATGTTTACAAAGAAATGGTTTTCATGCAATCACAAGAATAAGAGTGTACTCCCTGCTGAGTAGAATGCGTGGTAGTAATAACGGTATCCTAAACATAATATTATTAGTAAGCCTAATTGCCCTATACCTACAGGGAAATTGGAAGGATATTTTGTTGGGTATCATATGATAAGTAATACCTAAATTTAACAACTGCTGTAATATGTATGTAAAGAAACATAATTAGGTTTCTTCAATTTAAATTATACCGCGCTTGACTTTATAGGCTTTATTTAGTTCCTTATTACTACGCTACAAGTGATGGCGCGGTCGGCGGTTTGAAGTTGAGAGATCGATGTCATCTGTCAACTCACAGCACATTCTGTTTTATCGTAAAATTATAAAAGATTGTATAAAAGGAATTGAGAATCTAAGAAATAGACTTTAAATGTCGTTTCTTTGTTTTCAGGTAAGATTAGTGTAATTAAAAGCTAAAAAGTGTAGCATCGTTTGTGTACAAACTCTAATAAAATAAATAACTTTGTTTTCAGAGCAACGCAATCGTTTATTTAAAATCTACAATTCCTGCATAAAATTGAAGATATTGTCTTATAAAACGACATTTCTAGTTAAAATAAAGAAATATGGAGAAACTACGATTCACATTTGCAGTGTTGGGATCAACAGATGGAAAAACTAATGTGATATGCATAACCTCTATTGAAACACAAGATGGACGTATTTTTGAAATACCAGATGAATTAAAATCTGTGAGTAAACACACCGCCATACTTTCTTCGGATGTTTATTTAAAAATAAAGAATTCGCTCAAAAAAAGGCACCAAACACGGTCGATTTGGATCCCTTTAAACACAGATTTAAAGAAAATATACCTAGACGAAGGTGAAAATTTACAGTTTAGTGACCAGTACCTAGAGGAAATCACAGAAAAGGCAACATCCGCGGGATATAATGCTAATAACAATGCATCAGAGAAAAAAAATGTAGGAAGAACCGCTGAAAGATTTATGATAGAAAAATTTTCAAATAAAGTATCAAATGCCGAACAATGGATAAAGGAATTTGAAAGTGAATGCGAACGATTTGAGATTCTACAGAATGATGAGAAAATTGAAACTTTAAAACATCTCCTTGAAAAACAGTGTCTCGACTGGTACAGTAGCATGTTAATAAAATTAACGGTAAACTCCGATTGGAACATATGGAAAGAAAATTTTTGCATAACCTATGGAAATAAAGGTTGGTCCCAAATAAAATACGCTTTCGTATTTAGATATCAGGCTGGATCGCTGCTTGAATATGCCACAAAAAAGGAAAAATTGCTATTAGAAGTAAATAAACACATCGATACCCAGACTATGATAAACCTAATTGTTATGGGATTACCGGATTATATAATAGAAAAAATTGATAAAGAAACTGCGAATTCAACTGCCAATCTTTACAATGAAATTGGAAAACATGAATATGTAGTGAACAAAAAGAATTTCAGCAGAAATAAGAAATTCTCAAATGAATATAAAGGAAAGTCGGACATAATAAAACCATGTAAAACTTGTGAAAATTTGAATAAAGGCATTCGATTTCATCCTGAAGAAAAGTGCTGGTTTAGACAAACAGAAGGAAAAAGTTATAAGAGAAACATAAACACAACTGTAAATAATTCAGTTATTGACGTTGAACTTAATAACAATCATCAAAAAAACGAGTAATTACACCATTAATTAAAGTCAAACTCCTTTTAGATTCACAATTGGAAACATATGGAATATATGATTCCGGCTCAAACGTTTCTGTTATGAATTCAAAACTAATAAGACTAAAAGGAGAAACAAATGCTGACTCAAAAAGTGATAACTTAATTACAATTAATGGTGTGAAAAAAACAATTGGTCTTACAACCATAAAAATAAAAATTTTTGATATGGAAGAAATGGTAAATGTGTACATTATTGATGGAGAAGAATTCAAGTACGATTTTCTAATAGGATTGGATATGATTACACAATTCAAACTGGTTCAAGATGAGAACTTGAAAATTACTCAAAAAACAGAAGAAGATATCGAAATAAAAGAAACAATAAAAAAAGAAGAAGGAAGAAAAGATGAAGAAGATTATAATAAGATAACTTCTAAGAAAGAGAGAAAATACACAAATCCGGGTTCAATAAATTTTAATGAACATATAAAAGAAGAAGACTTCAAAATAAATATTATGAGTAATTTAGATACCCAACAGCAGTCTGAAATATACAGACTGATAGAATCCTACAAATCGATATTTGCTAAAGACAAATATGATATTGGCACAGTCAAAGATTATGAAGCACGGATTGATCTACTCATGGACAAATATTGTAGTAAAAGACCATACAGGTGCACAATTGAAGACAAAAAGGAAATAGAGGAGCAAATAGCAAAGTTACTTAACAGAAATCTTATAGAGGAATCTTATAGTCCTTTTGCGGCACCGGTGACATTGGCTTTTAAAAAAGAAGACAACAAAAAGACAAGATTATGTATAGACTTCAGAGATCTAAACAAAATTGTGGTTCCTCAGGCTCAACCATTCCCACGGATTGACGACCTAGTGATTAAAACAAGAGATTCAACGTATTTCACTACACTTGATATCAATTCAGCTTTTTGGTCTATCCCGCTAAGAATTGAAGATAGGAAAAAAACCGCTTTTGTAACGCAAGAGGGCCACTATCAGTGGACGTGCTTACCATTTGGTTTGAAAACATCCCCAGCTATTTTCCAAAGGATACTAGGTAACATTTTAAGAAAATATAAACTTACTGACTTTGCGATAAATTTTATAGATGATATTCTAGTATTTTCTAAGTCCTTCTCTGAGCACATTACTCATTTAACACAACTGCTAGAAGCTATAAAAAAGGAGGGTTTCAGATTAAAGTTTACAAAATGTACTTTTGCATCGAATTCAGTGAAATATCTCGGTCATATAATACATAATAACACAGTACAACCAATACGAGATAATTTAATTTCAATAACAAATTTCCCAATACCAAAAACCCAGAAAAATATTAGACAATTCCTTGGAAAAATTAACTTTTATCATGAGTACATACCAAAAAGTGCAATAATTTTAGAACCTCTTCATAACTTACTAAGAAAAAATCAGAAATTCATTTGGTCTCCAGATTGTCAAAAATCCTTTGAACATATAAAAAAATTATTGTGTTCACAACCAATCCTAGAAATCTTTGATCAGAATTTACCAATAAAAATTCACACAGATGCATCTTTGGAAGGTATTGGGGCGGTATTAAAACAAACTCAACCAAATGGAAAAGATAAACCCGTAGCTTACTTTTCAAAAAAATTAAATCAGGTACAAAAGAGGAAAAAGGCTATATATTTGGAATGCTTAGCAATCAAAGAATCAATAAGATATTGGCAATACTGGCTAATAGGTAAATCCTTTATAGTTTATTCGGACCATAAACCTTTAGAAAATCTAAATATTAAATCAAGGACAGATGATGAACTAGGAGAATTAACATATTACTTGTCACAGTATGACTTTAAAATTAAATACGCACCAGGCAAAGAAAATTTAGAAGCAGATTGTTTAAGTAGGAACCCGGTATTGGAGGCAAGTGAGGATACAGATGAACAATTAAAATTAGTAAACATTATAAGATTAAATGATATTGTTACAGATCAAGAAAACAATAAAGATATACAAAGTAATAAACCAAACTTACTATTAAGACAAAACGTTTATTATAAGAAAGATAGGAAACGCGAAAAAATTATTTTATCAGAAGATTTTAGTAAACTTTTTATTAAAGAAGTACATAACAACTTAAGTCATTTAGGAGAAAAACAAATGCAAAATAAAATTAGTAAATTATATACAGCTAAAAATTTAATCGCAAACATAAAAAGTCATTGTAAAAGTTGTGAAATATGTATAAAAAATAAAACGAGAGGACAGGATAAGTACGGTCTTATGTCACATTTGGGACCAGCCACAAAACCGTTCGAGATAGTTTCAATAGACACGATAGGAGGTTTCGGTGGCTCACGATCTACAAAAAGATATTTACACCTACTGGTGGACCATTTTACACGATATGCTTATATTGTTACCTCAAAAACACAAAGTGCTAATGATTTTGTTAAGTTAATCAATAAAGTAGCAGATTCTAACTCTGATACAATTGGAATGCTTCTAACTGATCAATATCCCGGTATCAATTCAAAGGAATTCAAATCATATTTAAATGGAAAATCTATATCAATGATTTTTACTGCAGTAAATGCCCCATTTTCTAATGGCTTAAATGAAAGACTTAATCAAACACTTGTAAATAAAATAAGGTGTAAAATAAATGAAAAGAATAATAATAAAGCATGGACAACCATTGCCCATGATTGTGTTGATAAATATAATAATACAGAACATACAGTAACAGGCTTCGCGCCAAAATACCTGTTGTATGGAACAGATGTTTCCTTATTGCCAAATGAATTAAAAAAAGATAAAACAAAAATTGAATGGCTAAGAGATAGGAAAACAGCATTCGAAAATTCATTAAAATCACATAATTATAATAAACAAATATTTGATAAAAAACGAACTCAAATTAATTTTAATACAGGGGATATGGTATTATTAGAAGACTGGCGGTTGAAAAGTATATAAGGCGGTGCAAGCGTGTCGATCCGGCAGTCTTTCTCGAACCTTTGCACGGAGCGGACCTCTTGTCAGTTTGCGTTCTAATAGATTGTTATTATGTTGAAGTCCTGAATGTCGGTATTTTTGATTATTGTGTTAAATCATAAATTTGTAATAATTAAATAAGTTTAGGTTATTACCACGTGTATTCTTTTTTAAGTAAACCTGCTTCTGATAGCTAATATCAGAAGTGGGATAGAACACCGTGCTCACTTTAACGTTAGTTTTTGTATTTTGTGAATTTTAAAATCAAAATTCGGTTTGTTTACATTTTGTCCGAGTATTCGTGAAGTGCAAAGTTGCGATTAAGTACCCACTTTTGAGGTTTTTTGTGTTGCTGTGGAGATTTTGTTTGGATTTTGCCTCGTATGTACTAAACAAGTGAGGAATGGGTCGATCCCGTTCCCTTGAACGGCGTCATAGCTCTTACGCGCGACGCTCATGCAGCAAACGCTCAGCCTCGCCGTCTGACCGGTGGGCATGCCGCCCGCAGCAGGCCTCGCACCTGTTCGGTGGTCATTGTCACCTG
Source organism: Hypomecis atomaria (assembly GCA_964007245.1). Taxonomy (NCBI): domain Eukaryota; kingdom Metazoa; phylum Arthropoda; class Insecta; order Lepidoptera; family Geometridae; genus Hypomecis; species Hypomecis atomaria. The sequence goes on from OZ023279.1 coordinate 21,371,413, forward strand.
TAACCTTTGAGATGCCGGCTACTCAGCGGGAATCGCCGCTGTCTGCAAGCCTCGTTGTGCTCAGCAGCACTAAGCACCAAAAGAGGCTGGTAAATGGTCTGTGGCAGACCACGTCACGGTAACAGACTGCATTGCTGATGCAGTACACTTCTTCAGAATGTTGGTGAGAGCTATCCATTACTTTTACATTTTTCGTTTGTGCCCATGTTTACCAATGGAAAAATAGACCGTGTTAAGTACTTTAAGACTACCGACTTTTTACGAATCGGGTTTTGTTTTAATGATGATTCAGGCTTATGCGTAAAAAAATGATGGAACAGTGATCGTACATGGGGTTATTTTATTGCAAACACGAGCTATTTTGTCTGCAATAGCTAGACATCGCGATCGTTTTGTTCGGGGCTAGGAACACAGCTCGAACAAAACTACCCTACATGTAACATTTTTTGCTGTGTAGGTTTTGCATTAAACATTTTGTGAAAAATAATAATAGAAGCCAAGTATGTTGCCCATAAATAGTTGCTGTGAAGTTTAACTTATAAGACAGGCATTGTTTTTCATGGTGAATTCGTCTGCCTTTCTGCGAAAGCCAACTGACATACTTGACACGCATTTAAATCCTAAACGTGCTTATAACCGGGATCCCAAAGTAAAACAAAGTGAACAAAGGTAACGCGTAACATAAGCAACCTTGAATTTCGTTGCAAAATGACCAGCGTCGCAATGCCTCGATTTGGTTTTGGAATTTCGTAGGCTTGTGAAATATGAAAACTTGTCAATTCTCTTAGTGAAGAAAAAGCTGGTTTCGATAGATTGTTTAGATTTTTTTTAAAATGATTTGGATACGGGGTTGGTCCTATCAGTTTTTTTCGGGGAGCTGTTAATTCTACTTTGTGTGATTTCGGAATGAAAAAAAACTGAGCACTTTGGGTAAAATAAAAGTCAAGGTCAGGTGAGACCGAGCTCTGGTAAGATCAAAGTTCAACTTATGTAATTTTAGTCGAAGACAACGTAGCGGGCATGCTAAGCAACCACCAAAACTGGCAGTTTGTGCGTTCTGTTGGGTATTATTTGAAAGTATGTACTCAAGGTTGCTTTCCTCAAAAGCCGTACCTGCTAAGCTGCCGTGACAAAGAAGAAAGAGAGAGTAAGCTCAACTCCTATTAAACGTTTCTTCTCTTGTATCTTGGCGTGGCTGCTGCTGGCGCGACTGCCGTGCGCGCGCTGCACGCGGCTGCCGCTTGCGCGGTTGGCGCTGCGGCCACTGCAGGCGGGTGCCGCTGAAGAGGATACCGCTGGTGCGGCTGCCGTGCGCGCGCTGCACGCGGCTGCCGCTTGCGCGGTTGGCGCTGCGGCCACTGCAGGCGGGTGCCGCTGAAGAGGATACCGCTGGTGCGGCTGCCGTGCGCGCGCTGCACGCGGCTGCCGCTTGCGCGGTTGGCGCTGCGGCCACTGCAGGCGGGTGCCGCTGAAGAGGATACCGCTGGTGCGGCTGCCGTGCGCGCGCTGCACGCGGCTGCCGCTTGCGCGGTTGGCGCTGCGGCCACTGCAGGCGGGTGCCGCTGAAGAGGATACCGCTGGTGCGGCTGCCGTGCGCGCGCTGCACGCGGCTGCCGCTTGCGCGGTTGGCGCTGCGGCCACTGCAGGCGGGTGCCGCTGAAGAGGATACCGCTGGTGCGGCTGCCGTGCGCGCGCTGCACGCGGCTGCCGCTTGCGCGGTTGGCGCTGCGGCCACTGCAGGCGGGTGCCGCTGAAGAGGATACCGCTGGTGCGGCTGCCGTGCGCGCGCTGCACGCGGCTGCCGCTGGCGCGGTTGTAGCCGCGGGCGCTGCAGGCGGGTGCCGCTGAAGAGGCTACCGCTGGTGCGGCTGCCGTGCGCGCGCTGCACGCGGCTGCCGCTGGCGCAGTTGCCGTGCGGGCGCTGCACGTACCTCTTACTCGGTGATACCACTTCACGTAGTGCCTCTATCCTGGTGGGCTTACACCAAGGTAGACAGTACCTAGTCACCTCGGACACTGCTTCACGTTGAGTATCTGTCCCTGGGAGCGAATAAAACATCAAATCGCGCTGCTTACATGCTCGGGAAAGAATTCACACCGTGCCTCTCTGTTTCACTAGTTAAGTATACGTCTCTTGACAATTTGTGCTGTGATTTGGCTAAGTAACGACTTTTTTTGGCTGAGTAATTAACAAGTAACGATTGTCAATGTGTCTCTTTTTAGTCATAGAACAGAATACACTTCACGCGTGCTTCTTTCCTGGTTCAGTTTAGTTTCTTGTATAGTCAGTTATGGTTCACAAAGTGTCTCTGATGAATTTTTACCTTGTACCCTATTTCTTGACAGCCTTCGAGAGGCAAAACGAGAAATACTCATACAAAGGACGACCGAACGGTTGAAAAATAATGAGGTTCATCAAGACGTTGTGGTAAATGAGAACCGTAGGCCTCCACGAGAATTCCAGAAACGACCTGTTCTTTGTTATTAAGTTCGTCCCCAGTCCAAGTATGAACTGGATCCTAGTATGCAGAGGCCCTATAACGTGGTAAATGCTAGTGGTAAAAATTCTTCCTAACCTTATGAAGCTGCTCAGTACATGGTCCCTTGGATAGGTGAATGGACCCCTGATACATGTGCGATGTTCCTTGAAGGTGCTTGTTCACCCTTTTAATACCTGTTTCAGATTAGTACCTTGGTTCGTTCGTGTTGAAAGCTTTTCGGTCTGCGAAGAGTCATCGGGGGAGTACAAGCGCCTTCGCCCTCGATGTGAAAGCTTTCCGTGTAACGGAGAGTCGTTGGGGGAGTACAAACTCCTTTTCCCTCAACGTGAAAGCTTTTCGCGTTGCGAAGAGTCATCGGGGGACTACAAACTCCTTCGCCCCCGATGTGAAAGCTTTCCGTGTTACAGAGAGACGTTGGGGGAGTACAAACTCCTTTTCCCTCAACGTGAAAGCTTTTCGCGTTGCGAAGAGTCATCGGGGGACTACAAACTCCTTCGCCCCCGATGTGAAAGCTTTCTGTAATACGGAGAGTCACCGGGGGATTACATGCGCCTTGCCCCCGGTGTAGTGTTAATTTCCTCGGTAGGGGCCCATACCGAGGAACTGCTGAGTGGCTGGGCAGAGTTTTCTTAACCCTGCCTACGCCGTGTAAGAGCTCAGTACTTTAGTATGCATGCTACGCATTCTGAACTTTTGACTTGTGAGCAGCGTAATGATCACAAGTTAAATGATTCGGTCGATTCATTTTATTTTCCTATTTTGCTTGTTTGACATAACGATCACTAACAAACTAATTTTGGTTACTTATGATTATGGGACAAGAATAACTTGGTCTTTAATTTCAGAAATCAATGATGATGTTGATGATGAGTGCTTGGATCCAGGCCCAGAAGTAAATTACTTCGACGAGGCTGGGCCATCTTTGGCACCCGAAAGAACCTCCGGCACCAGGAAGCTGATCTTCTGCCGCGAGTTGTTCCTAAGCCCTCAGAAGATGAGGAACACTTCGGTGCCGCTGTTGAAACAGCAGCCTCACCACTACGACCCCTACCCTTCGGACGACTAACCTGTCGAGACGCCAGGGTGTCAGGAGAAGCCGTATTAGAAGACTGGCGGTTGAAAAGTATATAAGGCGGTGCAAGCGTGTCGATCCGGCAGTCTTTCTCGAACCTTTGCACGGAGCGGACCTCTTGTCAGTTTGCGTTCTAATAGATTGTTATTATGTTGAAGTCCTGAATGTCGGTATTTTTGATTATTGTGTTAAATCATAAATTTGTAATAATTAAATAAGTTTAGGTTATTACCACGTGTATTCTTTTTTAAGTAAACCTGCTTCTGATAGCTAATAGTATATATAGAGAATGGGAACAAACTAAATAGAAATAAATTAGATGAGCTGAGGATTGGACCATTTACAATTATCGAAAAGATATCAAATTCAATATATAGAATTGATACGGGTCATAAAAAGTCAGAATCGAATCTTTTTCATATAACAAAGCTTATACCACTACCTACAGTATGTAACTAGTTGTTATAGTTTGAAACTATGTTATAAAATGTAGTTAATATATATTAAGATATAATATACCTATGTATTAAGTTTTAGATTAAGATTTGTATAAGTGCAAATATTGTGATCATTTTTCTTCCTCGGGAGGGGAGATGTAAAGAAACATAATTAGGTTTCTTCAATTTAAATTATACCGCGCTTGACTTTATAGGCTTTATTTAGTTCCTTATTACTACGCTACAAGTGATGGCGCGGTCGGCGGTTTGAAGTTGAGAGATCGATGTCATCTGTCAACTCACAGCACATTCTGTTTTATCGTAAAATTATAAAAGATTGTATAAAAGGAATTGAGAATCTAAGAAATAGACTTTAAATGTCGTTTCTTTGTTTTCAGGTAAGATTAGTGTAATTAAAAGCTAAAAAGTGTAGCATCGTTTGTGTACAAACTCTAATAAAATAAATAACTTTGTTTTCAGAGCAACGCAATCGTTTATTTAAAATCTACAATTCCTGCATAAAATTGAAGATATTGTCTTATATGTATAGACTAATTTTTATAGGAAAATGAAGATTTAGGCCCGATTTCATCGTACAATGTTTGTTAGCTCTTGTTGAGACATTAGCTAATGGGTCTTTAAAAATAACAGGACTGTTAGATCATTTTATTTAATGTGAAGAAAATATAACAAACCATTAGTAAATCCCACGTTAAGCAAACTGTATCATAATAACAACAACTGTACTGTTATTATCCTAAACGTAATACGAATTTCTACATCAAAAAACTGTTTAGCTTGACAGATCTGAATTTAAATAGTGTGCCAGTTCTTTTGTACTAAATTGTATTGAAAAGGAGTTTTTAGTAGCTGAATTAGTTAAATACAACCTTGAGCATTTATTCCTTTGTACCCATACTGCCCAATAGCAGAACTGGCTGCAATGCCAACATTATAGAGTAAGGAGTGGAATAGGTAAAATGCCTACACCATTTTTATACCTAATGCCAGTGGTAATATTATATAACAGTTGTTTTGCGCTGTTTCTGAAACGAACCCGATCCGAAAGTTAGGATTGGGTTATCCACATCTTACCTATAGCTTTTTATCACGGTTGTCAAGGAGTTTCGGCCTACCTATACGTCGCTCTTTCGCTCATTCAAATTCAAATTCAAAATTCATTTATTCCATTGACATATTACATGCGCTTAGAAACGTCATTACAAAATAAATATCATTAAAAAATTCAAAATTCATTTATTCCTTTGACATATTACATGCGCTTAGAAACGTCATTACAAAATAAATATCATTAAAAAATTGAACACGTAGAATTCAATAAAACAAAATAATAGAATAATAGGCTCGCACGTTATAACACAAGTAAGATTTTTAAAGTAAAAGAATGCGCAATTTATTTATTCATAGATTTGTTACGTAAAAAAATAAATATTTAATAAACGTTAACTTCTTAAACCTTTCAAATGTTAAGTTAGGATTAAACGAAGCGTAAACGACTCGACTTGTCAGATTGGCCATGACCTTTTCTTTTTGTAAAGGTAATGAAATGATTGTTTAATTATAATAGCTGATAACGGGAACGCTTTTTTTAATGGCGAAGTGTCAAAAGTCAAAGTCGAGTGCTACGAGTACTTAGTAGGTCTAGGCCAGAAAAAGTGGCTTGAAGTTATTTTAGTTTGGTATTTTTTATCTGTAACACGATCGGGATTAGTTAAGCTGTCAATGTCACTTCTGCCTTCTATTTTTATAACTCTATAGTATTTTTACAGAGTAAACTTTAGTTTCTAATTATAAAACTGTTTACTAATTTCGCGTAGAGTAACCTATGCCTAGTATGAGTTTTTACTTACTGGATCGCGTTAACGTAAACATTTTTGTATGGATGTGACATTGTATTATCCTTTAGCGCGGTTTCTTTTCGATTCCAATTGTCGAGTCGATAAATTATTATTAAGACAATCTACATTTCTAATGCTTTATTTTTCAATTCAGATCAGTGTTGAGTTGTGTTCTCCTTACGCTTGGTAGTTAATAATTTACAAAAATGTGGATACCTCCTCTTCTCTGCAATACTAACATTGGTTTTATATTAGATTTATAGAAACAGTAGTAGATTGCTTACTGTTTTGAACATGGCAGATGCCTTCAATCTGCATCATAACTTTAACAACAGGACTAGGAACTGGAACTTACCCCCTTACTTAATACTTAACTGTACTTTTTTTTTAAATATCATATAGTGTACGTTTTACTACATACTGCCTGATATTAAGCAGATATTCAGTGTAGGGTGTAGCACGCTTACCTAGAAGATACCTATTTAATCGAGATTTCAAGACACCAATGTTGTACTTTAGCGGAAAGACAGACTCAGGCAAAGCGTTCCACATTCTGGCTGGGTACTATTTTCAACTGTATGTTAAGGTTATTAATTTCTTTGTTACAGCTGATCCTCTGCCGGGCAAGCACGTGCCGCTGGAGAGCTATGAAAGCGAGCTGGAGAGAGAGCACGCGCTGCCGACGTCCGTCCCCAATGCGGACATACTCAAGACTAACAGCAACCCCACTTATCACAAGCCTAGGTAAGCTCTCTGACAACTGTCATGGCGGACAACATCCAATAGCAAAATTGAAGGAGTTTTTAACTTTTTTTAATAGTGACCACGGACTGACAAATACGTGCATTCAGTTTGTCAAGGAAATAAATAAAGTAATACAATAAATATTTGAGTTACGTGCCATTTCTCAATTTTAATACCGGAAGGAAGTGCAAACAAACGCGCCCGCACATGTTCACTTAATATTCCAGATTTCGTAATTAAACCATGACTGAAGCTGCTCAATGCGTAAAGCGTGCGATGCCAAAAATATTACGATTTGACAGATGACAGTTGGCAGATATTAAAATGTATAGAAGGATAATTTAAGGAGGTTATTACTGCGTCTTGCGCCTACACACGGAAGTAAGATTTTACTACCGGAATATACAGAAACCTTCGTCTAATTCTACACGATTTCGTATCAAGTGTGGAATTTACGCGATCTACGTACGCTTTACGACTTTTTAGTAACGGGTGGAACATATGCAGAGAAAGAGCTCCATAGAATGAAGCACTGTGGTCCCCTTACTCTTTTTTCTTCCTAACACAAGGGACTAATTTTCTTAACCTAACAAACGCAAGCAAGCGAACAGAAGCGAAACAACACTGTAAGACAATTGTCAAGACAAAATCGTACACACTGATCGTTTACCTGAAGTTCAATTTCTGCAATGTTAGAAAATGACTTTTATAACCACTTGCTATACTATCTCGTGCGCACTAATAGATTTTCAATGGTCACTACTACTCTTACTCGATCTCGCGACTATTTACGCTCACGCCCTAGCGAACAACCGTCGATTCAAAAATAGAGCCCCTGACGCACATCGGAAAAAAAACTTGATTTTAATGTACCACGTATGTAGCTCACAGCATAATTTCGTGTTACCCGTAATTCTATACATTTCCTACTCCACGTTTCACTGCCGAACAAAGCGTCAAACGTACCAAACTTTTTACGCGATAAATAAACTTTTACACGATAAAAGGACGGTTAAATTTTAACGCGCGTTTAAACCGGATTTAACGTTCAGATTTCAGAAGCGGAATTACTCTTCAGTGTTTTAAGATACTTGATTTTATATATTAAGGTAATTCCTAGGAAATCCACAGTTGGAATTATACCACTGATATTGTGTAATTTTTTTAGGCACAATAATATCCACACCACAATAAATAATAATTTCCTACAGCAAATGCGCCGACCTCGCGTCGCCAAAAGGCTCCGATGAAAAAGAGAAAAATAAAATCCCAACCGTAACATTTGGAATCTTATAAATACAAATACCATAAACTTACTTCTTCGTCACAACTCATATACTAAGTTGGCTCGTATTTTGTAAAGTTATTGACTTCAAAGAAATCATAATGTTCTTGAAATAGCATACGCAAATTGCCATCGAACAAAGTAGAGTGCATTTCAAAAATTTGTTCCACTAGACAAATCTCTCTTTCTTTTGTTACATACTCTTTCTTTTTTTTTTACTTTTTTTACCATTTTTTCGCATAAATCGCTACGCTTTGAGATAAAGCACAGAAATAGTTTGCATTGCTGCAAAAATAGACACGTTCAAATTTCGAATTTTTTACGTGACTTTCCCAGCGAGAATTGACCCGTCGCGTCGTCGCGGCTGGCAACATAGAATTGGCATTAAAATTAAATTGAAAACGGACGGAGTCAGGATATATCTATTTTAAAAGTTTTTATCAGATGTAACGAGAAGCTCTCTGAATAAAGCCGTTTTATAAATTGAATGGCCGACAGACAATCAAATCTGCGAATCTTTAATAGAGGCAACTTTTTAAAGCTTTGGGAGTTTTTATTGAGACTGGATGGAACTATTTTACTGTATTTGACTTAAGTTATTTTTTGAGACTCTTTTTCTAATTTTGGTGTTTTTCTTACATTGGATAGAACTATTAAAAGTGTTTTAAACTGTTTGACTATTCAAAAATTTTATGAAAGTTTTTTTTTTTTTTTAAGACTGAATAAGATCTATTTCGATGTGTTAGATTAGACTATGTATTATAAAAATATATTTTCAGATCTTTTTATGTGAGGCTTTTTATCTTCTGTAATACATTTAAATACAGCTACGTTCCATTTTAAAATAACTTTGGCTCTCTTTAAACTGTCGAAAATATATAAAATAAATTGCCAAGATTAGTAATTTTAAAATTTTTATTGTATCATTTTTAGGGCTTCGTACTTCAAAAGGTGAAACGAAACCGTTATGAGTTAATTTGTTTTTCAATCTTGATACTAGTTTTAGTTTTGATACTACAAGTTTATGGAATACTTGATACTTGTTTTATAGTGTGAAGAACATGCAGTTAACCTCGTTCGTGCATCGTTAGTATAGGTACATCATAGGTACCGTTATATGAACTTTAGAAAATCTTAAAAGTTCACGTATTCAGTTTACGACACGTTTTGTATTTTATTGTTGTCTGCACTACGTGGTTACTTTGTCTCTGTTTAAATGTTACGTTTTTTTTTTGTTTTTGTTAAACGACCTGGATTTCAGTGTGACCATATCTGAAGCTAATTTTATCCATTTCATTTACATGATTGGGATTTGATTGTTTTTACTGTTGGTGTACAACAAGAGTACTTTTTTGAATATTAAAAAATATTGAAATTTCAATTTTTTAAATTAGTTGCGTAGGTACTTAGATATAGATGTGGGAGATGTACCTACACACCTCAATAGTGAGTTTGCATAGTAAACGAGACGATTATCGTTTCGTTACCCCATACATTTTTTGTTACTTCTTCCTCGTTTCCATCAGGGGTGCTGTACAAAAATATGTATAGAGAAACACGAAAACTACTGTAGTTTCCGTTTTCTAATAACATCCATACTAACCTCTCTATGACAGAAAATTGTCAGAAACAGCCACGTGACTCAGAAATATTTCCCTCCAATCAAAAACTTACCCCATAATTTTAATTAAAGACAACCAAAAAGCTACGCAATCAGAATCACAAACGATTAAATCCGTTTGCACTTCGAGCAACAAAAGTAATTAAAAATCGCTCGGCCGCCATCAATTTAGATGGAAATTCGACCCTGAGGAGTGGGATACAATACAATACAATACAATATATCTTTATTTTCACACCAGTATAACAAAAAGCTTAGACTAGAAAATAAGAAACAATCTGGTAGAATAATGGGCGGCCTTATCGCCTGCAGCGATTTCTTCCAGGCAACCTAAATGAAATAATTTTAAAGTAAAATGTTGATGCGGTCGGTGCTACACAATAGCATAAACTACATAGACAAAAATACATACATAACCTACAATGCATGATAAAAAATAATAATCATAATGTAATAATTACAATTAAATAATATATACCTACATACACAATATAATACATACATAAAACATAATAAAATATATACATATATGTACCAAATTAAGAAGTAGATAGATAGTGATTAAAAACAAGAGATTTAAAAATATTTAGTGATTTTGCCTGTCTGATCGTGACAGGCAGCGCATTCCATAGCATGACGGATTGTACGGTAAAGGAATGATGATAGGATAGATTCGAGTGACCGGAAGTAGGAAATTTAAGTTGGAGAGCACGGGAGGATCGTAAAGGACTAGAGTAGGTTTGAAGGAACGTAAAACGCTCCTTCAGATATAGCGGAGTGGTGGGATAGAATAGGATTTTATACAAAAAGGCCAGGATATGTGAGTTGCGGCGAAGACGGATTGGTAACCATTTGAGCTTTTGACGAAATTCAGACACGTGATCATATTTGCGTAATCCAAATATGAACCGGATACAGACATTCTGTAGACGTTCAAGCTTGTCAAGTTGCTCTTCGGTTAAATCCAGATAGCAAGCATCTGCGTAGTCCAGAATCGGGAAGAGAAGAGAGTTCACAAGCGCAGTTTTGGTAGCAACAGGGAGAAAATTACGTAGTCTCCTGAGCGAAGCAGCTGAGGCGAAAATTTTCCTACTTACTTCAGCTAATTGCGGAATCCAAGAGAGTTGCCTATCAAGCGTAAGTCCCAGATTTTTGACAGTTTCACTGAAGGGAATCGGGATACCGTCAAAAATGACTTGAGGTAGGCAGAACCAGTCAATTTTGGAGATCATACGGGAACTCCCAATGATGATCGTCTGTGTTTTAGTAGGATTGACAGTGAGTCCGTATGATCGGCTCCAATCCAGAATACTCCTCAGATCCGCGTTGGTACGCTCAATGGCTTCGTGCAGTTGCCCTAAAGGGGCCTGCGTATAAATCTGCAAGTCGTCTGCATAGAGGTGATAGGAAGAAGTTAGTTGTTGAGAAATTGAATTTATAAATATAGCAAATCATCAGGGATCAGGATTCAAATATGCCGAATTGGTGCGAAAAAAGTTTTCATGTCAATTTAGACGTCCGCGGAATTCGATTCCGCTTTCAGGGCCGGAAAATGATAAAGGGAACTTCGGTGTCATTTGCTGTGCGATTTAAAATTATTACTCGTCCTATTATGTACTCCCTTCTGTAATCTAAGACTCGTCCGGATGAAAAATAGCCTGTGACATTTTACGACATTAAAGTACAACCATGCAAAAATCAAGTCGATACGTCCAATGCAGCGTAAAAGAGTAAAAACTGTGAGTAACAAACAAATAAAAAGATATCTGCACTTTCGGAGCCCACAAAAGAATTGTTTTTTTTTTGCAAAATTCACACTGCTGAAATTAAATAAATAAAATAAATAAATATTAGGGGACATCTTACACACGGTCTCTGACCCCAAACTAAGCATAGCTTGTGATATGATTGCCAGAGACTGATATACTACATATACATATTTTAAATACATACTTATATAGATAGTACCTAAATAACACCAAACAAGTAATTATTTTTATTGTGACACACGTGTACTATTGAATCTTGCGGAACGTAAAAAATGTTTTGCTCTTACTGCAGAATTAGACGACATGTTTTTGGTCTATCCAAATGATTTCCATTCAGAAAACTGCTCTGTTTCTATCTCTATCATCAGCAGTCAGGACGACAGAGACGGAAAAAGTAGATTTGGAACGGAAAACTTTCCGTCTGAGTACGGGCAGGAACATTTCCGATTCCGTTTTCTCTACGTAAGTAGCAGCGAATTACGCGTAAAGTTGAATAGGTCTATGGAAATCCGACCCCGAGGAGTCAAATCAGGATTGAATCGCCAAATTGGCGCCAAAAAAACTTTTTCATCTGAATAGGTCTCTCGTTGTAATCAATGTTCATGTGAATAGCATTTTAGGGGCCCGTGCTCGAGTTTGGGGAACGGTTCTTAGGGAGCGGCGTTTTTAACAAAACAATTTCGATAAATATAGACGAATTAAAAGTAATTATTTTTGTTTAGGGAGGGCTTATTTGTCCAAAATAATAACGATAAAATAACGATACTGATTAAAAGTAATTTATGAAAGGTAGTTCACATTTTAAACGTAATTAAGCGTTATGTAGTGTTATTCCAATTACTATTGTTAATTGTTCAGTATTGTTGTTGAATGTGGATATCTACTGTTCGATGTAATAAAAATAGTGAAGATATTTATAGTGTGGAACAAAATGTAATTAATTGATTATACGTATGATTAAAAGTACTTAAGTAATTAAAAATATTGTTCAAATTAAAAGTTTTTAATATACATTGTTATTTCTAATCAATTAGCATCCTCTTAGGGGCTTGTTCTGTACATCAAAACTAACAACGACTTTTATTAATTCTCAAAAAAAAAGTTGTTCTTCCATGGAAAAATGTCGTTCACCCTCGACAAAATGTATGGAACAGCTGTTTTTTTTTTAGTTTTAACAAAAGTCGTAGAACAAAATTTGTTAGTTTTGATGTACAGAACAAGCCCCTAAGAGGATGCTAATTGATTAGAAATAACCCTGTATATATGAATTACTCTCAAATTGATAGCTGGCGTAATTTCGTGTTTAAATTTATTGATAATTTCTATTTAACAACAGCTTAGCTTAGTAGGCACTTTAATAACTATTAAAAAATAACTAATATTGTTACAAATCTTCGAACTATGCCTAGGTGACACGAAACGTAACCAATTAGGTAGAAAGCCGTTTAAAAGGATTTTTACTATTTAATTACTATTTATTTAAGCTTAAAACACCATCCGCACGCTGCGAAACTTTTTATGGGAAGTCATTTGCTTTCCAGGCAGTTCAACTTTGGAATGCTTTGCCTGTGCCGATCAGACTTTCTCCATCACTTGCCGTGTTCAAAGAACAGGTTAAAAATCATTACTTGCAATTGTCCGCTCGTTGATAAACGATAGTGCTGTTGTCTTTATTTATTTATTTATTTTTTTATTTAACTAGTTCTATAATATTTTTTTTTTCTTTTGTTATTATAAGTATGTTTATATAAGTATGGTAGGTTAATTTTATGTACTTTATGTTTATGTAAGTATTTATTAGTATGTATGTAAATGTATGTTTTATAAGTACCTACGAACTATTATTGTTAACGCACACCCTCGTCTTTACTTGTTCTATATTCCTATTCCATCCAAAGGTTGCCTGGCAGAGATCGCTTTTAGCGATAAGGCCGCCTCTTGTTACACGCTATACTTATAATGTTTTTGTTATCTGTGTTACTTGTGCTCTTTGTGTTAACAATAAAGAATATCTATCTATCTATCTATCTATTACTGCAGTCGCTATTAAAATGTTAATCTAATGAGGGTTGGAAAATGCTATGATTTCTAGGTTATCGTGTTTAACTAAAGCCTACAGCTACACCAAAGTTAGTAGTTAGTCAGTAGTAACCAAACACGCAGCTCAAAAAGAGCAAAATACCATTAAAAACCCCCATCTCACAAATACAAAACCATCAAACCATCAAAAACCATCGCTCAATAGCATATCAATAATAAATCAATTCCAAATCATTCAGCCGTCCCATCTCCATGTACGGAACACTTGGCCCGTCTCCCGTTCACACTTGACCTGTTTTCAAGTTTGTTTTCAAGCAAAAGTTGTGCAACTGATGGCATTGATTGATCGTCGACCAAGTGAAAAGTAGGATTCGAAAAATAATATATTTTCCCTAGATTCCTCTGTCATACTTCGGATATTGAAATTGGTTTGTTTGTCGGCGATTTCCGGTAATTCCGGATTTTTACTTCACTTTTGATGAGTTTGATACAGTTCGGAATAAAACTGATTTGCATAATTTACTGTCACTGTCATACAGCAGCGTTTTAAAAACAGAGACGTTATTTACGTAGTGCATCTTGTATATTTGCCGATGTTAAGTTCTAATTGAAAACTACAGGGAAAAACAAGAAATGTCCACATTTTATCGGTTTCAGGCAATGCCATCAACAACGCCATTAGCATGGCATTAGCATAGCATTATCACCCTGAAATCGATGAAACTTTGACATTCCTTGTTTTTCTCCTGTAGTCTTCAATTGATTTGCATTTAGATTAATGTAACTGTCATCCAGCATTTTTGACTGACGAACCGAACCGGAGGAGGTACTCAATTCGACGCGTATATTTTTTTTTATGTATAACCACGCATAACTTTTATCGTAGTAGTCCGATTTCAATAATTCTTTTTTTTTGGAAAGAGTATACTTCGAAATTGGTCCCGTTAGAATTTTATTGAAATCGGCTGAGTCATTTTTGATAAATCAACGCTAATGTGAAAAATGCTACATCGATCCGTGCGAAATATTCGCGAATTCTGTACACGGATGAAGACGGTCAAGCTATTTTTTTGCAAAAAATAATTATAAAAGTGGAGACTATCTTGGCGTAGTACATTTTGTGTATTTTCCAAGTTAAAGTTCAGTCCACTAAAAAGCACGAGCTCTACTTCTTATAATAGATCCAAAATAAAATCACAGTCGCCCATGCTGGCTGGTGAAATGGTTGGTCAAAACAATTTCCGTATCTATTTTAATCAGCACTAACTCTTCTATATTCTTCTATAGCGTCTTACCACAAAAGTTTTACGCACGGCTTAGACAATGTTTAACAGTACAAATTGCACGGTTAAACAGTGTTTAAAGCGTGGTAAGGCGGTGTATGCCTAGCATGAAAACGTACTCGGTAAGAGAGATCACTCTTACGGAGTAGGTTTTCATGCTAGGCATACATTCATATTTTGTTATTAATATTTTGTTATTAATAACAAAATATAGTCATGAGACATAGAGATCCAGTATGAAAACATTTTAGAATTATAATTTAGGATATTTACATTTGCAAGCCGTGGCGGTCTAGTGGTAATGACACCCGCCTTACAATCATGAGATCGTGGGTTCAAATCCCGGTCCCGTACCAATGAATTCCATGGAATTTATGTACGGAATTTCACAACACTGGCTTTTCGATGAAGGAAAACATTGTGAGGCAACCTGCATGCGTCCGTAGAAGAAATTCGATGGCGTATGCGAATCCACCAACTTGCACTGGGCCAGCGTGGTGGATATGGCCCATTCACCCTTCTTGGGTAAGCCTACGTCCTGCAGTGGACTATTAAAAAGGCCGATACAGTACATTTGCTGAATCGAATTACATAGTTGCTAAAGTTTTTCGTCAGTTTTTTTGTATTTATTTTTATTTATATTTTACCTACCGCGTAATTATGGCCATGAAAAATAATTTTCTAGATTGAAGCTAAAGTAACTCCACGGCATAGTTAGTTATTACGTAACCTTTGTCGTGTGAACAACGGCGGCACAGATTAAGTAATACTAATGAGTAGGAAATTCGCAGAAATATAGCGCTGTCGTGTTCCAAGTGGGTATAGGGTTTCTGAATACGCGGTAGGTATTATGTAAAAATTATCGCTTATTATGTAAAAAGTGATACAGGATAACATATATACTTATAACTTACTTAACATATAACTTACGTAGCTCTTTAGTAAAGTGGGCTAACTAGTCAAAGGGTCAAATACGATACTGTCTTTTAAATTTGTATTTGAAAATGCATCAAATTTATTTGGAAATATTTCCAGTATGTCATGTTTTTCATTGTATTTTAGCGTTTATATTAAATCTATCTTCTATCTATATTCTTCAAGCGTCTATCTTCAATTGTCCAAAATCGCATTCTCACCTACTTCGGGCACGTATCGCGACGAGATAACACCTCTGTAGAGCGCCTTGTGGTGCAGGGAAAGATTGAAGGCACAAGACCGCGCGGTAGATCTCCATTACGTTGGACCGACCAAATAAAGGCTGCACTAAACGGTCCCATCAATATGTGCACGAGAAAGGCGTCCATACGAGAGGAATGGCGACGCATTGTAAAGCGAGCCACCACCGGAACTGATGACCACCACCACTCTGTCAAGAGTGTATACGACTAAAAAAATTAAATCTATAATTGGGAAGTTTAAATGCCTTCCCTTAAAGGGCAGCTCGTTAGTAGGCTATCTTCAACAATGGACTTCTTTAATTAATTATTTTTCACCAAAAATGGCACCTACTTCAACCGTGTACAGTATTAGGATAGTTTGCATAAATCGATATGTCACACAAGTTGGCGGATGTGAAGTTAGCTACAAGATGCGCAATAGCCAATCAACGTTTGACTGCCTCGGTGGCTCAGTGGTTAGTGACCCTGACTTCTGGGTCAAAGAGGCGGGTTCGATCCCCACCTAGGGCAAGCATTTGTGTAATGAACATAGGTGTTTGCTCTGTGTCTGGGTATTATTTAGGTACTATCTATATAAGTATAAAGTATGTATTTAAAATATGTATATGTAGTATATCAGTCTTTGGCAGCCATATCACAAGCTTTGCTTAGTTTGGGGTCAGGGGCCGTGTGTAAGATGTCCCCTAATATTTATTTATTTCAACGTGCGGCTTTCACGTCACGTCAGGATTGGAAATTGCGTAGTTTTTAGCTAACTTCACATCCTCCTTGTGTGGCGCGGCCTGTACATTTTTGTTGATTAATCAAAAACGGTTCTGCCCATTTCAATAAAATTTAAATGGGTCCATGTACCCTTTGGAAATAAAAAAGACTTTTTAAATCGGTTCATAATTGGCGAAAATATCGATAAACATACTTACATCCTTTTTGGAAGTCGTTAGAAAAAAAAGACTGATACAGAAAATTACAAAAACGATAAATATACTTATTCATTTAAAATTATAGTTAGGTCAGGGAGATCTTTATGGAGGTCTTAGGGTCAGGTAGTATCGAACTTATTCTTAGTGACTTTTCTGTAGAGCTGTTTCTTTGTAAACATTCTACGCTACGCAATAGACTCTCTAGGGTGATGACGTCACACACACCACCGTAATTATTTACGAAGTCTAATATATCATCATTAAAGTATCACTTACGGGGCACAGAAAGTGGAGGGGAGGAATAAATGGAGCAGTTTTAGTATAAGTTCTTAGTATAATTCTTTAGTATAAGTTTGTATAGTAAACGAAAACTATCATCGTTTTCGTTTCGCTCTATACTTTTTTGTTGGTTCTTCTATGTTATACAGAGCTATCCAGAACTGGTGTACCAAGCCGAAAGGAGATGGTTCAGATCATTATGACCATCAACTTTTACAATGGGACCAACCCGGAATTCGAGAGAACAGATAAAATCAGCTGTACATTTTGTCGTTTATGTGTTGCAATTTTGTAACAGCTGATTTTAGAGCAGAAGAGTAACAGAAATTGAGCTTTCGCAAATACAAACAGAAAAAAACTATTCATACTCACAAAATTAAAAACGTTTTGTGGCATATTATTTCTCTATGAGAAGTACTTTCAAACTCGGTTTTAATCTTCATAGTGCTTACTCAAAAGGAGTAAAAAAAGCCGTGCTCTCCGACATCCGTATAGTTTTGAAATGATAAGCCGTATTTTCGCTGCCGCTATGAAAATGCCATTTTACTTGACACTGGCAAATGCATAAACCTAGCGCAGCCAAAAACCAAAAACAAAAAAGCTTTTTACTCCATTTCATATTTAATACTGGCTGAATGCATAAACCATGCGAAGTCGTAAATGCGGCATAAAAAAAATAGAATATAAAGCTTGCCATACATGTTACGACAACCGCAGTGTTAACAAACGTGGTTTATACGCATCAAATTCGTGTATTGTAACTTCAGTAATGTATAGCGTTCATTGCTTAGTTTGACTAAGTTGTCCTTAGCGAAGTTAAGCTACGGCTAACTTCTGATGGGTGACCGCGGGTGGCATTTACAACAGAGCGCTGCCGTGGCTCGGATGACACTTTAAATCGTGAGTCCCGGTTGTTTTAACCGTTTAGCCATGTCAGAGGCCTTCAGGCGGCTAAAAAACTCTGACACCAGGGCTAGCCACGCGGCTCATACGAACTTGGTAAAATAATAATTTGAATCAAGAAACAGAAGGGATTTACGGCCATGGAATGGAACTACTGCACTGATTTTGATTTAACGGCCTTTGCGGTACTTATAGCTTTTTTTTATATTCGAAGTTTGAATGTGATGGAAGACATTAAAAAAAGTTGTCAATGTTTTCCGTTCTTATCGATCTTCCTTTCCACAAATCAAGAGATACAAAAACAAGACATTCTTTTCAACATTTTTGTTCGTGTAGTAGTTATACCTACGAATTAATATTCCGTTTAACAGTAGATCTAATAAGCCCGATTACAGAGGCGCCAGCGTAAATTAAATAGCAACGTAAAAAGTGTTCTCTCTATCGAATGCCTAAAGTGAAAAAGAAACAGAACTATGCTGTTTAGCTAATATAATTACGCTGGCGCCTCTGTAATCGGGCTTAATGAGTTACTAAGTAAGTAACCTTTGAAAAATTAACGTCTTAACTTGCTAATATATCGTATTGCATTATGATACTATCTTTTAACATCGTCATAATAATGAACATACTCGTATGTAGGTGAAGGAAAACGGCAACTGGACCAATGAAAACGCGACGTAATTTTTTTATGCTTTATTCTTGCACAAATAAAAAAATAAATATAAATCCAACAATATCTCTTGAAGATAAAATGTGAGTTAAAATTTTCTTCTTAACTTAGTTTTTGTTAAAGTTATCGCGTTAAATCCCATATTGCGTAATACAAACCTTGAACAAACCGTGAAGACTGAAGTCTCATCAGGACGTGACTGCCATTACGCCGGCAGTGCTTAACTCTTTGCGAAACCGTACTTAGTAATTATGTAAATCGTTACAAAGCTCAAACGCGCCTCACGAATAAACGTGTTTATAATCTCTTTTAAAAATTATGTTTCGTCTAAGCAGAATAGCTTAACTTTACCACTTAGCGGCAGGGTTGGGAGAAAATTTAAATAATCTAAGTGGGTAAAGTTATGAAACTTCGTAGATTTAGTTTCGGAATTGGACTTAGGGTCTAACCGAAATTAATTTCATTTTATAGCATTAAAAGTTTCGCCGTTTAACAAAAAAAAACTCTTAAATTAAAAAACAAGGTACCTACTTAGTTTTTCAAATTTATCATTAACTATATTATATTTCTAAACTACTATAAACTTTTAATTGCATCTATGTCAATTACATATTTTTTTTAATTATCTTAGTAACTATCTCAAAAATCGGATTACACGACAAAAAAACGGCGACAAACTCATTATAAGTAAACACATCTATAGCCAGCTTTATAAAGCAGTAAGCACACCATCAAAAGCAAAATGGCCGCGCCTTAATTTCCTAACCCCACATATTTTACGTAGCAAAAACAATCAAATACCGATATATTCGCCGTGTCACACCAATTGTACCGGATTTGCGTACTCTCCCGTTTTTAAGCCCGGCTAAGCATGATTGAAGCATTAATTCGCGCTGTCAAAACGAATAAATTCGATTTTAGTGCAGTTCGCGCGGCGAAAGCAAAATGGTTTTTCTTTTAAATATATTCACCTGGATTATTTTATAGAATAAGCTTTTATTTGCGGCTGAAAGCGTTTACGTTTTAGTGCCTCGATGATAACTGCTAAGTAGTTTTTGATGTTTGATTTATTTTTAAAGCGGATTATTTTTAAATGTGATTCTCTCTTCTATTTAGGTATGCTTATTTTTTACCGTATTTTTTTAAACATTATTAAAGCACTGAGCGTATGATGTATATTTAGAGATATTTGGAAACTTATATCATCTAGAGCGTGTTGTCGAATTTTTATACCACTTCGTGTTTGTAGTGTGTATAATTAAACATGAAAGCACCAATATCTAGGTAAGTAAGTAGATACATTTTTTCTCTATTTAAAAATTTAAATAGGTACCTATTTTTTAAATCTTAAAGTTTGTCCAGACGTTTGATGAGTAGACGAATACGGGATAGCCTTAGACTAATTATAGAAGGGAGTAGCACATTTTTGTACAAGACTTAGTACTTATATCAAATACGGTCACAATACTGTGCTATATTCTTCTTTTATGTTTTGGAATTGATTGGTTTATGCATTTGCCAGTGTCAAATGAAAGTTTTAACCAAGATATATAAACAAGTGTAGATCACAAGCGAAGTTCAATCTCTGCACAATGGTCCCAGAAGAACGATTCCCGCCATTTCCAACAATGTACCACAGAGTATACCACTGAGACGGTCATTAATCTAAAGCTTCATTGTTCAAACCGCTGTTGCAATGTTCGCTTTATTTGCAATTTATTCGTGTTTCTTATATTTTATCGCGCCAACGTCGGTTTTGGCGCAGTTGTAGTTGCAAATTATTCATTAGATATTAACTGCGTCCCGCGGTGTTACCCGCTGTCACATAACTATCATTTTATTATTACTACATGTACGTATTAGAAATCAAGTCGCTATTTTTGTGTTTCTCTGTGTCTGTGTTTCCGCTTAGATTTCCTAAACAGCGCAACATACTGCAACAGTATTATTATATCTTTGCTGCAGCGTTGTCACTATAAAACACCACTTTTATTTCAATATTTAGGCTAGCAGCAGGCCGGCAGCTAGTTAATATTAAATATTGTGAGTGTGTTTATTTGATTGTTACTTCTTCCCGCTCAAACTGTTAGACCAATTTTGATAACAATTAGTAGCTGACGAGATCCTGAATTAACAATACTAGGTAGGTAAGTTTAATCTCGAAAAAATGTAGCGTCTCCGTGGTATTTTATCAAAATTGGTCCAGTCGTTAGAGCGTGTAACAAAGTAACAAACACAGAAACATTCACTTCTACATTATTAGTGTGAAGTGATATCGCAGAATACGGATGTGCTTAATTTTTAATGTGCATTCAAAACTGCGATATTGTTACTTAGTTTTTATTGTTATGGCTTCGCACGATTTATGCATTTGCCAACCACTTTTATGTTCTTTCAGCTTACTCATATTTTTAAGTGATTTTATAGAAATATCGTGATTTCTTCACATCTTTATTTCTTTCTTTATAAAGGAGATATTGCAAATATGCATAGAAATTGGGCCAATAAAGGGTACAGTATTTCATAATTTGCTTTGTTTCTTTCGGAAAATGATTTTCCCGTTTTTTTTTACAATAACAGTGTCCATTAAAAGTAATTTCGTGTATTCGGGTATTAAGGTTACATGTGACCAAAATGACAGTAATTCAATGACTGAACAAAAATCAAATTGGAAAATGTGAAATTACTCATAAATTAAGCATTTGATGCGGTTGTTTTACTCTGCGCATTTATTTATCATAGTTTAACGGATTTTTTGAGCTACTGTACCTAGTCAGAGCCCATTTTGCATTATCTTCTTTCTTGTGTCATAGTGTTTGTAACCAAACTCCTTCAAAACTGCTTAACCGATTTTCACCAACTTTTGGCGGGTCATGCGTTTATTAGCTACATACGTATCTTTTTATGAAAAGCTTTTTTTAATATATAAAAAACTGTAAATAAGTTAAACATTTTAATTTTATAATCTGTGCATGTGCAATCATAGATTTACGATAATCTGTGGTCGTAAGTTAACCGTCTACATGCATTATTAATTAATTTCATCAGAACTATCTGGGATTAAATCTATGCAGATGTAACTTAGTTGTATATTCATCATTCTATCACGAATATCATTAGTTATTCAAATATTCCGAACGCGTGTTATGTTTCTAAACATAGAAGAGCTTAATAAAATGTGTAAACTTGCATTGCGTATAAATTGCGCCACCTAGTGTCGAGTAGCGGAAGCGTAAGTTGTATAAATGTTAAAATGATGCTAATTTTCAACTGTTGCGCTTATTATTACTCAATTATCTAATTTGTTATATATGCGTTCCATAATTTGCAATACAGTAAGAATAGGATTTTTAAATGTCAAACACGTTTAGTAAAGCTGGAGTTGCTGGTATTTTATGACGTGTCGCGCCATCTTTTGACGAGTAGAAAAACTGCCATAAACAGGTAGAACGTACCTGAGTGAAAAATAACAAAATTAATTTATTTCATTAGTCTATGTAACCATTAATTTCGATTTAACTAATAAAATATTTTTAGTGCACTATTTTATTTCAATTTCTCACTTGCATAGTAAGCGAGAACTGCGAAATAAGTGAAATGTTAATTATAGTTACAAAACTAAATATAATTTATCTTTCCTATGTTTTAGAAAGGTCAACGAACACTTAACTCTACCAAATGAACTTATAAGAAAAAAACTCAACACGTTTGATTGAATATTTAATGTCAAATAAACTAGCTCACAACCGTGAGTCATAATCATAAACAGATTTCAAACGTAAACCACAATTAGCTAAAGTCAGACATTCGAATCGAAGCGCTCGGTCTAGCTGCGAAAACATACGAGCATAAAACATAGCTCCGTACGTCATTCGCAATTCGTAGCTCTTAAATGCAGCTCTGCTGTGCTTACCTCTGTTTGACAGTGACAGTGACATTTCGATTACAAAATCTAAATAGCATCTACACGCGTTTGATTTTAGGATTTACCTTGGAATTTTAGGATTTACCTATCTACCTAGTACCGAATCTACTACTTCCACGAATTTACCTTATTTGTGGAATACACTGTCACAAAACCAGTTACAAATAAATACTGATTGTGTATTTGCCTGAATTGTCATCATTATCATTGACAGTTGCTGGATACCTATTTTACTTACATGACATGACGCGTTATATTGCAATTTAGAAACTAAATGCAAAGGATAAACATCAGCAAATTCCCTACCAGTAACTGTCATAAAAATTCGAATCACCCACAGAACATCAGAGAATCACAGAATTACGATTTTTAAATTAATTCGATAAACACGCAACGCTTATCTTTCCCGGCGAAAAAAAAGTAAAAAACCGTCAACCGTTTATTTTTTTAATCGTTTTCCCGCGCTTTTGTTTTTTTTTCTTTTATTCCAATGTGGCTTATTAAAATGCGGTTTGCGTACAAAATACAGCTAACCGAATGGAACCATTGGAGTCTTGCCAATTTTTGCCATTTCCATACCGGCGCGCTAACTGCTGCAGTGATCTATGTCCCGCAGGCTGTGTTACGGCGAGAACGGTCAAGGCAGAATGGTTCATTCGTAAGTGCTATTTCGTAGGAAAATAGCATAGAAGAGAGAAAGATCTTCTGTTCTGTGCTGACAAGAATGTCAGAAACTGGTGGGACAGAAAAGTCCTTTCGACGATAGCCAAAACTTGCCATAATAATGAGACACTTTTGCGCAATTTCGCCCCGGGTGAAGATATATCAAGCCCAACGTAAATTTGGTTCCGCTTTTCGAAAAAAAATAACAGACTAAATTAATTACTCGTAATTAGAGCAGGGCTCTACTAATTCGACGTAGGCATTAATAATTTCACAGCCAGAAACGAAGCCAAAAATACCTACAGATAAACATGAAGATTATTTTTATCTTCTTTGATACTGTTTAAGAGTATTTTCATCTTTTCTCATTGTTTAAGCTGTATCTCTGTTTTCATCTGTACAATAGTGACAAGTTCACTGACATTAGGTAGAATATTCGTCGCAATGTAGGTCTACCTCGTTATATTGTGTTTTTCCGTCTTATTTATGTAAAAAAAGAGGTTTCCGCAAAATAGTAATGTCTGGGCCTGATTCGGCATTTATGTCACGAATTTCCTCATCTGTTGGGAAAGGTAGACAAAAATATTATTTTATTATTATCTCTACAACTGCCAAACAAAATTTCGTCTTTTGTAGGCTTTTGGTATTACACTATTGAGACATTCAGCTAAAATAATTTCATACTCAATTTTTAGCTATACCTACATATGCTAAATTTTTTAATTGGCAAAAGTGCCTTTATTAACTACAACAAAACTACACTACTATTACACAAAAAGCATTGGATCATCCTCAGACCTTTGAAGGTCTAAAGATAATCCAAATGCTCAAGCCCACTGCCAGTTGGCAGCGTGCCCAGCATGCTGGCTGCATTGCCACGCTGAATGGCAATGCTTATGCGTTGAGCCAAATAAACACCAGCATTTTGGTCACGCGTCGCGTCCACCAGACGCCCAGAAAGACTTTTGAAAATGATATGAGCTCCCGGCCCCCACGGACCCAATGTCTCAACTCCAAATGGCTCAAATATGTAACCGCTACCGAGGTTAGCATATTTGCGCCGCTTGTGCTGCTCCGCCGAATTGGCCGCAGCTCCAGCCCTACTCTGAGTCTCAGAAAGATGTGACGGTGCCAAAGTATCGACACAAGTTGCGTCCCATACTAAGGGCCGTCCACACTTCCATGGGACCAGCGTCATGCCGTCAGGCCTTTTGCCATCACCACGCGCGAGCCCACTCGGTTCGAGTACGGCTGCGATATTGGCGGTGGCAAAAGCCCTGCGAATGACATCGTTAAGGCTGGCGTGGCGACCAATCCGACCAGCGCTTCTTGAGCAAGAGAGACCGTGGTGACCGAGCTGGTCAACTGCAGTACCACACTGACAGCGATGGGCCTCACAACACCTTGCACCCAAGCGTAAGCTGACAGCTAGACGAATTGCAGTTGGGTCTAAAAGGTTACCAGTATTGAAAGAGGGCAAAGCTTGCAACCAAAGACCGGACTCCCATACAGAGACCGCAAGGATACGAGCGCGATCCGCGACGCTAGAACACGTATCTAGAAGAGATTTCCGTGCTAGTTCGCAGATCGGCCGATCCCACAGTCTCTGCGACGACAAAGTCTTTGGAAGCTCGGTATTTGGGCTAGCGACCCTCCAAGCATTCGTTGCCTCATTCAAATGAGCTACATCTACGCCGGAATGGCCTAAAGAAGGTGCGAGGATTTTTTCAACTAATTTATGTGTACTATGAATGGAGGACAAGAAAGCTGGTAAAGCAACACTTGAAATTTGGCGGACCCCTAGCCCTCCAAGCCTAACAGGCAAGGAGGCTTGTAACCACGCCCTTTCACTCATCTCAATATTCAAAACCGATACTAGGGTCTGCTTTACAACATCGTCTAAGCTCAAAAGGAGCTCATTGTGTTTCCACAATGGACTACAACGTAAAGCGTACATGAATTTTGGAATAAACAGACAACATCTTATAATGGTAAACGCCATGTGGGCGTTAATTTTGAGTAGCCTATCAGAGGCACTCAAAAAATTTTGAATTTTTTCTTGAACGAAAGGCGGAAAAGACTCATCTAGTATCGGCGAACCCAGAAGGCGAAGAGAACACTTGTCTACCGATTTGATATTAGGTGCCAAATCATTAAATTTGTTAATTACCAAATCTTTATCTGGACATGAGTCGCAAACGAAAAGTTCGCATTTCGAAAAATTTAGCTCCAAACCAATTTGACGAAACTCGTCAATAAGAATTTTCAAATCACGTAGGACTGTGTTCGCATCGCCACCCAAAGTCCCGTCATCCAGATACCAAACGTTGAGTTTCGATTGGAGACGTTGAACAATTGGATGAATGGCCAGGCTGAAAATGGCTGGTCCGAGAGGGTCACCTTGTTGACAGCCAACGGAAGATAGCAGAACATCATTTTTGTAAATTAATTTAGTGGGTTTGCCGTAGCATTGCCAAAGAAAATTGAAAAGATCGGGAATTTTTTCCTTGACCTGTACCAACAAGGCGTCTCGATTAATTATTACATTTATATGCTAAATACATATAAATGTATATACATATAACTATCGATATGCTATAACATTTGTTCACTCTATCCCCGCGCTGGATGGTGGTATCTGTGGCTGGAGCCGCTCACGGGAAGCATGACAACGGGACAAATTGTCTTTCCACCATTATATCCTCTCGCAGAGGAAATAAAGTATGGATTGACAATGACAACTGACATTTAGAGTGGATAAAATGGTTTTCTCCTTTTGCTGTGCTACCCGGGCAGAAGTTAAGGAAGTCAGTCAGAAATAAAAAAAATATAGAAGTATGAAATGAAATTAAGATATTAAACTAAGACTTAAATGTAAAACTAGAATGTAAACTTTAAACTTTAAAGCTTAATGCGCAAGTTAAATTCAAAACCTGAATGCAAAATTTGAATAAAAAGATTATAAGGAGACTCCAATTCTCCACAGACAAAAGTAAACATTTTTTTTTACCTTCAGAGAATGATGGCATCGCACGTCTTGTGCATATGCCTGTTATGCGCATCGTTCGTTCTATCTTAGTTTATTTAGTTATGTTGGTAAATTAATCTAACAATTTATTAAACACCTGGCGCTTTACACCCACCACTAAAAAATTTAAACCAAAGATTCGGCCAAGTTTTCGAACTACCTCACAAATCCGGATAAATCCAGTTAAATCCAGATTCAATCGGCATATTGGAAAATGGCGGAATAAATTCGAACATTCCAGTAATACGCAGTGCAAGCAGCACAGATTGTGAGACGTATGGTGCTTGCTGATATTGCTTTTATTTCTCGGTTTCGGAGTTTCTAAAGACATTACTAGCCGTAGCTCAGGATTAGAGATATTCAGAATAGGACGGTATCTCGCAGATACCGTTAACTGCGAGATGATTTCGAATAGTCGAGTTTGATCGGAAATAGTTTGCTATCCTTTTGAAGTTGGGTAGGTACATACGAGTATATACATTTTAAATGCCCGCACCTTCTCGCATTCGATCGCTATAGTAACGAAATGACAGGAACCCTTACTCTAAAATAAGGAGATGTGGTAAAAACTTTCTACTTATCATTATGAACTACTTTTAATAAGTATTAGACCAATATGGAAACCTCGAACATAAAAAAACAACTCCATAGCGCACAGTTCTATTGATACAAAAAGTTTAGTGACTTACGACAACATAATACGTACCTATAGATAGATAGACGTCCCCACGTCCGTGCTCAACACTACGCCACGCGGCCTCCGCATTGTGCACACATGCGCAATAATTAGCGAATCACGGCGAAGTGTCATCTGCGGCTAACTTCCCATCCGCCGACTTGTGTGGCGCTTAGTATATTATAATTATGTGTAAGTAGGCCTTGTACCACTAAAAGTTCGAAGACGACATGGTAGTCGGGGGTGCCCGAGACTGTCCACCCTCGCGGGTAGTCCAAGCACTCGCACCCCGCAATTTCCCTGGGGGCAGTGCCCTCCAGCGACCATCTTCAGCTAGGAGGGTATTCTCGTCGCTGATTCTTGACTTCTGCAACATCACGATAGGAAGAAGGACCTAGAATGAAAAATAAAAGCTCTTGATCAAAGAAATGTCAACAAGTGTGTTCGTTTGTTACAGGCCTCCGCAGCACCACGGAGCGGCGCTGCTCGCGGGCGTGGGGGGAGCGGCGGTGCCCTCGTACGCTCCCCCCGGCCGCGCCTTCTTCACACCCCCGCTGCCGCCCGAGTACAGGAATCCCTTCGCGGACAAGCCTACACTTAGAGGTAAGACGGCCTTAACTGTAGAGTTATCAAGGCCTTAACAATAAATCCCCCCGGCCGAGGCTTCTTCACATCCCCGCTGCCGCCCGATTACTGGACCTCCTTCGCGGACAAGCCTACACTTAAGGGCCTTACTGACCATCGCGCTAAATGGATTTTTTTTAATTAGTTCGCCCAGTTTGGTCAGGCTAAAGCCTTTAAGGCCATCTCGCCTCGTCTTATATATTGTAATCTTCTTTGACTTTTCTTCTTCTTAGTAAAACAGTGGAGACTTTACTAGATGCTTTGATGGAGTTTTGAAGACAACACTAAAATACATGTTTTACCACAATAAACTACTTGCCCACACTCATGCATGTATTTCAGCTACATTAAATGAAACACCACAGCGTTTACACTATTAATACTGATAAAAACACAAGTTTAAGAAAATAATACAATGCAGCGACATGATTTTCTCGCGTTCCCGTCAAAACTCCCCTAAATGGATGACATCCATTCGATGTTACGAGTTTGCGACTTCGTCGTTAGAAATGGCGACTTTTCATTGGTATAGCGACCGCTTTAGCGTCAAAAATAGTTTAGCAACTTGTCTGATTAACTTGAAACGAAAGCATATGTGGATTTATCTTTATGTACATTGTATTTCTGGTTACCGCAATGTCTTCAAATTTTTTTTTCTGTAAAGCATGAAGTCTAAACTTAAATACACTAAATTGGGAACATTGGCCAAATCTATTTGGATGTCATCCGTTTTGCGCGATGGTCAGAGGCGTCTTTAGAGGTAAGGAGTCCTTAACTGTAGCTTTCACCCAAAATCAAGCGGTAAGAACGCACTTTTTATACCTAAATAGGTTCAAATTAGATGAAAAAGTACCTGTAGCTATCATTCAGAGATAAGAAAGTCTTAACTACGGCTAGCTCTTCTTACAGTAATCTAGCATATCATTCCTAACTACCGTATTAACTATCGTATAGTCTTTTGTTTACTAAGGAGGATATTTTGTTAATAATAGATTTTTGTATATTTTCAGGCACAAACACAGATGGGAACAACTATCTCAACCAGAGGCCTATTCCTCCGCCCTCGCTGGGCCCGGGCCACGACAGGATACCAATCAGGCCTCCTGGACAGGTAACCAACTGTTTTTGTTTTGACTTAAAAGATAGTGGCTGCATATTCCACTGCCCAGATTAGTGAGTGTGCTTTTCATGTGCATTGCTACGGCTGATGCTAATTTGTTAACTGATAGCACTTAATAGTATTTTTTTGAACGGATTAGTAAGTTGAAATGGCAATGGGCAGGGCACATAGCTCGGGGAACTGATGGCCGATGGGGCAGTAAAGTTCTCGAATGGAGACCGACGATATTATTAAGACCGCAGGAACGCGCTGGATGCAGGCCGCTTCCAACCGGGTTTATTGGAAATCCATAGGGGAGGCTTATGTTCAGCAGTGGACGTCCTACGGCTAATAATGATGATGATGATTATATGTCAATTATGTTGCGCCATATACCTAAAACCATTAACTATACAACTTACTCATCCCCTCCGTTACTTCTGACATCATAAAATGATAACTCTCTATTGAAACCACTTTAGAGGTAAAAAAAAACTAAATCATCGCAATGTGGTTCACGTCCCACTTTGGTTTTGGTTGGATCGATCTTTATAGCGTTACAAAAGTGGTCCATCCTTGAACAGTGCCTAATGTTGCCATGTGTTGTCCAGGAGACGTCGTCCCCCCAAGTCCCGGCGCCCCCACCGGCGCCCCCCATGCCGCCGGCCGGTCTCGAGCCACAGAAGAAGAAGGCCCTCAACACGCCTAGCCATAAGGTAACAACCACCGAAATATCTAATACCGCTTCTCAGTCATAGCCCCCACTAGGATTCCCTGTGTGCCACGGATCACACAAAGACAATGATAACTAACATTATATATTATTACATATAAATTTATAATATTTAAAATTAACAAGAATATTATAAAGTAATAATTAAAAACAAGCTTTTGCTGAACAAGTACTCGCCAAGACGAATCAAATGAGCCGAAACTCGATGGGGTTATGTAGTTTCACTACAGAGTTCCTATGACCACCTTCCAGCTCCATCATCAGACCCTGGTTACCATTGAAAGACAAACTACTCGCCAAGACGATTCAAATGAGCTCAAACTCGACGAGGCTTTGTCGTTTTATTGCGAAGTTCCTTTGGCCACCTTCCAGCTCCACCATCAGATCAGCACATGCCATCATATAATATTGCATTGTCACGCGATTTGTGCATAACGCAAAATTTCAGCTTAATCGGCAAAAAAAGTGTCCGAACCAAAACCTTGCCCAAGCTAAGTAGTGGGCAGACTCTTTAGTTAGTCGTGAGGTGATTGCAAGCCGACTACAACGCCGCGCGATGCCAAAGTACTCGGTCACAAGCACTAATTACAGAATACAGAATTTTTATTTGCAACAAAAATAAGAGGTGACATAACGTCGAGATTCGAAAAAATGATTCCTTAAGCCCGATTACAGAGGCGCCATCGAAATTATAATAGCTAAATAGCATAGTTCTGTTTCTTTTTCACTTTAGGCATTCGATAGAGAGAACGCTTTTTACGTTGCTATTAAATTTACGCTGGCGCCTCTATAATCGGGCCTATGGTGAATTATTTAATGTTAAAAGTTTCATAGCGGGTCTAGTACACCTATACAAACAACTTTTGTTCTAAGACTTTTGGAAAATCACGAAGTAAAAATCTGCTTTTTCATACAAAAAGTTCGTCAGCACGCGGCAAAATGTATGGAGAAGCAATTTTTTTAATAATTAAGCGAAAAAAAAATTTGCGTAGCACATAAGTTGTTTTTCTAGATGTACTAGACCCGCCCTAAAAAGGTTTTGCGTTTAATACCTATGACCCTGTATTTGTAAGTAGGTACTCGTATGTATGACGGCGTTCGGACATTTTTTTACTACTTTCACTTAGAGATTGTGGCTCTGTAGTTTTTCTCGAAGTATAGCGAAGTGCTAGAGGTAGTCCGAATAAAACTTCATGCTACAAGCTGCAAGTAACCTAAGTAATTCTCGGGCAGCTGTTAGCGAGCTTCGGTCAGGATTGGGTTTTGCGCAGCTAACATAATTTTCTTTCTTTTCTTTCCAACTACTAATTGCGCTAGAAGCTTGGAGGATTTAGCTACTTTATTCTCACATAATTTAGGTCGAAACTTCAGTGAACACCTCCTCCCCCGCGCCTCATGTAAAGCTGATAGAATGTAGTAGATGCGAATCGAAGAGCGTTTCTAGTCCGGAGATAAAACGTCCCTGGCTAGAAGGGTCGTCGAAATAACTAAAACAACTGAAGAATGACATATTATGTCCCTTTATTCAGTTTCCAAAGGCCTCTGGGTTCAATTCCGACACCCCAATATATTTTTCCATCTTTTTGATAGTGTTCATGGTCAACGTGGAATGTGTGTCATATTGTAACAAGTTACTTTGTATTCTTATACTTAGTATTAATAGTTGCCAGACTACGATGAAAGCCACATTTCACTTTGCACTATTACATCAATTAGTATGACTCATGGAACAAAAAGAGACAGTTATAGTCACAGAACAGGAAAAGTTCTGTGATGATTGTCTTTCACGTACAGATGTCAGGAAACAGATTCCAGAATTGCATATTCTTGATATGAGTAATAAAATTCTGGCTTTCAACAGTCGTAAAAATGTAAAAGCACTCGTAACTATGACTGGTCGAAAGCAAACTTATGCTGCGGTTTTTAAACCACTTGACGATATTTTTAACAGGAAGCTAACAATGCAATTGAAGAATGAATCAGAAAAGATCAATATGCGCATGAATAAAAATGATGATTCAAGTCAAATGACTCAATCTATGAAAGTAGGCCTGAGAAAGGGAATAACCAAAGTGATAATGAGTGCTAATATGAGTGCTAATGATAAATAAACAGCTAAAATAAACGCAGTTAGAAATCCTATTTCTATTTCCACTTTGGAAGAATTATCGCGATAATCTGTGAATGGATCGACAATGAAGACTTTTTTTACTTTCTCGATCTGTATCAATCTGTGATCAATCGACCTATGAAATAAAGTAATATTAGAAATCCGAATGTTATTCATTATGTAAGAATATGTACGATTGTCATTTCTATAAGCAAGAGATTAGCAGAAATGAAATTGAAAATTATTAATAGAATTATTTAATTGTTGCGATAGTATTAAAAAGACGATGAAACTCAATTTTCTCATTTACCTATTGCTACTCTAGGTTTCTTTTACTTTCTAATTTCACTTACTCTTTCGTTAATTGAACTTTTGCATCGTTTTCTACTTAAAGTGGCATTTTTATATTGTTATTGTAATAAAAATTCAATTATTCTTTTATTGATAAGTTTTTCTCTCTCTTTCCATCCTGAGGAGTTAGACAGTGACGTGAAGACCGACCAAGCGAACTTCACCGATTTCGTGCCGAACTCTCTCAACATTCCGACCATTTCCCGAATTCTTTCCGGATCCAATGGACGCAAAGAAGATATCCCTGATGTTCTTTTAAGAACAGTCACCGCAACACCTCAACATAACCAAGAAAAAACATCCAAAAGTGACATATTCGTCACCAAAGAAACGGGCGTCACGCTTTCAGACTCAACGAGAGACACGTCGACTGAAGGCGTCTTGGCAGTTCTAGATCCAGAAATGAACAACCTAGATAGGCCACTAATAGTAGACCAAAACGGGGAAACTAATACAAGAAGGAACCTACAGTATTCCACGAAAATCAATGATAGTAGGAAAGAGGATATAATGCCTGCTACGACTATTGGTTTCGAATTGAAAGACCCAGAGATGTCTACTGAAAGATATCACAATTTAGCTAATGTTAATTCTGATAAGAAAGTGCTGAAGCATGACAAAAATAACGAGCCGATTCAAAGGTCGGGAGCGAATTGGTTTTTCGCGTGGAATGTACATATTTATCTAGCGACTATAATGTTTACTATATTAGCAGTGTACTCTATATTTAAAATCATTTGCTATAACAAATTCACGCATTTATTCACTCAGTACTATTTCATTATACTGCATCTGATCCTCGTTTTAGTTTGTCTCATGAGAATATTCTACATGTGCTACGCATCCGTACAATATCAATAATTCATTGCCAATTTTCTTAAGTGAAATTCTGCTCCATATTCCGGAGATTTTCCTCAGCATTGCGTTCGCTTGTACCATATTATTCCTTCTAAATAATAGTATAAACTTTAAGAATACTTGTTGCTCATTCCTTATACGTCCCAGTACAGTTATAGTGGGAGGCGGAATACACTTACTTTCGTGTTTAATGTTACATATCTTTGAAAATAGTAATACTATATACAGAACTTCGTACGGAGTCGAAAAAAGGGTACTAGGTCTTACATGTCAAATTATATTCATTATAGCATGCCTTATATTAGGCCTGTGTTACGTTTATGTGTATAAAACACTTAAATCTGTGCTGCAAAAGAAAAGCCATACATATATAAATGGGTTCCAAAATTTGTATCAAGCTATACATATTAATTTAGCGACAGCATTGCTGTTCGTCTTGATGGCTGCGTTACAAATTTTCGGAATCTTTGGTATAAAGAACCAAGTCAATATGACAAAGTTCAACTGGCTGCAATGGGGGTACCAGTTCTCTCTTAGACTGATCGAGATCAGCATAGTAGCTCTTATTTCCTGGGTTATAAGTCTCAAAGTCAGTATCGTCGCTGTACCGCACGAAAAAGCTGACGGACATAAAATTCCTGGAATGGGTCTTTTTGCCTGCGGAGCCGGCTCCAGCAACGAGCAGTTCGACCCTGACTATCCAGCAATTTGTAACACTAATACAAACCTTCGTACTTATACATTAAGAACTGGAATGCCAATATACGAAGGCACTGGCCATCACCCCAACATACCAGATCCATGTGGCCCCGTGATAGACCACCAGAGATTCCAACTCAACACGTTGACAGGTAACTGTGACAATAACTCAGGAACTGAGAATTACTCTGGCCACAGTTCGATAGCCAACGCTGGTCATAGCAGCTCGACTGAATCGTCCAATGCGGCTTCTAGCCAGGGTGTGACCAATCATTTGATCAAACACCATCCAAACCATGGCTACAATGGCATAGAAACGGCATCGGATGATCACTACTCAAACTGTGATCCAGCCATCCAATCCTTGCAAGGAGACGATCCTTTAGACCACGAATATAACGTCATCCAATACGGCAGTAATACCGACTTTATTCGAGACATAAAGAATCAAAACTACAACGGAGGATCAAATCGCAGTTCCCACAACTTCAAGCACATGTCTTACGACAGGGCTTCTTCTAGAACTAACAGTAACCCTAGAAAGAAGCATAGAGCTAAGAACAAGAACGTTCAGAACTGTATGACGATGGGTTACGACTCGATGGGGCATCACTACCATCAGCCCCATTTGCCGGATGAGTACGGGAACTATGATACTGAAAATGCGTCTTACCACGCGTCTGGTATTCAGACTTTGAATCCAAACAGGAGTTACGGCAATGAATGTCCAATTAGGGGGTCTCAAAGGCGAAATTCTCCGTTGACAGTCAATTCTAGCGGGAGCCAGAAGCGAGGAAAGGGGAACGGGTTCCCTGATAGGCCGAAATCCACGGATCTGTACGGGTTTTCTGAGGAGCCCAGTGAGAGGCCGTACCCCACTCCTGCTCCGAGAGCTTGTGGGTACGACGCCTCCTACTCTCAACCTCAAGATGGGATCCCAAATGAGCAGGAAGGGAACAGCATGCTAGTGGATCAGGATGGTTTCGTTAGGATTCGAAATTTCGAAGACTCGTCCACTTGATTCACCATCATGCTGTCAAAAGCAGCAGACTTAGATTTCTAAAAATATTGCTCTGTTGAGCGTCGCGTACGTTTTCACGATACCGCCATTTTGTGACCTGCGCCAGAGTGAATTGAAATGATTTCTCTACAGGTTTTCTAATTGATTGTTTTTTAAAATCAGACTTATAAATGTGTTATAATAAACATAATACATATTTATATTGGGAATAAAATATGCTATTTACAGTTACTGTGAATGTTATTAATAAATAAACATAAATTTTGTAAGCGATAAAAATATGTGTAATTGAAACTCTGAAAACGTAATTTTAAGAACATTGATAATTAAAATATTGATATCACTATTATGCATCATTTTTAAGGGTATGTAAAATTGTAAATGTCTTAAAAGTATGATAAAAGTAAACTGAAAAATCACGGCCTTTTTGTACATAGCATTTTCTTTTAATTTATAAGTGAATACGTAAAGAAATAATTATTCAGGACAATTTTAATGTAATTTCCTTATAGTATCATGCCATTTAGTTTTAGCAGAATGTTGACGTTTTTAGTGTTAAATTTAATGATAATTTAATTGTGATATGATGAGAAGTTTGTTTTAACAAATCTGTCCATAGCTTAATAATTAATAAACGAGGATAATTTATCCGTCTCTAATGAACAACAAAATATATTATTGGTCAGTTTAAACAATAAGGGCCTGTTTAACAAACCCTAAACCAAATCACTAAGTTGCTATCGAATAGCAGATAAAATTATTACGTGATTGTGAAACAGGCTCTTATGATCACCGAATTTATTTCAATAAATGTTGAAAAATTAATCATAACAATTTTATCATTGTATCTAATATTGTTCCACAATGAAAAAATATTTTTTGAAATGACGAAAACTATCGAATGTAACATTAATTATTACTTACAAGATTACTTTATGAAAATCAAAATGAGAATCGGCATTGTTAATTATAAGATCACACTTTATTTATGACGTTTTTATTGCTTTTTATGTTTTAGGCAGCTACATTTTGTACAAAATATTTTAATAATATTTGTTACGTAAAAAATATCATGTTCTTCGCTATTGCAGAAAATTATCGCGGATTAGTTTTTTTTCAAATACCCAAAACATTCAATACGATTCAATTCTACGATTTTATTATTTTTTTTAAAGATAAACTGGGTGACTAGTTAGTCAAATAAAATACTCTAGAATGTCGTTTTGCTCGTCATTATGACTAACTTTCACTATGGAAGCAACCCTGAAAACGCGAAATATAAAGCTGTCCCATACATTTTCTCAAGGTTTGAGAAACTTTTTGTACTGAACACCTGAATTTAGGGCGATTTCGGGGTTGGTCGATAGTAAAAGTTAGTCATAATAACAGCAACATCCTGCATTCTGGAGTATTTTGAGTGACGAACCAGTCACTCTGTATACCTTCTCAAAATTTGGCCAAATTCGACGGATGTATCTATCAAGAGCAAAAGTCATGTTTGATGTTCAAAAAAATACCTACCAATATGTTGTTATTAAGGTTTTCCTGAAAAATTAATATTAATGCATTTTTTCATCAGTAGTTCTTTAGAATCCTTTGAAAATTGATTGTGCTGATCCATTTTGGCCATAATTCTTTATCAGAATCAGGAAGTTAACCGAACTGTCACTAAATACTTTTTTTACTGTACTTTGTGTTGCGAAAATAAAAAAATAAAAAATTTTAATCAGTTGACAAGCGTTCTAATGTTTTTAGCAATGTATTTTTTGTTATTATTTTTTCTGACTTAACTACCGTGTAAAAATATCTATTAATTCGATGTTGAAGCTACATAGATAGGTGAAATTGTAAAGATAAGTGTAACAAAAATATAAAATGCGAAAGGCATTGCAAATAGATGTTATACAAAGTGTTTAATATAAAATAGATATCTTTACCGAATCATCCTTATCAAACATCTCGTGAAAACAGCGCTTTTAAAAATTCAGTTTAAAAATAAATTGTTAATTTATTTATTTTTGACATTGACATATTCAAAGACGCCATTTTGGAAATATTTTTCAATTTTAGTTGCCATTCTACACTCTGCATAACATTTCTAACTATTAAAATTCCTATGTAAATAAATAGACTAATAAATAAGCATTAGCGTGGTAGGTATGAGAATACCTAAGCGTCTTTATTTTAAAAATTTTGTACATAAATATAATGGGATACACGCACGTACCCGTGGACTTGCGTCCAATTTGTTTGTAAAATACGATTTTCATTTATAATTAAAGACTGTACCTATATCGTTTAGGTATTATTTTAATAAAACAATTAAAATGTATGATAAATAAAAACTGGTATTGAAGAAGTTGTTTTATTTTATTAAAATTGTGTCTATAATAGTAGTAAGTACTTATACGAGTAAGTATAGTAGGTAAATCTCTAAATTCTCCAATTGGTGTACTACAGTGATAAACAATCACGAATTCACGACAGAGATGAGAGACTCAGCGATAAATGTCGAAGGTAAAATAACTCTGGACCGACAGCCCCTTAGTCCAGGTTTGCGTTCTTGTGTGGCTCCATACATTTTGGTTAGTTCTTCCTCGTTCCCAGAGGCGCTGTACAAAAATGTACCTATAGAGTCATACGGAAACAACTGTAGTTTCAATTTACGTGTAAACCTTGTTTCAATCTTCCAAGATTGAAACGAACTTATTAGGTACTCTCGAAATGGGACTTTGGCTCAATGACGTGCTCTAAACTATAACAGGGAGAAAAATCAACTTAATTCGATGAGGCATAGTGTTCCTTAATCGAACAGTCAGTCATAAAATTTTATTTATCGCAGTTGCCTCTATTTTAGAAAGTCATTTCTAGTTAATTTATCATATTTATTTATTATTAAATTTATTAATTTGTATGTAGCATTTTTTATTATTTATTTTAGTATTAGTATGTGTATGTAGGTTATATTATTGTAGTATTTGAATGTACATGTGTATATTGATATGTATGTATATATTTTGTACAAGTATTTATGACTCTTTATTCAAGTATTCTTTATTTTGTTTCAATTAATTTCGCTATTATTGTACACCCCGTCCTTTACCTTCCTCTATAATCCTTTCCTCTCTAAATCAGGTTGCCTGGAAGAGATCGCTCTAAGCGATAAGGCCGCCGATTGTCGCACTATTATATATTGTATATTGTACTCTTTTATTGTAATAATTTCGATTGTGTGAACAATAAAGCGTTTCTATTCTATTCTATTCTATTCAGTCAATTAAAACGCAAACAATTTTTTTTGCTTTGCATTATTGACATATTAAAGTCATCCACCATGTTGTGGATCATGGATGTAAGAAAGGAGTCAATCGACAACAAGATTCAAAATCTGCAGATTTAAATGTCACGGTTGTCCAAAAAAGTCATCGCCAGATCTGTCAGGTTTGTAATACATCGAAGTCCATTATCGTAACCATGTCGTAAATAATAAGAATCGAATTGTCGCAAACGCAAAGATATCACAATGCATTCGTACATTTAAGCCGAATGAGATAAAACAATAGTAAACATTATTACCAGTTTCTATATTCTTAGTTCCCAGAAAAATGAGGCGAATAATCTAATAAGAAATATAATGCATGTAGTAGGATGATTTGATACCTACATTGTATTTTCGCAGTCACTAAGATTGAAAAATATCGTAGCTTATCTCATCAACAATTATGCTTGTTTTCGCGAAATTCCTTAGATATTCGCGACAAAACTATTCATCAAATCATACTACGACACTCATATTTAGCATGAATATCCTTTTTCATTTTTAAATAATAATGCCTCATGATCGATAAAATAAAATAAAATAAGAAAAAATCCCTGCGTTTAAATTCAATTACCAATCGAGTTAAAATTCCCCGTGATTCGGGTGATTTCCCACAAAGTGGCAACGCTGAAATTAACTTTTTCATTTTCTAGGTACACTAGATGGCAGAAAATTCAAATCATGGGTTGCTAGGCCTGCGATAATTGTAAATGTTTTGCTTTTTTTCTAAAGTGTTTGGATTTTTTTCAGTATTTTTTCGTGGTTCGTCATATTTTTGTCTATAAGATAAAAGCGAGCCAGGTATGGGCCAGGTTTGAGAACATCACCAACATGGAGATCAGCTGAGCGGTACTAGAAAACAAGCTAACAGCTCTTGATTTTTTAAAATTCCCGTCTTTTTTCTTGGACAGCTTTCGTTGGCCAGACTCTATCTTGAGTTGTACATATACATCACAGAGCTTTTACAAATGGACATAGTGAATTAGTGATGCAATAAACTATTATTCTAAGAAAATAAAATACAGACAAATCGAGGATCTTCTCCTATTTAGAAATTGGTTTAAAACAGATATGGGTTGGCAAGTTGTCAATGTCACTTAATTTATCTTTTATATAAATAGTCTTTACAGAGAAAAAAAAAAACATATTTGCTTGGGGAAAGATCATAAATTAGACTTGGCTGGCAACCCGAAACGTCAATACAAAAATATAACGGCTGGTGCTTTTCGAAAACTTATTTTAATTATTTTATTTTTTGCAACACAACACAAACAGAAATAACTGTCGTGACTCGTGATACCGCCTGCTAATGGCTTATAATTAATAAAATGGACACCAAAAAGAGAACGCTAAATCCTCGTAAGTGCAATAAAACCGAACTGCTGATCTGTGTGCTTAGCATACAAGACCACGACAAGAGTTTATCGTCGTGTGCAAAGGTGACAGATATATGCTTCATCATAACTCTGTCACGTTCTGACACGTCGATAGTATAATTTTATGGTCCTTATGCTAAGGCCGCTGAGCACATCCTGACTGATCATCTTTTTTCTGCACAGAGATCTTATTTTTTTATGGTTTCCTTGTATTTGTAGGGCATCAAAAGCTGTCTCTAAAGAAAAACAAGTTCAAGACAAACGATGAACCTACGAAACTCAACCGTAGCTCAGATGTTATTATATTGGACCAATCTTTTGACAGGCACTGACTGGATGTTCCCAAAAATGTAAGTAGCTTATCTATTTGTCAATATAAACTTGAATAGTCTTAGTACTTAACTGTGTCCCAATCCCAAGTGAGGCTACCTTGGGAATAAACCCATACTAGTCACATGTATAACCTGGGAGCCACCAACAGCCCACTCTGTCGTGGTTGCAGGAAAATGAAAAGGTAGAGCATGTTTTGTGGTATTGCAAGGCCACGGCAGAAACTAGAATCGCTTGCGGGTTGCATGACACTACTATGGCTTTAGGTTTGGTTTGGGAATTTCACCCATTGCACAAATAATGCAACTTTTGATCACTACCCAAAACAAACGCAAAACGTCAAACTATATGTCAGAAAACGATCACAAAGAACCCACCTCTGCAGGTCGGTCAAATTAGCAGTTCACAATGGCATTTTTAGCTGTTTTTGAGCTATCCGAAAGGTGAATGGAAACAGTTAAAAATGCAACTTTTGCTCTCACATTCCCAAAATGAACGCTGAATATGATCGAGCATTTTGGCATCGCATGGCGTTGTAATTGCCTTACGACTATCTAAAAAGCCTGCCCACAGCTTAGGCAGGGTTTTCGCTAGGACACTTTTTTGACTCAACAGATATTTGCTTGAAGATAGACTACAACAAATTATTACTTGAGACTTTACAGTTTGATGTTCTATTTCCAGCTACAGTTGAAACCAATGACATATTCACCAATAGTGGTGAATGACTCTAGTGACTCGTCAGACTATGATTTACCCACCATTTCCCTCTCTCAGAAGACTCCTAGCAAAACTGGCAATGTAAGTACCTAAACTTATGGTTTATACCAAAAGCATAAATAAATACTGTAACATTTAACCAACTTCTTCCTTAGTGGCCTATGTTCAGCAGTGGACTATTAAGAGGCTGTTACAGTATAGTTTAACAAACTTCAAACAAAGAAGGTACACATTTTAATTACTTGTCTTCAGTTCCATGTACATACCTAAACTATTTCCATTCAATTAAATTATTTCTGTTGTATCTGGCTTAAAAGAATTTTTAAAGTCAAAACTTCTTTAGCTACATTGTGCACTTTTTGGAATAGGTAAAAAATGTTTAACTGACATGTGACCTGATAGAAAATTCGTAAGATGGAGGGAGCAAGTATTGACTTCTGCTGGCACTCCCGGAGTGCAACCCATTTTTTTTTATATAAGCTATGTTGTTATAAAGCCCGATTACAGAGGCGCCAGCGTAAATTTAATAGCAACGTAAAAAGCGTTATCTCTATCGAATGCCTAAAGTGAAAAAGAAGCAGAACTATGCTATTTAGCTATTATAATTACGATGGCGTAATCGGGCTTATTATCCTACTTCGAAAGTATAGGCCGAATCACACAAGTCGGCGTATGAGAAGTTAGCTAGCTTAGCAATGTCCAATGTATCAATATTCAGATTCATGTCAAATTAAGTGGCATTGAGTCTATGCTTATAAGAGGACAATTGAGATGGTGCGGTCACCTTGTACGTATGAGTGACTCTAGGCTGCTGTCTTTTACTAGCAGCTGAAAGAGGGGAAGCGAACAGCTGGTGGTCAACACCCACGCTATAAGGATGTCCTATAGCGCCATCTTTCCACACTAGACATCCCGTGCGAAGGTTGAGACGAGCTGGTGCAACAGAGGCAAGAGTGGCGCAACTCTGTCTATAAGGCTGTCGCCAACTTTGAAGAAAAGCGTCTACAAATCAGGACACCAAACGCCTTATCAATTAAACCCGCCCAAAGCCTTCTTACACATACAACACCAGTGGCCAGTTGCACTGTGCGCCCTGCAACAGGTCTTTCAAAAACAAATTCGGTTTTGCGAGCCATAGCTTACATTCCAGCCAGGGGTCGCCATTGACGGACACGTCAAGGAGGACTATATAATATACATTCAACATTCAGCTTCATGTGAGCACTCAGGATAGGATATTGCGCAGCTTGTAGCTAACTTTACATCCGCCGACTTGTATGATTCAGATTTTATCTATTTTATTCCATCAATTTTTTTATTGCTAAAGTTGGTTTAGCTAAATAAGTTAAATAAAATCTATATATTTTCGATACCTATTTATACCTATAGTAGTTGGTTCAGCTAGTTTTAATAATAAAAATATTGTAAAAAATCAAATTTATTCAACTCTTCTTGCTGGTAAATGCTTAAAATGTAATGTTAAAATTTTCAGGTTTCTTTCAACTGTTCAAGAAATACACCATCACCTATGAAAGAAACCCAACCAAGCGCCACGGGGTGGTCTCCAGCCCAACTCATAATACCAGCTAACCCAAAAAACAACCCCCTACCTTCTACACCCCAAGACGTCCACAATAAATCACTAGAAAAATGCACAATGAAAACCATAGAAAAATCACAAAAGAAACTCCTAAACGAACTATATGGTGAAACCTGGAAATCTATACCAAGACTATTCAAAACGATATCAAAAAAATA
Organism: Hypomecis atomaria; assembly: GCA_964007245.1. Lineage (NCBI taxonomy): Eukaryota > Metazoa > Arthropoda > Insecta > Lepidoptera > Geometridae > Hypomecis > Hypomecis atomaria. The sequence goes on from OZ023279.1 coordinate 21,413,264, forward strand.
TGACAATTTCGATGGAGTCACCAAAAAGTTATTCGACGATGACGAAGAAAAAGAAAATATTAGACACAAATTTAGAAGAGAGAAAGAGATTTATCTGACCGGATCAGATGTTAAGAAAAACGATGTAGATTATGGAACAGAAAAGAAGAGTAAGAAAAAATTGTATACGGAAAAAGTTCCTAGCACACCCGATGTGCCCAAGACAAAAATAATAAGAAACATAAATAGTACAACAAAAAAAACTAAGGTTAAAAAAGGTATGTCCGTTACGGAATTAGTTGCAGTTATGAAAAGTGATTTTGGAAATGAAACTGATGTTCTGCAGAGCAGAATTGAAAATGATAACTTGACGAAAAAAGAACAAAATGTAAAACAGTTCAATGATTATATTATTGCTGGTTCTGGTATTAAAAGAGATAAGAATATAGATATATTAAAAAAAGAAGTTATTCCAAACAAAGATATTGAAAAAGATATCGCAAAAAATACAGGGAACAATGTAGATATTAGACAGTTGAAAGAAGATATTAAAATATCTAGTAAAGATGTTGAAAAGGACTCGAAAAGTAAAAATGTGGATGTGTTAACTAAACAGATAGAAGATGTGGCGATTACTCCAAAGAATGGTGTGAAACGGTTAAGTTTTGTGGGTTCTTTAGCAGGTGAGTTTATTTTTGTTTAAATCTTTTAATTAACAAAAATTCAACATAATTATAGGACATTCACTGTATAGGCCGCACCACATAAGGTGGCGGATGTGAAGTTAGCTACAAGCTGCGCAATATCCAATCCTGACTGAAGCTCAACATAAAGCCGCACGTTGATTGGCTATTGCGCAGCTTGTAGCTAACTTCGCATCCGCCAACTTGTGTGGCGCGGCCTATAACAGTTATTTAGGAAACCTAGGTGGCATACAAAAGTCCCTGTTTTACTACGACGAAATATTCGGCCAATACAGGCCAAATCAAACTGAATGTTGTCTGCATGGGCGTAGACACGGTGGGGCAGGGTGGGGCGCTTGCCCCGCCTTGGATTGGCCCATGTTGATTTTTCAGGTCTCTTCTTTTTCTTCACTTAAAATCGGCTCTTTAATGAAAGATAAAAGGAAAATTTTTCGCGCTCGCTTCGTTCGCCCTTACGAAAAAAATAACCGTGATAAGACCGCGGATATAGTTTGCTAGTTACATATTATTTTAAACTGCTGCCCCACCCTGAGCCCATGGCTGGCTACACTCATGGGTGGATGAAGGAACGTAAGTGTAAAGGCACTTAGACCTTTTAGATTTACAACCCTACAATCACCGAAATTAAGCAACCAGTATTTGGATGAGTGACCGCGGGTGGCATTTTCCAACTGAGCGCTACCGTGGCTCAGATGACACGTTAAATTGTAGGTCCCGGTTGTTTTAACGGTTTCCTTCTCAGAGGCCTTCAGGCGGCTTAAAAACTCTGACACCAGGGCTAGCCACCCGGCCTATACAAACTTACTTATCCTTCAATTTATTTATTAAATAAATAAATAATCATTTATTTCGACCAAAAAGATCATAGGTTTACAATAATTAGCAAAACATTAAAATTTAAAATTATTAGTACTAGCCAAACGTTGTTTTGGCATAATAATATAAATAATCGGCCAAGTACGAGTCGGACACGCGCACGGAGGGTTCCGTACTGTATGGGAGGCCCCCTTAATTTTTTTTTTTTTAATTTTAGTATTTATTATTGAAGTGAATATACAATTAAATATTCTGTGAAAGTTTCAAGCATCTACCTGTTACCATTATTAATATAGTGCTAGCTATAACGGTTTATGAGATACAGCCTGGAGACAGACAGACGGACAGCGGAGTCTTAGTAATAGGGTCCCGTTTTTACCCTTTGGGTACGGAACCCTAAAATGTCACCAAATAAAAAAAAACATTAGCATCCTTTTAGGGGCTTATTATGTACATCAAAACTAACAACTTTTGTTTTGCGTACTTTGTCAAAAAAAAAAAAAAATGCTGTTCCATACATTTTGTCGAGGGTGAATAATAATTTTCTAGGGACAACAATTTTTTGTAGTTTTGACAAAAGTCGCAAAACAAAAGTTTTGATGGACAGAATAAGCCCTTATAAGGATGCCAATTGATTAGGAATAACCCTGTATAACTATGTATTTCAGAGAATGTTCCAACATGGCGGTGTCACCCTGAAGCCTTCCAGTATCGGGACAACTACAAAACCCTTAAAGAACAGTTGTCCCGACGTCTGTACTCGGAGTTCAATAGAGAAATATTTGGAGACGCCATGGATGCTGACATGCCCATATTGTGGGATACTAAGCTTAGGACTACCGCTGGGTAATTAATTATTATAGAATAGGATAGTTGACAATTTTTTTTTGATGTCCCCTTGTAACAGCTAACCATAAACAGAGTATAACGAAAACAAAAATAAAATCAACTTAGAAATAAAGAAGCTACAAGCATAGTTATTTTCTTGCTAGACAAAGAGCGCACCATGGCAAGCTATGACGTCACTGCCCGTAAGTGTTATACATTCGCCAAACAATGTTACTCTTTATAAATAAATAAATAATAAATTTATTGAATCTTTACAAACATCAATTTTTCACTTACAATCAATGTGATATAGACAAATTTAATAACATTCCATGTAGAATCTTTTTTTGATATACCTAGCTAAGTTTAGCTTTAGAATTATGTACAAAATTAGGTTCTTGGATAATCAGTTAAAACGCCGATTATTCACTTTGCACTTCGGTTCGCACAGACACTTCACACTGGCACTGATATTCACATAAACTAGTCACTGCACTTGAACACGAGAGGTTTTCCTTACGATACAAAACGCGGTAATTGAGTTCCCAAAGGTGGACCGGCCTATTTATATCCGATATTACAGTCTGGAATTCACTAGATAATTCACGACATTACTAGATCTAATAAACGCTATTATGTTAACAGAGTAGCAGGTTGAAATTTCGAGAAGTCTATTGTCCTTCGATACAAAAATAACACCATAAAAACAGAACACAAAAGACCGGGAGACAAAAAGCACCCAAAAAACGCAAGACAATAGAGCACCCCAGAAGCGTAAACACGTAAACAACGCAGATTACATCATAGTTACTGCATACCTACAACGTACTCGCGCCTACTGCGTTACAAATGTTACAATAGGTTGTTTTTCAATTTATATTTTTATTTGATAAGTTTACAGTTTTATTTTATGTATGTACTTTACCAGCCTTTTTAATAGTCCGCTACTGAATGAAGGTTTACCCACAAAGGGTCATTGGATCGTATTCTACCACACTGCCTTATTTAACATGCATTTTTTTTTAATTTCAGTACAACAATAAACTCTCAAATAAAGAAGAATGCGCGCGGCGGTAGAATTCGTTCATCGCGGATCAAGCTGTCTACCAAAGTGGTGGACACACCTCAACGACTGCGCGACACACTGGTGCATGAAATGTGTCACGCCGCCACCTGGCTTATTGACGGGGAAATGAGGGCGGGACACGGGCCTCTGTGGAAGAAATGGTAATTTATAATACAAAAAAAAATACAAGAAAAAAAAATCGGTCAAGTGCGAGTCGCACGGAGGGTTCCGTACTGTGTGGGAGCCCCCCTTAAATATTTAATTTATTTTAATTTTATTATTTATTATTGAAGTGAATATAAAATTAAATATTCTGTGAAAATTTCAAGCATTTTCCTGTTACAATACCAAATTCAGGTTTGTTGTATGGGAGCCCCCTTAAATATTTATTTTATTCTCTTTTTAGTATTTGTTGTTGTAGCGGCAACAGAAATACATCATCTGTGAAAATTTCAGCTGCCTAGCTATCATGGCTTATGAGATACAGCCCGGTGACAGACAGACAGACGGACAGACGGACATCGAAGTCTTAGTAATAGGGTCCCGTTTTTCCCTTTGGGTACGGAACCCTAAAAAACAAAAAATACAAAAAAAATCATGGTCGTTGGGTTTGAACCGGCATCAACTTTATCGCGAGTGTACGAGTTACTGTCTCGTCGCCTTACCAATTTAGATAGATGTGTCACGATAAGTTTATTTTAAATAAATATTAGGGGACATCTTACACACGGTCTCTGACCCCAAACTAAGCATAGCTTGTGATATGGCTGCCAGAGACTGATATACTACGTATACATATTTTTTTAATTACCTACTTAAATAGATAGTACCTAAATAACACCCAGACACAGAGCAAACACCTATGTTCATCACACAAATGTTTGCCCAGGGTGGGGATCGGACCCACGCCTCTTTGACCCAGAAGTCAGGGTCACTAACCACTGAGCCACCGAGGCAGTCAAGTATTGTTTAGTGGGAGTGTTTTTCAATGTGTGTGGTGGACATGTCGCAGGCAATTTGTATGATTCTGCCGTTTACACACGGCGTCGTCAGTGCAGTTATGTAATATGCCGAAGGCAAAATGACAACTCGTTCAATTGTAATAATTTCAACGTCAGTTGTAGTTTTAGGGTGACCATGACAAAAAACACTTTGGACAAATCAGATTGACAGATAAAACACATTTTGGACAATTCATATCGATTATAATCTCGAGATATAATTCGTTTAACGGTTAGAGTGTACTAAAAGGGGCACTAAGCCTAACCTGACCTTCGGAGTGCGATTGGATGCGGGAGTATAAGGATGGGGAAATACTGCCCTTGATTCCAAGGTCATTGACGCCAGGATAATTGAACCAAACTTAGTGACCTTAGGCCAAACTTGTAAAAGGTTTGTAGGTTAGGTTAGGTTTGAACAGTGAGAACAAAGCCTCCGATAAAGTCCGAGGAAACTAAGAAAAAAAAAAGCGCCAGAAACAATCTGTCCCTATTACGAGTTAAGGACCTTCCGTTATAAATGTATGTGTTTACTCTAACATTAACTATCCAACAGAAACACTTATGTAAGGTATTTCGACTTCAAATGGTTACGTTAGCCTCCTTTGATATCCTTTAACCATGTTTTAACGATGGTCGATATGTAATTGCGTTTCAATTGTCAATCAAATGTTTAGGCATAATAGGCATATGTAATGTCACGGCAAAATACATTTTGCTTTCGGCATATTAAGATGGCGACTGACATGAGCATTTGGCCGTAACGTGTTACGTTACGGCATTAGCTGACTGACCAGTACCCTTGCTCATGGCGAGCATAGTGCTCGACTGTGCTCCGCCATTGGTAATGACATGTGCACTCGCCACGACTCGGGGTTGTACTGACCTATAATTAAGGCGTAACGTAACACTCAAAGGGATTCGCGAAAATACCGACAACCGGGTGGAGCACGCGGCGCTCGCAGCGAGCGGATCGGCTCGCTGTACTGACCTGTAACATTTCGTCGTAACGTAACGTTACGTTACGACGAAATGTTGCAAGTCAGTCGGCGGCTTTATTACTGCGAGCGTTTTTAAACTGATGACGCCGTATGTGAACGGCGGTATCATACAAATTGCCTGCGCTGCGACATACACATCTCAACGACTGCATGAAATTAGACCGGGACGCGGATAGAGAATACAATCCCGGGATCCCGGGATTGTATCGTGTATTGTATTCTCGATCAAGACCGTTTTCTGGCCCTGAAAATCCCGGGACTGTACTTGGCTAATCTCGGGATTTTAGGGATTGCTACAAAAAGGTTAAGTTTGCATAGTCCATTATGCCTTGAGAATAACCTTTCCTAGATTATATATTAAGAGGAGTCTGAATCGACCATTGTTTCCGCGTTTTCTGTAGAACATCGAGAGAATCTTCGGTACATTATTGATAAAATTTACGTTCCGGGAGAAAACTCTTTTCACACCTTAAATTGCAACAAAATGTTATGTTTTGGTGGTAATCGCTTGAGTAAGAAATATTCCACGACGTACGAGACGTTTTATTTCTTTCAGAAAAGTTTATAATTTAAGTATACTTCAGCCAAAATGTTTACTTAATAGTATGACTTTGGCCATTTATTAGGGTTCCGTACCCAAAGGGAAAAACGGGACCCTATTACTAAGACTTCGATGTCCGTCTGTCTGTCTGTCTGTCACCGGGCTGTATCTCATGAACCATGATAGCTAGGCAGCTAACATTTTCACAGATGATGTATTTCTGTTGCCGCTATAACAACAAATACTAAAAACAAAATAAATATTTAAGGGGGGCTCCCATACAACAAACCTGAATTTTTAGACGTTTTCCGCTCTATATTTATAATGGTAACAGTTGGATGCTTGAAATTTTCACAGAATATTTAGTTTTATATTAACTTCAATAGTAAAAATAACATTAAAATAAAATAAATATTTAAGGGGGAACCATACAGTACGGAACCCTCCGTGCGCGAGTCCGACTCGAACTTGGCCGATTATAAAACTGTAAAAGCTAAGACGTTTAATCATAGCGATTGAAGGGCTGATTGCCGGAAAAAAATAACTCAAACCGGATAGATTTTAGAGGTAGATAAAAGTATTGTTTTTGTACGGCCAAGTTCGCGGTTCTCACAAGTCTTAATAACATTTATTACATATCGACAAAAACAAACCTTAAGATATGCCGTACGATACGTACTACACAGGAATTCGTAGATAATACTCTGATATTTCTACGATTGTGTTTTCGAAATTCTAAATAGATTTTTTTGTTGCCGTCTTCTAGATTTCTTTCATTTTGTTTTGTCTAATTTTGTAATGTTTAAAAAATCATTTTTAAAGAAATTACGAGAAAAATTCTAATCCCGGGATAGCCCCGGGATCACGGGATTAGAATTGAAAAACATGCTCGGGATTGTATTCTCTAGACACGGACCGCTGTGGAAGAAATGGGAACTTAATACTTATTTGATTTATAATAGGTACAAAAAAACAAAATAAACAATTATTATAAAAACACCGTCGAAATTATTTGTAGCAACTGCAACTGTAGAAGATTCAAAGTTTCCGACATAGCCCACGGGATTGGCAAGTTGAAATAGCAGTGGGCAGGGCACATAGCGCGGAGGACTGATGACCGATAGGGTCGAAAAGTTCTCTAGTGAAGACCGCGTACCAACAAGCGCAGCATAGGACGTCCCCATACGTACAAAGATGATTTCATCAAGATATTATTGAAGATCCATAGAGCAAGCCTATGTCCAGCAGTGGATGTCATATGGCTGATGGATGGATAGATTTATTGCAAGCGATCGCCTTGCAAAGAACCGATTACAAAAATCTTGCAACCAGTGATGTTTCCTTAGTTATTACTTTTACTAATATTTTGTTGTTACAATTTGCAGGGCGACGCGAGCGCTGCGGGTGTTCCCGGAACTAGGCGAGATATCGCGCTGTCACGACTTGGAAATACATTTCAAATATTCTTATCAATGTGTCGAATGTGGATATACGTAAGTATTTATTTATACCTTTGTTTATTTGTATGTTACAACATATAGCCCGGGAGGTAAGCGCAAAAAATGCAACTACTTTCTAAAAGCTGATTTTTTGGTATTACGTTGTCATGGCGGTGTACAACAACACCCCGAATTCAGCCAGCTGGGATGCTTAGCGTTTGGTGGGGATACCCGTTTGAATTTAAAAAAAAATGTGTAAGTATCTTCCGACTATATTTAAAAGCTGAAAATTGGTGTACGGATAGATAATTGATTAATAAAATCGGCCAAGTGCGAGCCGGACTCGCGCATGAAGGGTTCTGTACCGTATGGGAGCCCCACTCCTCTTGCCGTATTAATAGCGAGCAAAAAACTTCTAAAAATCACGTTTGTTGAATGGGAGCCCCTTAAATATTTATTTTATTCTGTTTTTTGTATTTGTTGTTATAGCGTCAACAGATATACATCATCTGTGAAAATTTCAACGGTTTATGAGATACAGCCCGGTGACAGACAGACAAACAGACGGACAGACGGACATCGAAGTCTTAGTAATAGGGTCCTGTTTTTACCCTTTGGGTACGGAACCCTAAAAAAGAGCTTGATGGAAGCCAATTCCATCCACCTGAAACAAGTAACAAGGCCTTTCAGTCAGGCTTTAAAGCGGCGCTACTGTAAGGCGCGCTTACCTTCCGGCCTAAGATGTTCTACTGCTGATATGGTCAGTGGCGTGCACACAGTTTTAAGAGAGGGTAGGCAGAATATTTTACTCACCAAAAACACGTTGGTTTTGGTTCGTCGTCTTGTCGATTGATAATGTAGGTAATTGCCAAATGCCAGTTCTAATATCCATAGATTGGCTGATTTTATAGACATATCCAGACGGTTTTATTTTTTGAAAATAGTAGACAAACGAAACAAAATAACCGATTACTGTGTATGCAACCTGTCAGCCAATGATATGAATCATATTGTTTTTTATTGAATTTACGACTGACTTTACCTTTAATTTGTATTAAATAAATAAATAATTTAATAATTTGTATTAATTGCAAATCCGGTGTAGCACGACCTATCTCGAAAACTTGTTTTTTTTCACCGAAAGATAGTTTTGAAAACGCACCATATTTTATTTTCTCAATACACACACCATCTGAACAACTTTCACAGACAATATTATCCATTTTTCACTCTATTAACAACGTTAAAATCCTAAATAGCTGATAGCGTAGTCACAAACACAATACACATCAAACGATATGGCGACTATTGACTATTGAAATTAGTAGTAAAAAAGAGTAGTAAAAAAAAAATACCACAAAAAAATGATGGCCAAGCAAAAAGACACTGGCTTTTCATGCAGTTGTGTGCGTGATTTTTGTCATTGTGTGTCAGCAAAGCCCACGTAGCTATAGGAACGCACACACATTAAATCCGCATGATCACGACTTACCACGAGAGCACACATACAAAACATGAAGAGATCCATAGTTTGTGTCTTTGCCGTGGCAAGGGCGGGTGGCGCTCGTGCAGCGAACCTGTCGATCTTATCTTAATGATACCACCGGCACTCGATAGGTGGAGCTGATTTATGATTTAAGTTTTTTATGTTATTTTGTTTATTGATAAAATTTTATTAGATCTATTATCAGAACTAGGGTAGGCAGTGTCTTTCTGTCTTTATGAAGCGTCCGCCACTGGATATGGTGCTGCTGATGACCCAAAAGATTTAAAATAGTCATTTGACATTTGTCCACCATATTGTAGAAACGACAATTTGTCATCGTGACCGGTATGTCGTGTTGATCAGTAGTTCAAACTATGTTTTAACCGCGGCTTTGCCCGCGTGTTTTTTCTTTTTTCTGTCATCTCAAAGAAATATTTAATTATTCGAGATACAAATCGGCCAAGTGCAAGTCGGACCCGCGCACGAAGGGTTCCGTACCGTATGGGAGCCCCAATCCTCTAACCGTTATTAATAGCGAGCAAAAAACTGCTAAAAATCACGTTTGTTGTATGGAAGCCCCCCCTTAAATATTTATTTTATTCTATTTTTAGTATTTGTTGTTATAGCGGCAACAGAAATACATCATCTGTGAAAATTTCAGCTTTCTAGCTAGAGCGGTTCATGAGATACAGTCCGGTGACAGACAGACAGACGGACATCGAAGTCTTAGTAATAGGGTCCCGTTTTTACCCTTTGAGTACGGAACCCTTAAAAGTACTCCGTATGATCCTCCGATCTTAAAGTATTTCCATGAAAGAAAAAAATAAAGACGATCCGTCTCTCTGTTGCTGTAACAAGTAACAAACATACCAACAGCGGGCAAACATTCGGTTTTATAATATTTCTAAAACTAAAAGTAGTATAGCTGCTATGCAATCTTTACAGATTAAATAGCAGTTTCTAGGTGGTTTCGACGCCATTTTGTTGGAATCATGCCTTCAAGGATGTCGGCAGCTCATGCATATGAATAACTGTTGTATACGAATACACTCATTTTCTCCCAAGTTTATTTCTAAAAATGTTATGTTCGTTTATGACGCTTCTAGAACTGTTCTGAAATGTACAAGTTCGTTTTTAATGAAAAGTATAAGTTCGTTTTAAAATATTTGGCCACACAAGCATTGGTAGGAGATTTAGATGGTACAAACAATAAAAATCATTGTAAGTTTTTTGGTGGTCTAATTTTAATTTTAACTATTGATATGAAAACAACAAATAATTCCTATATTTTGGAAGCACATAGTATGTGCTGATATGATATTATCATAATTAGAAAAAATGTTTTGTTCCATGATCGCAAAACAATAAAATAAAAATGTTTTGACAGGTCGAGTCTCTGCATCTTTCTTTTCAACCCTAAATACATTTATCTCTTTCTTTTTTCTATGAATAATATTGATTTATTTGTCTCTTTCTTTTTTCTATGAATAATATTGACTTTAGACTTGTTTAAAAAATTATTGAATTTAATTTTGTTTTCAGGATCCAAAGACACTCAAAATCCATAGACATAACGAAGAAAGCGTGCGGCTACTGCCGAGGCGTCTTCAGAATAGTGGTAAACAAGAAAAACAAAGATGGCGTTGTAGTAACAACCCCCGCTAGGAAAGCCACCAATGGATTCGCGTTATTTGTTAAAGAAAACTACGCTAGCATTAAAGATTCTACTAAAACTCATGCTCAAGTCATGAAGTTACTAGGAGAACAATATTCCGCTAAGAAAACTCAAATTGTTCAATAGATTTCATATAAAAGATTTGAGAAAATTTACCGTATTGACGTTTGCTGGACAACAAACTTCTTTTAGAAGGAATTCTGCTATTTATTACTGGTAAGCTTGCCATTTACTAATTTAAAAAGAAGTTACTGTATGTACCTACCTATAATTATTTTCAACATTTGATAGGGGACCAACCCTGATATAATTTCTACAGGATGATAAAATTCATAACTTAGTCTACACAAGGTTAGTGTTCCAAAAAAACTTTATCTATGGGACCAAACATAAAATTACTGTACTGTACTGTATCAGCCTTTTTAATAGTCCACTGCAGGACGTAGGCCTGGTAACAAAGGGTGATTATTGACGTAAAATAAAAATAAATTACAAAAAATCTTAAACATTTCCATTCGACAGTAAATATGTGGGACAAATATTTATTTATTTGAAGGGTTGTAAGTCTATAAGGTCTAAGCACCAATGGGCACTTAGACCCCTTAGACTTATAACCCGTTACCTAAAATTATAGAAAAAAATGTGCAAAACGAAATCATATAAGTAACATTTTGGTATCCGAATTTATTAAGGTAAGTGGATTAGAGTAAGTTTATGACGTATATCGAAATGAAATGTGCCTTACAAATTGTAGAAGGTTGTACAAATTGAATAAAAAATATTATTTATACATAACAACAAGTATTGTAGTAAGTAGTAAGTCTGTCCAGAAAAGGCGCTTTAGTACGGACGATTTAGGTACTTTATTATTGCAGTTTAATGATTTGTTTTTATACTGTGACTGTTGTAATATTTTAGAATAAGTTTACTCTGTTTGATAAATATGTTAACGGAATTGTAAGACTTTATCATAAAAATTGTTTTATATTTTGTATGAATGATTGTAATAATTTTACGAATTTTATACGACTGAAGCACCACTAGTGACAGAAATATGAATTATGTCTATAGTAATAATGTTACAGTATAGATGGCGTTGTAATCAAAATACGGCTAGTACCGCTACTTATGTCTAGATGGCGTTATTTTAAATTTTAAGATTGATAATGATTTTACTTGTACCTAATTTTATTGTTTTAGAATAATAATTAATACTATAGATATAATTATGTGATCGTCGACCTGTAATTTATTAAAGTTTTGTAAATTATGGAATTCTGAGTTTTTGTTTACAAGATTTTCATGAAAGCTCCAGAAAATTTAATTTTTACCTAGGTATTGGGTTAGGCATCAACTGGACACAACACACGTTTGTCCAGTTGAATATGATTTAGTTATTATTTCGTCACTTCGACACCCTAATAATTTCCGCTGTGTCCAGATAGTGAACCTTGATATATTTTTGGGTTTGTTTTCACCAACTGGACAGTACACAGATTTTTTGCAAAAAGTTTACAATCAGGTTATTAACCTCGTTCAACTAATTTATGAATGAAGCGAATTCATGATAAAACTGCTACACTTTTTTGCTTGAAAGACTATTACTAAGAAAGGCTTCTGTTTAAAATAAAATATATGAACATACTAGCGAATGGCGAAACATGCGATGCCTCTAATTACTTTAAAAACTACTTTTTAACGCGAAAATAAGTAACTTGACCTAGTTGTTTCGAAACCATTCTAAAAATGATTGCGTTAAAAAATGAAAGGCCCAATGTACACTACAGGCCTGATTCGCTACGAATCTATCTGTCTCTTTTAATCTTGTAACAAATATCGTGAGAACGACTAAGATAGAGATATTCTGGAATGGCTGAGAATACCCTTCTAGAGCATCTTGAAGGCTTTAAAACAAATGCGATTGTCATCATCATTATCCTTGGATTGTCCAGCGCTGGATAACTCAAGAGAGCTCTCGCTATTTTTTTTAGAAGATTTTGTTCTGTGTTCTCTCTCTTCTGTGATTTTTATACTTAATTGTTTTTTTTTATTTAATTTTAATTTTTACGAAATTCAAAGTGTATTAGGGTTCTGTAGTAAACTAGGTAACCCCATAGTTAACTATTTCCGTCCGTCCGTAAAATTTTTAGGGAAACCGTAGGGTTCCGTAATAAACTACAGGTTAGCCTTAATTAAAAATGTCTGTCTGTATGTTTCCAACTTTGCTGTGAATGTTTAGTAAAGTGTTTCTGTCTTTACCAAAAACATTTTTCGATGGCCGTCATTCGTTCAAAAATATTTCTAGTATGAAAATGACAGAAAAATTTTTCTCACGAAAAGTTTTCAACGACATGTCAGTCGGTAAAAAAAATTGAATTGTTTTTCATTCGTTCAAAAATATTTCTAGTATGAAAATGACAGAAAAATTTTTCTCACGAAAAGTTTTCAACGACATGTCAGTCGGTAAAAAAAATTGAATTGTTTTTCATTCGTTCAAAAATCTTTCTAGTATGAAAAAGACAGAAAAAATTTTCTCACGAAAAATTTTCAACGACATGTCAGTCGGTAAAAAAATTGAATTGTTTTTTCTTGCGATTATTTTTTAATTTTGCCATTTGCGCAATAGTAAGATATTGCACTTAGTCATTTCTATAAGCTATTTTTAGATTAAGGTTTAGGCTAAGCTTTGCTAAGTAACCTTGAACTTAGCCATAGCTTGCTGGCGTTATCCGCTTCAAGTATTCAAGTATTTACGTGGGTGGCGCCTTTTTTCTTTAACTGCGCATATTTCGTAAATTAAAAAAATGAAATTCCTCATTTAACAAAACTTAAATTGCGAAATTTGGCGTATACATGGTCATAGGTATTAAACGCAAAACATTTAAGGGTGGGTCTAGTATACATCTAGACCAACAACTTTTGTTCTTTGACTTATGAAAATTCGCTAAAAACAATTCGCTTCTCCATACATTTTGCCGCGTTTTGCGTTGACGAACTTTTTGTTCGTGATTTTTCAAAAGCCCTAGTACAAAAAGTTGTTTGTCTAGATGTACTAGACCCGCCCTTAAATGGTTTTGCGTTTAATACCCATGACCCTGTATAGAAAAAATAAAATTAGTGTAAAAACTTTTCAAGCGGTTTTCAAACGGTTCGATTGTAGATTGTAGACACTAAAAGATGAAAAAAAAAACATTTATATAAAAAGAAATATTGCCTAGTAAGATAAAATCGTGCGGTGTTTTGTAGAGACGCATTTAGTAGTAAAAGTACCTAATCACGTATGTAATGGATGGATAATGGATAAGGAAGGAAATTTTAAACTTATATATTTCCCTACAAATTGTGCATTGTGCTGGCACTCCTAATAAAATTGTAAGTTTTTAGACATATTTATCGCGACTTTGTTCAATGTTAGACCTGATCTAATTTCCAATTGTGTTTCTAAATAAATAGATTTCTAAGTTTGCCTATAAGGCAAAATAGTGGAGACAGACTTAGATTGTACAATTTGCTTCGTACGCAGTCGCAATATTTTTATTTGCCTTTTGTCTTGATCTGTAATATGTGAAAAGAGTGAGACAAACCATAAACCAGTGTATTATTTGACGTTTTGTAATTTTTTGGAATTGAATTGGTAAGTCGTTAAATATCTTCTCAATGTTGCATTAGGTATATACGAGTACGTAATAACGTACCCATACTTTTGCCTGCAGCGTCGTATATACGTGAGAGCTTTGTACGGTTTTGTGGTCTTACCAAAACCGGCAAAATTTAATTTAATATAGAAAAAAGTAAAATTTTAAAATCAAATCTTCCTAATCATATTCAAGTTAAAAAATTGTGGAGACGCAACAACGTGGTTTCTCTATACATTGAAGACTCAAGTTTCAATATTTGAATGACGACTTAACTCCTATCACATCAGTTTTTGTACTTGCAGATTTTTTAAAATGCATTTTAATTCTTTATGATCAATTATTGATCGCAGACAGATCACCGACAGTGTGCTAGCGCCTTAACGATTTAATGTGTCTGGCGCTAGCACAAAGTGGTCATTTCACCCTTGCCCTTAAAAAGGGGCGCATGCGTGATACACCCCTCACAAACAAAATGGCTGCTACGCCGTCTGGATCTTTAATAATTAATTTATTATTCTTAAAAAATTTTTCATACCTAGACTAAAAATGAACTAAAAATAATCCGATTAAAACGTGAAAAAGTTAAATGAAATACTCAATGAAATTGGTTATGGACTGATTTTTGTTCGTGACCTCTAGGTTAGCCATTAAAAGTAGAGCTGTATTTCTCAGGACCCAACCGTAAAGTATAGGTCTAGGGAAATTGGTCTCAGCTGTTTTCAAAAATCGAATGTCGACTAGGCAATTTCATTCAGTCTGACGTCACGGTTCGTGGAGTGCGCACGGATTTTCGGTAGCCATGTGATGGTGAGTCGTGCTAAATGCATCCGTGGATTAGAGAAATTGTGTACCTAGTTTTTTGTGTTCTAGCGGAAAATTCTCGAAAATAGTGCCTGAAAATGTAGAATAGAAGTGCTTAGTGAATGTGTCAATGTGTAGCATAATTAGTAGATTTTATGTTCCATTTCTAGAACTAGAATTTCTAGAACGAATGTTTATCAAAATTTATGTGTAGATGTTGTTTTCATCGATTATATTTTGAGCCACGTGGTGTAAAGAGGTTTTTGTTATAGCATTGTGCACCGTATTTCTTGGACGGACAGCTCAATATGTGATATTTGAATATTTAAATGATTATTCTTTCTAAATGAAACTAACGACATTTACTTATAAAATATTTACTGCAAAATATAGACGTCTCGTTGATAATGTTGTGCAATATTTCCGCAAAATTAAATATGTAATTTTGCGGAATGTTCTCTTGTGATAAAATTATAAAGAATAGGTGTAAGATAAAATAATCTCTTAAGAGGATCGTGAATCGACCGGCGTTTTCGCGTTTTTTTTGTTTGCGTATAACATCAAGAAAATTCGCGGTACATTTTCGAAAAAAAATTCGGGATAAAACTCTTTTCACCCTTAAATTGTAACAAACATTTGCATGTTTGTTCGGCAGTTAGGTATTTCGTGAATTAATTTTAGTATTACCAAACATACAACATAGGTAATGTATAAACTTTCGCATATACCTGCTACATATAATACAAGGTGAATTTAATCAGGATCTCTATAATATAGAGATATAGATCTCTATTAGATCTCTAAGTATCTAAAATATAGATCTCTATAATTTTCAAAATTTTGAGATTAGTCAAGTCTCAAATTAACAAATTGCATATCTGTTAGGACCAACTGTTGTGTCTTAAATTTAATTGTATCTACCACCTCTTTGTACACAGTTCGAAGCAATAAACGTATTTTATCTGATTAAAAGATGCTCGACCGGCTCAATTCAACCGAATATGAATCACTATAAACAGGATTTTTTTAATAATTTGAACGCAAGAAAATAAGACTTTCCAGCTTGAAACTTCTGTTGCGGACCAAGTACCTAAGTGTACTTTGTGACCTTAAGAAGTTAAGACCTCAACAAGGATAAGTAATATTCGTATTTTTGATAAGAACAATCAGCAACAAAACAATCAAGAAGTATCATTGATAATTACCATCAAAATCGCATTAATATCAATACATTTTGTAGTTACGACGCCAAATACAAATAAGCTACTACACATATACCTACACGTAAATCCCTATTTACCTCAGAAGTTACAGAAAACCTTAGAAAACACCATTTATACAGGGTTATTTCTAATCAATTAGCATCCTTTTAGGGGCTTATGCTGTACATCAAAACTAACAACTTTTGTTCTGCGACTTTTATCAGAAAAAAAAATCTGCTGTTCCATAAATTTTGTCGCAGGTGAATCGAGCCCCGATGTTTTCTATGGAAAAACAATTTTTTTATTGAGTTTTGGCAAAAGTCGTAGAACAAAAGTTGTTAGTTTTGATGTACAGAATAAGCCCCTAAAAGGATGCTAATTGATTAGAAATAACCCTGTATAGGTACGGTCCAAATCTAGGATCAAAATTAGAACATTTCTGACAACTTTTGTAGCAAATCGATTAACGCCTTATTATAAATTGATAGCAAAGTTTTAAAATTAGCTACTGAATTGCTGTCGGCCCCTCCCGGCCTGAATAAAAGAAATAGTTGAATTTGTCAGCTTTCTCTACTATTATATTATGTTTTTAACCCCCGACGCAAAAGAGGGGTGTTATAAGTTTGACGTGTCTGTTTGTCTGTGTGTCTGTCTGTCTGTCTGTGGCACCTTAGCGCCCGAACCACTGAACCGAGTTTTTTTTTTTTGGATGAAAGGAGACTTAATCGAGAGTGTTCTTAGCTATGTTTTATAAAAATCGATTGAGCCGTTTAAGAGTTATGGTGGGTTAAAGTGGGGATGGAAGAACCAAAATTCTACAAATGTGCCCAAAATGGTTGTCAATTGAAAGTTTGTTGTCAAATATTTTTGTGTCGGGGGTTTTTTAAATTTTTAATTTATAATAATTATATATTTATATACACATACACCTTCTTCCTGGATCACTGCCTATTGATGAAATCCGTATAATAAAATCCGTTCTGTAGCTTGTAAGATCTAAGCGTACAGATGCAGATGGCGGGAAGTCACTTCGTTTTATTGTATGATAGGGATGTATGGGCCGAATTATACAAGTTAGCGGGATGTGAATTAGCTACAACTTGCGTGAAAACCAATCAACGCGCAGCTTTATGTGAGCTTCAGTCAGGATTGGATATTGCGCAGCTTGTAACTTCACATCCGCCGACTTGTATGATTCGGCCTATTCATAAATTGCGCTATTACTATTGTTTTTTGAATTTAATATTTCAGTCCATTGCTGTGCAAATGTCTGTATCATTTTTCTACCAAATTAACGAAATGTTTAATTCATTCATGATAGTTTTATGAATATGGTCAAAATTGAACATAATTGAACAATTCAAGACAACCATTTTCAAATATTTTTTGCAATTTGATAATTTTGTAACCGACTAATCACAGTTTTAGTAAATCGATAAAACAAAGTTTGCAAGTTAAAATGAAAATTACAACAGCAAAAAGATTTTGGCAGCGGTGGGATTCGAACCCACGCCTCCGAAGAGACTGGTGCCTTAAACCAGCGCCTTAGACCGCTCGGCCACGCTACCGCTTGCGATGTAGGTCGAAATTACTATACAACTTATTTTTATTTCGCCTAGTTTAAAAATAACATTTGGGTATGTCCACAGGGTAGGTACCTACGTATAGTACGAGATTCATGATCTATTTTTACAAGCTTTTAATAAGTATAGTTTCACCTGTCCCGTTGTCTGTCGGTCTCTAATCAAATCTTGCAAGTTAAATTTGATCCTCTTCCCGGTTACCGATTGAGCTGAAATTTGGCATACATGTGTAAATCGCGTGACAATGCAATATTATGATGACATGGTGCTGATCTGATGATGGAACTGGAAGGTGGCCAAAGGAATTTAGCTATGAAACCACACAAACTCATCGAGTTTGGGTTCATTTGAACGGTTTTGGCGAGTAGTTTGTCTTTCAATGGTACCAGGGCCTGATGATGGAGCTGGAAGGTGGTCATAGGAACTCTGTAATGAAACGACGCAACCCTGTCGAGTTTCGGCTCGTTTGATTCGTCTTGGCGAGTATCTACTTGTTCAGGTAAAACCTTGTTTAAAAAAAGGATTTTTAATATTATTATTTATATTAAAATACGTACTTGTTTATTGTGCGTTTGCCATTAAATAAATAAATATTACGGGACATCTTACACATGGTCTCTGACACCAAACTAAGCAAAGCTTGTCATATGGCTGCCAGAGACTGATATACTACATATACATATGCTATGACCTAACCTTATACATATTTTTTCTTTGTATTGTACATTATCAGAAATCAGAATATCAAGTTGGTAATTGTGTTTCAATTTCCTACTCACAGATTTAAATTCTTGAATCAGTTTGGTAAACGTGAACCTAATCGTTATCACAATCGTGATCCGTGATAAAGAAATCTAAGATTGTTGGCATTCGATCGGTATCGAAAATAAATAACAATTTATTATGTTATTTGCATTTCTCAAAAAAAAAACTAGTCATAGTAGGGAAACTAATTGATGAGTAAGAGTATATAAATAGCTGTAAATTAAAAAATCCCCGTCTTTCCACAAAACATTTAAACAAGCCTTAAACACTGTTTAACCGTGCCATTTGTGAAGCCTAATACTTTTGTGGCAAGGGTCCATCTGCGAGATCGAAATGAGGTGTAGGTATTAAAGTTACAGACATAGCCCAGCGGATTAGCAAGTTGAAATGGCAATGGGCAGGGCACATAATTCGAAGAACGGATGGCTGATGGAGCTGTAACATCCTAGGACCTAGCGCAGCGTAGGACGTTCTCCAACTAAGTATACAGACGAAATAATTATACAGGGCTATTTCTAATGAATTAGTATCCTTTTAGGGGCTTATTCTGTACATTAAAACTAACAACTTTTCCTCAACGACTTTTGTCAAATCTCAAAAAAAAAGTAATTGTTCCATAAAAAAATATCGTTCACCCTCGACAAAATGTACGGAACAGCTGATTTTTTTTAAGTTTGACTAAAGTCGGAGAACAAAAGTTGTTAGTTTTGAAGTACAGAATAAGGTCCTAAACGGACGCTAAGTACTTGATTAGGAAAAACCCTGTATTTGTTAAATATAATTATCTAAGACGAAGTATAGTCATATATTAATTAAATTAGGTATAGATTCTACGTTCTTTTAATAAAATCTTATGAATAGCAATAGATTTGCGTTTTCCTCAAATTTAATGAGGTCAAATATCTGCGATTTACCTCAAAGCCCTTATAGGGTTTTATTCAAATGTAGGCTAATGTTGATCACTGTTACTTATACTTCGCATCAATGATAGAAATACTGCCTTTGAAGCAAGGTCATAAGGAAAATTGTTATTGGCCCCTGTGTAAAGTCCCGCGCCTTTTTTATACTGACTTCCAAATGAAAGAGGTTTTCTCTTTGTCTGTATGATTTTTTTCAATATCTACCAACTTTAGCAACGAACGGACAATTTAAAATAGGACTGTACCTATATCTACTTAGTTACATGCTTATTATTATGACTAACTTTTACTATGGGGGGCCAACCCAAAGCTTTTATAAGTCACTAGTTTTTTCCCGCGGCTAATTTTAGTTTTTGTGCTATGCCATAGGAACTTTCTGGATTAAAAAGGAGCGTATGACACTCTGTTTTAGACTAAAATCGGTCAACTGCAAGTCAGACTCGAAGGGTTTTACGGAGAGACGGACATCGGAGTCTTAGTTATAGCAAAGAACATATAATAATACTACGGTTATAGGGTCCCGATTTTACCCTTCGGATACAGAACCCTAATAAGTCAGTATTCATGACAAAAAAAGATGCGAAATCGATCCTTCCATGTGTTTTGCGTGAAAAAAATAATACTAAAGAATAAAGCATAACTAACAAACTGGCAACTACACTTTCGAATTTATAATATTGTTACGAGATGGGTTCTTGGATAATCAGTTAAAATTCCGATTAGTCACGTTATACATAATCACTGCACAAAATCACAATAAACACACACGAACGATGTCTGATCCCGCACGAGTCATAAAACCTCACAGCTAGGCATAGTTGCTCTCGCGCTTAGGTGTCAACTTACTTGTAATTCTCCTGAGGTATACGCTGCTGTGTAGCATGCAGTGACGGATTAAGACTACTTGATGCCCTAAGCAATCCACGCCTGTGGGCCCCCCTATCCTTATGTCAACTAGAATCGGTCTTTAAACCTTTACCGCCTAAAAACATTAGTTTTTTGTAAAATAAGATTATGAGATGTAACGTACCTTAGAAGTGGAGTAGGTGCGACAACAATAAAAACCAAAGCATAATTTATTTATTTATTGAAATGCGCCTTGCGGCTTTTTCGGGCATTGAAATTCGCGGAAAGGGGTTGTTTGTGATTGGCTGATCGCAATTCTGGTACATTCGAATTGCCGAATGCACTAGCAGGCAGCGAGTGCAAGCGGGAGCGGGGTTATGACTCTAGGTCGGACTCTAAGCAAAGAATCCTTATCCTTACTAATATTATAAATCCGAAAAGTTTGTTGGTTTGTTGGTTTGTTACTCTATCACGCGCCAACGGAGCAACGGATTGACTTGATTTTTGGCATGGATATAGTATAAAAGGCGGAAGGAGCTTTAGGATACTTTTTATCCCGAAAAATTTCATAGTTCCTGTAGGACAGGACAAAAACCCTCGAAAGCGAAACTGTCGCCACTATCACAAAGACGCTAAGTGATTAATTCCTCTATGACGCTAATATGGACTAACGAAACGTCACAGCCAAACGTAATTAGACGACAGGTGACATTGTCTGCAGACTTTTATAAATCACAAGTAGCGTGGCAAGGCGACAAATTGTTTTTCTACCATTATATCCCCTTGAAGAGGAAATAAAGTATGGATTGAAAATGACAACTGACATTAAAATTGGATAAAATGTTATTTTCCCTCTGCATGCTACATGTTACTATGACGTTTAATACCAGGCCGTCATTTTGTCTGACATTAAAAATATTTTTAAATATTCTATCATTAGAGGTTCAACATGTTTTTTTATTCTACCTTTATGGTACAGAATCATCATACTTTAATACTATCAACCCGAAAAGTTTGTTGGTTTGTTCCTCTTTGACGCAGCAACGGAGCAAAAGATTGACCTGATTTTTGGTATGGATACCTATGGTTTAATAGACAGAAAGTGATAATAGGATACTTTTTATATCTCGAGAAAATTCGTGATTCCCATGGGATAGGACAATAACTGTTTCTCAGCAATGGAGCAACGGATTGACTTGATATTTGGGGTGGGCATAGTTTGGAAGACGGAAAGTGACATGGGATACTTTCCATCCCGAAAAAATTGTGGTTCTACGGGAACCACATTGAACAACTACGGGAACAACTTTTGTGACTCCAAGTCTGCACTGGAAACGGTAGTTGGCGTATCTTCCCTCCATCCCTTAGCAGTAAATTCAAAGCTAACATAAAGTTACTACACGCACAAAATAAAATAGTGAAACTTTATCGGATTAAATAGCACGCGGGGATGGAGGGAAATGAGAGAGCGGACCAGCTAGCAAAGGAAGCAGCACTGCACTCGAAGTGCAGACCTATTTAGGATAACTGCCCCGTTTCATTCGTCAAGCGAGAAATCCGAAAGGACTCTCTTGACGAGTGGAACCGGCGGTAACCAAAACATATTTTCCGGATGCAAGGGCGGCATACAAGATCGTAAGAGAAATAGCACCAGTGGGAATCATAACTCAAGTGCTGACGGGGCATGGTGAGTTTTCCCAATACTTACATCGATTTAAGTTGAGGGAAAGCCCATCATGCATCTGTGAACCCACAAAAGAGGAGACTCCACTGCACATAATCTTGGAATGCCCAGGTTATGGAAAGCAGAGATTTGATTTAGAACAAAAAAATGGAATTAATCTAACACGAAAAAACCTTAGAAACAATTTTATCGAATTTTTGCACAAATATTTGTAAAAAAGCAATACTTAATTAGGAACAAGTAGGTATAAACTTTGCTGTACCATTGTAATGTTTATTATAACTGCAAACAGCCAAAAACATTGAAATATAAGTATACTTAGTTTTTATTCATTTGTAATTAAGACCCCTGCTGATCATGTCAGGGATATTTCGCGATATAATAAAAAAAAATCCTCGGATGCAGCGTCGCAAGAGCGGCACTGCAGCCCGCCTAAGTTGCGACACTCCTCATAAGGCATGCAACCTACCGGCCATCCTCTCAGCTGCTTTAGTTAAAAGCGGCTGAAACTCGAGTGCCAGCCTCTAAGCTTCCTTGGGGGAAAAGACCCAAAGAAGAGGGAGACTTCGAGCGCCGCCTTTTCAGCTGCCTCAGACCTCCCCCACGACAAGGCGGGAATACACGGGGGGGTTGTATATACACTCCAACCCAACAAAAGCATTCCTCTAAGGTATTTTGATATTTGTCAGTTAGGTTAGGTTTCGCAGCCGACATAAACATAAGCCAAAATCAAAATACAACGCGGGCGAAGCCGCGGGTAAAAGCTAGTATATAATAATACTACCTCTAAGTCAACTTAAAACGCGCGAATTTTCAAATTAGTCCTAGAAACTTTTTTGGTGTGGTTTTTGGTGACGCTGACGTGAGAGTGAGACGTGATTCGTGATGCCCTAAGGACCTAAGGACGGATTTTTTTGTTTCTTCTGGTGCCCCCCCAGACGTGATGCCCTAGGCAATTGCTTAATCTGATTAAGGGTTAATCCGTCACTGGTAGCATGTTATTTGCAAGCTGCGGATAGATAGATAGATTCAATTATTTTCAGTAAGGATAATTACATACATTGGTATACAACAATATACTATGAGCAACACTTTACGAATTGTCAAAATAACAATTATTTTTCATTATATACTCAACAGAATTATTAGGCATAATATTACAATAAATTAATTAAAATTTGGTACATTACATAAAATTAAAAAAAAAAGATGTCAGAAATACCTACTGTAAGTAGTTGAAATGTCTGCAATAGCATCGTCAAAAATAACAGTTTAAAATAACTAAAATTACATGTCGAAAATTGCATAATAGTACTCTAAAGTTTCTGCAATAGCATCGTCAAAAATAACCATTTAAAATAATTAAAAAATATCACATGTCAGAAATAGCGTTACAAGTTGATAGGCACAGAATAATAGGTTTATTGTCTAAAAAATCTTTCAAAGTATAAATTGTTTCATCGAGGAGGAGATATCTCACTCTACTAAGGAAGACTGCATCATTGGTCATCTCTTGAATCTCTTTTGGGAGCTTGTTATAGAGTTCTCTTCCTTTTATTAATGGAAGGCGTTGTATGAATGGATAACCCAACAATCCACGCGCAGTGAGCTTCAGTTAGGATTGGGCTATCCGCAGTTTGTAGCTAACATCACAGCCGCTATGTTGTACTTATGATTTAACCTGTAGTAATCTTCACAATATTGTAAAATATTGTACGCGGTAGGCGCGCGCGGTAATTACGGCGGGCAAGTTGCGTACATAGAGTATTGAGTAAAATAATTTAAACAGAATATATTCAAATTCAACATGTACCCAGGACCTTACTCTACCTCTTTTCTAAGCCTAACTTTTCTTTCCTTTAAAAAGTATCAATACAGGTAAACATATTCCAAATAGAATTTAGAAAAACGAAAATTACATTTCATACAAGAGATGTCGTGTTTTCACAAAAGGGATGATGCAAAAACATATCGAGCTCAGGCCATTACCTTGTACAGTATTCAATTATTTGCTTTGTTTTGTTTTGAAAGAAATCCTATTATTTTCTTTCATAACAATCTTCATTTAAAGGAATTTCATATTTTCGGATCTTATTATCTCTTGACATTTATAGTAAAATATGGCGGCGTGATGGCAGCCTTGAACAAAATTCAAATTAGAAAATATGAGATTCCATTCAAATTAAGCATTCAATGCGGTTGTTTTACTCTACGGATTTATTTAAGTACCATACATTTTAATGGATTTTTGAGTTGTACACAGTCTGGTCCCACTTAGCAAGATTTTCTTTTGCGATGAAGCCGTAATTTTAATTTTACGTACGTTTACACATTCGTGGCCACGCACCTACTCGGGTAGGTACGAGTACGACTGTTTATTATATTTTTCATTAGTATGACATATTTGTTTGTTGGTACAGTACAACTGAGTCCAAGATCGTCATACAAGTAAACGCGTCACTGGAAGGTGTTACGGAAATAAAACCACAGGAAAACCTCGATCGAATCATCTGCCCAGTATCATATGAGTATTCAATGCATATAGTGTGTAAAAATTCGCTTTAGACTCCAGCCTACTCAGTCTATTGGTAATCCACATACAAACATAGGCCTTATAGCCCGGGAGCGGGCGACAAAAAATGCAAGTATTTTTGGCTTTTCTAAATATGTTTGGGATTACGTTAGAATACAACGATGTACAATACAACAATACCCCGGAGAGAGTGAGCTGCTAGTCCAGCATGCGATCACGAAAAGTCACGAAAAGAACTCTTTGCGACGTGTGAAAAAGTGACAGATATATACTTTGCCATAACGCTGTCTCGTTCTGTCACGTCGAAAGAAATATTACATCGTGCGCATCCTAGCCCGGCTGGGTTACTTAGCGTTTAGCGCGGGAACCCGTTTGAATTTGAAAAACAAGTGACTCCGGCTTATTGTTGTACACTGCCATGGTAACGTGATACCATAAATTCAGCTTTTAGAAAATGCTTGCATTTTTTGACGCTCACCTCCCGGGCTATAAGATCTACTGTATAATGTATATTTATTGTTAGGTATTGTTGGTAAATCGTGCTTCGGATCACAATTACTGGGAAAAACTGAACTTTGACCAAAGTCGTGAGTTGGAATTGAATTGATGACGTCACGTAATTCTACATGCGATGTGGTGTCCCATTTCAAGGCCCATTCGTCATCTTCATAACTGTAATACGTCAACTGCTAGACATTGGCCTACCCTATGCGGGGTGTATCTCCAGACGCCGGACGTTTTTGACCGACGAACCGTAGGAGGTTCTCAGTTCGACGCGTATATAAATACATATTTTTTTATGTATTAGTACCACGCATAACTTTTTTCATAGTAGTCCGATTTCAAAAATTATTTTTATGAAAAAGTATATTTCGAAATTAGTCCCATTTAAATTTTATCAAAATCAGCCGAGCCATTTTTGATAAATCAACTATAATGTGAAAAATGCTACATCGATCCGTGCGAAATATTCGCGAATTCTGTACAAGGGTGAAGTACGTCATGCTATTTTTTTACTAAAAATAATTATCTAGTTTAAACAACCCTGAAATTGCAAATTCAGCTGTTCTATACAAAATGTTTAAATCTTCGACAAAATTTACCTATGGAAAAGCTAGTATTTTCAGGATTGTTCTCATAGTAAAAGTAGATCATATTGATAAGAAGAGCGATATCCAACAATATACAGGGTTATCTGCTTGCCTGTACTACGCCTAAAAGGGATAATTATTCATATTCATTTTATTCATAAAAATATTACACGTCAACACATGTGCGTTTTTAACACAAAAAAAACAAATTCATACAGTATTCATAATTATAGTATTACACATTAATAAAAAATTTAAATCAAAATCTCAACAATTATTAAAGCCATCAGACAACTTTTACTATGGGGCCAACCCGGAATTCGAAAATAAAAAAATCAGCTGTTCTATACAAAATTGTAACTCGAAATCGAGAAATTATACGAATTTGCTGATTTTTTTTCCTCGAATTCCGGGTTGCCCGCCAATAAAAAATTGTTCGTAATGATGGTCTGAATCACCTCCTTTCGGCTTAGTACACCTGCTGGCTTAGCATACGACCTGACGATAGTATTACGTCCGAAATACCAATTCGTGTGAAGCACAAACTAGAGGATACTACGTATCAGACGACCGACTGCCGAAGATTTTTTTAGGCCGTAACGTTATCTGTGGTGCGACAATAGAACCTCGCCCGCCGCATACTTCACCCCTCGGCCAACAATGCCATACATACTATTACTTATTCTGTGATATCAAAAGGTATAGCTATGTATAGGTACTTATAGTTATAAATCTATCTATAAGTATAGGTTTCTATATATTTGTATTTCTACTTAATATTTTGAGAAACTGAAAAGACTACAGGCGAAAATGAAACGAAATTCACCACTATTTTGCACTGCACTTTATTATTTCCTAGATGTAAAAAGAAATACACACTGCATTGATGATTTTTCATCCAATTTATGTAGATGAGCCGGTCATCTCGAAACACGTTGAATTATCTTGAAGTAAGTGACTGAAGACACTAGACATACACACACAGGAAGAAGATTAATCTAGGATGGCGATATACATGGCTTTTCGAAGTTTTCATGGCGTAAAACTATTGTTTATTAATATTTTCCGTAAAACAACAAGAGAAAAAATGGCGGATGACGAGGGAGATTTTTTTCTTTTGCGCATATTACTTACTAATACTATCTCATTCACGCATCACACTATTTCTCTCTTTCATTCTTACATGTCATTACGTCCATCCGTCACTGTCTCACAATTCGTGATGCACGGCGGGTGACCTATGACCACGAAGTTTAAGGTAAAGGTGGAGAGTGCATTCCTTTCCCGAAAATGGGTAAATTTAATTTCAAAGTTTTGAGTTTATCAATTTCATCCAACCCCTAACTATGATTTATATGAACTATGATTTAAACGAATGATTTGTTTTTTTTTTGTAAATAATTGTAAATTATGTGTGTTTGTTAATAAACTATTATAATTTGAATTAAATTGTTTTTGATTACCTTTTTAGGGTTCCGTACCCAAAGGGTAAAAACGGTACCCTATTACTAAGGCTCTGCTGCGCGCTGTTGAATTACATATGCCATCAATAACAGGCGCAGTATTTCATCATAAAGCATATAAATCCAGAGCGTAGCTAGTTGTACACATTAATTGACTTGTAAGATTGCATTCTTACACATTTATTGAAGAATTAGTTTTTGTATATCTGCGATGCCCTATAGAACAAGATCCTTAAGTTTACTTTGTATTGTTCATTTACCAATTGTGTATTTTCATATAATGGTTTACTCAACATTGTGATTAATATCTGTACGTCCTAAATTTAGACAAAAATGTAGGGTCACCATATTAGAAAGATAGTTCTGACCACAGAAGAGTGAGATAGCAATATGTAGGTATTTGCATCAAATAGGTATTAGGAGTGCACTCTCCACCTTTACCTAAAACTTCATGCCTATGACGTCACAGCTTTGACGAATGCACCTTGGAATATCATACTTATTGTTCATTCATTCTGAAGGAAAATCTAGTCGTTACAGTTCGCCTTACGGCGAGTTTTTTTTATAGGCGAGTGAGCCGGGAGTGGTGTGAAGTAAATTCTTGTCATAGAATCGTGATCTATGGTCACGAAAAACTAGTGTCGCCCTGTGAAAACCTACTTTGGATATATCATTTTGCAATTAAGCAACACTGATTTAGTTCATTCAAAACACAGAGGTTCCAAAAGGGATAGTGTTGTCTCTCGAGATAATCTGAAAGAGATCCATTGATTTTAATACAGCACAACTCAAAAAGAAAACAAAATATCTCGATTCCCAATGGCTCTTGCCAGATTTTTGTTTGAAAAAATTTCAATTGATCAACAAGGTATCGGTACACCATTTAATCGAATAGATAAGAAACAGATTATGGCAATTTGTTGTCTATTGATGTGTCTGTATCCGGTGAGTGCGTCTATGCGCATATGTCACTTTTGATTGTCTCTTACTGCCTAGCCGTGAATCTAACAACATGTAAAAATAGTAATTATGTCGTCCATTATATCAATCCATAGTAATCCATTCATATCATTAAATCAGCAATGTAATTTCATCCAATACGAAGCAAATATAAAACAAGTGTGTGCATTATACGTGTTGTTCTTTTTATTTCGTTGCCTCTTACGAAAACGCAGATGAATTCCACTGTGTAGGATTAGCAAGATCCTTCATTCTGCTAACACACATTGTTGGATATGTATAGTGTACAGCTAACCTTATTCATCTGCGCTTAACCTTATTTATTTTATCTGTATCTATGCCTGTCACTTTTACACACTACTCTAGATTCACTCTGGTCTTTCTCTGCAATAAAGATGGTGTCCAAATTATGATGTGTATATCATTTATAATTATAATACGCTTCCACTGCGCTACGAAGAAGAAAAATAAAGTGATAACATGATACAGAAAAAAAAATAGATTAACTGAAGTATAGTGAAAGGGCCTAAGAAGATACGCTTAAGAAAATGTCGACGAATACAAATTTCGTGTTGCCCAAGCTACAAGATGGCGCAAATTTTTCGAATTGGAAATTTCGAGTGATTACACTACTAGAGGAGAGGGGTTTACAAGAGACACTCAGCAAAGACTACAAGAAAGACACGACAATCGACGCCAAAGCACGAAGCGTGATAGTGCAATGTTTATCCGACAAATTTATCGACATTGTAAAAAGATGCGAAACTGCCGCCAATATGATGGTTAAACTCGAGGAAGTATTTGAGAGAAAAAGTGTGTTCAACAAACTACACTTGCGAAAGAAACTGCTGTCTCTAAAATGTGAAAACAACGTGAAACTACAAGATCATTTCATGGAATTTGAGAGGCTCATTTCTGAGTTAGAAGCCACCGGAACGACACTGGAGGAGAGTGACAAAGTCTGCCACCTATTATTGACGCTACCTAACGAATATGACACAGTAATAACGACGCTGGAAACAATGGATAAGGAGCTGACCATTGACTTCATAAAATCAAGAATGTTGGATGCAGAACTCAAACTAAAAGGTCAACAAGTAAATACCAGTTCAGCACAAGATGCACATAGTTTTCTATCTTGTTACAATTGTGGCAAAAGGGGCCACAAAGCCTACCATTGCAGAAGCGGTCAAGTGAATGTCAGGGGACGAGCAGTAGAAAGAGGTCGTCGTGGGCAGCGTGGGCAATCCAGAGGCAGCTACAACCGAGGTCGAGGTTCAAGGCCATGGCAATCAAGCAACATCACTCAAGAAAGTGACCGAGAAGATCAAGATGACTTGGCATTTACAGCGTTCAGTGCACAGAACGAAGTTCAAGTGGATGAAGGTATTCAGTTAGTAATAGATTCTGGAGCTACTGAACATCTAATTAAAGATCAATACTTGCCCTATATGACAAATGTTCAAAATTTAGAAAAAGAGGTTAGGATTTTTCTAGCTAATGGTCAATATTTGTCAAGCACTAAAAAAGGTAAATTAAATGTAAAGTACAATAATATTAACATTGAAATAGAAGGGTTGATAGTGTCAGGGTTGTCACACAACTTATTGTCAGTCAGAAAATTGCTCGAAAAAGGTTTACAAGTAAAATTTCATAAAGATTGTGTATCAATTTTTTAATACCAAATCAAAAGTTGAGGGTAAAATCAAGGGTAAACTATATGTTGTACATGTGCAATTAAATCATGAAAAATGCTACATGTCAAGTGACATCTGGCATCAAAGGTTAGGACATGCGAACAGAAACCAACTGAAACAGATGAATCTTCCATATAGCAAATCTCCGTGCGAGCCATGCATGCAAGGTAAGTCAACCAGATTACCATTTCCAAATTCAGCGAAGCCTCGTTCACAACACATTGGTGAGTTAATACACACAGACATATCCGGACCCATGAGAACTCCTACGTTGAAAGGTGAGTTATATTACCATACTATTATCGATGACTATACCCATTTCTGCGAGATATACTTATTAAAACATAAAAGTGAGGCGACAGAAAGGCTTATTGAGTACATAAATAGAACAGAAAGGCAAACCGGAAACAAAGTAAAAAGGATTAGAAGCGACAACGGAGGTGAGTTTAAAAATGATAAATTAAACAAATTTTGCAAAGAGAAAGGTATTATTCAAGAGCACACCACGCCGTACAGTCCACAGTCAAACGGGGTCGCAGAAAGGATGAACCGAACTATTTACAACAAAGCAAGAACCTTATTAATTGAAACTGGACTGCCAAGGGCACTATGGGGTGAAGCAGTAGGATGTGCGGTGTATCAGATAAATCGGTGCCCATCATCGGCCATCAATTTTTATACACCAGCAGAGAAGAAATACGGTAACAAAAATTTGTCTAAGCTCAGAGCATTTGGATCGAAGGCATGGGTTCATATTTTACCAAAACAAGACAAGCTGTTAGAGAGAGCAAAAGAAATGAGATTTGTGGGATATAGTATAAATGGTTATCGTTTATGGGATCCAGAAACTAACGAAATACAAATATCAAGAGATGTTAGATTTGATGAGACTCAATTTAAGTACACAGAAGACAAAATGGAAGAGAATAATAAATACAATGGTGAATATTACTCTGAAGATGAACCAGCAAAAAAGGAAAATACCAAGATGAACAAAGAAAATGACCAGAACAAGAAGACTTATATTCAGAATGATGTTATGAAACATAAGGAACAAAATGAATATATTTTGGAAAAAGAAGTAACAAAGAAGAATCAAGAAGATGAAGAAAGTAATGATGAAAGGAATGAACAAGAAGTAACAACAAGATCAGGAAGAGTTATACACAAACCCAAGGGAATTTCAGAAGATTATGAGTTATATACAGCATATTGTTTATTATCGGGAGAACCACAAGAGTATGAAGAAGCAATTGAAGATAAAGATTGGAAGAATGCAATCAGGAAGGAATTAGACTCTCAAAGAAAACTACAGACTTGGGAAGAAGCAACTTTACCAAAAGGGCATAAAGCAATAGATACCAAATGGATATTCAGGACTAAACAAGACGGTACCAAGAAAGCAAGACTAGTGGCGAAAGGGTACCAACAAATCAGCAAGGAAAATTATTATGCCCCAGTAGCTAAGATATCCACCATCCGATTAATGATGAGTTTGGCAGTACAACAGAATATGCCACTCCGGCAACTTGACGTGCCTACGGCTTTCTTAAATGGGGAAATTAGTCTTCTTCTTCTTCTTCTTCTTCTTTTCAGCCATTGGACGTCCACTGCTGAACATAGGCCTCCCCTAAAGACCTCCAATAAGACCGGTTGGTAGCGGCCCGCATCCAGCGCGATCCTGCGGTCTTAATGAGGTCGTCCGTCCACCTTGTGGGTGGACGTCCTACGCTGCGCTTGCCGGTACGTGGTCTCCACTCGAGGACTTTTCGACCCCATCGGTCATCAGTCCTCCGCGCTATGTGCCCTGCCCATTGCCACTTCAACCTGCCAATCCGCTGGGCTATGTCGGTAACCTTGGTTCTTCTACGGATCTCCTCATTCCTGATTCGATCTCGCAGAGAAACTCCGAGCATAGCCCTCTCCATGGCTCGTTGGGCTACTTGAAGCTTACCAATTAGGCCCATAGTTAGAGACCACGTTTCTGTGCCATAAGTCATCACTGGCAACACACACTGGTCGAAAACTTTCGACTTGAGGCACTGAGGTATGTCGGACGAGAAGACGCTACGCAATTTTCCGAACGCTGCCCAGCCGAGTTGGATTCGGCGATTGGCCTCTTTCTTGAAGTCGGACCTACCTAACTGGACTACTTGTCCTAGGTAGACGTACGAGTCAACGACTTCAAGAACCGAGTTCCCAACTGAAATAGGGGTGGGTACAACATGGGAATTACACATGACCTTTGTCTTGTCCATGTTCATTTTAAGACCCACCTGTTGAGAGACTCGATTTAGGCCTTCGAGCATCGTACTGAGTTCCTCCATCGACTTTGCCATGACCACGATATCGTCGGCAAACCGAAGGTGAGTGAGGTATTCGCCATTGATGTTGATGCCAAATCCTTTCCATTCCAGGAGCTTAAAGGCGTTCTCCAAAGTGGCAGTAAACAGTTTCGGAGATATCACATCTCCCTGTCTGACGCCTCTTTTCAAAGGGATCGCCTTCGAGCTCTATTCCTGTACTCGGACCGACATGGTGGCGTTATTATACAAACACTTCAAAACTTCGATAAAAACTAAAAACTTCGATCACCGCCATATATACTTTGAAGTGGTTTGATGGTATATATAAAAATAGCGGGCGGATATGCCAGCTTCCATAGAAAAATCTTCAAGCCTCTTAGCCTTATCAAGGATCATATGAAGAGAGGATTGCCAATGGCCATACAAAAGTGTGCATCTGGCGCTGTGCATAGCATTTTTTTTTTTTTTGCCGAAAATGTAAGTTTATGCTAGTCCATTACGATACACGCTCTATTGTATAGCCATTGTCTATCCTCCCATTATAAGATCCTTGGTCTTATTTTAATAATTAATTAATTAGATATAAAAACAGATAGACAGACACACACACAGACACACTGAATTGATCTAGCACAAACAAAAACTGTCGAAATCGCCTTACAACACAGTTGCGTTTGCGCCGCGGCCGGACCGGAGAAAAATGGCAGATTGATTGGCAGAGCCAGTGTTGCCAACGACTAATTTTTGACTGCCGTGTTTGGTAAGGGAAATTGCAGTGTTTGTAAAGAAAAGCTATCTTCGGCTGCCGTAGCAAATAAATAAAATAAAACATTTTTATTTTTAATTTTTATTATCATTATAATTAACCAAAAAAATCACAAAAATCAAC
Organism: Hypomecis atomaria; assembly: GCA_964007245.1. NCBI lineage: Eukaryota > Metazoa > Arthropoda > Insecta > Lepidoptera > Geometridae > Hypomecis > Hypomecis atomaria. Next base: position 21,446,175 of record OZ023279.1, read on the forward strand.
AAAAAAATGTTTACCTTTTTTACCCAAATACATTTCTGATAGTCTCTACATACATAATCAATTTTAATTTTTATTCAGTTAGTATTTTTTTATCTTTTATTTTAGCGATTATTTCTTCGGTTGGAACAACAATGGTCAAAAGTCTATGTTATTAGTATTATTTATTAACGGCAGCGAGAAGGAACTTTCGAAATTCAGTACAAATAACTTGATACTAGCGGTTAAAGTCCTAAGCTAAAGTATCTGTCATAAAACCAACCAATGATTCCCATGTCTGAGATTGCGCATTTTATTTTTAAAATTTTTGGCTTTGGCACTTTGCAAAGGCGATCTATGCAAATTGCCGTAGATTTTGCTACGGCAGTAGATTGGGGTTAAAGGTTTAGGGTTACATAAATTTTTTGGATAAAAACAAGTTAATTTAAACAATAAAATACCTATGATTATCACTGTTTTTTTTTTTTATTTTACTTAAATGTATACTTTTCTTAGTTAGAAATGCAACAAACTGCAAAAAAGGTAACGTCCTGTCCCCTTTTAATTCCAAAGCTTACGATGAAAAATTTAAGTAAGTTATGTAATTGCAATAGTATACTAAAGTATACAAGGAAAAACACTTTCAAAACTATATTTATGTCAGATTCGTGGCGAACTACTAGTAAAATACATTACAACAAAACAATAAATTTACTTTTATTTACAATCACTTTACTGCAAAAAATTGTTTACTTATGATCGTGTAATTTTAAGTTAACAAGTATCATAGTATTAATTCAGGATCCAATCGATTTTGTTTAATCAAGTCGTCATTTCTCCTTAGAAAGAGAGGAAGTTGGCCATAATGGCAACATTGCAAAACACAAGCGGCCTCTGGCGACGGCATTTTTTTAAGGGCCAATGACGTGAATTCACTTCGGAGCGTTGACAGAAGCACAAAGGCCTTAGTGAAAATATTTTCTAATTATCCATAGGTATTTAAGCATTGCTTATGCTTCTAGAACTTTTTCAAGTTTCTAAAGGTACATTTAAGCTATGGTATGACCATACCGACTTATTTTTTAAAGGCTTCTGTTAAATCACAGAATAACGAATACTTTGTAGGTGCTCCATACAGAATCCTTAGTTTCTCGCCCCAGCGCGTAGGTACGGTAAACGCTACACTAACAGTTGAGAATATTGAAATATGCATAGATTTTTAAATGCTAATTGCCAATAGCTAAGTAACCGTCAAGATTATGTAAATTTTAGAGAGAAACTAAGTTGTTGTTACATTTATCAGCATTTAAATGACATAAATTTTTGCCAATAATAGCCCATACACTAAAATTATTATGTCGTACTTATAGTTACTGAATTATAATAAATTTTGACGCGATCCCGTTAGCTGATTTTGTCGTAGAGGCTTACCGGCTAAGTCGTAGTTACTAAATCAAAATAAAACTTGACGCCACGTTCAGTTGTAAAAACTATTCTGTCATTTTGTTCAAGTTGCTTGTGAACCAGCGTATAAGCTCATATTCTACCGTTAGTGAATTATGTCGTCGTTACTACCTTCATATGTTGTAGGAAAAAAGCTAAAATAAAATTTGACGCTACGTACAAATTAAAAAATGACAATATTGTTGAAAAAAATATTCTGTGATTTTGTTAAAGTTGCTAGTGAACCAGCGTTCAAGCTCACATTTTACCGTTAGCGAATTTTGTCATGTCAACTAACCTGGTTTGTCATATCATCTAAAACGAAATAAAACTTGACGCCACGTACATGTCAAATATGAAAATAACTTTGTAAAAAAAGACTCTGTCACTATGTCAAAGCTGCTTGTGAACCAGCGTTCAAGCTCACATTTTACCGTTAAGGAACTCTGTCATGGTGACTACCTCCTATAGCGTAGTGACAAACTACTTTGTCGTAGCGACAAAATAAAAATAATCATAGACGCCACCTGCTCGGGAACCTAGTCGTAGTGACAAAAAACCGTTCGACAAAAAAGATTCTAATGCGGCGTTTAGGTTTATTAGAACGTACCGTTCAAAAGCTACGTCAGGAGCACAAAAAAAAAACGACAAAGGAATTTAGCACCTTAGACGACCGATTTTTTTTTGAGTGTACCTAAAACAACCTCCTTTGGCGAGTTAAGTACATCATAACTTTTACTATGGGACCGACCAGAGCCGAATCCGCGAGAAATATCAACTATACCTTAGAAAAAGTCCGTTGATAATGGACAAAGTGTATGGAACAGCTGGTTTTTATCGCCAATTCGGAGTTAGTTGCTCCCATAGTAAAAGTTGTTCTTTTTAAACCTATTAACTTTGCCCTAAAGAGGTAGTGCTCAGCACAGAATGCTCAATTCTCAAAATGGCAAAATAATTTCAAAGACTCTTTAATAATTTCAAAGATTTTTGCCAGTATAGGTAGCGCCAAACAAGTCGGCGGATGCGATGTTAGCCGCAGATGACACTTCGCCGTAATTCGCTAATTATTGCGCATGTGTGCACAATGTCGACGCCGCGTGGCGTAGTGGTAAGCACAGGCGTGCATGCGGGAGGCATGAGGTTGGCGGGCGGGTGTGCCCCGGCGTCTTGTATCTCAAACTCAAACTCAATTCATATATTGCAACATATGAAATTTACATGCGGTTTTTAGTTAACATGTTTTGTAAAGTTATACATATGACCCTATAAGGGTATGGCAATTTTATTATTTGTATTGGAACGATTTATTATTACGTTTTCTAGATTATAGTTAAAAAATTCGTCTAATGTATAATAATGCATTTCGTCTAATGCATTTCGATAATAGGATAATTTTTAGTTGTTTTATGAAACAGTTATCTCTTTCGATATATTTTAAATTATTTGGCAATTTAGTATTTTTAGAGTCATAGAATTTGGGCTAGAACTGTGCATTGTTCTCTCTGGCCCCCGCGCATACCTATATTTTGCCTTTTGCGCAGCGTTCTGCGCCTAACTTTCCATCCGCCGACTTGTGTGGCGCGGATTATACGTGAGATTCATTCGAGAAAACAGCCCCATTGGCCATCCGTTCATTGAACTATGTGCCTTGCCCTCTGTCATTTTAACTTGCCAATCCACTGAGTTTGAAGAGAGCTGAAAAGTTTAATTAGAAGTGCTTTAAATGCTTTGATCAGTTCATATCTACCTACTTTTTTTTTTTTTAATTAAATTTTCTAACCACAGACTCCAGGGTCTATGCCCTTTGTTAACTAAAATTTACAATTATTAGATTATACTATCAAAGAGAGTTAGTAGTAGGTACTTGAAATAGCCTAAGTTAGTCAATGCACTGCGTGAATGCCACGAGCAGACCGGCGACCCGCATGCAGCACCCGATCACGAGTGTGACACATGTGCCAGCCATCATTCTCCTCGACCATATTTGAGGGAGGAGAACCACCCGACACATGATGCCGCCGCAAGAAGGTCTACCTACTTTGTAGATGTTCTATCTTGTATTACCTACTATGGTGTGTGTCCTACCCACTGCTGCTTTAATTTGCTAACTGTTTTAGTTTTTTTAAACGTGTTTAAAGTATTACCAAGGTATGACAAGCCGTTCTCTAAACAGTAAACCTCGCATCTGTTTTATTGAATCCTCTATTATTTTTATACTATGGAACTAACAGAAATATGGAAATAGCAGAATGAAAATATTGTAGGTACCATATAAAAGGCAAGAAGTTTTAGATGTGCAGGTAGGTATACAGTAATATAACGAGACCAAATTACTTACTAAGACTCCTCTGTCCGTCTGTCTGTTGGTCACTAGGCTGTACCTACGAGTATCTCATGAATCGTAATAGCTAAACAGTTAAAATTTGCACAGATGATGTATTTCCGTTTCCATTATAACAACAAATACTAACTAAAAATAGAATGAAATAAATATCGACTTCAACTATGTACAGAATTCGCGCGGATCGAAGTAGCATTTTTCACATTATTGTTGATTTATCAAATATGGCTCAGCCGATTTTAAGAAAATTTAAATAGGACCAACTTCGACGTATACCCTTTCCAATAAAAAAAAAAATTGGTACGCGTCGAATTGCGTACCTCCGTTTCATCGGTCAAAAAATAGAATAAAATACCTACTATACTTATTCATTACAATTCATTACATTACATTCATTCAAACAGATATGAGTTTTTGCACGATAATTATTAATAATGACAACAGGTAGACGCTTGACATATTCTCAGAGTATTTAGTAATATAATATTTCAATTTAAAAAACAAATAATTTAAATACATAATTGGCTCCCATACGGTACGAACCCTTTCAAGCGCGAGTCCATATTTATTTTAGTTTGTAGAAGAACTATGTTAGAAATTTAAATTAAAAATAATTAACTTAAAATTAGAAAGAAGTAATTTCAGTCAAAATATATAATGTAAACTGCAACGCATACAGAAATCAAATAGCGAAATTGCTACTTTTAATCCCTGCTTTGGGTTCAAGATCAATTGTATAATTATGATGTTAGTTGGGTACATATTATGTTTTTGTACAACAATAATGAAATAATTTGAAAGAAAATAAATACTATGTCACAAATAATGTAGCTTCCTAATGGCAGAAAAATAAGTAATCATTGGCAGGATTATTTTTGTTTGCTTTCCGCCATACCTACTAGGAAACCAGATTATACGTAGAATACGCGTAAGATAGCTCTACGTACGGCCAAAATGAGGAACAAATTTTATGCTGCCAGGGAATACGGAATGCTAGTGAAATAACGTACGTGGCGCCACGACTCGCGCGCAGAGTTATCTTGTGCGCACTCTACGTGATATCATATTTTGCTACAATTCAAAATCAAATTTCGGTCGGCCACGCTCGCGCTGGTTCCGTGAGGCGCGGGTGGGGGGGACAGTTCGAGCGCATCACACACACATTGAAGCTCAGCTTGGGCGCATCTCGGGACGGCAATTGTTTAGTCCAAATACCTATTTCTCAATTTCTTCGTCACTAGGATATCCTCTTGACCGAGCTAACGAAGTGAGAATAGTCAGGAGACCAAATCGAAAGCAAAATCGTCGAATTAATAGGGATATTAAATCGATGATTTTGCTTTCGTATGCACGGATATTGATTTTCCTCTAGGTACCTATATAGGTCGCATTTTTTTAACGAATCTCGACGCAGTGACGAAACTTGTACAAAGGTTCTTAAATCTATACCTATATGAATGTTTTTGTCGTCGGTGATTTTGAGTGAGGGGGGAAGTGGGGGGGAGGGGGACCACCTCGGGAGTATACCCTTGCGAACTAAAAAGGATATTTTTTGATTCAGTTCCATTTCACATAGAACCTCCTCCTTTTTGGAAGTCGGTTAAAAAACTATACGTTACCTACTTATAATGGAATATCAAACGAGATATTGAATAGAAGAATTAAGTACTTATATCAGTTTTTATGATGATGATATTTTTTTTAGATTATATGTTTTGATGTTTGTAAAGTTCTCAAATGGAAACCACGTACCTACCGGCAAACGCAGCGTAGGACGTCCACCGGCTCGTTGAACCATTGATAAAAGCCGATGGATGCAAGCTGTATCCAACCAGGATTTTTGAAAATCCATAGGGGAGGCCCATGTCCAGCAGTGGACATCCTACTGCTAATATATCATACGTCCACCAAGTCGGTCAACGTCCACCGTACTATGTGCCCTGCCTATTGCTATTCCACCTTTCTAATCGTAATCCTAGATAGGGGAGAAGAGGCGGGTCGGTTATAATATAATATTTATGAATTCTACTGGTTTTCCAAAAAGTACTATAAATCTACCACACTACCAAATTTACATCGAAAATCTACCATGATAGTAGTCAATCTACTTCACTCTGGCAAGAAAACATCGCGCGATGTTTAGCGCGCCAATCTTCGCTGCAGGTGTGGCCAGAAACTTCGTCTGCGCCCGACGACGATGTACATCGCGCGAAGCTTCCGGCGAAGCTTCGCGCGCAGATGTAGCCATAGCATTACACACTACTCTAGATTCACTCTGGTCTTTCTCTGCAATAAAGATGGTGTCCAAATTATGATGTGTTTATCATTTATAATTATAATACACATAACCCATAAAATATGAAAAGACATACATAATAATTATAAAAGAATAAAACATTACATTAATACAAATTGCAGTCCAATCCGCACTTAATCGCTGAATCCAACTCGGCTAGGCAGCGTTCGGAACAGTGGAGGATTTACGTTTTTGCCACCAGTGGGATGACCGCAGGATCACGCTGGATGCAAGCCGCTACTAAACAGTCTTATTGGAAAATGGAGATCCATAGGGGTGGCCTATGTCCAGCATTGGACGTCTTAAAGCTGATGGATGGATGATGGATAATTATACGAAAATGTATAAAATACGGTAATTTCTCAAATTATGTCTCAAAACCATCGAGCTATATTACTACGTATAGAGAGGACGACGCACATCCCTACCATGTTCCGCCCAAGTGCAGCCATATGGCTGCACATCAATTAGTTGCTTGCTAGCTCTTGAGTACATCAGTCTAGTTTGTTTTAAAACGAAAAAAGTTCAAATTTATTGAATATGGTCTCGTGTGTGTTAAGATATTGCACGAATAATACAAAGAATACGGCGAAGTGCAAAGGAATAACTTTCCATCGGTGAGTAATTAGATAATCATTTTACAATTAAATGCAAACAAAATATTGTCGGATGGCGCGTGGACGCCATGTTGCGATACTTTTCATAGACTAAAAATGAAGATGTGACATTGTGTGTGTAACAAGTATAGGTAAAATTAGGGTTTGTTCCCAGTGTTACTACCATTCTTACTACCAGTAGTAAGAACGGGAAACGAATTACTCTTCTTACTACTACGGTTGAAAGTTGTTAGAACAGTAAAAAATAATTACTCCTGTTACTACCGTAAAATTATAATAACAAAAACAAACAAAACATGACAGATTTGTATTTAAACCGAATTTAAGTTGGTAGGTATTATACTTATTAAAAAAAAACAAGAACTGTTACCAAAAACTAAACAGAAAAATTGCTGTAGTACCTAATCAAAACAAGTTATAAGTATTATGTTCACAGATAGGAACTCTGTGATTATGTTTGAAAAATTTGCATAACATTAAAAAACATGGAAAATCAACGAATTTCTTTGTATTCGTCGGTCCAGTATTGTTGTGTTGCATATTTTATAATAAAATGAAAAAGGTTTGATGTACAGGGTTATTTCTAATCAATTAGCACCCTTTCAGGGGCAAAATACTTAAACGAATGAATTAGTTTAACTTAAATATTTATATTATGATATAATATTACGTTCGTCGTGGAAATCTTTGAGGGAGGCCTATATCCAGCAGTGGACTTCTACGGGCTGATGATGATGATGATGAATATAATATTTTCTACTGATCAATAAATCAACTAATATTATATTATGAAGAAGAAAAAACAAAGTACGAATTCAATTGAAGCGTGTGTAGGTAATATAAACTTTGTCACTTCTGTAGTCAGTCAGCATCTTAGTCTATAGAAACGACAAGTTAATGCAGAACGTTGAACGAAACGCGTAAGCGCTTCGAAGAATCGCGGCGCTTTCGACCTTTATGCCACGAGAAAACTATACCTTAAAAGTGTTCTAGCGCTGCGTGTTTATACTGGCTGATTAGACGGCTCATTATTGTTACAGTGCTGAAGCGCACTTTAGTTATATTCTTAACAAAATTGAGCATGACATTTGGTCAGGGTAGCTCCTCTATACGTAGTAATATTTTCTCAAAGCTCAAAACACGGCAATCAGGAAGTTTCTCATTTTCCAGTTTTATTGTCAGTATTTGTGTTTTTAGTACAGTTTAATTTTGTTATACTTTAAATAGGGACAGTAAAGCCTAGAATGCACACATTTATTATCTACAATATAAAAACACGCCCACCAAATGTATGGAGGCTGGTTAAATAATTATCTAAAAATCCAACCACAGCACTCGTTGTATTTCAAAAAAACACGTTTTTCTGAGCCAATTGCATCAGTTAAAAACAAAAAAAGTTCAAATTTTTTTAAATTAATTTTGAGTTTTTTTGGATTAATTTATTTATTTGACAGAATAGGTAGATTATTTCTGGTAACCCTGATTAAGTAACCTTCCAATTATTATTAAGTAACGGGACAATAGCTTTAAGTTTAATTTTAAATAGTGCCACTTAGTATAATTTCGAAGGACTAGGAATGGAAGTGGCAACATTCCTGGGGTAACGCTTGTGACAAACGCTGCTGATTGATTCTAAGGAGGTTTTAAGTGACACTGACATCGCATGATCGGCCGATGGGCGGGAAAATGCGAGGTGACATGTCAGATGTCAGTTGTGGGTGTGAGAGTTGTAAATAGAGCGGGTTTGGAAGAGGTGGTGAAAAACTGAGATTAGAACGGTTCAAGCCTGGTGATTCTTGATAGAATGGTGGCAGCGTGCGTTACGCTGCGGAACGCCATGTCCTTCGCTTAAAGTTCTCTACAATTGTAATCATACGTAATCTTCTGTGAAATAAACTGATTGTTCGTGACGTCGCCTTTATCTCCTCGCCCGCTAAACCCACGCCACGCCACACTGAAGCATTGTTGGGTCAGTGGTATAAAACATTACCACATTGAAGCAGAATCATAACTGATGAGGTGCCTTTTTATGGATCCGACAAGTATTTTTACCAATTGGACACACTTTGCATTTTCTAGACACATTGTAAATTATAATAAACTAGTGTGACCAGTTAATCACACTAGTTTCTTACGATTTCAACAAAATAGGAGAAAAATGTGGAATATAAAGCGGTCCGCACATAGGCGCGGTCGGAGCGGTAGAGCGGTCCGAGCGGTCTACGGCGGTCCGGCGGTACGGCAGTACCTGCGCAAACTGGCGCGGTACGAGCGGTCTAGGGCGGTCCGGCGGTCCGGGCGCGGGCGTAGTTAGGCTACTCAACACTAGATGTCACTTTATCTTTCAAAGTTCTGCCGCTTTCCACTAGGCCATGCCGATAGTTCGAATAGTGGTGGGACAGTATTATTTAGTGCCACACAAGTCGTCGCATGGGAAGTTTTGCGCAGAACGCTGCGCAAAAGCCGAAATATTTGTATGCTCGGGAGCCAGAAAGACGAGACGCCGGGGCACACCCGCCCACCAACCTCATGCCTACTGCCTGCGTAATCCCTACTCCCGTGATCAACACTACGCCACGCGGCGTCGGCACTGTGCAGACATGCGCAATTATTAGCGAATCACGGCGAAGTGTCATCTGAGACTAATTTCTCATCCGCCGACTTGTCTAGCGCTTAGTTTTCAGAGTGTGATAAAGTTATCGAAATTACATCACTAGGTAGATATACGCGTAGGTAGTTCAAAATAATTTTCTTTCTATGCAATTCTTAAATCATCAGCAAAGTCTAGAAATAGATTTAAATACACGAATATCTATAATTAGCAGGAATGGTCATTAGAGGGACATATTACAGACGGTTTCTAACCCCAAACCAAAAAATGCTTAGGATATCTCTGCCAGAGACTGATAGACCACAAACAATCCAGCTGTGTAAGAAGAGGTGATTCAGACCATCACTATGAGCAACTTTTACTATGGTGGCACAATCCGGAAGAGAGGAAGATTCAGCTGTTTCATACATATTGTCGATTCCAGCGGTAATTAAATATGGAACAGCTGACTTTTTTGTATTCTGAGTGGGCTCCATAGTAAAAGTTGTTAATAATGATTGTCTGACGTCACCATCATTCGGCTTAGTATAGAACAATTATAACTAGAGACCATGTATAACTACAGAGAAGTTAGGTAGTAAAAATACAGCCAAAATCTGCTTATAAATAAAATTATATTATATTTAGTATAATATTAAATAAAGTGGTAAGTAAAACTAACGTGGTAAAACGAGTGACGTAATTTTTATAACTTGTTCACAATCTTAAAAACTGTCCCATCACTATTAGTATGACCGACATGGCGCCACCTAGTGTGAAGCGGAAGAACTTTGAAAGATAAAGTGACATCACAGACTACCATAGATACTACGTATCAGGCAGGAATCTATGAACAACCAATAGCGGACTGGTAATTTACAGTTTGACATTTATGTACTTTTTAAAACATGGCGACAATACTTTTTTTGGCTTCATATATATTTATTAATTCCTGTATCCATAATATTCAATTCTCCAATTAAAATATAATTATTATTTTACCATTTTTGAAACCTATGTACCTAAAGGAAGTTAATAAATAAGACTAAATATTGTGCTATTTCATGTTTATTCATCATTCACATCAATTTCTGAGGACATTTTTTAGGTTAACTTTCGTATGATAAAGTTTTTCAGTTTTGCACAGTTATTATTGATATTAGACACCCACTTGAGTCTTAATTAACTATTTCAGAATACGTTGTCTCCTATAGAATACGTTGAATGCTTTGCCTGCAGTTGTAGTTCGGCATACGACACAATATTTTACAGGATGCAAAAATACACTAAGTAAATACCAATGTTTGAACACCAACGCATAAAACACAATGAATGTGTGGTTTTGTAACAGTTCAGTGGAGACGATAAGCACGAACACTTTACATAACTAACACAATAACTTTAATATAACATTAAAAAAGATAGCACAAAAACTGATGAAAATTTTAAGGAAAAGAATGATTGACTTTGACATTTTGCAACTCGAGCAGCCTTGAATGGGCATAGAGAATGTAATTGGGAAAGTCAAAATGCAAATTACCATTTGGGAAATAATGGAGATTTTTTTTTTAAGATTCTAGCCCGTGTGACATCTAGTGCTCAGTAGCAAAACTACGCCCGCGCCCGGACCGCGTGGCGACCGCTCAGCGGGGGTGCGCTTACACAATCCAGATATATTATTTTTTTATGTGGAGGTGCGTTTACGCACTCCAGATATTTTTTACAACAAAAATGGACAAAAATTATTCTTAGGGACGTCCGTCAACGGCTTCATAGCTCTAGACCAGTGGTCGTTAAACTGCGGCCCGCGGTACATGTGGAGGTCATGTGTACTATTATTATGTATAATTATTTTATAAAAGATTATTGTACGCTCAAAATGGGCAAGCTGTTGATACTGTAGTGTTTGGGGGTGTGTGATGATGCACCGTAAATACCTGGATGCTTCCTTGGTACGATATCCGGGAATCCAGGCAAAAAAAAAAAACACTGGTATCACAACAAGTTAGTTTATTTACACTACCAAGAATGTAATCAATGTCTATTTCTTAGAAAAGAAGTCCAATGATAACACAATAAGCATTAAAAGCGGAAAGTGATTATAAAACACAATTTTCACAAAAGAAAGCCGGACTCAAGACAAAAGTGTTACCAACTAGCTGTCGTAGTTTTTTAAACTGAGGGTCGTCGCTGCGCCTGCGCACATCGCGCCGGTCGTCGAAACCGTGCAAATGTTACAAGCGACGACCGCGATCCGACATTTATGTCAGAAGGTAATTAACATTGTAGATTTTAGTATAGGTAATAATATTGTTGCTTCTAAGTTTCATTTAGTATTTTTATTTAGAATAATTAAGTTTAATATTGTTAAGTTATGAATGTAGGTTTTGTATAGGATAGATTTAGTTACATAATAAGAAATTTAATAAGTAATGGGGCATCGGCAAGTATGCCACAATACCAATTGTTATAACATTTTTTACACGGCTTAACAATAAACATTTTCTTATCATCATATTTGTTTCCAAATTATTAGAAAAGCGAATAGCATCGCGCTGGCTACACACACGTATAATTAAAATATTAACAATGTTCATACTTGCTTTCAATAAAATATAGCACAAAATTTCAAGTTGTGTCTGGTTATGTTAGTTGACGATGAACAGTCGTTTTTAGCCTAAAAATCACAAGTTTGAACCGATTTAAATGAATATAATGTAAAAATACACTTAAATTCTAATAATAAATTGTTTTCGGTAGTGCATAATTTTGTACATATTTTTTAGTGCATATTTGCATGCATTTTTATATGTATATAGAGAGTGCATATAATCAGATGTCTAGTCATGTGCAACGCCCATGTCGTCGTACCCACCTCAATATCTGTAGATTGCACAGAGCTAGTACAACTAGAGAGATAGGGCTGTTTTCGCTTGAGGCAATTCTCAACCACAAAAATGTATGGAAAATCAGGCTCAGCGCTGTCAAAACTGTCAAATATGTATTGGCATTTGACACTACTGAGAGAAAAACACTACAACTAGCCACTGAATCGAGATAATTTAAATGGTTCTTTCTAACTCATGCCATATTAAATCACTGCATCTCTTTCTTTCTTTTCTCAATCGACCACATTATCCCTCTGGTATCTCTGTGGTATATCGGTTCTTGAAGTTGTTGACTCGTACGTCTACCTAGGACAAGTAGTCCAGTTAGGTAGGTCCGACTTCATAAAGAGGTTAATAAATAAAATAAATAAATAAACGTTTATTTCAGGCACATAACCCATATGAAAAGACATACATAATAATTATAAAAGAATAAAACATTACATTAATACAAATTGCAGTCAAATCCGCAATTAATCGCCGAATCCAACTCGGCTAGGCAGCGTTCGGAACAGTGGAGGATTTACGTATTTGCCACCAGTGGGACCGCAGGATCACGCTGGATGCAAGCCGCTACTAACCAGTCTTATTGGAAAATGGAGATCCATAGGGGTGGCCTATGTCCAGCATTGGACATCTTAAAGCTGATGGATGGATGATGGATAATTATACGAATATGTATAAAATACGGTAATTTCTCAAATTATGTCTCAAAACACGGCAATCAGGAAGTTTCTCATTTTCCAGTTTTATTGTCAGTATTTGTGTTTTTAGTACAGTTTAATTTTGTCATACTTTAAATAGGGACAGTAAAGCCTAGAATGCACACATTTATTATCTACAATATAAAAAACACGCCCACCAAATGTATGGAGGCTGGTTTAATAATTATCTAAAAATCCAACCACAGCACTCGTTATATTTCAAAAAAACACATGTTTTTCTGAGCCAATTGCATCAGTTAAAAACAAAAAAAAAGTTCAAATTTTTTTAAATTAATTTTGAGTTTTTTTGGATTAATTTATTTATTTGACAGAATGGGTAGATTATTTCTGGTAACCCTGATTAAGTGACCTTCCAATTATTATTAAGTATTTTTACCAATTGGACACACTTTGTATGCATTTTCTAGACACATTGTAAATTATAATAAACTAGTGTGACCAGTTAATCACACTAGTTTCTTATGATTTCAACAAAATAGGAGAAAAATGTGGAATATTCAGGTAAAAATGCAAGTTAACGAACGATAGAAGCACATTATTATTGCTGAACTAGAAAAATTAGTAAGTTATATTTCTATTTTTCACAAAAAATGGAGGGATACACAACAATTAATATTTTTGAGAAGCCCATAAAACAAGCTTTCAAATTATGTATTCATCATCTTGGTTATATTTACTCGTACCACTTTCGGACGTCTCTTTTGCCTCTAAACACGGCAATTTCATATCCAAAACACGGCAATGAATTGTTGTTTGATGGCAACCTACTTTGAAAGAAAAAGTAGTTTACAGTGTTTGATGGCAACTCTGGATCGCAAGTCTACCCACCCGTCCGGTCGCCACGCGGTCACCAGGCGGTCGCAAGGCGGTCGCCAGGCGGTCGCAAGGCGGTCGCCACGCGGTACGAGCGGTCTAGGGCGGTCCGGCGGTCCGGGCGCGGGCGTAGTTAGGCTACTCAGCACTAGATGTCACTTTATCTTTCAAAGTTCTGCCACTTCACACTAGGTGGCGCTATGCTGGTCATGCTAATAGGAATCAGGAATGTAAAACAGAGTTTAATATTGATCAAATGAAATTCCATCAATCGTTTTACTACGTTTCTTTCTCTAACCATTTCATTTCAATATATGTTTATATTTTTTCATTCATTCATTCATACATTTTTTTCAAAAGTAGGAACAAGAAATTTCTTTATTTTGATCACCTAACTGTAGTTGTAGGTACAGGATCATCTGCTTGTCCTATACTTAGCCTAAGCCTTAAAAGAGGTGATGTAAGATCATCATTATTAACAACTGTTACATTGAGGCCCACTCAGAATACAAGAAAAAATTATCAGATATTCCATACATAGTTGCCGCTTGGAATTAACAAAATATATGAAACAGCTGATTTTTTTCGTATTCCGTATTGGCACCATAGTAAAAGTTGTTCATAGTGATGGTCTGAATCACCTCTTTTTGCACCAGCTGGATAGCCCTGTATGTAGTCTATCAGTCTCTGGCAGCGAGTTACAAGCAGTTTTTATTTTGTGGTCAGAATCCGTGAGTAAATTATTCCCCTGATAGTCATTTCTACTAATCATGGGTATTCGTGTTTTTAAATCTATTTCTAGAACTTGCTGATGATATTTGTTAGAATGGCTCTAACATAAAATAGAAAGAAGAGAAGAAGATTCTGTAGGTACTTACTAACTACTCTTATTAAATAAATAAATAGAAACAAGACATTTCTTGCAATTTTATTAACATTTCTGAACATCAGACAATTTAAATTAGTTCATCCATAGTTTCACAAAGCATAATTAATTATTTTATTTTGTAATATTACTTACAATATCTGATAACAAATGCACTATAAAGGTGCATTTGTTGGTCCTTGGTGGGTGCTTGTGTAGTCTACTGTCTGTGAAACTACTAGTTATTACTATGCCGCAACTCGATTTTTCTCGTTCCTTGCAGTTTACTATGAGAAAACGAAATTAAAAAAAAAAAGGTCGCGGTCAATTGTATAAAATCACAATTGACCGCAAAAGCTGTTGAGGCTCCATCCAAACTCTTTGATTACGTCAAACTTCAGCCGAAAGAGTGAAAAACTACCGGCGTACCGGTCAGACCGCGCGCGGTCTGTCGAGTCGAGGCGCGGGCAACTGTTTACAAACGCGAGCCGCGACGAACCGCGACCGGACCTATGTGCGCCCTTCTTAGACAACCAGTACAACACAGATGACCACTCGCCCGCTCGACCGCTCCGACCGCGCATGTGTGCGGACCGCTTAATGGTAAAAATGCAAGTTAACGAACGATAGAAGCACATTATTATTGCTGAACTAGAAAAATTAGTAAGTTAAATTTCTATTTTTCACAAAAAATGGAGGGATACACAACATAAAATTTATATTTTTGAGAAGCCCATAAAACAAGCTTTCAAATTATGTATTCATCATCTTGGTTATATTTACCACTGTCGGACGTCTCTTTTGCCTCTAATCACGGCAATTTCATATCCAAAACACGGCAATGAATTGTTGTTTGATGGCAACCTACTTTGAAAGAAATAGTAGTTTACAGTGTTTGATGGCAACTTTGGATCGCAAGTCTACCCACCCGTCCGGTCGCCACGCGGTCACCAGGCGGTCGCAAGGCGGTCGCCAGGTGTTCGCAAGGCGGTCGCAAGGCGGTCACCACGCGGTACGAGCGGTCTAGGGCGGTCCTGCGGTCCGGGCGCGGGCGTAGTTAGGCTACTCAGCACTAAATGTCACTTTATCTTTCAAAGTTCTGCCACTTCACACTAGGTGGCGCTATGCTGGTCATGCTAATAGGAATTAGGAATGTAAAACAGAATTTGATATTGATCAAATGAAATTCCATCAATTGTTTTACTACGTTTCTTTCTCTAACCATTTCATTTCAATATATGTTCATATTTTTTCATTCATTCATTCATTTTTTTTTTTTCATAAGTAGGAACAAGAAATTTCTTTATTTTGATTACCTTACTGTAGTTGTACAGGATCATCTGCTTGTCCTATACTTAGCCTAAGCCTTAAAAGAGGTGATGTAAGATCATCATTATTAACAACTGTTACTTTGAGGCCCACTCAGAATACAAGAAAAAATTATCAGATATTCCATACATAGTTGCCGCTTGGAATTAACAAAATATATGAAACAGCTGATTTTTTTTGTATTCCGTATTGGCACCATAGTAAAAGTTGTTCATAGTGATGGTCTGAATCACCTCTTTTTGCACCAACTGGATAGCCCTGTATGTAGTCTATCAGTCTCTGGCAGCGAAATTACAAGCAGTTTTTATTTTGTGGTCAGAATCCGTGAGTAAATTATTCCCCTGATAGTCGTTCCTACTAATCATGGGTATTCGTGTTTTTAAATCTATTTCTAGAACTTGCTGATGATATTTGTTAGAATGGCTCTAATAAAAATAGAAAGAAGAGAAGAAGATTCTGTATTTACTAACTACTCTTATTAAATAAATAAATAGAAACAAGACATTTCTTGCAATTTTATTAACATTTCTGAACATCAGACAATTTAAATTAGTTCATCTATATTATCACAAAGCATATTTTATTTTGTAATATTACTTACAATATCTGATAACAAATGCACCTTTATAGTCCTTGGTGGGTGCTTGTGTAGTCTACTGTCTGTAGAACTATTAGTTATTACTATGCCGCAACTCGATTTTTCTCGTTCCTTGCAGTTTACTATGAGAAAACAAAATTAAAAAAAAAAAAAGGTCGCGGTCAATTGAATAAAATCACAATTGACCGCAAAAGCTGTTGAGGCTTCATCCGAACTCTTTGATTACGTCAAACTTCAGCCGAAAGAGTGAAAAACTACCGGCGTACCCGTCAGACCGCGCGCGATCTGTCGAGTCGAGGCGCGGGCAACTGTTTACAAACGCGAACCGCGACCGGACCTATGTGCGCCCTTCTTAGACAACCAGTACAATACAGATGACCGCTCGCCCGCTCGACCGCTCCGACCGCCCCTGTGTGCGGATCGCTTAATAACCTAAAATGTAAACAAGCAACGCATATTTGAGAAAATTAATAATCGGCCAAGTACGAGTCGGACTCGCGCACGGAGGGTTCCGTGCTGTATGGGAGCTCCCCTTAAATATTTATTTTATTTTTATGATTTATTATTGAAGGGAATATAAAACTAAATATTCTGTGAAAATTTCAAGCGTCTACCTAGTACTTACCATTAATAATATAGAGCGAATAACGTCTAAAAATTCAGGTTTGTTGTATGGGAGCCCTCCTTAAATATTTATTTTATTTTGTTTTTAGTATTTGTTGTTATAGCAGCAAACGAAATACATCATCTGTGAAAATTTCAGCTGCCTAGCTATCATGGTTCATGAGATACAGCCCGGTGACAGACAGACAGTCAGACAGACAGACGGACATCGAAGTCTTAGTAATAGGGTCCCGTTTTTCCCTTTGAACCCTAAAAATTATAAGTTGTGATTAGAAACATTTTAAGTATTTAAAAAAAAAAGATCTCAGAAATTGTCGAATAGCCAGTTCATTTAATATTTTATCTGTGACGATCATCTACTATTCGCGTTGTCGCGTTCAAACGAAGCCGTTATTATTACAAAATATTATGTAGTGTCATTAACAAAAATTCTTTTTCCGAGGTAAATATTGTTTACTTGGTTGTATTTATTTAGTTATAACATGTGATACGCTATGATCACTGTAATACACTCAGTGCAGAGACATTATTTCAAAACTTAAATGCTCACCTGTGAACCTGTGTTATTACTTCATTCCGTTTATTCCGTTAATCTATTTTTATATTTATAACTAACTAGCTACCTTGTTTAGGCTTTAAGGTCATTGGCGATTCCTAATCTTATGTATTTATAAGGCAATACGTGTAGACGTCGTTAGCTACATCTTCAATGGATAGCTATATGTAAAATCAAAATATTTAATGTATTGAAAAGTATGGTTCTAATTACTATTGTTTACCTATTTTTCAGAAAACCTGAATTTGGATATTGAGCATTATTTACAGAACCTAATATCTGCATGCTAAAGAAAGGTAAGCCAAGAGATTATTTTGTTTCTTGGAAGTACCCACCAAGAGAAAACTCATGTTATAAACAAACTTTCAAAATCAGATTTTTTTGTTTATTACTTATATTTTTTTACTATTTTAGATGTCTCGAATACCCAAAGTGCCCAGTTTGGTTGCCAAAGAAAATCGTTATGGATTCGTGCAAAGCCGAGTAATGACAACAACAATTGCAAATGGCCTCAGTGATGCAGACAAAAAGAATTTAACAATGAACCATACAGGGCCTCTACATAATGGACAAACAACAACAACTTCGGCGGGCAATAAGAGGCCAGCCCCTGAACCAACTAAATCCACCTTGGCTTCTAAACAAGCTAAGGTTGAAAAGAAAACAACTGTACCACCCAAAATTCCTCCTTATGACTTTAAAGCCAGATTTAATGACTTATTAGCAAAACACAAGACCATGAAAAGTGAATACACTGACTTAAAAGATAAACATATTGAAATGACTGATGACTATAAGAAAGTTAAAGACACAGTACAAAGTTGCACAGTAGAGAGGGATAATCTGAACAAAAAATTGTTGAGCACACTTAAAGAACTGAGCGATAAAAGTTCAGACCTAGAGAAGTTAAAACTCGAATTTGAAATTCAAAAGCATGAAAATGAAGATCTTCAACGCAAAACAAAATTATTGGAAGATGTAACAAACAGCCTCAAACAAAAGACGGAGCAATTAGATAAAGTGGAGGCTGATTATAATGACCTAAAGAGATGTCACAAAACTCTCAGAGAAGAGGCTGAAGCTCTGACAGTTTTAACAGAAAATTTCAAATCCATTGGATATGACAAGTTGCAAAATGACTACAAGAAAGCTCTGGAAGATATTAAGAAATACAAGTCGGAAGCAGAAATATGCCAAAACATCTTGGCCTCCATGTATAAGGAGCAGCGAGATTTAAGGAATACAATTCAAGACTTGAAAGGAAATATCCGTGTGTACTGCAGAGTTCGTCCGCCGCTGGAAACAGAATCTAACAAGCCTCTGTTCAATGTACATGTCCTTGATGCTTGTTCCATTGAAGTAGAGAAAGTAGAGTTAATGAGTTCATCCAGGAAGAGTAAGCAACCTTTCACTTTCGATGGAATATTTACACCGGACTCAACTCAAGAAGATGTCTTTTCAGAAGTTTCT
The DNA here is from genome assembly GCA_964007245.1 of Hypomecis atomaria. Taxonomy (NCBI): domain Eukaryota; kingdom Metazoa; phylum Arthropoda; class Insecta; order Lepidoptera; family Geometridae; genus Hypomecis; species Hypomecis atomaria. The sequence continues at coordinate 21,465,306 of OZ023279.1, forward strand.
CCGATGGTGCAGTCAGCCCTAGATGGATATAATGTTTGTATTTTTGCATATGGTCAGACAGGCTCTGGCAAAACATACACAATGGAAGGTCTTAGGAGCAAAGAAAACAATGGTATCATACCTAGGGCACTTAACATGATTTTCACTCAAATGGAAGATTTAAACAGAATGGGTTGGGTCCTCACAATAAAGGCCTCATTTTTGGAGATCTACAATGAAGTCATTTATGATTTACTCGACTGTAGCAATGAACAGGTTTGTCATGAAATCAAAATGAAAGACAGTAAAGGCATAGATCTTTATGTATCCAACTTAGAGGAAAGGGAGGTAAAGAGTTCACAAGATTTCATCATACTGATGGTGTTTGCACAAACTAACAGACAGACGGCAGCTATAAATAACAAAGAAAGGAGTTCTCGGTCCCACTCTGTAACACAGATTAAGATTTCGGCAATCAATGAAAAAAGCAAAGAGATGTACACAAGTAATTTAAACTTGGTAGACTTGGCAGCTTCTGAGAGTGGGAAGACAACACAGAGAATGGATGAGATTAAGCACATCAATAGATCATTGTCAGAGCTGTCTAAGGTGATTCTTTCTCTCCAGAAAAATCAGTCCCATATCTCATACAGAAACTCCAAACTGACTCATTTACTGATGCCAAGCTTGGGCGGGAACTCAAAAACCCTTATGTTGGTAAATATCAATCAGTTTGAGGAATGCTTTGGCGAGACTGTAAATTCCCTCCGATTCGGTACTCAAGTCAACAAAGCTAAGAAGAATCAGACTATGGTTGACTCATTGTAATTTAGTTCACTGTTAAGACTAGTTTTTACAATAGATTTACTTTATAATAGAGGAAAGTCTTAAGAATGTATTGATGTAATTTTTTAAATAAACGTTTGGTCGAATAAATTTATTATTATTATTATTATAATATGCCCAATTATGAAGGCGTCGTAATTATAATAGCTAATTAGAATATTTATGTTTCTTCTTCAAATCTTTATTATGGGCGATAGGTTAAGGTAGGGCCTCAAAATATCATGCGGGCGGAGCCGCTGGCAAAAACTAATTATTATATAACTTAAAATCATTCTTCTCATCTTCATCATTCTTATTCTTCAAATTAGGTATTCGATAGAGATATTTTTTTTTTACGTTGCTATTAAATTTACGATGGCGTCTTCATAATTGGGCCTAATCAAATCAAATCAAAAGTTTTTTATTCAGATCACATAATCCATGGTGTTAGTAGAAATACTAATAATGTTTCCTTAGTTAATGTATCCTTATTTTAGTTTATTTTTGGTGGCCTCCGCTGCTCTCTCCCACTGATTTGTTCTCTTATATTCGTAGTTATAATTTTAATCGTAATGAATAAATGGAATGTTATACTTACCTATTATTTAGTTCAAAACCATTTTTTTTATTGTGAACAATCTCTAGTTTTATAGAAAGTAAAATAGTCTGTGAAGTTACATGCTGCACAAACCCCCACTCTTCACACCCCCGCAAAGTTAAGATTAATTATTAAATGTTCATTAATTCTGTTATACGAACAGTCCTTGTTGTAACGAAACGGCTAAGTAACATATTATTTTGACTAAGCTGTAGAGTTTGTGGAGTAGGGACTTGTAGAGTAAGGCGTGTAGAGTTAGATTAATAGAATGAAACGTAGGGGAAACAGTATAGTTATTGGCCAGTAAAGGGACCGCTCGATAAAAAAAAATCAATTAAAAATATTTTTATTGCTAAAAAATAAAAACTCACGGCATATGTTTCTTTATTAAATGTATTTACTACACAAGGGACTTACATAAAGCTTTTATTGCATTTCTTAAGAATAATGTGAACATAAAGAAATAAAACTTAAAATCACAGTAATTGGCCATAACATTGCAGTTATTGGCCATGAGATCACATAGTTATTGGCCACACTGAAAATCAAAATATAAATTGAAATTAAATCTAAGAAAATAGTTTTATATTTATATTATTAGTAACGACAATGATGTATGATGATGAAGATATATTATTATGTTTTACATGTCTTCATCATCATTTTTATCTTCGAAAGATTCACAATCATCATCAGAGTCATCATTCAACGAAAAACAGTTGTGGCATATAAAATCTGAAAGCTCATCGTCATCTGGCATATGTTCTTGGTGTTTTTGAGGAATGCAATGACGATGATAATACTTTTTACATGAACTACATACAAGTGACTTATTTTTATCAGCCAGACGCCGGCACATGTCACAAGTAACCAGCACTATGTTTGATAAAATCCTTAGTTTACCGTCGTTTTTAATTTCAGTCTTAATATTTTCCTCTTTAGTATCTTCCGTTTCAGTCTTTATGTCGATATTTAATTTTCTTTTATTAATATTTATTGACTTCTTTCCTACGCCCTTACCTTTTTTGGTTTTCTGAGCATTTTCTTTCTTCTCCTCTCTTTTTCTTTCCATTTTTTGATTCTCTTTTTCTTGCTTTTCCGTCTCTTTTTTTTCAATAGCTAATCTGAAATTCTCAGAAGTACCTAATCACAAATAGAGTTTTTTCTGTTTTTCGAATAGACTTCCTTTTATTTTCTGGGGCATTCTGTAAGTAGTCACTAATTGACTTACTAAGATGAAAAGTCTCTGTCATTGTGGTTACAGAAGTAGATGTGGAAGGTTGGCACAAATCTATAGGATTTTTAGTAGGCGTCATAGTAATTTTAACTGTTGTCACACTATTTTCACTCCTGAGATTTACATTTGTTGTGTTATTGGCAGATTGTATTTCAATATTAGTTGATTCTTTCTGTGGAAGATCACTATGAAAAAAACTCCAAAGTTTGAATAATGTAGGAGCGGAATTATTCTGCATAAAACCTTCAGATTTCAGTTTTTTCATCTTGTCTATCATTTCAACCCCTACAATATGTTCAATTCATTTCTCACATTTTTGATAAAAATAAATGCATTATGGCTGATTTAGGCCTTTACGAGAATTTTTTGGAACACGCACGTGTTTTAGCAAACATAAATTACCGCCGGCAAAATGAGAGTCTACGTAATGTCGAGCTGGCATTCGAAATGCCAGACTCTGAATTTGTAGGCTTATACAGATTAAATAAAAATGTGTGCCGTGACCTTATTCAGGAAGTGGAGCCCTATTTACCACTAGTCGACATGGAATAAGCGTCGTCTGCAAGGTAAGCGAAATAACAAAGTTTCATATCAACCTATCTGCCTCCATACCTACCTTTGAATATCTTTCGTTTGAGGTTTTGAGTGCATTAAGTTTTTATGCCTCTGGTTCCTACCAGAGGTTTATAGGAGCAAATGCACACCATAAAATGCATCAAATGTGTATCTCAAAACTGTGTAAGGGAAGTAACACAGGCCCTCAATAATAATCATTTTAGAACAAAAAACATATTGTATTTCCTCAAACTAGAGAAGAAATCACATAAAATATGGGTAAAGTTGTATTTTTATGAAAGTAAGAATAGAAATTATAAACCTAGTGTAAAATTTCTTTCTCTTTTGCTTTCTTTAGATTTTATCAAAAATTTGGTATGCCAGGTTGTGGGGTGTATTGATGGCACACATATAGCCATCGTAAGGCCAGCTGAGTATGAAGAAAGTATTTTTAAACGGAAACGATACCATTCCTTGAATGCTCAAATATATGTATCCATACCAAATGTACAATTAACTTTAGGCACCTACATTTTTATGATAGCTTTATGAAAATTACAATCAAAAATATTTTTTATCAACATAACTTGCTTTTAAAATATTTTATTGGATTTTAACACATATGTATAGGTACATATAAACAAATTAAATTTAAACTTATTATTACAAAATTATTGAAATAATTAAAAAAAATAGGATTGATGCGAGTCACGGTGGAGCGAATCATGATTTTTTTGTGTGGAACCAGCATCCTTTAAAGATCCATCTTGAAATACTACACCAAGCTGAAAATGAAACAGTGTGGTTTTTAGGTTTATACATTACTAGACGACCCGCCCCGGCTTCGCACAGGTGTATTATACATATAAACCTTCCTCTTGAATCACTCTATCCATAAAAAAAAAACCGCATCAAAATCCGTTGCGTAGTTTTAAAGATTTAAGTATACAGACAAACAAACAAACGAAAATAGCGACTTTATTTTATACTATGTAAGGATAGTCATAATATTAAGTAATTTTGGTTTGATTTAATGTGATTATGAGTTGTATATTTTTAAATCTACTATTACAGGTGATTCCGGACAAATGCTTATAAAATATCTTAGCTTAATAAAATGTCTTTCAGATACTGCAAAGACACCATGAGTATGCATCAAGCAGAAGAAATAATCATTTAGCTGCTGGAGAAGCGACAAGAAATGCTCTCATGGAAAGGATATAATTTCTGGTCGATTTTTGTTTGTTTACTTATATTAATAAATATAAAATTATATATTCTAGTTCATTTTGATTTTAAATGCATCTTTACCTTCACTGAAGTCTGTCTAGATATCTCTCAGCTGCATTTGCCAGCCGCCCCAGGTTCTCAGCCATCAAATGTAGAGCCTGAGCCATGACAGCATCTACAGCAGCTCTTTGCATCTCCACTTGTGATAAAATTCTCCGGGCCTCATCAAGAGGTGCAGGTGGATGACCTAAAACAAAGTATGAAAAGTTTGAATGTTCGTTGTAAATATTTGAATAAAATCAAGTAATGAGACAGACTGTTTAATCATGAAACAATGAGAGGCAAAACTGGGCTGCAAGTTTATAACAGTATCTAGTCGTGTCTACAGTATTGATATCATCAACTATCAAACTAGTAGTACTACTTACTGCGATATCTTGTTTGCTGCTGTCTTTCAGGTAGAGGTCCATCTCTACCTGTACCTCTTGCAGGCGATAAAGTCAGGGGTGAAACTGCTGCTGGGGGAGGGGCCGGGGGGCTGGCGATACTGGTGCTGGATGTGGAGATAGAGATGGACCCATTATAGCATTTTCTAGTTTAAGCCTGAAACAAATGTTAAATTAAAATTATTGAAAACAGTTGACAACAGTTTTTTTTTAATTTTAACTAAGAACACTCTTGATGAATACAGATTTCAAACAATTAAAACCTAATCTTAATCGGTCTATCCATTTAGGAGCTATGATGCCACAGGCATACACATACACCATTACACAAACACACAGATACACAAGTCTAACTTATAACACCCTTTTCAGGTCCTAGAATAGCCAGGAAACGAGCCCCTTGTCCGACAGACTGCTTCCACCAAGAGGTCCTCGACCCGTGCCGCTGCTGGCATCAGCATTAAAGTCAACTATTTTATTTTTAATTTACTTTTATACCTAGTAGAAATCAAAGTTTAATATAAAATTGCTATTATAAACCACCACAAAGAGACTGCTAACACATACCGGCTCTGTCATTTTTTTATTTTCAGTAAGTCATGCACAATGATTTTAAATATGTCGAGATATGAAGACTCAATTTGACTCAAACAACTGCGTTGCTAAGCTAGGCATGGCTAAGCATGGCGACACATTTACCGCCCGAATATCGTTGGTAGGTAAACAAGGAATCATATATCTATCCCTGTTACACTAGTTGCTAAAGTACGGTAAGACGTTGATAAGAGACAGAAATAGCAACATTATAAAATTCAATCGGACAAAACTTAGTTAGGGTGCCAGTTCATTTGATTGAAAATTTCCCCAAAATGTGACGATATCTTCTCAATGTCAGTGATACAAACCGATATTTAAAATAATCAACAGTTTAGTAATAACGAATGAATTTGAGTAGTAATAAATAAAATATGATGTAATTATGAAAAAAATATTTAATACAAAAATCTTATTAATTTATCCGTCCAGTATTTATGCGTTCTTGATAATCAAAATAATTATGACTATAAGGGTTAGGAGCTTTACGACTACATCTCTATTTGACTAGGCAGTAGATATGACTAGATCGCTTTAAGACTAAATCGCGGTATGACTATATCGCGTTGGGGTTAAATAGCTGTTCGACGTTATATCGATATGACGTACAGTTGTGTTTAAAAAAGTGTGCGAGGATATGTCGTCAGTAAAAAAGGTTTATGAACAAACACTGCAAGAACTGTCATCTACTTTTAGCAGTGCCAGATCTTATAATTCAGTAAAAGATATCTTATACAGATACCGCAAAAAATTCCTTCAAGTGAAGAAATCCGAATTTTCTAAATCTAGCGAATACCTCAATCTTTATAATACGTGACGTGCTTGGATTTTTTGTATAAAAAATTAATACGATTATGAATTGGGACTTATGAATGCCTTTCGAAGCGTGTATCCGAACGCAATAGTTACAGGATACTTTTATCATTATAGTAAAGCAGTGTGGAAATAGGCAAAAGATATCGGTCTGACGAAATGTAAAGAAGGACAAGACATCACTAGGCTGACTGCTAATTTGGCTCTCTTGCCTTCATCGTATATACAAGACGGTTGGTCGGCTATTGTCCAGAGTTCTACAAAATTTGCAGAAATGGAGGCATTTGCAAGTTACTTTCGTAAGCAGTGTCTGAAGAATACTCATCTTGTTTCTTGTGCATATGAAAAGCATAGGACAAATAATAGCTTAGATCTGAAATCTTAGAAAATAGCTTAGATCTTAAATAGAAGTCTGGCATCGCCTTAACGTGCGAATGCAGCACAAAAGTACATTGCTGCTAATTTTGTTCAATTTGATAAAAGAAGTCAAAATGCTTAATTTGAAGGTAACCGAAAAAGGAACACCATAATATTTAACCGCAAAAATATAACCAAATTAGGCAAACTTGAGACAAAGGAAATTGCACTTAACGTGTTTTTGAAAAAAAAGTTGCTTTAAAACTTAAATATAAGTAAAAGTTACATTTCGTTTTTAATAAAGGTAACAACTTAAAAACATGAATGTTTTGATTTTCGCCTTAGTTGTACTTTAGAAAACAAACGAGGATTAAGTCATTACGCTTTCTTGTCCTTTGGCGATGTAGTCCAAAAGCAATGTAACCGCGATTCAGTCTTAAAGCGATCTAGTCATATCTGCTGCCTAGTCAATTTCTAAATAACAATTAGCGTTGCTGAATTGTGGAGGATTAGCCAAATTGCGGGGAGTTATCTCCATTAGAGATTGTTGTGGAGATAGATATTTTGTTGTACCGATTTTGCGAGGTAGTTTTGGTAAAGCCAGGCTCCATGCGGAGAACATCCCTAGATTTCAAATGCAATTTAGTAAAGTATCAATTTGGATGGGTAATCGGGATAATTTTTGACCTAATATTATAATTTTACTTAGTTTATTGAAGTCCATCTTCTTTTTTTTTAGACGATTTAAATGAAAGCTTGTTTTTAATAAGGATATTTTTTTACTTTCATTTACTTAAAAATTACATGACTTTCTAGTAATTGCAATTTGAGAAAAACCATAAAAACGTGATTCAGATAAAATATGCAATAACTAAGATCCAGCTTATTTTGTTTGCATTATATCGCATGTACTTCTTTTTTGTATTTTCGATAGTAAAAGGGGGCAATAGAGGTACGGTTAATTGAAATCAGTGGTATTTTTATTTATTAATGAGGACGTTTGAGTTACTTAATCCGTAATCAATAAAAACATAATTAGGTCTGTCAACATTGGCTTATTGACTGTTCACATTCAGTCCGTTCAGTTATTTTATCTCTAACATATCTAACTGCATTTTACTGTCTCTGTTTAGTCATTATGAACCATCACAGGTTAGATAGAGATAGCGCAAATGTCAGAGGTAAAATAACTGTGAACGAACTGTAGTTACGTTTCAAAACTATATTTTGAACCATAGATTCAAAATTACTAGAATCCACTGTGGCAGCCGCGTCCGCTGCCCATGTGGGGAATCCTGTCTCCATTTGAAATTGGTGTAAGGATTGATTGAATGTGGGGAATACGAAAAATCCAAAGAAAAAAAACACACGCTCAGTGACAGAATTCGCACGCTGGGACGCCCCCTAGGACCATAAGATTACGATTTCAGCGTCGCGAAAAGCAAAACTTGCGTTAAATGTGCTTAAAGTTACCTGTTTCAGTCATATAAACTCTGAGTGGGGAATCGGAATATTTTATGTCACCAACTTGGAGAATTTGAGTTTATTTTTTGGGGAATTGTGCTCATTTCCATAACTCCCCAAAAATGAAAGACAAATTCCCCAAGTTCGGGACAAAAAAAAAATAGCATCAGCGCGTTGAAATGTTGCCATTTAAGGACCTCTCTTATATTATTTTATTTTATTTGACATTAAAATTCTTATTATGGTGATAATTCTCACCAAAATAATATAATAGTTTTTCTTCTTTCTTCTGTCGACAATCGTCAACACTTCCCCTTACACCATGTCATCGAACTCTACCTTGGCTCTATACAATACTTAGTATAGCAGTTTTACATATAAAATAACACCGCTCTACATGGCAGTCCAAAAGAAACTTTATATCACCACTATACATACAATAGAACCTATATCAGAGTCCTGACGTTTAGCCTATGCCATTATTATATATTCTTTGCCTATGCCTAAAACCATTATGCTTAACCGAGGGCAAAGCCTTTGTAAGAATATCAGCTATCATCTCTTGTGTTGACAAATACTTAATAGCTATAACATTTCTATTATATAGATCTTTAATAAAATGATAGCGAACATCTATATGCTTTGTCCTCTTGTGACAATCAGAACGAATTAGTTTATGTGCACTTTGATTATCATTATAAACTAAACAATTTAGCTTGAGACCGAATATCTCGTTCCAAAAACCTCTAATAAACAAAATTTCTTTACAAACATCACTAATACTGAGATATTCCGCCTCTGTACTAGACACAGCAACACATCTTTGCTTTTTACTTTCCCAATTCACAGTATTACAACCCATTTTAATTACATAACCAGTATATGACTTACGGTCAGAAGGATCGTTTGCAAAGTCTGCATCTGCATATGCTTTAAGATCAAAACTTTTACATCTAGTGAAAAACAAACCATGATCAATCGTTTTTGATAAATAACGAAGCACTCTCTTTGCAGCTAGCCAATGACTTTTATTAAAGCAATTATTAAATTGGCTCAAACTATTGCAAGCATAGGTAATATCTGGTCTAGTACATACACTCAAATACATAAGAGATCCTAATAATTCTCTATAATTATAATTAATACAATCAGACGGATTATTATCTGAATTCACAAATCTTTCATTTACTTGCATTGGGGTTGAAACTCCCTTTGCATCAGACATACCAAATTTTTGTAAATTCTTTTTACATAATCTGTCTGGTTTAACATCAAAGTTCCTTTAGCTCTGTCCCTTATAACATTCATACCTAGACAAGACTTAATGGGACCTAAATTTTTAACATTAAATTTACTTTTTACATTGGTCAAATCTTAAAATAACTATTGTTATAATTATTATTTCGATTTACATAGACACATGGCTCACATTTTGTTTGATAATAACCGTTACCTATTAATAAATTATTGACAGTTTCGTTCCAAGCCCTACTGGCCTGTTTCAGCCCGTAGATGGTTTTCTGTAACAAACACACTTTATTAGTATCAGTTATAAAACCTACAGGTTGCTGCATATAAATTTCTTCTCTTAAATTGGCGTGAAGAAAAGCTGTCGTAATATCAATATGATCCATGTCCATGTCTAGTTCGTTTGCTAAATTAAACAGCATCCGCATTGTTGAATGTCTGACTACTGGTGAGAAAGTTTTATCATAATCGACACCAGGTTTCTGGCTGAAACCACGTGCTACTAATCTCGCTTTATATTTTTCAAAATTACCAGCAGCATCTTGTTTTACTTTGTACACCCACTTGCATTTAACTATGTTTTTATTAGGTGGTCTCTCTACTAACTTCCATACCTCATTCTCTATAAGAGAGTCATACTCCTTCTGCATGGCCTCCTGCCATTTCAAACGGTCAGGATGAGACATAGCATCTTCATAAGACTCGGGTTCACCGATGAATGAGTCTTGAGTGTGTAGAGAACAATCATAATTATCATACCTTTTAGGTGGTACACCCCTAGTACTTATGGGCTGCTGCCTTGGCACGACGTTCTCCTGAGCAAACTCATACCTTTCCTCAGACTCGTCAGAGTCATTACTGTCCTCTCGCCAAGAATTCTCGCTATCCTCTTTTCTGGACGCCGGGCTGCAGTCCACATACTGCAATGGCGAAGATAGAGCATCGGTTGACTCCGACGGTGATGCTGGTACATCTGCAGGTACCGATGGTGATGCAGGCACATCAGCCACAGGCGCGCTCAAGTCAGGTGCCTCAAACCCAACTGAGCTGCTCTCCTGTTCACCACCTGAAATTGAGAACAGTTCTCTATTAATAACTGTACTATTATTGTCACTAATATTACTAGTATCACAGTTTGACATTGGCACTGAAACATTGTTCATGTCATTAAATAAAATATTAGAATTCGATTTATTCATATTAGAATTATTTTCATTATTATTAAAATTATTACTATTCATATTCAAATTATTATATAATTGAATATCGCTAACAATATCCTTAGCCGAATTAGAATTATCATTATATGTCATTTCAATAAAATGTACATTTCTAGCTTTAATTATTGTCTTTGGAGAACAGGGATCACATAGCCTATAACCTTTGGAATTCTCACAGTAACCTACAAAAATAAATTCTTTAGACTTTGCATCCAGCTTACGCCGCTGACAGGAATTAGTGAGAATGCCCTACAACCAAACACTCGAAGATGACTCAGATCAACTTTGGATCCCGACCATACTTCCTCTGGAATGCCACCGGACAACGCAGCTGTTGGGCATCTATTTTTTAAATATATAGCTGTCATTACAGCTTCACCCCAAAATTGCTTGTCAAGGTGCGCCTCAGAAAGCATACACCTGGTCTTTTCAATAAGAGTCCTATTTAACCTTTCTGCCACACCATTTTGCTGTGCAGAATAAGGAATAGTTGTTTGATGCTTGATCCCTTGACTAGATAAGAAATGTTCAAATGAACTACCACAATATTCTCCACCATTATCTGTCCTTAGACACTTGATTTTAAAACCCGTCTGTTTTTCAACTAAATTCTTGAAAATAATAAAATAAGACATTACCTCATTCTTATTTTTCATCAGATAGCCATAACTCTTCCTTGAGAAGTCATCAGTGAAAGTCACCAAGTATCTGGCTCCGCCCAAGCTCGCAGTATCAAATGGTCCGGCAACATCAGAATGAACTAAAGCTAATAGCTCTTTAGCTCGCTTCGACTGGCCCTTGGGAAAAGAGTGCACTGCCTGCTTCCCCTCAATGCACGGGATACAATCCTTCAACTTGTCACAGCCGTTGTCACTGAAGTCAACACCGTCTACAAGATTACGAAGAGCATACATACCACTCGTGCTCAAATGTCCAAGTCGCTTGTGCCACAATTCCATTGATGTATTTAAAATAGCTAGAGCTTGATCTGAAACTGAAACAGAAACAGACATTGTTTTATAATTTCCTACACTACCTACCGTGAGTCCATGTTTGATTTTATAAATTCCCTTGTCACAATATGCAATAGCCACAGCTTCATTAGCTGAATTCACAATCTTACAGTCATTGTGACTAAATAATACCTTAAGACCAGATTTTGATAACTGACTAACTGAAATTAAGTTGGCCGACAACTTAGGTACATACAAGACATTTTCTAATGTAGTTATTGCAAAAAGGGCTAAGACTAGGTACAGTAGCTCAAAAAATCCGATAAACTATGATAAATAAATGCGCAGAGTAAAACAACCGCATTAAATGCTTAATTTATGAGTAATTTCACATTTTCCAATTAGATTTTTGCTCAGTTATTGAATTACTGCCATTTTGGTCACATATAACCTTTTTGATATAACCTACATAGAATTAATAGCCTACATGAAAAAAATGCACTGAAGAGTTTAGTTTTGTTAGCAAAACTTTTCAGACGTTAATGATACATCAAATTGATACTTTTATAGGTACCTACTTTAATACTTCGATCAAGATTTTATGCGTTTCTTTTCTTTCATTTTGGCGTATTTTTTCAGGTGCAATGAAGTTTATGTACCTATGATACTTCAATATTTCAGGCTTGAACATTTTTTATTTTAGAAACTTCCTAGGGGCGTTCTGGAAAAATCATGTCGCTGCATTGTATTATTTCGTTCAACCTGTGTTTCTATCCGTGATAATTAGTGATACATTGTGGTATTTCGTTATTTATGAGCTAAGTTACGTGCCTGAGTATAGACAAGTGCTTTATTGTGGTGTATCGTGTGGTTCCGTAGTGTTACCAAAACTCCATAGACGCCTCTAGTAAGAGAGTAGATACGTCTCCACAGCTATTATGAGGTATAAAGGCCGCTGCATACGTAACGAGAAAATACCTCGGACGGGACGTGAACGGGAAAGGGGCGTGGCTGCCCCGTTCGAGACGGGAACGTGTTCTTAATGCATACGTACCGTAATGTAAATTCGGATCTAACGTGCTAGTGTTGTGAAACAGGAAAGATGGATTTTTCATTTTAACAATTGGCTTTAATTGCAATGCAATAAATTATTACCGTCTCCAGTGAGTGATAATTCGAATGCAATTTTATGCCACAGATAATTCTTGAATTTTAAATAATAATCATAATCACTTTATTCATAAGATTCTGTCACAAGTTATATATATATATATTCAGTTAAAAAGATCGCGTCTTGAATATTCTATAAATATCATTCGTTCTTTTTACAAGGTAAAAAAATTATTTATCATTTAATAAGACAATCAATTCAATTAATTACAATTACGTTAATATGATAGAATTACGATTCCATAGTTAATTAAACACAAAATATGTCTACAATGCACTAATATTAATTATTGCTCACAAAATACTAACAACAATGTCAACATATAACTAAATAATCGGCCAAGTACGAGTCGGACTCGCGCAAGGAAAATATATATTTTAAATATATATTTTATTTTCTTTTTAGTATTTGTTGTTATAGCGGCAACAGAAATACATCATCTGTGAAAATTTCAGCTGCCTAGCTATCATGGTTCATGAAATACAGCCCGGTGACAGACAGACGGACATCGAAGTCTTAGTAATAGGGTCCCGTTTTCCCCTTTGGGTACGGAACCCTAAAATTGAAAAAATACTTTGAGTTAGCTAAATTATAAAGGTAAAAAGCTGGATGTGTGACCGTACACACTTGATTAGTTTTTCGTCGTCCATTTTCGACGGTGATGCAAACGTACAACACTACTTTTCTCTCCGGAACGAACGGAGTGACTGTGCATACGTAGCGGAAACACGGACGGGACGGGGCACGTGCCGGACGGGACGGGCTAAACATCGTTGGCGACGATATTTTTCCCGCCCCGTCGGTGCCACGTTCCCGTCCCGTCCGTGTTTCCGTGACATATGCGCTTCCATATACATTTTGTATGAAACGATATTTCTAAAATTTCCCGTTCCGTCCCGTCCCGTCCCGTACGTAAAAAAACCCGTCACGTATGCAGCGGCCTTTAACTTTGACTTGACCGTGACTTTTTTGGATTATGACTACGCCTATATGACTATTTTGATAAAATATCAATTCAATTTCATTTTCAATTCTTGTCTGTAGCCTCTGTGAAGGTGTTTCACAATTTCATCAATGTCTTGAAAAATATTAAAACCTTATACCAAAGAGTACTGTATATACGGAGATAGAGACGTCGCTTGCGATTTCGTTGATAGTAGCGCCGTCTGCTGTTAAAATTAATCAACTTTTCATTTCTAAGTATAACTATATCTTTATGAAACATTCAATATAGCTAGCTATAATGTAGCTAGGTATCTACATATATCTACCTATATGCCTATGTATCGTAGGTTGTTTCAACTTATTTTTTGTATATTTCAGTTATAAAAATGAAACTACATCTTCGCATTAACTTTTTATTTCTTTATTGTACATTTATAAACACTTGTAGCAGAGATTTTATTAAGATCACTTTTTCCGTCCAACATTTTGTTTGTCTTTACTCGGTGTCGGTGTCCTTATAGTCGCAAGTCAGGTCAAACGGGTGAGATGAGAGATGATCAGTGTCCTTATTCAAAAGCAAAGTTGTATTATATTCACAATTTATCACTTCCACACACATTGAAACCGAAGAAAATTAAATCAAACAGTATCTCCACAGAAAAGAACAACTTTTTTTGCAGCCAAAGCAATGTTGCCAGTTATAGTTTTCAAAGAGCCGTAGGCCGGTATTCTTAGACATCACATTAGGGAAGACTTTCATGTCATAATTTTGCTCTTCAAATGAGAAGTCACGTACTTATATAGTAACTTACAAACAACTTCAAGAATAATGAATAACTTTTATTATGGGACCAACCCCGAATTCACAAAAAAACTGTTGTTACAAATTACAAACATTTTGTCGAAACTCAATGAACTTTTAGTATGGAATAGCTGATTTTTTTCGCGCTTTCGAGAATAGTCCTATAGTAAAAGTTGTTCATCTTGCTGTACAATAGTCACCTTTTTGAGGTTGTGCATGAATTACCAGTAACCTTGTATAAATCGACTAGCTATAAAAAATATTTTTACTTCCGGGTAGTTATCGCTATATTTCAGTGATAATAATTTCCGCTAATTTACTCTAGAAGTGGGACATATTCTAGGATATTGTTGCACTCGTCATTATATCCAACTTTTACTATGAGGCCAATCTCGAAATTACATCAAAAATAGATTATCTGCATAGTCGGCTCACGGACGATATTTTTATGTGATAACGTCATGTGCGTCACAAGCCGAACGCTTAAGTAGATCGTGCCTCTCTATCGCTTGTTTCACGCTCTCACCTGCACGCTCGGCTCAGGCACAACGTGACATTTTTTTGGTGCGTGTAGCCGGCTTCTATCGATTTATAAGACACTAGACGACCCGCCCCGGCTTCGCACAGGTGTATTATACATATAAACCTTCCTCTTGAATCACTCTATCCATTAAAAAAAACCGCATCAAAATCCGTTGCGTAGTTTTAAAGATTTAAAGTTTGCATTTGCAAAATTTGCAAAGTACACGTAGGTACTTACTCGTACTATCAGACATGCGTAGGTACGTTGATGATAATGAACATTTTTTTATTATGGCACCAACAGCAATCTTCAGTTGTTCATAATAACGTAGGTACCACATATAAGTGGTTTCAGTATTATTAGATCTCTGAGAGATACACTGTATATGTATGTATCTTTCACGTATCTGTAATTTTCAAAAGTATATCTACTGCTGAACATAGGCTAGGCCTACGAGTCATATCCACTCCGCTGGCTCTCAGGAGGATTAAGATGTAACTTGGTGAAGTCGCGGGTCACCGAGAAAGTCGAAGGCAAACGTTGAAGAGGTTTGTTTTTATTTTCCTGTTTATCGTAAATAATCAAGAACATTTTGTCGTTATATTAATTTTGTGAAACCAAAACAGAAGAAACTATTCATGAATAGTGTAATGTTGTTTATATTCTCTTAAAAGTAGCCAATATTTCTGTATAAATGGATCTAAACAGCTGTGAATCATTTCGAAGTAACTTGCCCCGCATTCACATTGCTGTATTCTTATAATGGTGAATGAAGATCGCGTAACACATAGAAACCTCTTAATCAAACTCACGGGACAAGTTAGATCGATGTATTTAAAAAAAAAGGAGAATGAAGGATGAATACTTTTTGGCGGGAAAGCGGAAAAAAGAAGGAGAAACTAAGGAGGATCAATGATGTGAAAATGGATCGAGGAATAGAAAAATGTTTGTAACCATTTACTAAGATCGGAAAATACTGAATAAAATATTGTGACTACGAGGTGTTTAAATTCTGTCATAGTTAACAATAAAAATCATCCAACGAATTGCAATGAAACGTGTTCTTTTCGTTGTTATAAGAATCCAGCATAATATAGAAATCGGTTTTTAACAGGCCTTTAGTCTATTTTTATTATTTGTGACATTTTATCAATGTTTCAAGTCGAGTATGGCCTCGTGGTTTTTGGCGGGAACGCGGAAAAATCATGTCGCATTTTATTATTTTGTGAAATATGTTTCCATCAGTGATAATTAGTTTTCCAATGCTTTACTGAGGTCTAACTTGACCGCGACTTTTTCGGACTATGACGTGACTTAGAAGTCAATGTCCGCGCTGTAACTATTTTGATAAAATACAAAAAAAGGTTCAATACTTATAGGTAACACTAGCAAATGCATAAACCATGCGACACCAAAATATAAAAGAAGAAGAGTATGGCCGCCTTATTTTTAAACAATGTCAATGTAATTTTCAATCCGAATAAACGGAATTACTGTTAATGGACACTGTTATTGTAAAAAATAACGGGAAATTAATTATCCGAAAGAAACGAAGCAAATTATGAAATACTGTACCCTTTGGTGGCCCAATTTCTATATGTTATTGCAATATCTCCATACATTTTGGACTAATTTGTGGAATTTTCATACAATATTTTTACAAAAAATAATAGTTCAGGTTATCACGTCATAGTGTTGTGGTAAAATGACTGTATCGATGTTTTTTTTTTGATAATACCTACACCACTTTTTTTTTAGATTTCCTAGAGATGAAGTAGTTAAAAATCAATGGATTACACTAATTTCAAGACCAAACTGGACACCAAAACCACATAGCCTCATTTGTTCTTATCATTTTCGGAAGATTGCTTTGTGGGTGAAAATATCAAACATCGACGACTACAGCCATATTATGCTGTGTCTACGTTAAGACTAAATCAAACAAGATTGCTTTGTGGGTGAAAATATCAAACATCGACGACTACAGCCATATTATGCTGTGTCTACGTTAAGACTAAATCAAACAAGATTGCTTTGTGGGTGAAAATATCAAACATCGACGACTACAGCCATAATATTATGCTGTGTCTACGTTAAGACTAAATCAAACAAGATTGCTTTGTGGGTGAAAATATCAAACATCGACGACTACAGCCATAATATTATGCTGTGTCTACGTTAAGACTAAATCAAACAAGATTGCTTTGTGGGTGAAAATATCAAACATCGACGACTACAGCCATAATATTATGCTGTGTCTACGTTAAGACTAAATCAAACAATGTTTCACTTCGAAGCAACTCCTCAAAAATGTAAGGTACCTACATTATTGTTATTACAGGTATCACACTGTAGAGTGAGAGCTTTGTCGAAACTATTCTGATAAATCAATGTGTAGGCTAATAATGAAATAATTTATACAAATTAGGTATGAATGTCAGACTGAATTTTGGGAATCTCACAGAGTGCCACTATAAGACTATAATTTTCGTAGGACTATTGAGACTTCGTCAAGGCCCTTATTACACTATGTGTCTTGTAACCACCCTATGAAATACTTTAATAGTAAACTACAAGCCAATTATATTAGTAAATATGCTCTTGAGAGTAAATAATCGGCCAAGTACGAGTCTGACTCGCGCACGGAGGGTTCCGTACTGTATGGGAGCCCCCCTTAAATATTTAAGTATTTTATTTTCATTTTATTTTTTATTATTGGAGTAAGTATAAAACTAAATATTCTGTGAATATTTCAAGCATCTATCTATTACCATTATTAATATAGAGCGAAAAACGTCTAAAAATTCAGGTTTGTTGTATGAGAGCCCCCCTTAAATATTTATTTTATTTTGATTTTAGTATTTGTTGTTATAGCGGTAACAGAAATACATCATCTGTGAAAATTTCAGATGCCTAGCTATCATGGTCAATTTAATAATACGTTTTATTACTACGTATCGTATTTGTCCCATAGCAGCTGCCCCAAGAGAAATTCTCCAGCTACGCCACTGAGTCTGGGTCTCATTCTTCTTAACTCCCATCTATAGAAACAATGTCGGTACGTGCATATGCAAATGTCTTATCATGTGCATCTCGGTGCGAGATAATAAAACAATGGCCTGCAGTCTTAGCATACAAGACCACGACAAGAGTTTACCGACGTGTGCAAAGGTGACAGATATATACTTCATCATAACTCTGTCACGCTCTGACACGTCGATAGAGTTATTTTAAGGTCCTTATGCTAAGCCCGCTGGAATTTCCTGCAGCTACGTAAGCCACCTTGAATGGAAATTAATAAGATTCCATTTACTTAGGACGAAAAAGCTGTTACATTATGGATTATTAAAGAAAGACCAACAATGTGTATCCTATGTAGGTACCAAAACAGATCTTAAATTCTTCTAAACACTAGCCGTCTTACCACAAAAGATTTAAACACGCTTTAAAAACTGTTTACTTTAAACTCTACTAAACATTGTCTAAATCTAAAGCGTGCGTAAAACTTTAGTGGTAAGACGGCGTCTATCTCCAGAGGGTTGACCAATAGTTGCATTTACAACTGAGCACTACCGTGTCTCCGATGCAGAGTTAAATTGTAGCCCCGGTTGCTTTATCGGTATTCTATGTCAGAAGAGTTAAAGCAGCTTAAAACAGACCGCCTTTCCACAAAAGATTTAAACACGCTTTAAACACTGTTGAACCATACTATTTGTACTGTTAAACATTATCTAAAGCGTGCGTAAAACTTTTTGGTAGGACGATTAGAAACTAAGGCAGATCACTATTAATATGTAACTTATTGAAAACCGTATAAAATGCATGATAAAGTTAAATTAAATTAGGTAATAGATGTGAATAAGAGGTACAGAAGGCACTTGCGTTACTGGAGAAGCCTATGTTCAACAAGGGACTTCGCCAGTAGCATGATAATGATAAAATTCTAACGCCTAAAAAAATAATCGTTGTCAATTTCTGTTTCTTTACCTTAGAAAAGTTACAATCAAGGTGCGGCTTCACGTCACGTCTCGTCAGGATTGGCTATTGCGCAGCTAGTGGCTAACTTCAAATCCATCAACTTGTATGACGCGGAGTATACCTACCTATTTCTTTTATGCATAGATAGATATACTGTGCGAACTCCCAATGCAGCGGGCAGAGGTGGATGTAATCCTTACAAAAGAATAATAGCAAAATTTGTTGTACATGCAGAAACAGAAATTGATAACGATAATTTTTTCAGGCGTTTAATTTATGTGTATATTCCGCGTCGCCACTGAAGTATTATGATTACATCTTTGACTAAAGTCCGATAGACGAGGCACCTCAATCGCTAAGCTCTTTGGTTTTTAGTGTCCGTTGTACTTGGTTCCCAAGTCGGACTTCAGTGGTCTCGCGGAGTCTTAGGTTATTCATCTTTCAAATTATTATTACTCTTAAAGAGAAAAACCATCAACATGTCATTTTTGCTTTGAAGAGAAACCTAGTTTTTCTATTGTGGGCAGAATATAATAAAACATTTTTTACTTTGTAACAAGCCTTTTGATACAAAAGATTACTAACATTATCATATATTCTTTGCTAATGGTACAAAACTTCTTATAAAAAAGAATATGTTAACATTGTATTAAACCTTTTGATACAAAAGATTACCAGTAGTACAAAACTTTTATTTAAACTTTATGTTGGCTTAGTTCAGAAACTATTGATACAAAAGAGAGCTAATAGTACAAAACTTCTCAAAAAAAAGTATATTGGCTTAGTAATTAGTGATAAGCGTTTTGTTACAAAATATAACAATGGATAAAAAAAATTTTACTCAAATTTTATGTTAGCTTATTAATAAACTCCCAGTAGTACAAAACTACTTATAACTAAACATTTTTAATTTGTAACAAGCCTTTTGATACAAAAGATTATTAATATTATTATATTTTCTTTGCTTATAGTACAAAACTTCCTATAAAAAAGAATATGTTAACTTTGTTTTGATACAAAAGATTACCAGTAGTACAAAACTTTATGTTGGCCTAATTAATAAACTCTTATACTGTACTGTACCAGCCTTTTTAATAGTCCACTGCAGGACGTAGGCCTACCCACGAAGGATGATTGGGCCATATCCACCACGCTGGCCCAGTGCGGGTTGGTGGACACATACGGCATCGAATTTCTTCTACGGCCGTATGCAGGTTGCCTCACGATGGTTTCCTTCACCGAAAAGCCAGTGGTGTGGAATTCCGTACATAAATTCCAAAGAACTCATTGATTGGTACGGGACCGGGGATTTGAACCCACGTCCTCACGATTGTAAGGCGGGTGTCACTACCTCTTGACCACCATGGCTTAACTATAATAAACTCTTAATACAAAGATAACAGCTAGTAGTACGAAACTTCTTTTAACAAAAAAATATGTTGACTTTGTATATAATGTTAGCCTAATAATAAACTCTTCATACAAATAATAACTAGTAGTACAAAACTTCTTAGAAAAAAAATATAGTGGCTTTGTGATCAGCCTTTTGACACAAAAGATAACTAGTAGTACAAAACTTCTTATAACAAAAAATATGTTGGCGTTGCAATACGCCTTTTGACACAAAAGATAACTAGTAGTACAAAATTTCTTATAACAAAAAATATGTTGGCGTTATAATAAGCCTTTTGACACAAAATTTCACTAATAGTACAAAACTTCTTATAACAAAAAATATGTTGGCGTTGTAATAAGCCTTTTGACACAAAATATAACCAATAGTACACAACTTTATATTTAAATTTTGTGATAGCCTAATATTAACCCTTGATACAAAAATGGTTCAAAACTTCATACAGAAAAAATATGTTGGATTTGTAATGAGCCTTTTGATACAAAATATAACCAGTAGTACATTTTAATTTTGATTTGATGCCTTATCAGTGAACTGTTGTTACAAATGATTTCTAGTAGTACAAAATTTCTTATAAACAAATAAGTTGGCATATATTATGATAAGCATTTTGATAAAAAAGATCAAAACTTTTTGTGGAAAAAAATATGTTGGCCTTGTAATTAAGCCTTATACTTAATAATTTATTATTAACAGTAAAATTACAGGAGTCTACTAACTATTATATATTTACATATATAATAGTTTATCAGAAAAAGAAACAAAATACAAAATGAAAAAAAAAATACTTTTAAGAAAAACAAAACATTTTTTAAAGAAAATAAATTAGCTTTGTCAAGAAAAACAATAAAATAGGAATGAAATGTCCTTGCTGCAGTTAAAGCTGCGTACTAGGTGATATAACTCCTATTTACTGTGCAATAAGAGTTAAATTTTTTATGCGCAGATTGAAGATGTATATTGTGATAGTTATGAAACATTTTGTACTAAACGGTGAGTATCTTACAAGTTACGATTTATGATGATTTCGTATGATCATTAATTTCAATATTCTGTGGCAATAGAAAATTGTCACATAAATAATTAGTTTTAGGCCAAATCAAACTATGGCGTCTGAGAACGAGCCGACGCGCAGTAGCAACCGTTATGTCAGCTACGCGACGACGGTATAACAGTAAAGTATTATTCGGGCTACATACATATTAAGCCTTTACTTTTTTGCGACGGATGACGTCAAGTAGCTGTTGTGACAAGGTTCCATCGCAATATCAACTTGCGGGGCTAGTTTAATACGGGGCTTTTCAGAAAGGGTTTACTAATCAAAAAGGGGGCGGTTCAGACTATCATTACAAACAACTTGCACTTCTTTCTGAATAACCCTTAATTATCGAATTTCTTTTATTGAATTAAACAATGCAATTTGTTACATAATAACATAACATAATTTAGATTCCAGTTGTTTGACGACCAGCACTGCCGGGTGCAAACGATGTCTTAATCTTTGCGTCAAGTATAAGTTACTTTGGTGGTCTAAAGGTTAACACGAAGATAAAAACAGATACAGTAATTTTTTTTTCTATTTTTGTTTTCTGTTCTGGCTATTTTGGCTCATTTTTTCCAGCAACTTCCTTGCATCCTGGCTACCCGAAGCCACGGCTGGCCTTATTAATTTGTGCTTAGGTGTCAACTTCGGTATGCATTTAATCGCTGGCCTTGGCTTCGGGGTGGGAAACGTGTCCAGTTTAGAGTGACCCCCGAGCCCGTCGTAATTCATGTCCATCAGTGGGGCGCCGCAGAGTTGAAGGATCATTGATTGCTCTTTGTGGAAAATGCTGAAGAGGTTTGCCGAATTCTGGAACAAATGGAAATATTACTAAGTTTTTGCCTGAGGGTCTCTGGCCTCATTTTGTTCATTCATTTACATACGCCATCGAATGTCTTCTATGAACGAATGCAGGTTGCCTTATGATGATTTCCTTCGCAGATAAACCAGTGATGTGTATACCCGTTCACAAATTACAAAGAACAAATTGGTACATGAAGCGTAGTGGCCTAGTTTGAACCACGCTACTGCAACGCTGACAGCGGTTACATACTGTACCAAATAATGAAGTATGCTACCTTTATCGCATGATCGGGGAAGGTGGGTGTCCGCTACAACGTCGTCGGCTGACCATTACTCTGCTTCGACGCTGACAGCGCTAGCCAGCTGTACCAAATAATGAAGTGTGCTACCTTTATCCTCCGGTCGGGGAAGGTTTGTGGCCGCTACAGTGCCGCCAGCGCTCCGTTGCTCTGCTTTAGCACTGACAGCACCACGTTACTGCAGCGCAGACAGCGCTAACATATTGTAAGCTACCTTTCTCGTCCGGTCGGGGAAGGTTTGTGGCCGCTGCAGCGCCGCCAGCGCTCCGTTGCTCTGTTGCAGCGCTGGCGGCGCTAAACTGCTTTGTTTAAGCATTAGGTACGGTGAGTCAGCGTTCTCTATGCGATCCCCCATGGCACTCTAAACAATATATTTACCTAGTTCTCTTGTATAGTTCGACTGTCAATGTATGGCTTTTTATAAACTTCATTTTCTTTGGTTCATTGCTATTATTATGTTTAATTATGACTTTTTGATTGGGTTTTAAATTGTAATTTATTTGGTTTTATTTTTCAAACAATGACTTTCAGAGTTGCACATTATTGTATATATATTTGGGAAATAATGAATAGAATACCACGTCGCTGCGGCTGCTCTTCCTCGGCTGCTTGGGCGTGGAGTCCTCCTCCGACGAGTCAGTCAGGTCGATGACGTCGGAGGCTTGTCTCTTGTGCGTCATCGTGGCCACAGACTCTTCTAGTCGGCTGCAATACAAATACATTCTTAGAAATAAGTAAAAAAGTAAGTATGCCCGTATAGGCCGGATGGCTAGCCCTGGTGTCAGAGTTTTTAAGCCGCCTGAAAGCTTTTGACATGGCTTAACGGTTAAAACAACCGGGGCCTACAATTTTACGTGTCATCCGAGCCACGGTATAATTCTTAGAAATTGACAGGTGATTCTACAACGCACAAATTCTAATGTACGATATCATTGAAAAAAAAACTGTTCTACAGAGTTATACAGAAAGGGCTTACTAAACCGAAAACAGGACAGTTCACGCCGTCATTCCGAACAATTTTTTATACAGGGTTATCTACAAAGTCGCAAGGTAGTGATTATAAATCTTTTACTCGTCCATCCATCTATCTATCATCCAGCAGTATGACGTTCACTGCTGGACATTGGACTGGATTCCAATAAGCTTCACTTCATCGATCAAATAATAATTAGTACTGAAAAACTGATATTTTTTTGGACTTTTAGATCTTATACTAATACCTCAGAAAAAATAGACGCTATTTTCGGACAACTTTGCACTAAATTTCCAATCCAATTTTTTTACAATGTTTAGGATCAATTACGAGCATAAAATCACAAAATGCTGACAGATCCCGGTGGAGCTTCAAGCGCCATCTTGAAAAAACGTTTTTGGCCGATATCTCGGAAACTATGCACTTTTGGGTAAGGTTATTGATGAATGTATTAATACAATCATATTGTAGAGAATGGAAAGGGCAGCCTATAAAATGTTTGCCAATTAAAAAATATCTCACAGTACGACAGCACGTAGCTCCGACGAGACGGTTTTCTCTGCGGCCAGCTCTTGTTCAGCCGTGTGCAGTTTGTCGCGATACTCGTTCTTCGTCGCCTCAGAACCGCGGAGAGCTCTGTAATCAAAAATATTAGAGTAATTATTATGAATTAATGGAGCCTTCCTCTCTTCTGATTCAATTTTTACAATTTCGGCGCTGTCTAAAACCTATTTACCATAGTCATTTTATTAACAACGACTATTTTATTACAGCTTGCAGAAAGCCCCAAAATAAATAAGAATTTATTTTGGGGCAATGTGTTCTGAATCGAAGTCCTTAAAAAGAAGGTTTCGTGCATTTAGCCTTGGCATTTAAAAATTAATATTTTTAAAGTTGCTCATAGCTCAGAGGTAATTGACCTCACAAATAAATTTCTTACCAATTAAGTGTTCCTAGCAGTCAACCATCTAGTGGCATTATAATAATCAGCCAAGTACGACTCGGACTCGTGCACGAAGGTTTCCGTGCCGTATGGAAGCCCCCCTTAGCATATTTTATTTTAGTTATTTATTTTTGCAATTAATACACAACTTAATATTCAGTGACTATTTCAAGCATCTTCTTGTTACCGTTATTAAAATCGAGCCAAAAAATCACGTTTCTTGTATGGGAGCCCCCCTTAAATATTTATTTTATTTTAATTAAACAAATTATTTTTGAAGTAAATATTTCGCTAAATTTTCTGTGAATATTTCAAGTTTCTGTCACCGTTATTAATAGCGTGCGAAAAACGGATAAAAAAATCAGGTTTGTTGTATGGGAGCCCCCCTTTAATATTATTTATTTTCATTTTTAGTATGTGTTGTTACAGCGGCAACATAAATGCATCATCTATGAAAATTTCAATATTCTATCTATCATGGTTCATGAGATACAGCCTGGTGACAGACGGACAGACGGACAACGGAGTCTTAGTAATAGGGTCCCGTTTTTACCCTTTGGGTACGGAACCCTAAAAATGGGTTTTTATCATCATCATAATCATCACGAGAACTTTTATGTTTACTGTGTCAACACAATAGCGTCTATGAGATCCAGAGACGTCTCAATAAATCTAGTGGATTCGAGACTGGGATGTCGGATATAAATAGAGCGACGAGCTTTCGCTCGAGATAGTGTTTTGTTTACATTCGAAGCAAAATCATCTCAAGTATTCAGTGAGTAGTGTGAGTGAATATAAGTGTGAAGTGTTTAGTGCGAACAAATTGTGTTATGTGTTTTGTGATTTTGTGAAGTGATTGTGTGCAATAAAGTGCAAAGGAGTGAATAATCGGCATTTTAACTGATTATTTAAGAACCCATATTGTAACAAAAAAAATTGATATAAGTAAAGATTCTCACCCATTTAGAGTTTGTAAATTATTCTGTAGCAACTCATTTTCTTCTTTCAGTCTGTTTGTTTCTTCTTTCAGTCTGTTTGTTTCTTCTTTATTCTGTGTATTTACACAATCCAATTGTTCTCTGAGAGCCAAAATGTCATAATCTTGACTCTCCAGTGCATTTTTACACGATTTAAGTGAATTGCTGTAAAAAATTGAACATTCTATTAATTCTGATTAATTGCAAAATGATTATTTTTCACAAAAAATGGTTTAACCGACTTCAACCGTGTACAGAATTCGATTCGAGAATTAGTTCACATGGGTCAATGTATAGGCCGAATCATACAAGTCGGCGCAAGAGAAGTTAGCAACAAGTTGCGCAATATCTCATCCTAACTGCATGGAGTTCACAAAAACCTGCATTGATTGGATATTGCACAGCTTGTAGCCAACTTCACATACGCCGCGTTATTTGATTCGGCCTAGGTACATTAATTTTCAAATTATTGTTAACTAGCGACCCGCCCCGGCTTCGCACAGGTTTATTATACATATAAACTTTCCCCTTGAATCACTCTTATCTATTAAAAAAACCGCATCAAAATTCGTTGTGTAGTTTTAAAGATAAAAGCATACATGGGGACAGCGGAAGCTACTTTGTTTTATACTATGTAGTGCAGCCATTCAAAGCCTCTGTGGGGGTTCCATGAGAATAATCTATTCGCGCGGAAGAAGTGAAACTTCGACGCTACAGTGCTTTTATACATAAAGTAGCGTTAAACGTTTAACGCAACCTTGTTGGAAGTCGCATTAGAAGTTTCACTTCAAAAATGCAAGTGGAGTCCCTCCGCGCGGAAGAAGTGAAACTTTGACGCAACAGTGTTTTCATACCCTCTCTATGGTAGCGTTAAACGTTTAACGCAACCTTGTTGGATGTCGTATTAGAAGTTTCACTTCAAAAGTAATCTTCTAGCTACTCATTGCAAAAATGTTTGAAGGCGATAATTATAATTGAAGTTTTTGTCAGATAGGTATATCTCACTTAATGCGCGCTTCTTTTAATACGTTTTTTCGAAGAACACAGAGTACATAAAATAAATTTTTGTTTACTTTAGGGTTCCGTCAAATATTTCACTTTCCAAAAGGGCTCCGTCACCTAAAAAGTTTGAGAACCGCTGATGTAGGTAGTGATTTAAGCCAATTTCAGTAAAATTCTGACCAATATAATAAATGAAACAATATACGTAATATAGTAATGACTCATATGTAACTACTTACATCTTTTTCTTCAAGGCTGCCGTCAAATGTTTAACATTTTGGACGCTCTGCTGGAGGTCGGCTTCCTGCTGTCGAAGCAGCAGCTGGGCGTCGTCGAGACGCGACTGCAGCGCGGCCAGGTCTTCTGAGATCGTCTCATCAGACGCCGCGGTTAGGTACAGACGGAACATGCGCGAGTCCGTCACGGCGTAGCGGCATTGTGGACACGATTCAGATCTGGTCAAGATACAGTGTAGGTACTTATTATCAAAGACGATCGGACCTCAAGGGTTGAGGGACCTTGAGGTCCGATCGTCTTTGGTATTATGAAAAACAATTCATAGTTTGGGTTTCCACCAGAGCCCTATACTAAGCTAAGCAGCACTCTGACGCTCACACTAACTAAATTAATTAAAAGGAAAAAATGTGGCATTGAGTAATAGTCAAATGATTATTATCGTGCTTCGCACACTAGGTATTTTTGTGATAAATATAAGTGATGTATAAATATCTGTTTTTGGAATATAATAACAATACATACTCAATTACCCACTTAAAAAAAAGTCTAAGTAATCATTATAATAATGATGTATCTTACTTAGTGTTTGTTATGTCACTACATACTATAAAACAAAGACGCTTCTGCTGTCCCCATGTCCCCATGTTTGCTTATATCTTTAAAACTACACAACGGATTTTAATGCGGTTCTTTTTAATAGATAGAGATTCAAAAGGAAAGTTTATATGTATAATAAACCTGTGCGAAGCCGGGGCGGGCCGCTAGTTTGTAATAAACTGTATTGTGATGTATAAACATACGAAGTAGCCCAGTAGTATGTATAGGTAAGTAGTATTTATGCCGAATCAATTTACTAAGTACCCGCAATTTTATGTTTTAATGAGTAGTCTAATTCCTAACAGCTACTGTTGGCTGAAAGTTTTAAAATGGCGTCTCTAGCCTATAAAACAATGAAACTTATTAAGTTAAATGTTATTTAAGCCAAGTAATGCTAAATACACATTGTATCATTTATTATTGTCAATGAAGAATTTTCAACATCAAAATCAATCATCGCACAGTTGTTAAGACAGCTTCAGTGTGGATTGGGTTACCTACCTGGAAGCTTAGCTTACATCACGGCCGCCTAGTTGTATGATTCAGACTCTACTTACGATTCTAGCCATTGATCCAGACAATGTTTGTGAAAAACATGTCCACATTTTATCACCGACATATTTTCAGCTTCGTTTGCTATGTCACAGCAGATAGTGCATGATATATGCATTTTGATAATCTGAAACAATTAAGTAAGTAATAAAATAATCGGCCAAGTACGAGTCGGACTCGCGCACGGAGGGTTCCGTACTGTATGGGAGCCCCCCTTAAATGTTTATTTTATTTTCATTATTTATTATTGAAGTGAATATAAAACTAAATATTCTGTGAAAATTTTAAGCATCTACCGGTTACCATTATTAAAATAGAGCGAAAAACGACTAAAAATTCTCGTTTGTTGTATGGGAGCCCCCCTTAAATATTTAGTTTATTCTCTTTTTAGTATTTAGCGGCTGTTAATAGAAATACAACATCTGTGAAAATTTCAGCTGCCTAGCTATCATGGTCCATGAGATACAGCCCGGTGACAGACAGACAGACGGACAGACGGACATCGAAGTCTTAGTAATAGGGTCCCGTTTTTCCCTTTGGGTACGGAACCCTAAAAACTGCATCGTACTTGATTTTTATGTTATTAGTATGATATGTAGTATTTTTTAAAGAAATGCGCGGGCTAACATAGGTACCCTCATTTTTCCTTTAAACTAAAAAACATCTCTTCGTGATATAAAGTATTTAATATTGAAAGAAGCAGGGTCACGGATAGACTCTCGACCATCTGCCTTAGACGTGTCCTTGAGTATTTTGGCCATATAGCTAGGAAGGACGGAGACAACTTAGAAAAGCTAATGGTTACGGGGAAAGTCGACGGCAGGCGGTCACGAGGTCGGAGCCCGATGCGTTGGTCCGATCAGATCCGCACCACGCTGGACACGTCAGTTTACGAGGCGCTCCACGCCGCCGAGGATAGAGGTCGATGGCGCAGGATTGTTAAAGAGAAGCTTTTGGGAGGTGGTGGTCACGACCCTCAGACATGAGGAATTCGACTCAAGGAGGAGGATTGAAAGAAGCAAATGTGTTTATTAAGGTATTTAAAACTTGGAGGACTCAGTCACGTTTACACGATAAAAAAAAACTTGAATAATAATTAAAATTATAATGCAAAACAATCACATACCTGCGTTTCCTTCTTCTGCACAAACTAAAGCTACGGGAGTATGAATGTAGAGAATATTTACTTGGAAAATTATGAAATAACTATTTTCAATGTTTTTACATTGAACAATGTGGGTACATTTTTATAAAGTGGGCCACAGACATAGAAAAAGCTTACTCTACCGGCCACAGACAGCCACAGACTATAAATACTACGTATGAAGCACAAACTAAAGGATACTACGTTTCAGACGACCGACTGCCGAAATTTTTTTTAGGCCGTAACGTTATCTGTGGAGGTGCCAATTGAACTTCGCCCCCGCATCCTTCACCCCTCGCCCTACAATGCCATACATAGGTACTATTACTTATTCTGTGACATCAAAACGTATAGCTATGAATAGGTACTTGTAGTTGTAAATCTATCTTAAGGTATAGGTTTGTAAACATTTGTATTTATATTTAATATTTTGAGAAACTGAAAAGACTAAGGTATGCACTATATATGCACTGTACTTTATTATTTCCTAGATGTAAAATAAAAATACACACTGCATTGATGATTTTTCATCCAAATTATGTGGAGGAGCCGGTCATCTCGAAACACGTTGAATTTATCTTGAAGTAAGTGACTGAAGACACTAGACATACATACACAGGAAGAAGATTAATCGAGGATATCAATATACATGGCTTAATGTTTTTTGCCCTTAAGTACATAGTTTCCAAGATATCGGCCAAAAACATTTTTTCAAGATGACGTGTCAGGAACTCATTCTCTGAACGGCCGAAATACAGAGTTCTATTTTTATAACTGTATCCTAGTAAAATAAAGCATGCCAAATACCACCTCTAAAAATGTGACAAATATTGTAGAAAGAACCCTTCTCAGTCAGGTACATCTGCTTTGTTTCAAGAGTTGCATTCCTATCCTAAAGTTTTTATATTTTTTTCAGGATACTAATTACAGAGGCGCCAGCGTAAATTAAATAGCAACGTAAAAAGCGTCCTCTCTATCGAATGCCTAGAGTGAAAAAGAAACAGAACTATGCTATTTAGCTAATATAATTACGCTGGCGCCTCTGTAATCGGGCTTTAAATGTAGCTGATGACCCTCATTTCTTCAAAGTAGGTTCGGTACACCCATGCAAAAATCGACTGATCCTTTTCTCCGTTCTTCATGAAAAAGGAACAGACGTACAATGCTTTCGAATTTATAAAATTAGTAAAAGATTCCTAGCAGTTTCGTCACAAAACATGTTTATGTTTTGGAAAATAGATTGTTAGAAAGTGTTTTAGAACAAAAATGGCTTAAAAACGGGAATACCTACAACTTTTGAAAAGGAACTGTCTTTGTTCAAAACAAAACCCACATTTATTGACAAACGTCAGAATTATAGTTTATTGGTCCAGCGCACGTCCAGCGTTTATTCGATTGACTTAGAAAACCTTAATTGACAACATTTCAAATTTTTAACATAATTTAATTTATTTATTTTCTGAAAGAATATTGCAAAATATTATATACGTATTTTTTATTTTCCCAATAAGACTTATATTTTCCGTAAAATTAAATTTTGAAAAGTAGCTTATTCTAAAAGGACGTAACTGCAAAACTAAGGAATCATAAATAATTTTACTGAAGCCACATTAGGAAAAAAATAAGAGCTAGCGTTGATGTCACTGTCAATGACAATCAATCCATCACAACCACAGAGCTATTACTACTAGAGAGATAGCGCTGCAGTTGTCGCTTGAGGCAATTCTCATCCACAAAAATGTATGAAAAATCTGGCTCAGAGCTGTCAAAATTGTCAAAAATGTACTGGAATTTGACAATACTGAGAGAAAAAAACGGCAACTAGCCACTCAATCGAGATATTTCTCATGTCTCTTTCTAACCATGCCATCTTAAATCATTGCATCTCTTTCTTTCTTTTCTTGATCGACCACATTATCCCTCTGGTATCTCTGTGATCACAACATTCACAATTCACACAAATAGGCCGGGAGGTCAGCGCAAAAAATGCAAATCCTTTCTAACAACTGCATTTTTGGTATTACGTTATCATGGTGGTGTACAACAATACCCCAGACTCCTGAGATTTCTTAGCGTTTGGCGGGGGTGCCAATTTAAAAAATAATAATATCATGCAACTGAAAAAGCTAAAAATTGGTGTGCTATGGGAAGAAAAATATAAAAAATAGTTTAACGACTGCCAATCACCTGAAATATGTAACAGGGCCTGCCATACATGCTTTAAATTAGCACCACTTTAAAGAAGAAGAATAACTACTACTTATTAAGTAGTACTAAATAACTTTTAAAAATTCAAAGGATTGAGCACTGAAAAGAAAAACGTGCCGACAAGCAGTGTTGCCAGACATACAGATTTATTTTCTATTTATATTCATACAGAATTTTAGTTTATTTTACAGATGACAGATTTGACCTTATCTGTATACATGTTACCGGCCAAACCCGATTTCAGGACAAACTAGTTTTGCCTAGGCTAAACTAGTTCTTCCTATACGCGATAGGATAAACTAGTTTAGCCTAGTCCAAACAGGTTTAACCTAAGCCCGATAGGATAAACTAGTTTAGACTAGGCCAAACTAGTTAATCCTGATATAAATACGCACACTCCAGGATGAACTGGTATCGCCTAGTCTAAACATTAAAGTATACCTAGAAAGCCAAAACAAATAGATAAATTAAATAAAATACTCCATAATTGTCAAAATGACCAGTTTCATTAAAACAAAAATGATTCGTCGTTAAAATTAATCAATAATAGGTAATCACAAAACCTTGGCCTGCGGGGCAATTCTTACAACCGATTTCGTTACTAAAGTGACGCGTTCTTGAACTTGTCTCGTTTTTCTGTCAGTTTTGAGCAATCGGAACTGTCAGAAAAACGAGAGAGGTTCAAGAACGTATCACTTGCGTAAAGAGATTGCCTAACAGAATTGCCCCGCTGATCAAATTGAATGTTTCGTAGCTGCAGTTCTTAACGATATTTTAGAGCCTTAGTTTACATCTGCTACCCCTAAAAAAGATTGAAAGCTAATGTCGAATTCTGATCTGAACAAAAATAGTTTCTGATGTTCACCGTGTTTGGTGCCAACTTTGTAAAAAAGTTCGTCATTTTTCTGAAGAATAACTCCAATGATGTTTCTGAGATCACCATTGCCTTTGTCAACATCTCGAATCGGTATAGTCACATTATCTCCAATATTGGCAGGTGGATTAGACTTGTACGGAGCATCCTTCATTTTTGAAGTGAAACTTCTAATGCGACTTCCAATAAGGTTGCGTTAAAAGTATTAAACTTTAAGTAAAATGTGCAAATACTACGCTAGTTTCCATAATCAAATGGTCTTGGGAAGCCATATTAAATTTAACTTTCTCATCTGGTTGTGTCTGAAAATCGATCAGATCTACTTGGCATCCATTATTCGTTTCCGAATGAAAAATGGGCTTAGAAACTAAGCCCCTTTTCTTCTTTTGATGAAAGACACTACACATAGATAAATACAGGCTTATAATTTTTTTGTAATATTGGCATTTTTTTATATGTGTCGACTTGACGTAAGTTCATCCGTAAACATTTAATTATAAAACTGCAGTCATTAACTAAACACGTTACGCACGGCTGGCATCTAGACGCTAAATGATACAAAACGACGCGAAATGTGGGCGAGCAAGGAGTGCTGTGGGGTGCTCGGGATGTGATGTGGGAACTCCCGCATGTACATATTCTCTCAATTAATAAAATTAAATCTATCTCAATTACTTTCGACTAAAAATTGGTTTAGACTAGGCTGTAACAGTTTATCCTGGAGTGTGCGTATCTGTATAAGGATCAACTAGTTTGGCCTAGCCTAAACTGGTTTGTCCTGTCGAGCTTAGGATGAACCTGTTTGGACTAGGCTATACTAGTTAATCCTATCGCGGATAGGAAGAACTAGTTTAGCCTAGGCAAAACCAGTTTGTCCTGAAATCGGGTTTGGCCGGTAACATACAGATTCTTGGGATTAGGCTTAGTCTACGATAAAAAAAAAAATACATTCGATTCACACTAGTTATTAGTACTGATAGGTACTAGATAGTCTAATCATTGCAACATTATGTAACGTACAACGGGAATACCCCAAGACATGTCTATTTGAGAATGATAATTAAGTTATTTAATTGTAAATGCTGTGTTTATACCGCAAAACTACCCAGTTTAATGTATGTAAATTCCTGTCAAGTGAGCTAAAAAGCCGCAGATATAATAAAGCTTTAACCAGAGCTGGCTGGAAGAGAAAAACTTTAAATCATGGTCAAAAAGAAGTCAAAAGAGCGAAGAAAATGCATACCTACTATAAGTGTTGTTCTCATTTATCAATTAGATTTGTATACAGACTTTTAGACTCTTCAACCCAGATTTTCTGGTTTGGCATGTGGCAATTTCAATTGATGAGAACAACACTTACATAACCCGGTCAGAATATCTGTGCACCTCGCTGGAATGCGGCGCCTCTCCCGCTTCCCCTGTCACCTCTCCGCGCACTCCCCGGTGCGACAGTACGGTTAGCATCTTCGTTGCCGATACACGTCCCGATAATAATTTACGTCCGGACGGTATACTAGACATCCGGTAATGTATATACGTCCCGATAATTCGATATGACGTCACGAAGTCAGGTGCACAGATATTGTGACCGGGTTGTGGTTGGTATGCATTTTCTTCGCTCTTTTGACTGATACAAGACAAGGTGTCAGTTTATGGTGCGGCCCAGTGTGACTTATAGTGCATTTCATCTTATAGTTCCTATGCCGTCATGTTGGCAGTGATGCAAATAAGTGTGGGCATATAATTCTTTCTTTGCACTCCTGCAGGGGTACCAACATGACGGCATAGGAACTATTTGATGAAACGCACTCTAGCTATTTCTTGGCTAGATCTAGCTTTTTGCACACCTGGCAGCTACAATTTCTAAAAAGTTCTAGCTAAAAAATTTAGCTACTTTTTTTTTTAGCAATTTTTCTATTTCATCTACACTTCATCTACACTTTTGTCTTTTGTCTGTTGTCGTAGGTCGTTTACTCCCATTTTAAAGTCTGCGTAATAATTATTATAACTATTTGCGGTCGCCAATCATCAATTTGTGTCATAATTTATTGTAATGAGAAATGGATCTACCCAAAACACTGAAGACTTATTCCCAAAAACACAGAACTGAGTAAGAGCTTAAATGAATTTATTTTGGCAACTTTTAGCTACTTTTTGGGGTGAGATAATGTGGGAAACTGGCTGCTTTTCGCGAAAGATCTAGCTACAGTGACGATAGTGGAATTGCAACACTGAAGACAAGTTGACACAACTGACCTCAACTGACTGATACACAGATGACAGACGTCAGACGATAGTGCAGTTGGCAACACTGCAACTGAGCATTTTTGGTTTCAAAAAAGGAAAAATCACAATTTTTGTTTGCTCAAATTTTCAGTTCCTTCTCAAGGAGTGGGTAATATCGCCTTTGTCAAGATATCGTATCGAAACTATATATCGATATTCGATATCGGATTTTGAAACTATATATTGCTAGAAACCATATATTTTGTCAACCGAATTCAGATTTCGATTTAATGATCGATTCGATTTAAGCGTGCATCGGCTACCGCAATATAAAATATCAGGTTTAATATCTGGTGAAATTTGGGTTAAAGATTATAATTTCAATATATTATTGTGATAAATTTTCCTTCTTACAATGGCTGCATTAATATTATAATGTAATATGCAGTTACTTTTGATTCGTACCGGTGCCAATATGAGGATTGAAGGGAAGAGCGAGGAAGGGGGAGGGTACACCCCCTCCTGCGGGGCTAGCACGGCAGGTGGAATACATTTCCCGGGGAGTGGAATAATAGTCTTTCCCGATCTCATTTCTATCCACCTCTAGAGCATGGCTATCTGGGTGGAGTAGTTTTTTCCTGGGGAAAGACGGTGGAATACCTTTCCCCGCCTCATTATTGCCATATAAAACGAATTAAATAAAAGCGACGTAACAACCATCAAACTTCACATCAAACCTTCAAATTATTTGAAATAGTTCATTCAATCAATCTCTATGGTGTCTTTGAGTGATTATTTTTGGTTTCCGTGTGGCCATGCGTAGTAGAATTCTGCTACTTTGGCAGTTTTGGCTATTGAATTTTCTGTTGGACACCTTTTAGTGAGGTATCGTAATAATGGTGAAATTAGGAACTTGCACGATTTATTGACGTGATAACGTCTTATAACTCGATGAACGCCTAATACACGCACGAAAAATACCGCCTGAATCGAGCGTGCAAGCGAAAGCGCGACACAAACGATAAGGATACACGATCGTTAAGCTTGTTTCAGTTGTTGATTCAACAATTTTCTTCTATTGTTATCACGTAAATTTATCGTCCGTACACCAACTATACAGACAAGCAATTTTTTTAATTGTTGCTTCATCGAATGAATTGTGAAAAATATTTTGTTTATACATGTACTTAAAAAGACAATAGCAACTAAATTTAATAGCAACGTAGAAAGTGTTCTCTCTATCAAATGCATAATTATAGTGAAAAAGAAACAGGAATCTTCTAAATTGCTGTTCCAATTACGATAGCGACTTTATAATTGAATCTATTAATTTAAAAACTAATAATTGATCAGAACGATTTAAACGCGGTGATGGCGAATCATACGAAATCACTACACATCTTAACTAATAAATAATTACTAATTCTTCGTTAGCTGTGCTGTGGCTATAGGCTGTAGCATCCTTGATGGTACATTTTGATGTCACTAAATGACAAGCAAGCCTGACTCGCGCTTGTCCGGTTTTTTTTCAACAAACATAAAGTACAGCTATCGTTTGGTCATATTTCTACTTGTGTTATGGCCACACTAACTGTTTTATTTCTAGTATTTCTACGTTGTTTGTTGTTGTCACAGAATTCTCTGATCGTTTGCTATTAAATTATCTCCTTTTGTGTTAAATTGTTACATATTCGAATAAAGCATTAAATAGCTGTTTTACGAAAGAAATTTAATACAAATTATAAAAATGAGCGGAAAAAAGTAAGTACCTATGACGCTTTAGATGTAAAAACAACATAAAATATAGTTAAACACATAGATAAATGAAGGTCTCGGTCAGATAGGTTAAACGATTTACACGGTGAAATTCATTGAATTGACATAAATCTCATTGGTAAAATCAGAAAAGTTGAAATGTTTATTACTTTAAGCTACTGACTAGAATTTTCATAATGTAATGTGACCCTTGAATGGTTGTTTTTTTTACAATGATCGTTGTTTATTTTATAGGTTAAGGAGCAATAAAACTCAGATTAGAGTTTTAATTGACTATATGTCAACAAACCCTCACGCTGCCACCGGTGAATTCACTGGGCCAATGGGCAACAGGAGAGCGGAAGCGCAGTGGCTCAAAATTAAAGAGCTATTAAAAAACTACGGCCCCGACAGGACAGTAGAGCAGTGGAAACAAGTAATTATAATAATTGTATTAGCATTCTATGCTTTAATTTTCCTTCATCTTATCTGAAAAGATCAATTTTGTTGTCCAAGTTTTTAAAAATTATGAGAACAGATAAAAAAAATATGCCACATGAATAGTTTTCCACTTTTTAGATTAATAGTCCATATAATATGGAGAAGAACAAGTTTCTAACAAATTGTTTGTTACAGACATGGAAAGATCTTAAGAAAAGGTAGGTAAGAATATAATAGGAAAAACACATTACACACAACTAATTAAGATTTATTTTCTTATTATTGCATACATTTAATTAAAATAAGTATTTATTATTGAAAGCCTCTTTTCTCGAGCCACTCCTAACAGATTGGTATCATCTGCATTTCCCAGATGTTGTTCAGAGCCATCGTTGATGTCAGGTTGAGGTTCGATGGTCTCCATAGGCACTCTAAAATAAACAAGAAGTTAAGCATATGCAGGACTCTGATCTTCTAGTTTCAACTATAGCAGTTATAATATAATTCACCTGTAATGATGCATCATGTTGTACAATGTTGCACAACAGTAAATTATTTGCGAAGCCTTTTCTGGGTCATAATGCAGCACCCTGTCAATACCGAGACACCTAAAGGTGCCTTTTATGTACCCATTGGTCCTCTCGACGCAATTACGGGCTTTGCAGTGCCACTCAGAGTACTTTTCAGCTGCGCTATTTGGTGCTGCGTCTAAATCTGGGGTCATTAGCCAAGGCTCCAATGCATATCCAGAATCTCCTGAAAAAAAGTTTTTTATTGTTACTAATGGTATATATATATTTCTCATTTCAGTCAGTCACGGAGATCATCGTTCTAGTTCCAGATTTAGCAGTCGTTGTTTCAGCCATAAGATGAGGTCCACTGCTGGGAATAGGATTCTGCTATAGATCTCCAATAACGCCGGTTGGAAGCAGTCTTAATGATGTCATTCATCCACCTTATGGGTAGACGGATGGAACAATGGTTGGCCCTATGCTGTGTTTGCCAATATGTAACTGTAACTGTAAACTAATTTGTAAAATATACTAGAATTAAACATATTATATTAACGAACCTAGTTTTCATAAATATAAATACCTACATAGAATTAAGAATACTATTATTAAAGAAAATTGGATAAATGGGTCTTTAATAGCTGAAAGATTAAAAAAATAGGTAAGTACCTAATAGGTAATATTGCCCAATTCGACTTGTGTAGAGGCGTTTCAGTTCCCTCTTCACATTGGAATTATTAAAAATGAATTGGTCATGTACTCGTCCAGGGTAGCGAGCATTAATGTGCAAAATTTTACAATTTGCATCAACAACCTGGAACAATAACATGACAATAATAAAGCTATAGATATTTGAGTATTATGTTATAAAACCATACAAGATAAAAGCATAATAGTTTTCTTATTATTTACCAATTGCACATTGAGTGTAGAACGCCCTTTCCTATTTTTATATTGGACACCATTTGGGAACGGTGGTGGGAAAATATCCACGTGGGTACAATCAATAGCACCTATAATGTCTGCAAGGCCATGGTTTATTAGAAAACCATGGGAAACTTTTCTTCTATCTTCCTCTGATCCCGGAAAGATTATCCACTTTGGCATAAGTCTGGAAATAGCATAGTATAATAATATTTTAATTTTAATATTTTACATAGGAACTACTTATCTGAAAAGGGGGAGATTCGGAACGTTCCGTTTACGAAGATATGATTTTTTTAAAATTATTATTCTACTATGGCAAAAACTTCTGTTGAAGATAGGAAGAACATTGTACTTTCAAGAGAGGGGGAAAGGAATGTAGAAACTTCCTCTCTTTTGGAAATTTGATTCAAAATTTTATCAACTTACCAAATTAATGTAGCGTGTCACAGTGGTTCGGATCTTTGAGAAAATATTACTACGTATAGAGGAGCTACCCTGACCAAATATCATGCTCAATTTTGTTAAGAATATAACTAAAGTGCGCTTCAGCACTGTAAAAATAATTAGCCGTCTAATCAGCCAGTACAAACACGCAGCGCTAGAACACTTTTAAGGTATAGTTTTCTCGTGGCAAAAAGGTCGAAAGCGCCGCGATTCTTCGAAGCGCTTACGCGTTTCGTTCAACGTTCTGCACTAACTTGTCGTTTCTATAGACTAAGATGCTGACTGACTACAGAAGTGACAAAGTTTATTACCTACACACGCTTCAATTGAATTCGTACTTTGTTTTTTCTTCTTCATAATATAATATTAGTTGAATTATTGATCAGTAGAAAATATTATATTCATCATCATCATCAGCCCGTAGAAGTCCACTGCTGGATATAGGCCTCCCTCAAAGATTTCCACGACGAACGTAATATTATATCATAATATAAATATTTAAGTTAAACTAATTCATTCGTTTAAGTATTTTATATAATATACCACTGTTTGCCTAATCACACTAATATTATAATTGCGAAAGTTTATGTGTAAGTGTGTTTGTTCCCAGTCAACTCGGTAACGGCTAAACAGATTTCTATGAAAGTTTAGTATGGGGTAGCTTATACTAGCCCAATACTAGTAATAACCTTTCCACGTAAGCTATTTTTTTTTAGTTTAGACAAAAGTCGCAGAACAAAAGTTGTTAATTTTGATGTTTATAATACCTAAGCCCCTGAAAGGGTGCTAATTGATTAGAAATAACCCTGTACATCAAACCTTTTTCATTTTATTATAAAATATGCAACACAACAATACTGGACCGACGAATACAAAGAAATTCGTTGATTTTCCATGTTTTTTAATGTTATGCAAATTTTTCAAACATAATCACAGAGTTCCTATCTGTGAACATAATACTTATAATTTGTTTTGATTAGGTACTACAGCAATTTTTCTGTTTAGTTTTTGGTAACAGTTCTTGTTTTTTTTTATAATTATAATACCTACCAACTTAAATTCGGTTTAAATACAAATCTGTCATGTTTTGTTTGTTTTTGTTATTATAATTTTACGATAGTAACAGGAGTAATTTTTTTTTACTGTTTTAACAACTTTCAACCGTAGTAGTAAGAAGAGTAATTCGTTTCGTTCTTACTACTGGTAGTAAGAATGGTAGTAACACTGGGAACAAACCCTAATTTTACCTACACTTGTTACACACACAATGTCACATCTTCATTTTTAGTCTATGAAAAGTATCGCAACATGGCGTCCACGCGCCATCCAACAATATTTTGTTTGCATTTAATTGTAAAATGATTATCTAATTACTCATCGATGGAAAGTTATTCCTTTGCACTTCGCCGTATTCTTTGTATTATTCGTGCAATATCTTAACACACACGAGACCATATTCAATAATTTTGAACTTTTTTCGTTTTAAAACAAACTAGACTGATGTACTCAAGAGCTAGCGAGCAACTAATTGATGTGCAGCCATATGGCTGCATTTGGGCGGAACATGGTAGGGATGTGCGTCGTCCTCTCTATACGTAGTAATATAGCTCGATGGTTCGGATACATAAAATGCCACAAAACTACATGGATTTGGTGTGCCCCGATTCGGATTCATTACTAATTTCATTCCAGATTATGATAAAAACCGTTGAAAATACGCCGTGTAAACAAAATTCTAACCTAAAAGGTGTATTTTCAAAAATTATTTTCTCAAAAACTATTCGTTTTCAGAGTTCAAAACTTTGTGAAGATCGTTTGTTGCCAGTTAAAAATCAAAACAATTACAAAAGTCACCGGTACGAATAAAAAGTTGAGCCGAATCTACTACGAAATCGCGAAAAAATATCCGATGTAATAACTGTGAAGTTAGCGACAAGCTGTGAAAATCCCCACACCTCATCGTCGCTGATGTATGAATTGCTGTGTTCACAAACGCCATCAAGTTTGATTCAGCCTATACCTAGATCAGTAGTAAGAAATCTATTCTTGTATTTATTTCTATTCACATAAGGTTCAAAATAGTCATTCCGCTTTCTAGTGTTCTACTTGACAGATATGGCGCGAAAATCGTATGGCTTGATATTGAACATACGAGTTTTTTGGCGGGAACGCGAGAAAATCATGTCGCCGCATTGAATTATTTTCTAAAACTTGTGTTTCTATCAGTATTAATAGTGCAAAAGTTGTGGTATTTCATTTATTAATAGCTGAAATACGAGCATGAGTGTAGGCAAGTAGTAGAATGTGGTAAAACATGTCTTTTCGTGTTGTCTTCAAAACTCCATCGAAGCTTCTAGTAAACTCACCACAGCCACAGCCCGGACACTCCGCGATTTTTCATACAAAATCTGCTGTCTTACGCACACCTACACAGTACTTACTCACAGACAACACACTTACGCACGGTCGCTACACGCGCATTTGTGTGCGGAACGTCTATGGCTGTCAGCGATCACCACAACGTGACGACATGCCGCGTGAGTGAGACAGTTGCGTACTTAATTTGCAAAAATGAATATTAATCTAGTGCTTAAAAAAGTATAACAATTACTTAATTTGGAAGCATTTTAACAAGAAGTAACCGATCTACTTCTTTTGTAAGATAATATCAAGAGGAAGTTACCAAATAATGTAAAATAAGTTCCTATTATTTATCCTTAGGGAAACATTAAAATTTCTTGTTTTGTTACGTATCATTGATATTCAACCATACACAGTACAAGTGTTCCCTATTGTCACAGTCTAGGTAGTTTTTATTAGAAAATCCACCGGCCAGTGCAGCCCGCGCGCAAAGTACACGATGCGGTACGTAGCGCGGGGTGGAAGTGAGGAAGACTCAAACGGGTGGGGGGTAACGAGTGGCCGTTCTATACGTAGTATTATTATATATTCTTTGCCACAGCTTTACTAAGAAGAAGAAAAGTCAAAGAAAATATAGAATCAAAGAATACGTAAGACTAGGCGGTATGGCCTTAAAGGCTTTAGCCTGCCCAAAAGTGGGCGAATAATTTAAAAAAAAAATTGAACATACAACACTGATATACTTACCTAATTACATAATCGATTCAATATCTTGATATCTCGTTCGATATTACATTATGACGTATAACATTACGAATCAAATCAGCGATATCAGCAATATCGTGTTTTGGAGAAATATATAGTTTCGTCGCGGGTCAATATCGGATATCCGATACGAATCTGATATATAGTTTCAATATCTATATACGATTCGTATCACTCATCCAGTAAGGTTTTAATCAATCAACAGAGAAGGTTGTCCAAGGACCAAACTTTAATAACTTTTGTACATACTCATGAAGAATATATTCAGGGGCTTAACAGCACGAATAAATTGTGCGTAATGAAAAAATATCACTGAATTTAGTTGAGGCTTTTGCAACTAGATGGCACTTTTATTTATTTTGATATGTACAACTGGTATTACTGTTTTATTTTTATGGTGGCAACCTTAAACATTGATCAAATAAACTGCGGACTTTTTGGCGGGAAGTCGAAAGAAGCGGGCGTTTTTAATATTCAATTATTCATAAATTTTAATTTTGCAATTCTCTGAGATTTGTGTTGGGTGTTGCGGCGCAACAATAACGTCATGAGCGTTGCTAGTGACGGGGAGGACCCCGTCATTACAGCAGAGAGAAAGAAGAGAAAACTTGCAAAATCCTCAACGAACAATGATGGCTACAAAGTATTTCAGAAGCCCCTCTACAAGAGGCTATTCCCCGAAAATCACAGTGGGGACTGCGTGGTTTACGTTGAATCCACAGAAGAAGAAAAGGTTGGTAATAAAAACCCCATAATATTGACAAATCTTTTCATTGAAAATGTTAAAGGCATTGTAGGTGTCCACCGAATAAATGCTTATAAGGTTGGCGTCACTTTCAAAAAGCCAGCTCCAGCTAACAATTTTTTAAAGATGGATAGCTTCCTGAACAGATATAAGCTGAAAGCTTTCATTCCTGCTTACATGACTGAAGTTATAGGAGTCATCAGGCATATTCCGCTGACAATGTCTAATGAAGAAATTTACAAAAATATTACTTGTGATGCTGATGTTGTCTCAATCAAACGCTTTATGCGAAAAGTAGACGGAAATTTGACTCCTCTTGGAACAGTGGCTGTCACTTTTGCAGCCACCACATTACCTCAGTATGTATACATCAAGCTATTCAGATACCAGGTTCATAAATACTTTCCACCACTCATGCAATGCTACCGTTGCCTCCGATTCAACCACTCAGCTAAGAACTGCAGAGCAGAGCAGATGTGTTCATCCTGTGCAGGACGGCACTCCTACAAGGAATGTGATGTGGAAGAAATAATGTGTGTCAATTGTTCTGGCCCTCACCTTGCCGTGTCGAAAGACTGCCCTGTTAAGCAGAAAAAAATAGAAGAAAAGAAAATTAAACAACAACAAAAAATGTCTTATGCCAATGCGGTAAGTCTGCCACAAATCTCTGATAGAACATCCTTCCCAGCTCTAACACCAAAGCCGAGACAAAAAACCTTCCAAGATCTCAATGCCAAAGAAATTGTTGATAACGATGTAATTATAAATGCCCTTGTGAAGTCCGTTGTTGCCCTTGCAAATAGCAAGAATGAACCCATTACAAATAAAAGAATTAAAGAAATTTTGTTGTCAAATTTAATTTAATTTAATTTCATTATATGGACACATATATTCGTATAGCACAATTCAATATTCAAAGTTTACATAGTAAAAAAACGCTATTGTTAAAGTTTTTAACTGAACAAAACGTAGATATATGTTTACTAAATGAAACGTGGCTTAAGAAAAACAGTAAAATTCCAAATTTTCCATCCTATAATTTGATTCACAAACTGTCTGTAAACGAACATAATGGGGTAGCTTTATTAATTAAACAAAATTTTAAATATGAAGTTATTCATACCTCATATTACGAATCAATTCAGAACATTTGCATTGCACTTGATACATCATTAGGTAAATTACATGTGTTGTGTATTTATTGTCCCCCAAACAGCGAATTTACTAAATTTAATACTAATAAATTAAAAAAAGTATTCACTGAAACTCCTAAGCCATGTCTCATAATGGGAGATTTCAATGCCCATCACATTTTATTTGGTTGTCTAAAAAATAATAGTA
The DNA here is from genome assembly GCA_964007245.1 of Hypomecis atomaria. Classification (NCBI taxonomy): domain Eukaryota; kingdom Metazoa; phylum Arthropoda; class Insecta; order Lepidoptera; family Geometridae; genus Hypomecis; species Hypomecis atomaria. Next base: position 21,508,827 of record OZ023279.1, read on the forward strand.
GAGGTAATTCTTTGTACAATCTCATAGATGAGTTTGACTTGTGTGTTTTAAATGATGGTAATCATACTACAATTAAATATCCAAACAAGAATTCTTCAGCAATTGATTTAGCCTTAGTAAGTTGCTCGTTAGCGCCTCTCTGTGAATGGCAAGTCCATGATGATGCAATGGGTAGTTATCATTTTCCGACTCTACTGGATGTAAATGTGAAGCCATCGGTGTATGATGTTCGTCCTGTAGAAGAAAAATATTTGTACAACAAATCAGACTGGTCTAAATTTAAAACTTTATCTGAAACCTGCTTTTCGCAATTAGATTTGGAAAATACAGATCTAGATGAATTATACAATAGTTTTATAAATATCTTGTATCAAATCAGAGATGAATGTATTCCTAAGCAGAAATCTAATCACACTCCAAAAATTCTGAGAAAACCAGCTCCATGGTGGAACACACTATGTGAGGATGCAGTTCAAAAGTCGAAAGAAGCTCTTAAGACATATCATCACTCTCCAACAATTTCCAATTTTATTAATTACAAGCGTCTTGATGCTAAAAAGAAAAAGATATTAATTGAGGAACGGGGAAAAATCATGGCATGAATTGTGTACTTCTTTCAACAGAATGACACCAGTTACTAGAATATGGAATTATGTTAAAAAATTTAAAAGGATTAACAGTAATTGTAGTAACAAAACTCTAAATGACGAATGGGTACCAAGTTTTCTAGAAAAATTAGCAGATTCAACATCAACCGATTTTACCACTTTAAATATTTTAGACAGGTCTGACAATAGCGTTTCCTTCTTAAATGAGCCTTATACACTGAATGAGCTTCGCATTTCTTTAGATAGTCGTAGGGATACTACACCAGGTATGGATAACATTCCATATAAACTTATTAAAAATTTACATTCAAATGCTCTGAACATTTTATTGGCAATTTATAACAGACTTTGGAATGCATCAGTTATTCCTGAATCTTGGAAGACTCAATGTGTAATACCAATTTTAAAACCTAATAAGCCTGCAAATAATCCGTCATCGTACAGACCCATATCTTTGTCATCCTGTCTGGGTAAACTTTTTGAAAACATGTTAAAATTACGTTTAGATTATTTTGTTGAAACCAACTCTAAAATACCTAACACACAATTTGGATTCAGAAAGGGTAAAAGTTGCTCTGAAAGTTTTGTATCATTAATCTCAACATTAAAAAAAGCAAAGCTCAGCCACTCTAATGTGATCTGCGTCTTTCTTGATGTAAAAGGTGCTTTCGATAATGTCAACATTAAGAGCCTTCTTCTAGTTTTGAATGAGTTAGGTCTGCCAACAAAATTATTGAAATGGATATTTAATTTTCTGAATAACAGAACCTTGTATGTTAAATTTAATAATAAGCTACATGGACCAAAATCCGTCAGTAAAGGAACTATGCAAGGAGCTATCTTATCTTCTCTCTTGTATATTCTATATACATCTCAAATTTTAAAGTATGTTAACACATCACATGTTAAGATTTTACAATTTGCCGATGACTTACTTTTATACTCTGAAAGTCAAAATTTAAATATGGCTGTAAATCACTTGAATTCTGCACTGCTGCAGCTACACCATTATTACAACAATGTATTAAAATTAGATATTAGTTCTGATAAAAGTTCTGTTATTGTTTTTAGTAAAGATCCTTTTGCACAATCTTTTGTTAAAATTAAATACAATAATGAAATCATTCCTGTAAGTAATCAACATAAATTTTTAGGAGTAATAATAGATAACAAGTTAAAATTTGAAGAGCATATTAAGTATATCTGCAGCAATGCAATGAAAAGTATTAATGTTTTAAGATGTTTAGCTGGTACTTTTTGGGGCTCTGATCCTAAAACCTTGATCATGCTGTATAAAAGTATAGTAAGAAGTCATTTTGATTATAGTAGTTTAGCTTATATGAATGCAAGTAGCACCTTATTACGAAAACTCGATGTAATACAAAATATGGCTTTAAGAATTATTAGCGGAGCTATGCGTTCCACTCCTATTAATTCTATGGAAATTGAAAACTGTATACCTCCATTAATCCTGAGACGTTTACTTTTGGCTGATAGATTCTGTTTGAAAGAGTTGACTTCCAATAATGTTATAGTGCTGAATAATGTTTTATGTCATCCACAGATATCACAATCAGTTGAAACTTCTAGCTTATCAGCCACATCTCTTGTTTCGGGAGTTTTGCCTGAAATCACAACAATAATGTCATTTTTAAAAAATATCAGTAAAAACATTTGTTCTCATGATATCTGGCCAACATATAAATGTCCATATAATGCCTTGATTAATTGCTTAAGTATAGATTGTCATCTAGATGTAATAAATAACAAATTTGATTTTCTAGAATTTATAGAGAATAAACCAGACTTTTATATTTTATATACAGATGGTTCTAAAAGTGATGAAGGGGTTAAAGCCGCATATTATGATCCACAAATGAATAAAACCCACTGTATAAAGTTAGATAATAATTGCAGTGTGTTTACTGCAGAAGCGTATGCAATTTTAACCGCTTTAACATTTGTAAATAACTCTGTAAAAAATGTAAATATACTAATAGTAAGTGATTCTAAAAGTGTTCTGTCTGTTTTGAACAACAGTAATTTCTCATATAAGTTAAATTATATTATATATAGTATTAGAGAACTTATAGAAATGATTAGTAAATCAAAACATGTAGAATTGGTATGGGTTCCTTCACATTGTGGCATCCATGGCAATGAAACAGTAGATTTGGCTACTCGGCAAGAGCATGATCTAGATCACACAGATATATTAAAAGTACCTTTCACAGATTACTATTGTGCAATTAATAAGGATTTACTCAGAATTTGGAAAGAATATTGGCACGTTACAACAGAATATAAGGGAAGGTGGTATGCAGAAATACAGAAAGACTTACCTACTACTCCTTGGTACAACAAATTTGAATATTGTGGCAGAAAGTTTATAACAGTTATAAATCGCCTGAGATTTGGACATTGCTTGGTTCCAGCTCATTTACACAGAATTAATATAGTCCCAGAAGATAACTGTACGTATTGTTTCCGACCGCATGCTGATATAAACCATATAATTTTTCAATGTCCCCAATTCCATTTACAACGATTAATTTTAGCCAGTGACATTAGTGACATAGCAGCTCGTAACTCAATTAGTGTTCCCCGCCGTATTGAGGATTTACTAAAAAGTGAAGTTTTTTACAAACCTATTTATAAGTATATTTTAAATACTGTTGAAAAGATTTAGTTAAGTTTAATTTTTTATTTCTCTTCTATGTTTGTAATTTTTTTATTATTTAAGACTTCGACTGAAGGACTCTGTATCCATGGTCATGAATAAATTATTTAAAAAAAAAAAAACCCAAATCAAAATCCATCCGCCATTTTGTTTCAAAATACAAATTCGTTTTGTTTACTTGTGCGCTTGCGTTACGGTTTCGTTGGTTTTTTTGGATATTACAACATACGATTATTGCTATCATAACGGACTTTGGATCTGCTTAAAACGACTGTACCACGGCAAAGAAACATGGATATATCTGAAAAGCTCGAAAAGCTCTGCTGTGTTCCCGGCTGTAAAAGACCTCGTAAGTTACACTTTTTACCAAATTACAATTTTAAGTATTTTGCTTCTTTTAGATGAGATACCACCATAAAGTACATTCTGTTAATATACCTACTGTAAAAAGTAGGTACAAAAATAAAGCTAAAAATTGTTTCTTTCAGGTTCCCCTAGAACACCTCTACATGGATTTCCCAATCCAAACTCTGACGCAGATAGGTTCAGAACTTGGATCTATGCTGTCGGAGGAAATATGTATGCTTTGGACTATCAGTATATTTACAAATACCGCAACATTTGCCGCAAACACTTTGAAGGAAAGTATCATTTGGGAAATAAGAGGCTGTCCAACATTGCAGTGCCAACATTGAATATGCCAGGTAACTATGCAATTTTTATTTACCCATAGTAATTTTTACCTTTTCTTTTTAAATGGTCATAAGATACGTTTTAGTCATCAAATTGATCAATTCAGAAACTAGGAAATCAAAGAACCAATGTATAGAATGATTAAAGTAATCAAAATATACATAAGTATATAAATATCAATGATCGAAGTGGTCTAATCATTCTGGAGTAGTAACCAGATACCACATGAGCATTGCATAGGTAAACTTGATGGTTTCTTTAAGCTTGGAGGATCATGCTTTATGCGAGCTGCTTCCAAACAGACTCATCGGACATCTATAGACTATGGACTTTGTATAGCTGACATAATGATTAGGCAGGCATACTATGAAGTGGAATTTCTGGCAACTCATACCTTTTCATATTTAATATTTTTGTTAAATAACATATTCTATCATAGGCAGCAAGAAGGATACAATCTGTTCCATGAGAATAATCTGTATAAATTATCATCATTTTTCAGGTCTGGTTGCTAAGAGACGGCCGATGAAAGATATTACAAAAAGCACTGTGAATATTCATGCTGACAAAAATATCATGGAAGAACCATCAACATCGAAAGGTACATTAAGGTTTTTTAATTTATTTACTAGGGACAACAATCAATGGTTACAGTACACTGTACAATAAACTTACCAGCACTGTTTCTTACTGTGTATCCACACCACAGTTACTTTTTATTGATCAACATTTCCAAATGTTACTCAGCAACATCCAAAAGCAAACATTATTTAAAGTTAATGTCCATTACCGTCTTATGTACATATATGTGAAGAGCAACATTGTCAAACTTTTAAAACAGTCAGCATTCTCTCTAGTCAGCAATCAATAACTTTCTTAGTTTTTAACCTCAACACAGCATTATCCTTTGCCTGCAAAAGTTAGTGAACATAAACCGTGATATTTGATTGTTGCCGAATGTTACTCTTTGCTAATTCATGTTATTGTTGGTATAGACGCGATGAGTAACAATCAACAAATAGTTACAAGTAGTCATAAAAGTTACAAAATGTTACTGTATTAAACAGTGTTGCTCAACAAAAGTCAACTAAAGTGGATGTATGGAAAGAACTAAACACTAAGAAGTGGTATGTAGGTATGTATATCTATTCTAGAACAAATTTACAACATTAACAATAAGGAAGTTTCCCATTTCATAAAAATTTAAAATAATGATACACGCTTAAAGACGTTAGAAATCTATGGGGTATAATGAAGGAATTACTCGAATATCTTAATGAGTGACAGAGTTAACTTAGATTAACTAGTAGTTCTCCGAACTGTAGACCTCACAAGTATACATTTCAGTAAAAAAAATCTAGTAATCAGTTCTCAAAAATAACATAAATGTTCAAAAATGTTCCTAAGTGGCTTTTGCACAACTTGCACAGGCTAATATTATTATTCTTAATAATAATAATAGTAAAGGTTCTGCTCTAGGATATCATTGTATATTTTGACCAACTTTTACAATAGGACTGATTCCCTATACCGGCTTATCCAGAATCCGAAATCAGAAATCCTGGTAATATAATATTTTGTTCTTATAAAGTACTTGTGATAGGTTTTTTGAGGACTTATTTTTTAGTTCAAAAGTGACAGATGTCAAAATAACAGCTGCCATATTCTAGAATTCGTACTAGGATGACATGAAAAGACTTGTAGTCTTAAATTTTTGAGATTTTATGCCAATCAACCGTTGTGATTCTTCTCGTATAAATTCCTTGATGGTTTTCTGCCATGTTAACTGTGGCAAGGTAGGAAACCATATCTTCTCATTTGCATGTTTAACTACATTGAACTATGCTATTTGGTAATAACGCATTTTTCTAACAGGAAGCAATACATCAGCCACTATACTTAATAATATTAATTATATGACAACGGTTGAATACCACAAAAAGCAGAAATATGAATCACTCGGTGATGGATACATGTTTATGCCTTTTGGAGTTGAAACTCTAGGTCCGTGGGGTCCTATCGCCTGGCGTTTATACAGAGATCTATCAAAAAAAAATTGATAGAAAGAGCAAATGACCCAAGGGCTGGTGCTTACCTTGGTCAAAGGCTTAGCCTTGCCATCCAACGGAGCAATGTCACCAGCACCTTGGGTACTTTGCCCGCGGACAGCGACCTCAAAGCAGTTTTTTATTTATAATGTAAATTTTTTCAATGTTCAGTATTTTTTGGTATTACTTTGTAACCTCTATAAGAGAGAGTCGTTTTTCCCTCATGGACCTCTATAACTGAGAGTACTACTTGTCTGAACGTCTATAAGTGAGAGTTGAGGGTAATGAAACATCTGCACTTTATGACCCATTCTTAAATTTCTTGGAACTAACTACCGTTGATTTCAGATCGTGTTCTATTCAAACATTTTTTTTTTGTATTTCGTGGTAATAAGTAACATTGTTTTTGTATCGACTTTTTTTGGAATGGCCACACGTGCGTCTATACTATCCCGTTTGTTGAAATAGTGTTCTATTAAAAATTATTTTGTGTTTTTCATTTATCTACTTAACATTATTTTTGTATCACATTCTTTTTAAATAGCCACACGTGCGTTGACACTATCTTATTGGTCAAACTAACTACAGTTGACAAGTTTTAATTGAAGAGAAAGGTTCGGTGTTAATAAATCAATCTTTAGGAATAAACAAATAAATCACCAAGATTGAATGTGTTCAAAAGGGGAAAATCTTAAAATAAAGTGCGCAATGAATTTGATTTAGTAGAATCCAACTTTTATAAAATAATAAAATCCAAAGACCCCATAAGGTCTCAGTGCTCTAAAGGACTTATCAAAAATACTTTTGATTTTCCCAATTTTAAAAAGGCCTTTTATAATGAATTAGTCAAACATCTATGTTCAATTCTAATCAACACATCCCGAACAATTAGTATCTATTTACTATTTATAAACATATTTATCATTCTTCACGTATGTATAGGTAGATACATACAAACCAAAGGACCAATGGACCAACGTACAAATTATACGTATTTTTTAACCTCTATAAGAGAGAGAAGCCACTTCTGAAACTGGATAAGTGAGAAACCTGGATAAGTGAAAAACCTCTATAAGCGAGAATTAGATGGCGGTCCCTTCAACTCTCTCTTATTGACTGTATTAGGTTACATTAATATCAATAAAGTTATCTTAATAATATTATTCATTATTTTTTTTTGTCATTTATTTTTCAGATGTGTATGCTTCACAAAGGGCTACTACTCCTGCTTCTCCCAGAATATCATGTCGAGATGGTAAGTCAAGGATTTTTCGAGATTTATTCAAAAAAGATGTTTCAAAATTTTTATTCGGAATATTTAGGGGTTAGTCCCATTGTAAATGTTGATCATAACATAAAGATAAGTACAATGATATCCTAGAACTTATTCGTGGCTTAGAAAAATACCCGGTATAGAATGAAGCACTTCATTTCCTTTTTTCCTTATTCCCGCCAAACCCACGGCGCGGCTCCTGGGTCGAGTGACGTCACACTCATAAATCCGTCGCTGGGCTTTTTAATTTCGTGCGTCCATAACTCCTTCATTTATTGAGAAATTCGAGTAATTTTTTCACTGTGTCTAATATATTTCTAACGTCTTTAAATGTATATAATTGTTTTTAGTTTTTATAATATAGGAAACTTTATTATGTCATTAACATAAATTCTTCAAAAGTTATAAAACATAACATAACAGAGCCCAAAGACTTAGTTGACTGATGCCTTATGATGATTACATACTACTGTATTTTTTCAGGTGCTGTCAAGGACAAACAAACCTACAAAAAAGAGAACCGAGCATTGGTCCATAAGATCGCCAAATTAAAAAAATCCAATTTGAAGTATGCACAGAGATTACAGAAGGCAATGAAACTCTCAGAAAATACAACATTTTTGAAAAAAATGCAACAATTTACAAACTTAGCTGCTATTTTTACAATGATGCAATTTAGAGAAATAAAGAAAACTAAAATGGCTCGCAGATTTACCCAAGAAGAGAAAATCATGGCATTAAGTTTGTTCAAACAGAGCCCAAAAGCTTACAGATGGCTTAGCAAGGCGTTTGTTTTGCCATCACCGATGACTCTAAGCAGGCTGATAGCGAGAGCTTCGCTGAGGCCAGGCATAAATGAAAATATATTTGACCAATTAAAAAAAGTCGCAAACAAAATGAAGACTGATGATAAACTGTGCATTTTACTTTTCGACGAAATTGCTTTGTCACCCCATTTCGACTATGTAATGAGGAAAGACATGATATCAGGATTCGTGAACAATGGGGACACAAACATTAGAGAAATTGCCGATCACGCTCTTGTATTCATGATCCGAGGAATTTGTAAAAATTATAAACAGCCAATTAGTTACAGTTTTTGTTCCGGCAGTACAAAACGTGAAGAATTAACGAAACAAATAAAAAATAATATATCAAAATTACAAAGTATTGGATTCCAAGTTTTAGCAACAGTTTGCGACCAAGGCGCATCCAATGTGAGTGCTATTAATCATCTTATTAATGAAAATAGAGTAGAACACACAAAAGAAAACAAAGAATTTCGTCATGAGATATTTAAAATAAATAACGAAGAAGTTATACCTTTATTTGATCCCCCACACCTAATTAAAGGAATTAGGAATAATTTAATCACAAAAAATTTGACTTGCAAAATTGAAGGCCAGAAAAAGACTGCAAAATGGGAGCATTTACGTCTTTTGTTACAAGAGAACCCAGCATATAAAGGAATTCGATTGATGAAAAACTTTACAGATGCCCATGTGAACCCAGAGAAAATAAACAAACAAAAAGTTAAATTTGCTACACAAATATTCAGCGAAACGGTAGCTTCAAACATGGGATACTTAGCTGGTAAGTTGATTTTATTATCTTTAGTTCTAAAAAGGGATGACTTATATTGATATATTATATGATTTATATTAAGACGGGCCGGGCGCGGGACGAGCCGGACGGGGCCTGTACGACGCACGACCAATACATATTGTGTAAAAGCCCGGACGGGCCCCGTACGGGCCATGACAAATATGTTAGGAACGTGCGTCGTACGAACCCCGTCCAGCCCGTCTCGCGCCCGCCCCGTCCTAATATAAATCATGTAATATACCATATAATATAAATCATCCCTTTTTAGTTATTTAATTAAATTAAGGCCCAATAGGAACAAAACCCTTCTTGCGCGAGTCCCGACTCGCACTTGGCCGATTAACTATTTAATCTATGCATGAAAGTCTGCAGCCAATATCACCTATCATCGCTATACATATATATTAGACATGAATAAGTTAGTACACTAATAAAAAAGTGTTTGCCTATACTATGGCAACCACGATATTTTTCGGGATAAAAAGTAGCCTATATCACTTTTAGTTTTTCAAACTTATGTCCATGCCAAAAAGCAATCCATTGAAAATCAACTTATTTATGAGTAGCTGTTGCTGCGTGAAAGAGGAACAAACCAACTAACACACTTTCGGATTTATAACATTAGTAAGGATAAAAGTATCCAGTTTGAGAAGCACATTTAAGTTGGCGATACACATGATGGCATGTGTATTTCAACATATAGATACAGTAGTAAAAAAATCTTAATTATTTAATTTCTGTTCCAGATAAAAAGGTGTTACCTGAGGAGTGCAAGGAAACTGCAGATATATTAATATTCTTTGATCATCTTTTTGATTCAGTGAACGGTAGTTACGAAAATTCGAAGAAACGAGGTGGCAAAGAACTCCTTCGACAAGTCACACCTAAATCAAATCATGACCAAGTGTGGGCTGATGCAAAAAAAATACTTAATACAATGAAATTTATTACTCCAACGGGAAAGGAATGTACGCCACCATCAATAACAAACTGGGTAAAAAGCCTGAATAATTTACAGTATTTAAAAAACAAATTATTCCATGATTTTGAACTAAAATCCATATGGCTCAGACATTTTAATCAGGATCCATTAGAAAACTTTTTTGGCTGCATAAGAAGCCACGGTGCACAAAATACAAAACCGTCATGTGCCGCATTTGAAGGGGCTTTTGCGGCACTTTTAATTAATAATATTAATAGTCGCTATTCACCAGGCTCCAATTGTGAGGAAGATGATTGTACAAGCTTTAAACAAATAAGCAAAATAATAGAAAAAAAAGAACATAAAGATGAAGGACAAAAAACAGAGATAAATTATAGCCATATAAGTTTGAATGTCATAGAAGACATTAATGTAAAAAAAAATAATCCCAGAATAATTGGTGCTCTGCAGTATGTGACGGGTTATGTCTTGCGCCAAGCAGCACGAAAAGTTTTCAGAAATTGTCAAATATGCAAAGAACAGTTATACACAAAAAATGACCTAGATTATATCAAAATCAGAGAATATACCAGGAGCAGGTGGCTTACATACCCTTCCAATGAATTAATAAAATGTTTTTCAGAAATTCAGGATGTTTCTATGAATATATTAAAAAATTCTACAAATCTTAATAATATAAAAGAATATATTAAAGTAGCCCTATTTATTGTGGTCAATTGTGATTTAGGTTGTGAAGCGCATAAAAAAAAATTAGTCGACTTTATATTTGATTTAAGTGTAAAGTTTTTTATATATAATTGGTGCAAGGACACTAACAAATTATTAAATGGCACGAGATCTGATCATGACAATGAAGATGACATACAAAGAAAATGTATTTTATATCACATGAAAAGAAAAAAGAAATAAATGCATCCTATGTAAATTATGGTTTAATTGAAATATTCATTGACCTAATTATGTTTTTACCGATTAATTTGATGTTGTTTTATGATGTATGTATTCATTGTTATTGTGTTTTGTGTCGTATGAAATTGACTGTTTGCCAAAAATGCAATATTTGCTTTGTTTTGAAATATGATTTTTATGATTGTAATGTGTTAGGGTGTGTACAGATCTGAAAAAGGTACAACTTGCGCGCCACCACGCGCGCTTCTTGTACAAGTCTTGCAACAGCACGCCGCTACCGCGTACAGTAAATATTTCGCTATTTTTATTCACATGCTTATGGTACAGAAGATGCTCGCGAGCTAGCATATTGCCTTCGAATTCAATTTTAGTTTATTTATTTTTGATTTAACACTGCAAAGGGATATATTAATGAAATATTAGAATTAAACTCGGCAGCCTTTCACAAACAGCTTTCGGAATTCGCGGCTTGGTAAAGATCTGTATGCATTCTATAATGCTCTTTAAAACTATTTCAGTTCTCATTCATAAGACAGCATCAAATCTATTTAAAATCTGTATTATCCAAATATATGGATAGATAATATGGATACATAAATATGTATGTATCTGTCACCGGTTTATTGTAAGAACGGTTTGTTTACAAACTCTCGAGTTAAATTATAAACTATCGATAGATTGTGAACGGACACTACGATGTACAATTTAACGCTTTATATTTTTGTTAGTTTGTAAACAAACAGTGTTCAAACGTGAAATTGTGAACTTGTGTGTAACGAAACTCGAAGTGGACAATGATTGGTTCAAAGCATCATTCCTTTTTACGGCCACTCCTCCTCCGCCGGGTGCAGCCATCCTTTGTTCTTTTAACGGTGTAAAGAGACAATACTGAGTACGCCATTATTTAATTTTAAAAAAGATATCTCAAGATCAATATAAGTAAAAAAATCAGACTGTTTTTGACTCTGTCTGGGGTTTGACAATCTTACAAATTAAATTTGATCCCCTCACCGGATACCGGTTGAGCTGAAATTTTACATAGGTACATGTGTAAGTCGCATGACAATGCAATATTTTGACGACATGGTGCCGATCTGATGATGGAGCTGGAAAGTGGCCAAAGGAACTTCGAGATGAAACGACTCAACCTCATCAAGTTAGGACTCATTGATGAACCGACACAACCCCATCGAATTATTTGATTCGCTTTAGAGAGTACTTTATTTTTAGATGGTTACCAGAGTTTGATCTGATGTAAGGTGGTCAAATGAACTCAGTAAAGAAACAACGCAACCCCATCGAGTCTCGGTTCGTTTAATTCGTCATGACGAGTACTTTGATGCTAGATGATAACTAGGGTCTGATGATGGAGCTGCAAGATGACCATAAAAACTCAGTAATCGTTTGATTTATGCGAATTATTAGATTTTATTATTTAATTTAATTTATTTAATGAATAAATATTAGCGGACACTAAAGATCGATAGTAAACAGGTGAAACATATCAAGCGAAATCCACCTCAAACTGGACGAAAAGATGACATAATCCAAGTAAGATTGAATGGACCAGAGCAAGCCGACCTTTGGCTACGTGCTGCTAAGAAGACGACAATCTTATTGGACAATTTTACCAATAAACCACCTAAGGCTGTTGCCAGGTCTGAGAGATGGTAGTTTGGCGAGCTAAAATAAAATATTCGAAGTTTGTCCGTAAGTAGATAGCTATGATTGAAGTAGCTTGTACTATTTTTAGCGAAAACTAATAATGAATTTCGATTCTCACATGGTAAACAAAAACAGATAGCGTACTTTCTGTTGACCTAGAATTATAATTAGCAAAAAAGACCGTCTTATAAATTGGTACATTTACCTATCGACATAGAAAAAACCCTCAAAACAAAAAAAATATCCACGTGCGGAGACGGCTTACTTTCCACTCGCACTTGTCCGGTATATTTTGACACTAGTTTCAATGCTATGTGAAAAGCCAAACATAAATAATAATATGGTATTAGACTGAGACTCCAAAATAACTGTACATCACTAATTTGGGTCTTTCCGTAAACTAACCCCGGAGAGCACAGATGTGCATGTCTTTTTGTTTGTCGAGAATTTTGAAGATCCGCAGGACAATAGCCCAACGGTCATTTTACAAGTCACTTTCATTTTTAGGGTCATGCATTACTATGTAGTAACAGTTTTCAACATACTTTTACCTTCTACTCATTACTCATTTATAATCTATTTTAGCTAGTGTATCATACACTATAGAATTCTATAGAGCAAACAACAAATGCTGTATGTTCGGGCGGATTGCTAGCTACAAACTAGCAACACCGCCGGATGGCTAAATTAGGTCAACCGGCACTGGGCAACCCTGCCCCCACTTGCTTCCTTCAAACTCTTCAAAGTAATCGTCTACATCTATTATACGAGTGAGTAAAAAACAGCCTTTTAAAGCTGCTATTAAACACCAGTGATTAATTAATTGTGAAGAACCATAATAATCCATATGTTAGCGTAAACATAGACTCCCCGACGTGATATGAATGACGAATAATAATCGTTGTATCCTTCGATCAAATATATCCGTCGATTAAATATAGGTACCTATATTTGATAGAAGATTGTATCATTGAAATTTTGGGAGGGATTTGTTCCCCATGTGCCAGCCTTGGATCCGTGAGCCTTCGAGTCTGCATTTTAGTTCCGGAATAAAAAAGGAAAACAACATTAATTTTTGTTTGTCAAAAGTACATTTTGGTTAAAGATTGGATAATTTGATCTTAGTAAAAATAATTTCGTACGTTTTAATCCTCACTTTCATCCGTGATTTCTTTGTAAAAATAATTATTTTTCGCCAAAAACAGTACAATCGACTTCAATCTTCAATCAAGACTTACGTACAATATTTGGACAGTTCGATCAAATCGTTGTAAGTACTATTGATTTTTTAGAAACCAATTTTGATAACATGTATATGGGTATGGAATAACTTTAGGGTACACCTATCCAAAAAAAAAAAAAACATCATGCGTGATCATACATAAAAAAAATATACAGGATAATAAGATTCATCTTTACACCGTTAAAAGAACAAAGGATGGCTGCACCCGGCGGAGGAGGAGTGGCCGTAAAAGGGATGATGCTTTGAACCAATCATTGTCCACTTCGAGTTTCGTTACACACAAGTTCACAATTTCACGTTTGAACACTGTTTGTTTACAAACTAACGAAAATGTAAAGCGTTAAATTGTACATCGTTGTATTCGTTCACAATCTATCGATAGTTTATAATTTAACTCGAGAGTTTGTAAACAAACCGTTCTTACAATAAACCGGTGACATATACACACATACATAAATAAATAGAAGACGATCACGACTGAGGTTGTACCATCACAAAAGGATCCTATAAAGCGCGCTGTTATGCAGCAGTAGTAGCTTTCAATAGCGGTAAAGCGCAAAGTACGCTATACATATAAAACGCTTTGGGATAAGAGTCCGGGAATGCTATAAAGAACCTAGAACGCAAACGTCGCTCCCAAAGTGTTTATTACGCAACTCATGCAAAGCGCTGCAAAACAACGCTGAATTTTAATAAAACTGACAAACATTACGGTAAAATGTCAACGACCAGATATGAACACAATTGAATTCGACAATGCGAAGACTTTGTTCTTAAACAACATTAAAGAACAGGCGTTAACCGCTTTGAAATCGAGCGCAGCACGATTTTGCAAGCAGAGAGTGCATTGTGGTTGGAACTGCGAAGATGCATTTTGAAGGCATCTAAGTTTTCTAAAATCTGCAAGAGACGTGCAAACCAAAATTCTGCCCCGCTTGTGAAAGCTATTTTGTACAGCAGTAATTTAAATAATGTATCATCCATAAAACATGGAATAGAAAATGAAGCTCTACAATTTTCCAATAATTTTCCAATTTTTTCAATACAATTTTCCTCAAGAGTATTTTGATTTAGCACAAAAAATAATAATTTGCAGAAGTTATCTGTAGGCCTAGTATATGACTTGCTGTTCATGCGCACATTTTTCGTTTTCGACTATCGGCTTTGCATTCCCATACAAAAAAATTGTTCCGCTACTCTCCGCTTGGGGCGCTGATTTTCTTTTGTATGGGAAAGTAAAGCCGATAGTCGAAAACGAAAAACGTGCGCATGAACAGCAAGTCATATACTAGGCCTACTAGGCCTGATCGAATAGACGGACGGACGGACACAACAAAACTATAAGGGTTTCTTGTAAGTAAGTACTACGAAACCCTAAAAATGTGAGCAACAACATTTATACTAACAAAATGGGGAGTGAAACAAATATAAATGATATCAAAGAGAAAGTATCAAGATTGTTCAGTCGCAGCGGTAAGCAGTATCGTAAACTCGAGCCGTATAAACTAATATTTAAACTGTGGCGCTGGCTCGCGGTGCGTAAATATTGAATTTTGCAGAATCAAGAAGCGTCATATTATAGCTCTTAACGTATCACTATTAGTCATTAGATTGTTCAAACAAATATCGACGCGTCAAATGAAGGCAGCCATGTGCCATTAAGGATGCCATAGCCAATAGCTATGTCTGAAGATGCTACAGATTAGCCAATAGTTATATAGTAATTAGATTTTGGTACCTAGGTACGAGTACATCGAACTCGGTGCTTTCAGTTTCGAAGGTAAAAATAAGGAATTTTAAATGAATCGATTATTTGTTTTTTGATTTTCGTACATGAGATCAGTGCTCTCAGTTTCGAAAGCAAACTACGAGTATCAACTATGTTAGAAGGCTTGTCATACGTCCTGATATCGATAAGTACCATTTCAAACTTACGTTTCCAACCTGCACTGGACAGATACCCGCATAAAAGATAATGAGGCCATATCCTTCGTGCATAGGGTGCCTTTAATTACCCTTAAATTAGTATTGTCATACGGGTAGTACATTGACTTTGCGGCCAAGTACGAGTCGGACACGCGCACGGAGGGTTCCGTACTGTATGGGAGCCCCCCTTAAATATTTATTTTATTTACTTTTATTATTTACTAGCTTTTACCCGCGGCTTCGCCCGCGTTATATTTTGATTTTGGCTTATGTTTATGTCGGATGCGAAACCTAACCTAACCGACAAATATCAAAATACCTTAGAGGAATGCTTTTGTTGGTTAAGTTACGGTTGGAGTGTATATACAACCCCCCCGTGTATTCCCGCCTTGTCGTGGGGGAGGTCTGAGGCAGCTGAAAAGGCGGCGCTCGAAGTCTCCCACTTCTTTGGGTCTTTTCCCCCAAGGAAGCTTAGAGGCTGGCACTCGAGGTTCAGCCGCTTTTAACTAAAGCAGCTGAGAGGATGGCCGGTAGGTTGCATGCCTTATGAGGTGTGTCGCCACTTAGGCGGGCTGCAGTAACGCTCTTGTGACGCTGCATCCGAGGATTTTTTTTTATTATATCGCGAAATATCCCTGACATGATCAGGGGTCAATTACAAATGAATAAAAACTATACCCATATTTCAATGTTTTTGGCTGTTTGCAGTTATAATAAACATTACAATGGTACAGCAAAGTTTATACCTACTTGTTCCTAATTATTGCTTTTTCACAAATATTTGTGCAAAAATTCGATAAAATTGTTTCTAAAGTTTTTACGTGTTAGATTAATTCCAATTTTTTGTTCTAAATCAAATCTCTGCTTTCCATAAACTGGGCATTCCAAGATTATGTGCAGTGGAGTCTCCTCTTTTGTGGGTTCACAGATGCACGATGGGCTTTCCTTCAACCTAAATCGATGTAAGTATTGGGAAAACTCACCATGATGACTGCTGACGGGGCCAGCACTTGAGTTATGATTCCCACTGGTGCTATTTCTCTAACGATCTTGTATGCCGCCCTTGCATCCGGAAAATATGTTTTGGTTACTGCCGCTGTGTGTCCATCCTGATACCGCCGGTTCCACTCGTCAAGAAAGTCCTTTCGGATTTCTCGCTTGACGAATGAAACGGGGCAGTTATCGTAAATAGGTCTGCACTTCGAGTGCAGTACTGCTTCCTTTGCTAGCTGGTCCGCTCTCTCATTTCCCTCCATCCCCGCGTGCGCTTTATTCCAATAAAGTTTCACAATTTTATTTTGTGCGTGTAGTAACTTTATGTTAGCTTTGAATTTACTGCTAAGGGATGGAGGGAAGATACGCCAACTACCGTTTCCAGTGCAGACCTAGAGTCACATAAGATTTTTGCTTTTTCGGTAGCCTCAAGAAGTGCCAATAACTCGGCCTGGTACACGGAGCACCAATCGGCCAATTTCAGTTTGCGGGTACTGATCTCAGCGGCATCATCCCAAATGGATAATGCCGTCCCAACTTTCCCTTTAATTTTGCTGCCGTCTGTAAATATGTTAATTTCTCGGTTAAGATTTTGCTCTAGTGCTGCTCCGTCTGCCAGGCATATGAAATCCAGCTCCTCCTGCTGCGCTGGGTGTGACTTCTTTTCTGTCTCTCTATCTTCAGTTACTTGCTGGGAATAACCTTTCTTAGTTTCATAAAGCAAGGCTGCTTCCTGGACTCTGATATGACAGCCGAGGATTAGGGGCCGCGGTGGGATATATGGAACTGGTGGTGTGGGTGCCGCCACCTACCGTACCTTCCGCTAGGCCGTCAACGTGTTGGCAGACGCAGTGGGGCTGCAGGGGAAGAGAGGTGTCGGTATCGCGATGGCCGTTCTCACTGTCCTCTGCAGTTGAAGAGGCAGGCAGGCGCTGGGCTACTATGACTGACCCGCTGTACTGGGACCAGGGCGTTGGAATGCTGTCTGACGTTCAGTACTGGTTAGTCCCGAGTGGTGGATGACGATGTGTCTTGTGCTCCGAAACACTCCGTCATTATGGCGAGAGCGCAAACTCCGTTATGGAGCCTGAGTCTGGGCTAGCGCTGTTGAGTGCCGCGAAGGAGTGCGAAAAATGTAGGAACGTCCTAAATTTGCCATGACAGGTTATTTCTGGCGCTTAGACGGCTGCTACCGCAGCCCGCTCACTTAGTTTTAATCCTATTCTAAGGGAACTGTTAAAGTTTTTGCGATAAAAAGTGGCCTATGTCACATGTCGTCTTTCAAACTATATTCATGCAATAAGCCAAGGCAAGTTGCTCCGTTGCTGAGAAAAATTTATTGTTAAGTCCTACGGGAACCACAATTTTTTCGGGATGGAAAGTATCCTATGTCACTTTCCGTCTTCCAAACTATGCCCACCCCAAATATCAAGTCAATCCGTTGCTCCATTGCTGAGAAACAGTTATTGTCCTATCCCATGGGAATCACGAATTTACTCGAGATAAAAAATTATCCTATTATCATCCTTTCTGTCTTTAAAACCATAGGTATCCATACCAAAAATCAGGTCAATCTTTTGCTCCGTTGCTGCGTCAAAGAGGAACAAACCAACAAACTTTTCGGATTGATAATATTAAAGTATGATGATTCTGTACCATAAAGGTAGAATAAAGAAACATGTTAAACCTCTAATGATAGAAGATTTAAAAATATTTTTAATGTCAGACAAAATGACGGCCTGGTATTAAACGTCATAGTAACATGTAGCATTTAGAGGGTTTTTTTTTTTTATCTAATTTTAATGTCAGTTGTCATTTTCAATCCATACTTTATTTCCTCTTCAAGGGGATATAATGGTGGAAAAACAATTTGTCCCCTTGCCATGCTACTTGTGATTTATAAAAGTCTGCAGACAATGTCACCTGTCATCTAATTACGTTTCGCTGTGACGTTTCGTTAGACCATATTAGCGTCATAGAGGAATTAATCACTTAGCGTCTTTGTGATAGTGGCGACAGTTTCGCTTTCGATGGTTTTTGTCCTGTCCTACAGGAACTATGCAATTTTTCGGGATAAAAAGTATCCTAAAGCTCCTTCCGCCTTTTAAACTATGTCCATGCCAAAAATCAAGTCAATCCGTTGCTCCGTTGGTGCGTGAAAGAGTAACAAACCAACAAACCAACAAACTTTTCGGATTTATAATATTAAGTAAGGATTATTGAAGTGAATATAAAATTAAAATTCCATGAAAATTTTAAGCATCTACCTGTTACCATTATTAATATAGAGCGATAAACGTCTAAAAAATCAGGTTTGTTGTATGGGATGCCCCCTTAAATATCTATTTTATTATCTTTTTAGTATTCGTTGTTATAGCGGCAACAGAAATACATCATTCATGAGATACAGCCCGGTGACAGACAGACAGACAGACAGACGGACTTTCAGGTAGAATATAACTTATAGGCGGTAAGTTTAGCAAGGCAAAATATCAGAACTCCACGACATTATTTAACAAGAATACATAGATACATAACCATGTTGGTACAGTTATTACAGTATAGTATTGAGTACGTATTGAGGTAAAATATACAGTAAGGACATATATTTTGTAGGCGTTAAAGTTAGGCAAGATTTCAAAAAGTCAAAAATTTAACATTGCATACTATCATACATAACGCCGTCGACATACCTTCCAGACTGCAGAGTGGTCCAAATCTGTAGAGTGGTCCATCTTCATGCTTCGATCTATCCTTTAAGGAGAATAAGCACCTTGCGAACCCAACAGTTCTATATACATTTACAAACGTGTTTCAAAACGCGGACTAAAGTGAAGACACCGCTTCCGCTATGTTTCTTGCTTTTTAGGGTTCCGTACCCAAAGGGAAAAACGGGACCCTATTACTGGTTTAAAACTTCTTTTAGTGGCTTTGGGACCGAACAGAATAATACGAGGGCCTCTATCTATCCCGCTCACTCTGACAGACTTTGGCAGATGTAGATAGAGGTACCTTTACCCTGAATTGTAATTTGTTATGACATATTATTCTCTTATATACCTCCAATAGGACCAGTTAAAAGGCAAAAATAAGATGCCTTTCATGCCCTAGGTGTCCGAATCAAAAACCTTGCAAACTTCACAGCCTTGAAAAACCTTCACAGTTCTGTAGAATAGATTTAAATGTTAATTATACCAAGAATACGAGAAAAAGAGAAGCTAACAAAATATGTTGTAGAGAAATTAAACACATTATGTTTCATCGTTACAAGAAACAATCTGAATCTGAACTATGTCAAGTCTGTTCTAGTTCCACTAGAGGTGTTATACACACATCATAATCATATATTTGTCTGCAACTTATAATAACCGGTACAGTGGAATATTTTCCTACTCAAAAACGATATAAGCATAGATACATGGGGACAGACAGCGGGAATCGACTTTGTTTTATACTTTGTAGTGATGATATCAGTCCCTGGCAGCCATATCACAAGCTGTGCTTAGTTTGGGGTCAGAGATCGTGTGTACATTTTCGAAATGACAAGAGACCCAGGTCCAGACGTGGGCCTAAATCCTATCCATCTCAAGATTGCCTGAGAGATATTGTTAGAAACGAAAAGGCTGGCAGTTATTACACTATTTGTAAGTAGTTTTATTTATTTTATGTATTGCTCTATTTCTGAGTAATTCATGAGAATAATATAAAGATTACATGCAAGTTGATTTGTCTTTTTTAACCAATTGTACCCGGGCGAAGCCGGGACGGACAGCTAGTTGTTTAATAAATATTTTAGTGTTTAATAAATTCATTTCTTTACTCCTTAAGTAGAGTTACTAATACAATTGCACCTACACGTTGATACAAATAGTCTATCCTTCCTTACATAGTATAAAATAAAGTCGCTATTTTCGTTTGTTTATTTGTTTGTCTGTATGCTTAAATCTTTAAAACTACGCAACGGATTTTGATGCGGTTTTTTTAATGGATAGAGTGATTCAAGAGGAAGGTTTATATGTAAAAAAAATCCCGAAATTCCCACGGGAACGGGCACAACGCGGGTAAAACCGCGGGGCGCTGCTAGTCCTTCCATACATAGTATAAAATAAAGTCGCTATTTTCGTTTGTTTGTTTGTTTATTTATTTGTTTGTCTGTATGCTTAAATCTTTAAAACTACGCAACGGATTTTGATGCGGTTTTTTTTAATGGATAGAGTGATTCAAGAGGAAGGTTTATATGTATAAAAATTCCCGAAATTCCCACGGGAACGGGCACAACGCGGGTAAAACCGCGGGGCGCTGCTAGTTCATGATAAAATTAAATGACCTGCGGCCCTACTATGTAATTCCCGAGCTCGGTGGATCGGTTTCCCGAGCTTAGGCTTCGGCTTCCCGCAAGCAGATTTCTGAGGTCATTCACCCCCTTTTCAGTTTCAACTGCCGATGCTCACCGCTGTCGCCTCTCAAACCGGATGAATGAACAAAACTGCGTTTTTTGGTTTAAAATCGGTACTGCGTATCTCCCGGTGACAGATGAAAGCGGATCTAAACGTCAAATGAAGCCGGACTCTGTCTCCTCGCCGTAAACAGAGTTTTGCATAGAAGTCCTCGTGAATAAATATTATTTATTTATGTTAGACTCCATACGTGAGGAGATATTTGGACAAATATTAAACATCCTGAAGTAAATGTTAATACAGATGTACAATTACATGATAAAATCGCCTGTGGTTATAGTTATAGACGCGACAAAGTTACTTGCGTATTTCAGTGAATAACTAAGTTAAAGTGAGAGTGGACAGGACAAATATCACGTTAAACACTATAACTGATGAAGCCGTAAAGTTCACGAATGGAAACCACGTACCGACAAGTCAAGTAAGTAACACTTCAAACAACAAGGTCAACAGCAATGATTTTTTGTAAAAATGTCTACAACAGGGACAAGACGAATGCAAGCCATTTCCAATCCATATTGCTCGAGATCTGTATGCATATTTCCAGTATCTAGTTAAAATTTTAAGCCTGAATGATATAGGCACATATATACTTTTAATGGTTAATGACAAACATCTTAAGTTTTTATCATAAAAATTGAGGCTTACTCATAACCTTGATCTCTCTTCAATAGCTGTTTCTAGGTACCTGAGGTATATGTAGTAGAGATGCTTTTAACTACCCTAGCATTCAAAGAAAGTTCATTGTCTTTTGATGGAACCAAAGTCTTACTTCGTAAGCTCTAGTCTAAATTATGGCTTAAAATATTTGGTAAATTGCCATACACTTTGATACAGATATAATATCAATATAGTACTTTATCTACCTACTATTCAAGAAGATACTTAGACATATAATAAATGTATATTTCAGAGAAACTATGAATTGAAAAACGACGCACGATAGCTATTAAGATTTAGGTAGACAAAAATACTATTTTCCTGATTTCAATTTTTCATGTTTTATATTGTTGTTAGTCCTCTGTTATGTATTTTAACTTTGTTTATAATGTAGCATAGGTAGTACCTATTGGATTTCTTTTAAGCTATAAGGTTTTATTTTACTATTAATAATAAATTGAATGAACTATTTTAAAACTTAAAAAATTGTTGCAGATTCATGGAAAAATATGGCATTCAGTAAACAATGTACCTACCCGATTCGTTTTAGATTTGAGATGCTTAGCTGCTTGTTGATGTACTTTGAGAACCAAAACTATAACTCCAACGTCTGGAAATAATTTCCAATAAGACAAACAGGTAATGGAGACTATGAATATTATAAGCCCACCTCCAGGCGATAAAATTGCTTTATATTTTGTACAATAATTTGAACATAAAGTCAAGCCCTAAAGTACAAGTTATTGTACAGAAAATTGTATGTTGTCTAAGCTTGGGCCGAAAGAGTAACATAATTATATTATTTACCAAATTTTGTACTGAGGGTCTTAGGAGGTATCAGAAGTATGTCGGTTTCTGAATAAGTAATAAAGTAAGTAGTATTAATTGAGAAGCTGATAAAGAAATCGTATATGTTACATGTACAGCCGTGGCGGTCGAGAGGTAGGTACTAACATCCACCTTACAATCGGGTTCAAATCCTGGCCCATACCAATGAGTTCCTTGGAATTTGTATACGGAATTTTACACCACTGACTTTTTGGTGAAGGAAAACATTGTGAGGCAACCTGCATACATCCGTAGAAGAAATTTGATGACATATGTGAATCTACCAACCCACACTGGGCCAGCGTGGTGGATATGGCCCAATCACCCTTTGTGGATAGGCCCACGTCCTGCCCGGGTAGCACGGCAAGGGGAGAAAACCATCTTATCCACTCTTAATGTCAGATGTCATTGTCAATCCATACTTTATTTCCTCTTCGAGGGGATATAATGGTGGAAAGACTATTAGTCCCTTTGCCATGCTTCCCGTGCAGCAGTAGACTTACTAAGCACTTACCTACAGTACAATTCAATAATTTACATTTCAGGTGATCCTGCCTGTGTTCAGAGCCCTTGGTTGATGATTGATGACAGCAATTCTCAACGCAGATCGCAAAGCCAGGGTCGCCAGAAGATGACTAGACATATTACCTACATATTAATTTATTGTGGTATCATGCCTATATCCATTTAATAAAATATTGCTAAAAGCTAAAAGTAATGAGTGTATAATTTAGTACCAATTCATAGTATTAACTATGAAAGTTCCTGTTCCATGGCAACCTACGTGAAACCGGTTCGTCGCCACTATTACGATGATCAGTTCCATGATGGAACTACTCTTAGAAATTTACAAAACTAGTTCCATTTGAAATGGATCTCAAAGTAACGGAACTAGTGTTAATTTCGAGTTTACACTAGTACCATTCACAGTTCCATGATGGAACTACCTACTGATAATGATTTTTAACCATCCATATAGTTAAATGGAGAAACACACAATTTTGCAGCTTTTTTAAACCTTGATTTGTTATATGAACCAAGCTCCACTTACAAATCCTAGGAGCATGTTCTTTGCCCTAAGCAACTTCTTGGCAGGCTTCTTTTATTTGAAAATCTTATGTGTGAGAATATCTTATGGCTCACAATTTTTCATGTATAGTTTTTGTTTTATAATAATTGTTTGGTCCTGAAAGAAAACATAAAACGAAACAAACACATGTAAAGTAACATTTATTAAACAATCTTTAAAGAAAGATGCCTTGTTGTATTACTATAAATCAAACACAAATTATTTATGGTAGCTTATCGAATCAAATACTACAGATCCTGCTCATAACAAAGTTGAAAAAAAAAAACTTTAAAATATTTTTTTAAAATAAATACCCAAGGCTAATTGTGAGCCACGCCAAACTCAAACCTTCATAGATTTAGTAGATTTAGCTGCAAAAATGTATGGGCTACATAAATGTAGATGATACTATTATTCAAAATCATTATCAGTAGGCAATAGGTAGTTCCATCGGAAAGATGTGGAGGACCTGCAATCTGACATTGATAGTGTGTCGAACTGGTGTAGTCTCAATAAAATGTCACTGAATACATCAAAATGCTTCTTTATAAACTTTACGCGTAAGCGTAAGATTCACCCAGTGCGATACACTATTGGTGGCGTCTTGCTGAATCAGATTACTTCCATCCGCGACCTTGGGGTGACAGTCGATGCTAAACTCAATTTTAGGGAGCACATCGATCTAATAGTTAAAAAAGCCGGGAAGATGTGTGGGTTTATTACTAGACAGGCCAAGATCTTCAGAGACAAGGATCTCTCCATAACACTTTTCAATAGCCTGGTTAGAAGTATCCTTGAATACTGCTGTGTTGTATGGAATCCAGGGTATAATGTTCATTCCACAAGGTTAGAGCGTGTACAGCGATGTTTCATGTACCACCTGGCATATATGGAATATAAATGCAAAGTCTTACGTTCTTATGAATCAAGAATTAAATATTATAATGTTATGACTTTACATAAACGACGGGAGATGACTGATATAATTATGCTTTACAAACTAGTAAATGGGTTGGTGGATTGTCCGGACGTCCTTAGTAAGGTTAATTTTAAAGTGCCTAATCTTCCACGCCGGCCTTGTACACAATGGAAGTCTTTCAATATGCCTATTTGCAGAACTGTGATGTTGTCTCATTCTCCAATTGTACGTATGTGTGAGAGTTACGATAAGGAAAGTATCCGCAAAAGTTTCGACATCTTCAGTCTTGGTTCACTTCCCTCGATTAAAAACAAGCTAAGAAAAGTATTGTGATTTGAGGGGGAAAAGGGGAAAAAGTTCATTTCTTTTTTTTTGTTCTAATTACATTAAATTTAACGTCTATATTTGATTTGTAGTTAGTACTTTAGCTAGCATGGTAATAGTTTATTAATTTAATTAGTGTATAGTTTTTAGAGGCAGATTTTCGGTAAGACATTGTGTATTTCTTAAAGTATTTTATATTGAGTAAGCTAGGTCTATTCGTTAGACATGTACATATCGTAAGTTTTGTGTAATTATTTTATGTTATAAGATTGGTGTATAATGTTGTTTATAGACTTTATTAGTATAAACTCAAAATGAACACTCGTTCTATTATTTCGAGTTCCATTTTTTTAAACTAGTGGCGACGAACCGTGAAACGGTTTTCCCTCCCGTTCAATGAAAGATATAGTGTGCTGAGTATGTTTTAATTATTTTGTATTCACAATCACATTTGTACACGATACGATAGTTTAAAGTAGGTTCGTAATTTTGTTTATCATTACATTTTCGGGTTAATTACTCAAAATCGTAATGCGACTATAATGGTGCTATTATTATCGCTGAGCGGCGCGCGAGAGGCAACGGTAAACACGTGCAGTAAACGGAGGCTGGCGGCAGGCAGACTCACGTGCGCTGAACATAGCATAACAACGTAGCGGGTGGAAACCGGTGAAGGCAGAGAGACGCGCGCGCTGAAGTTGCGCGCAGCAGGCAGCGGGACGCGCGCTCAGTGGGTGTGGAAACCGGTGAAGGCAGCAGGCAGCAGCAAGCGCCCTAAATGGCGCGCGTAGCGGGTGGAAACCGGTGAAGGCAGCGAAACGCGCGCGCTGGAGTGGCGCGCAGCAGGCCGCGCGCGCTGAAGCGGTGTGCAACAGGCAGCGGGACGCGCTGAGCGGCGCGCACAGCGGGACGCACTGAGCGGCGCGCACAGCGGGACGCGCTGAGCGGCGCGCACAGGCAGAGGGACGCGCCAAGTGACGCACGCAGCTGGTGACATCGGTGAGGGCAGAGAGACGCGCGCGCTGGAGTGGCGCGCAGCAGGCTGCACAACGCGCGCTAAGTGGCGCGCGTAGCGGGCGGAAATCGGTGACGGCAGAGAGACACGCGCGCTAGCAGGCCGCGCGCGCTGAAGCGGTGTGCAACAGGCAGCGGGACGCGCTGAGCGGCGCGCATAGGCAGAGGGACGCGCCAAGTGACGCACGCAGCTGGTGTCATCGGTGAGGGCAGAGAGACGCGAGCGCTGGAGTGGCGCGCAGCAGGCAGCGGGACGCGCGCTCAGTGAGTGTGGAAACCGGTGAAGGCAGCAGGCAGCAACAAGCGCCCTAAATGGCGCGCGTAGCGGGCGGAAACCGGTGAAGGCAGCGAAACGCGCGCGCTGGAGTGGCGCGCAGCAGGCTGCACGACGGTGAAGGCAGCGAAAAGCGCGCGCTGGAGTGGCGAGCAGCATGTAGCGGGACGCGCGCTAAGCGGCGCGCGTATCGGGCGGAAATCGGTAACGGCAGAGACACGCGCGCTGGAGTGCCGCGCAGCAGGCCGCGCGCGCTAGAGTGGCGCGCAGCAGGCAGCGGGGACGCGCGCTCAGCGACGCGCGCACGCAGCGGGTGGAATCCGGTGACGGCAGAGAGACACGCGCGCTGGAGTGGCGCGCAGCAGGCCGCGCGCGCTGAAGCGGTGTGCAACAGGCAGCGGGACGCGCTGAGCGGCGCGCACAGCGGGACGCACTGAGCGGCGCGCACAGCGGGACGCGCTGAGCGGCGCGCACAGGCAGAGGGACGCGCCAAGTGACGCACGCAGCTGGTGACATCGGTGAGGGCAGAGAGACGCGCGCGCTGGAGTGGCGCGCAGCAGGCTGCACAACGCGCGCTAAGTGGCGCGCGTAGCGGGCGGAAATCGGTGACGGCAGAGAGACACGCGCGCTAGCAGGCCGCGCGCGCTGAAGCGGTGTGCAACAGGCAGCGGGACGCGCTGAGCGGCGCGCACAGCGGGACGCGCTGAGCGGCGCGCACAGCGGGACGCGCTGAGCGGCGCGCACAATGGGACGCGCCGAGTGACGCACGCAGCTGAAGACATCGGTGAGGGCAGAGAGACGCGCGCGCTGGAGTGGCGCGCAGCAGGCAGCGGGACGCGCGCTCAGTGAGTGTGGAAACCGGTGAAGGCAGCAGGCAGCAACAAGCGCCCTAAATGGCGCGCGTAGCGGGCGGAAACCGGTGAAGGCAGCGAAACGCGCGCGCTGGAGTGGCGCGCAGCAGGCTGCACGACGGTGAAGGCAGCGAAAAGCGCGCGCTGGAGTGGCGAGCAGCAGGTAGCGGGACGCGCGCTAAGCGGCGCGCGTAGCGGGCGGAAATCGGTAACGGCAGAGACACGCGCGCTGGAGTGGCGCGCAGCAGGCCGCGCGCGCTAGAGTGGCGCGCAGCAGGCAGCGGGGACGCGCGTTCAGCGACGCGCGCACGCAGCGGGTGGAATCCGGTGACGGCAGAGAGACACGCGCGCTGGAGTGGCGCGCAGCAGGCCGCGCGCGCTGAAGCGGCGTGCAACAGGCAGCGGGACGCGCTGAGCGGCGCGCACAGCGGGACGCGCTGAGCGGCGCGGACAGCGGGACGCGCCGAGTGACGCACGCAGCTGAAGACATCGGTGAGGGCAGAGAGACGCGCGCGCTGGAGTGGCGCGCAGCAGGCAGCGGGACGCGCGCTCAGTGAGTGTGGAAACCGGTGAAGGCAGCAGGCAGCAACAAGCGCCCTAAATGGCGCGCGTAGCGGGCGGAAACCGGTGAAGGCAGCGAAACGCGCGCGCTGGAGTGGCGCGCAGCAGGCTGCACGACGGTGAAGGCAGCGAAAAGCGCGCGCTGGAGTGGCGAGCAGCAGGTAGCGGGACGCGCGCTAAGCGGCGCGCGTAGCGGGCGGAATCCGGTGTCGGCAGAAAGACGCGAGCGCTGGAGTGGCGCGCAGCAGGCAGAGGGGATGCGCGCTCAGCGACGCGCGCACGCAGCGGGTGGAATCCGGTGACGGCAGAAAGACGCGAGCGCTGGAGTGGCGCGCAGCAGGCAGCGGGGATGCGCGCTCAGCGACGCGCGCACGCAGCGGGTGGAATCCGGTGACGGCAGAAAGCCGCGAGCGCTGGAGTGGCACGCAGCAGGCAGCGGGGATGCGCGCTCAGCGACGCGCGCACGCAGCGGGTGGAATCCGGTGTCGGCAGAAAGACGCGAGCGCTGGAGTGGCGCGCAGCAGGCAGCGGGATGCGCGCTCAGCGACGCGCGCACGCAGCGAGTGGAATCCGGTGTCGGCAGAAAGACGCGAGCGCTGGAGTGGCGCGCAGCAGGCAGCGTGGATGCGCGCTCAGCGACGCGCGCACGCAGCGGGTGGAATCCGGTGACGGCAGAAAGACGCGAGCGCTGGAGTGGCGCGCAGCAGGCAGCAGGGATGCGCGCTCAGCGACGCGCGCACGCAGCGGGTGGAATCCGGTGTCGGCAGAAAGACGCGAGCGCTGGAGTGGCGCGCAGCAGGCAGCGGGGATGCGCGCTCAGCGACGCGCACACGCAGCGGGTGGAATCCGGTGACGGCAGAAAGACGCGAGCGCTGGAGTGGCGCGCAGCAGGCAGCGGGGATGCGCGCTCAGCGACGCGCGCACGCAGCGGGTGGAATCCGGTGTCGGCAAAAAGACGCGAGCGCTGGAGTGGCGCGCAGCAGGCAGCGGGGATGCGCGCTCAGCGACGCGCGCACGCAGCGGGTGGAATCCGGTGACGGCAGAAAGACGCGAGCGCTGGAGTGGCGCGCAGCAGGCAGCAGGGATGCGCGCTCAGCGACGCGCGCACGCAGCGGGTGGAATCCGGTGTCGGCAGAAAGACGCGAGCGCTGGAGTGGCGCGCA
This sequence comes from Hypomecis atomaria, assembly GCA_964007245.1. Classification (NCBI taxonomy): domain Eukaryota; kingdom Metazoa; phylum Arthropoda; class Insecta; order Lepidoptera; family Geometridae; genus Hypomecis; species Hypomecis atomaria. The sequence goes on from OZ023279.1 coordinate 21,537,533, forward strand.
TCAGGCAGCGGGGATGCGCGCTCAGCGACGCGCGCACGCAGCGGGTGGAATCCGGTGACGGCAGAAAGACGCGAGCGCTGGAGTGGCGCGCAGCAGGCAGCGGGATGCGCGCTCAGCGACGCGCGCACGCAGCGGGTGGAATCCGGTGTCGGCAGAAAGACGCGAGCGCTGGAGTGGCGCGCAGCAGGCAGCGGGGATGCGCGCTCAGCGACGCGCACACGCAGCGGGTGGAATCCGGTGACGGCAGAAAGACGCGAGCGCTGGAGTGGCGCGCAGCAGGCAGCGGGGATGCGCGCTCAGCGACGCGCGCACGCAGCGGGTGGAATCCGGTGTCGGCAAAAAGACGCGAGCGCTGGAGTGGCGCGCAGCAGGCAGCGGGGATGCGCGCTCAGCGACGCGCGCACGCAGCGGGTGGAATCCGGTGACGGCAGAAAGACACGAGCGCTGGAGTGGCGCATAGCAGGCAGACGGACAGTTCATTGGCTGTTCTTTCTTATCATGTCAAGCAGATGGACAGTCATTAGCCGTTTCCTCTTGTCACGTAATTATAACCACTTCGGAGCTGAAAATAAAAAACAAGTATCTTCATTTTATTTTTGTTCAATGTTCTTCATTCATATATAAAATTGGTAAAAAACTTTTTTAAATTAAACGATTTTATGTAGTAAAAGCTTAAAATAATAACTTCGCCTGGAAGATTTCATTATGTACATTGCGCCCCACGGTTTCATTTTAGTTATTGTTATTAGCTTTTAGTACATAAAATAGTTTAATTAAAAAAGATTTTTACAAATTTTATTTTTGTGTTTCTATTTTATTTTGTTACAAAAACTTTTGTTCTACATAAATAGCCCTTTCATTTGATACCCATATTGAGGGAGTTGTGTCATATGGTCATTTTATTATTGTGTCAATACTGGATACAAAATATTGTATTGCCATCAAAACTAAAACTGTGTATCAAATATCATATCAATCTGTCAATGGAAAGGGGATCGAATTTCTATTACTACATTTCACCCAAAAACGGGCAAGTGAAGTTAAATAAAACAGTTTTAAAAAGTTACCTACAACCGTCGTTAGCACAGAAAATAATACTTTGTCCTAATATCCACCAGTGATATCTATTGGGAATAAACCATGTTCAATGTTCGGCACGGTCAGTCTTTGAATGGGTGATTGCGGGTGGCACTTACAACTAAGCACTATCTTGGCTCGGATGACACATTAAATTGTAGGCTCTGGTGATATTACCTATTTAGCCATGTCAAGGGCCTTCAGGTGGCTTAAAAACTCTGACACTAGGGCTAGCCACCCGGCCTATACTTACTTATAAACACAGCTTATTCTATGTCTTGGACAAGTCGCTGCTAGACATCAATCCGAGGCACATTTAGATATCAATAATATTGGGTTTGGAAAACAGCTCTTCTATTTCTTAGTTTTTAGGGTTCCGTACCCAAAGGGTAAAAATGGGACCCTATTACTAAGACTCCGCTGTCCATCTGTCAGTCTATCATCAGGCTGTATCTCATAAACCGTTGCAGCTAGAAAGCTAAAATTTTCACAGATGATGCATTTCTGTTGCAGCTATTACAACAAATACTAAAAACAGAATAAAATTAATATTTAAAGGGGCTCCCATACAACAAACCTCAATTTTTAAACATTTTTCGCTCGATATTAATAAGGGTAACAGGTAGATGCTTGAAATATTCACAGAATGTTTAGTTGTATATATAATTCAATAATAAATAATTTAATTAAAATAAAATGTGTATTTAAGGGAGGCTCCCATACAGTACGGAACATTGCATGCGCGAGTCCTACTCGTACTTAGCCGATTATTGAAAATCGTCTGACTACTGTCTTTGCGCCAGGTAAGCATATACGAACTTACTAATTTGTTCTTCTTCGTTGGCTGTTTCTCCAAACATATTAGGGCATGCAGTGATTCCCAAAGTTGTCTGGGCTACAGCCCATCTAATACAAGTTTACATACAATTCAAACATACAATTTTTTGCCATTAAGTATTAATGATTCATCGATTAGTGATGATTCTATTTTTCGATTTCATACCGATTGTATTTGTTGAAATGTTAAATCTAAGAACATGTTTGACGACAAAAGTTATCTTAATAGTTAGGGATCTGTGGTGTAGATGAAATATCGTTTATTGTTCCAAACTAAGTACATGAAGAGGTTATAAGTAGGTACCTATAATAAAAAGTAAGTTAATGCGTATAGGCCGAGGCTAGCCCTGGTGTCAGAGTTTTTAGGCCGCCTGAAGGCTCTAACATGGCTAAGCGGTTAGAAAAAACGGTTTTAACAACGAGAAAGTTGTGTGATACATACCTTTCTAATTTGTTGAGGTTTTCGTCATCACTCATAATCACCTTCTCTCTGAAGTTTTTCAAGTTGCATAACACTGTTTTAAGCTATAATTCATCACAACAACTTAATCTTAACATTCTTAACATATTAACACAAACTAAAGGATACTACGTATTAAATTAATCGTTTCATCATAGGTATTTTATTTTGTTTTGAATTTGCTGGCCGACTGCCAGGTCGAACTTTACATTCTCCCTAAATATTAACAAAAAAATATTTCTCCCTAAAATTACAGTTCCTAAAAAAATAATTCAAATTAGTTTAAGTATAAGAATAAACAATTTGTGGCTAATTATATTATGAGCATTGAAAGGGTTATGAAAATTGTGATAAAATCAATTTGATTTCGCTTATATCTCACTCGTGTCATATTACCATTCGGCATATTACCTATGTGCTCACCACATTTCTGTAGTACCGCATATTCAATGTATTTCTGTAAGTATCCAATATGTATCAAAGCCTACTCAATACCTTAACTTACTTAGATGAAGTTTTATTTGATAATTTTTCTATGTCGTAGTTACGAATTAAATAGCGTGAATTTAATTTAACGGATAGACCAACGGACGCACACAACGATCTTATATGGGTTTCTCGTTTTAAGTTGTTTGGTTTTGTAATTTGTAGTTTTACGGTAGTGACACGGGTAATTTTTTTTTGCTGTTCTAACAACTTTCAACTGCAGTAGTGAGAAGAGTCATTCATTTACTGTTCTTACTACTGGTAGTAAGATTGGTAGTAACACTGGCAACAAACGGTAGTGATAATTATAATGTACCTAGTAAATCAACTTTACATGATCAGTAGCATTCAAAAAAGAACTTTTACAGTATATCCAAAGACGAGAAGCATAAATGTACATATTTCACTACAAAATCGGGACGCTTTGCATTGCTAGCAACACATAACTCTAAGACACATTTTACGTTCCGTTTTGTTTTTATCTTCATTTTTTAAATATATCTTGTTAGCTATGTTTACTCGTTTCTATTGTGTTTAAATATAAAAATACTCTTGAAATTACTATTGTCATACATTTTACCTAGTAAATGTGTTGTACCAAGGCAAATGATAAGTCTGCATCGAGTTGCATCAAGTTTTAAAAACGGAACGCAGGAAAGACCGATTCAGGGCTCCATTGCCTTCAATTTTGATAGTTCGTTCGAAATCCATGCTCACCGTAAAAGTTACATAGTACCAAAGCTTCAGCGGTCGAATACCACCCACCGAGCTTAGAATTGATACCGATCCACCGAGCTCGGGAATTACATAGTAGGGCCACTCTGCTTCGACGAGCGCTGCCGTCATTGAACTAGAATACACTAGAATACAAAATTCTTGTCTAAGACGGCGTCAGCCAACCGCCGGCCGGGGCCGGCGACGCGCGCCGACCGGCCGCAGTAGCGAGTAAACAAAATGGTGGAGCATATGAGGCGTCAAAATATTATTTAAAAATATAAAAATGGGGAAATGTGTGGTAAAAACGTGCAAATCCCGTTCCCAATTTCACCATAAAGATTCCGGAATTTCTTTCCACAGGTAAATACGTTTTACACTATTCGAATTACTTGAAACTATCACTTATAATATCATGATTTTAAAAATGAATAATTTTACAGTTGGTGCTCCCAGGTAAAACATGATTTTGTTTCCCCATAATTATGGGAGATTTCGACTGATCAATAATTACTTTTTTGATATTATAGGATACCCGCAGACGAAATACGCCGCGATAAATGGGTAAAAGCCATTCGAATATTGAGAAAAGAAACTGACTGGATACCTACCAAGTATACCACCATATGCACGAAACATTTTCATAAAGAAGATGTAGAAACTAATCGTGGCATTAACTATTTATCTCTATTTAACTATTTATAAAGAAATGTTTCTTTTTCAGTTTGCTTCAAAAACCTCCGTACCAAGTATGTAAGTAGGTATGTCTTTCTCAGTTCGGGGCTAGAAAGCAGTTTTTTTAATTTGCCTATTTTTTTAAAATTATATTTTTATCTTAACTTCGGGAAGCTGATAGATTCAAAACTCGGCGAGGTTAAGTTGCTTTATCACAGAGGTCCTGTGGCCACCTTCCAGGTTCATCATTAGACCTCGGATATCATCTAGATCTAAATATTCAACATGGAGTCAATAGGGCCCAAACTCGATGGGTTTATTTAGTTCAGTTTAAAAGTTCTTAAGGTCATGTTCCGTCTCCATCATCAGATCAGCTTCGTGGCACCATACCATTGTATTGTCAGCGAAGATACATAAGTATCATAAACTATTTGGAAGTGGGTCATTTACAACTAAAAATGCTAAATAAAAGGTTGTAAAAAATAAATTTACAATTGTTAACAATATAACTTTATTGAATACCAAAAATACAAGAAAACAAAAATAACAAATCCGGTACCTAGATTAATGGGCGGCATTAACGTCTATGTACAGCGATTTTAAACAGGTAATAATAATAATAATAAACCTCAAGAGGCTCTCGCTAGACGGTTGGGTCAAGGGCCATATTCAAAAGGCAGTGATCATGGACACGGCGCGCATTGTCAGGCAGTTCCTCAGCCTGTAGCCCCAACCACCGGTAGCTTGGGCCTCGCCCCGCTGCCGGCGGCAACCTAGTAAGTTTTTATAATGTTTTATAAAATATTGTAAAAATCTAATCTAAGATGATAAATTGATAATAAAAAAGATGATAAAGATGATAATAAAAAAAAACCTGAGATAATAATAATAAAAATATTTAAAAAATATTTTTTTTTATAGGAATGCGTTCCTGACACGTCATCATGAAAAAATGTTTTTGGCCGATATCTCGGAAACTATGTACTTAAGGGCAAAAAACACATTAAGATCACTGTTGTAGAAAATAAAATTTCGCATCTTTTGCTTTTTTGTTTTTGTCTGGAAACAAAAGATGCGAAATTTTATTTTCTACAATAATGATCTTAATGTTTTTTGCCTATAGGTACTGTAACGATGTATCATTACTTCATATTAATGACTTCGTAAGTGACGGGTTCAACGTGCCCATTATGCCCCGTCCTTAATCCTTACCCCTGTCTCCCCACATCTCTGCAGCCGGCCCTGCACTATGCACATTTTGCTTGCACGGCCCAGGCGCAGCGCGACAGGGGCTAGCGATGCCATTCAGCCCGCGACCTTCAATTGCGACACTATATTCGCATAGTCGCGATCTACGCATTATTGATAATTTTTAAGCACAAGATTCTATAAATTGTGCTAGTCCATAGTATAAATTAATTCATTGTTACTTATTAACTAATCTATTCAAATCAGTGCTTCAATCCCCAATTGGGTAAGTGTTGAACATATTTTAACTGATATTAATTTTCAAATGTAGGTAGATTTTTTATTAAAAATATTTTGTAAAATTCTTTTTCTAAATTTCTTTTGTATTGTGAACTCCGTCTGATTGTGGCATTTCACGCTCACGCCCATAAGGCTGACACGGAACTTTCTTCCTCCGGGAATACCACAATCCGAGGAGTCACCCAACGGTCCCGCATCTTCAACTGGACAATATTTCCAGGGTCCAAGTTTTGGGGACAGGACATCCCGGTACTACACCATCTCCGACGGCACGACCCTAGAGGACGTTTTCCTCGGTTCCCGTGCAGGACTCCGGCGGCGCCACTACTGCGTTCTTCCGCCGCGTCACCGCGTCGGTTCCCGTTAGGAGCAAGGGAAGTGCTCGCCTATAACTGCCTAGTGGCCGCGTAACGTTACACATGATGATCCGGGCAATTGTTAAACCCGAAAATAAATTTTGTTAATCGGACCACCCTCTTTTATTTTCATATAAGTAGGTGGCCCCGTTACACTGGCGCCTGACGTGGTTAATTGCGGATCATCATTTTACGTTTCCACTAGCTAGTTTTTTTGGTGCTGGGTGTGATTTGTTTTTATTTTGCTTCTTTTGTAAAACGTTTTTTTGTTGCAAGTAACTAAAGTGTAGGTACATATTTTTTTATTTTACCCACTCGCACAAAGTGGTTTGTTTTTTTTGTAGAACTGTTATTTTGTGAGCGTTTATTTTATTACTCGTCTGCAAAAAAAAAAAAAAAAGTTGTTATTTCTTGCGTAATAAAATACTATTTAACCGACTACACAAAATAAGGGTTTTTCCTGTTTAAGGATCATTTTTCCTTATTTCGAACCTTGTGCGGTGGTGATTATTTTCCTTTGTTTATTTGTAAAGAATTGTACAGTTAGCATCAAAATTATTGAACCCGTAAAAGTACAATCAGACGTATACATTGGTGTCATTAGTTTTGTTACTTTACTACACTTGGCACAAGAAATTTGTATTATTGTAAAAGTACAGTCAGTAGCACAAATAGATAAAAAAAAATTTTTTACATATTTTTTTTCTTTTACATTTATTTTTGCCTACACATTAGTTACATTTATTTAGCGCTTATCGCATATTTTTTTTTGTTTTGTTGCAATTTTATTTTTAGTTGCACTTTTTATTTTTATTTGCCAATTCATTGTTTTTCATTCATTCTACAATAATCTATCAACATCATAAAGAAAACAACCAAAACGTTACTCGTTTTCAATTATATTTTGTAACAGACGTGAGTATTTTAGTTGTTTTTTTTCCTTTATTGCCTAAACTTATATTTTTGGTTTGCTTTATTTTGCTATATTTTGTCAATCGTTTTGTTGTTCAACATTTACCCGCTCACGGATTTGGTTAATTTTTTTTTCTCCTTTCACGTATTGCACTGAAAATCATGGCTTTTCCGGTTAAATTTATGTCGCTTCAGAAATCTGAACTTGAGTACGAAGTCGCTATTAGGGGTGAGACTCCGGCTGCGACAGTACAGGAATTACGGAAACAAATAGCTAAGTGCGGGCCTATGTTTCCTACAGAAGATATTCTCACCAGCCCTTTTGAGACGGCTGATGACTTAAACGGTGTTGTAGACGCTCTCCATAAGATTCATATTACTTTGGAATCTACACCACTAGATAAAAATACATTGTTGCGCACCGAAAATATTGCTAATCATCTATATCATCGGCTTAACCGTATTTCAGTTGACGATTCTTCTAATGAGAGCTACTGTGAATGTGTTGCCTCATACAAAAAAGCTAGGGCTAAAATTAACTTGGTTAAAGAATCGGCCCTTGACCCTCTCGCCAGCAGTAGTGTCGATTGTTTTAATCCCACTCCTTGTTCCTCCTCTCAACCTATTAATATATCCGTCACTTGTGAAGGCAATTCAAACCCATTGGCCCATTTAAAATTTGACGGAAAAACTTGCGTGCGGGCATTCATCCAACGTGTAGAAGAACTTTGTTTGGCCAAAAGTATCCCGGGGGCAAAAATCCTTTCCAACGCCACAGAGATTTTTGTTGGTGACGCCCTGCACTGGTATCGTTACATACGCTCATCGATAAGTGACTGGAACGAATTAGCGGTGGCACTAAAACGGCAGTTTAGTCCCGTTGATTACGATTTCAGACTGTTGACAGAAATACGATCGCGCACACAGGGAGAAACAGAGAGTTTTATCGTTTACCTCTCCATCATGACTGATCTTTTCTCAAGACTGTCAAATATCCTTACACAGGAAGAAAAACTAGAAATACTTCTACACAACATTCGACCATGTTATTTTAAAGATTGGTCTACAGTTTCCGAGATCACTTCAATTGAAAAATTGGTAACTTTGTGCTGTGGTTATGAGAGTTTCCAGCAGCGTCAGTCCCAATTTACGGAACCTCCGAAACCTTCTGCCTTTACCGTAGCACCTGATTTAGCGTATGCTGGTAATCCTGTCAAAAAACAAAACTCAAGCTTCCCCAAATTTGAAAGTAGCAATACCAAATTCGGATCCTATAATAATTCATTTAAACAGCAAAACCATGGCAATACCAAAGGTTATCCTAACTATGTACATTCCGTTAACCCTGCTAATCAGAGGCCTCATTTTTGTCCTCGATGCCGTACGGACACTCATAATCTTAGGCAGTGCAAAGCTAGCAAAGACGAGGTGATTTGTTTTGTTTGCGGTCGCAAGGGATTCAAAACCCCAGATTGCCCAGATTGCCTTAAAAACAAGAACTCCGAATCAAAAAACTGATTTCTGAGAATTGTGTAAATAGTATATCTCATAATGATGACTGGCAGAATTGGCTGCGCACAGTGAACTTATTTTTCAGATCATATAAAACTTACACAATTCTCGAAGAAAGCAATAAACAAAAAGATGATAGGCCCTACGTTCTTGTTAATATTAGTGGCATTGTTATATCTGCTCTTTTAGATTCTGGGTCGGCTGTCACCATTTTGGGCAATGGTTCCCATCTAGACTTAGTAAGTCACGGCCTTGCTATAAACTCTGATGACTGTATATCAGTTACAGCGGCAGGAGGCCAAGTTTTACAGAGCATCGGATACATTAATATCCCGATTGCTTTCGAAGGTCAGTCACATATTTTGAAGGCCTTCGTCATAACAGGAATCAAATCAGACCTCATTTTAGGAATAGATTTCTGGCGTAAATTTCAACTTTGTCCTAAATACGTCAATAGTATCGTCGTTGGCAATAACCACACCAATAATGGTATCATGCCTAATACTGCTCAAACATTTATTCAAAGTTATACCAACTTAGATCCTCACCAGAAACATCGAGCTGATGACGTCATCAGTCAGTTCGATGAAATTTCATTTCAGCGTAAGGGCCTTGGAGTGACCAACGTAACTTCGCACCATATCGACACAGGGGATTCGAAACCCATTCGACAACGTTATTATCGATTATCTCCAGAAAAACAACGCATCTTAGTTGAACAAGTGGATGAGATGCTTTCACTCGACGTTATCGAGCCCTGCGAGAGTGCCTGGTCATCACCTGTCTTGATCGTAAACAAAAAAGACGGCCAACCGCGATTCTGTCTTGATAGCCGGAAATTAAATTCCGTAACGAAACGAGACGCTTACAATCTTCCCTACATTTCGGAGATTCTGGACAACCTTAGGGACGCTCGATATTTATCAGTTATTGACTTGTCTAAGGCTTTTTGGCAGATTCCGATTGTCGAGCAGGATCGCGATAAGACAGCGTTTTACGTTCCAGGCAGGGGCACCTTTCGGTTCAAAAGGACAGCCTTCGGGCTTACTAATGCTCCGGCAACTCAGCAGCGGCTCGTTGACTTCCTGTTTGCCGAGTTCGATCTCCAAGTTTTTGCGTATTTAGACGACGTTATCGTCATATCTAAAGACTTTGACAGTCACGTGACTTTACTTTTACGTGTCTTGCAAAAACTGAAACAAGCCAATCTCACAATCAATCTTGAAAAATGTACTTTTTTCAGTCCTCGGCTTAAATATCTGGGCTATGTTGTTGATAGTTCTGGGCTACGCACAGATCCGTCGAAAGTTGAGGCCATTCTGAATTATCCTACCCCGAAGAGTCACAAAGACCTTAAACGTTTCCTAGGTACGGCTACTTGGTACAGGCGTTTCGTTCCAAACTTCAGTACCATAGCTGCGCCTCTAAATTCGTTGACTTCCACAAAGAAAGGCGCTCCCGCATTCAAATGGACAGATGAAGCTGATTCCGCGTTTCGGAAACTGAAAGACTGTTTGGTGGCTGCACCGGTTTTGGCTTGCCCAGATTACAGCAAACCTTTCGAGGTCCATACAGATGCAAGCAATTTCGGCATCGGTGCAATGTTAACCCAGTCAATTAATGGGAAAGAACACCCGATTGCCTATATGAGCAAGTCATTAACCGCAGCCGAAAAGAACTACAGCATTACTGAACGCGAGACACTAGCCGTTGTTACTGCCCTTGAACATTGGCGATGTTACATTGAGAATGGTCAAGTTTTCACCGTTTACACAGACCACAGTGCTCTGAAATGGTTTCTCTCTATTACCAACCCTACTGGCCGCCTAGCTCGTTGGGGAATCCGTTTATCCGCATTCAACTTTGTTTTAAAGCATCGTCGTGGGGTCGACAATGTTATTCCAGACGCACTCTCTAGAAGCGTACCAATAAGCGCCATTAGTTCTTCCAACTCTTTTTTGGACACTAAGGACTCATGGTACTTAAAAACATATAACAGTTGTCAGCAAAACCCGTCTAAGTTTCCCAACTATATAACAAAAAATAACACATTGTATAGACTGTCTCGGAACAAATTTGAACTTACCTCGGAATTTGTGTGGAAGGAAGTTTTGCCCTCAGAGTTACGGGAAAAAGCTATCCTAGAGAACCATGCCGAACCCACAGCTGGACACATGGGAATTTTTAAAACTTACCGACGTCTGGCCTTACATTATTACTGGCCCGGCATGTATCAAGACGTTGCTAAGTTCATTGGAAGTTGCGATAAGTGTCTCTCGTACAAATCGCAGAACCATCAAGTGTTAGGAGAATTGGGTCGTCCTAAGAATTGCTCACGACCTTTTCAGATGCTTTCAGTCGATCTGATGGGGCCTTTACCAACGTCTAAAAAACAGAATAACTACATTCTAGTTGTAACTTGCTGTTTTTCTAAATTTTGTCTGATATTCCCAATCAGACGAGCCACTTCGGACGTAATTACAAGAATTTTAGAAGAATCTGTGTTTCTTACTCACGGGATTCCTCAAACGATACTAATGGACAACGGAACCCAGTTCACAGGGAAGGTATCTGACGCCCTGTTTAAGAAATACAACATTCCTAATGTCCACTACACGCCTAAATACACTCCGCAAGTTAATTTGGTCGAACGATACAATAGGACTATCATTACTTGTATATCGACGTACGTGAATGATGACCATAGATCGTGGGACTTGTATATCCCCAAAGTACAGTTTGCTATCAACAGTTCTGTCAATGAAGCCACAGGATTTACCCCTGCATTTTTGGTTTTTGGTAGAGAGCTCGTTACATGCGGTACCCATTATGTCGACAACGAACTTGGTCAGGAAATCTTATTCGAACCACGAGAAGCGTACGCTGAAAATCTTGGCTGTCTATCGAATGTCTTCGATACCGTACAATCGCGACTTTGGCAAGCCCACGTCAAAAACACATCACATTATAATTTGCGACGAAAGTTTGCCGAATTCAACGTTGGTGATGTGGTAATGAAGCGAGCATATTTCCTAAGTGACAAAGGCAACCAATTTTCAAAGAAACTCGCCCCAAAATTTATAAAAACAAAGATAATTGCTAAGAAATCACCATTAGTATATGTGCTAGAGGATATGGCTGGCAAGAATCTAGGCTCTTGGCACATTAAAGATCTAAAAACCATTGGAAAATATACTTAATTTTTTTTGTCCTTTTCTCAATTTTATATTAGTAGCATTAAAATATTCCCCGTTATATATTTAACTTAAAATCCATTCCATTTTTCTTTTTTGCGGATTTTATTTTTTTGGTTACACCAATAAAATCCTTCATTACGCGAGGGGGTATTGTAACGATGTATCATTACTTCATATTAATGACTTCGTAAGTGACGGGTTCAACGTGCCCATTATGCCCCGTCCTTAATCCTTACCCCTGTCTCCCCACATCTCTGCAGCCGGCCCTGCACTATGCACATTTTGCTTGCACGGCCCAGGCGCAGCGCGACAGGGGCTAGCGATGCCATTCAGCCCGCGACCTTCAATTGCGACACTATATTCGCATAGTCGCGATCTACGCATTATTGATAATTTTTAAGCACAAGATTCTATAAATTGTGCTAGTCCATAGTATAAATTAATTCATTGTTACTTATTAACTAATCTATTCAAATCAGTGCTTCAATCCCCAATTGGGTAAGTGTTGAACATATTTTAACTGATATTAATTTTCAAATGTAGGTAGATTTTTTATTAAAAATATTTTGTAAAATTCTTTTTCTAAATTTCTTTTGTATTGTGAACTCCGTCTGATTGTGGCATTTCACGCTCACGCCCATAAGGCTGACACGGAACTTTCTTCCTCCGGGAATACCACAATCCGAGGAGTCACCCAACGGTCCCGCATCTTCAACTGGACAATATTTCCAGGGTCCAAGTTTTGGGGACAGGACATCCCGGTACTACACCATCTCCGACGGCACGACCCTAGAGGACGTTTTCCTCGGTTCCCGTGCAGGACTCCGGCGGCGCCACTACTGCGTTCTTCCGCCGCGTCACCGCGTCGGTTCCCGTTAGGAGCAAGGGAAGTGCTCGCCTATAACTGCCTAGTGGCCGCGTAACGTTACACATGATGATCCGGGCAATTGTTAAACCCGAAAATAAATTTTGTTAATCGGACCACCCTCTTTTATTTTCATATAAGTAGGTGGCCCCGTTACAGTACATAGTTTCCGAGATAACGGCCAAAAACATTTTTTCATGATGACATGTCAGGAACGTATTCTCTGAACGGCCGAACTATAGTAGCCTGTTACATTTGTAATTATTTACTCCAACTGTTCCAGAATAATTAAACAAACAGACAGACAGACAAAAATTGTAAAAAATATTATTTTGGTGTATGTACCGGATATATTATAGTCATATACATGTAGTAAAAAACGGTAATTTCAATATTACAAAGACACTCCAATTTTATTTATAATATGTGTATATTTTACATCATATTTTATTTATTATGACTCAAATTCATTCGGTATTACTAAAATGTTGATTATTATAAATATCGGTTTGCATCACTGACATTGAGAAGGAATCGTAACATTTTGGGGAAATTTTCAATCTAATGAGCTGCCACCCTAAGTAGGTATTATCCGACAAAATTGTAAAATGTTGCTATTTCTGTCTTATTCAACGTCTTGCCGCACCTTAGCAACTAGTGTAACAGGGATAGAGATATGATTCTTTGATTACCTACCAACGATATTCGGACGGTTATACAGACATGCATGTGTCGCCATGCCTAGCAACGCAGTTATTTGAGTCAGCAGATCTTTTTATAAAACATCATTGGCTGCCGTTCAAACCATGGCGCACCTTTTAGCCTGCCCGCTTTGTCCAAAACCATGCACGCAAAAATACCTGAACCTGGCTACTAAGGACGCGGTAGAGGTCGCCAGATTCTGGTCCCAGCATATCTAAAATTTATAAACCCATGTAAATATTGAGTTAAAAATGGGATTGATTGCAGGTCCCTGTTGTTTTAACCGTGGCCTAGCAACTCTGACACCAGGGCTAGCCACCCTGCCTATACGAACTTACTTAAGAGCATTCTGAATCGACCAGTGTTTTCGCGTTTTCCGTAGAACATCGAGAAAAATCACGGCACAATTATTTGCCTGTTCTTCAAATAGTTTTGTAAATTGGCTTAAAATTGTTAAGTTTCAAATGTCATAGTTTCTGTAGTAACTGTTCTAGCTTTGCTTTTATAAAGTACAAAACAAAATTTAACTCTATTTCGGTTTCCGATTAAAATGTTTGTACTTTCAAAAATCGAACACCTCACACGGGAAGCGAATCAGGCCGGCGACGACGCTCAAAAAACCAACACGCGACTCCATTGTCGTCGGACACAATACCCCCACGACACTGGGCAAATAGCGCTCAGAAAAATGTAAAAAACTTACACAGTTTGCTCATGTGGACATATAACTTTTTTAAATTTTGTTCGATAATTTGTAACGTTTGTTTTGTTAAAGTTTATCTGTTTGTATTAAGATAGTTTAAATACATGCTGTAGACATTTAAAATATATGTATATTTAGATTTGTATTGTTAAGTAGTTTTGATAGAAGTTTAACTATAGTTGGCTAGCGCCGTCACGAGCCCCCACTCTCAAACTTTGACAAGATTTATCTTAGTCACTGATTGTTTTATTGTCAAATGAAAAAATGTGTCCCATATTTTTAAAAATCTGACGGACTAATAATAATAATGATTTTTATACCCGGGGCCTTTACGTGAGGTTAGGTTAACATATCAAAGTAAACGTTGTGTGGGTGGGTCTGTGTGTGCAAAGTGAAATATTTACTAAACAGGGTATCTGCTTGTCTCGTATTAAGCCAAAAGAGGGTAATCAAGACCATTATTATGAACAACTTAGCGGCCAAACCGCAATTCGAGAAAAAAACTGCTGTTCCATACAAAATAGCAACTCAAAATAGAAAAATGTACATAACAGCTGATTTTTTTCTCGAATTCCGGGTTGCTCCCGTAGAAAAAGTTTTTCGTAATGACGGTCTGACTCCATGGTATTTTAATTTATGGGCAACCCTATGGGAATGTTTTATTTTTTTGGGATAAAAAATAGCCTATGTCACTTTCCATCTTTCAAACTATGGCCATGACAAAAATCAAGTCAATCCGTTGTTCTGTTGCTGCAAGAAAGAGAAAGAGTAACAAACCAACAAACATGACTTAGTTACCTACTAAGGTTAATTTAATCTTAGTAAAACAGGCAATTGGCTATTTAAGCTACTAAGTATACAAAGTGTGTTGGATAATAAGTATTTACTTATTATCCAATTAAGGGCCCGAAGAGGCCCGTCTTGCGGAAAACGCCCGCCCACCAAGTACCAAGTAAAAATAGCCGAATTTCAGTCACAGTAGCAAGTAGCCCAAACCCTAAAACATTGGCAGGAAAAATTCATAATCCCTCCAAAACCATAAAAAGAAATTGCACTCGCTGCGCTTGCACAAAATTAAATCTGTCTTTTCTTAAAAAAAAAACATAATCACATGCGCTTGCTTTGACCTTCTCCTGCGCATCTTGCTAAAGCAGGTAACAATGTTAACAGTATCACAGTTGAGGACATGGTACTGACTGAGTGGTAATGCAGATTTTTCTGGTTTTAATGCGTTGGAACAGGAAGTTGGGCAGTTAGTTTGGCTTGACGTGATTAATATAGTTTGTTTGTGTGAATACTTTGCGTGATTAATTGGATGAATGAATGTAAATTTAGCTGCACCCCATAGCTGCAAATAATTACCCGTTGGTGTAATAATATATTTAAAGGATAAAATAAGCTTACACATAAATAAATAAATATTAGGGGACATCTTACACACGGTCTCTGGCCCCAAACTAAGCAAAGCTTGTGATATGGCTGTCTTAGACTGATATACTACATATACATATTTTTAAATACATACTTATATAGTGTTAGGTTACTATGCGAAGGCTACTCTATCTCATTCCAACATGTAATGTTTGCGAGTATTTCTCTTTCCTTCACACTGTTTACATTATGGTAAAATGTCTCTTTGTTCTATAGCTTAATCGGAGGGCTTAGATAATTTGGGCAGCATAGCATTGGAACTACTAGACGGAGTAGACGGCGCTCGTGCCTGTTCTACAAAAGGCATATAATATTTTAAGTAATTACACAACGGTTTAAATGGTTATGTAGTTAACTCATATTGATATATCTCTACATGTGGAAATGTACTTAACTTGTTTACTCGTGTATACAATGGAAAATATACATCATGTATGGAAAATACTGGACGTCGTTTGATTACCCTGACCTTAGGATAAAAGGTCAGAAGAGGGGATAACAAGAAAATATATCATTTTCTTGCCACGCTCGCTCGCTCGGAAAAACGTAAGTTGTTGTTGCATATTTCTGACTAACCCATACGTAGGTATAGACACGCTGGATTTTTCTTTGTGTTTTGTCATTTCCTTCAGCACATTACTATAACCGAACAGCGAATTTGTTATTTTTTTTTTTCTTTCAACCAACTCACAAAAGGAGGAGGACCTGTCTATGACTGTGATCGAAATGTGCAAAGAAATTACAAGAGTAATTCAATTAAGTATCATCCAATTTTACTTTAATATTCTTTTCGTTCAATCGCACTGGATGTTTACGAACGTGTTTGAACGGAAGCGCGAAATTTTTTGTACCAAGCTTTAATTAACTAAAAGAAATAAAATAACTATAATGGTTTAAAAAAAAATATATTTTAATGGTGATGTGCTTTTTGATAATCATAATACATAGATCCTAAAGAAGTTGGCGAAAGTATTCTGTTGTTTATTTAAGTAATGCGTACTGCTGTCAGGGATGTGAAAATATGGTAGAACATCTAAACCTAAACCCAAGATATATTTTCGGGAACGACATCATGGATGTGGGAAATAATGTAGACTATTTTTTAAAGCTAAGATGTTTTCTGGAATGGCGTCATGGATGTGGGAAGTAAGGTAGAATTTCTAAAGTCAAGATGTTTTTTTTTAGAATGTCATGTCGTGGATGTGGGAAATAAGGTAGAATACCTAAAACCGAAATGTTTTCTGAAATAGCATCATGGTTGTGGGAAATAAAGTAGAATATCTAAAGCTAATATGTTTTCTGGAATGGCGTCGGCACTGTCCAAAATGCATGAAATCTTGGTGGCGACATGATACGCCATGTCGATGTTTTTACTAATAAGTAAATATTCTAATAAAAATATATATATAACTAATGTGCTGATTATCTAAATGTCACAGTCGATTCTATGGGGGGCAGTTTCAAGGCAGAGATCATTTTTCGAAGGGACTTTTATTCTTATCCATTAAATTAGTACATCCATGGTTTTAGTTCTTACTAAAATAACATCGTATTACTCAATAACATAAACGACGAAGTTAAAGCTAGATGGCTAGAACAAAGGAGTGTTGTCTTTGTAATCAGAGTTTATTTTATACTCATAACTGTTATGTTGAGGCTTGTGTTTATATATGTTGCCGTGTCGTCGAAATACTTTTGTTGGGTACTTGTTTTGTTTTACTCATGATGTAATCCTTAGTGTGAAGAATTATGACACACGTGCTACGTTGATCGAGGAAATATGTACTACATTGATTGAACTACTGGTCAACGTGGTTTGTTACGGGAACTCTGATAGCCGATCGTGCTTTAAGTAGGTACTTATCTTCTTTATGAGAACACACTTAACATTTTTAAATTAGACTCACTTTTCTTGTGATGAGGTTCATTTTCGGATATATTTATAGAGTTGAAGAGAGATCAAAAATTTTCTAAAGAGCGTCTATTGGCACAGAAGAAACTTTGGGGTGCACGATATCGCTGAGAATTAAACGCAAATCCGGAGTTTTCCTTAAAAATTTGGCAGCTGTAAATTATGAGTAGGTATGAACAAATGAGGTTTCATGAGGACATATCTAAAATGGAAAAGCGGTATCAAGGTTAGAGTACAAGGAAGTTGAGCAACTACTGCTGGACGGTCAAAAGGGGCTAAATGGAAGCCAAATGTACACGAAAATTACAAAATTTGTGTACCAGTGTGGGTATTGGGAGAATATAAAAGAAAAAAATATTTTCGGATGTTATGATTACGATATTAATATCATAACGATGTTGTAGTTATGTCACTGCAGGCATGGATGAAATATTTGCTACCGAGTTAATACGCTGACTTTATACGGCATATTTATTTAACGTATTTTAATTTGATGCGCGTACTGTAACAGTGCACATAATTACGACGTACTGCAAAATACAATAGAAAGAGTAGGACGTGTTACTATGAAGCTTTACATGTTATCAGGATCGCGCTTTGAAGTCACTCCAAAACGCTAACTCACCCTTAGTGACGCTTCGACAGAGTCTCGGTGGCCGATACTTGGGAGAGCAGTCGCGTACGCACCAAGGAACTGTCTCACTTTTTCGGAGTGACCTATTTAATTAATCCTACTTAACTAATTTAATCCTTAACCAACGGATAAATTGCCGAGCTAATTAGAAGATAATAAATTAGTTATGATAAAATTATGTGACAGACAATGAACAATAAGTGATTAGTGATATTTCCCACCCACTGAATAAAATTATGTCGAATCAGTATAGTAATAATAAGCGACCTCCCCTGACGACATACATAATATCATAATTACATAAATAATAGGGTGACAGATTATGTCTATGAACACTTTATTAAGCCTGTTCGTGGAAGTTTCAGATTTCAATCAAACGGAGAATAACGACGGATGCACCTGAAGTGAATGACCTGAATTTGAGGTCATGAAGGGATATACGTGGGTCCAAGGACAGGACTAGCACGCAGCACCCGAAAATTGGGTCCAGGAGGGATGTGAGGAAGAGTCCAAGGACAGGACTAGCGCATAAGCGCGTAAGACCCGAAGACTGGGTCCAGGAGGATATGAGGGAGAGTCCAAGGACAGGACTAGCGCATGAGCGCATGGGACCCAAGGACTGGGTCCAGGAGGTATGTACGTAAGTCCAAGGATAGGACATACATTATATGCCGGAGGACCCGAGGGATCGGGTTCAGGAAATGCATACTAATACAGCATGGAAGGAAACGAGCATAGTTCCAGACGAGGGCAAGTCCACCGAAGTTTTTGTATTTGAAGAATGGATGATTTTAATAGTAAGATAATTGATAAGTTTTTGTTAATTTTAGAAAAAGCATAGAGAAATTATAGTAAAATTATAGTAAACAAAGAGGAATGACTGCTATACAAGAGTCATGAGTATGCAAAAAAAGTCAACAGATGACGCTACCGGTCTCGAACGTAAAACAGTTTTATAAAAATCAACATATAATATTATTAATAGGACTAAATCATCCCATATTATTTTTTTAAGCTAAAATACTTTCTTTATTACGTCTTTCGTAAGAAATCAAGCAAATATAAATCCGTTAATTTTTAAGTTCGAGTTGCTATAAATTGATTTTACATTCAATTTTACAACCTTACTTTTTAAGTAAGAGCGCATTACGTAGTTGTACAAAAATCTGGTAGATGGCGCTTATTGAAATTGTAAAATGTATTTCTCGTAGTTCGATTTTCAAAATTAAATTAGATTAAGGTTACTTTAAAATGTAAGCCAATAAAATACTTAAGATTTATTTTATAAAATTGTTAAGCGAATGCCGATAGTACAAAGTAACCAGATCATTGCGCGGCTGGATGCAGATTTTTCGTTTTTTTACATTATTGTGATAAGTGATAAATTCACAGGGTCGTCCACTAATCACATGATGTTCGAAAGAGATTTGAACAAAACATCATAAGGGAATCTTGGGAACATAGATGAATTATGGGTCTTGGGAAGATACCATGAGATATCACGTGTCGGTAGGTATTTATATTTCGTTAAATGCATTGTTTTAGACCTGTACTAGTAGTACTACGAAAAATAGACCTCGCAACGTCGCAACACATATTATGATGTCGCGACACATTTGAGTATTTTTCTTTTCGACAGTACTTTACTAAGTTACGAGATCTGAACAACGGGGAAAAAATGTGCGTGGAGTCCGCGCGGAAGAAGTGAAACGTTCGTAGGTATTACAGCTAATTTGTCGACGCTCACACTGTTTACTTCGCCGCATAGCAAGAATACCACGCGCATGTGCTTGGGATCTACCGACTCACTCTCTTTCTCTCTCTTCTACTTTCTACCATTGTGTATCTTTTTTTTCTCTTTCCCGCTTACGTGGTAACATGGTAGCGTTAAACGTTTAACGCAACGTTGTTGGAAGTCGCATTAGAAGTTTCACTTCAAAAAATCGTATTGGCTAGACTAGTCTGACCAACCAATCAATCTGACCAGTGGGAAACAGTCGAATCATGCAAGTCGGTAGATGTGAAGTTAACTACAATCTACGCAATATCCAATCCTGACTGCTGCTCACACAAAGCTGAGCGTTGATTAGATTTCGCGCAGCTTGTAGCTTGTAACTTCGCATCCGCCGACTTGTATGATTCGGCCTAAGTATACCCATCTTTAACTGAATCTTCATAAGCTTGTTCTACATAAGGTCTTGCTCACTCGCTCTTGACCTATTTGGTTCATAGACGCAAATCTTGTTAGAATTTAGACACTTAACGATAATACCAAATATTATCAAAATCGAGTAGGGGAAAAGAAAGGCCACATAGGTACCACATGCCGGGCTAGTATGCGCGCCACGAATTATTTCGTTCGTAGTGTCAGAACGAGATAGCGTTATGGCAAAGTATATAACTGTCACTTTTTCACACGTCGAAATGAGTTCTTTTTGTCGCTTTTCGTGGTCGCATGCTTTATAGCCTGGTGTGGGAAGGGGTTACTAAAAACATCGTGTTATCAATGGACGCTCCCTTACGACCATAAAACCGCAGTGCTTCCACATTTAGTTTTTTTAACAGCCGCACTCAGAGTGAATGTGCTTATGTACCTATTACATGTTTGACGCAGAAGGTATTTAGGAAATGTTAGGGTAAAATGACTAAAGTTCTAATGCTGGAGAGGAGTTATATTTGGTGATCCAAAAAAACAGCACTACCTATTTTTGCAATTTTCAGTCTAGCTCTATTTAAGATGTTATTTTGCGTAGCACGTATTATACGGCTTTCGGGCCCTCTAAAAACCCAACATAAAACAATACGGGTTGATGCTGCCCTTTTAAAGTCAAAAACTAACCGTCTTACCACAAAAGTTTTACGCACGCTTTAGACAGTGTTTAGCAGTACCAATTGCACGGTTAAACAGTGTTTCAATCGTGTTTAAGTCTTTTGTGGTAAGGCGGTTTTTATCCACTGAGATACTAGAGGGATAATATGGTCGATAGATAGAAGAGTGAAAGAGATGCATTGACTTAAATGAACATTGAGTTAGAAAGAGATATGACATGTTCAATTCTTGTCTGTGGCCTCTGTGAAGGTCTTGCAGAATGTGTTTTTCTCTCAGTAGAGTCATCAAATTCCAATACATATTTGACAGGTTTGACAGCTCTGGGCAAGATTTTCCATACATTACAACTCGGTGTTTTTATCATAATTTTCCAAAGAGCTATAATTTCAATATTATCCCTCTAACATCTATTTTGAGGTTAAACCGTGACCGTGGATGGCCGTTGCCATCTTAAAATTAACTTGGAACCAGAGCTGCCATGGCTACGGCAATTACTTACAGTGCTATACGGCAATCAGGGCTACTCGGTAAAAACAAAAGTGAAGTAATTTTTTGGGCTGTTCCCTACGTATTTGGAAAGTTGTTAAGTATCAGGTGACCGGATTAACGGGAAGGTATTTTACTATTGGGCAGATGATAAATGAAAGCTACAGATAAACATGGACAGGAATATAAAAATAATTGGTCCGGTACATTACGCTAAAATGTCAAACTAATAAATATATAGCCAGGAATAATACGAGTAATTATTTTTCGCAAAAAACGACAAAACCGCCTTCCATCGTGTATAAAATTCGAATATTTCGCTTGAATTGTTTACATTATTTTTGATTTATCCAAAACGGCTCAGCTGATTTCTGTAAAATTTAAATGGGACCACCTTGTGAGTATACCCGTTCGAACTAAAAAAGAATTTTTCGATTCAGTTTACAATTGGCGGAATTATCGATGTTCATCGTGTACAAAATTCGGATATTTCGCTCGAATTGCTTACATTTTTGTTGGATATTTCAAAAACAGCTCAGCCGATTTCTGTAAAATTTAAATGGGACCACTTCGGGAGTATACCTTTTTGAACTAAAAAAGAATTTTTCGATTCGGTTCAAAATTGGCGAAATTATCGATGAACATACAAAAAAATACATACACACAAAAATAGAACCTCCTCCTTTTTGGAAGTCGGTGAAGAATAGTTACAACGGGCATAAAAGCCGGGTGCTTGCGAGGAGCGGAAACACCCGAACATAACTTCGGTTAAAAAGAGAGGGAAACTCGCGGTGAACGGTATCGATGAACGTACCTATCTGCATTTTTGTAATTTTAGAGTAATTTCACATTTTGAACTTTGAAGAATTAACCTTGTTTATGAAAGGTGTTGTATTTATTATGTGAGTTCTTATAGGTAGGGTGGTTTGCCCTGGTGTCAGCATTTTTAAGCCATCTGAAGGCCTCTGACATGGCTAAGCGGTTAAAATTACCGGGGCCTGCAATTTAATGCGTCATCCGAGCCATGGCAGCGCTCCATTGTACTCCTGATCACACATATGAACACTGACCGTTATCAACGTTGCTTAACTTTGTTAACACTCCATTACACACGCGCGGGGCGGGGCTCAAAAGTGCCCCGGCCAAGATTTTTTGCTTATTATTTCTCAAAACTGTAGCGCTTGATCTTGAGACGTTGAATAGCTGACTCTAATGTCCTTGGTATGCGTTTAGTGTCACGTCGACTGCGTCTGCGTAACGTCGTTCGCTGGGACAATTATTCAAGTGCTGCTGGGGTACATTTGTGCCCCACGCGTGAAACTACGTGACTATTCTACATACGACAGAGGTAAGTTGTTTTAGTTATTTTATGCAATTTATCAATAAGTTTTTGTAAATAATCGTTTATAATTTTATTTGTCGTTATGAATATTATATATTTTGTTCATTTAAGCTACTAACATAAATTAAAACGGATAAAATGGAGTGTCGAATACTTGCGTGGCTTCAGGAGTCTGACGTGGAAGAAAAAGGTGGTGCAGGAGACCTGTTTAATAGTGGGGATGAAGAAGACCACTGTATAGAAGAGTTAGATGACTCACAGAATACATTTAGCACATTTTTTCCAATACGTCAATACGTTTTATTACGGAATATAACAGAACCAAGTGTGGTTTTGACGTTAATAAATTTGCAAGCATTTCAGCGTAGCACAAAATAGCCGACGATGGCCATTCACCATATTTTTTGATATAATAAACATAGCTAGAATAAATGGCATGATAATTGACGTTATGGCCAATCACAATAACAGGCGCATACCTCGACGCAACTACTTGCGATCTGTTGCTATAGAATACCTAAAACCACAAATGCAGCGGAGATTGCATTCTAAAACGATTCTTAGAAATATAAAAGAACGAAGCATTTTATTTTTAGGTATCAATGAAAACGATTTGACACCTCAGGAAAAAGATATCCCGCGCAAAAGGACCAAGATGGCCAGATGTCATTACTCTGGAATGGCCAAAGATCGATCGACCAGAACAGCATGCTAAAAATGCTATAAGCCGATATGTAATGAACATAAATATAGTACCTATAATTATGTATCCAGTGCTATGACTAAAATATACAAAATCTCAACCAGGCACCTAATAACGACTAAAATAATTATTACTATGTCTTTTTGTTGTTATTTCCTGAGGTTATGGTAAAATATTATTTTTTTATGTATGAGTGAAATTTTTTATTTGTAATTTATGCACAAATAAAGACTGATTACGTGTGAAATATTGCTTTATTTATTTTTTACTATTCAAATACGGAAAAAAAGTAATTTCCTTGGGGCACTTTTGAGCCCCGCGCGTGTTATCACGGGATTTCTGAAGGCGCGTGTAACGGAGTGTTAAACGCTAACGAACGCCTAGTCAAACTATGCTATGTATGAGCACTACACGCGCACGTTGTACATACTACCGTAAACAAACTTCAGGTACATCCAGGGACGTTTTATCTCCGGACTAGACACGCACTACGATTAGCATTCAATTTCTTTACATTCGACCTAATACTAATGGAAATAAAGTCGAAATGTTATCGGGTGACGGGTTTATGGAGCGGAGCCAGCGAGAACAATGCAGCGCAGTTGCTGATAATCCATTTTCGCCTTAATTACTTAGACGCTTAAGTCTAAAGTTGTACAATGAAATGTCTGGGTGTCTCGTTCACATGTATGTAGATACAAATTTTTTTATACCATGACAGAGGGATTCGTGCTCTGAATTTTTCTCCATGGGTACATCATAATTAATGAACAACCTTTACAATGGGACCAACCCGGAATTAAAGAACATAAGTCAAGTTATTTTATACATTTTGTCGGTTTCGATGTCAAATTGTGTATGGAACAGTTGTTATAGTTGTTCTATTGTCACGGGTTGGTCCATTATTGAAAGTTGTTCATTATTATGTATCTCTGGTGTGGTTGCAGACAGGCAGTATTACAACATCTTTCATAAACACGTTATAAATGTAATATACAGGGTTATCTGCTTGTTCTGTACCAAGCTTAAAGTAGATGATTAAGACCATTATTATGAACTACTTCTACTAAGGGGCTAACCCCAAATTCGAGAAAGAAATCAGCTGTTTCACATAAAATTGCAACTCGGAATCGACAAAATGCTTGGAACAGCTTATTAATTGTTTGTCGAATTTTTAGTTAGCTCCACAGCAAAAGTTATTTATAGTGATAGTCTGAATCACCTTTCGTCTTATTACACCAGTTCTGAATATTCTTGTTTAAGTAAAGTAAAAAAGCTTTTATTTTCAACAACATGCATGTACATGATTACGATATTATTATTATTAGGTACATTATTTCAACATTATTTTACCCTACTTGCTATAATTCGTTATTGTGACGTTCTCTTGATAAAGAAATGTTTAGAAGTCTATACAGGTTATCAGCTTACCCTTCCAGAGAGAGACAAAGCAGCTGTTCCAAATGAAACCGTTACTCGGAATCGACAAAATGTATGAAACAGCTATTTTTTCTCTCGAATTCCGGGTTGGCCCCGTATTAAGAGTTGTTCATAACGATTGTCCAGAACTGGTGTACTAAACCGATAGAGATTTATTTTTTTTGTCTAAGAGGGTGACCTCTTTCGGCTTAGTACAAATAGTACCTACACCAGTTCTAGATAACACTGTATGTATTACAGACAGAGTGTGATTCAGACCCTGTAGGGAAGCAAATAACCCTATATTAATGGAATTGTACGAAAAGTACATTGGATTACTTAGTAGTTCGTAAAAAGTTATTTTATGGACCTATTGATTTTATAGTTATATAGGTAGGTATGTGAGATCATATTTTTGTGACTATACAATTATGATATTAGGAACAAGTACAGGTACCTACACTCTTTTAATCTAGGTAGGATCGAATTTAAACCTAAGCAGAGTAGCCGTTGTTTACCTGAAGCTCCAAGTACGTAGCTACTGCCAAATGTAAAATAAAAGTTAAGATACCGCCAATTATAAAAAGCCCACGAAATTGCCTTTTACTCGTGCCTTTTATACATTTATTAAAATTTGCAATAGTATTTAGTGAGTATAAAAATAAACCTAGCTCTTGAATTGATGTTAGCGCCATCTATCAAATCGTGAGGTCGACCAATCGAAGAAACTTCAGTTACTGATAGATGGCACTGTAATTAAAAAATACGGAAATAAAATATGCACAGAAACTAGCGCCATCTAACATAATTAGTAGAACTACGAGGTACCAGCATCGATAGTTAGTGTTTAGCACAATTATTTTTATTATCTGGAGTCAGCAATCTTTGTTTACTATAATTAATCTATGGAAAAAGTTAAAAGCGCTGACAAACATAAAATTATATTCAATGCGAATGCGATACCGGAATTTGACCTATTGATTAAAGAGCAATCTGTGACATGGTTTTACAAAATTTATGGATAAAGAAAGAAATTATCTACTACCCTAAACCTAAACTGATTGGTATTCAAACAACGTAGAACTAGGTTCCAACTTCGATATTACATTCGCAGATGGAATGGAAAGGAAAATTAATTATGGAGAGTTTTTAGAAACGTTTAATTATATGAAGATGAATTTGTTAAATAGTTATAAAATCTATAGTAGGCTGGCAGGCAGTAAATTTGTACTAAATGACATTGAGGATCGGACGGTAAAGGTTAGTGTCCACACCCTGCTGACCAGTTCAAGGATCTGGAACAGGTATTGAAATATTTTCGAACCGTTAGGGTCGGTCAGGCGAGAGAAACTCTGAGCGCTACACGCAGGCTAAATGAAAGAAAGTTTGGACCCAATCCAAACTATACGGGATTTTTTCAAGCCAGGTACCAGTTTGACGAATTCGGACATAAGTTGTTTCGATTGTCAAGAACTGTTTCGGGCATCAAACATCTAACTGTCCTAGGAACAGCGTTGGAAACGAAGCAGAAAAGGGCTGAGTGTCAGGTAATGATTTCTATTGATGGTGGGTTACGAGGTTTTGAGGTGAGGTAAGGTTTATTATTTATTTCCCGGTCAGTACAGGATCAGGAACGAACATGGAGCGGTTTCGCTAGGTATATAATGCTTTGTCGAGGATGTTAACTTTTTCAATAAGATACTCCAGAGATTAAGGTAAGATAGTTAATGATAAAATATGCTATCGTATACACTATACATGGACAACGTGCTTATACCGTCTAAAGGTGTCGAAGAAGACACAAAGATTAAACGAAAGTGCGTTTGTTAATAATAAAGGGAAGGGCTTGAATTAAAAGAAAGTAAGTACCACATTTCTCCCGAATTAATAGATCTTCTCGGAAATTATGTAAGCGCGGACGGTATTCGTAGACGGACGTCCAGGCAGGTGAAAGTGGAAGCGATCTCCGAATTTCTTTAGCCACAATAGACATGAGGTATTTACGTCATTTTTTAAGTTTATTAGAATTCTTCAGACGATTTGTCAAAAGTTATGAAGTAACACTCCGAGTGGCTCTGAACAGTTAGTAAATTAAAAAGGGTTAAGTAATTACTAATAAATTAATCCTCGCTCTATATCTATCATGCTGTTATCAGCTGGAACGGAACTCCATACGCATGTTTGCGAACAAGGTCTGGCAGGAATACTTCTATAAAAGAACTCGAATGACGCGCTTCAACTAGTGCTCTATTTTAGCCATAAAACTACAGTCGACAAACGTTAGTGACATTTCTACAAATTGGAATACAATTACATTATTCCTAATTATTGGAATTACATAAGCTGTAATCACTTCGCTAAACCGGTTTAGAATCTACCTCTTAGAAACTAATTTTGACGGACTGGAATGCTTCTCTTCTTCTTCATGTCGATGGTTCTAAAGTGAGATCTATCTAGAGAAGCTTTGACCAGTAGTCCCGAGGAGAGGTGGCTTTAGATTGTTACTTAGATTATCCCTGGCAAAACGAGATTTCGTATCCGGAATTGAATGATGGTAGATCCAACTTTAGGAATTTTTACACAATAGTATATCGTCTTGGAGCTCGAACGCAGATGACCTCAGCAGAAATCTATCTCTATAGTTGAGCAGTACATCCGATTCAATTGTCCGATAATGGGGTAAAATTAAGAAAAAAATATGAGGATTATTACTTAATACTAGCACTGGTTGATGGGTTTACAAAGTACCTAAATCTCGTGAAGGATACGAAATCAGCGACTTTGGTGCGAAAGACAAAGAATTTCATCACTTACTCTGGAGTTCCTTCACGCCTTATTACTGACAAAAGTACTAGTCTTACTAGCAAGACTTTATTATTTACTTTATCACATACTATTCAGGTAGGTCTAAAATGCAACATCTACTTTTTGGTAAAATGCGCAGGTAAATGGATTTAACGGGATAATACTAGACGCCTTGTCAGCTTCTAGTTATGGAAACGACAACCAACCCTAGGAAGAACACATTACTGACGCAAACAGGTAGATATCAACACAGGAAAAGATAAAACTACAATGAAAATCTTGAACTGCCGTATTTCATAAGCCAAACAAAAAGGTGAGGTAATTCGTCAAATTTTGAATAACGCTTCCATGGAATAATTGAAAGAAGATGAAAAGCAGGAGAAAAGTTTAAGGAGTGACAGGTAAGAGGCGCTGTTTATATATATTAGGCGCAGAAAGACTCCAAACCAGCACAACGAAAAAGACCTGGTAAGAGAGAGACATAGTAGAGTGGAGAGATAGCTGCCGCATGATCGTAAGCCTCAAAAATTAACACTAAATATCAAGGACCGTACCGAATTACCGAAATTCTCCTCAATGACATATTTCTGACTGAGGGCACACTTCTAACTCGTAAGCAAGGCATAGAATTGAAAACCGTAGTTGCAGTTGACAAGATTTAACTTTAGACGATTTTTAATTGAGATTTGGTAATCAAATCGTCTGATAACAATAGTAATGATTACGAGCAGATGTGAGTCTTCAGTAAAAAAGCACGCGAATATAAGGAAAACAATGACAATTGTAAAATTGTAATTGAAATTTATTAAGTCTGTATGGTGAACCAATTTGATTTAAACTACTGCATTTTAGCAGCAGTGAATGTTTATTTAGGTTATACATATAATTTAGTGAAGTTAGTGACTATCTGGTTTATATAGCCAATCATAATATTATATGATTATGAATATGTTAATGATTATCATTACTACTTGATTTTGATGTTAATCTGACTTATACGATGTTATGTGGCCTAGAATATAAATATTGCCTCTGTCAAATTAAGAGATAGAAAAATGACTTTGAATTAAAATGAGATACGTACATGATTGTATATATTATAGTTGATACAAATAATTATCATAAACAAAGCGTAAATTGAATAGTTAGTACTAAATAGGAATTTCGCATTTCAGAACAGTACATTTTTGAAACTACATCGAATAATTAGGACTGTAATAACCTTTCATTGAATGGAGCATTTACTATTTTATACAATTGGACCGCTAATTAGCCGTTTCTCTTTGATTTTTACTATTTAAAACGTTTGCTTTCTCATTCATAGCGATGGGACTCGCTAGAAGTAGGATGGCCGAGCTGTTAGGTTACTATGCGAAGGCTACTCTATCTCATTCCAACATGTAATGTTTGCGAGTATTTCTCTTTCCTTCACACTGTTTACATTATGGTAAAATGCCTCTTTGTTCTATAGCTTAATCGGAGGGCTTAGATAATTTGGGCAGCATAGCATTGGAACTACTAGACGGAGTAGACGGCGCTCGTGCCTGTTCTACAAAAGGCATATAATATTTTAAGTAATTACACAACGGTTTAAATGGTTATGTAGTTAACTCATATTGATATATCTCTACATGTGGAAATGTACTTAACTGGTTTACTCGTGTATAAAATGGAAAATATACATCATGTATGGAAAATACTGGACGTCGTTTGATTACCCTGACCTTAGGATAAAAATAGATAGTACCTAAATAACACCCAGACACAGAGCAAACACCTATGTTCATCACATAAATGCTTGCCCTGGGTGGGGATCGAACCCACGCCTCTTTGATCCAGAAGTCAGGGTCACCAACCACTGAGCCACTGAGGCAGTCAAAATAACGCGGACTTATTCAAGCTCAAAGAGTTTGTTAGTGAGGTCAAATAATAGATTATCAGTATTAATAGTACTAGTAATGGTATTACGATTGCAGGTGATGCAATGTACTCTAATGCAAAATTCAAACCAGGTGGCAATAATTTGTAAATATTGTCTCTTAAAATACTTATAGTAAATTCTCTCGTATTCAGGTAATTAATAAGATTAATGTTCAAATTCGCAAATAATTTATTAAATACATTCAGTAGCGTATTTACCAATACACTGAGTAGCGTCAACATTGCCCAATTTCCTTTTTTTGCAAGTAGGTAGGTACTGCACTGCATAATACAGTCTTTTGTCAAAAATCGGAGACTAACGCAGTCTTCGCGAAATCTACGGCATCAACGACAGAACGAGAGACGAGCAGCAAGAAGAAATCCTAATCGAACCAAATTTTGTCAAGTGGCAATGCAGCGGTGGTTCCGGGCGGTTGGTGAGTAAGACTTTTCACCTTCCAAACCATTTTCCCGATAGATAAAGTTGTTGTTGTCATTGAAGTGTCAGCACAGGAGATTGCAGCGGCCGTTTCTTCTTTTCGGAGCGGCTCAGCCGGAGGCCTAGATGGTCTTTCACCTCAACATCTAAAAGATCTTCTATCTTTTAGCTCTGGTGAGGTGGCTGAGTCTCTCTTGAAGGAATTAACGGCTTTGGCTAATCTCATGTTATCTGGGCGGGTCAATGGTGACATCATCGAAGTTTTGTATGGCGCTAACCTATGCGCACTTGTCAAAAAAGATGGTGGCATCAGACCTATTGCGGTTGGCACCACATATCGTCGTCTCGCAGCCAAAGCCGGCTGTAGAAAAAAGGTTGCTCTTTTGAGTAACCTTTTTCAACCAATACAGCTTGGCTTTGGTTCGCGGGGTGGATGTGAGGCTGCTGTTCATTCCCTTCGTACTTTTCTCGGTCAAAATTGTGGAGAGGTGTTACTCAAGGTAGATGTCAAAAATGCTTTCAATTCGGTTAATCGAGACGCCTTGTTGGTACAGGTCAAGGAAAAAATTCCCGATCTTTTCAATTTTCTTTGGCAATGCTACGGCAAACCCACTAAATTAATTTACAAAAATGATGTTCTGCTATCTTCCGTTGGCTGTCAACAAGGTGACCCTCTCGGACCAGCCATTTTCAGCCTGGCCATTCATCCAATTGTTCAACGTCTCCATTCAAAACTCAACGTTTGGTATCTGGATGACGGGACTTTGGGTGGCGATGCGAACACAGTCCTACGTGATTTGGAAATTCTTATTGACGAGTTTCGTCAAATTGGTTTGGAGCTAAATTTTTCGAAATGCGAACTTTTCGTTTGCGACTCATGTCCAGATAAAGATTTGGTAATTAACAAATTTAATGATTTGGCACCTAATATCAAATCGGTAGACAAGTGTTCTCTTCGCCTTCTGGGTTCGCCGATACTAGATGAGTCTTTTCCGCCTTTCGTTCAAGAAAAAATTCAAAATTTTTTGAGTGCCTCTGATAGGCTACTCAAAATTAACGCCCACATGGCGTTTACCATTATAAGATGTTGTCTGTTTATTCCAAAATTCATGTACGCTTTACGTTGTAGTCCATTGTGGAAGCACAATGAGCTCCTTTTGAGCTTAGACGATGTTGTAAAGCAGACCCTAGTATCGGTTTTGAATATTGAGATGAGTGAAAGGGCGTGGTTACAAGCCTCCTTGCCTGTTAGGCTTGGAGGGCTAGGGGTCCGCCAAATTTCAAGTGTTGCTTTACCAGCTTTCTTGTCCTCCATTCATAGTACACATAAATTAGTTGAAAAAATCCTCGCACCTTCTTTAGGCCATTCCGGCGTAGATGTAGCTAATTTGAATGAGGCAACGAATGCTTGGAGGGTCGCTAGCCCAAATTCCGAGCTTCCAAAGACTTTGTCGTCGCAGAGACTGTGGGATCGGCCGATCTGCGAACTAGCACGGAAATCTCTTCTAGATACGTGTTCTAGCGTCGCGGATCGCGCTCGTATCCTTGCGGTCTCTGTATGGGAGTCCGGTCTTTGGTTGCAAGCTTTGCCCTCTTTCAATACTGGTAACCTTTTAGACCCAACTGCATTTCGTCTAGCTGTCAGCTTACGCTTGGGTGCAAGGTGTTGTGAGGCCCATCGCTGTCAGTGTGGTACTGCAGTTGACCAGCTCGGTCACCACGGTCTCTCTTGCTCAAGAAGCGCTGGTCGGATTGGTCGCCACGCCAGCCTTAACGATGTCATTCGCAGGGCTTTTGCCACCGCCAATATCGCAGCCGTACTCGAACCGAGTGGGCTCGCGCGTGGTGATGGCAAAAGGCCTGACGGCATGACGCTGGTCCCATGGAAGTGTGGACGGCCCTTAGTATGGGACGCAACTTGTGTCGATACTTTGGCACCGTCACATCTTTCTGAGACTCAGAGTAGGGCTGGAGCTGCGGCCAATTCGGCGGAGCAGCACAAGCGGCGCAAATATGCTAACCTCGGTAGTGGTTACATATTTGAGCCATTTGGAGTTGAGACATTGGGTCCGTGGGGGCCGGGAGCTCATATCATTTTCAAAAGTCTTTCTGGGCGTCTGGTGGACGCGACGCGTGACCAAAATGCTGGTGTTTATTTGGCTCAACGCATAAGCATTGCCATTCAGCGTGGCAATGCAGCCAGCATGCTGGGCACGCTGCCAACTGGCAGTGGGCTTGAGCATTTGGATTATCTTTAGACCTTCAAAGGTCTGAGGGTGATCCAATGCTTTTTGTGTAATAGTAGTGTAGTTTTGTTGTAGTTAATAAAGGCACTTTTGCCCGTTTAAAAAAAAAAAAAAAATAAAAAAAAAAAAAAAATAAAAAAAAATTTTCCCGATTATTCAGAGTTCGAACTTCACTCTCCATAATCATTGTCTGGTTTCGTATCAAACTCTATGGAATCATTCACGTAATTAAGGTCTTAGTAAGAAAAATAAGAATAAAATTGAAATAAATAATTGATTAAATTGAATAAGAAAAAACATAAGTAAAGAGAAAACAATAGGCTTCTTTCGCAATAATTATTTCTTTAAATCGTTTCGCATTTGGCGAAAATTTCGAAGAACTTACAAAAAAACGAACACAGTGCCTCCATTTTGGAAGGCAAACGAAGAATACTATTAATTTCACAACCTATATTGTGAACTATGAAATTCATTAATTACTTACAATTGAATATTTTTGACATGCAACTCAATTTATGAATAAAAAAAAATATTTTATTGTATTGAAGTCGGTAAAAACTGATCATTTTATATAAAATTAACGGTTAACTAAAATTACCGTTATATTCATTTGATATTGTTATCAAATTATAGCCTCATCCCCAATTGACCTTTAGACTAGTCTAATAATAACCAACTCACCATGTCAGAACGAATAGCGTGGAAGAATGCAGACTACGTAAAAACGACACCAGTTGTAATACATAAATACCTCATTTCCTTTGGAGCAGTGGAGCGAAATAAGGATAAAGTTGTATGTGCAGCGGAGCAAGTCGCCATTTTTTGCAAAAAATAATTATGTTAATAAGTAACATTAGCTTTTTTAATAAAAGGAGCTTATTCACATGATGGAATCAATTTGATTTAAATGCTATTTTTTAGGGTTCCGTACCCAAAGGATAAAAACGGGACCCTATTACTACGACTCCGCTGTCCGTCGTCGTAGTTACCATCTAGCGCTTCTGGCGCGTTTTTGACGTGCTGATAGCGAATTTTTGCCAAAAGGAGTTGGCAGCACTGCCATGGTATAAACAGTGTAACACAATGTTGTTCTCAAGATGTAGATAGATGTAAAAGTAGCGAAACAAAGGCATACTTTCATTGTTACTGATTTAACATTGTAACATTTTTATTGGAAACTACATTTTGCACAGTAATAAAACATCCTTACCTAAACTTTTAAGAGAAATGTGATATTTGCTTTTCAGAACAAAACCAAACAGTTCATAACACACATTTGCTTAAACTTGAACATTTCTGTAATGGATTTCTTCCGAGTACTGTTTTGGCAAAGGCAACCCTCTACATTTTAAAATCTGCCTCTGTAAAAATCCTTTGACCCAGCACATTGCTGTAATAATATGGATGTTTCCATGTTTATTAAATTTTTCTCCTTCAATTCAATTATGATGTTTTTAAAAGTGTCAAGTTTCAAGAAAAATGTTCCATTTGATGATCATTGTTATCAACATCATCAGACCCTAATAATCTACTGCTCAACATAGGCCTTCCTCTGTCTGTCCCCTGCATCCATTTGGAGCCTCCTGCTTGTTTAATGATCTTTATACATACCTCTAAATTCTCATCCATTTACCTAGTTAAAGTACCTAAGTATATTGAATACTATAGAAGGAATATATATTATATTAATATGTATTAATAAATTAAAAAAGGAATATAGTATGTAACAGCCACGGAATATCCACTCCACATTGTAATTATTCTTATATACTAGCTTTTACCCGCGGCTTCGCCCGCGTTTTATTTTGATTTTGGCTAATGTTTATGTCGGCTGCGAAACCTAACCTAAGCGACAAACATCAAAATACCTTAGAGGAATGCTTTTGTTGGTTAAGTTACGGTTGGAGTGTATATACAACTCCCTTGTGTATTCCCGCCTTGTCGTGGCGGGGGAGGTCTAAGGCAGCTGAAAAGGCGGCGCTCGAAGTCTCCCTATTCTTTGGGTCTTTCCCCCAAGGCAGCTTAGAGGCCGGCACTCGTTGTTCAGCCGCCTTTAACTAAAGCAGCTGAGAGGATGGCCGGTAGGTTGCCTGCCTTATGAGGAGTGTTGCTTCTGAGGCGGGCTGCAGTGCCGCTCTTGCGACGCTGCAGCCGAGGATTAGGGGCTGCGGTGGGATGGAACTGGTTGTGTGGGTGCCGCCACCTACCCTACCTTCCGCTAGGCCGTCAACCTGTTGGCAGACGCAGTGGGGCTGCAGGGGAAGAGAAGTGTCGGTATCGCGATGGCCGTTCTCACTGCCCTCTGCAGTTGAAGAGGCAGGCGCTGGGCTACTATGACTGACCCGTTGCACTGGGACCAGGGCGTTGGAATGCTGTCCGACGCTCGGTGCTGGTTAGTCTCGAGTGGTGGATGACGATGTGTCTTGTGCTCCGAAACACTCCGTCATTATGGCGGGAGCGCAAGCTCCGTTATGGAGCCCGAGTCTGGGCTAGCGCTGTTGCGTGCCGCGAAGGAGTGCGAAAAATGTAGGAACGTCCTAAACTTGAAATGACAGGTTATTTCTGGCGCTTAGACGGCTGCTACCGCGGCCCGCTCGCTTAGTTTTTATCCTATCCTACGAGAACTGTTAATGTTTTTGGGATAAAAAGTGGCCTATGTCACTTTTCGTCTTTCAAACTATATTCATGCAATAAGCCAAGGCAATCCGTTGCTCCGTTGCTGAGAAAAAGTTATTGTCTTATCCTACGGGAACCGCAATTTTTTCGGAATGGAAAGTATCCTATGTCACTTTCCGTCTTCCAAACTATGCCCACCCCAAAAATCAAGTCAATCCGTTGCTCCATTGCTGAGAAACAGTTATTGTCCTATCCCATGGGAATCACGAATTTTCTCGGGATAAAAAAGTATCCTATTATCACTTTCCGTCGTTTAAATCATAGGTATCCATACCAAAAATCAAGTCAATCTTTTGCTCCGTTGCTGCGTCAAAGAGAAACAAACCAACAAACTTTTCGGATTGATAATATTAAAGTAGGTATGATGATTCTGTACCATAAAGGTAGAATAAAGAAACATGTTAAACCTCTAATGATAGTAGATTTAAAAATATTTTTAATGTCAGACAAAATGACGGCCTGGTATTAAACGTCAGAGTAACATGTGGCCACAGCATGTGGCATGCAGAGGGAAAAAAACATTTTATCTAATTTTAATGTCAGTTGTCATTTTCAATCCATACTTTATTTCCTCTTCAAGGGGATATAATGGTGGAAAAACAACATTTGTCCCTTTGCCATGCTACCTGTGATTTATAAAAGTCTGCAGACAATGTCACCTGTCGTCTAATTACGTTTCGCTGTGACGTTTCATTAATCCATTAATCACTTAGCGTCTTTGTGATAGTGGCGACAGTTTTGCTTTCGATAGTTTTTGTCCTGTCCTACAGGATCTATGCAATTTTTTGCTTAACGTCTAACGCTTAGCATCTAAAATTCGACGCGCTTGGTTTTGCTCTTGAGTCTCAGCAGTTCTTTGCGCTGCGTGATGCTCGGCATCTAAAAGTCGCCGCGCTTGACTTTCTCCTTAAGTCTCAGCAGCTCTCTGAGCTGCGTGACGCTCAGCATCTAAAATTCGACGCGCTTGGTTTTGCTCTTGAGTCTCAGCAGTTCTTTGCGCTGCGTGATGCTCAGCATCTAAAAGTCGCCGCGCTTGACTTTCAACTTCAGTCTCAGCAGCTCTCTGAGCTGCGTGACGCTCAGCATCTAATATTCGACGCGCTTGGTTTTGCTCTTGAGTCTCAGCAGCTCTTTGAGATGCGTGGCGCTCGGCATCTAATGTCAAACGCGTTTAAGTGTGCTCTTCAAACTCTTGGCTTCTAGCAATTTTCTTTACGCGAGCTCTGCTAGAACTACGCGCTAGATTCGATTTGCGTTTTGTAGGCATACCTATTAGAATGAAAACTACGTAATTAAACTGAAAAAATACATGTAACCTTCTCTAAATTTTACAGGAAAAGATTGATTGACTTTGACACAGCCTTGAATGGGAATTGGGCATAGAGAATATAATTTGGAAAGTCAAGATGCAAATTACCATTTGTCATGGTAGAATAAAAGATTTTTCTTTTAAGATTCCAGCCAATGCGTTTTTATCCCCCTTTTCAACCCTTTGAAACTATTTTTTTGAATCAAAAAGTAGCCTATGTCCTTTCTCAGGCTTAGACTATCTGTGTACCAAATTTCATTCAAATCGGTTCAGTAGTTTTAGCGTGAAAGCGCGACAGACAGACAGAGTTACGAGTACTTTCGCATTTATAATATTAAGTAAGGATAATGTTACGGACAAACAGTCCACGATGCATAGGTAGTTATAAAATTAGTTTGATTATTTAGATATACCTATGCAAATGTATGTAAACATATGTAAAGGACCGTCAGTCCATAGAAATCGAATTTATGTTATTTTTCTATTAACGTGTCATAGTGACACAGATTATGCACGAGTATGCACTATGACCTAGATTAAGTAATAGTTTAAGGATGATGCAATAGTGGCGTGATCAATCGAAAAGGTGGCGTGACCTTATGTCCCCCAATCACTGCCTAGCTTTAAAAATAGAGGTATCCCGCTCTAACGTGGTATCTCCTTCCGGCGGAAGTAAGACCGGAAGTAGATTGCGTAAGGACAATTAGCGCACTCCTGACGGCGCGTGCTAATTGTCACAGTGTAATTAGATTAAGTATAGATAATGTGTTCGTTTTTTCGTTCGTTCACTATTGTTCGTATTGTTTTGCTTTTCACACTTCATTTGTATTGTACTTAATTACCCGCATTGTTTGCGCTAATTATAATCCTGTTTGAATTGTATCGAGACGCTGAAGAAACTGCTGTACCTGTACTCGCCAATCACCTATGAAAAATATATACAGTCCACTTTGATACGTCGTTTGTTTTGGAGATCCCGAGTAGGACCCCAACATTTTTGGTCCTTTGCTCGCCGGATATTGGAGCAGCGGCGAGTTTCAAGCCATCAACAAGTTACCAGCGAGACATCTGCGCCTGCAACGAGTACGAGAGGCCGGCAAGATTACGCGCCGCCTGCAACGCCGTGTCATCGAATACAAGCTACAAGTATCGTCGGTTCGTCGAGAACGTTTGCCCTGTGATTACGAGGGGACAAACAGCGCCGAGTCTACGAGTCATCGTGAAAGCCAACCGTTATAGAAGAGGCTTTGTTCGTCGTGTGAGAAGGCTAATACTGAGATCGCCAACGGTTGACCACGACGTGGAAGACCGCCGTGGAAGACCGCCGTCGGGATCGCCGCCAAGTTCGCCGTGCTACGTCGAGCGTCGGGGCGTCGCACGCCGCTACGTCGAGATTGTCGAGCGTCGTGTGCCGAGCATCGAGCGTCGCAGCGCCGCCGGACTTGGGCAGTATTACCGCGCCGGTACGTTCACAAGGGAAGCGGGCCGGACTGTAGGCAAGGCTGAGGCGGCTGGTCGTTCCTACCAGTTGCTGAGCCACCGCAGAACTTGTGTTCCACTGCCGGGCGGATCCCACCCTTCCTATCCCGCACGATTTCCATCCCTGAGGGAGCGTATCCCGGCTTAACTGGGCCCTCCCGAAGGACTGTTAGGGACCGTTAGGCAATTGGTAGGGCTGTTAGGGGCATCAAGTGCCAGAAACTATGCCAATTGGAAGGAGCCCGATCAAGACAAGATCACAAGCAGAAAAGCAAATAATGCAAGACTCACCAGCGTCTCCGTCTGAGTTGGGACCGTCTACATCGAACGTACCCGTGGAACCACTCCAGACTACGCAACACCCGCTACCGGAGCGACAAATTGAACAACAAGCGCCACGTGATCAACCAGTGGAGCGAGCCGCGTCTATTAGATCGACACAAAGCGCCGAGGCACGGATAAGGCAAAGAAGATTAGAAGCTGAAGAGAGCCTAGCCAACATACGAAGAGACCAGTTGGAATTACAGGCACTTTTAATTAAAAAACGTCTTGCGGCCGACGTCGCGAATATCCGCGAGGAAACGGATCGCGACAGCGTGATCGCCGCCGCCGTCGCCGAGGACACGGATACGAGTCGTCGAGTAGATGAATGGCTACAATACAGTCGCCCACGGGGGGAGCCGCTACGGGGGGAGCTGCGCGAACCGAACACGCACCAACGGGAAACAGGGCACGTGAGATATCTTTCGCCGTCGAGGAGAAACCAAGACGCGGTTGAACGAGAGAGATATAACAGTTCGTACGAAGAAACAAGAAGGCACCGATCGCCTACGCCTGGGAGGTCCCGAGACAGAGGGATAGACCGCCTAGCCGACGTCTTAGAAAAAATGGTACGACAGCGAGCGCCGCCGAGACAGGCGCAAGAATTACCTATTTTCAGCGGCGCCGTCGGAGAATGGCTACCATTTAAGGCTGCAATGCGCGAGTCGACGAAGATTCATAATTTTTCACCGGCTGAAAATCTAGCGCGCATACGGGCGTGTCTCAGAGGCGAAGCGAGACAGGCTGTGTCGGCATTACTATATGTAGCAACGGACCCGTCACAGATTATGAAAACTTTAGAGCAATGCTACGGAAGGCCAGAAATAATAATCGATCAGGCGCTAGGCGACATGAGAAAACTACCGCGCCTTAACCCTAACACAACGGCCGTAGAACTAAATGCATTCGCTATAAAGTTGCAAAACATCGTCATGACCATCGACAGCATCGACGAGCGGGGATATTTACAGAATCCGATGTTAGCACGAGAGATTACGGAGAAGCTGACACCACACATCAAGTCGCGATGGTGCGATTACGTAGAGGATAAAGGCAGTCGCTCAGAGCCTGAGATAATAACATTAGCAAAGTTTCTCATGAGAGAGGCCGAGCGAGCGATGCGCCACACGTACTTAACGTCAGCTACATGTGCTACGTCGGCGGCAAAGGCAACATATAGTAACAACAACAACAAACCTACGAACACGAACGCGACCCTGAAAAAAGGCGCGAAAGTATATGCGACCACTGATGCCACGCAGAGTTCATGTCAATGTTTAGCTTGTGGCAATGAACACGCCACACCGAGTTGCAAAAAGCTAACATCGATGACCGTTCCGAAGCGGTGGGAGTGGGCGAAGGAAGCACGCGTATGTTTTCAATGCCTCAACAGTAAACACAGGCGCTATAGATGCACGGCCCGGAAGTGCGGGACAGATGAGTGCCGTGAACCGCACCATGCACTTCTACACGCATCTAGAGAACGATGCGCCACCGAACCTGTAGCTCAAGATGACGTAGCAACATCGGCATCGACGCACCTTGCGGGAACGAACAAGCAAGTGCTGTTGAAAGTATGCCCGGTCACGCTAAAAGGGCTACACGGGACTGAAATAAACACCTTTGCATTGCTCGATGAAGGATCGACAATCACGCTGATTGACGACGAGATCGCCACGATGATAGGAGCGAGGGGCCCGGTACGACCTCTACGCATCCGCGGCGTAACGTCTAGTCAGAGAGAACCGGAAAGCCGCGTCGTAGAACTAAGGCTACGCGGTCGAAGCCGGAGTGATTTTCACACGATCAACGCAAGGACGGTGTCGAATCTCGTGCTAGGTAGCCAGTCGGTAGACGACAGCCTCCTGGACTACGAGCATCTTCGCGAATTAAAACCAGAAGATGTATGTTATACGGAAGGAAGGCCCCGTATATTGATAGGAGCCGACAACTGGCATTTAATTGTCACGCGAAAATTGTTGACAGGAAAGAAAAGTCAACCTGCGGCATCGCTAACGCAGTTCGGATGGATATTACACGGCTC
Source organism: Hypomecis atomaria (assembly GCA_964007245.1). Classification (NCBI taxonomy): domain Eukaryota; kingdom Metazoa; phylum Arthropoda; class Insecta; order Lepidoptera; family Geometridae; genus Hypomecis; species Hypomecis atomaria. The sequence continues at coordinate 21,577,513 of OZ023279.1, forward strand.
TACGCCTCGTAGCGTCGTAGCACAGAGCGAGAGAGTGCTACACGTGCGTACCGCCCAAGACATCGTGCGTAGCGAGATAACGCCGCCCAACTGTAACGACGAGTTACATGAACTTGTAAAGTCACATTTTCACATGGACGCGCTAGGCATCGAACGGAAAATCAAGCCTAATGTGAATGAAGAACGCGCCGTGGAAATATTTGAAAAAACAGCGACGCTGAAAGACGGTCGCTACGAAGTAGGTTTGCCGTGGGCTTTGGACGACGCATGCTTGCCGCCCAGCTACGACATGGCGTTAAGTCGCTTGCGCGGGATCGAGCGTAAATTAGACAGATGCCCGGAATTAAAGGAGGCATACGCCATGGAGATTAACAAGCTGCTGAACAAAGGATATGCGACTCGATGCGACAAGGACCACGGGGACAACCCACTTGTGTGGTATTTACCGCATTTCGCGGTGATAAATCCCAATAAGCCCGGGAAAGTCAGAATAGTCTTTGACACGGCCGCCAAAGCGAACGGAATATGTCTGAACGACATGCTTTTGGACGGACCGGACCTTCTCAAGGCCTTGTACGGGATTTTAATACGCTTCAGAATGAAGCCGGTGGCCGTCGTAGCCGACATAAAAGAAATGTTTTTGCGCGTGAAGATACACCGTGAGGATAGCGTAGCGCAACATTTATTGTGGCGCGGCGATGAAAGAGAGAAGCCACCACAGAAATATGAAATGAAGTCAATGATATTTGGAGCCAGAAGTTTACCGTTTATGGCGCACAGCGTGCGCAATAAAAATGCGACGATTACGAAGGATACGCATGCGCACGCGTACCGCGCTATAACCGAGAACCACTATATGGACGACTGGGTCGACAGCTTCGACGACAAAGAAACAGCGATACGCGCTATAAGTGAAGTGCGCGAGGTGCACAGTAGCGCGGGCTTCGAGATGGCGGGATGGCTGTCGAACGAACCGGACATCTTAGGTTCAATTCCCGATGAGGACAAGGCGTCCGCCCCTAGAGAACTGGGACACAATGCGCAAGGAAAAACCTTAGGCCTCATTTGGTTACCCGACAGCGACGAACTCGCATTCAACACGAACATGCACCGAGTGCCAGAAGACGTAAAGAACGGCACGAGAACGCCGACAAAGCGCGAGGTGTTAGTCGCGGTTATGTCAATATATGACCCGCTTTGTCTTCTAAGTTGTTATCTCCTAGAAGGACGGTATCAAGTTCGCGAGCTTTGGAGACAACAAATAGGCTGGGACGAACCGATACCGCCTGAAAACGCAAGTGAATTCAGGAACTGGCTTCAAGATCTAGACAACATAAAGTCGCTACGCTTACCGCGATGCTACGGGGAGCTACGTAACGTCGTAGCACGAGAGCTACACGTTTTCTGCGACGCGAGCGATCAAGCGTACGCATGCGCTATTTACTGGCGGTACGTAGCGAACGACGGATCGGTGAAACTGACCCTAGTAGCCGGTAAAGCAAAGGTAGCACCGCTCAGACCACAGAGCATACCTCGGATGGAATTACAAGCGGCCTCAATCGGGGCTAGGCTAGCTGCCGAGGTTTTAAAAGAACTGGGGGAGTATGCGAGCCCAGTAACGTATTGGAGCGATTCCAAAACCGTGCTTCATTGGATTCGCAACGATGCTGTACGATACACGCGTTCGTAGCTCATCGGCTAGGAGAGATTGCCGAGCTAACTAACGTTGAACAATGGCGGTGGGTACCGACGGCACATAATGTCGCAGACGACGCGACCAGACGTGGGAAAACGCGCTTAAAAAGTGAAGATAGATGGTTTACCGGGCCGCGGTTTTTGTATGAACCGCCGGAAAACTGGCCCGAAGAACAAGGAACGGAACCGGACCACGAAGAAGTCTTAGCGAATCGTGCGGAGGACGAACCTCCATTGATTACGATGACGCGATTCTCTAAGATGGAACGATTAGTACGTGCGGTCGGTTACGTCCTTTTATTCATCGACAAATGCCGACGCCGCGAGAGGGAATTAACAGCGCGTCATTTAAAAGCGGCCGAGCTCTTGTTGCTGAAACAAGCGCAACAAGAAAGCTTCGTGACCGACATAAAATACCTACAGAAAGGTAAAAACATCGAAAAAGGGAGCCGACTACGAACGCTCGACCCGATGATCGACAAAAACGGTATTTTGCGCCTACGCGGGAGAATACGAGCCGCCACTATACCGGATGAACAAAAGAACCCGCCGATAATATGCGGAAAACATCATTTAACGACTTTAATAATACGTCAAGAACACGCCGAGAATCATCACGTGGGACGAGAGACTATCGTCAACAATATAAGGCAGCGCTACTGGGTGCTACGGCTGAGGCCCGCCGTTAGAGCCGCGCTGAAAAATTGTACGCGGTGTAAACTGAGTAAGGGAAAGCTACCAGTTCCGGTTAAGGGCGATTTACCCGAAGCACGTCTAAGCGCGTACACACGTCCGTTCTCACGCTGTGGTATCGACGGATTTGGGCCAATGAACGTAACAATTGGTCGAAGACATGAGAAGCGCTGGGGTTTGTTATTCACCTGCCTGGTGACTCGAGCGATTCACATAGAACTACTCTCCAGTCTGAGTACGGATAGCGCAATTATGGCCTTACGAAGAATGGCCGCGAGGCGTGGCTGGAGTGAAGTCTATTTTTCAGACAATGGGACAAATTTCAGGGGCAGCGAAATGGAATTAAAAAAGGCATACGAAGAATGGATGCCTTCGCTCCGCGACTACGCGCTGAAGAAACGCGCGGAATGGCGTTTCATTGACCCAGGCGCTCCTAACCAAGGCGGCGCATGGGAGAGAATGATACGCACTGTAAAGGATGCGCTATATGTCACGATGCGAGAGCGCGCGCCGAAAGAGGAAGTTTTAATAACGGTATTAACAGAGATCGAATATACCGTGAATTCGCGCCCGCTGCTTCACGTATCGACTGACGATGATGATGATGAAGCGCTAACTCCGAATCATTTTATGCTCGGCTCAGGCAATGCGATGCCTACCACTGGAGCCTGTGACGTAGCGGATAAACGTCTGTGGAGAGCCTCGCAAGCGCTAGCAGATATGTTTTGGAGACGTTGGTTAAAAGAGTACCTACCAACTTTAACGCCAAGAGGCGAGACTAGATCAAAGTCATATGAAAATGTAAAGGTCGGCGACTTAGTGATTATTGCCGACGGGCTGTTGCCGCGAAATATGTGGCCTCGCGGACGAGTCGTCGCTACATATCCCGGGAAAGACGGCGTGGTGCGTAGTGTGGACGTGAATACGCGAGGCGGGATGTTTCGACGTCCAGCTCGAAGACTGCTTGTCCTTCCACTTGGCATAGCTTCGTAGAACTGCGCTGGGGGGAGAATTGTTACGGACAAACAGTCCACGATGCATAGGTAGTTATAAAATTAGTTTGATTATTTAGATATACCTATGCAAATGTATGTAAACATATGTAAAGGACCGTCAGTCCATAGAAATCGAATTTATGTTATTTTTCTATTAACGTGTCATAGTGACACAGATTATGTACGAGTATGCACTATGACCTAGATTAAGTAATAGTTTAAGGATGATGCAATAGTGGCGTGATCAATCGAAAAGGTGGCGTGACCTTATTACCCCCAATCACTGCCTAGCTTTAAAAATAGAGGTATCCCGCTCTAACGTGGTGTCTCCTTCCGGCGGAAGTAAGACCGGAAGTAGATTGCGTAAGGACAATTAGCGCACTCCTGACGGCGCGTGCTAATTGTCACAGTGTAATTAGATTAAAGTATAGATAATGTGTTCGTTTTTTCGTTCGTTCACTATTGTTCGTATTGTTTTGCTTTTCACACTTCATTTGTATTGTACTTAATTACCCGCATTGTTTGCGCTAATTATAATCCTGTTTGAATTGTATCGAGACGCTGAAGAAACTGCTGTACCTGTACTCGCCAATCACCTATGAAAAATATATACAGTCCACTTTGATACGTCGTTTGTTTTGGAGATCCCGAGTAGGACCCCAACAGATAATATAAATATATAATATATATAATATAATAATATATAATAGTAAATAGTAAGGATAGTAAGGATTAGTAAGGATTTACGAATATGCCTATTATATAGATTGCCTATCGAAACGTGTTCATGGCATTTTTAACTAAATTAAATTTGGTAATTTTTTTTGCGGTGCCTTCACTCATTTGATAACCGGATAATTTTAAATTCAGTTTTTCCAAATGGTTGATATTTTAGTTAGGAGTGTTTAAGAAAATTCTACCCCAGGAAAAAGTTTTAAAATATTCTTGTTTTGACACTGTTTTGATTGTTGAAGGTTTTGTGAACCTTTGAATTATGCCAAAATTAATCCGTGCCAAATTATCCCAAAATTAATCCATACCAAAACAAATCTATTCGCAGTAACATGGCACTAAGTAAACCAACGAACGCGCTTTCTTTTTAACCGACTTATAATAGGGAGAGGTTCTATGTTCGTCTGCATGTATTGCAAGTCTTGGAGATATTACAAGGCGCTGGCATTACTCTTAACGACAAGACATGTCATTTTGGTGTAACTGAAATTAATTTTCTAGGTCACCATATAGGTGTCATAGGTATCTGCAAATGGGATATAGCCCACAAAAACCAGCCAACAAGTGGTAAATGAGTTCAGGGCAGCTAAAATTTTAGAATTTTCTACAGAACACTTAGTCCCCGTGTAGATCTCGATGCTTTTGGTGGCGACACTTTGGCTACCATTTCACATTTATGTTTTTGATGAGATATATACTTAGTAGGTAATCCACATTTCTCACTAGCGAGAATATATTACGAACGACGCTTGTTTCCAGGATGCTGTAAGGCTCTTTTCTATTTCATGTTTCAATGTATTTTTAAACCAGTAAGCTATACTGCCGTGCAGCCTTTAAAATGCAGTATGAGCAAAAACGCGGTTTCGAGAAAAACGCGAAAAACTTTTTGATTTGTTTTTTTTCTATGTTACAAGGTTTTATGACGTATGTTTTGAATGCCATTGGGCGCATCTGATATCGAAGAAATACTTCACGAAAGAAAATACGCACTTAGATTATTATATGATAAATAAAAACGATTTTGAAAAAAAAGATCCCAAAATAGAGCAGTTACGACACATAAAATTTAGTGAAAAAGTTCGCATAATCAGATTAAAATGCAGTAATTTGAGTTAGTACTGCAAAATTATGCGGGACATGTACTACTTAAACTACTTTGCCGTTTAAAATGCAGTATCAGATTTATTTTACTGCATTTTAATGTGTCACTTGAATAAAATGTAGGTGCAGTATGTAAATAATTATTGACTAAATTACGTAAGCTACTTATTTTATGGAGTAAGAAAGAGTATTTCGATCAAAATATTTTTTACTAAAGATATAGTAAAAAATCAACACTGCACTTTAACATCAACAAAAATCAACACAATCACTTTTTATTATTATTTAGACTATTATGGCTCAGACTTTTGTGATATCATAGCAATTTGGGTTAGTCACACTCACAGTATAGAGGTAGTAATTAAAACTTAAATCACTTATAACATTTATGATTAACACTGCCAATAATCAGGGCTGGATTTAGAGTTCTAGAGGCCTCGGGGCAACAAAAGAGTGGAGGCAACCTGGCTCAAAATTATTTTCCAAATAAAATAAATAATATTTATCGGTCTAGAGAGTTAATACTTCCTGAAGGTGGGTAGTAAATTGCAAATACTTATTAGGGTCATTTGACATTTGATATTTTATCGATTGCCTGATTAAAGTGAACAAATATAGATCTATGATTTCTGTTTATATTTAAGAACATTACAATCATGTTTGTATAAAGTACTTTAGGTAAAAGTAAAACAGTGAAAAAAATATCGAAGGGAGAGTTGTTTACTAGTCAGATAAGTCGGATATTGAAAGGTTTTTTCCCGAAGTCTCTGTTTGTAGGGACTCCTCTTTTGTGGAGGCCCAGGGCTGAAGCCCCGGTTACCCTCCCCTAAATCTGGCTCTGCCAATAATACTTACGAGAAAACTGAAATATGCAATAAAAACTAATGAGATCTTTCAATAGAACTGCTCAGACATACTTAAAAACTTAAATAACTATCTAGGAACAATAATCATAGGTATTCTTCTAAGTATATATAACAAAACAAATGCTCTCCTTCCGTATGTTTTAACTACGGACGTAGTACGGACGCACCACGGCGCCGCCCGCGCTAGTTCGAGTCGCGGCGTCATCCCTTGAAGGCCGCAAGTTCTACGTGTCCGTCGAGAAGTCAGCTCCGGACACAGAAGAATGGCTGCGGGAGTTCCTCAGGGGAGTTGCACATCACCATTCTATTATGCCATTTACACGGACGACATACCGATCCTGGAAGACCTCAGACCAGGAGAACGGGGAGTCGTCCTCGCACTCTTCGCGGACGATAGCGCTAACATTGCGTCGTCCAGGAACAAGAGAATAGCCGCTGGCAGGATCTACTAGTCCTAGACATCCTGCCAAAATGGCTCGATAAATGACGGATTGCCACCAACGTGGGAAAGACGGCAGCGCTGCTGACCGGGAGATCACCAAGACTACCACCATTGATGAAGCCACTGCAGCTTAGAGGACAAGACATTGCGTGGGAAAGCACCTGCAAGTACCTGGGTGTCCACATCGACCGGGCCCTTCGCATGAGCTAGCAGACCTTGCACGCCGTTCACCAGGCAAAGGCTGTTCGAGCCTTGCTGCGGCCCGTGCTGAGCTCTAAGCTGCCACTGAAGACCAAAAGTAGGGATTTACAAGACCTACATTCGTTCCTGGTTTACTTACGCAACGCCCGCTTGGTACGCGCTCTGCTCAGCCAGCCAGAAGAAAATGATGCAATTGGTGCAAAACGTCGCTCTGAGGATGATCTCGGGAGCCGGCCGGTACTTTCGCAATGACGTTATCGCCCGGGACGTGCGAATCGAAACCGTGGGGGAGTTCGTGGCTCGTCTGTCGCGTGGCATGTTTGACCGCGCGGACAATGGGCCATAACACCACCTGAACAACATTGCGCCGCTTCACGCACGCCTCCCTGCCGAACGTACATGGCGTGCCCTCCCTAAAGATCTCCTCTTGGCTGGCTCGGACACGGAGCAGGACTCTGAGGGACCAAGCGGCATCCAAAATAGAGATGAGGCCTAAACTAAGAAGAGAGTACCACCAAGCCAAAGAATGGCCACCCCAGTACAACCAAGCCAAGATGTGGCCAGCGATGGCCATACAAGTGGCTAGCGAGGGTGCTGAGAAAAGCCGCCCGTCCTCGCGGACGGAAAAGGTACTCGCATCCTCCCAACATTGCCCCTCAGCTCGATAGCTGAAGCGTGCAGCCGCCGAAGGGAGCGCAAGCTCGAGTTGGCATCCTAACCTTCCCCAAACACGGAGGGGAAGAACCCGGATGATGATGATGGGCTGTAGTGACCCGCCGCCCACACCTGTTTCAGTCCTGAGTTAAGTCCTGTCTCAGTACTGAGTTGAGAGGTAGGATTATACTTGTAACCAATATTCCATAAAATAGAATTACGTGATCTATCATTGTACATTCATGTCAATGTAACAAGTAATATGTAAAAATTAGGTCTTAGAAATAGGTGATAGATTTGGATAAATGTAAATGTGTTATCATAATTTATTTAGAAACCTTAAAAACATCGAAATTACCACACAAAACAAGTAGCCACGCGCTGTCGACGTCCTCCTTCCACGGCGCGGCGTTCGGCACGCGACTGATTGCGCGACAAATACTAGCTAAAATGCAGTAGGAAACTCCACGAAAACAGTGGAATGCAATGACTTGATTCGAATTACCAATTAAAATGCAGTAATTACGACTTATACTGCAATTTAGGCTGTAAAATGTAATTATTTAAGTGATGGATATTATCGATTATACTGCAGTAAATAACCAAAATACTGCAATTTAATTAGTAACATTGACAACAAAAAGTAACCTATGATATAAATAAAAGACAGTTCAATTAACTTCACTGCATTTTACTTTGTTTTGACCGTATGGAAAAAATAGGTGATGCTATCTTAAACACCGCGTCTTAGTAACTTACTGCATACTAGTCTGTAATCATTTTGAAAAGTAATAAAAATAAACTTTGCAGTATTCATATTTTCAGTACATTATCTATTTACTGCATTTTAGTTTATGTGTTCACCATATTTTTAAGGTTATGTTAACCGTTTTTTTGTGGCAGTGACGACATTTACTGCATTTTATCTGGGAAAACAAAGCTATTAAAATACAGTAATTGCTCTTACTGTATTTTAGATAGTTTATCGTTACAGTTTGCATAAAACATTCCTAGTTACTGCGTTGAGGTAGTTGTTTTTTACTATCTTGTAGTTGCGATAATCAAAAACCGATTACATCATTCGATTCCTTATGGCGTGCCCATTACGGATCAATATTTAACTCAAAAACGTCAAAAAGTCAGATACTGCGTTTTAAGGACTGCAGGGCAGTATAGTTTAATACCGAAGCCTTTTGGATCTATAAGTACTGTACTGTACCAGCCTTTTTTAATAGTCCACTTCTGGATGTAAGCCTACCCACAAATAGCGATTGGGCCATATCCATCACGCTGCCCCAGTAGGGACAGAATAAACAACACTGGTTAAGAAGTAAAGAAGACTTGCGCTTGTCGGCGTACGCGCAAGAGGGGCTAAGATCAAAATCAACATGGCGGCGTCTTGGAACTAAAACACAGGTTTGTTTTGATGTCTCATGGTTTTTGTGACAGTCAATTAATAAACACAAGCCTACCCACGTAGGGTGATTGAGCCATTTTGTCGACGCTGGCCACTTGACTAGCGAGTTAATGGATTAATTAACACCATTGAATTTCTTCAACAGACATGTACAGATTTCTTTCGAGGTTTCTTTGTTCAAAAAGCCATTTATGTTAACAGTTGGAGGAAGGAATTATATATACAGCAAAATGGTTTACAAATATATCTACCAACTTATTTACCGGATTGTTTTGTAACTTTTTTCGTAAATCGAGGTGACATAAAAACGAAAATAATTTAGAATAAATGAAGGAAAAAAATTGGTTGCCTGTAAAGTCGGTATACGGGCGAAAGTTTTACGTGACAACGACTTTGAGACGAATGAGACGAATGAGAGCGAGTGAGAGGCACTTACGTGCCTCTCACTCGCTCTCATTGTGAGCGCATAACGTGAGCGGAGCGTAACGCAGTTTCTTGAAGTGTCACCCGGCAAACCAATTTATAAGACGTTGTCACGTCAAAAATAAAAGAAACAGAAAGGAAAAGTTTAAACAATCACACAAAATGTGATTGACACTATTGACATAATTGTTTTCGTCAAAAAATAGCACGACCGCCTTCAATTGTTGCAATTTACTTACTTAAAATTTGAATACTTCGCACAATTCGATGAATACCTTTTGATTTGTAAATTTTTCTCAACTGTCTCACTCATACGGCATGTCGTCACGTTGTAGTGATCGCTGACAGCCCGCACACAATTGCATGTGTAGCGACCGTACGTATGTGTGTTGTCTGTGAGTATTTACTGTGTAGTGTGCGTAAGACAGCAGATTTTGTATGAAAAATCGCGGAGTGTCCGGGCTGTGGTCTGACCTTATCAAAGGCGATGCAGTCGACGGAGCCGGACACGTTGACGACCCTGGTGTTGAGACAGGCGACCCGCGCGCGCTTGAGCCGCGATACGGCGTACAGGCGGCCCACGGTCATGGCGGCGGGCAGCGCCGGAAGGATCAACTTTGCGACAACTATAGTCAAACCGCTAAACTCAGACCAGGCCTGCGCGGGTACAGGGGCGCCGGGGGAGACGACACAGGGGACTGAGACAGGCGCGGGCAGCGGGTCCCCGGCGCCCGCACCTGTCTCAGTCCTCCTTTGTCGTCTCCCCCGGCGCCCCTGTACCGCGCAGGCCTGGTCTGAGTTTAGCGGTTTGACTATAAATAAATGCAATGCACGTGCAAGTTTCATTTGTAACCTTAAAGCAAGATAGTTCAGACAAGTTACTATTACCTTTCAAATTCAAAGTTGTGGAAATGTTACACGTTTTATTTGCGGAAAGTTTATTTTACAACTTTCAGACATGTTTCTTGTGTAATGTTACTGCAACTTCACATTTTAAAGTTATAAAAAGTTTTGATGATCAGCTCTGGGCAAGTTACAGGGTTTATCTACAGCGCGGCCGTTAGGGCTTCGTTTCAAGCTCGCTGTAAGCTTGCATGAACGTTGCAACCTTATATTTGTGCATTTTTTAAAAACATAGTAGGCTTAATTATGAAGGCGCCATCGTAAATTTAATAACAATGTAAAAAATTGTTCTCTCTATCAAATGCCTAAAGTGAAAAAGAAACAGAAATAGTCTAAATTGCTATTATAATTACGAAGGCGCCATCATAATTGTAGCAATTTCTATGATATCAAATAATAATGTTTTATAATTTTTAACATCTAGAGTAATCCACGAGTCAGAGTTTTTCTCATTACAAATCCTTGAAGCAGATTTCATATTTATTTTTAATAATATTTATAACTGAGGTTTCTAGTTTGATAGGTACAGACAAAGAAAAGAATTACCTAAACAAAAACTTACAAATTTTAATAACTTATTACTACAAAATAATGCTAATCTAGACACGCGGCAGCGTGTCCAGCCAAAGTGTTCAAAGAAAACTGGCGACGCAGCGGCCGTGTGTAATCAGACAGCCGGGCAGCCATTATTATGGCTCCGAAATGGTTCATTAGAGCTTCGTCCACCAGAAGGCGGCTGAAGCTCTCTTTTCCAAAACCATTTACGAGGGTTGAAGCCATGGTTCGCACCCTGGATTTAACCAGATCTCCTATTCGGTGCGATAGCTTCTCTCTCAGGGTTAAAATTTGACGATTATTTATTTTCTGGGGTGGGTAAAGAAGTTTCTAACCTAGATTACATCACTCAGGAAACAAAAACGCCGTCAGTCATTTATCTCGGATTCTCTTCAACAAATCTATTCACAATTTAGTTATCAAATATTACGGAAAAAAAAATTAATGTGTTCATTCTAGTTTTCAAAGTGTACATATTCATTTCATGTTTCAACCTGCTCTATTAGCTTGACATAGCTAGAGTATGTTAATGGGAAATAAAGGTGATTAAAATGTCATTTGATAATTACTTACTGAGAAAAATGAAATCGAACAAGTGTTTTATAAAAACCTTAGGCATTACAAGAGTTTATCACTACAACTTGTATTTATTTTTACCTAACTCTGACGCTAAGTAAAATATTTACAAGTGAAGACGAAATTAAAACTAGCTACAAAAACAACATAATTACGCCTCGCCGTGTATAGACACAATTACACACACATACGTTCATACGTTTACAAGAAAACTACGCCTTGGGTCGTCAGTCGAGCTAGTAGTACGTAGTGTTATTATATCTTCTTTGCTATGGCAGTGAAACACCGACGCACTCACCACATGTGAAAATTTCAGCTTTATAGCTATAACGGTTCATGAGATACAGCCTGGAGACGGACAGACAGACAGACGGTCAGCGGAGTCTTAGTAATAGGGTCCCGTTTTTACCCTTTGGGTACGGAAACCTAAAAATGTCAATTTCTCATTGATAGAGACGGCTTAACTTCTAAAATATTTTCTTATTAGATACTAGGTTGTTTTAGATACCAAAATTTAAGATAAGTAACCTATTTTTAACCATAATAGCATAATTTATATGTTTCGAAATGCATTTTACACACAAAAACATATACATTGTTTTTGAAAAATGCGAAATGGTAATGTAGGTAATCCATGGAGCATCGTTCTTGCTGCCTGGAACCGCGCGTGACAGGTCTTTGTTACAAATCGACGCTTTACTTAGTTTGCTGCTTTAGTGAATAAATTATAATATTGCGAGAAATATACATTTGCCAACGTTTCTGTTTCAATCTGATTCCGGACTTCTTTTTTATACTCTTAGATTCAATGAATCAAACTGTAAAATATTATTAATGGTCAGAGCATTAATGCTTTTAGTTTTACACTTCTGGAGTCACACCTGACGTTAAACTTCATGCTTTTTGACGCAATGTTATTGTGTTACACGAAGCTCAATGACTTAACTTGTGGTATATAAAGTACACAGTTTCCCTCAGCGTATGATGTAGTAATTCATAGATGACTTATTTTCCTAAATGCGAAAATCTCAAAAAAAGTGTCAAAACAGTCATAATGTCCGTAACAGAGATGTAAGTAATTGACACTACTTATTAGCAACATAATACCTCGCCCGTCGCACGCGTGGAGTATGTGAATACACCAACCTACACTTGACCAGCGTGCCATGTTCAATTCCTACATATATTTTATTTGGGATATTTAATACTCTTTTAATACCTAAAAAATAATAGGAATACAGTACAGTATGAATGATTTATTAATAGGCGAGTACCCTAAGCTGATGTGCCCATGACGACGTGATAACGTATTATAAATCGATGAACTCCAAAACGTAGTCCGATATTACAGATAACCATTTTTTTTTATCAAAATGAGATACACTGATAAAAAAAAACAATATAAATAACATTGAGGCAAAATTAACTAAAATGATATGAGTTTAATTTTCGCCCACTTTGCATACCATTGGTATAATACGCGTGTTATCTAGATCCGTTAGAACTTTCGTTTGGTATCTGAATGTCGATCACGCATTTGATGATTAGAAATTGTCGCGACGTCTACTGATGTCACTCGGGTGATTTAATATCTTAGACCATTCATGTAACTATTTCTACATTATGAGTCAACGGAAGGTAGTTTTGCGACCGAATAGGTTTTTTGGTGTATGAACTTCGTCAACGCTACCTATTCATGGTTCAGTTGTAAATATCAAAGAAACACAAGAAAGTTTGAATTTCGCAGGCTGGCCTTAATCTTTTAACGTTAGTTAAAACTCTAGATAACCTCATCTCTCGGGGTGGGAGTAATGAGGGGGATGGGCCAGCCGGCCGCGGGGAGGGGGGTCACTTCTAACCCCCTCTCTTTGAGTATGTTCTACGATACCTTTGGGTAGAAAGGTCGTATAAACCATTTTGGCCAAATTGAGTTATATATACCATTTTTATCAGAATTTTTTTCTCTATCGATCTGTATATACGAAATGCAGAAATTCACACAAAAATGGTTAATACGACCCAGAAATTTTCGGTCATAGCCTCTTACAAAAGGTAAATTTTCAATGTAAAAGCCGAATGTATTATTTTTTTGGTTTTGTTATGATGTAATGACCATAATTTACATTAACTCAGGGCGTAAAAATAGTCGTTAATTGTAAATGGTTTATACGCCCTAACGTGTTAAATGCATTATCTAAACACAGCTAATTGAATAATACAATTATTATTATAAAAGAGTAACTTTTCGTATTTATTTCTATTTTCTATTTCGTATTTACGTAATTTCACATTTCGTTCGTTAGCAAAATATTATTTAGTAAAAAAACGAGACTATGTTAAATGATTGTATTTTTTGTCACCTAAAATTATTTTTTGAAAATATTTTTCTCAATTCAAAATTCGTTTTAAAATAATATATAATAATAATTAAAATAATTTATAGTAACAATTCATACATAATTTTAAACTAATTATGAATACAAATTTATATCATAATAATAAGTTACTTTTTAGTGCATAAATTAGTTACGTTTAGTGCTTGATCGTTTTTTATTTTTTTTTATTTAGTTGCAATTCAATAAATTACTTAGTAAGTAAGCCTTAGTAGGTACAAAGGCTTAATTCAATAAATTATTGAATTAAGTACATTTAAATACGAGTATGTACAAAAATAAAAAAATAAAAACGATCAAGTCATAATTTTATAAATGACTAGCTGGCCCGCCCCGGCTTCGCCCGGGTACGATTGGTTAAAGAAGACAGATTTTATGAATATTGTGCCTATTTATCTACCACGTAATGTAGATATGTCACTCACATGAACACAGTTATTTTAGCGCGTTTTCATATTACAGTATCATATAAGCAAATATTTTCTCCTCAGAACACCCACTGCTTAACACATATTCTATCAACGTAATTTAGTTGACGTTCTAATATACACTTGACACTAGCTGACCCGGCGAACTTTGTTCCGCTATATTTTCTAAATTCCTTTTTCCTTATTTCATACAAGGCCAGCATAGTAGCGTCAACAGGAATTCTCCCATTGCCAATGTCTAATACTGTATTTGAATTTTGCAAAACATTTCTGCCGATAACTATCAGGCGTTTCTTTCTCATCGACTCCTAACTTTGGCTCATATATAGAGTCAAAAGCTCAATTAGCCTCAAAAAACTTGGTGTTCTTTCTAAGGTGAGACGGTATTTCACACCTGAGCAACTGCTTAGTCTGTATGAAGCACAAGTCAGGTCAGGTCTTGCATGGAATACTGCTCTCACCTTTGGGATGGCTCTGCCAAATATCAACTGGATGGAGGCTCTGGAGTTGATTGAGGGGCGAGCCAGGAGGCTGATTGACAACGACACCTTGACTAAGTCGCAGCTGCAAAGTCTCGAGAATCGTCATAAGGTAGCGTGTTTATGGGCCTTTTATCGTATACACTTCGGAGAGTGCGCCCAGGAGTTGCACAATCTGGTCCCACCTGCCCCTTTCTTCTATCGTACGGCTAGACAGACGCGACCAAAGCGCCACCTTTTTATGGTGGACATTCCGTGCGTTAGAACCAAGCGTTTCGAATCCTCATTCCTCATACGAACAGCTAGGATGTGGAAGGCTTTGCCTGGGTCTGTCTTCCCGCTAAAGTACGACGTGGGTGTCTTCAAATCCCGAGTAAATAGGTATCTTCTAGGTAAGCGTGCTACACCCTAGACCGCATATCTGCTTAACATCAGGCAGTATGTAGACAAACGCAAACTAATACGTAATTTAAAAAAAAAAGTCATTTTGCAACTCCACTCGCATATTGGTTGTTAATTTAAGCTTTTTTTACGTATCAAGCATTTATTTCATCAGCAGCTGTTGATCTGGGAATGACTGGTGGTGTTTGGCGAAAATCACCAGACATTACAATCATCGCACCTCCGAAGAGGTTCTGATTGCTACGTACCTAAATATTTCAATGTTCGATCGAGTGCCTCTAATGCTCGCTTGTGCGACATCGTACACTCATCCCAGATAATTAATTTACAAATGTAGCAGCGATCCCGGATAAAGATATTGCTAGTGCTATTTGTGAATAAAAATCCTCCAAAATAAATCCTCCATTGACATAATTGACTGCTTTCATAATAGTATCGTTAGCTGTTTTTTGCTACCGATTTAAAAGTGGGACTTTGCTCTGTACGGATTGACTCATATGTCATATTGCCGTTCTCGTTCAAATTCTCAATTTAATGCATCGTTCATGGGTCGATTAGGTGCAGGCATTCCTAATTGGTGCAGCATCTTGCCGGACAACATCGAGCACAAATCTTTTAATGATATCAATACCTCATTATGTATTTCTGCGCAAATTTCAAGTTCAGGATTTTCTGTTATTAAGCATATCCTATGCAAAATGTCTTCAGCCATGTCTTTGTATTTGTTCCCCAAATTATGAGTATTTGATGGAAAGCAGGTTGAAATTAGGATGGCAAAAAGTGACCGAATTCGAAAAATTAGAATTTAAAAATTTGTTTTTATTTTTTTAGATACAAACCTTGTCTTGGCTATAACAAACACAATAAAAAAAGAATTAGCGAAATCGGTCCAGCCGTTCTGAAGTTATGCGCGTACATACATTTCGCAGATTCATTTTTATATATATAGAAAAAATTTAAAAAAAAAAAAAAATAATTATAAATAATAAAATAAATAAATAATTTTACTTTAGACTAGTTTTACACTTTCTTCATTCGAGTACTTTGTAAAATATTAGCCATCAGTTCGACTTCTAGGAATTGTGTGCCTGCCTGCGGGCCTGCAGCTACACAGTCAAATTAAATAATGCTGAATATGTGTTTAAGCAATGAAATTTATAATTCAAGCTGTAAACTGTTAGCTGTTTATATTTCAAACATTTGACAGAAGTGACACACTTATTTTTGGTTGCTAGGGTAACAATAAGCATAGACCATGATAGTTAAATATCACATACTTTTTACATGTTCTCATTACATAATATTTAAATTATTAGGTAATTTTTTTACACCTTGAGTTACGTTATTGAAGTTTTAGCAAGGATTCCTAATTTTTTCGAAAATGTAATATAGCCTATGACATCCGGGGATTGTGTAGCTTCCCAACAGTGAAAGAATTTTTCAAATCGGTTCAGTAGTTTCGGAGCCTATTCAATGCAAACAAACAAACAATCAAATCTTTCCTCTTTATAATATTGGTATAGATTAAAATGCCTGATTACTTTAAATTAGAAGAAGTTTGAATAATATTTGTTTTTTTATGACTAAGTAGATTTTTTATTTCACTTTTCGGTTTAAGTTGTTATAATTATTTTTTCAATTCAAAAATGTTAAACCTGTTAGGTATGTTGTACCATTATTGAAATAATAGTAAATGTTGATTAAAAGGTATTATAATAAAAAAATTTGATTTCGTATTTCAGGTAGTTTTATTTTATTTGAATCGACCAATAATGGGTATTATAATAATAATAATTGAGTTCCTACTAATTCTGAGAGTAACAGGATTGTTTATTAGTCAGAATTCAATTGATCTATGATTATAAATGGTTTTTAATACAAAAAAAAACTAAATATATGGGTTTTTACGACAGTGAATGTGACCATAAGCTTACCAAAAATGGATAAACCTATACAGTTTTTTAAAGTACATTTTCATGGGGTGTATTAACCAAGAATTGATTTTTTCTTAGACGTAAATCCAAGCTAACTTTAAAACTAAAGCAGATAGATAGGTTTTGATGATTTAATCTTTTTCATTTGCAAATTGTAAGAACCTTTCTCATAGATCATTTTTTTATAACTTCAAAAACAAAAAAGTTATGAATTTTCATTTGAAAAAAAAATTTGTTTTTCTGCTCTCCTGAAAAGTCAGGTTTTGGTTTATACGACCTTTCTACCCAAAGGTATCGGTCTAGTTTCTTCTTTTTGATGGATTGCGGGATTTCCGGGTACTCGTCTAGATCGATGATTTCCGGCGTTTTTGGCTTGTACGGGACCTGGAAGGAAAAATGTTATTTTATAATATATTAAAAGAAAACGTTTATTGTTCTTAAAAGTTAACACAAAACAAGTTGTACACTAGATCCCGCACTAGGGCGACCTGTGTCGTGGGATCTAGGCTCTTCCTTATGTTATCAAATACAAAATTCCTTTGGTATAGAACGAATATTTCTAGTGGTCATATATAGTGAAACACGGGTTTAGATCTATCACAGTGTTCAGGCGCTAGCCCTTCACTGCGTTGAATAGCTAAGGCCTGACGATATTTCGGCAGAACACAGAATACAGAATTTTTATTTGCAACAAAAATAAGAGGTACAATACATAACGACAAAACACAAAAAAAACAACAGTATTTATTTATGTTGGTCTGTTAGTATTTTGGCCCTACTATGTAATTCCCGAGCTCGGTGGATCGGTATCCTAAGCTCGGTGGGTGGTATTCGACCGCTGAAGCTTTGGTACTATGTAACTTTTACGGTGAGCATGGATTTCGAACGAACTATCAAAATTGAAGGCAATGGAGCCCTGAATCGGTCTTTCCTGCGTTCCGTTTTTAAAACTTGATGCAACTCGATGCAGACTTATCATTTGCCTTGGTACAACACATTTACTAGGTAAAATGTATGACAATAGTAATTTCAAGAGTATTTTTATATTTAAACACAATAGAAACGAGTAAACATAGCTAACAAGATATATTTAAAAAATGAAGATAAAAACAAAACGGAACGTAAAATGTGTCTTTTTTTTTTTTTTAAATAATTTATTCATGACCATGGATACAGAGTCCTTCAGTCGAAGTCTTAAATAATAAAAAATTTACAAACATAGAAGAGAAATAAAAAATTAAAGTTAACTAAATCTTTTCAACAGTATTTAAAATATACTTATAAATAGGTTTGTAAAAAACTTCACTTTTTAGTAAATCCTCAATACGGCGGGGAACACTAATTGAGTTACGAGCTGCTATGTCACTAATGTCACTGGCTAAAATTAATCGTTGTAAATGGAATTGGGGACATTGAAAAATTATATGGTTTATATCAGCATGCGGTCGGAAACAATACGTACAGTTATCTTCTGGGACTATATTAATTCTGTGTAAATGAGCTGGAACCAAGCAATGTCCAAATCTCAGGCGATTTATAACTGTTATAAACTTTCTGCCACAATATTCAAATTTGTTGTACCAAGGAGTAGTAGGTAAGTCTTTCTGTATTTCTGCATACCACCTTCCCTTATATTCTGTTGTAACGTGCCAATATTCTTTCCAAATTCTGAGTAAATCCTTATTAATTGCACAATAGTAATCTGTGAAAGGTACTTTTAATACATCTGTGTGATCTAGATCATGCTCTTGCCGAGTAGCCAAATCTACTGTTTCATTGCCATGGATGCCACAATGTGAAGGAACCCATACCAATTCTACATGTTTTGATTTACTAATCATTTCTATAAGTTCTCTAATACTATATATAATATAATTTAACTTATAAGAGAAATTACTGTTGTTCAAAACAGACAGAACACTTTTAGAATCACTTACTATTAGTATATTTACATTTTTTACAGAGTTATTTACAAATGTTAAAGCGGTTAAAATTGCATACGCTTCTGCAGTAAACACACTGCAATTATTATCTAACTTTATACAGTGGGTTTTATTCATTTGTGGATCATAATGTGCGGCTTTAACCCCTTCATCACTTTTAGAACCATCTGTATATAAAATATAAAAGTCTGGTTTATTCTCTATAAATTCTAGAAAATCAAATTTGTTATTTATTACATCTAAATGACAATCTATACTTAAGCAATTAATCAAGGCATTATATGGACATTTATATGTTGGCCAGATATCATGAGAACAAATGTTTTTACTGATATTTTTTAAAAATGACATTATTGTTGTGATTTCAGGCAAAACTCCCGAAACAAGAGATGTGGCTGATAAGCTAGATGTTTCAACTGATTGTGATATCTGTGGATGACATAAAACATTATTCAGCACTATAACATTATTGGAAGTCAACTCTTTCAAACAGAATCTATCAGCCAAAAGTAAACGTCTCAGGATTAATGGAGGTATACAGTTTTCAATTTCCATAGAATTAATAGGAGTGGAACGCATAGCTCCGCTAATAATTCTTAAAGCCATATTTTGTATTACATCGAGTTTTCGTAATAAGGTGCTACTTGCATTCATATAAGCTAAACTACTATAATCAAAATGACTTCTTACTATACTTTTATACAGCATGATCAAGGTTTTAGGATCAGAGCCCCAAAAAGTACCAGCTAAACATCTTAAAACATTAATACTTTTCATTGCATTGCTGCAGATATACTTAATATGCTCTTCAAATTTTAACTTGTTATTTATTATTACTCCTAAAAATTTATGTTGATTACTTACAGGAATGATTTCATTATTGTATTTAATTTTAACAAAAGATTGTGCAAAAGGATCTTTACTAAAAACAATAACAGAACTTTTATCAGAACTAATATCTAATTTTAATACATTGTTGTAATAATGGTGTAGCTGCAGCAGTGCAGAATTCAAGTGATTTACAGCCATATTTAAATTTTGACTTTCAGAGTATAAAAGTAAGTCATCGGCAATTTGTAAAATCTTAACATGTGATGTGTTAACATACTTTAAAATTTGAGATGTATATAGAATATACAAGAGAGAAGATAAGATAGCTCCTTGCATAGTTCCTTTACTGACAGATTTTGGTCCATGTAGCTTATTATTAAATTTAACATACAAGGTTCTGTTATTCAGAAAATTAAATATCCATTTCAATAATTTTGTTGGCAGACCTAACTCATTCAAAACTAGAAGAAGGCTCTTAATGTTGACATTATCGAAAGCACCTTTTACATCAAGAAAGACGCAGATCACATTAGAGTGGCTGAGCTTTGCTTTTTTTAATGTTGAGATTAATGATACAAAACTTTCAGAGCAACTTTTACCCTTTCTGAATCCAAATTGTGTGTTAGGTATTTTAGAGTTGGTTTCAACAAAATAATCTAAACGTAATTTTAACATGTTTTCAAAAAGTTTACCCAGACAGGATGACAAAGATATGGGTCTGTACGATGACGGATTATTTGCAGGCTTATTAGGTTTTAAAATTGGTATTACACATTGAGTCTTCCAAGATTCAGGAATAACTGATGCATTCCAAAGTCTGTTATAAATTGCCAATAAAATGTTCAGAGCATTTGAATGTAAATTTTTAATAAGTTTATATGGAATGTTATCCATACCTGGTGTAGTATCCCTACGACTATCTAAAGAAATGCGAAGCTCATTCAGTGTATAAGGCTCATTTAAGAAGGAAACGCTATTGTCAGACCTGTCTAAAATATTTAAAGTGGTAAAATCGGTTGATGTTGAATCTGCTAATTTTTCTAGAAAACTTGGTACCCATTCGTCATTTAGAGTTTTGTTACTACAATTACTGTTAATCCTTTTAAATTTTTTAACATAATTCCATATTCTAGTAACTGGTGTCATTCTGTTGAAAGAAGTACACAATTCATGCCATGATTTTCCCCGTTCCTCAATTAATATCTTTTTCTTTTTAGCATCAAGACGCTTGTAATTAATAAAATTGGAAATTGTTGGAGAGTGATGATATGTCTTAAGAGCTTCTTTCGACTTTTGAACTGCATCCTCACATAGTGTGTTCCACCATGGAGCTGGTTTTCTCAGAATTTTTGGAGTGTGATTAGATTTCTGCTTAGGAATACATTCATCTCTGATTTGATACAAGATATTTATAAAACTATTGTATAATTCATCTAGATCTGTATTTTCCAAATCTAATTGCGAAAAGCAGGTTTCAGATAAAGTTTTAAATTTAGACCAGTCTGATTTGTTGTACAAATATTTTTCTTCTACAGGACGAACATCATACACCGATGGCTTCACATTTACATCCAGTAGAGTCGGAAAATGATAACTACCCATTGCATCATCATGGACTTGCCATTCACAGAGAGGAGCTAACGAGCAACTTACTAAGGCTAAATCAATTGCTGAAGAATTCTTGTTTGGATATTTAATTGTAGTATGATTACCATCATTTAAAACACACAAGTCAAACTCATCTATGAGATTGTACAAAGAATTACCTCTACTATTATTTTTTAGACAACCAAATAAAATGTGATGGGCATTGAAATCTCCCATTATAAGACATGGCTTAGGAGTTTCAGTGAATACTTTTTTTAATTTATTAGTATTAAATTTAGTAAATTCGCTGTTTGGGGGACTATAAATACACAACACATGTAATTTACCTAATGATGTATCAAGTGCAATGCAAATGTTCTGAATTGATTCGTAATATGAGGTATGAACAACTTCATATTTAAAATTTTGTTTAATTAATATAGCTACCCCATTATGTTCGTTTACAGACAGTTTGTGAATCAAATTATAGGATGGAAAATTTGGAATTTTACTGTTTTTCTTAAGCCACGTTTCATTTAGTAAACATATATCTACATTTTGTTCAGTTAAAAACTTTAACAATAGCGTTTTTTTACTATGTAAACTTTGAATATTGAATTGTGCTATACGAATATATGTGTCCATATAATGAAATTAAATTAAATTAAATTTGACAACAAAATTTCTTTAATTCTTTTATTTGTAATGGGTTCATTCTTGCTATTTGCAAGGGCAACAACGGACTTCACAAGGGCATTTATAATTACATCGTTATCAACAATTTCTTTGGCATTGAGATCTTGGAAGGTTTTTTGTCTCGGCTTTGGTGTTAGAGCTGGGAAGGATGTTCTATCAGAGATTTGTGGCAGACTTACCGCATTGGCATAAGACATTTTTTGTTGTTGTTTAATTTTCTTCTCTTCTATTTTTTTCTGCTTAACAGGGCAGTCTTTCGACACGGCAAGGTGAGGGCCAGAACAATTGACACACATTATTTCTTCCACATCACATTCCTTGTAGGAGTGCCGTCCTGCACAGGATGAACACATCTGCTCTGCTCTGCAGTTCTTAGCTGAGTGGTTGAATCGGAGGCAACGGTAGCATTGCATGAGTGGTGGAAAGTATTTATGAACCTGGTATCTGAATAGCTTGATGTATACATACTGAGGTAATGTGGTGGCTGCAAAAGTGACAGCCACTGTTCCAAGAGGAGTCAAATTTCCGTCTACTTTTCGCATAAAGCGTTTGATTGAGACAACATCAGCATCACAAGTAATATTTTTGTAAATTTCTTCATTAGACATTGTCAGCGGAATATGCCTGATGACTCCTATAACTTCAGTCATGTAAGCAGGAATGAAAGCTTTCAGCTTATATCTGTTCAGGAAGCTATCCATCTTTAAAAAATTGTTAGCTGGAGCTGGCTTTTTGAAAGTGACGCCAACCTTATAAGCATTTATTCGGTGGACACCTACAATGCCTTTAACATTTTCAATGAAAAGATTTGTCAATATTATGGGGTTTTTATTACCAACCTTTTCTTCTTCTGTGGATTCAACGTAAACCACGCAGTCCCCACTGTGATTTTCGGGGAATAGCCTCTTGTAGAGGGGCTTCTGAAATACTTTGTAGCCATCATTGTTCGTTGAGGATTTTGCAAGTTTTCTCTTCTTTCTCTCTGCTGTAATGACGGGGTCCTCCCCGTCACTAGCAACGCTCATGACGTTATTGTTGCGCCGCAACACCCAACACAAATCTCAGAGAATTGCAAAATTAAAATTTATGAATAATTGAATATTAAAAACGCCCGCTTCTTTCGACTTCCCGCCAAAAAGTCCCTAAAATGTGTCTTAGAGTTATGTGTTGCTAGCAATGCAAAGCGTCCCGATTTTGTAGTGAAATATGTACATTTATGCTTCTCGTCTTTGGATATACTGTAAAAGTTCTTTTTTGAATGCTACTGATCATGTAAAGTTGATTTACTAGGTACATTATAATTATCACTACCGTTTGTTGCCAGTGTTACTACCAATCTTACTACCAGTAGTAAGAACAGTAAATGAATGACTCTTCTCACTACTGCAGTTGAAAGTTGTTAGAACAGCAAAAAAAAATTACCCGTGTCACTACCGTAAAACTACAAATTACAAAACCAAACAACTTAAAACGAGAAACCCATATAAGATCGTTGTGTGCGTCCGTTGGTCTATCCGTTAAATTAAATTCACGCTATTTAATTCGTAACTACGACATAGAAAAATTATCAAATAAAACTTCATCTAAGTAAGTTAAGGTATTGAGTAGGCTTTGATACATATTGGATACTTACAGAAATACATTGAATATGCGGTACTACAGAAATGTGGTGAGCACATAGGTAATATGCCGAATGGTAATATGACACGAGTGAGATATAAGCGAAATCAAATTGATTTTATCACAATTTTCATAACCCTTTCAATGCTCATAATATAATTAGCCACAAATTGTTTATTCTTATACTTAAACTAATTTGAATTATTTTTTTAGGAACTGTAATTTTAGGGAGAAATATTTTTTGTTAATATTTAGGGAGAATGTAAAGTTCGACCTGGTAGTCGGCCAGCAAATTCAAAACAAAATAAAATATGATGAAACGATTAATTTAATACGTAGTATCCTTTAGTTTGTGTTAATATGTTAAGAATGTTAAGATTAAGTTGTTGTGATGAATTATAGCTTAAAACAGTGTTATGCAACTTGAAAAACTTCAGAGAGAAGGTGATTATGAGTGATGACGAAAACCTCAACAAATTAGAAAGGTATGTATCACACAACTTTCTCGTTGTTAAAACCGTTTTTTCTAACCGCTTAGCCATGTTAGAGCCTTCAGGCGGCCTAAAAACTCTGACACCAGGGCTAGCCTCGGCCTATACGCATTAACTTACTTTTTATTATAGGTACCTACTTATAACCTCTTCATGTACTTAGTTTGGAACAATAAACGATATTTCATCTACACCACAGATCCCTAACTATTAAGATAACTTTTGTCGTCAAACATGTTCTTAGATTTAACATTTCAACAAATACAATCGGTATGAAATCGAAAAATAGAATCATCACTAATCGATGAATCATTAATAATGGCAAAAAATTAAGAATCAATCGAGCTTACCTGTTAAGTGAAGATTGATGATAATTATCCGAAATCACCGAGAAAGAGACTGCATAGCTCCTTTATTTAATTTACTCAGTTGCAGAGCGTCCCGGCGTGCGTAATATTTCCACAATTTTTAAAGTTTTTTTTTTTTTTTTTGTATAGCAACACTCTTGCGTTAAGTCATTGGAGTTCAAAGTAGAGACGTGGGAACATTTCACAACCTCTACATAGAGGCTGAGTCTTACAGGAAGGACCAGCTTAGGACAGATTTATCTTTCTGGGACTTCCATAATGATATCTATCGAGGTTTACCTGTATTATACTGATACCTTATAATTCCCTTGATTAAATTACTCATCACTGCATAGTGTCACCTCCGGGCAAGGGAGGGAGGGATTGAGTCACTATGCAGTCTCTTTCTCGGTGATTTCGGATAATTATCATCAATCTTCACTTAACAGGTAAGCTCGATTGATTCTTAATTATCCTTCAATCACCTCTAAAGAGACTGCATAGCTCCTTTATTTAATTTACTCAGTTGCAGATGTTTAAAGGGTTGTGAAATGTTTTTACCTCATATTTTATATTTATATTTACTTTTATATTTTACCCATTTAAAACAAAATATATATATCATATAAGCTATTCCTCGTTACCAGATAAATCAAATTTGTCCCTTTGACCCCAAATGTATGATCTGTTAATTTTGCCACTGCTTGATGCAAATATGCCGATATTTTTGTATTACATATACCTAATCGGATATTTTGTGTTACTGTTGTACACCCAAGAGAAGTGAAGTTATTTGTATAATTATAGAATATGATGGTTAAAGAACACCTGTACCAGGTTCTAATATTTTAAGCCATAGGCCTACAAACTTGATACTAAGGTTCTATCTGGTTCAATGAATAGTAATCTTTATAGATATTATCAATAATCTGATTTGATAAAGCTATCTCATATTGGTTTGCTAAAACTTGTTATTTACAGCTAAATATTATTTTTGAGCATCAGTATGTAGGTTTATTCAATTATAATTACATAACCATAATTATGTATCTACTAGTTGAATCGTGTCATTATGGCTCATTTTCTAAGCCACTTTAATATGCTCTTAAGTTTAAGTAATGCAGACCCCAACAATGGATTTTAGAATATATTTAAGAATCAATCGAGCTTACCTGTTAAGTGAAGATTGATGATAATTATCCGAAATCACCGAGAAAGAGACTGCATAGCTCCTTTATTTAATTTACTCAGTTGCAGAGCGTCCCGGCGTGCGTATTATTTCCACAATTTTAAAGTTTTTTTTTTTTTTTTTTGTATAGCAACACTCTTCCGTTAAGTCATTGGAGTTCAAAGTAGAGATGTGGGAACATTTCACAACCTCTACATAGAGGCTGAGTCTTACAGGAAGGACCAGCGTAGGACAGATTTATCTTTCTGGGACTTCCATAATGATATCGATCGAGGTTTACCTGTATTATACTGATACCTTATAATTCCCTTGATTAAATTACTCATAACTGCATAGTGTCACCTCCGGGCAAGGGAGGGAGGGATTGAGTCACTATGCAGTCTCTTTCTCGGTGATTTCGGATAATTATCATCAATCTTCACTTAACAGGTAAGCTCGATTGATTCTTAATTATCCTTCAATCACCTCTAAAGAGACTGCATAGCTCCTTTATTTAATTTACTCAGTTGCAGATGTTTAAAGGGTTGTGAAATGTTTTTACCTCATATTTTATATTTATATTTACTTTTATATTTTACCCATGGGTTTAATACAAAAGATATATATCATATAAGCTATTCCTCGTTACCAGATAAATCAAATTTGTCCCTTTGACCCCAAATGTTTTGTATGATCTGTTAATTTTGCCACTGCTTGATGCAAATATGCCTATATTTTTTTATTACATATACTCGTACTTACCTAATCGAATATTTTGTGTTACTGTTGTACACCCAAGAGAAGTGAAGTTATTTGTATAATTATAGAATAATTATGATGGTTAAAGAACACCTGTATCAGGTTCTAATATTTTAAGCCATAGGTCTACAAACTTGATACTAAGGTTCTATCTGGTTCAATGAATAGTAATCTTTATAGATATTTATCAATAATCTGATTTGATAAAGCTATCTCATATTGGTTTGCTAAAACTTGTTATTTACAGCTAAATATTATTTTTGAGCATCAGTATGTAGGTTTATTCAATTATAATTACATAACCATAATTATGTATCTTCTAGTTGAATCGTGTCTTTATGGCTCATTTTCTAAGCCACTTTAATATGCTCTTAGTTTATGTAATGCAGACCCCAACAATGGATTTTAGAATATATTTATACAATATATCAACTTGTCTGGTGATTTCCAGCTAATTTTCTTTACAAAGGTACTTAATCTATACAGTATTAAGTAAAGTAAAATCTAAGATTTTCAATCAGTTCACCATGTAGTTAGAAAAAAGGTAACAATATTCCATTGTGATATGCTTTTTTATTTATTTTTATTATTATTATAAATATATATATAGGTATATTTTTATTTTATTTTATTTATTGATATATTTATGTCAAGCATTTCCCTTACCTATATTTTTACCTAAATTTCATAAATTGTCACCCTTGACACTTACCTACCAGCATACCCTTTACCTAATATGCAAGACTTCAAACAATTATGGGTTGTTTTCCTTAACTTAACTTTTTAAAATAGGACATTCATAACGGGTGAATTAATATCGTTTATTTAAGGCTGAAGCTTACATTTTTTAAGAGACAAAAAAAGTAAGAGGTAGTAATAGATGGTATATCTTGAAATAGCACATACTTGTTTTATTGTGACTTATCTAGTCATATATTATAGCTCATCCAGCTGTCATCCATGTAGCTGCAGCAGTGCAGAATTCAAGTGATTTACAGCCATATTTAAATTTTGACTTTCAGAGTATAAAAGTAAGTCATCGGCAATTTGTAAAATCTTAACATGTGATGTGTTAACATACTTTAAAATTTGAGATGTATATAGAATATACAAGAGAGAAGATAAGATAGCTCCTTGCATAGTTCCTTTACTGACAGATTTTGGTCCATGTAGCTTATTATTAAATTTAACATACAAGGTTCTGTTATTCAGAAAATTAAATATCCATTTCAATAATTTTGTTGGCAGACCTAACTCATTCAAAACTAGAAGAAGGCTCTTAATGTTGACATTATCGAAAGCACCTTTTACATCAAGAAAGACGCAGATCACATTAGAGTGGCTGAGCTTTGCTTTTTTTAATGTTGAGATTAATGATACAAAACTTTCAGAGCAACTTTTACCCTTTCTGAATCCAAATTGTGTGTTAGGTATTTTAGAGTTGGTTTCAAAAAAATAATCTAAACGTAATTTTAACATGTTTTCAAAAAGTTTACCCAGACAGGATGACAAAGATATGGGTCTGTACGATGACGGATTATTTGCAGGCTTATTAGGTTTTAAAATTGGTATTACACATTGAGTCTTCCAAGATTCAGGAATAACTGATGCATTCCAAAGTCTGTTATAAATTGCCAATAAAATGTTCAGAGCATTTGAATGTAAATTTTTAATAAGTTTATATGGAATGTTATCCATACCTGGTGTAGTATCCCTACGACTATCTAAAGAAATGCGAAGCTCATTCAGTGTATAAGGCTCATTTAAGAAGGAAACGCTATTGTCAGACCTGTCTAAAATATTTAAAGTGGTAAAATCGGTTGATGTTGAATCTGCTAATTTTTCTAGAAAACTTGGTACCCATTCGTCATTTAGAGTTTTGTTACTACAATTACTGTTAATCCTTTTAAATTTTTTAACATAATTCCATATTCTAGTAACTGGTGTCATTCTGTTGAAAGAAGTACACAATTCATGCCATGATTTTCCCCGTTCCTCAATTAATATCTTTTTCTTTTTAGCATCAAGACGCTTGTAATTAATAAAATTGGAAATTGTTGGAGAGTGATGATATGTCTTAAGAGCTTCTTTCGACTTTTGAACTGCATCCTCACATAGTGTGTTCCACCATGGAGCTGGTTTTCTCAGAATTTTTGGAGTGTGATTAGATTTCTGCTTAGGAATACATTCATCTCTGATTTGATACAAGATATTTATAAAACTATTGTATAATTCATCTAGATCTGTATTTTCCAAATCTAATTGCGAAAAGCAGGTTTCAGATAAAGTTTTAAATTTAGACCAGTCTGATTTGTTGTACAAATATTTTTCTTCTACAGGACGAACATCATACACCGATGGCTTCACATTTACATCCAGTAGAGTCGGAAAATGATAACTACCCATTGCATCATCATGGACTTGCCATTCACAGAGAGGAGCTAACGAGCAACTTACTAAGGCTAAATCAATTGCTGAAGAATTCTTGTTTGGATATTTAATTGTAGTATGATTACCATCATTTAAAACACACAAGTCAAACTCATCTATGAGATTGTACAAAGAATTACCTCTACTATTATTTTTTAGACAACCAAATAAAATGTGATGGGCATTGAAATCTCCCATTATAAGACATGGCTTAGGAGTTTCAGTGAATACTTTTTTTAATTTATTAGTATTAAATTTAGTAAATTCGCTGTTTGGGGGACTATAAATACACAACACATGTAATTTACCTAATGATGTATCAAGTGCAATGCAAATGTTCTGAATTGATTCGTAATATGAGGTATGAACAACTTCATATTTAAAATTTTGTTTAATTAATATAGCTACCCCATTATGTTCGTTTACAGACAGTTTGTGAATCAAATTATAGGATGGAAAATTTGGAATTTTACTGTTTTTCTTAAGCCACGTTTCATTTAGTAAACATATATCTACATTTTGTTCAGTTAAAAACTTTAACAATAGCGTTTTTTTACTATGTAAACTTTGAATATTGAATTGTGCTATACGAATATATGTGTCCATATAATGAAATTAAATTAAATTAAATTTGACAACAAAATTTCTTTAATTCTTTTATTTGTAATGGGTTCATTCTTGCTATTTGCAAGGGCAACAACGGACTTCACAAGGGCATTTATAATTACATCGTTATCAACAATTTCTTTGGCATTGAGATCTTGGAAGGTTTTTTGTCTCGGCTTTGGTGTTAGAGCTGGGAAGGATGTTCTATCAGAGATTTGTGGCAGACTTACCGCATTGGCATAAGACATTTTTTGTTGTTGTTTAATTTTCTTCTCTTCTATTTTTTTCTGCTTAACAGGGCAGTCTTTCGACACGGCAAGGTGAGGGCCAGAACAATTGACACACATTATTTCTTCCACATCACATTCCTTGTAGGAGTGCCGTCCTGCACAGGATGAACACATCTGCTCTGCTCTGCAGTTCTTAGCTGAGTGGTTGAATCGGAGGCAACGGTAGCATTGCATGAGTGGTGGAAAGTATTTATGAACCTGGTATCTGAATAGCTTGATGTATACATACTGAGGTAATGTGGTGGCTGCAAAAGTGACAGCCACTGTTCCAAGAGGAGTCAAATTTCCGTCTACTTTTCGCATAAAGCGTTTGATTGAGACAACATCAGCATCACAAGTAATATTTTTGTAAATTTCTTCATTAGACATTGTCAGCGGAATATGCCTGATGACTCCTATAACTTCAGTCATGTAAGCAGGAATGAAAGCTTTCAGCTTATATCTGTTCAGGAAGCTATCCATCTTTAAAAAATTGTTAGCTGGAGCTGGCTTTTTGAAAGTGACGCCAACCTTATAAGCATTTATTCGGTGGACACCTACAATGCCTTTAACATTTTCAATGAAAAGATTTGTCAATATTATGGGGTTTTTATTACCAACCTTTTCTTCTTCTGTGGATTCAACGTAAACCACGCAGTCCCCACTGTGATTTTCGGGGAATAGCCTCTTGTAGAGGGGCTTCTGAAATACTTTGTAGCCATCATTGTTCGTTGAGGATTTTGCAAGTTTTCTCTTCTTTCTCTCTGCTGTAATGACGGGGTCCTCCCCGTCACTAGCAACGCTCATGACGTTATTGTTGCGCCGCAACACCCAACACAAATCTCAGAGAATTGCAAAATTAAAATTTATGAATAATTGAATATTAAAAACGCCCGCTTCTTTCGACTTCCCGCCAAAAAGTCCCTAAAATGTGTCTTAGAGTTATGTGTTGCTAGCAATGCAAAGCGTCCCGATTTTGTAGTGAAATATGTACATTTATGCTTCTCGTCTTTGGATATACTGTAAAAGTTCTTTTTTGAATGCTACTGATCATGTAAAGTTGATTTACTAGGTACATTATAATTATCACTACCGTTTGTTGCCAGTGTTACTACCAATCTTACTACCAGTAGTAAGAACAGTAAATGAATGACTCTTCTCACTACTGCAGTTGAAAGTTGTTAGAACAGCAAAAAAAAATTACCCGTGTCACTACCGTAAAACTACAAATTACAAAACCAAACAACTTAAAACGAGAAACCCATATAAGATCGTTGTGTGCGTCCGTTGGTCTATCCGTTAAATTAAATTCACGCTATTTAATTCGTAACTACGACATAGAAAAATTATCAAATAAAACTTCATCTAAGTAAGTTAAGGTATTGAGTAGGCTTTGATACATATTGGATACTTACAGAAATACATTGAATATGCGGTACTACAGAAATGTGGTGAGCACATAGGTAATATGCCGAATGGTAATATGACACGAGTGAGATATAAGCGAAATCAAATTGATTTTATCACAATTTTCATAACCCTTTCAATGCTCATAATATAATTAGCCACAAATTGTTTATTCTTATACTTAAACTAATTTGAATTATTTTTTTAGGAACTGTAATTTTAGGGAGAAATATTTTTTGTTAATATTTAGGGAGAATGTAAAGTTCGACCTGGTAGTCGGCCAGCAAATTCAAAACAAAATAAAATATGATGAAACGATTAATTTAATACGTAGTATCCTTTAGTTTGTGTTAATATGTTAAGAATGTTAAGATTAAGTTGTTGTGATGAATTATAGCTTAAAACAGTGTTATGCAACTTGAAAAACTTCAGAGAGAAGGTGATTATGAGTGATGACGAAAACCTCAACAAATTAGAAAGGTATGTATCACACAACTTTCTCGTTGTTAAAACCGTTTTTTCTAACCGCTTAGCCATGTTAGAGCCTTCAGGCGGCCTAAAAACTCTGACACCAGGGCTAGCCTCGGCCTATACGCATTAACTTACTTTTTATTATAGGTACCTACTTATAACCTCTTCATGTACTTAGTTTGGAACAATAAACGATATTTCATCTACACCACAGATCCCTAACTATTAAGATAACTTTTGTCGTCAAACATGTTCTTAGATTTAACATTTCAACAAATACAATCGGTATGAAATCGAAAAATAGAATCATCACTAATCGATGAATCATTAATAATGGCAAAAAATTAAGAATCAATCGAGCTTACCTGTTAAGTGAAGATTGATGATAATTATCCGAAATCACCGAGAAAGAGACTGCATAGCTCCTTTATTTAATTTACTCAGTTGCAGAGCGTCCCGGCGTGCGTAATATTTCCACAATTTTTAAAGTTTTTTTTTTTTTTTTTGTATAGCAACACTCTTGCGTTAAGTCATTGGAGTTCAAAGTAGAGACGTGGGAACATTTCACAACCTCTACATAGAGGCTGAGTCTTACAGGAAGGACCAGCTTAGGACAGATTTATCTTTCTGGGACTTCCATAATGATATCTATCGAGGTTTACCTGTATTATACTGATACCTTATAATTCCCTTGATTAAATTACTCATCACTGCATAGTGTCACCTCCGGGCAAGGGAGGGAGGGATTGAGTCACTATGCAGTCTCTTTCTCGGTGATTTCGGATAATTATCATCAATCTTCACTTAACAGGTAAGCTCGATTGATTCTTAATTATCCTTCAATCACCTCTAAAGAGACTGCATAGCTCCTTTATTTAATTTACTCAGTTGCAGATGTTTAAAGGGTTGTGAAATGTTTTTACCTCATATTTTATATTTATATTTACTTTTATATTTTACCCATTTAAAACAAAATATATATATCATATAAGCTATTCCTCGTTACCAGATAAATCAAATTTGTCCCTTTGACCCCAAATGTATGATCTGTTAATTTTGCCACTGCTTGATGCAAATATGCCGATATTTTTGTATTACATATACCTAATCGGATATTTTGTGTTACTGTTGTACACCCAAGAGAAGTGAAGTTATTTGTATAATTATAGAATATGATGGTTAAAGAACACCTGTACCAGGTTCTAATATTTTAAGCCATAGGCCTACAAACTTGATACTAAGGTTCTATCTGGTTCAATGAATAGTAATCTTTATAGATATTATCAATAATCTGATTTGATAAAGCTATCTCATATTGGTTTGCTAAAACTTGTTATTTACAGCTAAATATTATTTTTGAGCATCAGTATGTAGGTTTATTCAATTATAATTACATAACCATAATTATGTATCTACTAGTTGAATCGTGTCATTATGGCTCATTTTCTAAGCCACTTTAATATGCTCTTAAGTTTAAGTAATGCAGACCCCAACAATGGATTTTAGAATATATTTAAGAATCAATCGAGCTTACCTGTTAAGTGAAGATTGATGATAATTATCCGAAATCACCGAGAAAGAGACTGCATAGCTCCTTTATTTAATTTACTCAGTTGCAGAGCGTCCCGGCGTGCGTATTATTTCCACAATTTTAAAGTTTTTTTTTTTTTTTTTTGTATAGCAACACTCTTCCGTTAAGTCATTGGAGTTCAAAGTAGAGATGTGGGAACATTTCACAACCTCTACATAGAGGCTGAGTCTTACAGGAAGGACCAGCGTAGGACAGATTTATCTTTCTGGGACTTCCATAATGATATCGATCGAGGTTTACCTGTATTATACTGATACCTTATAATTCCCTTGATTAAATTACTCATAACTGCATAGTGTCACCTCCGGGCAAGGGAGGGAGGGATTGAGTCACTATGCAGTCTCTTTCTCGGTGATTTCGGATAATTATCATCAATCTTCACTTAACAGGTAAGCTCGATTGATTCTTAATTATCCTTCAATCACCTCTAAAGAGACTGCATAGCTCCTTTATTTAATTTACTCAGTTGCAGATGTTTAAAGGGTTGTGAAATGTTTTTACCTCATATTTTATATTTATATTTACTTTTATATTTTACCCATGGGTTTAATACAAAAGATATATATCATATAAGCTATTCCTCGTTACCAGATAAATCAAATTTGTCCCTTTGACCCCAAATGTTTTGTATGATCTGTTAATTTTGCCACTGCTTGATGCAAATATGCCTATATTTTTTTATTACATATACTCGTACTTACCTAATCGAATATTTTGTGTTACTGTTGTACACCCAAGAGAAGTGAAGTTATTTGTATAATTATAGAATAATTATGATGGTTAAAGAACACCTGTATCAGGTTCTAATATTTTAAGCCATAGGTCTACAAACTTGATACTAAGGTTCTATCTGGTTCAATGAATAGTAATCTTTATAGATATTTATCAATAATCTGATTTGATAAAGCTATCTCATATTGGTTTGCTAAAACTTGTTATTTACAGCTAAATATTATTTTTGAGCATCAGTATGTAGGTTTATTCAATTATAATTACATAACCATAATTATGTATCTTCTAGTTGAATCGTGTCTTTATGGCTCATTTTCTAAGCCACTTTAATATGCTCTTAGTTTATGTAATGCAGACCCCAACAATGGATTTTAGAATATATTTATACAATATATCAACTTGTCTGGTGATTTCCAGCTAATTTTCTTTACAAAGGTACTTAATCTATACAGTATTAAGTAAAGTAAAATCTAAGATTTTCAATCAGTTCACCATGTAGTTAGAAAAAAGGTAACAATATTCCATTGTGATATGCTTTTTTATTTATTTTTATTATTATTATAAATATATATATAGGTATATTTTTATTTTATTTTATTTATTGATATATTTATGTCAAGCATTTCCCTTACCTATATTTTTACCTAAATTTCATAAATTGTCACCCTTGACACTTACCTACCAGCATACCCTTTACCTAATATGCAAGACTTCAAACAATTATGGGTTGTTTTCCTTAACTTAACTTTTTAAAATAGGACATTCATAACGGGTGAATTAATATCGTTTATTTAAGGCTGAAGCTTACATTTTTTAAGAGACAAAAAAAGTAAGAGGTAGTAATAGATGGTATATCTTGAAATAGCACATACTTGTTTTATTGTGACTTATCTAGTCATATATTATAGCTCATCCAGCCACATAAAGTCATAAGGAGCTGTAAAACTATACCAGCTTAGACCATAGTTATGTTAACAAAATATAATCGTCCTGTCTAGGTTTTAAAGTATTGCCACCCTTTTTATATTTATAAAATTTAACTACATGCTCTCATTATTCTCTTAAAAATATCCAGCAACATGCATGTTATAACAAACATGCTACACCACATACCATATTATATTATTTTGTCATACAAGATCAAATAAATGGGTATGTAACAAGGTCAGCCAAATTAATTAAGATCTTGGTGCTGTTTTGTTTTTTATATTCTAAGTACCTACTAGGTACACAATATACAAATTATACAGTGATGTACCGACTTATCAGTTGTCATTTCAGACAGACAAACCTAATTGAATATATTTTGTCTTATTAACTATTAAAATTAAAATGTATTTCTAATTGACCCATATATTTTAATAAAGATTATTTATAGATAGATTTAAATCCTGTGAAAACTGGATTTTTATTTATTTGAAGTGGATGTCTTAAACATTGGCTCAATATTTTATTTAAATAAGTATAATTATCATTAATGTTCCGACAGCTTTGCTTGATTATGTTCCATATTACTTTAATTTACTTAATTCTTTAGTACTATTTCATATGTCTATATTTATGTAATTATCTTTATGTACTGTTTAATATCAATATGTAAGTATTTATTATTTGGGTCCCCATGAATAGAGGTATGAGTAGGCTGTCGCCCTTGGATCCCAAAAATAATACTACCGTAGACCTTGTATGCATATATTTATGCGATAAGTTACAGCTGTATCAGAACACACAAAACAAAACGGGTCGAGGCAAGTGCCACCATTGTACGGAGAATCTTACCACCGCGATCTAGGAATGGGCGCTCGTTTACTAACGCCATCTAGTTTCGTTTGGCGGAACTACGGCAATGTTTTGGAATATTAAACATACCGCCCACCAAGGAGAAATTGACAAAATTTTCCTTACAATGGCTACCGCCCACCATGACGTGTAATATAACAAAAGTAAGAAAATGATATTTAAGTTTTGACATGCAACTAAGCTAAAAACGTTTACATACAAAACTCAAATTGTAACGTGATGTTATGGAACCAATCTTCTGTTAACGATTGTAGATAAACCTATCTGTCTACTAACAAACTAATTTGACAGAGGTAGAAAACATAATTTTGAAACAGGACGTTTGATTATAGTGTCTTTACATCTCAAGCTGACGACTCGAGTAATTCCGTCCAGTCCAGTATGCTTTTGTTCGATGATACCGTATAACCATCGAGCTGGAGGAAGATCGTCTTCCATCACCAACACCACTTCTCCAACGTTTGGCTCCGTATTGTGATGAGTCCACTTATAGCGATGATGAAATTGTGTCAAATATTCCCTGGACCATCGTCGCCAAAAATCCTGAGTCATTCGCTGGATGAGTTGCCATCGTCGCAGGTTTCCTATGTTAGCACTTTCGTAACTTATATCCGGTGCTGTAATTAACGGTTCACCAATGAGGAAATGACCGGGTGTCAGTGGAGCTGAATCTCGAGGATGAGTACTCATCTTGGAAATTGGGCGCGAATTGAGGCAAGCCTCAATTTGCGAGAGAAGAGTGGACATTTCTTCGAATGTCAAGGTGGAGCATCCGATGATGCGTTTCATGTGGTGTTTTGTAGCCCGTACGCCTGCCTCCCACAATCCTCCGAAGTTTGGAGCATGAGGTGGGATAAAGTGCCAGGCAGTTCCGTTGGTTGCTAATTGTTCAGCAATTTCTAGCGCTATGCTCGACTTCTCAGCAGAGAACAACCGTCGCAGTTCCCTGGAGGCACCAACGAAATTAGTCCCGTTGTCACTCCACAACTC
Organism: Hypomecis atomaria; assembly: GCA_964007245.1. NCBI lineage: Eukaryota > Metazoa > Arthropoda > Insecta > Lepidoptera > Geometridae > Hypomecis > Hypomecis atomaria. The sequence goes on from OZ023279.1 coordinate 21,614,140, forward strand.
GGCACAGTGCCCGCGGCGAGCCACGAAGCGTTTGAACGCGGCAAGGAAACCTTGTGTTGTCAGGTCACTGACGCACTCAAGGTGGATGGCTCGAGTTGCCATGCAAACGAAGAGGCAAATGTAGCCTTTATAGGAATGGTGGCCACGACCCTTCGACGTTCTAATTTGGATGGGTCCAGCATAATCCACACCGCTGTTGATAAAGGGACGAGACGCAGTCGCTCGTTCAGCAGGGAGTTGTCCCATAAGTTGGTGTCGTGACTGGGCTGAATGCCTTATGCAATACACGCATTTCCTTACAGCAGCCTTTATCAGATGCTTGGCTCCCAGTACCCAATACTTCGATCGCAGGTAATTGAGCATTATTTGCGGTCCACCATGCAATGTCCGAGAGTGGGCGTCGGCTATTAACAATGCTGTGAATGCAGAACTTTGAGGTAGGATGATAGGGTGCTTCATTTCGTCTGGCATCGATGCATGCTGCAATCTTCCGCCGACTCTGAGGATCCCTTCCTCATCAATAAATGGATTAAGTGTAGTAAGTTTACTTTTTTTGTTAATTTCTGTTCCTTCCTTCAATCTTGTACTCTCTTCTAAAAACTCCTTTGCTTGGCAAGTCTTTATACAGGTTTTTAGACTGTCTTGTATTTCCTTTGTAGTTATCCATTTAGAGGGTGATTGCTTCTTGCTTCCTGGCATCCATCGCTTTATGAGAGCAACCACGCGAATGAGTTTTGTTAGAGAGGAAAATCGCAATAATATCTCCTCTGTTGAGTCTTTCTTTGGATTTTGGTAAGTATTTACTGCACATATACGTTTTGTATTCTCTTCTAAATTTGTATCCTGTCGATCGATGTTTTTGTAATTTATGGTTTTTTGTTTCAGCCATATCGGACCTTCTTGCCAAAGCTCTTCGTGTTCCAGACTCTTCGTGCCACGCGATGCGCTATCTGCCGGATTGTCCTTCGATGAGACGTGCGACCACTGTTGAGGTTCCACAGCCGTGATTATTTCCGTCACGCGGTTCGCTACGTAAGTTTTCCATCGGTTAGGTCTACTGTTAAGCCAGGCAAGTACTATAGAAGAGTCGGTCCATGCATGGATTTGTGTTTTGTGGATGCCTAATACGGAAGCTATTTCAACTAACAGTTTAGTCAGAAGAACTGCTCCGCAAAGCTCTAGTCTTGGGATCGAAATTTGCTTAATGGGTGCTACCTTCGTTTTTGATGTGACTAAGCTTATGTGTACATTTCCTTGACTATCTATGACACGTAAGTAGACCACAGCTGCAAAGGCGTCATTTGATGCGTCACAAAAACCTTGAAGCTCACGAAGGAGGTCGTCTGATCGTGTGTTGTGCCATCGTGGAAGTCTAAACTTGGTAAGTTGCTGTAAATCATTACGGTAGGTTAGCCAGTCCTTCAGTAATTGAGAGGGAAGCTCATCGTCCCACTCAATTCCTGAGAGCCACAATTTTTGTATAAAGATTTTGGCTGTGATAATCACTGGCGCCAACCATCCCAATGGGTCAAATAAACGGGAAATGTCCGATATTACTTTTCTTTTTGTTACAGGTATCGTGATCGGTGGGAGCTGCACTGCGTACTCAAAGGTGTCATCATTCCGGTTCCAGGTAAGTCCAAGGATTTTCATGTAAGTATCGATTTTTATTTTTCTGTTCCTATCTGTCTCTCCTTGATCCTTGTCTATTTCCTTTAACAGTTCTTCGCTATTACTACTCCATTTCTGAAGTTCAAATCCTCCTCCTGATAGTAGTTTAGTCATCTCCTGATAGATCTGTTTTCCTTCTTCTATTGTTTCACAACCTGTCATTAGGTCATCCATGTAAAAATCTTTTCTTATTTTTTCAGATGTCGACGGATATTCTCCACCATCATCACGAGATAGCTGTTGCAAACATCGTACCGCAAGGTAAGGCGCTGAGGCAGTTCCAAACGTAACTCTTAATATACGTAAATGTTGCAGGTCTTCATCTGGGTTATCACGCCACAACAGTCGCTGAAAATCTGTATCCTTTTCACGGACCTTGATTTGTCGATACATCTTAACAATGTCTGAGACTAAACATATCGGGTGGCTTCGCCATCTCAGCAGGATATGGCGAAGATCATCTTGTAGCGTGGGACCAACCAATAAATCGTCGTTTAGCGAGACACCATTAGTACCAGGCTCCGAAGCATTAAAAACGACGCGAACTTTTGTAGTATCCTTGTTCTCTCTCACGACCGCGTGATGAGGTAAATACATTGCTTTCGGGTTATCTAGCTGTGCCTTTGGCACCACTTCCATGTGTCCTAGGCACAAGTATTCTTTAATAACGTCGGTATATGTTTGTTTCAGGTTTGGATCCTTGAGTAATCGTCGTTCTTGTTGAGAGAAACGTTTCGTTGCAATTTGTCTTGAATTACCATACTGGCACTCTGGATCTTCGTCTCTAAACGGTAGGTTGACGATGTATCGTCCCGAGGCGTCTCTTTGTGTAGTCGATGCAAATATCCTTTCGCACTTTTCTTCGTCTTCGGTGAGGTGTGACTGGATGACTACAACGTCCGATTCTTGTTCCCAAAATTTCTTTAAAAGATCGTTTTCAGGATTGACGTGTACATGATTGCACAACCTTTTGGGGTCACCTTCAGATTCGGGAACTCCTATGGGCCCGGATAGAATCCAACCCAGCGTGGTTTTTTGCGCTATTGGTGTCCCGGGTGGACCCTTGATCATACCTTCTAGAAGTATCCGGCCATAGACGTCCGCTCCGAGAAGAAGGTCTATTTTATTAGGTGTTCCAAAAGATGGATCTGCTAGAGTTAGGCCTGATAGTTGTGGCCATAACTCAACCACAGTATGCTTCGAAGGAAGCACTGATGTAAGCTTGTTCAGCACAACAACTTGAATGGTTAACCTGACATCTGGGTCATGAAGTGCTCGAATTTGAATTGAAACCCTCGATTTAGAGGCAAGAGAAGTATTCGAATCACTTCCTATTCCCACGATGGAGCTGTTGTGCGGAGTTTTTCTCAGCCCGAGTAATTGAACCGCTGATTCGGTTACAAAAGAAGCTTGTGATCCTTGGTCGACTAAGCATCTAAGAGTTACAAGAGATCCAGACTTTGATTGGGCGTTGACCAGGGCTGTAGCAAGTAAGACTTGGCTACTAGCACTCGAGAAGCAAGCTGTAACATGCGATGGAGTACTGGAGGCAGTACCTTGAGATTCTGATATTGCAGGAGCAATATCTTGCTTCGATGACCGGGAAGCGTCGGTTGAAGAGGTGGTGTTCTTGGGATGTAAAAGGGTGTGATGTTTCTTTCTGCATAAACGGCACCTAGAGATGTGACGACAAGAATAGACGGAGTGATTGGCATCTAAGCAGTTAAAGCATAAATTATTGGACTGAACGAATTTACGTCGTGTGTCGATATCTTCGTTGGAAAATTTCTTACAATGACATAATCGGTGACTTTCTTTACAATAAATGCATACGATTGCATCATTGGTTGAGTAATGCACTTGAGTTACGTGAGATCGAGATTTGTTTAACAATTTAGGGTCGATAAATTCTAAAGCGCGAGATCTTATTTCAAGAAATTCGTTTAACTGTTCCAGCGATGGTAATTCATTGGACGATTCGCTAATTTTAAGCTCCCAGTGTTTTCTGGTTTCACTGTCTAACTTCAAACTAAGAATGTAAATAACAATCGTATCCCATGAATTAACATCGATGCCTAGATTTTTGAGGGCAAACAGACATTCGTTAGTACAATCAAGTAGTTCTCTTAAAGCACTAGCAGACTCCGACGTCAGACTTCGTTGACCCATGAACTTCTTCAAGATGCAGTTAGCGAGATATCTTTTATTATCGTAGCGATCTTCAAGCAGCTTCCAGCACAACTCATAATTTTCACTGGTGATGGGAATGTGTCTTAACAGTTGCTCTGCTTCATCGCGCAGCTGTGCTTTTAAGTAGTGCAACTTTACTGTGAATAATTATGATGGTTAAAGAACACCTGTATCAGGTTCTAATATTTTAAGCCATAGGTCTACAAACTTGATACTAAGGTTCTATCTGGTTCAATGAATAGTAATCTTTATAGATATTTATCAATAATCTGATTTGATAAAGCTATCTCATATTGGTTTGCTAAAACTTGTTATTTACAGCTAAATATTATTTTTGAGCATCAGTATGTAGGTTTATTCAATTATAATTACATAACCATAATTATGTATCTTCTAGTTGAATCGTGTCTTTATGGCTCATTTTCTAAGCCACTTTAATATGCTCTTAGTTTATGTAATGCAGACCCCAACAATGGATTTTAGAATATATTTATACAATATATCAACTTGTCTGGTGATTTCCAGCTAATTTTCTTTACAAAGGTACTTAATCTATACAGTATTAAGTAAAGTAAAATCTAAGATTTTCAATCAGTTCACCATGTAGTTAGAAAAAAGGTAACAATATTCCATTGTGATATGCTTTTTTATTTATTTTTATTATTATTATAAATATATATATAGGTATATTTTTATTTTATTTTATTTATTGATATATTTATGTCAAGCATTTCCCTTACCTATATTTTTACCTAAATTTCATAAATTGTCACCCTTGACACTTACCTACCAGCATACCCTTTACCTAATATGCAAGACTTCAAACAATTATGGGTTGTTTTCCTTAACTTAACTTTTTAAAATAGGACATTCATAACGGGTGAATTAATATCGTTTATTTAAGGCTGAAGCTTACATTTTTTAAGAGACAAAAAAAGTAAGAGGTAGTAATAGATGGTATATCTTGAAATAGCACATACTTGTTTTATTGTGACTTATCTAGTCATATATTATAGCTCATCCAGCCACATAAAGTCATAAGGAGCTGTAAAACTATACCAGCTTAGACCATAGTTATGTTAACAAAATATAATCGTCCTGTCTAGGTTTTAAAGTATTGCCACCCTTTTTATATTTATAAAATTTAACTACATGCTCTCATTATTCTCTTAAAAATATCCAGCAACATGCATGTTATAACAAACATGCTACACCACATACCATATTATATTATTTTGTCATACAAGATCAAATAAATGGGTATGTAACAAGGTCAGCCAAATTAATTAAGATCTTGGTGCTGTTTTGTTTTTTATATTCTAAGTACCTACTAGGTACACAATATACAAATTATACAGTGATGTACCGACTTATCAGTTGTCATTTCAGACAGACAAACCTAATTGAATATATTTTGTCTTATTAACTATTAAAATTAAAATGTATTTCTAATTGACCCATATATTTTAATAAAGATTATTTATAGATAGATTTAAATCCTGTGAAAACTGGATTTTTATTTATTTGAAGTGGATGTCTTAAACATTGGCTCAATATTTTATTTAAATAAGTATAATTATCATTAATGTTCCGACAGCTTTGCTTGATTATGTTCCATATTACTTTAATTTACTTAATTCTTTAGTACTATTTCATATGTCTATATTTATGTAATTATCTTTATGTACTGTTTAATATCAATATGTAAGTATTTATTATTTGGGTCCCCATGAATAGAGGTATGAGTAGGCTGTCGCCCTTGGATCCCAAAAATAATACTACCGTAGACCTTGTATGCATATATTTATGCGATAAGTTACAGCTGTATCAGAACACACAAAACAAAACGGGTCGAGGCAAGTGCCACCATTGTACGGAGAATCTTACCACCGCGATCTAGGAATGGGCGCTCGTTTACTAACGCCATCTAGTTTCGTTTGGCGGAACTACGGCAATGTTTTGGAATATTAAACATACCGCCCACCAAGGAGAAATTGACAAAATTTTCCTTACAATGGCTACCGCCCACCATGACGTGTAATATAACAAAAGTAAGAAAATGATATTTAAGTTTTGACATGCAACTAAGCTAAAAACGTTTACATACAAAACTCAAATTGTAACGTGATGTTATGGAACCAATCTTCTGTTAACGATTGTAGATAAACCTATCTGTCTACTAACAAACTAATTTGACAGAGGTAGAAAACATAATTTTGAAACAGGACGTTTGATTATAGTGTCTTTACATCTCAAGCTGACGACTCGAGTAATTCCGTCCAGTCCAGTATGCTTTTGTTCGATGATACCGTATAACCATCGAGCTGGAGGAAGATCGTCTTCCATCACCAACACCACTTCTCCAACGTTTGGCTCCGTATTGTGATGAGTCCACTTATAGCGATGATGAAATTGTGTCAAATATTCCCTGGACCATCGTCGCCAAAAATCCTGAGTCATTCGCTGGATGAGTTGCCATCGTCGCAGGTTTCCTATGTTAGCACTTTCGTAACTTATATCCGGTGCTGTAATTAACGGTTCACCAATGAGGAAATGACCGGGTGTCAGTGGAGCTGAATCTCGAGGATGAGTACTCATCTTGGAAATTGGGCGCGAATTGAGGCAAGCCTCAATTTGCGAGAGAAGAGTGGACATTTCTTCGAATGTCAAGGTGGAGCATCCGATGATGCGTTTCATGTGGTGTTTTGTAGCCCGTACGCCTGCCTCCCACAATCCTCCGAAGTTTGGAGCATGAGGTGGGATAAAGTGCCAGGCAGTTCCGTTGGTTGCTAATTGTTCAGCAATTTCTAGCGCTATGCTCGACTTCTCAGCAGAGAACAACCGTCGCAGTTCCCTGGAGGCACCAACGAAATTAGTCCCGTTGTCACTCCACAACTCGGCACAGTGCCCGCGGCGAGCCACGAAGCGTTTGAACGCGGCAAGGAAACCTTGTGTTGTCAGGTCACTGACGCACTCAAGGTGGATGGCTCGAGTTGCCATGCAAACGAAGAGGCAAATGTAGCCTTTATAGGAATGGTGGCCACGACCCTTCGACGTTCTAATTTGGATGGGTCCAGCATAATCCACACCGCTGTTGATAAAGGGACGAGACGCAGTCGCTCGTTCAGCAGGGAGTTGTCCCATAAGTTGGTGTCGTGACTGGGCTGAATGCCTTATGCAATACACGCATTTCCTTACAGCAGCCTTTATCAGATGCTTGGCTCCCAGTACCCAATACTTCGATCGCAGGTAATTGAGCATTATTTGCGGTCCACCATGCAATGTCCGAGAGTGGGCGTCGGCTATTAACAATGCTGTGAATGCAGAACTTTGAGGTAGGATGATAGGGTGCTTCATTTCGTCTGGCATCGATGCATGCTGCAATCTTCCGCCGACTCTGAGGATCCCTTCCTCATCAATAAATGGATTAAGTGTAGTAAGTTTACTTTTTTTGTTAATTTCTGTTCCTTCCTTCAATCTTGTACTCTCTTCTAAAAACTCCTTTGCTTGGCAAGTCTTTATACAGGTTTTTAGACTGTCTTGTATTTCCTTTGTAGTTATCCATTTAGAGGGTGATTGCTTCTTGCTTCCTGGCATCCATCGCTTTATGAGAGCAACCACGCGAATGAGTTTTGTTAGAGAGGAAAATCGCAATAATATCTCCTCTGTTGAGTCTTTCTTTGGATTTTGGTAAGTATTTACTGCACATATACGTTTTGTATTCTCTTCTAAATTTGTATCCTGTCGATCGATGTTTTTGTAATTTATGGTTTTTTGTTTCAGCCATATCGGACCTTCTTGCCAAAGCTCTTCGTGTTCCAGACTCTTCGTGCCACGCGATGCGCTATCTGCCGGATTGTCCTTCGATGAGACGTGCGACCACTGTTGAGGTTCCACAGCCGTGATTATTTCCGTCACGCGGTTCGCTACGTAAGTTTTCCATCGGTTAGGTCTACTGTTAAGCCAGGCAAGTACTATAGAAGAGTCGGTCCATGCATGGATTTGTGTTTTGTGGATGCCTAATACGGAAGCTATTTCAACTAACAGTTTAGTCAGAAGAACTGCTCCGCAAAGCTCTAGTCTTGGGATCGAAATTTGCTTAATGGGTGCTACCTTCGTTTTTGATGTGACTAAGCTTATGTGTACATTTCCTTGACTATCTATGACACGTAAGTAGACCACAGCTGCAAAGGCGTCATTTGATGCGTCACAAAAACCTTGAAGCTCACGAAGGAGGTCGTCTGATCGTGTGTTGTGCCATCGTGGAAGTCTAAACTTGGTAAGTTGCTGTAAATCATTACGGTAGGTTAGCCAGTCCTTCAGTAATTGAGAGGGAAGCTCATCGTCCCACTCAATTCCTGAGAGCCACAATTTTTGTATAAAGATTTTGGCTGTGATAATCACTGGCGCCAACCATCCCAATGGGTCAAATAAACGGGAAATGTCCGATATTACTTTTCTTTTTGTTACAGGTATCGTGATCGGTGGGAGCTGCACTGCGTACTCAAAGGTGTCATCATTCCGGTTCCAGGTAAGTCCAAGGATTTTCATGTAAGTATCGATTTTTATTTTTCTGTTCCTATCTGTCTCTCCTTGATCCTTGTCTATTTCCTTTAACAGTTCTTCGCTATTACTACTCCATTTCTGAAGTTCAAATCCTCCTCCTGATAGTAGTTTAGTCATCTCCTGATAGATCTGTTTTCCTTCTTCTATTGTTTCACAACCTGTCATTAGGTCATCCATGTAAAAATCTTTTCTTATTTTTTCAGATGTCGACGGATATTCTCCACCATCATCACGAGATAGCTGTTGCAAACATCGTACCGCAAGGTAAGGCGCTGAGGCAGTTCCAAACGTAACTCTTAATATACGTAAATGTTGCAGGTCTTCATCTGGGTTATCACGCCACAACAGTCGCTGAAAATCTGTATCCTTTTCACGGACCTTGATTTGTCGATACATCTTAACAATGTCTGAGACTAAACATATCGGGTGGCTTCGCCATCTCAGCAGGATATGGCGAAGATCATCTTGTAGCGTGGGACCAACCAATAAATCGTCGTTTAGCGAGACACCATTAGTACCAGGCTCCGAAGCATTAAAAACGACGCGAACTTTTGTAGTATCCTTGTTCTCTCTCACGACCGCGTGATGAGGTAAATACATTGCTTTCGGGTTATCTAGCTGTGCCTTTGGCACCACTTCCATGTGTCCTAGGCACAAGTATTCTTTAATAACGTCGGTATATGTTTGTTTCAGGTTTGGATCCTTGAGTAATCGTCGTTCTTGTTGAGAGAAACGTTTCGTTGCAATTTGTCTTGAATTACCATACTGGCACTCTGGATCTTCGTCTCTAAACGGTAGGTTGACGATGTATCGTCCCGAGGCGTCTCTTTGTGTAGTCGATGCAAATATCCTTTCGCACTTTTCTTCGTCTTCGGTGAGGTGTGACTGGATGACTACAACGTCCGATTCTTGTTCCCAAAATTTCTTTAAAAGATCGTTTTCAGGATTGACGTGTACATGATTGCACAACCTTTTGGGGTCACCTTCAGATTCGGGAACTCCTATGGGCCCGGATAGAATCCAACCCAGCGTGGTTTTTTGCGCTATTGGTGTCCCGGGTGGACCCTTGATCATACCTTCTAGAAGTATCCGGCCATAGACGTCCGCTCCGAGAAGAAGGTCTATTTTATTAGGTGTTCCAAAAGATGGATCTGCTAGAGTTAGGCCTGATAGTTGTGGCCATAACTCAACCACAGTATGCTTCGAAGGAAGCACTGATGTAAGCTTGTTCAGCACAACAACTTGAATGGTTAACCTGACATCTGGGTCATGAAGTGCTCGAATTTGAATTGAAACCCTCGATTTAGAGGCAAGAGAAGTATTCGAATCACTTCCTATTCCCACGATGGAGCTGTTGTGCGGAGTTTTTCTCAGCCCGAGTAATTGAACCGCTGATTCGGTTACAAAAGAAGCTTGTGATCCTTGGTCGACTAAGCATCTAAGAGTTACAAGAGATCCAGACTTTGATTGGGCGTTGACCAGGGCTGTAGCAAGTAAGACTTGGCTACTAGCACTCGAGAAGCAAGCTGTAACATGCGATGGAGTACTGGAGGCAGTACCTTGAGATTCTGATATTGCAGGAGCAATATCTTGCTTCGATGACCGGGAAGCGTCGGTTGAAGAGGTGGTGTTCTTGGGATGTAAAAGGGTGTGATGTTTCTTTCTGCATAAACGGCACCTAGAGATGTGACGACAAGAATAGACGGAGTGATTGGCATCTAAGCAGTTAAAGCATAAATTATTGGACTGAACGAATTTACGTCGTGTGTCGATATCTTCGTTGGAAAATTTCTTACAATGACATAATCGGTGACTTTCTTTACAATAAATGCATACGATTGCATCATTGGTTGAGTAATGCACTTGAGTTACGTGAGATCGAGATTTGTTTAACAATTTAGGGTCGATAAATTCTAAAGCGCGAGATCTTATTTCAAGAAATTCGTTTAACTGTTCCAGCGATGGTAATTCATTGGACGATTCGCTAATTTTAAGCTCCCAGTGTTTTCTGGTTTCACTGTCTAACTTCAAACTAAGAATGTAAATAACAATCGTATCCCATGAATTAACATCGATGCCTAGATTTTTGAGGGCAAACAGACATTCGTTAGTACAATCAAGTAGTTCTCTTAAAGCACTAGCAGACTCCGACGTCAGACTTCGTTGACCCATGAACTTCTTCAAGATGCAGTTAGCGAGATATCTTTTATTATCGTAGCGATCTTCAAGCAGCTTCCAGCACAACTCATAATTTTCACTGGTGATGGGAATGTGTCTTAACAGTTGCTCTGCTTCATCGCGCAGCTGTGCTTTTAAGTAGTGCAACTTTACTGTGAATAATTATGATGGTTAAAGAACACCTGTATCAGGTTCTAATATTTTAAGCCATAGGTCTACAAACTTGATACTAAGGTTCTATCTGGTTCAATGAATAGTAATCTTTATAGATATTTATCAATAATCTGATTTGATAAAGCTATCTCATATTGGTTTGCTAAAACTTGTTATTTACAGCTAAATATTATTTTTGAGCATCAGTATGTAGGTTTATTCAATTATAATTACATAACCATAATTATGTATCTTCTAGTTGAATCGTGTCTTTATGGCTCATTTTCTAAGCCACTTTAATATGCTCTTAGTTTATGTAATGCAGACCCCAACAATGGATTTTAGAATATATTTATACAATATATCAACTTGTCTGGTGATTTCCAGCTAATTTTCTTTACAAAGGTACTTAATCTATACAGTATTAAGTAAAGTAAAATCTAAGATTTTCAATCAGTTCACCATGTAGTTAGAAAAAAGGTAACAATATTCCATTGTGATATGCTTTTTTATTTATTTTTATTATTATTATAAATATATATATAGGTATATTTTTATTTTATTTTATTTATTGATATATTTATGTCAAGCATTTCCCTTACCTATATTTTTACCTAAATTTCATAAATTGTCACCCTTGACACTTACCTACCAGCATACCCTTTACCTAATATGCAAGACTTCAAACAATTATGGGTTGTTTTCCTTAACTTAACTTTTTAAAATAGGACATTCATAACGGGTGAATTAATATCGTTTATTTAAGGCTGAAGCTTACATTTTTTAAGAGACAAAAAAAGTAAGAGGTAGTAATAGATGGTATATCTTGAAATAGCACATACTTGTTTTATTGTGACTTATCTAGTCATATATTATAGCTCATCCAGCCACATAAAGTCATAAGGAGCTGTAAAACTATACCAGCTTAGACCATAGTTATGTTAACAAAATATAATCGTCCTGTCTAGGTTTTAAAGTATTGCCACCCTTTTTATATTTATAAAATTTAACTACATGCTCTCATTATTCTCTTAAAAATATCCAGCAACATGCATGTTATAACAAACATGCTACACCACATACCATATTATATTATTTTGTCATACAAGATCAAATAAATGGGTATGTAACAAGGTCAGCCAAATTAATTAAGATCTTGGTGCTGTTTTGTTTTTTATATTCTAAGTACCTACTAGGTACACAATATACAAATTATACAGTGATGTACCGACTTATCAGTTGTCATTTCAGACAGACAAACCTAATTGAATATATTTTGTCTTATTAACTATTAAAATTAAAATGTATTTCTAATTGACCCATATATTTTAATAAAGATTATTTATAGATAGATTTAAATCCTGTGAAAACTGGATTTTTATTTATTTGAAGTGGATGTCTTAAACATTGGCTCAATATTTTATTTAAATAAGTATAATTATCATTAATGTTCCGACAGCTTTGCTTGATTATGTTCCATATTACTTTAATTTACTTAATTCTTTAGTACTATTTCATATGTCTATATTTATGTAATTATCTTTATGTACTGTTTAATATCAATATGTAAGTATTTATTATTTGGGTCCCCATGAATAGAGGTATGAGTAGGCTGTCGCCCTTGGATCCCAAAAATAATACTACCGTAGACCTTGTATGCATATATTTATGCGATAAGTTACAGCTGTATCAGAACACACAAAACAAAACGGGTCGAGGCAAGTGCCACCATTGTACGGAGAATCTTACCACCGCGATCTAGGAATGGGCGCTCGTTTACTAACGCCATCTAGTTTCGTTTGGCGGAACTACGGCAATGTTTTGGAATATTAAACATACCGCCCACCAAGGAGAAATTGACAAAATTTTCCTTACAATGGCTACCGCCCACCATGACGTGTAATATAACAAAAGTAAGAAAATGATATTTAAGTTTTGACATGCAACTAAGCTAAAAACGTTTACATACAAAACTCAAATTGTAACGTGATGTTATGGAACCAATCTTCTGTTAACGATTGTAGATAAACCTATCTGTCTACTAACAAACTAATTTGACAGAGGTAGAAAACATAATTTTGAAACAGGACGTTTGATTATAGTGTCTTTACATCTCAAGCTGACGACTCGAGTAATTCCGTCCAGTCCAGTATGCTTTTGTTCGATGATACCGTATAACCATCGAGCTGGAGGAAGATCGTCTTCCATCACCAACACCACTTCTCCAACGTTTGGCTCCGTATTGTGATGAGTCCACTTATAGCGATGATGAAATTGTGTCAAATATTCCCTGGACCATCGTCGCCAAAAATCCTGAGTCATTCGCTGGATGAGTTGCCATCGTCGCAGGTTTCCTATGTTAGCACTTTCGTAACTTATATCCGGTGCTGTAATTAACGGTTCACCAATGAGGAAATGACCGGGTGTCAGTGGAGCTGAATCTCGAGGATGAGTACTCATCTTGGAAATTGGGCGCGAATTGAGGCAAGCCTCAATTTGCGAGAGAAGAGTGGACATTTCTTCGAATGTCAAGGTGGAGCATCCGATGATGCGTTTCATGTGGTGTTTTGTAGCCCGTACGCCTGCCTCCCACAATCCTCCGAAGTTTGGAGCATGAGGTGGGATAAAGTGCCAGGCAGTTCCGTTGGTTGCTAATTGTTCAGCAATTTCTAGCGCTATGCTCGACTTCTCAGCAGAGAACAACCGTCGCAGTTCCCTGGAGGCACCAACGAAATTAGTCCCGTTGTCACTCCACAACTCGGCACAGTGCCCGCGGCGAGCCACGAAGCGTTTGAACGCGGCAAGGAAACCTTGTGTTGTCAGGTCACTGACGCACTCAAGGTGGATGGCTCGAGTTGCCATGCAAACGAAGAGGCAAATGTAGCCTTTATAGGAATGGTGGCCACGACCCTTCGACGTTCTAATTTGGATGGGTCCAGCATAATCCACACCGCTGTTGATAAAGGGACGAGACGCAGTCGCTCGTTCAGCAGGGAGTTGTCCCATAAGTTGGTGTCGTGACTGGGCTGAATGCCTTATGCAATACACGCATTTCCTTACAGCAGCCTTTATCAGATGCTTGGCTCCCAGTACCCAATACTTCGATCGCAGGTAATTGAGCATTATTTGCGGTCCACCATGCAATGTCCGAGAGTGGGCGTCGGCTATTAACAATGCTGTGAATGCAGAACTTTGAGGTAGGATGATAGGGTGCTTCATTTCGTCTGGCATCGATGCATGCTGCAATCTTCCGCCGACTCTGAGGATCCCTTCCTCATCAATAAATGGATTAAGTGTAGTAAGTTTACTTTTTTTGTTAATTTCTGTTCCTTCCTTCAATCTTGTACTCTCTTCTAAAAACTCCTTTGCTTGGCAAGTCTTTATACAGGTTTTTAGACTGTCTTGTATTTCCTTTGTAGTTATCCATTTAGAGGGTGATTGCTTCTTGCTTCCTGGCATCCATCGCTTTATGAGAGCAACCACGCGAATGAGTTTTGTTAGAGAGGAAAATCGCAATAATATCTCCTCTGTTGAGTCTTTCTTTGGATTTTGGTAAGTATTTACTGCACATATACGTTTTGTATTCTCTTCTAAATTTGTATCCTGTCGATCGATGTTTTTGTAATTTATGGTTTTTTGTTTCAGCCATATCGGACCTTCTTGCCAAAGCTCTTCGTGTTCCAGACTCTTCGTGCCACGCGATGCGCTATCTGCCGGATTGTCCTTCGATGAGACGTGCGACCACTGTTGAGGTTCCACAGCCGTGATTATTTCCGTCACGCGGTTCGCTACGTAAGTTTTCCATCGGTTAGGTCTACTGTTAAGCCAGGCAAGTACTATAGAAGAGTCGGTCCATGCATGGATTTGTGTTTTGTGGATGCCTAATACGGAAGCTATTTCAACTAACAGTTTAGTCAGAAGAACTGCTCCGCAAAGCTCTAGTCTTGGGATCGAAATTTGCTTAATGGGTGCTACCTTCGTTTTTGATGTGACTAAGCTTATGTGTACATTTCCTTGACTATCTATGACACGTAAGTAGACCACAGCTGCAAAGGCGTCATTTGATGCGTCACAAAAACCTTGAAGCTCACGAAGGAGGTCGTCTGATCGTGTGTTGTGCCATCGTGGAAGTCTAAACTTGGTAAGTTGCTGTAAATCATTACGGTAGGTTAGCCAGTCCTTCAGTAATTGAGAGGGAAGCTCATCGTCCCACTCAATTCCTGAGAGCCACAATTTTTGTATAAAGATTTTGGCTGTGATAATCACTGGCGCCAACCATCCCAATGGGTCAAATAAACGGGAAATGTCCGATATTACTTTTCTTTTTGTTACAGGTATCGTGATCGGTGGGAGCTGCACTGCGTACTCAAAGGTGTCATCATTCCGGTTCCAGGTAAGTCCAAGGATTTTCATGTAAGTATCGATTTTTATTTTTCTGTTCCTATCTGTCTCTCCTTGATCCTTGTCTATTTCCTTTAACAGTTCTTCGCTATTACTACTCCATTTCTGAAGTTCAAATCCTCCTCCTGATAGTAGTTTAGTCATCTCCTGATAGATCTGTTTTCCTTCTTCTATTGTTTCACAACCTGTCATTAGGTCATCCATGTAAAAATCTTTTCTTATTTTTTCAGATGTCGACGGATATTCTCCACCATCATCACGAGATAGCTGTTGCAAACATCGTACCGCAAGGTAAGGCGCTGAGGCAGTTCCAAACGTAACTCTTAATATACGTAAATGTTGCAGGTCTTCATCTGGGTTATCACGCCACAACAGTCGCTGAAAATCTGTATCCTTTTCACGGACCTTGATTTGTCGATACATCTTAACAATGTCTGAGACTAAACATATCGGGTGGCTTCGCCATCTCAGCAGGATATGGCGAAGATCATCTTGTAGCGTGGGACCAACCAATAAATCGTCGTTTAGCGAGACACCATTAGTACCAGGCTCCGAAGCATTAAAAACGACGCGAACTTTTGTAGTATCCTTGTTCTCTCTCACGACCGCGTGATGAGGTAAATACATTGCTTTCGGGTTATCTAGCTGTGCCTTTGGCACCACTTCCATGTGTCCTAGGCACAAGTATTCTTTAATAACGTCGGTATATGTTTGTTTCAGGTTTGGATCCTTGAGTAATCGTCGTTCTTGTTGAGAGAAACGTTTCGTTGCAATTTGTCTTGAATTACCATACTGGCACTCTGGATCTTCGTCTCTAAACGGTAGGTTGACGATGTATCGTCCCGAGGCGTCTCTTTGTGTAGTCGATGCAAATATCCTTTCGCACTTTTCTTCGTCTTCGGTGAGGTGTGACTGGATGACTACAACGTCCGATTCTTGTTCCCAAAATTTCTTTAAAAGATCGTTTTCAGGATTGACGTGTACATGATTGCACAACCTTTTGGGGTCACCTTCAGATTCGGGAACTCCTATGGGCCCGGATAGAATCCAACCCAGCGTGGTTTTTTGCGCTATTGGTGTCCCGGGTGGACCCTTGATCATACCTTCTAGAAGTATCCGGCCATAGACGTCCGCTCCGAGAAGAAGGTCTATTTTATTAGGTGTTCCAAAAGATGGATCTGCTAGAGTTAGGCCTGATAGTTGTGGCCATAACTCAACCACAGTATGCTTCGAAGGAAGCACTGATGTAAGCTTGTTCAGCACAACAACTTGAATGGTTAACCTGACATCTGGGTCATGAAGTGCTCGAATTTGAATTGAAACCCTCGATTTAGAGGCAAGAGAAGTATTCGAATCACTTCCTATTCCCACGATGGAGCTGTTGTGCGGAGTTTTTCTCAGCCCGAGTAATTGAACCGCTGATTCGGTTACAAAAGAAGCTTGTGATCCTTGGTCGACTAAGCATCTAAGAGTTACAAGAGATCCAGACTTTGATTGGGCGTTGACCAGGGCTGTAGCAAGTAAGACTTGGCTACTAGCACTCGAGAAGCAAGCTGTAACATGCGATGGAGTACTGGAGGCAGTACCTTGAGATTCTGATATTGCAGGAGCAATATCTTGCTTCGATGACCGGGAAGCGTCGGTTGAAGAGGTGGTGTTCTTGGGATGTAAAAGGGTGTGATGTTTCTTTCTGCATAAACGGCACCTAGAGATGTGACGACAAGAATAGACGGAGTGATTGGCATCTAAGCAGTTAAAGCATAAATTATTGGACTGAACGAATTTACGTCGTGTGTCGATATCTTCGTTGGAAAATTTCTTACAATGACATAATCGGTGACTTTCTTTACAATAAATGCATACGATTGCATCATTGGTTGAGTAATGCACTTGAGTTACGTGAGATCGAGATTTGTTTAACAATTTAGGGTCGATAAATTCTAAAGCGCGAGATCTTATTTCAAGAAATTCGTTTAACTGTTCCAGCGATGGTAATTCATTGGACGATTCGCTAATTTTAAGCTCCCAGTGTTTTCTGGTTTCACTGTCTAACTTCAAACTAAGAATGTAAATAACAATCGTATCCCATGAATTAACATCGATGCCTAGATTTTTGAGGGCAAACAGACATTCGTTAGTACAATCAAGTAGTTCTCTTAAAGCACTAGCAGACTCCGACGTCAGACTTCGTTGACCCATGAACTTCTTCAAGATGCAGTTAGCGAGATATCTTTTATTATCGTAGCGATCTTCAAGCAGCTTCCAGCACAACTCATAATTTTCACTGGTGATGGGAATGTGTCTTAACAGTTGCTCTGCTTCATCGCGCAGCTGTGCTTTTAAGTAGTGCAACTTTTGTACATCATCCAGAGTCTCGTTTTTGTGAACCAACGACTGAAATAGGTCTCTAAAACTTGTCCATTCAGTATACTTTCCTGAAAAGGTAGGTATAGATATTTTTGGCAGTTTGAGGCACTGATCCTTTGCTGTTGCTTTAGATGTTACCGCTGGTTGACCGTCGTAGCTAAGACGTCTTTGCTCTTTGAGTTTGTCTAGAACCTCCACGATTTCAAACTTGTAAATGGTGAATAGCTCTTGAGTGTTGTCGTACTGCTCACTAGTTACATATTTGCTCGCTTTATAAACATCGCTGGCTGTATCTCTAACTATTTCTGTGTGATTTTCGGCGAATTGTTGCCATAAATCCTCCAGTGATTTAAGTCTGACTGCTAAATAAGTTTCTGATGAAAGTCGTTCTTTAGGCGATTTTTTAAAGTTAGTTCGTGCTTTCGAAATGCATTGATATAAGTCTTCCTGTATTTTAACTTTCGACTCCATTTTTTCTAAGTCTCGGTGTCTCTGAACTTTTCTCAAAAATTTTCTAAGTGTTGGACTTTTTCTTCAAAATTTTTCTAAGTGTTTGACTTTTTCTTCAAAATTTTTCTAAGTGTTTGGATTTGTTAACACTTTTGAAAATTGGGCATAGGTTCCCCGTAGTAGCGTTTTTTCGCGAATTATTCTAAGTCCAAAACACTCTGACTAAATTTGAATCATGCAATAATTTGAAATTTTACAAGTTCCTGCCTTTAATTTTTCTATCACAATGTGCACAAGTCAATAAGGTTCAAAGTACTCACAGTTCTGAAGTCACTTCAATATATCACTGTTTCCGCTTACTATGTGACGTTACTCCTTCCATTTGCGAGTCCAAATGTTCCAGTTCAGGCCAGTCCGGTCCGGTCCGATCCAGTCCAGTCCAGTTTTCTTCAAGCCCGGTCCCCGTCCGAACTCCTCGTGATAAGTCTGAATGGACTCAATGACGTCACTGCAGTCCTGTGCCGTATATCCGACTCGTTGGACCAATGTCGCCCTTGGATCCCAAAAATAATACTACCGTAGACCTTGTATGCATATATTTATGCGATAAGTTACAGCTGTATCAGAACACACAAAACAAAACGGGTCGAGGCAAGTGCCACCATTGTACGGAGAATCTTACCACCGCGATCTAGGAATGGGCGCTCGTTTACTAACGCCATCTAGTTTCGTTTGGCGGAACTACGGCAATGTTTTGGAATATTAAACAAGGCAAATAAAGCCTGAGGAACAATCAATGTCTACAGCCTGATGTCTAGGTTCTTGACTCATAATAAATAAACATTTATTTCAGGCATACAACCCATATGAAGAGACATACATAATATAAAATAATAAACAATACAACAATAATAATAACCTATCCCAGTCCAAAAATTAATTAAAATATAATTTAAAGTCAAACCTAGGTTTGATAATCCTTACTTAGCTCCCCATTTCCCCTTTAGTTTAAATTATAAGATGGATACCTACTGTCACATTTGTGAATAAACTTTCAGTAGGTACTGAAATTCGTTAAGCATAATTATCATGAAATTTATTGCTTCATAATGTTATTTACAGGTAGCATCTAATTATTCAAGCCCGTGTAGTAGATTGTAATGACATACAACTTTACAGTATGTCAAGAAAGAAAAACAGCTTTACCTAAAGTACCTACTTCTGAGTACCTACTCAGGATATACCCTGAGGAATACAGAAATGTATGATATTATAATTATGCCCTTAAATCACAGGTGTTATATTTCATGGCATAATCACAGTATTTCATGGAGATGTAAGGTATATCATCCCTTGAACTGAAATTACTTTAAAGTTTCAGTAGATAAACTGTATTTAAATAACCAATAATCAATTCCTATAATTATAATTGTATAAGTTAATATAGTCAGCTTAATTATGTTAGTAATTCAATTAACTTAGTACCTATGTATGTACCTAATGTAATAACTTACGAGTAGGTACCTATCATCCTAGTTTTCTGAAGGACTGAAGAATTTCTGACTACCATGTTGGCTATTATTTATGACATAGGTATAAGAATTCATTTTTGATGGGATACCAGGTTAGGTACGGTCTTTGTAAAGCATTGAATAGGTATATATGTTCAGCAACATGGCAAATTCTATTTATGAAATCCATCAATATGAAATAATGCCCAGTCAATGATGAAATCCCTTCCAAGATATCCCCAAAAGGTAAAATAAAATAAGGGGTTGTTAGACCTCACATGTACCACAGTATGGATAGTAACTACCTATATGGCATAAATAGTTACTTTAATGTATTTTATTCCTCAATTTTTAGGGCCCTGAACATGAAATTAAGCATTTTTATCGTTGATTTATGATATCTAATTAGGTGCTTACTAACCACAACAGTGAGTGTTTCACTTTATGTATTAATGTCTAACTAGGTACAAAATTATTATTATACATCAGATAACTTTAAAAAAAATATATGTTGACCCTGTTCCTTATCACATGTAAGGTATGTGTGTAATAGGTAGGGAAGTACCTAAATAACAAGTATTAATTTTGTTGTTTATATTTTTGCAGTTGAATTTTTATGGTATTTAACTTGCACAGAGCCATCGGCCAGAGTGATAGTTATGGCCCAATCGCCCTGCCCTACCTGGGTAGGCCTATGTTTAGTAGTAGACTATTAAAGTCCGGTATAGTATAAGTACAAGTACCATATTTTGTGCTAGAGATGATTCTACTGATATAATTTATGTTACTTGGTAACTTTGATTGGTATTTTCTTGGTAATAATTCTTTATGGAATGAGTACCTATCATGGTGCGTTGAAACAATGTGTTTATAACCAGCTTGGTATAAATAAGAAGTGAAAGAGACAGAAATATTTCCATACTTGTATTTGGACTGTTTACAGGTCATCTTGAATACTCAGAATTTGAGATATTAATCAGATGGAAGAAGGAAAAATACTATTTTTGCTTAGAGTTCATTAACTTACTGTTAGATAAGATTATTTAATAGGTGGTAGCTGTGACCCCGTATCTCTTCCTAAGCATAATATGACATGAGGACCTCACATACTTTACTATTTGAGAAAAAACATTTGTCCTCGTTCAATGATTGCTCACTGAGATACTCGTAACGCATCAGTAAATACTGTGCAAAAATTTGCATTGGTGTATACCATGCTGCGGTGCTATTGTATCCTTTGTAGGATGATTTTTCTGTACGTTTAAACACGCAGTTTAACTCAAGACAGAAAATTTAGGTAGTGTGTCTTTTGACCACTTCACCGCTGAGAAGTTTTCCAGAAGTAACTATAATAATTTTGTTGTTTGTCGAATTCTCTCGCTAGAGGGTACTTCTAGCTGTAATAATTTCATTGTGAGGCTCTTATCTTTGAAAGAATTATAGCATATAAAGAAAAACCGACCTACCTATCTTTCCCGTTCTGTTTCTTACAGTCTGTCTGCCCATCATATAAGTACATAGATGTCAACTTGGAAACTCATTGAGTTCCATTACATAAATTCCAGTTTTCTTATGTACCTACTGTATTTTATTGTTTATAAATCGTGACAAAACGTTAGCAAGGTTACGGTTACTATATATTAGAGCCACGAAATGCAAACTTTCTGCTAGGTACTTGTGAAGAAATCAATTATTTGAATGGATTCCCCAGTTTGGGTAGTTACTTACTGTCATTATATAAGACCTTTTACTTGTATTTAATTCAGTTTTGTGTTGCCGGAAGGCGTAAAAACGTTAAATAAGTTAATTTTTTGTCGAACACATATTCATGTACACAGTCACTTATTTTACACAGTGTGAGATGTGTGCTTCACTTCTCGTAGACTGCATGTTATCTTACACGCTATTTACGTAATAACTAGTGGAATCGGCATTGGGAAAAAAACATTTTTCATCTAAACGACGAAAAATGCCTGCCATTTTACGTCACACAAAGGACCACAATGACTTAACGGAAGAGTGTTGCTATACAAAAAAAAAAAAAAAAAACTTTAAAATTGTGGAAATAATACGCACGCCGGGACGCTCTGCAACTGAGTAAATTAAATAAAGGAGCTATGCAGTCTCTTTAGAGGTGATTGAAGGATAATTATACAATATATCAACTTGTCTGATGATTTCCAGCTAATTTTCTTTACAAAGGTACTTAATCTATACAGTATTAAGTAAAGTAAAATCTAAGATTTTCAATCAGTTTACCATGTACATAGTTAGAAAAAAAGTAACAATATTCCATTGTGATATGCTTTTTTATTTATTTTTATTATAAATATATATATTTTTTTATTTTATTTATTGATATATTTATGTCAAGTATTTCCCTTAGGTACCTATATTTTTATCTAAATTTCATAAATTGTCACCCTTGTCACTTACCTCCCAGCATACCTAATATGCAAGGCTACAAACAATTATGGGTTGTTTTCCTTATCTTAACTTTTTAAAATAGGACATTCATAACGGGTGAATTTAATATCGTTTATTTAAGGCTGAAGCTTACATTTTTTAAGAGACAAAAAATAAGAGGTAATAATAGATGGTATATCTTGAAATAGCACATACTTGTTTTATTGTGACTTATCTAGTCATATATTATAGCTCATCTAACCACCTAAAGTCATAAGGAGCTGTAAAACTATACCAGCTTAGACCATAGTTATGTTAACAAAATATAATGGTCCTGTCTAGGTTTTAAAGTATTGCCACCCTTTTTATATTTATAAAATTTAACTACATGCTCTCATTATTCTCTTAAAAATATCCAGCAACATGCATGTTATAACAAACATGCTACACCACATACCATATTATATTATTTTGTCATACAAGATCAAATAAATGGGTATGTAACAAGGTCAGCCAAATTAATTAAGATCTTGGTGCTGTTTTGTTTTTCATATTCTAAGTACCTCCTAGGTACACAATATACAAATTATACAGTGATGTACCGACTTATCAGTTGTCATTTCAGACAGACAAACCTAATTGAATATATTTTGTCTTATTAACTATTAAAATTAAAATGTATTTCTAATTGACCCATATATTTTAATAAAGATTATTTATAGATAGATTTAAATCCTGTGAAAACTGGATTTTTATTTATTTGAAGTGGATGTCTTAAACATTGGCTCAATATTTTATTTAAATAAGTATAATTATCATTAATGTTTCGACAGCTTTGCTTGATTATGTTCCATATTACTTTAATTTACTTAATTCTTTAGTACTATTTCATATGTCTATATTTATATAATTATCTTTATGTACTGTTTAATATCAATAATGTAAGTATTTATTATTTGGGTCCCCATGAATAGAGGTATGAGTAGGCAAATAAAGCCTGAGGAACAATCAATGTCTACAGCCTGATGTCTAGGTTCTTGACTCATAATAAATAAACATTTATTTCAGGCATACAACCCATATGAAGGGACATACATAATATAAAATAATAAACAATACAACAATAATAATTACCTATCCCAGTCCAAAAATTAATTAAAATATAATTTAAAGTCAAACCTAGGTTTGATAATCCTTACTTAGCTCCCCATTTCCCCTTTAGTTTAAATTATAAGATGGATACCTACTGTCACATTTGTGAATAAACTTTCAGTAGGTACTGAAATTCGTTAAGCATAATTATCATGAAATGTATTGCTTCATAATGTTATTTACAGGTAGCATCTAATTATTCAAGCCCGTGTAGTAGATTGTAATGACATACAACTTTACAGTATGTCAAGAAAGAAAAACAGCTTTAGGTACTCAGGATATACCCTGAGGAATACAGAAATGTATGATATTATAATTATGCCCTTAAATCACAGGTGTTATATTTCATGGCATAATCACAGTATTTCATGGAGATGTAAGGTATATCATCCCTTGAACTGAAATTACTTTAAAGTTTCAGTAGATAAACTGTATTTAAATAACCAATAATCAATTCCTATAATTATAATTGTATAAGTTAATATAGTCAGCTTAATTATGTTAGTAATTCAATTAACTTAGTACCTATGTATGTACCTAATGTAATAACTTACGAGTAGGTACCTATCATCCTAGTTTTCTGAAGGACTGAAGAATTTCTGACTACCATGTTGGCTATTATTTATGACATAGGTATAAGAATTCATTTTTGATGGGATACCAGGTTAGGTACGGTCTTTGTAAAGCATTGAATAGGTATATATGTTCAGCAACATGGCAAATTCTATTTATGAAATCCATCAATATGAAATAATGCCCAGTCAATGATGAAATCCCTTCCAAGATATCCCCAAAAGGTAAAATAAAATAAGGGGTTGTTATAGACCTCACATGTACCACAGTATGGATAGTAACTACCTATATGGCATAAATAGTTACTTTAATGTATTTTATTCCTCAATTTTTAGGGCCCTGAACATGAGATTAAGCATTTTTATCGTTGATTTATGATATCTAATTAGGTGCTTACTAACCACAACAGTGAGTGTTTCACTTTATGTATTAATGTCTAACTAGGTACAAAATTATTATTATACATCAGATAACTTTTTAAAAAAAATATATTGACCCTGTTCCTTATCACATGTAAGGTATGTGTGTAATAGGTAGGGAGGTACCTAAATAACAAGTATTAATTTTGTTGTTTATATTTTTGCAGTTTAATTTTTATGGTATTTAACTTGCACAGAGCCATCGGCCAGAGTGATAGTTATGGCCCAATCGCCCTGCCCTACCTGGGTAGGCCTATGTTTAGTAGTAGACTATTAAAGTCCGGTATAGTATAAGTACAAGTACCATATTTTGTGCTAGAGATGATTCTACTGATATAATTTATGTTACTTGGTAACTTTGATTGGTATTTTCTTGGTAATAATTCTTTATGGAATGAGTACCTATCATGGTGCGTTGAAACAATCTGTTTATAACCAGCTTGGTATAAATAAGAAGTGAAAGAGACAGAAATATTTCCATACTTGTATTTGGACTGTTTACAGGTCATCTTGAATACTCAGAATTTGAGATATTAATCAGATGGAAGAAGGAAAAATACTATTTTTGCTTAGAGTTCATTAACTTACTGTTAGAGAAGATTTTTTAATAGGTGGTAGCTGTGACCCCGTATCTCTTCCTAAGCATAATATGACATGATGACCTCACATACTTTACTATTTGAGAAAAAACATTTGTCCTCGTTCAATGATTGCTCACTGAGATACTCGTAACGCATCAGTAAATACTGTGCAAAAATTTGCATTGGTGTATACCATGCTGCGGTGCTATTGTATCCTTTGTAGGATGATTTTTCTGTACGTTTAAACACGCAGTTTAACTCAAGACAGAAAATTTAGGTAGTGTGTCTTTTGACCACTTCACCGCTGAGAAGTTTTCCAGAAGTAACTATAATAATTTTGTTGTTTGTCGAATTCTCTCGCTAGAGGGTACTTCTAGCTGTAATAATTTCATTGTGAGGCTCTTATCTTTGAAAGAATTATAGCATATAAAGAAAAACAGACCTACCTATCTTTCCCGTTCTGTTTCTTACAGTCTGTCTGCCCATCATATAAGTACATAGATGTCATCTTGGAAACTCATTGAGTTCCATTACATAAATTCCAGTTTTCTTATGTACCTACTGTATTTTATTGTTTATAAATCGTGACAAAACGTTAGCAAGGTTACGGTTACTATAAATTAGAGCCACGAAATGCAAACTTTCTGCTAGGTACTTGTGAAGAAATCAATTATTTGAATGGATTCCCCAGTTTGGGTAGTTACTTACTGTCATTATATAAGACCTTTTACTTGTATTTAATTCAGTTTTGTGTTGCCGGAAGGCGTAAAAACGTTAAATAAGTTAATTTTTTGTCGAACACATATTCATGTACACAGTCACTTATTTTTACACAGTGTGAGATGTGTGCTTCACTTCTCGTAGTCTGCAGGTTATCTTACACGCTATTTACGTAATAACTAGTGGAATCGGCATTGGGAAAAAAACATTTTTCATCTAAACGACGAAAAATGCCTGCCATTTTACGTCACACAAAGGACCACAATGACTTAACGCAAGAGTGTTGCTATACAAAAAAAAAAAAAAAAACTTTAAAAATTGTGGAAATATTACGCACGCCGGGACGCTCTGCAACTGAGTAAATTAAATAAAGGAGCTATGCAGTCTCTTTAGAGGTGATTGAAGGATAATTGTATGTTTGAATTGTATGTAAACTTGTATTAGATGGGCTGTAGCCCAGACAACTTTGGGAATCACTGCATGCCCTAATATGTTTGGAGAAACAGCCAACGAAGAAGAACAAATTAGTAAGTTCGTATAGGCTTACCTGGCGCAAAGACAGTAGTCAGACGATTTTCAATAATCGGCTAAGTACGAGTAGGACTCGCGCATGCAATGTTCCGTACTGTATGGGAGCCTCCCTTAAATACACATTTTATTTTAATTAAATTATTTATTATTGAATTATATAAACAACTAAACATTCTGTGAATATTTCAAGCATCTACCTGTTACCCTTATTAATATCGAGCGAAAAATGTTTAAAAATTGAGGTTTGTTGTATGGGAGCCCCTTTAAATATTAATTTTATTCTGTTTTTAGTATTTGTTGTAATAGCTGCAACAGAAATGCATCATCTGTGAAAATTTCAGCTTTCTAGCTACAACGGTTTATGAGATACAGCCTGATGATAGACTGACAGATGGACAGCGGAGTCTTAGTAATAGGGTCCCATTTTTACCCTTTGGGTACGGAACCCTAAAAACTAAGAAATAGAAGAGCTGTTTTCCAAACCCAATATTATTGATATCTAAATGTGCCTCGGATTGATGTCTAGCAGCGACTTGTCCAAGACATAGAATAAGCTGTGTTTATAAGTAAGTATAGGCCGGGTGGCTAGCCCTAGTGTCAGAGTTTTTAAGCCACCTGAAGGCCCTTGACATGGCTAAATAGGTAATATCACCAGAGCCTACAATTTAATGTGTCATCCGAGCCAAGATAGTGCTTAGTTGTAAGTGCCACCCGCAATCACCCATTCAAAGACTGACCGTGCCGAACATTGAACATGGTTTATTCCCAATAGATATCACTGGTGGATATTAGGACAAAGTATTATTTTCTGTGCTAACGACGGTTGTAGGTAACTTTTTAAAACTGTTTTATTTAACTTCACTTGCCCGTTTTTGGGTGAAATGTAGTAATAGAAATTCGATCCCCTTTACATTGACAGATTGATATGATATTTGATACACAGTTTTAGTTTTGATGGCAATACAATATTTTGTATCCAGTATTGACACAATAATAAAATGACCTTATGACACAACTCCCTCAATATGGGTATCAAATGAAAGGGCTATTTATGTAGAACAAAAGTTTTTGTAACAAAATAAAATAGAAACACAAAAATAAAATTTGTAAAAATCTTTTTTAATTAAACTATTTTATGTACTAAAAGCTAATAACAATAACTAAAATGAAATCGTGGGGCGCAATGTACATAATGAAATCTTCCAGGCGAAGGCTCCACGATTTTATTTTAGAGTTATTATTTTAAGCTTTTACTACATAAAATCGTTTAATTTAAAAAAGTTTTTTACCAATTTTATATATGAATGAAGAACATTGAACAAAAATAAAATGAAGATACTTGTTTTTTATTTTCAGCTCCGAAGTGGTTATAATTACGTGACAAGAGGAAACGGCTAATGACTGTCCATCTGCTTGACATGATAAGAAAGAACAGCCAATGAACTGTCCGTCTGCCTGCTATGCGCCACTCCAGCGCTCGTGTCTTTCTGCCGTCACCGGATTCCACCCGCTGCGTGCGCGCGTCGCTGAGCGCGCATCCCCGCTGCCTGCTGCGCGCCACTCCAGCGCTCGCGTCTTTCTGCCGTCACCGGATTCCACCCGCTGCGTGTGCGCGTCGCTGAGCGCGCATCCCCGCTGCCTGCTGCGCGCCACTCCAGCGCTCGCGTCTTTTTGCCGACACCGGATTCCACCCGCTGCGTGCGCGCGTCGCTGAGCGCGCATCCCCGCTGCCTGCTGCGCGCCACTCCAGCGCTCGCGTCTTTCTGCCGTCACCGGATTCCACCCGCTGCGTGTGCGCGTCGCTGAGCGCGCATCCCCGCTGCCTGCTGCGCGCCACTCCAGCGCTCGCGTCTTTCTGCCGACACCGGATTCCACCCGCTGCGTGCGCGCGTCGCTGAGCGCGCATCCCGCTGCCTGCTGCGCGCCACTCCAGCGCTCGCGTCTTTCTGCCGTCACCGGATTCCACCCGCTGCGTGCGCGCGTCGCTGAGCGCGCATCCCCGCTGCCTGATGCGCGCCACTCCAGCGCTCGCGTCTTTCTGCCGACACCGGATTCCACCCGCTGCGTGCGCGCGTCGCTGAGCGCGCATCCCTGCTGCCTGCTGCGCGCCACTCCAGCGCTCGCGTCTTTCTGCCGTCACCGGATTCCACCCGCTGCGTGCGCGCGTCGCTGAGCGCGCATCCCCGCTGCCTGCTGCGCGCCACTCCAGCGCTCGCGTCTTTCTGCCGACACCGGATTCCACTCGCTGCGTGCGCGCGTCGCTGAGCGCGCATCCCGCTGCCTGCTGCGCGCCACTCCAGCGCTCGCGTCTTTCTGCCGACACCGGATTCCACCCGCTGCGTGCGCGCGTCGCTGAGCGCGCATCCCCGCTGCCTGCTGCGTGCCACTCCAGCGCTCGCGTCTTTCTGCCGACACCGGATTCCACCCGCTGCGTGCGCGCGTCGCTGAGCGCGCATCCCCGCTGCCAGCTGCGCGCCACTCCAGCGCTCGCGTCTTTCTGCCGTCACCGGATTCCACCCGCTGCGTGCGCGCGTCGCTGAGCGCGCATCTCCTCTGCCTGCTGCGCGCCACTCCAGCGCTCGCGTCTTTCTGCCGACACCGGATTCCGCCCGCTACGCGCGCCGCTTAGCGCGCGTCCCGCTACCTGCTGCTCGCCACTCCAGCGCGCGCTTTTCGCTGCCTTCACCGTCGTGCAGCCTGCTGCGCGCCACTCCAGCGCGCGCGTTTCGCTGCCTTCACCGGTTTCCGCCCGCTACGCGCGCCATTTAGGGCGCTTGTTGCTGCCTGCTGCCTTCACCGGTTTCCACACTCACTGAGCGCGCGTCCCGCTGCCTGCTGCGCGCCACTCCAGCGCGCGCGTCTCTCTGCCCTCACCGATGTCTTCAGCTGCGTGCGTCACTCGGCGCGTCCCGCTGTGCGCGGCGCTCAGCGCGTCCCGCTGTGCGCGCCGCTCAGCGCGTCCCGCTGTGCGCGCCGCTCAGCGCGTCCCGCTGCCTGTTGCACGCCGCTTCAGCGCGCGCGGCCTGCTGCGCGCCACTCCAGCGTGCATGTCTCTCTGCCGTCACCGGATTCCACCCGCTGCGTGCGCGCGTCGCTGAACGCGCGTCCCCGCTGCCTGCTGCGCGCCACTCTAGCGCGCGCGGCCTGCTGCGCGCCACTCCAGCGCGCGTGTCTCTGCCGTTACCGATTTCCGCCCGCTACGCGCGCCGCTTAGCGCGCGTCCCGCTACCTGCTGCTCGCCACTCCAGCGCGCGCTTTTCGCTGCCTTCACCGTCGTGCAGCCTGCTGCGCGCCACTCCAGCGCGCGCGTTTCGCTGCCTTCACCGGTTTCCGCCCGCTACGCGCGCCATTTAGGGCGCTTGTTGCTGCCTGCTGCCTTCACCGGTTTCCACACTCACTGAGCGCGCGTCCCGCTGCCTGCTGCGCGCCACTCCAGCGCGCGCGTCTCTCTGCCCTCACCGATGTCTTCAGCTGCGTGCGTCACTCGGCGCGTCCCATTGTGCGCGCCGCTCAGCGCGTCCCGCTGTGCGCGCCGCTCAGCGCGTCCCGCTGTGCGCGCCGCTCAGCGCGTCCCGCTGTGCGCGCCGCTCAGCGCGTCCCGCTGCCTGTTGCACGCCGCTTCAGTGCGCGCGGCCTGCTGCGCGCCACTCCAGCGCGCGTGTCTCTCTGCCGTCACCGGATTCCACCCGCTGCGTGCGCGCGTCGCTGAGCGCGCGTCCCCGCTGCCTGCTGCGCGCCACTCTAGCGCGCGCGGCCTGCTGCGCGGCACTCCAGCGCGCGTGTCTCTGCCGTTACCGATTTCCGCCCGCTACGCGCGCCGCTTAGCGCGCGTCCTGCTACATGCTGCTCGCCACTCCAGCGCGCGCTTTTCGCTGCCTTCACCGTCGTGCAGCCTGCTGCGCGCCACTCCAGCGCGCGCGTTTCGCTGCCTTCACCGGTTTCCGCCCGCTACGCGCGCCATTTAGGGCGCTTGTTGCTGCCTGCTGCCTTCACCGGTTTCCACACTCACTGAGCGCGCGTCCCGCTGCCTGCTGCGCGCCACTCCAGCGCGCGCGTCTCTCTGCCCTCACCGATGACACCAGCTGCGTGCGTCACTTGGCGCGTCCCTCTGCCTGTGCGCGCCGCTCAGCGCGTCCCGCTGTGCGCGCCGCTCAGCGCGTCCCGCTGTGCGCGCCGCTCAGCGCGTCCCGCTGCCTGTTGCACACCGCTTCAGCGCGCGCGGCCTGCTGCGCGCCACTCCAGCGCGCGTGTCTCTCTGCCGTCACCGATTTCCGCCCGCTACGCGCGCCACTTAGCGCGCGTTGTGCAGCCTGCTGCGCGCCACTCCAGCGCGCGCGTTTCGCTGCCTTCACCGGTTTCCGCCCGCTACGCGCGCCATTTAGGGCGCTTGTTGCTGCCTGCTGCCTTCACCGGTTTCCACACTCACTGAGCGCGCGTCCTGCTGCCTGCTGCGCGCAACTCCAGCGCGCGCGTCTCTCTGCCCTCACCGATGTCACCAGCTGCGTGCGTCACTTGGCGCGTCCCTCTGCCTGTGCGCGCCGCTCAGCGCGTCCCGCTGTGCGCGCCGCTCAGCGCGTCCCGCTGCCTGTTGCACACCGCTTCAGCGCGCGCGGCCTGCTAGCGCGCGTGTCTCTCTGCCGTCACCGATTTCCGCCCGCTACGCGCGCCACTTAGCGCGCGTTGTGCAGCCTGCTGCGCGCCACTCCAGCGCGCGCGTCTCTCTGCCCTCACCGATGTCACCAGCTGCGTGCGTCACTTGGCGCGTCCCTCTGCCTGTGCGCGCCGCTCAGCGCGTCCCGCTGTGCGCGCCGCTCAGTGCGTCCCGCTGTGCGCGCCGCTCAGCGCGTCCCGCTGCCTGTTGCACACCGCTTCAGCGCGCGCGGCCTGCTGCGCGCCACTCCAGCGCGCGCGTTTCGCTGCCTTCACCGGTTTCCACCCGCTACGCGCGCCATTTAGGGCGCTTGCTGCTGCCTGCTGCCTTCACCGGTTTCCACACCCACTGAGCGCGCGTCCCGCTGCCTGCTGCGCGCAACTTCAGCGCGCGCGTCTCTCTGCCTTCACCGGTTTCCACCCGCTACGTTGTTATGCTATGTTCAGCGCACGTGAGTCTGCCTGCCGCCAGCCTCCGTTTACTGCACGTGTTTACCGTTGCCTCTCGCGCGCCGCTCAGCGATAATAATAGCACCATTATAGTCGCATTACGATTTTGAGTAATTAACCCGAAAATGTAATGATAAACAAAATTACGAACCTACTTTAAACTATCGTATCGTGTACAAATGTGATTGTGAATACAAAATAATTAAAACATACTCAGCACACTATATCTTTCATTGAACGGGAGGGAAAACCGTTTCACGGTTCGTCGCCACTAGTTTAAAAAAATGGAACTCGAAATAATAGAACGAGTGTTCATTTTGAGTTTATACTAATACCATTCACAGTTCCATGATGGAACTACCTATTGCCTACTGATAATGATTTTGAATAATAGTATCATCTACATTTATGTAGTTAAATGGAGGAACATACATTTTTGCAGCTAAATCTACTAAATCTATGAAGGTTTGAGTTTGGCGTGGCTCACAATTAGCCTTGGGTATTTATTTAAAAAAAATATTTTAAAGTTTTTTTTTTTCAACTTTGTTATGAGCAGGATCTGTAGTATTTGATTCGATAAGCTACCATAAATAATTTGTGTTTGATTTATAGTAATACAACAAGGCATCTTTCTTTAAAGATTGTTTAATAAATGTTACTTTACATGTGTTTGTTTCGTTTTATGTTTTCTTTCAGGACCAAACAATTATTATAAAACAAAAACTATACAAGAAAAATTGTGAGCCATAAGATATTCTCACACATAAGATTTTCAAATAAAAGAAGCCTGCCAAGAAGTTGCTTAGGGCAAAGAACATGCTCCTAGGATTTGTAAGTGGAGCTTGGTTCATATAACAAATCAAGGTTTAAAAAAGCTGCAAAATTGTGTGTTTCTCCATTTAACTATATGGATGGTTAAAAATCATTATCAGTAGGTAGTTCCATCATGGAACTGTGAATGGTACACTAGTGTAAACTCGAAATTAACACTAGTTCCGTTACTTTGAGATCCATTTCAAATGGAACTAGTTTTGTAAATTTCTAAGAGTAGTTCCATCATGGAACTGATCATCGTAATAGTGGCGACGAACCGGTTTCACGTAGGTTGCCATGGAACAGGAACTTTCATAGTTAATACTATGAATAGGTACTAAATTATACACTTATTACTTTTAGCTTTTAGCAATATTTTATTAAATGGATATAGGCATGATACCACAATAAATTAATATGTAGGTAATATGTCTAGTCATCTTCTGGCGACCCTGGCTTTGCGATCTGCGTTGAGAATTGCTGTCATCAATCATCAACCAAGGGCTCTGAACACAGGCAGGATCACCTGAAATGTAAATTATTGAATTGTACTGTAGGTAAGTGCTTAGTAAGTCTACTGCTGCACGGGAAGCATGGCAAAGGGACTAATAGTCTTTCCACCATTATATCCCCTCGAAGAGGAAATAAAGTATGGATTGACAATGACATCTGACATTAAGAGTGGATAAGATGGTTTTCTCCCCTTGCCGTGCTACCCGGGCAGGACGTGGGCCTATCCACAAAGGGTGATTGGGCCATATCCACCACGCTGGCCCAGTGTGGGTTGGTAGATTCACATATGTCATCAAATTTCTTCTACGGATGTATGCAGGTTGCCTCACAATGTTTTCCTTCACCAAAAAGTCAGTGGTGTAAAATTCCGTATACAAATTCCAAGGAACTCATTGGTATGGGCCAGGATTTGAACCCATGACCTCACGATTGTAAGGTGGATGTTAGTACCTACCTCTCGACCGCCACGGCTGTACATGTAACATATACGATTTCTTTATCAGCTTCTCAATTAATACTACTTACTTTATTACTTATTCAGAAACCGACATACTTCTGATACCTCCTAAGACCCTCAGTACAAAATTTGGTAAATAATATAATTATGTTACTCTTTCGGCCCAAGCTTAGACAACATACAATTTTCTGTACAATAACTTGTACTTTAGGGCTTGACTTTATGTTCAAATTATTGTACAAAATATAAAGCAATTTTATCGCCTGGAG
Source organism: Hypomecis atomaria (assembly GCA_964007245.1). Classification (NCBI taxonomy): domain Eukaryota; kingdom Metazoa; phylum Arthropoda; class Insecta; order Lepidoptera; family Geometridae; genus Hypomecis; species Hypomecis atomaria. The sequence continues at coordinate 21,647,161 of OZ023279.1, forward strand.
GTGGGCTTATAATATTCATAGTCTCCATTACCTGTTTGTCTTATTGGAAATTATTTCCAGACGTTGGAGTTATAGTTTTGGTTCTCAAAGTACATCAACAAGCAGCTAAGCATCTCAAATCTAAAATGAATCGGGTAGGTACATTGTTTACTGAATGCCATATTTTTCCATGAATCTGCAACAATTTTTTAAGTTTTAAAATAGTTCATTCAATTTATTATTAATAGTAAAATAAAACCTTATAGCTTAAAAGAAATCCAATAGGTACTACCTATGCTACATTATAAACAAAGTTAAAATACATAACAGAGGACTAACAACAATATAAAACATGAAAAATTGAAATCAGGAAAATAGTATTTTTGTCTACCTAAATCTTAATAGCTATCGTGCGTCGTTTTTCAATTCATAGTTTCTCTGAAATATACATTTATTATACCTATGTCTAAGTATCTTCTTGAATAGTAGGTAGATAAAGTACTATATTGATATTATATCTGTATCAAAGTGTATGGCAATTTACCAAATATTTTAAGCCATAATTTAGACTAGAGCTTACGAAGTAAGACTTTGGTTCCATCAAAAGACAATGAACTTTCTTTGAATGCTAGGGTAGTTAAAAGCATCTCTACTACATATACCTCAGGTACCTAGAAACAGCTATTGAAGAGAGATCAAGGTTATGAGTAAGCCTCAATTTTTATGATAAAAACTTAAGATGTTTGTCATTAACCATTAAAAGTATATATGTGCCTATATCATTCAGGCTTAAAATTTTAACTAGATACTGGAAATATGCATACAGATCTCGAGCAATATGGATTGGAAATGGCTTGCATTCGTCTTGTCCCTGTTGTAGACATTTTTACAAAAAATCATTGCTGTTGACCTTGTTGTTTGAAGTGTTACTTACTTGACTTGTCGGTACGTGGTTTCCATTCGTGAACTTTACGGCTTCATCAGTTATAGTGTTTAACGTGATATTTGTCCTGTCCACTCTCACTTTAACTTAGTTATTCACTGAAATACGCAAGTAACTTTGTCGCGTCTATAACTATAACCACAGGCGATTTTATCATGTAATTGTACATCTGTATTAACATTTACTTCAGGATGTTTAATACGAGGGTCAAACTGAAAGTTCTTAGAAAATCAAAAACTGATTACATTAGCCAGTTATTAGTTTTATTATATCTTTTCAAAATATTGTCCATTCACGTCAATACACCGCTGCATGCGATGGAACCACTGGGAAAAGCACTTTGCCCACTCGTCCTTAGGGGTCTCTTCAATGGCATCGCGATACGCAGCCACCGCTTCTTCAGCATTCATAAACCGCTTTCCTTTAAGTTTTTCTTTAATTTTTGAAAATAAATAAAAATCACAAGGCGCGAGGTCGGGGCTATACGGCGGGTGACCCAGTAATTCAACGTTTGATGTCGCCAAATAGTCGATCGTTCGCTTGGCGGTGTGCGATGAGGCGTTGTCGTGGTGAAGGAGGATCCTACTGCGAGGTCGTTTCTCTCGAACTTTTTCCAAGACAAGTGGCAAACAATTGGTAGTGTACCATTCTGCAGAAACTGTTTTTTGATCCTCTAACACAATTGTCGCGAAATGACCTATCCTTCCAAAGAACGAGGCCACCATTTTTTTCCCCGCACTTCGATCTCTCTTCACTTTAGTTGGCAACTCCTCGAAAGGAAACACCCACTGAGCAGATTGTCTTTTGGTTTCAGGATCATAACAGTAAATCCAGCTTTCGTCACCTGTTAGTATGTCGAACACAGCATTTGAGTCACCTCCGTTAAATCTTTCAATCATTTTACGGCACCAATCCACACGATGGAGTTTTTGAGCCTCAGTCAAATTATGAGGTATCCACCGGGCGCAAAGCTTCCTGACCGCTAAATGTTCGTGTAGGATTTTGTGCACTTGACTCATACCGATGCCTAAGCTTGTCCGAATCTGCTGATAGGTCACTCTTTTGTCAGTCTCTATCATACGCCGCACAACACAGATGTTATCTTCAGTCGTCGCCGTAGAAGGCCGTCCCTCACGTAAATCATCAGTGAGATTAGTGCGACCACGTTTAAACTCATTAAACCAGTTGTAAACAGTCGCACGAGATGGGGCTTCATCGTGAAAGGCCAATCGTAGTCTATCATAACTTTCTTGTTGACTTAAATGACATCGAAAGTCATAAAAAATCATTGCACGAAAATTTTCTCGTGTTAAATTCATGTTGACGTGACACAGACAATTTTCAATTTGCCGCCAAATCGTAAAACAAATGACAAATGAATGAAGTATATACTCAGTAATATTGGCAAAGAGTTCTATTTTCAAATTATAGAATTATTTTTTTATTATATTGTTTATAAGTGGCCAGTTCTAAGAACTTTCAGTTTGACCCTCGTATTTGTCCAAATATCTCCTCACGTATGGAGTCTAACATAAATAAATAATATTTATTCACGAGGACTTCTATGCAAAACTCTGTTTACGGCGAGGAGACAGAGTCCGGCTTCATTTGACGTTTAGATCCGCTTTCATCTGTCACCGGGAGATACGCAGTACCGATTTTAAACCAAAAAACGCAGTTTTGTTCATTCATCCGGTTTGAGAGGCGACAGCGGTGAGCTTCGGCAGTTGAAACTGAAAAGGGGGTGAATGACCTCAGAAATCTGCTTGCGGGAAGCCGAAGCCTAAGCTCGGGAAACCGATCCACCGAGCTCGGGAATTACATAGTAGGGCCGAGCAGCGTGAGACCTATCGGTACCAGGCGGAGTGGGAAGGAATGAAGGATAGGCACGATTCTCCACTGCCGTGACTCAGACTCAAGCCACGATCACAGAAGGTGACGGTACTAGGTAGCTCTTGCCACAGTGGATGGAACAGTGGCCCTACTATGTAATTCCCGAGCTCGGTGGATCGGTATCAATTCTAAGCTCGGTGGGTGGTATTCGACAGCTGAAGCTTTGGTACTATGTAACTTTTACGGTGAGCATGGATTTCGAACGAACTATCAAAATTGAAGGCAATGGAGCCCTGAATCGGTCTTTCCTGCGTTCCGTTTTTAAAACTTGATGCAACTCGATGCAGACTTATCATTTGCCTTGGTACAACACATTTACTAGGTAAAATGTGTGACAATAGTAATTTCAAGAGTATTTTTATATTTAAACACAATAGAAACGAGTAAACATAGCTAACAAGATATATTTAAAAAATGAAGATAAAAACAAAACGGAACGTAAAATGTGTCTATTTTTTTTTTAAATAATTTATTCATGACCATGGATACAGAGTCCTTCAGTCGAAGTCTTAAATAATAAAAAATTTACAAACATAGAAGAGAAATAAAAAATTAAACTTAGCTAAATCTTTTCAACAGTATTTAAAATATACTTATAAATAGGTTTGTAAAAAACTTCACTTTTTAGTAAATCCTCAATACGGCGGGGAACACTAATTGAGTTACGAGCTGCTATGTCACTAATGTCACTGGCTAAAATTAATCGTTGTAAATGGAATTGGGGACATTGAAAAATTATATGGTTTATATCAGCATGCGGTCGGAAACAATACGTACAGTTATCTTCTGGGACTATATTAATTCTGTGTAAATGAGCTGGAACCAAGCAATGTCCAAATCTCAGGCGATTTATAACTGTTATAAACTTTCTGCCACAATATTCAAATTTGTTGTACCAAGGAGTAGTAGGTAAGTCTTTCTGTATTTCTGCATACCACCTTCCCTTATATTCTGTTGTAACGTGCCAATATTCTTTCCAAATTCTGAGTAAATCCTTATTAATTGCACAATAGTAATCTGTGAAAGGTACTTTTAATATATCTGTGTGATCTAGATCATGCTCTTGCCGAGTAGCCAAATCTACTGTTTCATTGCCATGGATGCCACAATGTGAAGGAACCCATACCAATTCTACATGTTTTGATTTACTAATCATTTCTATAAGTTCTCTAATACTATATATAATATAATTTAACTTATATGAGAAATTACTGTTGTTCAAAACAGACAGAACACTTTTAGAATCACTTACTATTAGTATATTTACATTTTTTACAGAGTTATTTACAAATGTTAAAGCGGTTAAAATTGCATACGCTTCTGCAGTAAACACACTGCAATTATTATCTAACTTTATACAGTGGGTTTTATTCATTTGTGGATCATAATATGCGGCTTTAACCCCTTCATCACTTTTAGAACCATCTGTATATAAAATATAAAAGTCTGGTTTATTCTCTATAAATTCTAGAAAATCAAATTTGTTATTTATTACATCTAAATGACAATCTATACTTAAGCAATTAATCAAGGCATTATATGGACATTTATATGTTGGCCAGATATCATGAGAACAAATGTTTTTACTGATATTTTTTAAAAAAGACATTATTGTTGTGATTTCAGGCAAAACTCCCGAAACAAGAGATGTGGCTGATAAGCTAGATGTGTCAACTGATTGTGATATCTGTGGATGACATAAAACATTATTCAGCACTATAACATTATTGGAAGTCAACTCTTTCAAACAGAATCTATCAGCCAAAAGTAAACGTCTCAGGATTAATGGAGGTATACAGTTTTCAATTTCCATAGAATTAATAGGAGTGGAACGCATAGCTCCGCTAATAATTCTTAAAGCCATATTTTGTATTACATCGAGTTTTCGTAATAAGGTGCTACTTGCATTCATATAAGCTAAACTACTATAATCAAAATGACTTCTTACTATACTTTTATACAGCATGATCAAGGTTTTAGGATCAGAGCCCCAAAAAGTACCAGCTAAACATCTTAAAACATTAATACTTTTCATTGCATTGCTGCAGATATACTTAATATGCTCTTCAAATTTTAACTTGTTATCTATTATTACTCCTAAAAATTTATGTTGATTACTTACAGGAATGATTTCATTATTGTATTTAATTTTAACAAAAGATTGTGCAAAAGGATCTTTACTAAAAACAATAACAGAACTTTTATCAGAACTAATATCTAATTTTAATACATTGTTGTAATAATGGTGTAGCTGCAGCAGTGCAGAATTCAAGTGATTTACAGCCATATTTAAATTTTGACTTTCAGAGTATAAAAGTAAGTCATCGGCAAATTGTAAAATCTTAACATGTGATGTGTTAACATACTTTAAAATTTGAGATGTATATAGAATATACAAGAGAGAAGATAAGATAGCTCCTTGCATAGTTCCTTTACTGACGGATTTTGGTCCATGTAGCTTATTATTAAATTTAACATACAAGGTTCTGTTATTCAGAAAATTAAATATCCATTTCAATAATTTTGTTGGCAGACCTAACTCATTCAAAACTAGAAGGAGGCTCTTAATGTTGACATTATCGAAAGCACCTTTTACATCAAGAAAGACGCAGATCACATTAGAGTGGCTGAGCTTTGCTTTTTTTAATGTTGAGATTAATGATACAAAACTTTCAGAGCAACTTTTACCCTTTCTGAATCCAAATTGTGTGTTAGGTATTTTAGAGTTGGTTTCAACAAAATAATCTAAACGTAATTTTAACATGTTTTCAAAAAGTTTACCCAGACAGGATGACAAAGATATGGGTCTGTACGATGACGGATTATTTGCAGGCTTATTAGGTTTTAAAATTGGTATTACACATTGAGTCTTCCAAGATTCAGGAATAACTGATGCATTCCAAAGTCTGTTATAAATTGCCAATAAAATGTTCAGAGCATTTGAATGTAAATTTTTAATAAGTTTATATGGAATGTTATCCATACCTGGAGTAGTATCCCTACGACTATCTAAAGAAATGCGAAGCTCATTCAGTGTATAAGGCTCATTTAAGAAGGAAACGCTATTGTCAGACCTGTCTAAAATATTTAAAGTGGTAAAATCGGTTGATGTTGAATCTGCTAATTTTTCTAGAAAACTTGGTACCCATTCGTCATTTAGAGTTTTGTTACTACAATTACTGTTAATCCTTTTAAATTTTTTAACATAATTCCATATTCTAGTAACTGGTGTCATTCTGTTGAAAGAAGTACACAATTCATGCCATGATTTTCCCCGTTCCTCAATTAATATCTTTTTCTTTTTAGCATCAAGACGCTTGTAATTAATAAAATTGGAAATTGTTGGAGAGTGATGATATGTCTTAAGAGCTTCTTTCGACTTTTGAACTGCATCCTCACATAGTGTGTTCCACCATGGAGCTGGTTTTCTCAGAATTTTTGGAGTGTGATTAGATTTCTGCTTAGGAATACATTCATCTCTGATTTGATACAAGATATTTATAAAACTATTGTATAATTCATCTAGATCTGTATTTTCCAAATCTAATTGCGAAAAGCAGGTTTCAGATAAAGTTTTAAATTTAGACCAGTCTGATTTGTTGTACAAATATTTTTCTTCTACAGGACGAACATCATACACCGATGGCTTCACATTTACATCCAGTAGAGTCGGAAAATGATAACTACCCATTGCATCATCATGGACTTGCCATTCACAGAGAGGAGCTAACGAGCAACTTACTAAGGCTAAATCAATTGCTGAAGAATTCTTGTTTGGATATTTAATTGTAGTATGATTACCATCATTTAAAACACACAAGTCAAACTCATCTATGAGATTGTACAAAGAATTACCTCTACTATTATTTTTTAGACAACCAAATAAAATGTGATGGGCATTGAAATCTCCCATTATGAGACATGGCTTAGGAGTTTCAGTGAATACTTTTTTTAATTTATTAGTATTCAATTTAGTAAATTCGCTGTTTGGGGGACAATAAATACACAACACATGTAATTTACCTAATGATGTATCAAGTGCAATGCAAATGTTCTGAATTGATTCGTAATATGAGGTATGAACAACTTCATATTTAAAATTTTGTTTAATTAATATAGCTACCCCATTATGTTCGTTTACAGACAGTTTGTGAATCAAATTATAGGATGGAAAATTTGGAATTTTACTGTTTTTCTTAAGCCACGTTTCATTTAGTAAACATATATCTACATTTTGTTCAGTTAAAAACTTTAACAATAGCGTTTTTTTACTATGTAAACTTTGAATATTGAATTGTGCTATACGAATATATGTGTCCATATAATGAAATTAAATTAAATTAAATTTGACAACAAAATTTCTTTAATTCTTTTATTTGTAATGGGTTCATTCTTGCTATTTGCAAGGGCAACAACGGACTTCACAAGGGCATTTATAATTACATCGTTATCAACAATTTCTTTGGCATTGAGATCTTGGAAGGTTTTTTGTCTCGGCTTTGGTGTTAGAGCTGGGAAGGATGTTCTATCAGAGATTTGTGGCAGACTTACCGCATTGGCATAAGACATTTTTTGTTGTTGTTTAATTTTCTTCTCTTCTATTTTTTTCTGCTTAACAGGGCAGTCTTTCGACACGGCAAGGTGAGGGCCAGAACAATTGACACACATTATTTCTTCCACATCACATTCCTTGTAGGAGTGCCGTCCTGCACAGGATGAACACATCTGCTCTGCTCTGCAGTTCTTAGCTGAGTGGTTGAATCGGAGGCAACGGTAGCATTGCATGAGTGGTGGAAAGTATTTATGAACCTGGTATCTGAATAGCTTGATGTATACATACTGAGGTAATGTGGTGGCTGCAAAAGTGACAGCCACTGTTCCAAGAGGAGTCAAATTTCCGTCTACTTTTCGCATAAAGCGTTTGATTGAGACAACATCAGCATCACAAGTAATATTTTTCTTCATTAGACATTGTCAGCGGAATATGCCTGATGACTCCTATAACTTCAGTCATGTAAGCAGGAATGAAAGCTTTCAGCTTATATCTGTTCAGGAAGCTATCCATCTTTAAAAAATTGTTAGCTGGAGCTGGCTTTTTGAAAGTGACGCCAACCTTATAAGCATTTATTCGGTGGACACCTACAATGCCTTTAACATTTTCAATGAAAAGATTTGTCAATATTATGGGGTTTTTATTACCAACCTTTTCTTCTTCTGTGGATTCAACGTAAACCACGCAGTCCCCACTGTGATTTTCGGGGAATAGCCTCTTGTAGAGGGGCTTCTGAAATACTTTGTAGCCATCATTGTTCGTTGAGGATTTTGCAAGTTTTCTCTTCTTTCTCTCTGCTGTAATGACGGGGTCCTCCCCGTCACTAGCAACGCTCATGACGTTATTGTTGCGCCGCAACACCCAACACAAATCTCAGAGAATTGCAAAATTAAAATTTATGAATAATTGAATATTAAAAACGCCCGCTTCTTTCGACTTCCCGCCAAAAAGTCTCTTGATTTGTAAAATGTGTCTTAGAGTTATGTGTTGCTAGCAATGCAAAGCGTCCCGATTTTGTAGTGAAATATGTACATTTATGCTTCTCGTCTTTGGATATACTGTAAAAGTTCTTTTTTGAATGCTACTGATCATGTAAAGTTGATTTACTAGGTACATTATAATTATCACTACCGTTTGTTGCCAGTGTTACTACCAATCTTACTACCAGTAGTAAGAACAGTAAATGAATGACTCTTCTCACTACTGCAGTTGAAAGTTGTTAGAACAGCAAAAAAAAATTACCCGTGTCACTACCGTAAAACTACAAATTACAAAACCAAACAACTTAAAACGAGAAACCCATATAAGATCGTTGTGTGCGTCCGTTGGTCTATCCGTTAAATTAAATTCACGCTATTTAATTCGTAACTACGACATAGAAAAATTATCAAATAAAACTTCATCTAAGTAAGTTAAGGTATTGAGTAGGCTTTGATACATATTGGATACTTACAGAAATACATTGAATATGCGGTACTACAGAAATGTGGTGAGCACATAGGTAATATGCCGAATGGTAATATGACACGAGTGAGATATAAGCGAAATCAAATTGATTTTATCACAATTTTCATAACCCTTTCAATGCTCATAATATAATTAGCCACAAATTGTTTATTCTTATACTTAAACTAATTTGAATTATTTTTTTAGGAACTGTAATTTTAGGGAGAAATATTTTTTTGTTAATATTTAGGGAGAATGTAAAGTTCGACCTGGCAGTCGGCCAGCAAATTCAAAACAAAATAAAATACCTATGATGAAACGATTAATTTAATACGTAGTATCCTTTAGTTTGTGTTAATATGTTAAGAATGTTAAGATTAAGTTGTTGTGATGAATTATAGCTTAAAACAGTGTTATGCAACTTGAAAAACTTCAGAGAGAAGGTGATTATGAGTGATGACGAAAACCTCAACAAATTAGAAAGGTATGTATCACACAACTTTCTCGTTGTTAAAACCGTTTTTTCTAACCGCTTAGCCATGTTAGAGCCTTCAGGCGGCCTAAAAACTCTGACACCAGGGCTAGCCTCGGCCTATACGCATTAACTTACTTTTTATTATAGGTACCTACTTATAACCTCTTCATGTACTTAGTTTGGAACAATAAACGATATTTCATCTACACCACAGATCCCTAACTATTAAGATAACTTTTGTCGTCAAACATGTTCTTAGATTTAACATTTCAACAAATACAATCGGTATGAAATCGAAAAATAGAATCATCACTAATTGATGAATCATTAATAATGGCAAAAAATTGTATGTTTGAATTGTATGTAAACTTGTATTAGATGGGCTGTAGCCCAGACAACTTTGGAAATCACTGCATGCCCTAATATGTTTGGAGAAACAGCCAACGAAGAAGAACAAATTAGTAAGTTTGTATAGGCTTACCTGGCGCAAAGACAGTAGTCAGACGATTTTCAATAATCGGCTAAGTACGTGAAGCCGTGGTGGTCTAGGGGTAGTGACGCCCGCCTTACAATCGTGAGGTCGTGGGTTCAATCCCAGTCCCGTACCAATGAGTTCTTTGTAATTTATGTACGGAATTTCACACCACTGGCTTTTCGGTGAAGGAAAACATCGTGAGGCAACCTGCATATGTCCGTAGAAGAAATTCGATGGCGTATGTGAATCCACCAACCCGCACTGGGCCAGCGTGGTGGATATGGCCCAATCACCCTTCGTGGGTAGGCCTACGTCCTGCAGTGGACTATTAAAAAGGCTGATACAGTACAGTACAGTACAGCTAAGTACGAGTAGGACTCGCGCATGCAATGTTCCGTACTGTATGGGAGCCTCCCTTAAATACACATTTTATTTTAATTAAATTATTTATTATTGAATTATATATACAACTAAACATTCTGTGAACATTTCAAGCATCTACCTGTTACCCTTATTAATATCGAGCGAAAAATGTTTAAAAATTGAGGTTTGTTGTATGGGAGCCCCTTTAAATATTAATTTTATTCTGTTTTTAGTATTTGTTGTAATAGCTGCAACAGAAATGCATCATCTGTGAAAATTTCAGCTTTCTAGCTGCAACGGTTTATGAGATACAGCCTGATGATAGACTGACAGATGGACAGCGGAGTCTTAGTAATAGGGTCCCATTTTTACCCTTTGGGTACGGAACCCTAAAAACTAAGAAATAGAAGAGCTGTTTTCCAAACCCAATATTATTGATATCTAAATGTGCCTCGGATTGATGTCTAGCAGCGACTTGTCCAAGACATAGAATAAGCTGTGTTTATAAGTAAGTATAGGCCGGGTGGCTAGCCCTAGTGTCAGAGTTTTTAAGCCACCTGAAGGCCCTTGACATGGCTAAATAGGTAATATCACCAGAGCCTACAATTTAATGTGTCATCCGAGCCAAGATAGTGCTTAGTTGTAAGTGCCACCCGCAATCACCCATTCAAAGACTGACCGTGCCGAACATTGAACATGGTTTATTCCCAATAGATATCACTGGTGGATATTAGGACAAAGTATTATTTTCTGTGCTAACGACGGTTGTAGGTAACTTTTTAAAACTGTTTTATTTAACTTCACTTGCCCGTTTTTGGGTGAAATGTAGTAATAGAAATTCGATCCCCTTTCCATTGACAGATTGATATGATATTTGATACACAGTTTTAGTTTTGATGGCAATACAATATTTTGTATCCAGTATTGACACAATAATAAAATGACCATATGACACAACTCCCTCAATATGGGTATCAAATGAAAGGGCTATTTATGTAGAACAAAAGTTTTTGTAACAAAATAAAATAGAAACACAAAAATAAAATTTGTAAAAATCTTTTTTAATTAAACTATTTTATGTACTAAAAGCTAATAACAATAACTAAAATGAAACCGTGGGGCGCAATGTACATAATGAAATCTTCCAGGCGAAGTTATTATTTTAAGCTTTTACTACATAAAATCGTTTAATTTAAAAAAGTTTTTTACCAATTTTATTTATGAATGAAGAACATTGAACAAAAATAAAATGAAGATACTTGTTTTTTATTTTCAGCTCCGAAGTGGTTATAATTACGTGACAAGAGGAAACGGCTAATGACTGTCCATCTGCTTGACATGATAAGAAAGAACAGCCAATGAACTGTCCGTCTGCCTGCTATGCGCCACTCCAGCGCTCGTGTCTTTCTGCCGTCACCGGATTCCACCCGCTGCGTGCGCGCGTCGCTGAGCGCGCATCCCCGCTGCCTGCTGCGCGCCACTCCAGCGCTCGCGTCTTTCTGCCGTCACCGGATTCCACCCGCTGCGTGTGCGCGTCGCTGAGCGCGCATCCCCGCTGCCTGCTGCGCGCCACTCCAGCGCTCGCGTCTTTCTGCCGACACCGGATTCCAACCGCTGCGTGCGCGCGTCGCTGAGCGCGCATCCCGCTGCCTGCTGCGCGCCACTCCAGCGCTCGCGTCTTTCTGCCGTCACCGGATTCCACCCGCTGCGTGCGCGCGTCGCTGAGCGCGCATCCCCGCTGCCTGCTGCGCGCCACTCCAGCGCTCGCGTCTTTCTGCCGTCACCGGATTCCACCCGCTGCGTGCGCGCGTCGCTGAGCGCGCATCCCCGCTGCCTGCTGCGCGCCACTCCAGCGCTCGCGTCTTTCTGCCGTCACCGGATTCCACCCGCTGCGTGCGCGCGTCGCTGAGCGCGCATCCCCTCTGCCTGCTGCGCGCCACTCCAGCGCTCGCGTCTTTCTGCCGACACCGGATTCCGCCCGCTACGCGCGCCGCTTAGCGCGCGTCCCGCTACCTGCTGCTCGCCACTCCAGCGCGCGCTTTTCGCTGCCTTCACCGTCGTGCAGCCTGCTGCGCGCCACTCCAGCGCGCGCGTTTCGCTGCCTTCACCGGTTTCCGCCCGCTACGCGCGCCATTTAGGGCGCTTGTTGCTGCCTGCTGCCTTCACCGGTTTCCACACTCACTGAGCGCGCGTCCCGCTGCCTGCTGCGCGCCACTCCAGCGCGCGCGTCTCTCTGCCCTCACCGATGTCTTCAGCTGCGTGCGTCACTCGGCGCGTCCCGCTGTGCGCGCCGCTCAGCGCGTCCCGCTGTGCGCGCCGCTCAGCGCGTCCCGCTGTGCGCGCCGCTCAGCGCGTCCCGCTGTGCGCGCCGCTCAGCGCGTCCCGCTGTGCGCGCCGCTCAGCGCGTCCCGCTGCCTGTTGCACGCCGCTTCAGCGCGCGCGGCCTGCTGCGCGCCACTCCAGCGCGCGTGTCTCTCTGCCGTCACCGGATTCCACCCGCTGCGTGCGCGCGTCGCTGAACGCGCGTCCCCGCTGCCTGCTGCGCGCCACTCTAGCGCGCGCGGCCTGCTGCGCGCCACTCCAGCGCGCGTGTCTCTGCCGTTACCGATTTCCGCCCGCTACGCGCGCCGCTTAGCGCGCGTCCCGCTACCTGCTGCTCGCCACTCCAGCGCGCGCTTTTCGCTGCCTTCACCGTCGTGCAGCCTGCTGCGCGCCACTCCAGCGCGCGCGTTTCGCTGCCTTCACCGGTTTCCGCCCGCTACGCGCGCCATTTAGGGCGCTTGTTGCTGCCTGCTGCCTTCACCGGTTTCCACACTCACTGAGCGCGCGTCCCGCTGCCTGCTGCGCGCCACTCCAGCGCGCGCGTCTCTCTGCCCTCACCGATGACACCAGCTGCGTGCGTCACTTGGCGCGTCCCTCTGCCTGTGCGCGCCGCTCAGCGCGTCCCGCTGTGCGCGCCGCTCAGCGCGTCCCGCTGCCTGTTGCACACCGCTTCAGCGCGCGCGGCCTGCTAGCGCGCGTGTCTCTCTGCCGTCACCGATTTCCGCCCGCTACGCGCGCCACTTAGCGCGCGTTGTGCAGCCTGCTGCGCGCCACTCCAGCGCGCGCGTCTCTCTGCCCTCACCGATGTCACCAGCTGCGTGCGTCACTTGGCGCGTCCCTCTGCCTGTGCGCGCCGCTCAGCGCGTCCCGCTGTGCGCGCCGCTCAGTGCGTCCCGCTGTGCGCGCCGCTCAGTGCGTCCCGCTGTGCGCGCCGCTCAGCGCGTCCCGCTGCCTGTTGCACACCGCTTCAGCGCGCGCGGCCTGCTGCGCGCCACTCCAGCGCGCGCGTTTCGCTGCCTTCACCGGTTTCCACCCGCTACGCGCGCCATTTAGGGCGCTTGCTGCTGCCTGCTGCCTTCACCGGTTTCCACACCCACTGAGCGCGCGTCCCGCTGCCTGCTGCGCGCAACTTCAGCGCGCGCGTCTCTCTGCCTTCACCGGTTTCCACCCGCTACGTTGTTATGCTATGTTCAGCGCACGTGAGTCTGCCTGCCGCCAGCCTCCGTTTACTGCACGTGTTTACCGTTGCCTCTCGCGCGCCGCTCAGCGATAATAATAGCACCATTATAGTCGCATTACGATTTTGAGTAATTAACCCGAAAATGTAATGATAAACAAAATTACGAACCTACTTTAAACTATCGTATCGTGTACAAATGTGATTGTGAATACAAAATAATTAAAACATACTCAGCACACTATATCTTTCATTGAACGGGAGGGAAAACCGTTTCACGGTTCGTCGCCACTAGTTTAAAAAAATGGAACTCGAAATAATAGAACGAGTGTTCATTTTGAGTTTATACTAATACCATTCACAGTTCCATGATGGAACTACCTATTGCCTACTGATAATGATTTTGAATAATAGTATCATCTACATTTATGTAGTTAAATGGAGGAACATACATTTTTGCAGCTAAATCTACTAAATCTATTGTGCGATAAAGTGGACTGTATGAACAAACAAATTATTATATTGTCGAAAGTTGGAAAGGAAGCACCAAAAGATAATTGTGGGAACACTCACGGTTGCTGTGGAGCGGCGTGACGTCCTCGCAGCGTAGGATGATAGCCTACCGGGCCCGGTTCTGGCGTAGGCAGGCAGCCCCTGGGACGGGCCAGGTTGCCTCTACTTGAGGCGTGAAGTTCCGGGTCTAGTGGTGCGATGATTCAAGGAAAGGATAGGTACGTCTCGCGACGTGATGGGTACTAGGCGGCACTGAAGTTACTTTAATTTAAATTACTCGACGAAAAATGCTTAGGTAAATGCATGGGTGTACTTGCTGCGATAGGCGCGTAGAAGAAGTGACCGACGCTTAGATTCGAACGAAACGGGAAGTGGATATCGTGTCTATGACATCTAGTCATGCATAGACTATCCTTCTATAGTTTTAATTTCTAGGTTGGGGTGCCAATAAAGAACATTCCGCCCACCTAAATGCGAAGTCAGTTAAGTATTTACGACAAATCTACGACAAAGGGTTAAGATATTTCGAGGAACCTAATTAACATTACTAGTTACATTATTAGACAAGTTACAAAACAATTATTTTACATGTGTGGTTATTGTGGTACGTAATGAATATTTTAATTTAATTATTAATTTAATGAGTTAAAGGCAAGGGACACAGTTTTACCACGGGTCTTTTGTATTCTCCCGTAGCGGTGCGAACCGTGGCAACTCTGCAGATTTGATCGGTGCCAGGATGCAAGGCGACAATGCGTCCTAGACACCAATGTAGGGGAGCAGTCTGCTCGTTTACAATGAGAACTAGACTCCCTACAGTGAGGTTGGAATGAGTTTTGTCCCATTTAGCACGCTGTAATAATGTGTGCAGGTACTCTTTCTGCCAGCGTACCCAGAACGTCTGATGGATCTGTTGAAGGAGTTTCCAGCGGTGAAGAACACTAATTTTACTGTCGACAAAATTTTCCTCTGGAACTCCGGTCAAGGGTTCAGTGGTGAGAAAATGACCGGGAGTCAAGACTGTGAGGTCATTGGGATCACAACTTAGGGGCGTAAGCGGGCGAGAGTTTAGCATTGCCTCTATTTGAGAGAGCACGGTGTAAAACTCCTCATAGGTGAGGCGCTGAGTCCCGATCACACGAGTTAAGTGAGTCTTCACAGACTTGATTCCAGCTTCTGCCAAACCGCTGAAGTGAGGACTTCCAGGAGGGTTGAAAGTAAATTTAATCTCTTGGGTTGCTGCTGCAGTCTGCATGAGGGAATTCAGGTAATTACTAGCACCCACGAAATTCCGTCCCTGGTCAGAAACGAGCTGATTGCAGCGGCCCCGACGAGCGACAAACCGTTTTAAGGCAGCTAGGAAGGCCTCAGTGGAAAGCTCAGAAGCTAGCTCTATGTGCAGACAGTGCGTGCTTGTGCAGACAAAAACACAAATCCACGCGCGAAACGTCTTTACTCCTCGACCACGGCCTAGGCAGATATCAAAGGGTCCTCCGTAATCGACAGATGAACAAAGAAATGCTTTGAGGTGATTAACCCGATAAGGGGGCAAGTTTCCCATAAGAGGAGCAGCGGCAGGGCGAGGCTTTGCTCGAAAGCATTGGATGCAGCCAGCTACGACAGTCCGAATGGCTCGTTTCGGCGACAGAATCCAAAAATCTTGCGCAAGTAGATTATGTAGAGTCTGGGCACCAGGGTGCATAAAGCGATCATGGTAGTCCTGAATAATTAGAGAGGTCAGGCGATGCTCACGCGACAAAAGCAAGGGATGCTTAACGGCGAAATCTAACTTGGCATTCGCTAAGCGACCGCCCACCCTGAGGAAACCTGCCTCATCGAGGAAAGGGGAAAGCTTGCGCAAGGTCTTGGGAAGAGAGTTAGGAGAGCCCTTCCTTAATTTTTCAATGTCAGTAGCGAAAGAGGCCTGCTGAGCATGTTTGATTAAGAGGTTGAAGCTATCCTGAATCTCCTCTACTTTAAGAGGACCGACAATCTTTTGCAATGAAGTCCTAGCATTGCACGAAAAACGACGACAATACGAAAGAACGCGTTTCAGCTTAGGAAGCGCCGAGAATTTGTTTATTAATTGATCAACAACGTTGACTTCGACAGATGTTAGTAAGGTTAGAATCCGTTGCTCTTCCTGCACCTCGGCATCAGACTTCGACGAGAATTCAGTGAAGGGTTGTTTCCAGTGAGCTTCAGGCTCAGCGAGCCACGCAGGACCCTTCCACCATAAGTCACAATGTACGAGATCAGCGGGCAGCATGCCACGTGACCCAACATCCGCAGGCATCGACAAGGTACTGGTGTGTCCCCAACAATCAGGAGGCACAATTTCCTGGATGTGGCTAACGCGGTTGGCAACGAATGTCTTCCACTTAGATGGACATGATTTTATCCATGCCAGAGCTACAGTGGAGTCAGACCAAGCGAAAATATTTTCAAAACGGTGGAATGGTTCCAGAGTTTGAACGACAGATTTAATCAAGTCAGCCAATAATACTGCTGCTTGTAGCTCCAGGCGAGGTATAGAGAGCTTTCGAAGGGGAGCTACCTTGGTTTTTGCACAACAAAATTGCACTGAGCAGGCTCCATCTGCGTCCACGACACGAAAGTAAATAACGGCGCAGTAGCCACGCTCAGATGCGTCACAAAAACCATGAAGTTGTAGCACGACAAAGTTATCGACAAAACGACGAGGAATTGAAACAGCTGTCAACAATGGCAGCTGACTTTTATAGAGCAACCATTCAGAGGCAATCTCTTCAGGAACCTCTTCGTCCCAGGGGTTCGAAGAAGAGATACCCTCTAGACAAGTAGGGCAATTAGATGTCCACTTTCTCAAATGGAAACCACCTGACGACAGGATTTTAATTAGCTCAGCTCGAAGCCGGAGAGCACTATCCAAGGATTCAGCACCAGAAACTACATCATCAATGTAAATGTCTCTCCTCAGCACTGTTGAAGCAACCGGATATTCTTCGGCTGCTTCCCCAGCGAGTTGGGACATGGTACGAAGAGCCTGAAATGGAGCAGCAGAAACTCCATAGGTAACAGTCAGCAATCTGAAGTCTCTGATGGGTTCAAGCGGAGACGAGCGCCACAAAATCCGCTGATAATCCGCATCCTCTTCTGGTACCCAAATTTGGCGGTACATTTTTTGAACATCAGAGCTGAAGACGACTGCATGCCACCTAAACCGCATCAACAATTCAAAGATGCTAGTCTGCAGCTTCGGGCCAGGGTGAAGTGAGTTATTTAATGATTTGCCCCGAGCATCACCGGCTCCAGCATCAAAAACCACCCTTAATGGGGTGCTGATGGAATCAGGTCTTGAGATGCCGTGGTGTGGTATATAATAAAAGGAGCCCTCGTTGGAATCTGGAGGCTCGACTTCCACCATATGACCACAGCTCTTATAATCATCCATGAAGCTTACATAAGCTCTCCTAAATTCAGAGTTTAAATTTAATTTTCGCTCAATCGGCATGAAACGCTTCAATGCTATAGCACGAGAACCAAGAAAGGTTGGTTTGTTATGCGGATCGACAAAAGGTAGGGGCACAACAAACTTTCCATCCTCTCTTCGACAATGTGATTCGACAAAATATTTTTTCACAAAGTTCCTCTTCCTTTGAGAGAAACTTTGTTTTGGAACCGACAACTTCTTCAACTTCCCAAAATCTTTTAATTGTTTGGTCAAGCTCAATATTAGAGACCAATAAACAATTATTTGGGGATTTTCGACAACGAGAATATTGGGACGGACCGGAGTCGGTACCCATTAATATCCAACCTAGGGTGGTATTGACTGCCCTAGGTTGCCCCTGTTTTCCATCCCTAATTCCTGGCAGCAGGCATGTGGCGAAGATAGTAGCGTCCAGTAACAAGTCGACTGGACCAGGCTCTGCAAAGTTCGGATCTGCCAACCTTATACCTGCTAGATGCGTCCAAGAGGACGCATCTACCAGGTAGGAAGGTTGGTCAGCGCAAATATTAGGTAGGACAAATGCCTCTAGTGTCAAGTTGTAAGCAGCGTCGGACTCGCTTGGCTTTATTTCACACGTGAGAGCTCCCAGCGATTCAGTATTGGCGTTTCCAATGCCGCTTACCACCAGCTTGCTTGCTTTACTACGCAAACCCAGGCGTGCAACGCACTCTTGCGAAATGAAGTTACACGCACTGGCGGAATCCAATAGGGCACGTACTGGCTGATAATGTCCAGTGATGTCCCGAACCAATACTCTAGCTGTTGCAAACAGTACTGAGTTTGCCTTATAAGCGGAAGTGAGCACTGTTGTATTCTTAGGTACTTCCAGGGATGGTTTTGGCGACGATGTGGTGAAATGCAGAAGTGAGTGATGCGAAAACCCACATGTATTACAGCGCGCTGTTTCCTTACATGCCCTAACACGATGTGAACTTCCTAAACAAAGGACGCATAGACCCTGTTCTTTTACAATATTAAAGCGATCTACAGGATTTTTTTCCAAAAAAAGTTGACAATTTACTAAGTTGTGAGATTTCGAACAATAGGGGCATGTGGCAGTCGACACTACTAAGGCAGGTCTCGATCTTGCTTGGACTTGATGTTGATTCCGTGAAGCACTAGCAGTTTTAATGTTATTCGACGAAGTCCCTGGTCCGGTAATGTTGGACATTTCTAGGGCCTGGTAGTGGTTTAAAATAAAGTTATGAATTTGGGCATACTTTGGGATTTCATCACTCTTAATTTCTAATTGAAATGCTTCCCGAGTAGCCTTATCTAGTTTTGACCACAACAAATGAAATAGCATAAAGTCCTTATCGGGCAATCCATATTTTTCCAATACGGATAAGTTTTCTGAAAATGTCCGGTGAACCCGCTCTAATTCCTTAGCTGATTTAGTTTTTACTTGCTCACAACCTATTAATTTATCATAGTAGTGTGTGGCAATTTGCCTTTTTTTATCAAAATGATCATTGAGCAGATTGTACGCGTCAATGTAATTAGCATCGGTTATTGGGAAATTTTTAATTAAATCAAACGCTCTACCTGTTACATTCGACAGAAGGTAGTGCAGTTTTTCCACGTTGCTTATATTACGCTGGTGAATCAATGAATCGAAAAGGCCCTTAAATGCGACCCATTGCTCCAACGTTCCGTCAAACTTAGAAATTTCTATTTTGGGCAGTCTTGCCTGAGCACTTGTTTCAGTTAATTTTTGTGGCTTATTATCATTTTCGCGGCTTACTATTTTACTCTTTATTTTCTGCACGAGTTCTTCGAATTGGAATGTAACGTCAATTTCCCCACGTTTCTGTGACTTATCTAGAATGCCCGATAAAAGCTTTATTTGTGCTTCGTGGAATTGCCTTTCGATTTCTACGATATCAGGCAAGGCTACGAAATCGCTATGTTCTAAATATTCAAGTCTAATCATAGCGTAATCTCGCGCCGTTCGGTTTAAATCCGCTCCGTTTTCAGACATGTCGAGACTCATTTGACTTCTATTCGCACTTAGAATCACTGCACAATCACTGAGCGTACGCGCCACAATAACCACAACAAAAAACTTTTGAAAACAACTGATCGAAAAAAGAAAACAAAACAAAATAGATAACCTGAAATTCAAATCAAAATTAAATTCACGTTGACATTTCATTCGATTGCATGACATTTGACACGAACAAGAACGAATATTTTGGAGTGAACTACCACAGATTCCACGAAAATAAATTAACGCCAAAGAGTGGCCAAAGACAATATTGACTGTTGGACTGACGTACAAAATTGAATGAGTTAATGAATGAACTTGCAAATGAGCTTGAATGCACTTTATTGTATTGAGATGTTGGCACTACAATTGAATGAATGGTTCTTAGGAATTGAATTGTATTGAATGAAATATTATTACACCTTACAAAAAAATGGCGCTTTATTTGCGTTGATAAATTACGACACGACAAAATTTTGTTCCTAACAGAAAGCGGCCATCTTGTTGTTTTGCACAAAAATGATGTAGAAAATTCTGTAATTTCGACAAATATACTGTTTTTTAACGAGAAAATGCAATTCACGACAATGAAATCGATGTATTTATTCGAAATATGAGATAATACGACGAAAATATGTGCTAAATACGCTAGTAACTGCCGCCGTGTAACCGCGAACACGTGGTACTTTATTAGGACAAATACGTGTTTTCGACAGGGAAATCTTGATTTTAATACGAAATGCGATGGATTAGGTAAATTAGGATAGGACTGATCCAAAAATGCGGTTCCGAGGACCAAAAAATGTGCGATAAAGTGGACTGTATGAACAAACAAATTATTATATTGTCGAAAGTTGGAAAGGAAGCACCAAAAGATAATTGTGGGAACACTCACGGTTGCTGTGGAGCGGCGTGACGTCCTCGCAGCGTAGGATGATAGCCTACCGGGCCCGGTTCTGGCGTAGGCAGGCAGCCCCTGGGACGGGCCAGGTTGCCTCTACTTGAGGCGTGAAGTTCCGGGTCTAGTGGTGCGATGATTCAAGGAAAGGATAGGTACGTCTCGCGACGTGATGGGTACTAGGCGGCACTGAAGTTACTTTAATTTAAATTACTCGACGAAAAATGCTTAGGTAAATGCATGGGTGTACTTGCTGCGATAGGCGCGTAGAAGAAGTGACCGACGCTTAGATTCGAACGAAACGGGAAGTGGATATCGTGTCTATGACATCTAGTCATGCATAGACTATCCTTCTATAGTTTTAATTTCTAGGTTGGGGTGCCAATAAAGAACATCTATGAAGGTTTGAGTTTGGCGTGGCTCACAATTAGCCTTGGGTATTTATTTAAAAAAAATATTTTAAAGTTTTTTTTTTCAACTTTGTTATGAGCAGGATCTGTAGTATTTGATTCGATAAGCTACCATAAATAATTTGTGTTTGATTTATAGTAATACAACAAGGCATCTTTCTTTAAAGATTGTTTAATAAATGTTACTTTACATGTGTTTGTTTCGTTTTATGTTTTCTTTCAGGACCAAACAATTATTATAAAACAAAAACTATACAAGAAAAATTGTGAGCCATAAGATATTCTCACACATAAGATTTTCAAATAAAAGAAGCCTGCCAAGAAGTTGCTTAGGGCAAAGAACATGCTCCTAGGATTTGTAAGTGGAGCTTGGTTCATATAACAAATCAAGGTTTAAAAAAGCTGCAAAATTGTGTGTTTCTCCATTTAACTATATGGATGGTTAAAAATCATTATCAGTAGGTAGTTCCATCATGGAACTGTGAATGGTACTAGTGTAAACTCGAAATTAACACTAGTTCCGTTACTTTGAGATCCATTTCAAATGGAACTAGTTTTGTAAATTTCTAAGAGTAGTTCCATCATGGAACTGATCATCGTAATAGTGGTGACGAACCGGTTTCACGTAGGTTGCCATGGAACAGGAACTTTCATAGTTAATACTATGAATAGGTACTAAATTATACACTCATTACTTTTAGCTTTTAGCAATATTTTATTAAATGGATATAGGCATGATACCACAATAAATTAATATGTAGGTAATATGTCTAGTCATCTTCTGGCGACCCTGGCTTTGCGATCTGCGTTGAGAATTGCTGTCATCAATCATCAACCAAGGGCTCTGAACACAGGCAGGATCACCTGAAATGTAAATTATTGAATTGTACTGTAGGTAAGTGCTTAGTAAGTCTACTGCTGCACGGGAAGCATGGCAAAGGGACTAATAGTCTTTCCACCATTATATCCCCTCGAAGAGGAAATAAAGTATGGATTGACAATGACATCTGACATTAAGAGTGGATAAGATGGTTTTCTCCCCTTGCCGTGCTACCCGGGCAGGACGTGGGCCTATCCACAAAGGGTGATTGGGCCATATCCAC
This sequence comes from Hypomecis atomaria, assembly GCA_964007245.1. NCBI lineage: Eukaryota > Metazoa > Arthropoda > Insecta > Lepidoptera > Geometridae > Hypomecis > Hypomecis atomaria. The sequence continues at coordinate 21,669,190 of OZ023279.1, forward strand.
CACGCTGGCCCAGTGTGGGTTGGTAGATTCACATATGTCATCAAATTTCTTCTACGGATGTATGCAGGTTGCCTCACAATGTTTTCCTTCACCAAAAAGTCAGTGGTGTAAAATTCCGTATACAAATTCCAAGGAACTCATTGGTATGGGCCAGGATTTGAACCCGATTGTAAGGTGGATGTTAGTACCTACCTCTCGACCGCCACGGCTGTACATGTAACATATACGATTTCTTTATCAGCTTCTCAATTAATACTACTTACTTTATTACTTATTCAGAAACCGACATACTTCTGATACCTCCTAAGACCCTCAGTACAAAATTTGGTAAATAATATAATTATGTTACTCTTTCGGCCCAAGCTTAGACAACATACAATTTTCTGTACAATAACTTGTACTTTAGGGCTTGACTTTATGTTCAAATTATTGTACAAAATATAAAGCAATTTTATCGCCTGGAGGTGGGCTTATAATATTCATAGTCTCCATTACCTGTTTGTCTTATTGGAAATTATTTCCAGACGTTGGAGTTATAGTTTTGGTTCTCAAAGTACATCAACAAGCAGCTAAGCATCTCAAATCTAAAACGAATCGGGTAGGTACATTGTTTACTGAATGCCATATTTTTCCATGAATCTGCAACAATTTTTTAAGTTTTAAAATAGTTCATTCAATTTATTATTAATAGTAAAATAAAACCTTATAGCTTAAAAGAAATCCAATAGGTACTACCTATGCTACATTATAAACAAAGTTAAAATACATAACAGAGGACTAACAACAATATAAAACATGAAAAATTGAAATCAGGAAAATAGTATTTTTGTCTACCTAAATCTTAATAGCTATCGTGCGTCGTTTTTCAATTCATAGTTTCTCTGAAATATACATTTATTATATGTCTAAGTATCTTCTTGAATAGTAGGTAGATAAAGTACTATATTGATATTATATCTGTATCAAAGTGTATGGCAATTTACCAAATATTTTAAGCCATAATTTAGACTAGAGCTTACGAAGTAAGACTTTGGTTCCATCAAAAGACAATGAACTTTCTTTGAATGCTAGGGTAGTTAAAAGCATCTCTACTACATATACCTCAGGTACCTAGAAACAGCTATTGAAGAGAGATCAAGGTTATGAGTAAGCCTCAATTTTTATGATAAAAACTTAAGATGTTTGTCATTAACCATTAAAAGTATATATGTGCCTATATCATTCAGGTTTAAAATTTTAACTAGATACTGGAAATATGCATACAGATCTCGAGCAATATGGATTGGAAATGGCTTGCATTCGTCTTGTCCCTGTTGTAGACATTTTTACAAAAAATCATTGCTGTTGACCTTGTTGTTTGAAGTGTTACTTACTTGACTTGTCGGTACGTGGTTTCCATTCGTGAACTTTACGGCTTCATCAGTTATAGTGTTTAACGTGATATTTGTCCTGTCCACTCTCACTTTAACTTAGTTATTCACTGAAATACGCAAGTAACTTTGTCGCGTCTATAACTATAACCACAGGCGATTTTATCATGTAATTGTACATCTGTATTAACATTTACTTCAGGATGTTTAATATTTGTCCAAATATCTCCTCACGTATGGAGTCTAACATAAATAAATAATATTTATTCACGAGGACTTCTATGCAAAACTCTGTTTACGGCGAGGAGACAGAGTCCGGCTTCATTTGACGTTTAGATCCGCTTTCATCTGTCACCGGGAGATACGCAGTACCGATTTTAAACCAAAAAACGCAGTTTTGTTCATTCATCCGGTTTGAGAGGCGACAGCGGTGAGCATCGGCAGTTGAAACTGAAAAGGGGGTGAATGACCTCAGAAATCTGCTTGCGGGAAGCCGAAGCCTAAGCTCGGGAAACCGATCCATCGAGCTCGGGAATTACATAGTAGGGCCGCAGGTAGGTAACCCGCCCGCCCAGCGGAACATATGCTGGGTACGGCGTTGTCCCCTGTGCTGCAGGCCTCTGAATGGGCTCCGTCTGGATCCTCGAAGGTCCGACGGCCGGTCGCCTAGTTGACCTGACTGCTGGCGGTGGTGGACCCTTGACTCCGAGTGCAGCCGCCCGTAGGAACTCGCCACTGCACTCCTCTTGACTCCAAGTGCAGCCGCCCGTAGGACACGCCACTGCACTCCCCTTGGTGTGAATCAAACAACCGTTAGATTGCGATTAATTTGTTTACATTTTGTAACATTATTTATACAATTTCTCTTACATCTAATTGATCTTGAAGTCCGCCTAATTTGATGACCGTGCATCTTTGTACGCCGGCGCCGCGCCTAGATGGTTGACGATAAATCTGGGTCGCGACTCTGCAGATTTCGCCGGCTGACGCTATGCCCTTGTACGTATGTATTAACGCTGTTTCAGTATGGACACGCTGTTGCTAAGCATGTCCAGTATGGACATTTTGAGGTCTCTCCGGGACGGTCTTCAATTGGTACAGCTCCAACACCTCTGCCTTTGTTCCACTGGAACCGTTGCTACGGTCCTTCTTGCTGGATGCTGGCGTGGATGGGATGCTGCTGGTGTCGAACCCCTGGTTGTCAGGGCCGGTTGGCTGCCCGATCTGCCTGGCTTCTCTTCGTGGTTGCCAAGTGCGTCGTCGCATTGTGTCTAACATGCACTGCGCCACCTGTGGACCATAACGGAACGTTAATACAATGACTACGAACACAACTACTGAGGAGACAAAGCTAGTGACGTATGTGTGGTTACTAATTTGCCTCCAATATGTTGTATCTAGATCTGTCTGTAATGTCCGTTCGTTTTTTATCAATTTCTCTAAAATCTCTTGAGAATTGTCTATAACTACATCTTTCGTAATGTTAAAACTGTTGGAAGCAGAATTATAGGTGTGAACTGAAAAATCTACAGATTTGACATATGATGCGTGAATTTGGACATTAACCAAACGTTGGGCAGCAAGAATCTGAGTAGAAGTTCTAATTATACACTTGTCGGAGATACGGATGACTCCCGCCCCTGCTATCTCTACCTCCTCCTTTTGCTTGTCACATATTATAGAAATTGTAAATTTTCCTATGGTAATAAAGAGCCAGGTTTTCTTCATAGACCACTGTTTCCACAGGGTGTTTATTCCTAGCTTAATCGTTCTGGTCGGGCACCTAGTCTCCGTGTGGTTGGTGAAGAGTTGCTCAACAATGCAATTTTCCTTTAATTGCATGTTCTTCACCACTCCAGGAAAACGGATCAAATCTCTCGGATCAAAGAGTTTTGCTATTCCCGACAAGATGAACCGCTTCGTTGGTCTATCATTCTTAGTCACCGTTATATGGAATCTGAATTTGTCATCTACCGGAAACCATAACACACCTAACGACTTCCCTGTTACATCTAGTGGTATTGTAAGCAACTTATCCTCTTCGGGTATATTTTCTAATAACTCTGCGCTGTTTTCTGACCATTTTCGCAGTTTAAATCCTCCTGTTCGCAATAACTGAATCAATTCGTATTGCAATTTCGTAGCCTTTTGAACATCTTCAAAGCCCGACAATACGTCATCACCGTAACAATCTTTTAACGCCACCTGACTTGCTTCTGGGAACCTTTCTTTTCCGTCAATGGCTAATTGCTGCAACGTTTTTACTGCCAAAAATGGTGCCGAAGCGGTACCATATGTCACCGTTGTCAGCTCATACTCATCGATAAATTTTTTGGCGATTCTCTCCACAAGATGTGTTGATAACCCATATCTTGTTTATTTATCCTTATGAATCGGTACATTTTCTCTATGTCGGCCATAAAAACAATTCTATGCTTACGCCATCGCAACAGTATGGTTGTTAAATCTTCTTGTAATCTCGGGCCTATACGCATGTCTTCGTTGAGACTTACATCAGATCTACTTGTTTTACTAGAGCCGTCAAATACTACTCGTAGTTTACTGGTCAATGAATTTTCATTAATGACAGGTTGGTGCGGAAAGTAAAATTTACCCTGTTCGTGCTCTGCTCTAGGTACTTTCCTCATGTGACCCATTTCGAGGTATTCACTTAAAAACTCCTGATACTTGTGTTGAAGCGACTTGTTTTTAGCAAATCTTTTTTCTAACTGTATGAGCCTTGCTGCTGCTCTTCTACGTGAGTTCCCGTATTCCACATTTTGGTCTTTGAACGGAAGTCTTACAGTGTAGCTACCATCTTTGTTTCTGACCGTGGTTTCTCGGTAATATTTTTCGCACGCTTCATCTTCATTACTGCTGTGGTTTTTATCTCTAACTTCTTCTAGCTCCCAAAACTTATGAAGCTGCTGTAGCTCAGTGGTTCTAGTTGTCAAGCTAAGCACTTTTATTGCCTTTGTATGCTTTCTACATATACCTGACAGAACCCAGCTGACCTTTGTCTCTTGAGCCACCGTCCCACAGCTGAACTTTCTGCACTTTGTTGTTAATATTTCACCAAACTCTCGAACTCCCAGTATGATATCTATGGGTGCTCTTTTGTAGTACATGGGGTCGGCTAATTGCCCTCCCTTAATTCTAAATCTGTAGTATCTACTGGCTTTATATCTTCTAATGGTACAGCTCCTGTGAGTCTCGACATTATCATCATATTTACTGGAATTCTGTACTCGCTTTTGAACGCGGGTTGTATCTCCACCTTCACTGAGAATTTTGATGTTTTTGGTTTCTCGTCCGCTAACCCACTTATCTCAGCTTGTATTCTATTTCGCGGGTATGCCAATAGCTGTGCTACCTGTTCTGTACAGAATGCTGCTTCGGACCCTTGGTCGCATAACGCTCTAAACACATGTGGTGTGCCGTCTGCAGCCTGAATCTGCACCAAGGCGGTTGCTAGTAACGCCACATCTGCGTCTGGTGTTGTCACCACATTGGACCTGGTTTGTGTCTGCTGCTTGCTTGTTGACGGTACTGGCGACTTCTCTCTGTTATGATTCGTATGTACCACCTGTCCTGGTCTACCGTTACTTACATGGGGTAATGAGTGATGACCTTGCTTGTTACACGTAGCACATGCCTTTTTATTTGGGCATGTGGTTTTATTATCATGGGTCAAACAACTCCTGCACTTGCGGTTCTCGTGAACTACTTTGAGGCGATCAATCGGTGCTAGTGCTTGGAATTTCTGACAGACCAATATTGTATGGTTGGTCTTGTTACAATACCAACATCCTTGATCACCTGACTTCACATTCATCGTAGGCGCGTTAGTGCTAAGTGATGGTATCGTATAAATTGTATTTTGTTTTGTATTGCCTGTAGTTTCAAAACACATGAACCTCCTTTCCAGAAACTTCATCATATCCGCTAAAGTCTGTAGCTTGTGCGGATCTGCTAACTGATGTTCATACTTTTCGTTAGTCTCTGAGTCCCACTTTGTAGCAATTATCCTCGTTAATATTGGATCCCACGACGATATATCAATATTATGAGTTTTGATGGCCTCAAGACTTTCGTTCACTGAGTCGTGCAGATCTCTTAAGTTCTGAGCGTTCGGTCTGTCTATCTTCTTAGCGTTTAATATTATATCTATATGTTTTGTTACCACTAATCTCTCATTGTTATATCTATTAGCTAACAATGACCATGCTGTGTGGTAGTGGGCCTCGTTTACTGTCAGATGGCTATCAAGCTTGGCCGCATCCCCTTTTACATGCGTCTTTAAGTACTGCATTTTCTCTGTTAATGACAGCGTGACGTCCTCATGAATAATTTTCCGGAACAAATCGCTAAACGCGTTCCAAGATTCGTATTTACCGTTGAAGGTTGGTAACTCTATCTTCGGTAAATTCACCCTTCGGCTTGACTGTGCACATGGCACGCTCGACTTGAAACATAACTCTTGTATAACTTCATCAACTTCGAGCTGTAATCCCTCGAACACGTGCTCCTTGACATACTGTTGTTGCTCGATAGTACTGTCTGATAGTAGCGTGAAATGGTGGTCTTCAGCGTCTTGCCATTTTCTTTGCAAAGTTGTCAGTAAGTGCTGCAAGTATGTTTGATTCTTGCCCTCTAACAACGCTTCTCTAGCCTGCCGTAACGTCGCTTGAATGCCACGAATCCTAGCCAATTGAGAAGTGATCCTTGGCGCGTCGTCCTTTGCTGTCGTGCCCCCAGATGATCTTCCAGGTTGTGCGTTCTCGCATACAACCTCTTCTTGCACTTTACACGTATCGAGATGTCGCATGATTTCCGTGTATTCGTTGCTGATGTTTTGAAAGTAGTTAGTTTTGTTGTAACTGTGCTCTTTAATGACCTCTTCTTGTAGCAACTTGTTGTGGTTCAAGGATGCTTTTGTGAAGATTTCAATTGCCTGAGCCTTTTTTTCAATGACATACGCCCCTGTTTTCCTCGATGGCGAATCCTTCTTGATATTTCTGAATAATTTTTGCAATTCCTTGAAATACCCTTCCTGGGACATAAGCATCTCATTGATTCCCTCTATCTCCATCTTGATCTTCTTTCTTCTCTCTTCTTTCTTGCTGCCCCTAATCCCTAGCCCTACTCCTGATCTAAACCCTCACACTCAGTAGCTTTTCTCTCCCTGGATCAGTATTTTTGCACCTTCTCAAGTACCTGGTGATTCCCGCTTGTGGGAGGCCAGGTCCCGAATTGCTACTGTCCGAGGCCGCTAAGTGCTATGTGAGTCCTTCAACGTACAACGAACGTAGCGCTTGTTGATTACGCTAGCCCGAGGTACGTCAAAGTTAGTCTGTCAGTTTTAAGTCATCTACTAAGGGACAAGAGGACCGCGAATTTTACCTACTGGTTCACAATATTTCGAAGGACCAAATGTTCACTGCGTTGAATAGCTAAAGCCTGACGAGATTCCGGCTAGTAAGGCCGCCTCACAACCAATGGTTAGGTTCGTGCGACGCCTGACTAACCCACCAACGCAACCGTGGAACTCCACTACCGTCGCCGTAACGCCTGGCTATACTGTGATAGCAAGCGGAGCTAGGACATGGACTATTCCAACGGTTGTTCGGTCGTTTCGGGAACCTACTCTGTACTCATATGTCCTACCTCCCTAACATTCCCTACGTGTCCCTACTTCCCTAACCTACAATATGAAGTCAATTTATACTTGTATATAGATAGGTACGGGATACCTGGACCGTGAGACCTATCGGTACCAGGCGGAGTGGGAAGGAATGAAGGATAGGCACGATTCTCCACTGCCGTGACTCAGACTCAAGCCACGATCACAGAAGGTGACGGTACTAGGTAGCTCTTGCCACAGTGGAAGGAACAGGTAGGTAACCCGCCCGCCCAGCGGAACATATGCTTGGTACGGCGTTGTCCCCTGCGCTGCAGGCCTCTGAATGGGCTCCGTCTGGATCCTCAAAGGTCCGACGGCCGGTCGCCTAGTTGACCTGACTGCTGGCGGTGGTGGACCCTTGACTCCGAGTGCAGCCGCCCGTAGGAACTCGCCACTGCACTCCTCTTGACTCCAAGTGCAGCCGCCCGTAGGACTCGCCACTGCACTCCCCTTGGTGTGAATCAAACAACCGTTAGATTGCGATTAATTTATTTACATTTTGTAACATTATTTATACAATTTCTCTTACATCTAATTGATCTTGAAGTCCGCCTAATTTGATGACCGTGCATCTTTGTACGCCGGCGCCGCGCCTAGATGGTTGACGATAAATCTGGGTCGCGACTCTGCAGATTTCGCCGGCTGACGCTATGCCCTTGTACGTATGTATGAACGCTATGTTTCAGTATGGACACGCTGTTGCTAAGCATGTCCAGTATGGACAATAGGCCGAATCATACAAGTGGCGGATGTGAAGTTAGCTACAACCTGCGCAATATCCAAACAACGGCAACGCGCAGATTTATGCGAGCTTTAACCACGATTGGATGTTGCAATGTCTGACGGAGTGGTTTGAACCTAAACAATTAAAACATAGACCCTTTTTGCAACAAAATTCTGACGCGTATCGTGACTCTCCCTTGCAAACAGTTTACAGTATGCAATTTTATGATTTTCGTTACAAAATGGACAAGGGTTGATGTGCTTCCCAGTCATACAGGATTCATCTCAAAATTACGAGTTCATTATGCAGGTTCACAAAACTAGGTAAGTACTCTTAAAATTATAACTTGTCGACTTTGAACTAAAATTCCATAATGATTCGTGTCTAACCAGTATTCTGGACGTGACGCCAATTTATACCAAACCAGTCGAATGTAGATATCCTCTAGAGAGCTTAAAGCTTTAAATATTTTTTGAGTACCTATTGAAGAATTGCATGGTCACATTATAAATGTAAAAGTTCGAAGAAGGCTGACAACAGTGTTACTATTGATTTCTGTAAGAGAAAAATAATATGTTTACTTTGTTTCAAGCGTTTACATAAATGTAGTTATTTTAAGTTTACGTATTTGGAAACTTTTAAAGTCTTGTCGACGATAAGATCGATGTTGCCCCTTTAATAATTTCCATCGTTTTAATGTAGCAATTTCGCTTAAGTTCATTCATTATCTTTTTATGAACGCTGTGTTTCTTTAATTTGATACAGTGTTCCCCAAATGTTATATTAATATAACGCAGTGATACTTTCAGAATTTTATCATATCAATTAAGGATCTTTTATATCTTCAATTTTTTGCAGTATCAAAAATACACATATTTATGTCAAATCCTGCGTTAAATATGAATGGTCTTTTGATTCGAAGGCAACAAAACCCCTTCTAAACATTAGATTTTCCTTGGATTGGGCAGATCCAGCCAGAGTATTGCCACATGCAGGTTCACAATTCACATTATGTTCACATTCCGACCGCTTGAAGGATTGATAACAACATTTCTTTTAGAATTCAAAAGTGCAGGTTCCCAATAGTTACGATACTGACTCAGAGATAGTTTACGTACCTACTTATATACAGATGTCGCCGCCGGGAGCCCGCCCTGCGCCGGCGCCGAAACAGCGACCGGCCCACTGAAATCGCAAACAACACGCAATCATCAACTGTTGCGCTCATGTGTTTTTAATTTAAAGTTTATTTTAGGTGATCCTTTCCGAGTAACGGTTTCCTGAAAAAAAATGCGAAATAGCCATTGTTACGTACACGAATTATAAAGTTCTACTGTTTTTTCTAATTTATTTAAGATTTGGTGTGTATAATTAAGAGTTAATCAATTTTTGTAAGACTGCACTAGCATTTTTTAATATCTAGTCCACGGCTAAACATAGAGACAAATTGTTCTATACTCACCAAGGCGGCACGGTGCGGGTTGAGGATTTTTTTTACGACAGTAGAAGAATCCATGTAAAACAATGCATGCAATGCATGCAGAGCCTGAAGTACAAGTTTTGCATTTTTACTTAAACTTGCGTGTGGCTCCATACATTTTGGTTAGTTCTTCCTCGTTGCCGTCAGGGGCGCTGTACAAAAATGTATTGAGCCATACGGAAACTACTAGTTTCAATTTACGTGTATATTTGTACAAACCTCTCAAGTTTCTTCTCGATCGATACACGAGAGCAACTGATTTTTAGTGTTCCGTAGTAAAACGAGGAACCCTTAAAACTTAGTTGTGTCCGTCCGTCCGTTTGTTCGTCCGTCCTAATATTACAAAGCCTTATAACTATCACATTTTGTGTTAATAGCACATAGCGGAAATTGTTGTTTAAGTTCTTTTTTGTTTTTCTGTGTAAATAAAAAATTTAACTATCACATTTATGAACCAAATTGCATGAAATTTGAGATTATGATAGTATTAGTATGGATCTCAATTTAAAACAAGTAAAATTTATTAAGTAGTGGATTTAAGGGTTAGCACATGTATGGGATACATGTTGAAAAATAGTGTCATCCGAGCCACGGTAGCGCTCAGTTGTAAATGCCACCCGCGGTCACCCATCCGAAACCTGACCGTGCCGAAAGTTGCTTAACTTTGGTTATCGCTGACAAACACCTTGGCAAACTTTGCTAGTTTATAATTATGTTGCTTTGCAATTATGTCAATTCTGCACGTTTATAACTCTACAGTCTACACTTATGTCCATTGTCCACGTAAGAATAGACAACAGTACAAAGTGCTGTCGATGAAAGAGCTAGTTTTGTTGCGAGTGTGAATTCCCGCTTTGTCACAATCCCGCCAAGTCGAGATAGCTGATTACTCGTAATTCGCTTGTCGACGGCTCGGGCATTGGGAATAAATGAAACACTGTTATTTACTAACTACGGTAACTTTACCGTAAAATATTTGTTTTTTAACCGATGAAATAACGGAGGAGGTTCTCAAGTCCACGCTTAATTAGTTTTTGTTATATTTTTGCTGAGTAGTTATTTTGAAAATCCTGTTTTTGGTAGAACTTCCTTCATAAGTGGTCCAGTTTTAAATTTTATCGAAAATCTGAAATTAAATTGGCTAAGCCACTTTTGATAAATGAACAAAAAAGAGAAATATACGGTGGTACACGGTTGGATGCCATTCTTGCAAAAATAATTATCGAAAAATCATTGCCCTACAAAATCTCACAGACATTAATCTTTTTGAATATTCAATATTTTTGAAGATAAAAATACCCAGTTATTTTTTGACTAAAATGGCATTCAAACCTATTTCAACCGTGTACAGAATTCAAACCTATTGAAACCGTGTAGTTCGCACGGATCGATGTAGTAATTTTTACATTAATGTGGATTTTTAAAAATGACTTATCCGATTTCTATACAATTTAAATGTGGTCCCATTTAGTTTTTATGGAATCTAATCTACCAAATAAAAATAAATATTTTACATAAATTTTTATCCATAATTCTGACTGTTTGTTAAAAAATGACAGCCTATCGGCAAAGAATATATAATAACTAGCTTTTACCCGCGGCTTCGCCCGCGTTATATTTTGATTTTGGCTTATGTTTATGTCGGCTGCGAAACCTAACCTAACCGACAAATATCAAAATACCTTAGAGGAATGCTTTTGTTTGTTAAGTTACGGTTGGAGTGTATATACAAACCTCCCCACCCCCGTGTATTCCCGCCTTGTCGTGGGGGAGGTCTGAGGCAGCTGAAAAGGCGGCTCTCGAAGTCTCCCTCTTCTTTGGGTATTTTCCCCCAAGGAAGCTTAGAGGCTGGCACTCGAGGTTCAGCCGCTTTTAACTAAAGCAGCTGAGAGGATGGCCGGTAGGTTGCATGCCTTATGAGGAGTGTCGCAACTTAGTCGGGCTGCAGTGCCGCTCTTGCGACGCTGCATCCGAGGATTTTTTTTTATTATATCGCGAAATATCCCTGACATGATCAGGGGTCTTAATTACAAATGAATAAAAACTATACCTATATTTCAATGTTTTTGGCTGTTTGCAGTTATAATAAACATTACAATGGTACAGCAAAGTTTATACCTACTTGTTCCTAATTATTGCTTTTTTACAAATATTTGTGCAAAAATTCGATAAATTGATTCTAAGGTTTTTACGTGTTAATTTAGTTCCAATTTTTTGTTCTAAATCAAATCTCTGCTTTCCATAAACTGGGCATTCCAAGATTATGTGCAGTGGAGTCTCCTCTTTTGTGGGTTCACAGATGCACGATGGGCTTTCCCTCAACTTAAATCGATGTAAGTATTGGGAAAACTCACCATGCCCCGTCAGCACTTGAGTTATGATTCCCATGTTAAAATAATGGTTTATTGGGAATATTATTAATTTAGTAATGGTATCCCCAATATAGTATAGTCTGTAGATAGTTCTATAATAATCGACTATCTCTGTCCCCCTTGATGTATGCTCTCTCTCTCTGTGATGGCCGCCAAGTTGGCAAGTTAATTATCGCATCTTCTCTGTAAATTTAAATTGTAAAATCTATTTATAACTTCCTGAAGCCAATTAATAATATATCAGTGGAACTGTTTTGTTGCTGTTTTAATATAAAGTAATCTTCAAGCATCGACTCCTTTTTCAAGACGCTAAACTAGCACTGAACGTGCTCTGCTTGCATGAAGGTTATTTAAAATACTAACCTCCAGAGGTTATGGGCCCAGATTCTGAAAAAGGGTCGGAGTCGAAGTGAAAGACAGACAGAAAAGAAGGCAACATGAGTACTGGTGGTGGCGATGCTGTACATAATGTTCTAACCTCAAATATCGGCGGAGACAGCCGCCATTACATGTTCGAGAAATTAGACGGCGTGGCTAATTTCCATTTATGGAAATTTCAGATGAAGAATGCCCTGATCTTGGAAGATTTGTGGCAGTCTGTTGATACTACGGATTCGGTTGATCCATCCCGGGACAGGCGAGCGCTCGCACGAATTTGTTTATCAGTTAAACCGTCATGTATTCAGTACGTGAGAAATGCCGCGACCGCTCATGAAGCGTGGACAAAATTAATCTCAACATTTGAAGATAAAGGTTTTTGTCGTCGAGTTACACTTTTACGACAATTACATCGTGCTTCTTACACCGATTTCAACAACATGGAGGCGTATATAGAACACATAATGACATTAGTTCAGCAACTGACCGACATAGGAAGATTACTGGAAGATGCCGAAGTTGCCGAGTTGATACTATCGGGCTTACCACAAGATTACGATGTGGTAGTATCCAGTCTTGAAGCTGTTGCGATATCCGGGAGTGTCAGTAGTGAAATAGTAAGGATGAGACTTCTTCAAGAAGAGCACAGAAGAAAACGTGAACGTGAACCAGTTGGTGAATTAGCTCTCTTGTCAAAATATAAGAAGAAGATATCATGTCATTTTTGTAAGAAGACAGGACACATCAAATCCAAATGTTACATGTATAAAAGACACTTAGAGTCAAAGAATAAGCAAGATATGGCTTTACTGACTGGAGCGACAAGCAGAAATTTTGAAGACACGACCTGGCTGCTTGATAGTGGGGCGAGCGCACACATGTGCAATAATATGCAGTGGTATTATAATTTCAAAGGTTTCACGAAGACAGTTTGCACCGCAGATGGGAATTCCATGTTAAGTCTAGGTATTGGCGATGTGAACATTTGTATAGGAAATAAAACACAACTTATCAAAGATGTTATGTTTGTACCAACTCTCTCAACCAATTTAATCAGTGTCAGTAAATTAAGTGAGAAGGGTTTATCGATAAACTTTAAAGAAAATAAGTGTTATGTTTCCAAGGGAAGTTCATTGTTAGTTACTGCTACTACACAGGGCGGAATTTATGTATTGGACAAGGTGTGTGGTGTTTTTGTTTCTGATTCACAGGTGAATTCAGATGTAGCCATGAATGTTGACATGGAAGCTGTGTTGAAGCTACAGAGTTTGCCAGACACTGAGGCGACCATGTGTTCATCGGAGCGTTGGCACAGAAGGCTGGGACATTTGAGTTATAAAGGGGTAAGTGTTCTCCGTAAGCTAGTTTCAGGTATGGATCACTTGACTCAGTATGATGCAACCATTCCTAAATGTGTGTCATGCGTTGAGGGGAAGCAGGCTGTTAAGAAGTTTCCTAGGGGTGAAGCCAAGCGTGCTGAACAGCTGTTGGAGCTTATCCATTCCGATGTTGCGGGTCCCATGCCGGTGAGTAGTCTGGGTGGTTCCAGGTACTTAGTCACGTTCACCGATGATTTTTCGAGGAAAACATTTGGTTATTTAATCACACGTAAGTCTGAAGTTTTGTCCAAGTTTAAGTGCTTTAAGGCAACTGTCGAGAAACAAACTGGTTGTTTTGTTAAATGTCTGCGAACCGATAGAGGTGGAGAATATTGTAATGCTGAGTTCTCCAAGTATTTAGAAGGTGAGGGTATTGTTCATCAGACCACCTGCCCATACAGTCCTTCCCAGAATGGTGTCTCAGAAAGGCTGAACCGAACTCTTTTTGAGAAAGCTCGCTGCATGCTTAGTGAAGCTCGACTTCCTAAGGAATATTGGGGTGAGGCGATATCTACCGCTATATATCTGAAGAACCGAAGCCCTACAGCTGCTTTAGAAGGTAAGGTACCTGAAGAAGTTTGGACAGGCCGTAAAGTAGATGTTAGTCATCTCCGTGTTTTTGGTTGTATGGCTATGACATTAATTCCAAGTATGAGGCGTGACAAGCTTGATTCGAAATCAAAGCGTTGTATTTTTGTGGGGTATGGTGAACATACAAAAGGATATAGGTTAATTGATCCTTCTAATCCAAGGCAGATCATTTATTCTAGAACTGTGTCATTCTTTGAGAATCAGTTTGTTGACCACTGCAGAGAGAGCAATACTAAGACACAGAAAGTATGTAATGATACTATTTCTGAAATTGGCATGCAAAGCCACCAATTTCAAGGTACTAGTGATATGCATAAAATGCCTAGTAACATTCAGAATGTTGATAATAATGATGATGTTTGTCAGGTGCAAATGCACAATGAAGTTTTAAGGAATTCTGACAATACTATTGAGGAAAATAACTGTGATATTAATAATAGTAATAATGTAATTAAATCCAATGTGAATATGATGAATGATAATGATAATTCAAATGATAATTTATATTTATCTCCCGTTTCAGGAGAGTCCTCGTTCCAAAGCGCTGAGTGGCTCGACAGTAGCGACAGTGGAGATGGCGGAGTGCCATGTGATACTTCCATGAACGAAACAGTCGTTCGAGGGGAAGGTTCTACACAACAGGTTCCTAGTAGTGTTAGCGAGCGACCTGTTCGTTCTACTAGAAACAATAAACCAGTAAGGTATGTAGACTATGATCTATCTGATTCATCAGACATTTCTCTCTTGGTCAATTTTCATAATGAACCACAAACCTATGAGGAAGCATTAGCAAGCCCTGATAAAGAAAAATGGCTAACTGCTATGCAGGATGAATTTAATTCACTTATGAAAAATAATGTTTGGCAATTAGTGGACAGACCGAGTGGTTGTAACGTAGTAAGTTGCAAATGGGTTTATAAACTAAAGTCTGATGATTCAGGTGATTGCCCAATATATAAAGCTCGTTTAGTGGCAAGGGGGTTCAGTCAAAAACCTGGGGTAGATTATATGGATACCTTCTCACCTGTTGTACGACACTCTTCACTTAGAATTTTATTTTGTATAGCTAATGAGCTTGACATGGATATAGAACATATAGATATAAATACAGCTTTTTTAAATTCCAAACTTGATGAATGTATTTATATGGAACAGCCTTTAGGATTTTCAAATGATAAGACAAAAGTTTGTTTGTTAAATAAAAGTCTGTATGGTCTTAAACAAGCAAGCAGGCTGTGGAATAATAATGTTCATGTTCTATTGACTAACAACGGTTACACTCAAAGCAAGTGTGAACCATGTGTTTATTTTAAAAATAATGACAATAAGTTAACTTTAGTGGCTATTTATGTCGATGACTTCTACATTGTAACGTGTTGTAATGATGAAAAGGTTAAATTGTATAAATTGTTACAATCGGAATTCAGTTGTAAAAGTTTAGGTACTCTTAAGAATTGTTTGGGTATTAGAATACATAGAGATAAGACCCGTGGTACCTTAATGTTTGACCAATCTGAATATATAAGGAAGTTATTGGAACGTTTTGGTATGACTAATTGCAAAGGTGTTTCTACACCTATGGTTGTAAACAAATTGGACGAGGCCACAGATGATGACACTCTGTCAGACAGTACTTATCCATATAGGGAATTGATAGGGTGCTTAATGTATTTGGCCGTATGTTCCAGACCTGACATTATGTATGCTCTTAGTCATTTAAGTCAGTTTAACACAGCTTTCAAGCGACATCATTGGTTGGCTGCAAAACGGATTTTGAGGTACTTGAGTGGTACAATTAATAAGAAACTTGTTTTTGAAAAATCCGGCAATTTTGATATAACTGTTTATGCTGATGCAGATTTTGCCAATAATGTCGTTGATAGAAGGTCGTATAGTGGCTTTGTTGTAAAAATTGGTGACTCTACTGTATGTTGGGAGTCACGTAAGCAACGCTGTGTCAGTCTTTCAACGACTGAAAGTGAGTACTTGGCCTTAGCAGATTCTTGTAAGGAAATATGTTTTGTTAGAAATTTTTTGTATGAAATTTTTAAGAAACAATTAAATTGTAGAATCTATAGCGATAATCAAAGTGCTCTTAGGTTGCTTGAGACAAAAGAATATTGCCATAAAAAGACAAAGCATATTGACTTACGCTACCATTTTGTAAAAGATATTGTTAAGGAAAAGAATGTAGTAATTGATTATTTACCTACCGAAAGAATGGTGGCTGATATTTTTACGAAACCTTTATCTAGCTGTAAGCATAATGTTTTTATAACTGACTTAGGTTTAAGAAATGTGTAATAAATAGACGTTCCAAATTCTTATTAAGATGTTGCATATATTGTGAGCCATCAATATTTGTAATGTAGAGTCATTAATGTATTTCTGTGACAGAGATAGTGTTGTGTTACTTTAATGAATATGTAACTTATTGTCATAATGGAGGCATGCTAGACATGAAGTAGAAACAATGTAGTTTTGTTAAGTTAACTTGAATTGTTAATTGTTTACACATATGATTTGTGTATGTTGTTCTACATTGTTGAAAGTTTTCATTCATGTTACGCATGAGGGGAAGTGTTAAAATAATGGTTTATTGGGAATATTATTAATTTAGTAATGGTATCCCCAATATAGTATAGTCTGTAGATAGTTCTATAATAATCGACTATCTCTGTCCCCCTTGATGTATGCTCTCTCTCTCTGTGATGGCCGCCAAGTTGGCAAGTTAATTATCGCATCTTCTCTGTAAATTTAAATTGTAAAATCTATTTATAACTTCCTGAAGCCAATTAATAATATATCAGTGGAACTGTTTTGTTGCTGTTTTAATATAAAGTAATCTTCAAGCATCGACTCCTTTTTCAAGACGCTAAACTAGCACTGAACGTGCTCTGCTTGCATGAAGGTTATTTAAAATACTAACCTCCAGATCCCACTGGTGCTATTTCTCTTACGATCTTGTATGCCGCCCTTGCATCCGGAAAATATGTTTTGGTTACCGCCGCTGTGTGTCCATCCTCATACCGCCGGTTCCATTCGTCAAGAGAGTCCTTTCGGATTTCTCGCTTAACGAATGAAACGGGGCAGTTATCGTATTTACGATACGATAGGTCTGCACTTCGAGTGCAGTGCCGCTTCCTTTGCTAGCTGGTCCGCTCTCTCATTTCCCTCCATCCCCGCGTGCGCTTTAATCCAATAAAGTTTCACTATTTTATTTTGTGCGTGTAGTAACTTTATGTTAGATTTGAATTTACTGCTAAGTAAGGGATGGAGGGAAGATACGCCAACTACCGTTTCCAGTACAAACCTGGAGTCACAAAAGATTTTTGCTTTTTCGGTAGCCTCAAGAAGTGCCAATAACTCGGCCTGGTACACTGAGCACCAATCGGCCAATTTCAGCTGGCGGGTACTGATCTCAGCGGCATCATTCCAAATGGATAATGCCGCCCCAACTTTCCCTTTAATTTTGCTGCCATCTGTAAATATGTTAATTTCGCGGTTAAGATTTTGCTCTAGTGCTGCTCCGTCTGCCAGGCATATGAACTCCAGTTCCTCCTGCTGCGCTGGGTGTGGCTTCTTTTCTGTCTCTCTATCTCCAGTTACTTGCTGGGAACAACCTTTCTTAGTTTCATAAAGCAAGGCTGCTTCCTGGACTCTGATATGACAGCCGAGGATTAGGGGCCGCGGTGGGATATATGGAACTGGTGGTGTGGGTGCCGCCACCTACCCTACCTTCCGCTAGGCCGTCAACGTGTTGGCAGACGCAGTGGGGCTGCAGGGGAAGAGAGGTGTCGGTATCGCGATGGCCGTTCTCACTGCCCTCTGCAGTTGAAGAGGCTGGCGCTGGGCTACTATGACTGACCCGCTGCACTGGGACCAGGGCGTTGGAATGCTGTCTGACGTTCAGTACTGGTTAGTCCCGAGTGGTGGATGACGATGTGTCTTGTGCTCCGAAACACTCCGTCATTATGGCGAGAGCGCAAGCTCCGTTATGGAGCCCGAGTCTCGGCTAGCGCTGTTGAGTGCCGCGAAGGAGTGCGAAAAATGTAGGAACGTCCTAAACTTGCCATGACAGGTTATTTCTGGCGCTTAGACGGCTGCTAACGCAGCCCGCTCACTTAGTTTTTATCCTATCCTACGGGAACTGTTAAAGTTTTTGCGATAAAAAGTGGCCTATGTCACTTTTCGTCTTTCAAACTATATTTATGCAATAAGCCAAGGCAAGTTGCTCCGTTGCTGAGAAAAAAATAGTGTTAAGTCCTACGGGAACCACAATTTTTTCGGGATGGAAAGTATCCTATGTCACTTTCCGTCTTCCAAACTATGCCCAACCCAAATATCAAGTCAATCCGTTGCTCCATTGCTGAGAAACAGTTATTGTCCTATTATTGGGAATCACGAATTTTCTCGAGATAAAAAAGTATCCTATTATCTCTTTCTGTCTTTTAAACCATAGGTGTCCATACCAAAAATCAGGTCAATCTTTTGCTCCGTTGCTGCATCAAAGAAGAACAAACCAACAAACTATTCGGATTGATAATATTAAAGTATGATGATTCTATACCATAAAGGTAGAGCAAAGAAACATGTTAAACCTCTAATGATAGAAGATTTAAAAATATTTTTAATGTCAGACAAAACGACGGCCTGGTATTAAACGTCATAGTAACATGTAGCATGCAGAGGGAAAATAACATTTTATCCAATTTTAATGTCAGTTGTCATTTTCAATCCATACTTTATTTCCTCTTCAAGGGGATATAATGGTGGAAAAACAATTTGTCCCCTTGCCATGCTACTTGTGATTTATAAAAGTCTGCAGACAATGTCACCTGTCATCTAATTACGTTTGGCTGTGACGTTTCGTTAGTCCATATAGCGTCATAAAGGAATTAATCACTTAGCGTCTTTGTGATAGTAGCGACAGTTTCGCTTTCGATGGTTTTTGTCCTGTCCTACAGGAACTATGCAATTTTTCGGGATAAAAAGTATCCTAAAGCTCCTTCCGCCTTTTAAACTATGTCCATGCTAAAAATCAAGTCAATCCGTTGCTCCGTTGATGCGTGAAAGAGTAACAAACCAACAAACCAACAAACTTTTCGGATTTATAATATTAGTAAGGAAATAAGGATACTACGTATAGAACGGCCTTTCGTTAACCCCAGCCCGTTTGAGTCTTCCTCACTACCACCCCGCGTCGACGGACAAGGCTTGTACACCGCGTGTGGGCTGCACTGGCCGGTGGATTTTCTAATAAAAACTACCTAGACTGTGACAATAGGGAAGATTTGTACTGTGTATGGTTGAATATCAATAATACGTAACATAACAAGAAATTTTAATGTTTCCCTAAGGATAACTAAAAGAAACTTATTTTACATTATTCGGTAACTTCCTCTTGATATTTTCTTTCAAAAGAATTACATCGGTTAATTTTTGCTAAAATACTTCCAAATTAAGTAATTGATATACTTTTTAAGCACTAGATTTACATTCATTTTTGCAAATTGTCTCACTCACGCGGCATGATGTCACGTTGTGGTGATCGCTGACAGCCATAGACGTTCCACAGTCCACACACAAATTCGCGTGTAGCGACCGTGCGTATGTGTGTTGTCTGTGAGTAAGTACTGTGTTAGTGTGCGTAAGACAGCAGATTTTGTATGAAAAATCGCGAAGTGTCCGGGCTGGCTATCGGCAAAGAATATATAATAATACTACCTATCGGTGAAGCAGAATGTGTCCATTGCCTAACATATTGCATAACAGTTGCATAACAGTATCATGCTTTCAATATTGACAAATGCAAAAACAATAATTGCATTACAGTATCATGCTTTCAATATTGACAAATGCAAAAACAATAACTTGGCGAATAGGTAGTCATGTCACCAGCCATCGGTCATGGCATATTTGTCTCGTAAGCATATCATGTTTACGTCTGGACACCCACGGGAAATGGCGTGATCATGAGACCACCGGATGCTGACACAGCGACTCACGACCACCCAATAAGTTAGACTAAGCTCTAGATTTAAATAACATTTTATTTTCGTCATTCTGTATTCGGTCACTGCGTGACACACTCGTCTTTTATAATTAATTGAATTATAATTAAAAATTAGTTTTTAAAAATACAAAGGGCGTTTCCCTAAACAAGTCTGTCGCAGCCTTGTGGATTTTCCACAATTTTCGCGAGTTACGGTGTTGCAGCGCCCCTAAATCGGTACGCGATACGGTGATTTCGCGAAGACGGAAAACTACGAACCAAACAAATACGACTCCCCGGGAAACGCGTGGACCTAGTGACCGGCACAGAATCAGGAGGACATGGGATCGAGCAGCCTAATGTGAGTAAACCTTATCACATCCTGCTCTTATTTTCCCGTGACTTTTCCAAATTTTCCCCTCGATTTACATTGAGTGGAATAGCAGTAAGATTATCTGATTTTGTTTTACACGCAAATTGGTAATTAATCAGATTAGTTTTAGGTTAATTCTCTCAATCACAATTATTAAGTGATCTAAAATATTAATTAAGTAAACTTCTCGCAATTAAAATTATTGTGCGAAATAATTTTAAGTAAGTTTAGTAACTGATTTGTTTTACACTTGTATCGGTAAAAACTCAGTGTAATTTAAGTAAGTAAAATAACTTATAAAAATGGAATATAGAGTAATTCCCAAAGAAATTTTAGGTATAATTCCGAAGTACTGAATTCCGAAGTGATGAACAGCAATTAAATTTATACCTTTCAAAATGTGATTATGTGGTCAACGGAAGTAGAATTGCGGGAAACCTAGTCCAAGAGCTATATATATTTCATTCAATTACCAGTCGGTTAACTGGTAGAGCCGCAACTCTACTTAGCGATCACCCAAATATAACCAATTATGAAGCTCTCAAAGAGTTACTTACTCAACATTTCGGCGACCCGCGCTCAGAAGAGTGCATTGCTATCGAATTAGAGACCCTTAAATTAAAAACCGGGGAAACATACATACAGTATTGCCATCGCATACAAAACGTTAGAAGCTCACTATTTGCCAAAGTTAATAGACTCGTGGACGAAGGCATTAAAGCCGCAAAAATGATAGTATACAACAATACAGCTTTAAATGTATTTTTATACAACCTCCCAGAAGATATGATTCGCATTGTGAGGTTAAAAGGAGCCCCTTCATTGGAAGCTGCACTGAGTATCGTAACTGAGGAAGTTAACTTTAAGTTCCAATATGACGCCAAAAATAAATTACTTAAACAAGCCTCAGTACAGCTAACCACGATGAGCTCACAGGCAACACCAAAACCGTTCAGCGCACCTCCAGTTTTTAGGCAAAATATCAATCCGACGCCAATGCCGACATTTAAATTCGGCATTCCCCAGAACCAAGGTTTTAGACCAAATTTACCACAACAACCACGTTTCATGCCACCCATGCTAAATCTTCATAAATTTGGACAATCACAAGGTTTACCCCAACGTAATTTTGGCCAAACGCCCCCACAACGCGCACCGTTCCAGTACGGTGGCTACAGATTTGATATTCCCTAACAACAAAATTTTAAATTCGGCATCCCGAACCAACACCACCCGAATGCCAATCAGTTCAAGTTCGGCATACCCAACCAGCAGATACAACCACCTAGACTTCAGGAGTCAGACGTCACGATGCGTACGGCACCTGTTGGGCAAAACCTTATGGTTAACGAACTGTTCTACGACGAGCCCAGTCAAGAACAAGCTGAGTATGGTTATGGTTACGAAGATAACGTAGAATACGCTATGAACGATTGTAATTATACTGAAAACGTTAACGAGTTCGACTATTCGTACCCTGTAATTGAAAACGATAGTAACGATACCGATACAGCCGCCCACGCGGAAAATTTTCAGGCAACAGCCTCGCAGAATGTGGTGAAATAATTAATTTGAATTATTGCGATAGTATCCTTAAATTACCACACGTGGTAATTCCCGAAATAAACTCAAAATTCTTAATCGATACCGGAAGTAGCCGATCTTTTATTAGCCCCGCCAAAGCACAAGAGTTTTTCGATGATTTTAGGTACTATGAACCATTTAAGGTGATTAGTACACACGCGCAAAGCACGAACGACGAAGTAATATATATACCCTTGCTGAAAACCTTTAAGAGCACACTCCGTCAAAAATTTTACGTTTATGACGTAGACAAACGTTACGACGGCTTGATAGGATCCGACCTTCTGTCGAGACTAGGAGCAAATATTGAAATGCGTAATCAAATGCTGGTGACGCACAACGCGAAAATTCCAATTATCTACAATCCACCCTACGAGGTTGAGATTCCACCGCGATCTGAAATGAAAGTAAAAATTCCCACGGACTTACAACACGGCGAAGCAATTTTAGATTTCCTGCAATTTCAGGAAGGCGTCCGCATGCCAACCGCACTCGTCAAGTGTGAGAACTATTTTGCGGAAACAATTATACAAAATACAACCGAGACTAAGACCATTATCACGTTCAAAGAGCCTTTCCACGTAACGGTTTTTGAAAACGAGGAATGTGAGGTAAACGTCGTGAAAGATGACTGTGTGATTGATGATATACTGAAAGAAAATTAAAAAAAATTACGCCTAGATCATACAAATAAACAGGAACGTGACGCCATTGCCAAACTATGCTACGAGTACCGCGATATATTCTATTGTGACCAACTACCACTGACTTTTACAAACCAAGTAAAGCACCAAATTAGAACAACCAACGAAGACCCGATATATATCAGACCATATAGACACCCACCGGTTATAAATGAGGAAATTCAAAAACAAGTAGATAAGCTTTTGGCAGACAATGTGATAGAAGAGTCCCACTCACCCTGGAGTGCACCTGAGCATTTAGTGCCAAAAAAATTAGATGCAGCAGGCGAAAAAAAGTACAGAATGGTCATAGACTACCGACGTCTTAATGAGATAACGGTAGACGATAAATACCCTTTACCTAACATAACGGATCTCTTCGATAAAATAGGCAAATCCCAATACTTTACAACAATAGATCTCGCCAGTGGCTACCATCAAATTGAAGTAAATGAACGTGATAGGGCAAAAACCGCGTTTACAACACAAGCAGGACATTTTGAGTTTAAAAGAATGCCATTTGGCCTGAAAACCGCACCGGCAACCTTCCAAAGAGCCATGGACAATGTACTACGAGGCCTACAGGGTATGCATTGCCTGGTATATCTTGACGACATAATAGTATTCTCTAACAGCCTGGAAGAGCACGTCAAGAAACTTCGAAAGGTATTTGATAGGCTTAGAAAGACAAACCTAAAGGTAACCCTGGATAAATGCGAATTTCTAAGGAAAGAGGTCCTTTACCTTGGACATACGATCACCAAGGACGGCCTCATGCCAAACGATGATAAAATAAAGGCAGTATTAAATTTCCCACTCCCGCGAACTGCTACGGAAATTAAGAGCTTTCTTGGCTTAGTTGGTTACTACAGAAAATTTATCAAAGATTTCGCCAAACTCACTCAGCCCATGACCGCGTGTTTGAAAAAAAGAAATAAAATAGACTGTACAAAACAAGAATATATAGACGCATTCGAAAAATGCAAAGAGCTTTTAACAAACGCACCGCTCTTGCAACTCCCGGATTTCTCTAAACCATTCGTCCTTACAACCGATGCGTCAAATTTTGCCATAGGCGCAGTCCTTTCCCAAGGACCTATAGGAAGCGACAAGCCCGTAGCCTATGCGAGTCGCACGCTAAACGATGCAGAAACACGATACAGTACAATAGAAAAAGAGTTGCTTGCCATAGTATGGGCAACCAAGCATTTCAGACCTTACTTATACGGAAAGAAATTTACCATTTATACAGATCACAGGCCGCTAGTTTGGGCAAAATCCATAACTGAACCTAATGGTAAACTAACAAGATGGAAATTGCGCTTAGCGGAATTTGATTACGATATAATACATAAACAGGGAAAACAAAACTGTAACGCCGACGCTTTATCCAGAATTAAGGTAAACGCACTAGGAGAAAGCGACAACGTTTCGATGAAAGTCAATATAGATAAAAAAGAGAAAAAAATTAAACGACAGCAACCTAGAGGCGAAACCAAACCTGTCCCCTCTACGTCACGAGAACAACCTACATCCACAATAGAACCGTCAACTGACTCTGAAGAGGTAATATCCATATGTAGCTCAGGTAGAAGATCTCCCTACTCGATTCCATCCGAAGGTAGCGTCACTGCAACTGCCTCTGAAGGCCAAGACGAAACAGATACTATAGGTACAATCCATTCAGCCGACAACTTAGACACCGATGGTTTCCTTATATTACAGGAGGCTATAGACACCAAGCCTAACCAGATACTCATACACACATGGAATAGGAACGAATTGTCAGTCAAAGATTTGTCTAGAGATAAACAAAAGGTATTAGAAGTCCACCTACCCCTAAATAACACAGAACTGATTAAGCGATTCCTGAAAAATTATATCAGGCCCAGAATTAAATACTTTTTCTATTTTGAAGACCCAATACATCGCAGTCAGTTTTCGGAAACCAGTAGATTTCTTTTCCAAAAAGGAACAGTAAAGTTTTACGAGTGTACCAGGCGTGTAATTTATGTAGAAGATGAGGAAGAACAGCGCCAAATTGTACTTAAATATCATGTAGGAAAAAATAGCCATAGAGGGATTAAGGAAATTCTGGTACACCTCAGACGCACATATTATTGGAACAATATGAGCGAAACAGTGTCATGCATCATAAATGCATGTGAATTATGCAAAAAAATGAAATATGACCGAAAGCCACTTAAACCGGAACTACAATTAACGCAAACACAAATCAGACCATCCCAAGAATTATTTATTGATACTTTCACAATTGATGGAAAATCATATCTGACAATAGTAGATGCCTTCAGCAAGCTGGGCCAAGCCTTTGAAATCAGCGCAAAAAGCACCCCTGAAGTAGTTAGAGCCCTTATAAAGTATTTCTCCTTGTACGGAACACCGAATAGAATCAGCGCAGACCCAGGCACTGAATTCAATAATGCACTGATGAAAGAAATGCTATCATTCCATAAAATAGATTTACACATCGGCACACCCCATAATCCTAACTCTATGGGGGTTGTAGAGCGATTCCATTCAACAATTATAGAGATACTAGCTTTTACCCGCGGCTTCGCCCGCGTTATATTTTGATTTTGGCTTATGTTTATGTCGGATGCAAAACCTAACCTAACCGACAAATATCAAAATACCTTAGAGGAATGCTTTTGTTGGTTAAGTTACGGTTGGAGTGTAAATACAACCCCCCCGTGTATTCCCGCCTTGTCGTGGGGGAGGTCTGAGGCAGCTGAAAAGGCGGCGCTCGAAGTCTCCCACTTCTTTGGGTCTTTTCCCCCAAGGAAGCTTAGAGGCTGGCACTCGAGGTTCAGCCGCTTTTAACTAAAGCAGCTGAGAGGATGGCCGGTAGGTTGCATGCCTTATGAGGTGTGTCGCAACTTAGGCGGGCTGCAGTAACGCTCTTGCGACGCTGCATCCGAGGATTTTTTTTTATTATATCGCGAAATATCCCTGACATGATCAGGGGTCAATTACAAATGAATAAAAACTATACCTATATTTCAATGTTTTTGGCTGTTTGCAGTTATAATAAACACTAGCTTTTACCCGCGGCTTCGCCCGCGTTATATTTTGATTTTGGCTTATGTTTATGTCGGATGCGAAACCTAACCTAACCGACAAATATCAAAATACCTTAGAGGAATGCTTTTGTTGGTTAAGTTACGGTTGGAGTGTATATACAACCCCCCCCGTGTATTCCCGCCTTGTCGTGGGGGAGGTCTGAGGCAGCTGAAAAGGCGGCGCTCGAAGTCTCCCACTTCTTTGGGTCTTTTCCCCCAAGGAAGCTTAGAGGCTGGCACTCGAGGTTCAGCCGCTTTTAACTAAAGCAACTGAGAGGATGGCCGGTAGGTTGCATGCCTTATGAGGTGTGTCGCAACTTAGGCGGGCTGCAGTAACGCTCTTGCGACGCTGCATCCGAGGATTTTTTTTTATTATATCGCGAAATATCCCTGACATGATCAGGGGTCAATTACAAATGAATAAAAACTATACCTATATTTCAATGTTTTTGGCTGTTTGCAGTTATAATAAACACTAGCTTTTACCCGCGGCTTCGCCCGCGTTATATTTTGATTTTGGCTTATGTCTATGTCGGATGCGAAACCTAACCTAACCGACAAATATCAAAATACCTTAGAGGAATGCTTTTGTTGGTTAAGTTACGGTTGGAGTGTATATACAACCCCCCCGTGTATTCCCGCCTTGTCGTGGGGGAGGTCTGAGGCAGCTGAAAAGGCGGCGCTCGAAGTCTCCCACTTCTTTGGGTCTTTTCCCCCAAGGAAGCTTAGAGGCTGGCACTCGAGGTTCAGCCGCTTTTAACTAAAGCAGCTGAGAGGATGGCCGGTAGGTTGCATGCCTTATGAGGTGTGTCGCAACTTAGGCGGGCTGCAGTAACGCTCTTGCGACGCTGCATCCGAGGATTTTTTTTTATTATATCGCGAAATATCCCTGACATGATCAGGGGTCAATTACAAATGAATAAAAACTATACCTATATTTCAATGTTTTTGGCTGTTTGCAGTTATAATAAACATTACAATGGTACAGCAAAGTTTATACCTACTTGTTCCTAATTATTGCTTTTTCACAAATATTTGTGCAAAAATTCGATAAAATTGTTTCTAAGGTTTTTACGTGTTAGATTAATTCCAATTTTTTGTTCTAAATCAAATCTCTGCTTTCCATAAACTGGGCATTCCAAGATTATGTGCAGTGGAGTCTCCTCTTTTGTGGGTTCACAGATGCACGATGGGCTTTCCCTCAACTTAAATCGATGTAAGTATTGGGAAAACTCACCATGATGACTGCTGACGGGGCCAGCACTTGAGTTATGATTCCCACTGGTGCTATTTCTCTAACGATCTTGTATGCCGCCCTTGCATCCGGAAAATATGTTTTGGTTACTGCCGCTGTGTGTCCATCCTGATACCGCCGGTTCCACTCGTCAAGAAAGTCCTTTCGGATTTCTCGCTTGACGAATGAAACGGGGCAGTTATCGTAAATAGGTCTGCACTTCGAGTGCAGTACTGCTTCCTTTGCTAGCTGGTCCGCTCTCTCATTTCCCTCCATCCCCGCGTGCGCTTTATTCCAATAAAGTTTCACAATTTTATTTTGTGCGTGTAGTAACTTTATGTTAGCTTTGAATTTACTGCTAAGGGATGGAGGGAAGATACGCCAACTACCGTTTCCAGTGCAGACCTAGAGTCACATAAGATTTTTGCTTTTTCGGTAGCCTCAAGAAGTGCCAATAACTCGGCCTGGTACACGGAGCACCAATCGGCCAATTTCAGTTTGCGGGTACTGATCTCAGCGGCATCATCCCAAATGGATAATGCCGTCCCAACTTTCCCTTTAATTTTGCTGCCGTCTGTAAATATGTTAATTTCTCGGTTAAGATTTTGCTCTAGTGCTGCTCCGTCTGCCAGGCATAAGAAATCCAGCTCCTCCTACTGCGCTGGGTGTGACTTCTTTTCTGTCTCTCTATCTTCAGTTACTTGCTGGGAATAACCTTTCTTAGTTTCATAAAGCAAGGCTGCTTCCTGGACTCTGATATGACAGCCGAGGATTAGGGGCCGCGGTGGGATATATGGAACTGGTGGTGTGGGTGCCGCCACCTACCGTACCTTCCGCTAGGCCGTCAACGTGTTGGCAGACGCAGTGGGGCTGCAGGGGAAGAGAGGTGTCGGTATCGCGATGGCCGTTCTCACTGTCCTCTGCAGTTGAAGAGGCAGGCAGGCGCTGGGCTACTATGACTGACCCGCTGTACTGGGACCAGGGCGTTGGAATGCTGTCTGACGTTCAGTACTGGTTAGTCCCGAGTGGTGGATGACGATGTGTCTTGTGCTCCGAAACACTCCGTCATTATGGCGAGAGCGCAAACTCCGTTATGGAGCCCGAGTCTGGGCTAGCGCTGTTGAGTGCCGCGAAGGAGTGCGAAAAATGTAGGAACGTCCTAAATTTGCCATGACAGGTTATTTCTGGCGCTTAGACGGCTGCTACCGCAGCCCGCTCACTTAGTTTTAATCCTATCCTACGGGAACTGTTAAAGTTTTTGCGATAAAAAGTGGCCTATGTCACATGTCGTCTTTCAAACTATATTCATGCAATAAGCCAAGGCAAGTTGCTCCGTTGCTGAGAAAAATTTATTGTTAAGTCCTACGGGAACCACAATTTTTTCGGGATGGAAAGTATCCTATGTCACTTTCCGTCTTCCAAACTATGCCCACCCCAAATATCAAGTCAATCCGTTGCTCCATTGCTGAGAAACAGTTATTGTCCTATCCCATGGGAATCACGAATTTACTCGAGATAAAAAATTATCCTATTATCATCCTTTCTGTCTTTTAAACCATAGGTATCCATACCAAAAATCAGGTCAATCTTTTGCTCCGTTGCTGCGTCAAAGAGGAACAAACCAACAAACTTTTCGGATTGATAATATTAAAGTATGATGATTCTGTACCATAAAGGTAGAATAAAGAAGCATGTTAAACCTCTAATGATAGAAGATTTAAAAATATTTTTAATGTCAGACAAAATGACGGCCTGGTATTAAACGTCATAGTAACATGTAGCATGCAGAGGGGTTTTTTTTTATATCTAATTTTAATGTCAGTTGTCATTTTCAATCCATACTTTATTTCCTCTTCAAGGGGATATAATGGTGGAAAAACAATTTGTCCCCTTGCCATGCTACTTGTGATTTATAAAAGTCTGCAGACAATGTCACCTGTCATCTAATTACGTTTCGCTGTGACGTTTCGTTAGACCATATTAGCGTCATAGAGGAATTAATCACTTAGCGTCTTTGTGATAGTGGCGACAGTTTCGCTTTCGATGGTTTTTGTCCTGTCCTACAGGAACTATGCAATTTTTCGGGATAAAAAGTATCCTAAAGCTCCTTCCGCCTTTTAAACTATGTCCATGCCAAAAATCAAGTCAATCCGTTGCTCCGTTGGTGCGTGAAAGAGTAACAAACCAACAAACCAACAAACTTTTCGGATTTATAATATTAGTAAGGATATCGAATTGCTAAGTACGAACAAAAGGTGACGGACGCTGCGTCTGTTATGAGTTATGCAATTATGTCATATAACCACACAATTCACTCTACCACAGGCCTCACTCCGTTTGAGGTAGTTTTTGGACACACTGAGGCAAACACGGCATTCCATGTAGACTTTAACAAACAATTTACGCAACAATTAGTAAAAGAACACGTGAGGCGAACGAAACATCTGTACGAATACTTAACCGACAAAATTATTGATACGAAAAAAGCCGAAATTAAGAAACGTGGGGGAGATACAGATTTTGACATAGATGTAGGCGATACGGTTTTTATCAAAGGGGTAAACGTTAGGCGAGGTAAAGACAAACCGCGATACCAAAAAGCTCAAATAACTGGAGCCATACATAGGAACGTCGTACCAGTTACTACTCAAAATCGAGCTACCAAAGTTCCTATTAAAGACATCAAGCTCCCTCCACAGGTTAATCCTCCTGGTGGCTCAAGCGGGAGCCCTCCAGCTGCAACGGATTGACAAGAACCCTGGACTGTTACCCATAAAAGAAGGTCAAGCAGTCGTAAGTCATGACACCTGGACTGTCATTAAGATCCTAGACTTAAAATCTTTATATGAGGAACTAGAATCTAATATTAACAATTACAAAAGTTTAAAAAACCAGGTAAAGAACTATTTTAAGGGCAACACCGTTGAAATAGACTTTACCGAAATAAAGAAGCAAACCGATTATACTATGAATATAACTATAGAAAAGTATAAAGAACTGATTCCGTCAATAAGATATAAGCGTGGCTTAATCAATCCCCTCGGTTCACTTATTAAAGCTATAACTGGTAATCTTGACAATGACGATGCTATAGAATACGAAAAATTGATTCAGGAAGTAAAGTCAAAACAAAATCATCTTGATACCAAAATGACGATAGTTGCCGAAATGTTGGGTATATTTACGAAAATGGCTAACTCTACCAAAAGCAATTTTGACCTCATTGAGGAAAGCATTCAAGATATCAATCGAAATCTCAACGACTCCACAACAGAGTTGTTCACATCTATAATGCATATATACATAATTTCCAAACCCTCTACATAAAACTAAACGAGATTGAAACAGCTATTGCTTTTGCTAGAGTTAAACTAATCGCATTGTTAAAGAAAATTCAGAAAACTGAATCACTTGTATTTACGGTAAACATGGAAAACATTGTTAAAATAGAGCAGTGTATAGAGATGAAAGCGTACATAAAACAAAATCAGATAAAAAGCCAATGCCGGTTTTTGAATGGAAGGTGAAGCCTTTTTTTTTTCGCGCGGCCATCAACCAAACTTTGTTTTTATAGTTCAGTATAGTGTAACAAATGATGATTACGAAATGCTGCAGCTGTAGCTTCAGTCCAAAAAGAGTTATAAGACTTAGAACTTGTTTCACATTAGAAGTTTGTTTTGATTTATTCGTTTCTATGGTTATTTTTATCACCTAGGCGAAAGTTACGAGCTGAGCTGACATAAATAAAAGCTGTTGAATGCTTTTAGAATTGTCAGGAGTGAGGTTGCACCAACTATCTCGTCTTCTGCAAACCTCATCCCCATATTACCTACCTGTTTTTGTCTGTAATGTGATAATTGACTAATTACTTGAAAGATGGCATGGTTATGGAAGAAATCGCTTTAATAAGGCTGCCATTGTACTTATACATACTATAATGTTATGTCTTTGTGTGCAATGAAGTGTTTCATGCTTTCATTCCTTTATTTATCGTGTATAATGCATACCGCGTAATATATCTGTTGTCTACGATAACACTAGAGATTTATAATCATAGCAGTGCTAGATAGATATATTTTGTGGTACATATTAAAAACACACAGACTAACATTTGGTATTCAATCAAACTACGAAGTATATAATATTGCATTTATTAGAAACTAGCTTTTACCCGCGGCTTCGCCCGCGTTATATTTTGATTTTGGCTTATGTTTATGTCGGATGCAAAACCTAACCTAACCGACAAATATCAAAATACCTTAGAGGAATGCTTTTGTTGGTTAAGTTACGGTTGGAGTGTAAATACAACCCCCCCGTGTATTCCCGCCTTGTCGTGGGGGAGGTCTGAGGCAGCTGAAAAGGCGGCGCTCGAAGTCTCCCACTTCTTTGGGTCTTTTCCCCCAAGGAAGCTTAGAGGCTGGCACTCGAGGTTCAGCCGCTTTTAACTAAAGCAGCTGAGAGGATGGCCGGTAGGTTGCATGCCTTATGAGGTGTGTCGCAACTTAGGCGGGCTGCAGTAACGCTCTTGCGACGCTGCATCCGAGGATTTTTTTTTATTATATCGCGAAATATCCCTGACATGATCAGGGGTCAATTACAAATGAATAAAAACTATACCTATATTTCAATGTTTTTGGCTGTTTGCAGTTATAATAAACACTAGCTTTTACCCGCGGCTTCGCCCGCGTTATATTTTGATTTTGGCTTATGTTTATGTCGGATGCGAAACCTAACCTAACCGACAAATATCAAAATACCTTAGAGGAATGCTTTTGTTGGTTAAGTTACGGTTGGAGTGTATATACAACCCCCCCCGTGTATTCCCGCCTTGTCGTGGGGGAGGTCTGAGGCAGCTGAAAAGGCGGCGCTCGAAGTCTCCCACTTCTTTGGGTCTTTTCCCCCAAGGAAGCTTAGAGGCTGGCACTCGAGGTTCAGCCGCTTTTAACTAAAGCAACTGAGAGGATGGCCGGTAGGTTGCATGCCTTATGAGGTGTGTCGCAACTTAGGCGGGCTGCAGTAACGCTCTTGCGACGCTGCATCCGAGGATTTTTTTTTATTATATCGCGAAATATCCCTGACATGATCAGGGGTCAATTACAAATGAATAAAAACTATACCTATATTTCAATGTTTTTGGCTGTTTGCAGTTATAATAAACACTAGCTTTTACCCGCGGCTTCGCCCGCGTTATATTTTGATTTTGGCTTATGTCTATGTCGGATGCGAAACCTAACCTAACCGACAAATATCAAAATACCTTAGAGGAATGCTTTTGTTGGTTAAGTTACGGTTGGAGTGTATATACAACCCCCCCGTGTATTCCCGCCTTGTCGTGGGGGAGGTCTGAGGCAGCTGAAAAGGCGGCGCTCGAAGTCTCCCACTTCTTTGGGTCTTTTCCCCCAAGGAAGCTTAGAGGCTGGCACTCGAGGTTCAGCCGCTTTTAACTAAAGCAGCTGAGAGGATGGCCGGTAGGTTGCATGCCTTATGAGGTGTGTCGCAACTTAGGCGGGCTGCAGTAACGCTCTTGCGACGCTGCATCCGAGGATTTTTTTTTATTATATCGCGAAATATCCCTGACATGATCAGGGGTCAATTACAAATGAATAAAAACTATACCTATATTTCAATGTTTTTGGCTGTTTGCAGTTATAATAAACATTACAATGGTACAGCAAAGTTTATACCTACTTGTTCCTAATTATTGCTTTTTCACAAATATTTGTGCAAAAATTCGATAAAATTGTTTCTAAGGTTTTTACGTGTTAGATTAATTCCAATTTTTTGTTCTAAATCAAATCTCTGCTTTCCATAAACTGGGCATTCCAAGATTATGTGCAGTGGAGTCTCCTCTTTTGTGGGTTCACAGATGCACGATGGGCTTTCCCTCAACTTAAATCGATGTAAGTATTGGGAAAACTCACCATGATGACTGCTGACGGGGCCAGCACTTGAGTTATGATTCCCACTGGTGCTATTTCTCTAACGATCTTGTATGCCGCCCTTGCATCCGGAAAATATGTTTTGGTTACTGCCGCTGTGTGTCCATCCTGATACCGCCGGTTCCACTCGTCAAGAAAGTCCTTTCGGATTTCTCGCTTGACGAATGAAACGGGGCAGTTATCGTAAATAGGTCTGCACTTCGAGTGCAGTACTGCTTCCTTTGCTAGCTGGTCCGCTCTCTCATTTCCCTCCATCCCCGCGTGCGCTTTATTCCAATAAAGTTTCACAATTTTATTTTGTGCGTGTAGTAACTTTATGTTAGCTTTGAATTTACTGCTAAGGGATGGAGGGAAGATACGCCAACTACCGTTTCCAGTGCAGACCTAGAGTCACATAAGATTTTTGCTTTTTCGGTAGCCTCAAGAAGTGCCAATAACTCGGCCTGGTACACGGAGCACCAATCGGCCAATTTCAGTTTGCGGGTACTGATCTCAGCGGCATCATCCCAAATGGATAATGCCGTCCCAACTTTCCCTTTAATTTTGCTGCCGTCTGTAAATATGTTAATTTCTCGGTTAAGATTTTGCTCTAGTGCTGCTCCGTCTGCCAGGCATAAGAAATCCAGCTCCTCCTACTGCGCTGGGTGTGACTTCTTTTCTGTCTCTCTATCTTCAGTTACTTGCTGGGAATAACCTTTCTTAGTTTCATAAAGCAAGGCTGCTTCCTGGACTCTGATATGACAGCCGAGGATTAGGGGCCGCGGTGGGATATATGGAACTGGTGGTGTGGGTGCCGCCACCTACCGTACCTTCCGCTAGGCCGTCAACGTGTTGGCAGACGCAGTGGGGCTGCAGGGGAAGAGAGGTGTCGGTATCGCGATGGCCGTTCTCACTGTCCTCTGCAGTTGAAGAGGCAGGCAGGCGCTGGGCTACTATGACTGACCCGCTGTACTGGGACCAGGGCGTTGGAATGCTGTCTGACGTTCAGTACTGGTTAGTCCCGAGTGGTGGATGACGATGTGTCTTGTGCTCCGAAACACTCCGTCATTATGGCGAGAGCGCAAACTCCGTTATGGAGCCCGAGTCTGGGCTAGCGCTGTTGAGTGCCGCGAAGGAGTGCGAAAAATGTAGGAACGTCCTAAATTTGCCATGACAGGTTATTTCTGGCGCTTAGACGGCTGCTACCGCAGCCCGCTCACTTAGTTTTAATCCTATCCTACGGGAACTGTTAAAGTTTTTGCGATAAAAAGTGGCCTATGTCACATGTCGTCTTTCAAACTATATTCATGCAATAAGCCAAGGCAAGTTGCTCCGTTGCTGAGAAAAATTTATTGTTAAGTCCTACGGGAACCACAATTTTTTCGGGATGGAAAGTATCCTATGTCACTTTCCGTCTTCCAAACTATGCCCACCCCAAATATCAAGTCAATCCGTTGCTCCATTGCTGAGAAACAGTTATTGTCCTATCCCATGGGAATCACGAATTTACTCGAGATAAAAAATTATCCTATTATCATCCTTTCTGTCTTTTAAACCATAGGTATCCATACCAAAAATCAGGTCAATCTTTTGCTCCGTTGCTGCGTCAAAGAGGAACAAACCAACAAACTTTTCGGATTGATAATATTAAAGTATGATGATTCTGTACCATAAAGGTAGAATAAAGAAGCATGTTAAACCTCTAATGATAGAAGATTTAAAAATATTTTTAATGTCAGACAAAATGACGGCCTGGTATTAAACGTCATAGTAACATGTAGCATGCAGAGGGGTTTTTTTTTATATCTAATTTTAATGTCAGTTGTCATTTTCAATCCATACTTTATTTCCTCTTCAAGGGGATATAATGGTGGAAAAACAATTTGTCCCCTTGCCATGCTACTTGTGATTTATAAAAGTCTGCAGACAATGTCACCTGTCATCTAATTACGTTTCGCTGTGACGTTTCGTTAGACCATATTAGCGTCATAGAGGAATTAATCACTTAGCGTCTTTGTGATAGTGGCGACAGTTTCGCTTTCGATGGTTTTTGTCCTGTCCTACAGGAACTATGCAATTTTTCGGGATAAAAAGTATCCTAAAGCTCCTTCCGCCTTTTAAACTATGTCCATGCCAAAAATCAAGTCAATCCGTTGCTCCGTTGGTGCGTGAAAGAGTAACAAACCAACAAACCAACAAACTTTTCGGATTTATAATATTAGTAAGGATTACGGTGTGTTCTGTACTTATATAAACTTACACAAGTATCTCTCTAATGGTACATAATTACTCTTACTAAAAGTCTTCATCACTTGACTCATCTGCTTCGTTCTCCACGTCATGTTGTATAATTATACTGTGGTAATAATAATGTAGCTGGGGGAGATAACTTTTCTCGATGTCGTCCCCATCCTAAATACCATATTAATGACATGACGTGGAAACAGCAGCCCAGGGTACGTTTTCCTATGACACAACTGCAATAATGGGAGTGTATCGCTTGTCTGCCCTCTATTCCCCCTTGTACTAAAATATACGTATAGTATATGCGGATGCAAAACGCGCCGGCGGGGCGCGATGCAAAACGCCCCGGCGGGGCGCGGGGGGAGGTCGGCGGTTTAATTGAGAAAGTGAAACAAACCAAGCTCCTGTGCGCGTTAGAGTAGGACGGAAGACAGCCAACTACATACACATCCTCGGCGGTGGCGGCGGCATCGCGTGCGGCGATTCCAAAACGCCGGCGGATTGACCACTGTCAAATCACGAGTGCTTGGCGCACCATTATATAGTAGGTACCGATATAACGATTATTTGAATGCTTAAAGGATCTATTATGCGGTATCTTTACAAAAAACTTGATGAATACCTACAAACTTCTAACTCTCATAACTTATTTCGGACTGAGGATACAATTTTTTTGTTTAATAAACGTCGTTTATAACATCTTACTGTACTAAAAAAAACAAGGTTTGGTTGATGGCCGCGCGAATTTTTTATTTTTAGGGTTCCGTACCTCAAAAGGAAAAAACGGAACCCTTATAGGATCACTTTGTTGTCCGTCTGTCCGTCTGTCAAGACCCTTTTTCTCAGGAACGCGTGGAGGTATGAAGCTGAAATTTCAATTCAATCAATTACTCAGGTCTACTGTCCCTTGAAGCTGTGAAAAAATCAAACTTCTAAGCCAACGCAATCAAAAGATACAGCCGTTTATGCCGCAAATTTTGAAACTCGCAAGTACTCGCAAGGGAATCAAATTAATAAATATAAACTTATTACTTTTTTTGTCGTAATGAACGAACTTTGTAAACCTTGCAGGTTTGTACGGAACCCTCGGTGCGCGAGTCCGACTCGCACTTGGCCGGTTTTTTTTTTTTAAAAGGCGCCACTTTCAGTCATTGGCTTTTATTATGCATATTCCTTTAATACGAAACGAGGTTTTTAACTACACAAAATTGATTCCCTTACCCGTTCGTAATCCAAACACCGGCCTTACCTCTCTAATCATCCCTAGGCATCCCTATATCCTTGTGAAAGGGTTGAAAGCTAAGCCGCTCTCCCAGCCATGCCGTGAGGTCGACGAAGCCCGTTTCCTGTGTTTCGAAAATGACGCATCGCCACTAATTGAAGACAAGTGCGTCACCAATCTAATGAAATTTTCCATGAATATTTCAAGTTGTCACCCGATTCCCGTAATCATCAAAGACGTAAGAGCCGATTTAATACAACCCAATCGCTGGATCATTTATGCAAATTCTGACACACTCCTTACTAAATATTGCGAAGAAGAAACCACCCAAGACACCATAGCCGGAACGTACCTATTAACCATGGACGACGACTGTGAAGTAAAGATAAAAGAATTGAAGCTCAAAAAACACCAAGATCAGGGAAAGAACGTTATTGACAGCAAGCTCATTCAATTACCTGCGACACTGCGGAACGAGTCAGACTGTACGCATGGGATGAGACCTGTCAACCTTAACGGAGTCGATCTTTCGGATACGCAGTTCCTGAATTATTTATTGCAGAAAAGTGGAAGTGAATTTAGTGATAGTGAAAGCCATTATAGTGCATTAGATCATAGGAGTGTTAGCATAGGAAACCTTATATTTTGTATAATCCTTGTAATCGGCCTTGTATTAGTAGCATTTAAGCGTAAAATTAAGTTTTTATGTAAAACTATTCGGGATCATCCCCACCCTGTGGATAATCCCGAACTTGAGGAGGGAGGAGTCATGTCACCAGCCATCGGTCATGGCATATTTGTCTCGTAAGCATATCATGTTTACGTCTGGACACCCACGGGAAATGGCGTGATCATGAGACCACCGGATGCTGACACAGCGACTCACGACCACCCAATAAGTTAGACTAAGCTCTAGATTTAAATAACATTTTATTTTCGTCATTCTGTATTCGGTCACTGCGTGACACACTCGTCTTTTATAATTAATTGAATTATAATTAAAAATTAGTTTTTAAAAATACAAAGGGCGTTTCCCTAAACAAGTCTAGGTACTCCTTTGTGAATATTATACTATCGTGACTGTATACCACACTGTACCTACTATAGTCTACACAATAATATAATATCGTAATTCTATTCTTAAAAATGGCTAAAAAGCACAACAGCTACTAAAATAATCGAATAACACGAACAACTCGGATTCCAATCGCATTTCAATATTTCACTAAAGGCCATTACACACGTGCATTTTACGAGCACTATCTGCGTATAAAGCTGCAATACCTTTTATATAACTCTTATAGAACCGTTATAAAACTGTTAAAATATTTATCACGTCGTATCCGCGAGTGCGGCTACCGCGTGGTTAGAAGCAAATGGTATCGTTTATTGTAAGAATTGTGGAGGAAATATCGGGTGTTTCCCTAAAATAACTACATACAAAATTACATGCTTAGCCTTAGCCTAGTTTGAGGCCCACAGATTTTTAAATGAAAATATTAATGCATACCTATTGTAATTAATTAACTCGATTGGTAATTGAATTTAAACGCAGGGATTTTTTATATTATTTTATCGATCATGAGGCATTATTATTTTTAAATGATAAAGGATCGTCATTCTAATTAGTATAGCCCTGATCAGCTAGCCCAGCATGCGACCACGAAAATAACTCTTTTCGACGTGTGAAAAAGTGACAGATATTTACTTTGTCATAACGCAGTCTCGTTCTAACATGTCGAAAGAAATATTTCGTGGTGCGCATTTTAGCCCGGCTGGACCGATGAAAGCGAAACCGCGTGTTTTAAACGGAGACCTTTGCTTTCACTTCGGTCAGTTATAAATATATAGACTGCCTCGGTGGCTCAGTGGTTAGTGACCCCGACTTCTGGGTCAAAGAGGCGTGGGTTCGATCCCCACCCAGGGCAAGCATTTGTGTGATGAACATAGGTGTTTGCTCTGTGTCTGGATGTTATTTAGTAACTATCTATATAAGTATGTATTTAAAATATGTATATGTAGTATATCAGACTCTAGCAGCCATATCACAAGCTTTTGCTTAGTTTAGGTAAGTACGTAGTATTATCATATATTCTTTGGTTTAGGGCAGCGTTTTTTGACCTTTTTCAGTTCGTGGACTCCTAGAAAATTAAGTACAGTTTCAAGAACCCCCTTAATACTAGTAGTTCTTCGAACAGTAGACCTCGCATCAGTTTAACAGAATCTTCATAATTATAAACTACATCTCGCTTTTGGCAGCTCAGTCCCGGCGGCGGGGTCGCGGCGCGGCGCCCTCCAGCGGCTGGAAGTGACGTCATGCGTGCTCCACAAGCACCCCTCCCGTGCGCTGCCAGGGGGGAGGGGAGCGAGGCGCTCACTATCAGGTAACATCATTCTGTACTGTACCAGTCTTTTAATAGTCCACTGCAGGACGTAGGCCTACCCGCTAAGGGTGATGGGCCATATCCACCAAGCTGGCCCAGTGCGTGTTGGTGGATTCACACACGCCATCGAATTCCTTCTACGGACGTATGCAGGTTTCCTCACGATGTTTTCCTTCACCGACAAGCCAGTGGTGTGAAATTTCGTACATAAATTTCAAAGAACTCATTGGTACGGGACCGAGATTTGAACCCACGACCTCACGATTGTAAGGCAGAAAGTAGTATACATATATGGGTAGGGGATACTTATGCAAACAATAGATGTTCAGTCTTATGGTACCCTAAAAGTGTCACGTTCTCGAGATACTTGGATGTAAAGAGTTCTCGTACAGCGATCTTTACATCCAAATATCTCGAGAGCGTGACATTTTACGAGTATATCCAACGTTTATAAAACGTTTTTATAACATATTTGCTCGTAAAGTGGCTGTAACTTGTGCACATAACACTTGTGCATTATTGTAATGTAAAACGCACGCCACCACCGACTGCAAAACTCTGTGGTCTCTTTTTTTTTTAAATCTTTATTGAGGAAGGGTTTTGTCAACAATGACAATGTCACCCCGTAAGACTACACTAATTATTACATCTAACAATTACCACAAGGGCATTCGTAGCTTTGGAACTGAAAATAGATCTGCAACAGTATCCCGGCCTTTTTTTTTTTTTTTTTTTACCAGGGGAAATCTTTTATAGATACCACCGCACCTCGAGGGCAGGCGGGTGGTTATGTGGGAGTCCTGCCGACTGGACAGTATACCCACCAAAACCCCTGGGTGTTCCACCACTGCGCTTGGTGTCGGGGCTACGGGCACGCTTGCGCACTCCTCCGCGGCACCCGACAGCGCTGGCCCAACTCGGGCCCCACCACGGAGCTTCGGCTCCCGCCAGAATGACGATGTGCCGAACACCAGACACATCGTCATCCACCACCTGGGACCAACCAGCACTGGGCGTCAGACAGCACCCGTGTCCGACAGCCCTGGTCCCGATGCAACGGGTCAATTAAAGTGGCCCCGCGCCTGCCACTACGGCTGCAGAGGATAGGGAGAACGGCCGTCGCGATACCGACACTCCTCTTCCCCTGCAGCCCCACCGCCTCTGCCAACACGTTGGCGGCACCCGTTAGGGCCGCTGGCAGGACGGACAGACAGCGGCCTTCTCGCCGCCCGTCCATCCCGTCGCCGCCCCCGCCTCGATGGGCTCGGCCGCGGCATCGCGACAAGCGCGACACCGCAGTCCACCTCAGTCGGCAAGCCAACCTACTGGCCAGCCTCCGCACGGGCTTGTCGAGGCCCAAGACCCGGAGAGGCCGGCCCCACCTCGGGTTCCTCTTCGTTCACCAGGCTGGGAAGACCTGGCTACTAAGCCCCCCCGCCACGACAAGGCGGGAACCCACTCGGGGGGGAACAGTATCCCGGCCTCCCCCAACTCTCTCTGTGGTCTCGTTTCTCCTACTTTCACTCAAGAGAGTGAGAGACATTACGGCACTTGTGCGTTATTGTAATGTAAAACGCACAATGCTTCGACTGATGCACGATTTTCACTCAAAGTCAGAGTTTTATTAATTTCCTCGCAAATATGTTATAAAACGTCGTATGATACGAGTATACCTACGTGCGCTTTGAAAATTACAGCCTCTGCTTCCTTATAGCAATATTATATCGCCTCGGCTGTAATTTTCAACTTACCGCACTTATATCATAATGTACCTACTATTTTTTTTTATTTTTTTTTTAATTTACAAACCACGTGGTTTGTCAAGCGTCATGTTTGTTGGCACGACGTATACCAGTTCTGGATGTCCCCGGGACCAAACTGTGTACAGTAGCTAAAAAAAACATTAAAATATATTTATACATTTCAATGTTTTTTTCTTTCTTTCAGAGCTGAAGTTTAGGTACACTAAGCGCCAGAGAAATCGGCGGATAAGAAGTTAGCCGCAGATGACACTTCGCCGTGATTCGCTAATAATTGCGCATGTGTGCACAATGCCTACACAAATAGCGTAGTAGTGAGCACGGGCGTAGGGAGCGCGCGGGAGGCATGTGGTTGGCGGGCGGGTGTCTCTCTGGCTCCCGCGCATACCTATATTTCATTCGACTTTTGCGCAGCGTTCTGCGCATAACTTCCCATCCGCCGACTTGTGTGGCGCTCAGTATACGGACGTTTCTAATTCTATAAATCGTACAGGAAAACATGTGATGGTTTATAAAAGTTTGACATTATCCGTCCTTCTCGAGGGTCGCGACCGAGTGTTGGCGCGTTTTAACCCCGAACATCGCCATCTAGCGGACGTCTCTGTACCACACGAGCTAGCTCGGAATTGATGACTAAAAATATAATTCGTTCATCAGATAGACTATCATAAAATATTAGACACGTATTGGTTCTTTTGTCAATTAAACCTAAATTGATGAAGATATAACCCGTCAAA
Organism: Hypomecis atomaria; assembly: GCA_964007245.1. NCBI lineage: Eukaryota > Metazoa > Arthropoda > Insecta > Lepidoptera > Geometridae > Hypomecis > Hypomecis atomaria. The sequence goes on from OZ023279.1 coordinate 21,710,384, forward strand.
GTTCCGCGTGACGTCACAAGTGCCAAACAAATGTATAGACTTCTGTAAGAGAGGTGACGTCACGACCCCCGCTCCCAAATCTTAACAAGGTTTATCTTTGTAATTTTTTGTTTGATTGACAAAAGAAAAAAATACGTGTCCAATATTTTGGTAAGTAGGTACTGATAATATAACAGACGGACAAATTGTAATAATGATTTTTTTACCCAGTCATCTGCCCATTCAAATAATAAAACCCAGGTTGATTTTACTATTTAATGTCAAAGTCAAAGTCATTTATTGATAAACACATTTTTTAAATGTCATTTCAATTGAATATAATTTAAATACGTTAATGTTTGTACATTGTTGTACATTAATTTAATATTGTATTAAATTATTTTCGCTTTATAAATTCATCAAATTCATAGATTGTTTGCTTGATAAGCCAAGTTTTCAATTTGTACTTAAAACTTGTGGCGATTTGTAAACGCACCCATAATTCGATTATACAGGGTTATTTTTAATCAATTAGCATCCTTTTAGGGGCCTATTCTGTACATCAAAACTAACAACTATTGTTCTGCGATTTTTGTCAAAACTCAAAAACAAAATCAGCTGTTCTATACATTTTATCGCGGGTGATCGAATTTTTTCTATGGAAGAACGATTTTTTTTTTGAGTTTTGACAAAAGTCGCAGAACGACGACAACACAGACAGAACAGACAGACGACTGAAGACGTGGTGTAAAGGTAACGAACACAAACATCCATATTAAAAAAAATACTATAGGAAAGAAAAAAAACCTAAAGTAGCAGAACGACGACAACACAGAGTAATCGCGTAGAATTTTGGAAAATAATATAATTACTTTAGAAAAAAAATAAAACATCGCATCATAAAAAAATACATTTTATTTCAAATGCTCGAAATAATTAGCGACAATACCACATTATTTTTGACAAATTACGTAGCCAGGCTAATGTTCTACTCGAGTAAATATTAGTTTTTTTTTAAAACGCTTTAATTTTGAAGAAATAAATAAAATCCCGCAGAAAAATATAAGGTGGCGCTCGAAGCCAACATTATCATAAACTGTGTCATGCGATTTTCGACTCTAAACAAAGCCGCATAGCAGATAGCGGGCGACGCAAGAAGCGCGGGTAAAATCTGATTTTTTCATAGCATTAGGCGCAGTCTAAGGTGAGTGCGCTCGAGACTTCATCTGGTAAACGACTGTACACCGCAGACACCACTCGCGATACTCTTTTTAGTGTTTTACTAGTTTTTGCCCTCCACTATTTCGAGGCCCTTACCTTACCACCCTTAATAAAGGAGGTGGAATGTAAAAAAAACGATTTGACATTTGTTCGATACGACAGTTCTTTTTAGGGTTCCGTACCCAAAGGGAAAAACGGGACCCTATTACTAAGACTTCGATGTCCGTCTGTCTGTCTGTCCGTCTGTCACCGGGCTGTATCTCATGAACCATGATAGCTAGGCAGCTGAAATTTTCACAGATGATGTATTTCTGTTGCCGCTATAACAACAAATGCTAAAAAGAAAAGAAAATAAATATTTTAGGGGGCTTTTTTACAACAAACATGATTTTTAGGAGTTTTTTTGCTCGCTATTATTTAATAACGGCAAGAGGTATGGGGCTCCAACACGGTACGGAACCCTTCGTGCGCGAGTCCGAAACGCACTTGGCCGATTTTTAATTAAAATTCATTATGATATTTTACGATCTAAAACAAACATTTTCCGATTGATTGATTTTTAGAAACCTTTATTAACATAATAAAATTACAATGTTTTGTAAAGCTTAGCGTTAACTAAGTTACAATTTACCACAATATTTACAGTGTTTTGTAGGCTAATGTCACCTTTTAAAACTTGTATCTAAACATTATGTACCAAAGTTCTCATTAAGTCGTAAGTAGAGGGTAGACAGGAAATACATTATAATTTTTGCTACGTAGTACTTTGCAATTTCGTACGTTTACAACATGACCATGTCTACGGGTTACATAGCATAATTAAGATTATAAAATGAAAATGATTACTTAAACAATAATAATAATAATTAGGGAAAAACAAATAAAAATATGACAATAAATATTTTTGACTACCTTACAGCAAAATACTCCATACTAAAGAAATATAGATTGAGATAAGTTACACGAGAAAAATATAATAGTAATTATTTTTTTAATTAACGGCTTTTAATCGTACTTAAAGTTACAGAATAGTAAGCTATCTGATATTTGAAAAATACACTCAAAAAAAATCGGTCGTCTAAGGTGCTAAATTCCTTTGTCGTTTTTTTTTGTGCTCCTGACGTAGCTTTTGAACGGTACGTTCTTATAAACCTAAACGCCGCATCAGAATCTTTTTTGTCGAACGATTTTTTGTCACTACGACTAGGTTCCCTAGCACGTGGCGTCTATGATTATTTTTATTTTGTCGCTACGACAAAGTAGTTTGCCACTACGCCATAGGAGGTAGTCACCGTGACAGAGTTCCTTAACGGTAAAATGTGAGTTTGAACGCTGGTCCACAAGCAGCTTTGACACAGTGACAGAGTCTTTTTTTACAAAGTTTTTTTCATATTTGACATGTACGTGGCGTCAAGTTTTATTTCGTTTTAGAGGATATGACAAACTAGGTTAGTTGCCATGACAAAATTTGCTAACGGTAAAATGTGAGCTTGAACGCTGGTTAACTAGTAACTTTAACAAAATCACAGAATATTTTTTTCAACAATATTGTCATTTCTTAATTTGTACGTAGCGTCAAATTTTATTTTAGATTATTTCCTACGACATAGGAAGGTAGTTACGACGACATTATTAGTTAACGGTAGAATATGAGCTTATACGCTGGTTCACAAGCAACTTCAACAAAATGACAGAATAGTTTTTACGACTGTACGTGACTTCAAGTTTTATTTTGATTTAGTAACTACGACTTAGCCAGTAAGTCTCTACGACAAAATTAACTAACGGGATCGCGTTAAAAATTTATTATAATTCAGTAACTATAAGTACGACATATAATACATCGCAAGATTGCAACATATAGATGGTCGTCTGGTACTTTCATGACGTCATAACTACCCCTTCCATATACTCAGGAAGTGACAACTACATTTTTCGTTTCCAGAAGAACTTCTCAAACACACATATATACTAGTTGTCGGTATGGTTGAAAGAAAATTGTCCATACCTACCTAAACGCTTTGACGGCTACATTCAGATCGGCGCGCTATCCGCGCCTTCTCAAATGGATGTAGCCCCGTTGTTTATTTCTCGATTGGTACAATTTATATGTTATTTGAATCCTTACAGATGTAGCTGTAAGCATACATATAATTTCAATATTCTCAACTGTTAGTGTACCGGTTACCGGTTACCGTACCTACGCGCTGGGGCGAGAAACTGAGGATTCTGTATGGAGCACCTACAAAGTATTTGTTATTCTATGATTCAACAGAATCCTTTCAAAAATAAGTCGGTATGGTCATACCTAACTTAAATGTACCTATAGAAACTTGAAAAAGTTCTAGAAGCATAAGCAATGCTTAAATACCTATAGATAATTAAAAAATATTTTCACCAAGGCCTTTGTACTACTGTCAACGCTCCGAAGTGAATACGTCCTTGGCCCTCAACAAATGCCGTCGCCAGAGGCTGCCTGTGTTTTGCAATGTTGGCATTATAGCCAAATTCGTCTCTTTCTAAGGAGAAATGACGACTTGATTAAACAAAATCGATCGGATCCTGAATTAATGCTATGATACTTGTTAACTTAAAATTACACGATCATAAGGAAACAATTTTTTGCAGTAAAATGATTGTAAATAAAAGTGAATTTATTGTTTTGTTGTAATGTATTTTACTAGTTGTTCGCCACGAATCTGACATAAATAATGAAAGTGTTTTTCCTTGTATAATTTAGTTTACTATTGCAATTACATATCTTACTTAAATTTTTCATCGTAAGCTTTGGAATTAAAAGGGGACAGGACGTTACCTTTTTTGCAGTTTGTTGCATATCTAACTAAGAAAAGTATCCATTTAAACAAAATAAAAAAAAAAACAGTGATAATCAAAGGTATTTCATGGGTCATATTAATTTGTTTTTAACCAAAAATTTTACGTAACCCTAAACCCTTAACCCCAATCTACTGCCGTAGCTAAATCTACGGCAATTTGCAAAGATCGCATTTTGCAAAGTGCCAAAGCCAAAAATTTTAAAAATAAAATGCGCAATCTCAGATAAGGGAATCCCCATTGGTTGGTTTTATGACAGGTACTTAGCTTAGGACTTTAACCGCTAGTACGTAGTATTATTATATATTCTTTGCCGCTAGTGTCAAATTATTTGTACTGAATTTCGAAAGTTCCTTCTCGCTGCCATTAATAAATAATACTAATAACATAGACTTTTGACTATTGTTGTTCCAACCGAAGAAATGTTCGCTAAAATAAAAGTTAAAAAAAATACTAACTGAATAAAATTAAAAATGATTATGTACGTGGAGAGTATCAGAGATGTATTTGGGTAAATAAGGTTAATTATTTTTTGTTGATTTTTGTGTTTTTTTTTTGTTAATTAAAGTGATAATAAAAATGAAATAGAAACATGTTTTATTTTATTTATTTACTACGGCAGCCGAAGATAGCTTTTCTTTACAAACACGGAAATTTCCCTTACCAAACACGGCAGACAAAAAATAGTCGTTGGCAACACTGCCTCTGCCAATCAATCTGCCATCTTTCTCCGGTCCGGCCGCAGCGCAAACGCAACTGTGTTGTAAGGCGATTTCGACAGTTTTTGTTTGTACTAGATCAATTCAGTGTGTCTCTGTGTGTGTGTCTGTCTATCTGTTTTTATATCTAATTAATTATTAAAATAAGACCAAGGATCTTATAATGGGAGGATAGACAATGGCTATCGTAATGGACTAGCATAAACTTACATTTTCGGCAAAAAAAAAAAAAAAAAAAATGCAATGCACTGCGCCAGATGCACACTTGAATGGCCATTGTCAATCCTCTCTTCATTTGATCCTTGATAAGACTAAGGGGCTCGAAGATTTTTCTATGGAAGCTGGCATATGCGCCCGCTATTTGTTTGAGTTTTTGCGCACGATGATAATGGTATACTACTTTCAACATGTAATTATTAAAAGTTGTTTATAATGATTAGTACTTTGAGCCCCTTTCAGCTTAGCATAGCCTTTACGTATAACCCAGTATAAGTAAGACCAATTACTCTATCTTTCGTTAATTTGTATTTTTAATAAAACTATCTTAATCGTTCTGCTGATTTTAATTTCTTTTCTAGTTTTGACATTCCACAAAGTAACCATGACGATGGCATCCTGGGGTTTTCAGATGCGAAGCCACATACTCCTCTAAGAAGCTGTCCAAATCCAAGTCGAGAGGGTTATCGTAGGTGCCATCAGACTGGGTGTTGCTGTCTCTACGTACACTGGGTGTTGTCACTGCGGCAGTGTAAGTTGTTCCAACGTCTACAGTGTGCCGTCACTATGACAGTGTTTTGTAGTCCCTAGGTCCACGGCGTGTTGTCACTCTGACAGTGTATTGCTGTCTCGACGTCTATAGTAATACGCCTCTTCTGCTACGAAGGTATTTTGTTTTTGCATTTCACCAAACTATGACTTAGATCCAACGTAAATGCCGCCCAACCCACATCCCGCTAAGGTGGGGTGCGCAGTTGCGCAGGAAACATTATTATTGGCCTCTGTGCCCAAAGGGCTGTACAGAGACCAGAGACCCGTAATGATGCTTCATTTCGTATCTGCGCACCTTACCTTAGATATATGTGGGGACTGGAGGGAGGCACTTACGTTGTTGCTAAGTATAGTTTGGGTAAACGCAAAAACAAAATACCTTTGTGGCAGAGACTTATTTATTACCTAAGACGTCGAGACAGTAAAACACTGTCACAGGGACAACACACCGTAGACGTAGAAACAGCATACATTGTCACAGCGACAACGCTCAGTAGGCATAGGGACAGCAAAACACTGTCACAGGGACAACACACCGTAGACGTAGAGACAGCATACATTGTCACAGCGTCAACATCCAGTGGACGTAGGGACAGTTAAACACTGTCACCGTGACAACACGTCGTAGACGTTGGAGCAGCATACACTGTTGCAGTGACAATACCCAGAAGATGAAGGGACAACATACAGTAGACAAACGAACAATATTCTTTAAATATTGGGACAAAGTTGTATTGTCAAAATAACACAGCCTTGACGTGAGACAGCATACTCTATCACAGTGACAACGCAACGTTGACAAATAAACAATATACCATTGAACATGGTGACATTTTATATTTAAAAAGTAACAATGCCCTAACGTGGGGTCAAAGCAAAATGGTCAAAATGACAACATGCCAAAAACGTAGTGTGATAGTACCTTTGTAATAGCGACTTATCATAGGGACAGTTAGCGTTGTCATATCTACAATGTTTGTGATAGTTTCAAACCTCAAAGGGGGCTAATACGGTGCAACAAAAATGTGTATAAGTTCCTTTGTCATTGATATTTTCAAGCGTCTAAAGGTGATATTGCAAAAAGGGCTAAGACTAGGTACAGTAGCTCAAAAAATCCGATAAACTATGATAATTAAATGCGCAGAGTAAAACAACCGCATTAAATGCTTAATTTAAGAGTAATTTCACATTTTCCAATTTGATTTTTGCTCAGTTATTGAATTACTGCCATTTTGGTCACATATAACCTTTTTTATATAACCTACATAGAATTAATAGCCTACGTGTAAAAAATGCACTGAAGAGTTTAGTTTTGTTAGCAAAACTTCTCAGACGTTAATGATACATCAAATTGATACGTTTATAGGTACTTTACACTTCGATCAAGACTTTATAAGTTTCTTTTGTTTCATTTACTTCGTTGATTTTTTTATTATGGGACCAACAGCAATCTTCAGTTGTTCATAATAACGTAGGTACTACATATAAGTGGTTTCAGTATTATTAGATCTTTGAGAGACACACGGTATATGTATGTATCTACCTTTCATGTTTCTGTAATTTTTAAAAGCATACTGCTGAACATAGGCTAGGCCTACGAGTCATATCCACTGCGCTGGCCCTGAGGAGGATTAAGTTGTTACTTGGTGAAGTCGCGGGTCACCGAGAAAGTCGAAGGCAAACGTGTAAGAGGTTTGTTTTTATTTTCTTGTTTATCGTAAATAATCAAGAACATTTTGTCGTTATATTAATTTTGTAAAACCATCATTAATAGTGTGATGAGTGTAATGTTGTTAATATTCTCTTAAAAGTATTATATTACATCATATTTCTGTATAAATGGATCTAAACAACTGTGAATTATTTCGAAGTAACTTGCCCCGCATTCACATTGCTGTATTCTTATAATGGTGTATGAAGATCACGTAGCACATAGAAACCTCTTTAGTAATCAAACTCACGGGACAAGTTCTCGGGATCTACATTTTTTTTTTTAAAAAAGGAGAATGAAGGATGAATACTTACTTTTTGGCGGGAAAGAAACTAAGGAGGATCAATGATGTGAAAATGGAGCGAAGAATAAAAAAATGTTTGTAACTATATATTTCTAAGATCGTAGAATGCTGAATAAATTATTTTGACTACGAGGTGTTTAAATCCTGTAATAGTTAACAATAAAAAAACATCCAACGAATTGCAATGAAACGTGTTCTTTTCGTTGTTATAAGAATCCAGGATAATATAGAAATCGGTTTTAAACAGGCCTTAGCCAGGTTTTAGCCTGTTTTTGTTATTTGTGACATTTTATTAATGTTTCAAATCGAGTATGGCCGGGTGGTTTTTGGCGGGAACGGGGAAAAATCATGTCGCCGCATTTTATTATTCTGTGAAATGTTTCTATCAGTGATAATTAGTTTGCCGATGCTTTACTGAGGTCTAATTTGACCGCGACTTTTTCGGACTATGACGTGACTTAGACTGTAACTATTTTGATAAAATACAAAAAAAAGGTTCAATACTTATAGGTAACACTAGCAAATGCATAAACCATGCGACACCAAAAATAAAAGAAGAAGAGTATGGCTGCCTTATTTTTAAACAATGTCAATGTAATTTTCAATCCGAATACATGAAATTACTTTTAATGGACACTGTTATTGTAAAAAATAACGGGAAAATAATTACCCGAAAGAAACGAAGCAAATTATGAAATACTGTACCCTTTGGTGGCCCAATTTCTATATATTTTTGCAATATCTCCTTTGTGCAGTCGCTGTGTTCAGTTTCCCTAGTAATCTTCCATTTGATAAGGGATTTTTGTCGCCGCGTCTAGAAATTTTTTAGAGTGTAGTTACTAGGCAGTGTCAGGCGAGTAGTGTTAAACCATAATGTTTTTTTTTTTTTTTTTTTTTTTTTTATTCTGAATAGGTTTGCGTTTGACCACATACTGCCTGTTGTTAAGCAGATATGCGGTCTAGGTTGTAGCACGCTTACCTAGAAGATACCTATTTACTCGGGATTTGAAGACGCCCACATTGTACTTTAGCGGGAAGACAGACCCAGGCAAAGCGTTCCACATTCTGGCTGTTCGTATGAGGAATGAGGATTCGAAACGCTTGGTTCTAATGCGCGGAATGTCCACCATAAAAGGGTGGCGCTTTGGTCGCGTCTGTCTAGCCGTACGATAGAAGAAAGGGGCAGGTGGGACCAGATTGTGCAACTCCTGGGCGCACTCTCCGAAGTGGATCCGGTAAAAGGCCGATAAACACGCTACCTTACGTCGATGCTCGAGACTTTGCAGCTGCGACATAGTCAGAGTCTCGTTGTCGATCAGCCTCTTGGCTCGCCTCTCAATCGACTCCAGAGCCTCCAGTTGATATTTGGCGGAGCCATCCCAAAGGTGAGAGCAGTATTCCATGCACGACCTGACTTGAGCTTTATACAGACTAAGCAGTTGCTCAGGTGTGAAATACCGTCTCACCTTAGAGAGAACACCAAGTTTTTTGGAAGCTAATTGGGCCTTTGACTCTATGTAAGAGCCAAAGTTAAGAGTCGATGAGAGTGAAACGCCTAATAGTTCCAAGCTGTCAGTTACCGGAACGGAGACACCACGGAAAGCGGGAGACAATTGGAAGGGCCTCTTTTTGGCCGAAAACAGACAGGCTTGAGTCTTCGTGGCATTAAACTTGACCAGGTTAGCATCACCCCAGTCAGAAACCGCCTCCAGATTCAAGTTGAGCCGCTCGACCATAGCCACTCTGTGAGACTCGATCTGTGGCCCGCTGGTTCTTGCATCGGATGTGTAGCTCTCCACGACTGTACTGTCGTCTGCGTACCCAAAGATTCCGGGCTTTAGCAGATCGTTGATATGCAGTAGAAAGAGGGTCGCAGAGAGCACTGACCCCTGAGGAACCCCGGCATTGATAGCCATATGATCTGACGAGCAGCCATCAACGACCACTCGTATCGACCGATTCCTCAAGAAATCTGATATCCATGCGCAGAAATCAGCAGGCAGGCCGTAAGATGGAAGCTTGCCAATTAGGCTCTCATGCCAGACCCTGTCAAAAGCTTTGGAGATGTCCAAAGAGACAGCCAGCGCCTCCCCGTGCTTTTCGATGACCTCACTCCAGATGTGTGTGGCGTACGCCAGAAGGTCCCCAGTAGACCGGTTTCGGCGAAAGCCGTACTGGTGGTCACTGAGTAGGTCATTCGCTTCCAGGTACGCCAGGAGCCTGTTGTTAAGGACACGTTCCATACTCTTGCAAAGTATGGACGTGATCGAAATCGGTCTGTAATTGGCAGGGTCGGCACGGCTACCTTTTTTGGGTACAGGCTGCACGTTAGCAAGCTTCCAAGATTTGGGCACTTGACCTGTCTTCAGAGATAGGCGAAAGAGGCGAGTCAGCACAGGCGACAACTCAGGCGCACAAGTCCTCAATACAATGGCCGGAATACCATCAGGGCCACTGGCCTTGTTCACATCAAGACTGCGGAGAACCTTGAGAACCTCCTTTTGCCGGATATGTATTTCACTCATTACAGAGCCACAATTTGGCAAAGTTGGAGGTCTCGCACTACCGGGGTCCAGACGCGAAGACTCAGCAAATTGAGATGCAAATAAATTTGCTTTCTCAACCGCGGTATGGGCCAGCGAACCATTGGGTTTCAGCAACGGAGGCAGTGAGGGGCGGCAGAAGTTCGCTTCAACCGATTTAGCTAGGGACCAGAATGCCTTACTACCCGCAGGGTAAGAAGCAAGCTTATTGCCTATTCGACTAATGTGATCAAAGCGAGCCCTCCGCATAACCTTTTTACAGGACTTAGCAGCCCTATTGTATGCCTTCTTCCTCAGACGAATGTCCCTCGAGTTACGGTTTCGAGCATCGGCCCAAGCCAGGAATGCCTGATGCTTTTGCGCTTCGGCGCGTCCACATTCAGGTCCAAACCAGGGCCGAGCTTTGCTAGACAGAGGCACGTCCGAAAATGGGATGAAGTATTCCATGGCGGTACGAAGCACATCTGTCACGGCATCCGCGCACGTAGAAGGATCATCGGAAGAGAAGCAAACAGACTGCCAAGGGTAAGATGCAAAGAAACACCGCATCTCATCCCAATCCGCTAACTTGTACCGCCACACTCGCCGTGACCCTTTGGGGCTGGGGTCTGATGGGGAGTAGACGGACACAGATTTCACCAGACAGTGGTCAGATGAACCTAACGGTGAGGAAATCGCCACTGAATAACGGTCTGGATCGGTGGTTAGCAGAAGGTCCAAGCAGTAGGCTGTGTGCGAGTCAACGTCAGGTACCCGTGTGGCGCCTTGAACCAGCTGGGTAAGATCTAGTGTCAAGGCAAGCTTGCGCGTCTCAAGCCCAGCATGGTTAGTGTCTAGGTATGGGTATAGCCACTCCTTGTGGTGGCCATTAAAGTCCCCCAGGATCACTAATTGGGCCGAAGGGTAGCTGAGTTGAGCAGCATCCGCCGCCTCACTGAGGTATTCAGAGAGTCTGGTTGTCTCCTGGTCCCCGCTATGTGATCGGTATACACAAGCGTAGATAATTTTCTCTAGTCCAGTGTCCGCCAAAGCCCAGAGCACTGAGAAAGAGGGGTCTTCAAACCTACGAAGGCGCAGAAAGCAAATGTCATCCCGGGCGTACACGCATACACCCGCACGTGGTTTGAAACGGTGCTCCAGGGAATACCCTGGGTAGGAAAGATACGACACGTCGGATGGACCAGCAATCTGCGTCTCCGTGAAAAACAATAGGTGGGGTCGATCTGTCTCAAGATGATGATGGACAGGTGTGAGATTGGAGTGCAGGCCCCGAATATTGCACAGGTGCACTTTAAGTGAGAGGGAGTGCTGCCGCTGTGTACACGTTCTTTTGATTCTACTGTTTCTCATAGTTATTTGCGGAGTAAAGTAGGTAGAAAGTCGGTAGTAGAACGAGACGTCACTCTGCAGATCCAGTGGTACAACGCACAAACCACACACATCCATGGTAGACTAGCCTGGAGACCGCGGGGACGCCCGAGCCCCCCCAAGGATGTCCATCGGGCCCTCTCGTCCAGTCGCCAACCGGCACGATGGCGCATCCCTGGGATTTTTCGACAGATGGCGGGGCAGCCTTTCATGAGTGGCTAGCTCACTACTTGGGCCCCCTACTATCTGCGGTCGGCCAGCGACAAACCGTGCCTCGGATCCCGCTGCCCTCCACGACTAGTCGGCCGATGCGGCAATCGATGAGTGCACCGTATTCGATCCACCAGAGGACGCTACTGTTCCGACCCGACTTTCAGATTGGCGTCACCAGACTTCGCGCCGGAACACGAGCTCAAGAGAGTCGTTTGGCGGCGCGGCTTAGTCTGGTGGGTGGTCTCTCGCCGCGGCTATAGCCTACCACCAGTATGGTTGCTGCCTGGTTAGCACCACCCAGGACCACGTGTGGGGGACAAAAAATTAAAAGGGTTCCCACCCACGGACGAAGGCAGCTCGGTCCCAAAATGTAATTGTAGGTCTGTTAACCAGCTGTTATTGCATGCGACAGCTAGTGAGCACGTAGGGCAAATCAACAGGTTAACTTTAACCGACGTTTTAGTCACTCTGTGAACAGAGCTAACCTGTGCTCGTCGGCCGTCAGTCGAACAAAAGATAGTGATGTGGTAATTTATATTTTTTGCATTTATCGATGTACGATAGATTTGAACTTCTAGTTCGCCCGAGTGAGCTAATTAGTGCATTTGCGTGTTCATGATTTAATTTAAAATAAAAGTTTTTTGTTATTTTAAAAAAAAAAAATCTTTTAGGGTTGGGAATTTAATTTTTTTGTGGAGTTTGTGGAGATTATATATGAATGGGGTGTTATAACATATCTTAAGGGCTTTGTTTTGTATGACTTGAATTTTGATGTAATTTGCTTCACAAGTAGTGTTCCAAACCGGAGCAGCATATGTGAGACAGGGCCTGATTAAGGTGGTATAAATGCGTAATTTGGATTTTGAACTCAAGTTTGTTTTTCTATTGAAGATGGGTCCTAATGCTCCCATTGCTTTTAGTGCCTTCTTTCTGGCATGCTCGACATGACGAGACCAGTTGATTTTATTGTCTAGCACTACACCGAGGTATTTTACACTGGGGCTCCAGTCAATGTTGTGGTTATTAATCTTTATTCGCCTACGAGGAATTTTACGAGATCTTGAAAAAAGGATAGCTTCTGTTTTAGTCTCATTTAATTTTCCGATTGCTTTTTGCCTAAGCTATCTCAAAAATACATTACAGATATTTTCTCGGTCATAGTAAAATACTCTATTCGAGAGACTTCATCGGGAGTGAAGGACAGTAGTAGTAGTCGAGTGACCGGTCGCACGCCTGACGAGAAGCTGCTAGAATATTCTTTATTAGAATACATTCTAGACATTTACACGGAAAAGCTGTTTTTAAACGTTCACTGCAGTGCATCTCTACGCGTCACGTTTTCGGAACATAATGACCTGTCGACGGGACGCCGCCGCCTTATTCACGGCGATGTTTTATATTCCGCGCCACACAAGTCGGCGGATGGGAAGTGAGGCGCAGAGCGCTGCGCAAAAGGCAAAATATAGGTATGCGCGGGAGCCAGAGAGACTCGCGCCGGGGCACATCCGCCCGCCAACCTCATGCCTCCCGCGCGCTCCCTACGCATTGTGCACACATGTGTAATAGTTAGCGGGAGCCAGAGAGACTCGCGCCGGGGCACACCCGCCCGCCAACCTCATGCCTCCCGCGCGCTCCCTACGCATTGTGCACACATGTGTAATAGTTAGCGGGAGCCAGAGAGACTCGCGCCGGGGCACACCCGCCCGCCAACCTCATGCCTCCCGCGCGCTCCCTACGCATTGTGCACACATGTGTAATAGTTAGCGGGAGCCAGAGAGACTCGCGCCGGGGCACACCCGCCCGCCAACCTCATGCCTCCCGCGCGCTCCCTACGCATTGTGCACACCAATAACTAGCGAATCACGGCGAAGTGTCATCTGCGGCTAACTTCTCATCCGCCGACTTGTGTGGCGATACCCATATTTAATTCACATCGCAAAGAAACGCTAACGAGACTTTAAACTTATTAGCTTATATTAGCTTATTTAGTGTTGTTATAAATGTATATAAAATGTTATATCCTTTAATGTTATAGCTTTTCAAAATTTTGAGATTAGTCAAGTCTCAAATTAACAAATTGCATGTCTGTTAGGACAAACTGTTGTGTCTTAACTTTTACTCATCAAAAACATAAATGTGAAATGGGAGCCAAAGTGTCGCCACCAAAAGAATTGAGATCTAACACGGGGGCCAAGTGTTCTGTAGAAAATCCTAAAGTTTAAGCTACAAGATCATACCTACAACATTCTAAACTCTAAAGGGATTTACTTATGTAATTCAAGCTCGTGATTTGACTTGGCTAGTTTAAGAATAAGTACAGTGCAAATAAGCATTTGTCTGTACGTGTAAACTAGCCAAATCAAATCTTGAGCTTGAATTACATAAGTAAATTTCTTTTAAATGTTGTAGGTATATTCTTGTAGCTTAAACTTTAGGATTTTCTACAGAAAACTTGGCCCCCGTGTTAGATCTCAATTCTTTTGGTGGCGACACTTTGGCTCCCATTTCACATTTATGTTTTTGATGAGATATCATAACTTTTTGTTCAGAAATAATTATTAGTTACATCATGATTATCATAGTACACTTATTTCTGAAAAAGTAATCTAGTATTTATTATATTACTATCACAAATGGCATGGTTCATCTATCGAAAATCTCAGTGCCTCGCGACGCTACCGCCATTTATTGTAGTATTGGTTAGGTAAATTTTACAATTACTTTGTTAATAGTACTAATTATCAATAATTTTCAGTGTTTACATTTTTTCCATTATTTATGCCCGATAGTCTACCTTGGTGCCAAATATCAAGATTCTAGGTCATCTGGAAGTGGGTTAGGTTTTTGATCTGTAAGTCAGTGAGTGAATCAGTCAGTGAAACACGAGTTTTTAAACGTTAATATATCAATAACTGACTGAGCAAAATTTATGAAATTTTGGATTCTTGATAAGCTAAAAGACTTTAGTAAATGTGCCAAATTTCATGTATGTAGGCTAAATAGTTTTTGAGTTGTGAGGGGTCAAAAGTAGCTCCAAATGGTTCGTGTAATATTACACACGGCCGCTGCGTCGCCAGTTTTCTTTGAACACTTTGGCTGGACACGCTGCCGCGTGTCTAGATTGTACCACCTACCTCTATGTACACAGTTCGAAGCAATAAACATATTTTATCTTTTATCATAGGTACAGACAGCAGATCTTCCGACCTTTCAAATAATCCTACACTTAATTTGACATCAAACCTAGAATTATTATATGATAAAGACATTAACAATGACCACATCGAATATAACACGACATCAAATCCAAATCATAATTCAAATTTGACATTTTACAATCTTGACATGAATAACTCAGAATCGACATTACCCGATATATTAGTGAGCGAAATTATGCATGCAGTAAGAACACAAAAAGACGACAAAGCTCCTGGAGACGATCAGATAACCAATGAATTTATAAAATCACTCATTGATCCACTACTCTTACCGCTAAAACAGATCTTTGACAACGTACTGAGGAACGGCAGCACCCCGGAAGAGTGGAGTAAGTCGACAACTATTTTGCTACACAAGAAAGGAGATAGAAGTGACCTAGGAAATTACAGACCTATAAGCTTGATGTCAAACATATACAAAATATTTTCAAAAATTATTTTAAACCGCATCACAACTACTCTAGACGAAAACCAACCACCAGAACAAGCAGGATTCCGGAAAAGTTTTTCAACAAACGATCATTTCCAAGTAGTGGCCACTATGGTAAACAGGTGCAAGGAATATAACAAAACCCTCTACATTGGATTCATCGACTTCACCAAAGCGTTTGATTCTCTGGAACACTCTGCAATATGGAAAGCACTCCAGCAACAAGGTGTCTAAGAAGAATACCTAACCATACTATACAACATCTACTCAAAAAGCTCATCAAGGATCAGAATGGAGAGAGAAGGAGAAGAATTTCAAATAAGGAAAGGAGTAAGGCAGGGAGATCCTATGTCCCCAAAAATCTTCTGCGCCGTACTTGAAACGATATTCAGAAACATAGAATGGAACAATATGGGAATTAATATTAACGGAGAGTATCTTAGTCACCTAAGATTCGCAGACGAAATCGTAATATTCGCAGATTCCGCACAAATTCTCGAACAGATGCTTGACGACATAGCTAGAGAAAGTAAAAAAGTAGGACTGGCGCTAAATGCTTCTAAAACAAAAATAATGACTAATGCAACGAAGGAACAAGTGACGGTAGAAGACAAACTAATCGAATATGTGGACGAATACATATATTTAGGACAATCAATATCATTTGACGACCTCACGGAGAAAGAAATAGGAAGAAGAATAGGACTAGCGTGGAAAAAATATTGGAGCTTGAAGGAGATTATGAAAAACAAGACAATTCATATGAGAATAAAAAGAAGACTGTACGAGGTAGCTATTCTACCCAGCCTTATATATGGCTGCCAGACTTGGGCCCTACGAAAGGACGATGAAAACAGACTTAGGATTTGTCAAACGAAAATGGAGAGAAGTATGCTGGGCATAAGATTCTCAGACAAAATGCGTAACGAAGACATAAGAAAGAAAACTAAAATAAAGGACATCATAACAACAATAAGAACTTTAAAATGGAGCTGGGCTGGCCACATCTGCAGGATGAACTACGATCGTTGGACGAGGAAAGTAATGGAATGGGTTCCCAGAGCAGACAGAAGAAACAGAGGAAGACCACACAGAAGATGGGAAGATACTTTTACTCAAAGACATGGAGCAGAATGGATGAGAATTGCTCGAAACCGAAAAATCTGGACTAGACTGGGGGAGGCCTACGCTAAAGAGGCGACAACTACGACTATACAACACAATGACCTGACAAGAGAAATCGCATAATAAACTGACATAAAAATTAAATTTTGACATGCTCTCATTGACATCTTATAATATCCTTTAAATTTAATGAATACCTACATATTTGGGACATGAGACATAAAGAAAAGTAAAATGTGTGATATTAACGAATATATACTAATGCAATGTAATAATAATCTTGTAGTTGAATAAAGGCTTTTTTACTTTTACTTTTTTACAGACAGCAGATATTTACATTAAATAATTCACAATGACCCGTGTTTTCGAGTCTCGACATGATGTCACCTAATTAGTGCTTGTAACCGAGCACTTTGTCATCGGCGTTGTCATCGGCTTGCAATAGCCTTACGACTAACTAAAAAGCCTGCCCTCTACATAGCTTGGGCAGGGTTTTCGCTGGGACGCTTTGTTTGCACGATTGTGACTCTATAGATATTTGCTCGAAGATGATTTATATGTGTGGTGTTCCAGGCGTGGTGACCCAGTTCCCTGCTGCAGCCATCGCGGCGCTCCCTCGGCTGCACTCGGCCAGGATCCTGGGGGGAGCAGGGTTCCACCTGCAACCAGACCAGTTCCTGCCGAGCCCTCCGCCTCTATCCTTTCTCGAGGTGGCCTGTGTCCAGCAGTGTCTCCTCCATCAGCCAAGATCAGACAATTCCTCCGCCGCTCGCCTTCCTCGAGGTAAATGCATCCTCTGTAGACGGGAGAGGCCTGTGTCCAGTACTGTAGCAGCCATGCTATGAGGGCAAATGCCTCTTACCTTGGTAACCTTAAAATATCTTTTTTTAACCCCCGACGCAAAAGTGTTATAAGTTTGACGTATCTGTTTTTCTGTGTGTCTGTCTGTCTGTGGCATCATAGCGCCCGAACCACTGAACCGATTTCAGTTTAGTTTTTTTTGGATGAAAGGAGACTTAATCGAGAGTGTTCTTAGCTATGTTTTATAAAAATCGATTGAGCCGTTTAAGAGTTATGGTGGGTTAAAGTGGGGATGGAAGAACCAAAATTCTACAAATGTGCCCAAAATGGTTGTCAATTGAAAGTTTGTTGTCAAATGTTTTTGTGTCGGGGGTTTTTTAAATTTTTAAATTATAATTATGTTTTATTAACCAACGAAAAAACGTAGGAGGTTCTCATGTCGACGCGTATTCGCATAACTTTTTACGGAAAAGGCCGACTTTGATAATTCTTTTTTTTATTGGAAAACGTTATGCAGTATACACCATAGTTGGTCTTTCCAAAATTATGACAAAATTGGTTTGTTGACTTTTTTTAAAATCAATAAATCATACAAGGTTATTTCTAATCAATTAGCATCCTTTTAAGGGCTTATTCTGAACATCAAAACTAACAACTTTTGTTCTGCGGCTTATGTCAAAACTAAAAAAAATATTTGTTTTACCATAGTAAAATATCGCTCACCCGCGACAAAATGTATGGAACAGCTGAATAATTGAGTTTTGACAAAAGTCGCAGATCAAAAGTAGTTAGTTTTGATGTACAGAATAAGCCCCTAAAAAGATGCTAATAGATTAGAAATAACCCTGATATCGCCCGGGCCTGACTGGCGGCGCGTGCCGCCGCGCTGTGGAATAATCCACTCCCGCGCACGCAACTACCGTTGATTACACAATTTAAACACCGCGTTATTAATGTTAAGGCGCTATAGTATCAGAGTAATTTTTTATATGAGCGGATGAAGACCAATACGCCCCCGGTTTCGCCCGATTTTTGCATTAAAAAATCAATATAAAATTGGCATTACTTACCACTTTTTCCTGAATTTTATGGATGAAAGCTACAATTCAATTCATGTGCAGAAATAACAGATTCAAAAAAAATTGTAAACGTGTAGAAAAGTGCCCAAAAATGCAATAAACTTTCTTAGAAATCATGAATTTGTTCTAAAATGCGGTATCTTCGCATTTAATTTCTATCGAGCGAAGTTTTTTGAATTATGTTTCGAGTTATTCAATCCCCGTACCGTATACTTTGGAGAATATTGTTTGATTTTTTTTTATTGGACAACTTCAAGGTTTTATGGAGAAAAATCAGTTTAACTAGGGCTCTATACAGGTATTTTGAGATTGGATGGCGGCTTAAGAGAGATAACTATGTCCAGCTGCGGATGGCCTATGACTGAGACATCAAACCCGTGACCACGATTGATGCAACTCGGTCGATATCTCGTAATTTTAGTACGCGATTAGTCCCGTAGTATATAATAATACGGGTATCACAGGTGGCGCCGCCAACACTATAAGTTGTTTATATTGATAAACACTTCGCAAATGTAACGCAAAGTCAGGACTGCGAATTAGCTCAGTTGGCAGAGCGTCGGGCTAGTGATCCGAAGACGCAGGTTCGAGTCCTGCATTCGCGACGATTTTTTGAAATGTTTATCCCAAAAATAACTCTTTGAGATAAACCCAGTGTGGGATGCACTATTAAATTAAAATCATTTCAATAAGGATATTTATTTAATTTCTAATAATTGAACAATAATTCCAGGACTTGTGTCGCTGGAGAAACTAGTTCTGAACAACAATCCTCTTTCCTCGGTCGCGGCGCGCGCGCTTTCCCGCGCGCCAAGCCTGCGTACTTTATACATGGAAAGAGTGGACTTGGCTGAACTCACCGAGGGAATGTTGGAAGGATTGCCTAGCTTAGAACAGGTGAGAAATGCTCATAATTATAGTTTATTGAATCAGGCGTTACTTTGCGGAAGTTCATCTTCAAATTCTTGTTTTGAATAAATATTTAGTGTATTTCCGCTCCGTCGTAGTCATATAAGTTAAGGGTACTATTCAAAATCCAAATTAAATCACAAACAAAATTAGTAATTAATCATCAAACTGTATCATGGTTCGACTATGGTCAGGCTAAGGTTAGGTCAGGCTAGAAAAGTTAGGCTTAGGCACAGCCCGGACACTCCGCGATTTTTCATACAAAATCTGCTGTCTTACGCACACCTACACAGTACTTACTCACAGACAACACACTTACGCACGGTCGCTACACGCGCATTTGTGTGCGGAACGTCTATGGCTGTCAGCGATCACCACAACGTGACGACATGCCGCGTGAGTGAGACAGTTGCGTACTTAATTTGCAAAAATGAATATTAATCTAGTGCTTAAAAAAGTATAACAATTACTTAATTTGGAAGCATTTTAACAAAAAGTAACCGATCTACTTCTTTTGTAAGATAATATCAAGAGGAAGTTACCAAATAATGTAAAATAAGTTCCTATTATTTATCCTTAGGGAAACATTAAAATTTCTTGTTTTGTTACGTATCATTGATATTCAACCATACACAGTACAAGTGTTCCCTATTGTCACAGTCTAGGTAGTTTTTATTAGAAAATCCACCGGCCAGTGCAGCCCGCGCGCAGAGTACACGATGCGGTACGTAGCGCGGGGTGGAAGTGAGGAAGACTCAAACGGGTGGGGGGTAACGAGTGGCCGTTCTATACGTAGTATTATTATATATTCTTTGGCTTAGGTATGTTTACAAAATATGAATGAACCTGAAACAAAATTTTTAATTAATCCATTTAAAATAATAAAAAATAATTAAACCTGTAACAAAAATAGTGATTAGTGATCTGTTTAAAAAATGTAGTAAACCTGAAAATAATATTTTAATGAATGTGTTAAAATTACAAATATAATTTATTTATAAAAAAAAAATGGTATAAAATAATTGAAAAAATACTTAGTCAATAAATAGCAATCTACTGTAATTTAATTACAGTACATAATAGAGTACAGTAAAAATAGGGGCCCTATTCTTACTGTACTCTATTCGACACGTGTTTCGCCTCTAAACGAGGCATCTTCAGGACGTGTTGACTCTTCGAGCTCACTCGCAAGAATGACGGCTCACCGCGCCGGCGCTTCTTAGCAAGCACCGAAGTAAAGGCGATGTGACGGTAGTTTGATCGTTCACCAACTCGTTGTGTGTGTTTTCATGTTACATTATTTCTAAATGCTTCAAAACATTTAAGCGAAAACCTTTTTCACATACATGTAGAATTTCAAAAGTGTTGTTATTATCCAAATCGTGTCCAGTTTCTAATAAATGTTTCGCAAAATTCGACTTCTCTGGGTGATTGTTTCTAGATGCAGCTAAGTGTTCTTTGTAGCGGGTTTGAAAACTCCTTCCAGTTTGTCCCACATAAATTGCATTACATGTGTCGCAGGTTAACTTGTATACCCCGATTTCTTGCTTTTTTCTAAGGAGTCTTTCCCATTGCACATTCGTCTCATGTTGTGATTCGTTCGAAATGCCACATGTACCTCATTTCTCCGCAGTATTTTTGCATTTTTTTCTGACGTAGTCCCTAAATATGTCAAACTACCCACATATTTATTTACTCTCACAGGTGGGCAGGAGTATAACATAGATCTTGCTATGTTTCTATTCTTATCTCTGACTAAATTGTTTATCATTTTCTTGCTGTACCCATTTGTCACTGCTATTTGATATATTATGTTAAGTTCCTTGTTGTAGGCTTCTGGAGATAATGGACTGTCATTAATCTATGTACATAGCTTCTAAATGCAGCCAATTTGTGCTGCATGGGGTGATTTGGTGATTTGAAGACTCTGGGATTGCTATATCTGTGTGTGTGGGTTTGCGATAAATTTGAAAGTCCAGTTTGTTCTCTTTTCTCGTAATAGTTAGGTCTAGAAAATTCATTGACTTGTTATCCTCCTTTTCTGTCTTGAACCGTATCTTTGGGTGTATATGGTTGATTCTATCCATATAAATATATGTCCAGTTGACGTTCCAGTCCAACACAATATAATATCATCCACGTACCTGTAATAAAACAAGATATTAGGATTATTAACCATATGTGTACACTCAAACCTGTCCATGAAGTACTCTGCCATTAATGGGCTCAATGGTGACCCCATTGCAAGACCTTCTTTTTGTGTGTAGTACTGTCCCTCAAACTGGAAGTAGTTCTGTTCCATACATATTCTTGTTAACGTCATTATATCTTCTCTTTCTCCAGGATGTAAATGTCGTTTCTCTAAATGTTCATTCAAAATTTGTAATGATTCTTCACCCGGAACATTTGTAAATAAGCTTTCCACATCCAATGAAATCAGTTTCCCATTTGATGGGATCTGTATATCTTTAATTTTTTCTATCAATTCCTTTGTATTTTTCAATCCATATTTCGGCTTAAATGATGATCTTTCCTTCAATAATCCATTCAAGTACTTAGCTAAATCATAGGCCGGGGCACCTATGTATGACACCACTGGTCTTATCGGCATATCTTCCTTATGTAGTTTTGGCAAGCCGTACAGCATTGGTGGGCGTGGGTTCATTGGCACAACATTCTTGAGTGCACGTGGTGACATGTAGTCGACGTTTTCAATAGCCCTCTTTAACTTTTGAGCGTATTTCTTTGTGGGGTCGGTACCTAATGGTTCAAAATCTTCTCCATGTATTACATTGTGCACTTTTTCTTTGTATTCTTGTTGTTCTAAAATTACAATAGTACTGCCTTTATCCGCTTTTGTCAAAATTAAATTGTGTTGATTTAAGCGGTCCTGCAAGGATCGCTTCAGCTGTATTTCTGGATTTCTATTTGTCGGTAATCTGAGACTTTTCTTTATTTCGTTTGCTACTTGATGTTTCACTCCTACGTCTTGTTTTCCTCTAATACAGGCTATTTCTGTATCTACTGCCAGCTGTTGTAAAGTCGTCTGCGTGGTTCCTGGTTTGAAATTATATTTTAATCCCTTTTCTAGTAGTGCCATCTCTCTGTCGGGTATCTGAACATCACTTATATTTTTGACCCGCGGATAAAAAATGTGCGTTGGTTCCACCTCTGTATTGGCATTTGTATTGGGTTGTCTCTGTATTCTTGTTAATTGTTCCAACTTCCTGGATTGTATAATGTACTTTTCATGGGCTAATTTTGATGCCAAATCTCTTGCCTTGCCATCTAGGGCATCAAATTCTATGTTGTGTAGATGATAGCTTAATTCTGCATGTAATATTTTCAGGTGTAGTTTCAGACTATCTCTCACTGAAAACCAGTATTTACATTCTTCGTTCATAATTATGTTAATTGTGTAGATTGATCAATCTAGAAAAAAAAATGTTATCTGTAAAGTTGGTTTACGGACGATATAGTTTAACGTGACAACGTTACAACACAACATTGATGAAATGATTGCACCGAACGCTCAAGCCGATCGTGCCTTTCACTCGCTCGTGTAGTAAGCGTAACGGGACAATGAGTCATCCTTTTTCGTGCGTGCAGCCAGCGTTCATCGCTTCATCAGAAATATTTTTCTATAAATGGAACTACTGGGATCAACAAAAATAGCTTTGGGATGTTTTACCAACACACCACAACAGTTTTTGGAATGAGGTTATTTCTAAACAACAATCTTCTTTCCTCGGTCCCGGCTCGCGCGCTTTCCCGCGCGCCAAGCCTGCGGACTTTTTACATGGAAAGAGTGGGCATAGTTGAACTCACTGAGGGGAATGTTGGAAGGACTGCTTAGCTTAGAACAAGTGAGATTCGGTTAAATTTATCGATGGTTTTCAATATAATTATGTAAGTATAGTTTACATATATTTTACTCGTCAACTTGGATTTTTTTTCTACTCCATAAATAAGTAAAACAACCTAGAGAAATCTCAGTTGTTCTATTAATACAACAGCTACAAACAACAGCTTTTTGATGTTCTATAAATTCAAATAAAACCACAACTGTTCTTGCAATGGATAATCCCTCAGGAAAGCGAGGTTAGTTACTGTAATAAACAACAATCCTCCGTACCCGCTCGCGGCACGCGCGCTTCTCCGCGCGCCAAGCCTGCGGACTTATGCATGGAAAGAGTGAACTCCCCGGAGGAGTGTTGGAAGGACTGCTTAGCTTAGAACAAGTGAGATTCGGTTGTATTTATCGATGGTTCTCAATATAATTATGTATATTTACTCTAAATAAGTACAACAAGCTGGAAAAATCTCAGTTGTTCTATTAATACAACAACTGGAAAAAACAGCTTTTGTATGTTTTATAAATAAGAATAAAACCACAACTGTTCTTTTCAAGGAAAATGTTCAGAAAAGTGAGGTTAATTTTGAACACATTTTGAACAACAAAGATATTTCGTCGCTCGCGGCGCGCGCGCTTTCCCGCGCTCCAATCCTGCGGACTTTATACATGGAAGTGTGCACAATAAAGAGATTTTCTTACCATGTATTCGAAAAGGACTACTTGGTTCGCCTTTAAGTGCACCAAAAGGAGGCGTTTTCTATAAGAAACTGTTGGCGGGCAGTAATGAGTTTTCAATTCTAAAAAAACCCTCTTAAATCCGCGCACTTTTTGTTTTTGGAACATGTTAGTGTTCAGAGCCAAATAAATCGAACGCAAATAATAATACATATTTCATACATTATTATTTTTGGTCCTTCATGGTCGGATCGTTGACTCAGTAGTCAGTTTGGACTACGCTTCGCACCTATGGGCAGTGGATCGCTGTTCGGGGCGAACCATTGAAGCGGTTCCACGGGAAGAGTGGAGCAGCTGGTGCTGAAGAGGAAGGTTGGCAGACGGCGCAGGGAGCCAGCAAGGAGACCGGGAGCGGAAGCGGCAGCGCGCGCCCCGCAGACCCCCGCAGACGCAAAGGAAGTAACGGTAAGGAAAAACGTCAAGTGTGAGTGAAAATAAAAAGTGAGTACTTTCAAAATAATTATAAAGTGAGAAATTTAATTTGGACTTTATTGCTTAGAATAAATTAACTTTAATATTTGTGAGTAAATTTAGAGAACTTAGAATAATTCTTGCAAATAAGTTTAGGGACTTAGAATAATTTCGGAAATTTGGTTGAGACGGGGAATCCACGCCCAATTTTATAAAAGTGGTTAAATTGTCAAACACTTGTAAAAATTTTACGGATTTCTTCAACTTAGAAAAATTTGTTCATTTTATTAACTTGTAAAAATATTCGTTCGGTAAGACAGTTAGGTAACCTAGCTTGTGCTTAACTTTAGTTTGGTTCGGAACATTATTAAATATTTCATCATGCAGAAAATCAATAATGTACAAATAGATCTACAAGACAAAATTGTAAAGGCGCATGTAAACTTTAAAAAATCTCCTAAAGAGCGTTTAGAATCGGAACATTATACACAACTTCGGCTTGACTTATTGGAAGATTTGTGGGCTCGCTTTACAAAGTGTCATGCGGAAATTATTGCTAATGTAGATACTTGGGCTCAATTTGAATTTGGTTCACGGTAAAGTCATCCACGAACGTTTAGAAACGTTATAATATATTTACGAAATATACTAGTAGTTCTCCGAACAGTAGACCTCACGGCACATCTCAACGACTGAATCATTATAAACCTTGACTCGCTTTAGACCGATTTGATTCCTACTTGCAAATAATGTTAGGATTTAGATCAACATGCAGGAGCACGCTGGATGCGAGCTGTAGGCCGAATTTATTATACAAGTCGGCGGATGTAAAGTTAGCTACAAGCCTAACGCAGCTTTATTTGAGCTTCAGTCGGGATTGGATATTGCGCAGCATATGACTGCCTCGGTGGCTCAGTGCTTAGCACAGTGCTTAGTGAC
Source organism: Hypomecis atomaria (assembly GCA_964007245.1). Taxonomy (NCBI): domain Eukaryota; kingdom Metazoa; phylum Arthropoda; class Insecta; order Lepidoptera; family Geometridae; genus Hypomecis; species Hypomecis atomaria. The sequence continues at coordinate 21,735,548 of OZ023279.1, forward strand.
CCTGACTTCTGGATCAAAGAGGCGTGGGTTCGATCCCCACCCAGGGCAAACATTTATGTGATGAACATAGGTGTTTGCTCTGTGTCTGGGTGTTATTTAAGTACTATCTATATAAGTATATATTTAAAAAAAATATGTCTATGTAGCATATCAGTCTCTGGGAGCCATATCACAGGCTTTGCTTAGTTTGGGGTCAGAGACCGTGTGTAAGATGTCCCCTAATATTTAATGGCTAACTTCACTGTGTCATACTCCCTGGCCGGACCACCTCGTTATATTCATAAAATTTATAGTGGAAAGAAATGTACTTACATAATTTGTACAAATTTGTACATAAATATTAAAATTTGTACAAAATACTTTTAGAGTAATCGTCAAATGAAGGCCGCGCGTACTCTAAATATCAGTTTTTTGACGGAGGTAATGCATCTAAATAATTGTACAGAAATTGTACACCTAAATAATACTTACAGTTTTGGTCTATGTAAGGTAAATAATATTTTAATCACGTTTCATTATTTGTTTGATTAGTGCGCCTTAAATAAATTACTAGCAATGAACCCCTTTTTCTTAAATATCAGTTATCTCACACAGATACCCGTAATGCATCTAAATAAATGTCCAAAATTTGTGCATCAAAATAACACCTATACTTTTGGTCTATATTAGGTTAAAATTATTTTAATCACATTACTAAAAATTCTATTAAATTCTAGCAGGCGCATTTCTAAGAAATATTGAAAACTGATTGAAACGATATTAAACAAATATATACCAAAGCTATAAGTTTTATTTTGATGTACAACTTTTGTACATTTATTTAGATGAATTATCTGCGTGAGATAAGTGATATTTAGGAAAAAGGGTTCTGTTGCTAATAATTAATTTAAGGCGCAATTTTCTAAGAAATAATGAACTGTGATTAAAATATTATTTACCTTACATAGATCAAAACCGTAAGTGTTATTTAGGTTTACAATTTCTGTACAATAATTTAGATGCTTTACCTTCGTGAAAAACTGATATTTCGAGTATGGTCTGGCCAGGGAGTATGACACACTTCACTTCCGCCGACTTGTATGATTCGGCCTATACTTCCAATTCGTATTGATAATTCCCTGGAAAGTCACATGCAGTGGACATCATTTTGATGATAATTATTTCTGGGTTTGCCCTATAGTAAAAGTTGTTCATAGTGATGATTTGAATTACCCTCTTTCCGCTTAGTAAAGTTAGCACAGAACAAGCCGATTATCCTATATGAACAATGTTTACTATGAGACCAACCGAAAAATTGCGAAAAAAACATTTACTAAAAGTTAATTGTAGTAATAATTATAAGCTGATAATAATTATAATGTTTGTTTGAAAATAATTAATGTTTATAATGCTTAAATATACTCGTACCTAATACATTGTTTGTAAATAATGTTAGTGGTGCCTACTGTGCCGTGTTAGTTATAAATAATATGTAGGTCTTCGTTGGTGTTCGTCTATAGGTTGCGTTTTCCAACGAATGTCGATGAAACTTGGTACACAGCATACACAAGCTTATATATTCATGTTTATTTTTATCTCAGCGATTTTTGATTGGGGATTTACCTCAAAGCTTGTAATTTTGATTATCATCATCATTTAACCTAAATAGGTGATTGACCAACATAACATTGCTGTTTTCACTTCGGACTTTAGTTTATGTTCCTACTAGACTAGATTCAAATGATGAATATGTAGGGCAATCTAGAAGTAGATGAAGGAAGGGGCATATTAAAGAGGCACTGTGGGGCACAGTAGGGGCAAGGTAGGAACAGCGTCCTTGATTTGTTGCACTTTTCTTATGCCATGTTTGGTTGAGATCATCGTGACTTTGTATAGGTGAAAGATTTTTAAACTCATACTCAATTATATACGTATGTATGACCCCATAAGGGTATGGCAATTTTATTTTTTTGATTATTTTTTGTTGTTTTATGAAAGTTTACTTTTTCGATATCTTTTAGATTATTTGGCAATTCACTGAATATTTTAATATATGCCGTAGAATTATTAAAATTATCCTAGAAGTTTCAGAGGCGTATGTGTATTATTGTAGATGAATAGAATTAAGTGCAATAAGTCATATAAAGGTTGTTATTTAAATTATTTCTTTCCATAGGTCAAAACTGCTGCCCGTGTACTAAGTGGTACAGTCTCTTCTGCATTATCTTACACAGCTCAATTTTGTAAGTAAATTTTTAGATTTTATATTGTAAGAACTTATTTTCCAAACATGATAAAATAAGTATATGAGTACCTTTGTTTACTGACCGAAGCGACAGCTAAGTTCTCTGTATTAAATACTGCGATTTTGTTTTAGTCTGTCTAGATATTGGTTTTCTCTACAGGTCGCATTTTTCAACCAATCTCGACGAAACTTGGTACACGTGTTCTATATTGATGGATTTTTTCGTCGTTGGCGATTTTTGATGAGAACATTCGTAGAAGAACCAAAGTTAACGATTTGGCCCCGCTGATTGGCAATGGCAAGTTAAAATGGTAGTGGGCAGGGCACACAATTTTTGATTGATTTGGAGGGGGGTAGGATTTCTCTCAAAAAGTGGGGAAATATAATTCAGTTCCTTTATATAAACCAGCTAAAGCATGCATCGGTTATTTTATATACTGAATTAACTATGTTTTATACACCAAGTACCTCCTAACAGTGAAAGATGATAATACTGTAATTTTATTTGGTTCCAGCACACTATGCAAATGGGAAGGAAGTCAGCAAGACAATGGAAAATACAGCCAAGACTGTCAAATTTTTCGACGAACTTTTTGATAGTATGAATGGTGTTACCCTACACCAAAAACATACAAAAGGCAAGAAACTCAAGAATGCGGTGACACCAAATAGCAAACATCACCAATTTTGGTTAGAAGCCATAAAAAATTAGAAAAGATGCGCTTTGTTGACGGAAACGGGTCGACAGTATCCGTTCCAACATTAAAAAGTTGTATAACGACTTTGAAGAGCTTCATGAGGCTATGGCAGTTCTTTCATCAACAAGGATAGAACGTTATGCGCCCTCGATATTTCAATTCAGACCCAATTGAAAACTTTTTTTGGGCAGGTGAGGGCTTATAACTTTCGCAACAACGATCCGGACTGCCATAGCTTCATTTGCACCTTTAGATCGTTATTGATCACCCGATTGATCAATTTTCACAACACGACGTACAACTGTGAGGATGATCAGGCTGACCAGCTAGTCAACCTAGCACAAATTTTAAAATCCTCCTACAGAAGGGTTCCTACAGAAAAAGTTACTTCTCCGAATACAGCAGTGAACCCGGGGGTTCCTGGAGAAAAAGTTACTTCTCCGAAAACAGCAATGAACCCGGGGGTTCCTGGAGAAAAAGTTACTTCTCCGAAAACAGCAGTGAGCCCCCAAACCAACCAAGCTAAGACTTCGCCGAGTCAGCTTGAAAATCCTCGCAGCGTCGATGTCAGCAATGAAATAAATAAGGCGAGAATGCAAAGATTAGACGTGCATTCTCGCACTTATACAGCCGGTTGGGTAGCGAGGAAAATTTTGGAAAAAAACTCCCTGTGACGCCTGCAAAAACATTATGACTACTGAAAATGAATTACCAATTCACAAATGGATTAGTCACAGGGAGTTCACAGATTTAAAAAAAAAAATGACCTACCCATCCGAGCTAGCAGCACGGTGTTTCGGGCTATGTATAGAAGAAACTGATATATTTTTAGATCACGTGCCAGAAAGCATAAAAAAATAACAGAAATTATAAAAACATAGATGAATACAAATTTAACGTGCCCGGAACACCGAAGCGATATTTTCTATAATATCGCAATTAAGTTGGCGATTAACAACTGGTGCAACACCATTAATAAGATATTAAAAGGAACGGATATTGTTCGCCTACAAATGCGCGACACAATACCCAAAATGCAGAAAAAAGCGTTAAAGAAATATAAAGTTTAAAATTAAGCTGCTAACTTAATTTTTAGTGGTTTAATTCCATTAATATTTCTTTTATTTCTTTTATTTATATAGTTTAACAATCAAAACATTACATTTTCACTGTAAAAATAAAAATATATTTTTTATAAATAATCCCACTATTTAAAATTTTAAATTTTATTTAAAGATAAACTTATCTCCTTAATATCTTCAATATTATGCTCTAAAATATAAGCTATTTAAATAAATTAATAATATAAATAAAAAAATTATAATTCATAAAACAAATCTAAATAAATAAATTTTAAAATTATTTATTTGATAAATATTATAAAAAATAGAATAATTTTTTACAACATTAAACATACCTCAACCTCTGTATAATTCTCTTCACCCAAAATCAATATTTTTAATAATTTTTGTCCATAATTTAAGAAATAATATCTTAAACCATAAGTTCTTAAACTAGGTATAAATCATATTAAACATAAAAATGTTCTTAAATTATAAGTTATTAAATATTTATTTACAGAATAAATATTCATATTTCTAATAATATAACCTATAAATATTCCTATAAATCTTACATAAATAACTATTAACTTTAAATTTAAAGGTAAATACATTATATAGGGATAATAAAAAATTAATCACATCAATATTCTACCTCTAATAACTCTTATAAATAAAAGAACTAATATACTTTTTACTATAACATAATCTTCATCATATAAATTATAAATACATAATAAATTATAATCATTAATTATTAAATATATTATCAAACGAATAGTATAATATATAGTTAGACCTGTTGAAACATAATGTAAAAAAAAAATTAAAAAATTAAAATTTCTAAAACTAACTATTTCTAAAATCAAATCCTTAGAGTAAAACCCAGCTAAAAAAGGAATTCCACATAATGCTATATTAGAAATATTTATACATAAACAAGTTATAGGAACATAAAATCTAATACCCCCTATAAAACGAATATCTTGTATATCATTTATTAAATGAATAATAACTCCTGCACATATAAATAATAAAGCCTTAAACATAGCATGGGTTAATAAATGAAAAAAAGCTAATATAGGTATACCCATACTTAAAATTCCTATTATTAAGCCTAATTGTCTTAAAGTAGATAAAGCAATATTTTTTTTTAAGTCAAATTCATAATTTGCTCTAATTCCGGCTATAAATATAGTTAAACTAGAAATCAATAACAATAACTTAAAAAATAAAGTATCAACTAATAATAAATTAAAACGAATTAATAAATAAACTCCTGCAGTTACTAAAGTTGAAGAGTGGACTAAAGCTGATACTGGAGTTGGAGCAGCTATAGCTGCGGGTAATCAAGATCTAAATGGAATTTGAGCTCTTTTAGTTATTGCCGCTAAAATAATCATAATACTAATATAAATTATACAATAATCATTTTTTATAAATTCAAGATAAAAAATATAATTTCATCTACCAAAATTTATTATTCAAGAAATTACTATTAAAATTAAAACATCCCCAATTCGATTAGATAAAACAGTTAATATACCAGCATTATAAGATTTTAAATTTTGATAATAAATAACTAAACAATAAGAAACTAAACCTAATCCATCTCAACCTAATAAAATACTAATTATATTAGGACTAATAATTAAAAGAATTATAGAAAAAACAAATAATAAAACGAGATAAATTTAATTCAGATCTTATATAACTTTTTCTATAATAAATAACAACCGAAGAAATCAAACAAACAAATATTATAAATAATAAAGATATTCAATCTAATAAAATTGATATTACCACTCTTAAAGAATTGAATGAAATAATTTCCCACTCTAAAAATAAAACTATATTATTCATAATAAAATATATTATAAAAAAAATATTTAATAATATAAACAAAAATAAAAAAAGAAAAGAAATAAAACAAATAGAAAAATAATTTTTATTAATAATTTAAAATGAATTTTATTCATATTTTTGACACCACAAATCAATATTTTAATTAAATTATTTAAATAAAATCAAATTATACTATAATCAATTTTTAATACTATAATATTTAAAGGTAATCAATGTAATATTAATAATAGATATTATCGAGATGTACCCATATAAAATCTATATATACCATGATAATATTTGCCATGTTGTATATAAGAATATAAATATAAACTATACCCCGCTCTAAAAAAAGAAACTAATATTAATATTAATATAGATAAAGAACATCAACTAATTAATCTATTAATTAATATAATTTCACCTATTAAATTTAAAGACGGTGGAGCAGCTATATTGGAAGATAAAAGTAAAAATCACCATAACCACTCACACGTCCGCGCCATCTGTGCCAAAATGCCTTGAACGTCCGAGCGCTCGCGCAAAAATTCACGATTCCACCGCGCAATTTATAAACGTTTGTCAAGCGATAAATACACAAGCTATGTTACTAGAAAAAATACCGTAGCGTAGCCTAATGTATAAACAAAATGATTTTCTAAAAGTCTAGGCTACAAGTTTAGATCTCAATACTTAAAAAAAATCGAGAACATGAATCGGCACCTATTTTTCCCGTGAATGTCGATATTATTATTCATTTGCAGAATTACAAAGCTATCTGCAATAATTTTATCGATAGCAGAAGAAACTAGACTTTATGGTCATCAAAACAAGACCAAAATATTTGTGCTTGGCCTTGGCCGACTGTATCTACTAAACGAAACAAAAAAGCTCTCGACGTCATCCGACGGTCGTAAATCGTATGCGGGCGCGAGTCGACGCAGTAGGCAACACTATGCATACGTATTTTATCCTTAGAATCACTGCATCAATATTAAAACAATATACAGGAAATCTATTCTACATAGAATAAATAAACAAATAATGTAATTTACATCCCAAAATATGTGTTCCCCGAGGTTTCATCACTCAACGAGATGAAACGACGCTTCACTCAACGGATCGTTTCGAACTTTAGATCGAACTTTTGTTAAAGAAATACTAATAAAACTACACTAAATATACATTACTGGATAGATACTATCTCGAAGAATCTATGGATAACACATACTATACTGATTTAACAAAAACTTACTGCATAATAACACTTTTAACGATCCCGTGCGACGAAAACACTCAAGCGAGTCGGTACGTGATTTTGAACTGCCATAGAAAATTCCAATTGGAACATTTAAACTGTGGCTATGTCCCTTCCTTCTCTATGGTTCACGTCACAACTCTAGAATTCATATCAGGCGGAAAGACGCTCTATTTCAATCATGGTAAGGTATGTAATTGTATGAAGAAAAAATGGTACAAAAATGGTCCTCGGACGTTCATGGCCGTCTTTTTTTTTGGGACAAAATTGTACCTCGGACGTGTGAGTAGTTAAACTTATTGAAGGTATAAAATTAATTATTCCTTTATTAATTAATAGTCTACGACTATTAATTCGTTCATAATTAATATTAGCTAAACAAAATATACCTGAAGAACATAAACCATGCCCAATTATTAATAAATAAGAACCTAAAAATCCCCAATAATTTATAATTATAATACCACAAATAACAAAACTTATATGAGCAACAGAAGAATATGCAATTAATGACTTAATATCTACTTGACAAAAACATTTTAAACTAATATAAAACCCACCAATCAATCTAATAATAATTCAAATATAATTTAGTTTCATATTAATTTCTTGTATAAAAATTATAACTCGTAATAACCCATAACCCCCTAATTTTAATATAATCCCCGCTAAAATTATTGAACCTGAAACAGGAGCTTCGACATGAGCTTTAGGCAATCATAAATGAGTAATATATATAGGTATTTTAACTAAAAAAGCTAAAATCATACTAATATATAATATATAATAATTTATATTATAAAATTTTAAAAAATAAATTATAATACAATCAACACTATTAAAAATATAAAAAATTCCTATTAATAAAGGTAAAGAAGCAAATAAGGTATAAAATAATAAATACATTCCTGCCTGAATTCGTTCTGGTTGGTACCCTCAACCAATAATTAATATTAAAGTAGGAATTAATCTACCCTCAAAAAACAAATAAAACATAAATAAATGTATTACACTAAAAGTTAAAAATAATAATAACAATAAAATAATAATATTTAATAAAAAAAAATTAGTATAAAAATTTAATTTTAATAAGTTTTCTCTAGCCATAATTATTAACACACAAATTCAAATTCTTAGTAAAATTAGACCAAAAGATAATAAATCACAAGAATAAATATATCTTAAATTTGAATAAATATTAACATTTAAAGTCAAATTTATAAATAAAAATATTATTAAAAATAAAATTATTTGAACCAATCAAAACATATTTTTTATAAAACATAAAGGAATCATAAAAATTATTATAACTAAAAACTTTATCATTTTTTTTTTATATTTATTTTATAATAAATTAAATCTTTTAAAATAATCATTACCATGAGTACGAATTAAAGAAACTAAAATAGAAAGACCTAAAGCCCCCTCACAAACTGAAAAAACTAAAAACACCATTAATATATAAATTTCATAATTCAACATCAATAAATAACTTAAAAAAATAAAAAAAACTCTCAATACTATAAACTCTAATCTTAATAAGATAATTAATAAATGTTTATACTTAGAAACAAAAATCAAATTACCAACAACAAATAAAACAATAATAATAATATATATATATTTAATTATCATTAGTTTTTATAGTTTAAATCAAAACATTGGTCTTGTAAACCAAAATTAAGAAATTTCTTTAAAAACTTCAAAGAAAAAGAAAACTCTTTATCGATAATCTCCAAAATTATAATTTTTATTAAACTATTCTTTGATATAACAAAAATATTTTTATCTTTAATAATAATTATTCTTTCAACTATAATAATATTTTTAAATCACCCTCTATCAATTGGATTGATAATTTTATTTCAAACATTATTAATATGTTTAATTTCAGGTATATTAATTAAAACATATTGATTTTCATATATTTTATTTTTAACATTTTTAGGAGGATTATTAGTTTTATTTATTTACGTATCGAGAGTTGCCTCTAATGAAATATTTAATTTATCATTTAATATTAAAATTATATTTATTATATCTATAATATTAATTATAATAAGACAAATTTACCTGATTATAAATGAAAATCTAAATTGAATAAATTTAAGAAATAATATTAATGATAATGACAATTTTATAAATATAATATTTTTTAACAATGATAATAAAATTAATTTAAATAAACTTTATAATAATCATACTTATATAATTATAATAATATTAGTAATTTATTTATTTATTTCATTAGTAGCAATTGTAAAAATTACCAATATTTTTTACGGACCCTTTCGATCAATTTAATTTTTTATTAAAAAAAAATTCATACTAAAAACAATGATAAATAATAACTTTACAAGTTTACGAAAAACTCACCCAATTATCAAAATTATTAATGGATCATTAATTGATTTACCTTCACCTTCAAATATTTCATCTTGATGAAATTTTGGATCTTTATTAGCTCTATGTTTAATTATTCAAATCGTAACAGGACTATTTCTAACAATATATTATACAGCTAATATTGAAATAGCTTTTTATAGAGTAAACTACATTTGTCGAAATGTAAATTATGGTTGATTAATTCGAACACTCCATGCAAACGGAGCATCATTCTTTTTTATTTGTATTTATCTTCACATTGGTCGAGGAATTTATTATGAATCATTTAATTTAAAATATACATGAATAGTAGGAGTTATTATTTTATTTTTATTAATAGCAACAGCTTTCATAGGTTATGTTTTACCTTGAAGACAAATATCATTCTGAGGAGCTACAGTAATTACTAATTTATTATCAGCAATCCCATACTTAGGAACAATATTAGTAAATTGAATTTGAGGGGGATTTGCAGTAGATAATGCAACTCTAACTCGATTTTATACATTTCATTTTCTTTTACCTTTTATTGTTTTAATAATAACAATAATTCACTTATTATTTTTACACCAAACCGGATCAAATAACCCTTTAGGATTAAATAGAAATTTAGATAAAATTCCTTTCCACCCATTTTTCACTTATAAGGATCTTATTGGATTTATTACACTAGTATTTATTTTAGTTATACTTACACTAATTAACCCTAATATATTAGGAGACCCTGATAATTTTATCCCAGCCAACCCATTAGTAACACCTGTACATATTCAACCAGAATGATATTTCTTATTTGCTTATGCAATTTTACGATCAATTCCTAACAAATTAGGAGGAGTAATTGCACTAGTAATATCAATTTTAATTTTAATTATTTTACCATTTACTTTTAACAAAAAAATTCAAGGAATTCAATTCTACCCAATCAATCAAATCCTATTTTGATTTTTTGTAATAATAGTAATCTTATTAACATGAATCGGGGCTCGACCAGTAGAAGATCCTTACATTATTACAGGACAATTACTGACATTCTTCTATTTTTCTTATTTTATTACTAACCCATTAATTAATAAGTATTGAGATAATCTTCTTTTCAACTAATTAATGAGCTTGTTAAAGCATTTGTTTTGAAAACTTAAGAAAGAATAATAAATTCTATTAATTTATACTAAAAATAATATAATTATTTTTATAATAAAAAAATCTTTAATCCTATATAAAATAATAAAAAATTTAAAGAAACTGGTAAATATCCTTTTCAAGATAAATATATTAACTTATCATAACGATAACGAGGTAAAGTACCACGAACTCAAATAAATACAAAAGAAATAAAAACTAACTTTAAATAAAAAAATAAAGTCATATCATAACCCCCTAAATAAATTAAAACAAACAATATTCTTATAAATAAAATACTAGAATATTCAGCTAAAAAAATTAAAGCAAAACCACCTCTTCTATATTCTACATTAAACCCAGAAACTAACTCTCTTTCACCTTCAGCAAAATCAAAAGGAGTACGATTAGTTTCAGCTATTCTAGAAGATAATCAACATAATCCTAAAGGAAATATAATAAAAACAAATCAAATTATATTTTGATATTCAGCAAACTTCAATAAATTAAAATCCATAATTAAAACAATCCCAGATAAAAAAATTAAAGCTAATCTAACTTCATAAGAAATAGTTTGTGCTACAGAACGTAACCCCCCTAATAAAGCATAATTAGAATTAGAAGATCACCCAGCAACTATAACTGTATAAACCCCTAAACTCGTACAACAAAAAAAAAACAAAATACCTAAATTAAAACTCACCAAATTAAAATAATAAGGAATTAACATTCAAATTATTAGAGATAAAATAAAACTAATTACAGGAGAAAAATAATAAGAAAAATAATTTGAAGTAATAGGAAAAGTTTGTTCTTTAGTAAATAACTTAACAGCATCAGAAAAAGGTTGTAAAATACCTATTAAACCAACTTTATTTGGGCCTTTCCGAATTTGAATATAACCTAAAACTTTTCGTTCTAATAATGTTAAAAAGGGTTGGCTATAGCCGTCCGGTACCTGATTTTGATGAAGGTGCGAGTTTAGGGGTATCATTGGGGTCCACCAGAAGCCCTTCCAGCAATTTTTTTTTGCCGGAAACGTAGTTTAAATTAATTATGATTAAATTAAAATTTGATAAAAAAAAGTGAAATGGAACGCAATGTTGAGAAAATGGTACAATATTAAGTTGTCAAATTAAGTTGTCAAACTGAGTTAAACGAAACGTATCGTTATCGTTAATAAGTTAGGTGTGAAACAAAAAATAGGTTAGGTTAGGTTAGAACATGACAAACAACGCACGAGCCGAGCGAGCGAAGCGAGCGTGCCGCGGCAGCGGCCGGCGAAGTGCCAGAAGCGAACCGCCTTAATAAGTTAGGTGTGAAACAAAAAATAGGTTAGGTTAGGTTAGGTTAGAACATGACAAACAACGCACGAGCCGAGCGAGCGAAGCGAGCGTGCCGCGGCAGCGGCCGGCGAAGTGCCAGAAGCGAACCGCCTTAATAAGTTAGGTGTGAAACAAAAAATAGGTTAGGTTAGGTTAGAACATGACAAACAACGCACGAGCCGAGCGAGCGAAGCGAGCGTGCCGCGGCAGCGGCCGGCGAAGTGCCAGAAGCGAACCGCCTTAATAGATTAGGTGTGAAACAAAAAATAGGTAAAACATACTGATATAGCCGAAAGTGAGGTTAAGTACTAAAAAAATTATTACTCAAAAACTAAAGGCCTCCGGCGGGGGGGGGATGCAGGGGGGGCTTCACCCCCTCCCCCTCCCCCCCCCCCCCTCCGCCCCCCCTCCCCCCTCCCCGCGGGTACCGGGCGACTATAGTTTAACCGTTAAAAAAGCTACACCAATTAAAACACCTAAAATTAAAATTAATAAACCAACAACAATTAAAATAACATCACTTATAAACAATACTATTTATATAAATAAATTTATATATTCATGAACTCTAAAATCATTACATTTTTCTGCCAAAATAGTTAAATATAATAATTAAATTAAAGTTATAACAAAATATATTGTTAAAATAAATTAATAAAATTCATAATAAATAATTTAATTAAAATACTTGATCCTTTCGTACTAAAATATTTCATATTTTAAAAGATAGAAACCAACCTGGCTCACACCGGTTTGAACTCAGATCATGTAAGATTTTAATGATCGAACAGATCAAAACTTTTAAACTTTTGCATTTAAATTTTATCTTAATCCAACATCGAGGTCGCAAACTTTTTTTCTTATAAGAACTAAAAAAAAAATTACGCTGTTATCCCTAAGGTAATTTAATCTTATAATCAATAAAATTGGATCAAATAACCACTTATTTATGTTAAATTTTAAAAAAAGTTATATTTATTTTTCTATCACCCCAACAAAATAATTAAATTAATAAAAATATTAACTAAAATAAATAATTAATTAATAATTTAACTATAAAACTCTATAGGGTCTTCTCGTCTTTTTAACAAATTTTAACTTTTTAAATAAAAAAATAAATTCTATAAATTAATTAAGAGACAGTATATTTCTCATTCAATCTTTCATACAAGTCACCAATTAAGAGACTAATGATTATGCTACCTTTGTACAGTCAAAATACTGCAGCCCTTTAATTTTTATAAATCAGTGGGCAGATTAGACTTTAAATATAAAACAAAAAGACATGTTTTTGATAAACAAGTGAAAATAAAATTTAGCCGAATTCCTTTTAATTAATTTTTTAATTAAAAATTAATTTTTAAATTAAATTTTAAATTATATATACTAATTTTATCATTATTATTAATACAACTAAATTAAAAATTATATTTTTATAAAAAATTAAAAATATTTAATAAATTTTTTTTTAATATGAAATTATTTATAATAAAATACAATTAATTAACAATATAAATTATAAAATTTTCAAATATTTTTATTAAATTAATTATAAAAATTTAATTTAAAGCTTATCCCTTAAAATATATAAATTATTTTTAATTAAATTAATTAATTAATTTAATTAAAAATAATTTTAAAATTAAATTTTTTTCAAAAAAACTAGATATATTTAAAAACGATTAACATTTCATTTTAAATTAATTATTTAAAATAATTTTGCTACAATAACTTTAATAATTAATTAACTCTTTTAAATTCGAGAAATTAAAATAAATTAAAAATTTTTAATAAACTCTGATACACAAGATACAATAAATAAAATTTACTTTTTACTAAAATTATTTTCAATTATTTCAAAATTCTTTAACAATACTAATTCACTATAAATTTTTAAATTTTTTCTTTAAATAATACTTTAACCCCCATTAAATATTAAATAAATTAAAATTAGTTTTATTAAATATAAAGTTTATTAATTAGTTATTTTCAAATTAATTAATATTATTAATATCTTTTCAATGTAAATGAAAAACTTTATTCAAGCTCTAATTTGATCTTTCTAGAAACACTTTCCAGTACCTCTACTTTGTTACGACTTATTTCAATTTATATATGAAAGCGACGGGCAATATGTACATATTTTAATTTTAAATCATTTTATAAAATTATATAAAATTACATTTAAATCCACCTTCATTTAATTATTACAAATTAAAATTCATTTAAATAAATTTATTGTAATCCATTATATTCTTAATTATAATCTGCATCTTGATTTGATTTAATTTAAAATACTAATTTTTAAATATTATTAATTATTAAAAAATATTTTTTTAACAACGATATACAAAATAATAAAATTAAGTAAATTTATTCGTGGATTATCAATTAATAAACAGATTCCTCTGAATAAACTAAAATACCGCCAAAATATTTAAGTTTCAATAAACAATTACATACTATTTTAGTATTTACAAATTTAAATTTTAAATAATAGGGTATCTAATCCTAGTTTAATAATAAAATTTATTAAATCATAAAAAAAGTAATAAATAAAATAATATAAAATTAAAATTTCACCTAATAATTTTAATTTTAAATTAATTAATAAATTTACTTATTAAATTAACTAATAAAATTTAATTTAATTTTTGTATAACCGCAACTGCTGGCACAAAATTTGTTAATAATTTCAATATTACTAAATCTTAATTTCTTAAATTTTTAATATTAATTACTACAAAATAAATTTATTTTTAAAATAAATATTTATTTAATACTAAAATTTATATGTAAAATAAATTTAAAATAAATTATTTAAACTATATAAAATTTATTTATCATAAATCTTCACAAATAGATTTTTTTTTTATATTAAAACATTTAATTTATTTTTTTATATACATATATATATATATAAATATGTAACTATATATATATATATAAATAATTTATATTATATTATTTATTTTATTGAATATTTTATATTAATTAAATTTATTATATATATATGTATATATATATATATATATATATATATATATATATATATATATATATATTAATTTACTAATTGTTGATTCCATCCATCAGCCATAAGAAGTCCACTGCTGGACATAGGCCTCCCCTATGGATCTCCAATAAGACCGGTTGGAAGCGGCTTGCATCCAGCGCGATCCCGCGGTCTTAATGAGGTCATCCGTCCACCTTGTGGGTGGACGTCCTACGCTGCGCTTGCCGGTACGTGGTCTCCACTCGAGAACTTTTCGACCCCATCGGTCATCAGTCCTCCGCGCTATGTGGCCTGCCCATTGCCATTTCAACTTGCCAATCCGTTGGGCTATGTCGGTAACTTTGGTTCTTCTACGGATCTCCTCATTTCTGATTCGATCTCGCAGAGAGACTCCGAGCATAGCCCTCTCCATAGCTCGTTGGGCTACTTGGAGCTTACCAATAAGGCCCATAGTGAGAGACCACGTTTCTGTGCCATAAGTCATCACTGGCAACACACACTGGTCGAAAACTTTCGACTTGAGGCACTGAGGTATGTCGGACGAGAAGACGCTACGCAATTTTCCGAACGCTGCCCAGCCGAGTTGGATTCGGCGATTGGCCTCTTTCTTGAAGTCGGACCTACCTAACTGGACTACTTGTCCTAGGTAGACGTACGAGTCAACGACTTCAAGAACCGAGTTCCCAACAGAGATCGGGGTGGGTACAACATGGGAATTACACATAACTTTCGTCTTGTCCATGTTCATTTTAAGACCCACCTGTTGAGAAACCCGATTGAGGCCTTCGAGCATCGTGCTGAGCTCTTCCATCGATTTTGCCATGACTACTATATCGTCGGCAAACCGAAGGTGAGTGAGGTATTCGCCATTGACATTGATGCCGAATCCTTTCCATTCCAGGAGCTTGAAGGCGTTCTCCAAAGTAGCCGTAAACAGTTTCGGAGAAATTACGTCTCCCTGTCTTACGCCTCTTTTTAAAGGGATCGCCTTGGAGCTCTCTTCCTGTACTCGGACCGACATAGTGGCGTTATTATACAAGCACTTCAACACTTCGATGTACCGATAGTCAATACGGCATCGTTGGAGAGACTCGAGCACAGCCCAAGTCTCGACCGAATCAAAGGCTTTCTCATAGTCCACAAACGCTAAGCAAAGTGGCAAGTTATACTCTTCGGTCTTCTGTATAACCTGCCGTAGCGTATGAATGTGGTCCATGGTACTAAAGCCCTTTCGGAAACCGGCTTGTTCGGAAGGCTGGAAGTCATCAAGCCTGCGCTCGAGACGATTCGTAATGACCCTTGAAAACAGCTTATAAACATGGCTCAGAAGCGAGATGGGTCTGTAGTTCTTCAATAAGGTGTTGTCACCTTTCTTGAAAAACAACACCACCACGCTTCTGTTCCATGCTTCTGGCGTGATGCCCTCGAGCACGACGGTGTTAAAAAGCTTCTGGAGGACTTTTAGTACCGGTGTTCCACCCGCTCTCAGGAGCTCTGATGTGATACCGTCATCACCCGGCGCCTTGTTGTTCTTAAGCTGATTCAGGGCCATCCTAATCTCGTACAGGCTGATGTCTGGGATATCTTCGGTGAAGTGTCGGGTCAGCTTGGCTCTTGGATCTTTGGCCGCGCTGCTAACAGGCTTAGCGACCGAAGCGTATAACTGTCCATAAAACCTTTCGATCTCCTCTAATACCTCTGCCTTGGTCGACGCTAAACTTCCATCTTCTCTCTTCAGCTTTGTCAATTGGCTTTGTCCAATAGACAAATCTCTTGCGAACACTTTGGAGCCTTTGTTCCGCTCTATTGTCTTTTTAATATGTTTAGTATTAAAAAGACGGATGTCGTGCCGCAAGGATTTCGAAATTTGTCTATTGAGACGCCTATATGACTTTGCATCATCGGAAGACTGCAATCTTAGCGAGCGTCGTTCGGCCATGAGATTTACAGTGTGATCGGAAAATTTCTGCGGTTTATTTGAACGGCGGGGTCTAAAGAACTTAGCACCCACCGTTTGGACAGTTTCTACGAGCCCGTTGTTGATCTCGTCCACCGACGCAAGGTTCTCTAGGCAAGCAAAACGATTCGAGAGCTCGAGCTGAAAGTCCTCGGGGTTTTGGATATGTTCACGAGTAGGTCGGAGCGTGGACTTCATCAGGCGGGACCTTTCGAGCTTAACATTAATATCTAATGTGCCTCGTACAATTCTGTGATCGCTGCCGGTTTTCACCCTGTGGATCACGGAGACATCATTAAATATTCGTCTCTCGGTGGTCATGATGAAGTCTATCTCGTTTTTCGTGGAACCATCAGGGCTCATCCAGGTCCATTTCCTATGAGGCGGCTTCTGGAAGAAAGAGTTCATCATAAAGAGTTCCTCTCTCTCCAGAAAGTCAGCCAGCCTCTGGCCCCTAGGGTTCCGTTGCCCATATCCAAATTGCCCCACCCTCAGCTCATCGTCGTTTTTTCTGTTGAAGTCCCCCATAACAACAGTGAAGTGGGTCTTAGACATATGAATGGCCCGACTTACGTCCTCATACATAGTCTCCACCTCATCATCTGGGTGTGACGATGTCGGTGCGTATACCTGAATGACCTTCAGCGAATACCTCTTGGATATTCTGAGTATTAGGGTATTATTCGAGCAGGGTGGTATACCCTGCTCGACACACTTTCGATGGTAATAATGTTGTTGGTGAGGGACTTGTGAACGAGAAAGCCAACACCACCTTGGGACCGTTGGTCACCTTCCCGGTAGTAAAGCAGGTTGCCGGATTTTAAGGTTATCGTGTCCTCCCCCTCTCTACGGACTTCAGACAACCCCACAATATCCCAACGCAACCTACTCAACTCTTCTTCCAGCTCAGCAATCTTCTCGCCAGTCCTCAACGTGCGCACGTTGTGTGTTACCAGGGCCAGTCGTCGTTTACGGGAGTGGTAGCCGGGCGTCTGCCAGCGATTCTTAGCACCCCCTTCTCCGCCGTTACCGGGGCCGCTACCGTAGCCCCGGGCTAGCGGAGCTGCTGGGGACTGGGGGCCTGGTCTATTTGTGTTTTCCATATCGGGGTTTTTGCCCATAATCGCCGCGCTGGGCAGGCGTGGTGGCGATCGCAGAAACGTAGCTTCGCGACAGGGATGCTGCTCCCCATCCCTGCCCTGTGCCATTTTAGCTACGTTTTTATTTGAATGGTTATACCGCCATTAGTCGGTTCCGCTGTACCTCAGTCGGCTCCTACGACACCTGGTACTAGAGGGGGGTGCTATTCTACTCTGCCGGCACCCCACGGCAAACGCTATATATTATGTGATTTCAATGTCGCCTGTCAAACGAAAACGAAACAAGGTAACAATTGAAAATATAGGGATTTATTCCCATATTTAAAAAAAAAGTCCCTCCGCGCGGAGGAAGTAAAACTTCGACGCAACAGTGGTTTCATACCCCCTCCATGGTAGCGTTAGACGTTAATGCAACCTTGTTGGAAGTCTCATCAGAAGTTTCACTTCAAAAAATCATGTTAAATATACATGATTTGCAACCAAAGCTTTCCACAAATGGCTGCTATAACTAATATTAGTTTAGTTTTGGTTCAAAAATTTAAAGCTTCGGTGTCCTTTGTCAATGTAGTTTTTAAAATGTAACAATTTATCTAATTGCAAATAAAGCAATCAATTTAATGCATTAATAAGCTCAAACAAAGCGCTATTTACTATAATATACTTTATTTACTATCAAAGCATAAAAAAAAAAAAAAATTGTTGATTAATTAATATTTATTAAATAAATTATATAAAATTAATATTCTATATTAAACAATTAATATTTTCTAATTCCCTATTTGTAATATTAAATTTAAATACTATAATTGCAATTGATATTTTTATATTAAAATAAATTATAAAATACAGTCAAACCTGGCTTACTGAGAACTGGATAAGTGATAAACCTCTATAAATGAGAGAAATTGCCAGGTCCCGTCATTTTACCCCTCAAATACCTCTATAAGTGAGAGACCAAAACCTCTATAAGAGGTGTCCTTTGTCAATGTAGTTTTTAAAATGTAACAATTTATCTAATTGCAAATAAAGCAATCAATTTAATGCATTAATAAGCTCAAACAAAGCGCTATTTACTATAATATACTTTATTTACTATCAAAGCATAAAAAAAAAAAAAAATTGTTGATTAATTAATATTTATTAAATAAATTATATAAAATTAATATTCTATATTAAACAATTAATATTTTCTAATTCCCTATTTGTAATATTAAATTTAAATACTATAATTGCAATTAATATTTTTATATTAAAATAAATTATAAAATACAGTCAAACCTGGCTTACTGAGAACTGGATAAGTGATAAACCTCTATAAATGAGAGAAATTGCCAGGTCCCGTCATTTTACCCCTCAAATACCTCTATAAGTGAGAGACCAAAACCTCTATAAGAGAGAGTCGTTTTTCCCTCATGGACCTCTATAACTGAGAGTACTACTTATCTGAACCTCTATAAGTGAGAGTTGAGGGTGATGAAGCATCTGCAATTTATAACCCATTCTTAAATTTCTTGGAACTAACTACCGTTGATTTCAGATCGTGTTCTATTCAAACATTTTTTTGGTATTTCGTGGAAATAAGTAACATTGTTTTTGTATCGACTTTTATTGGAATGGGCACACGTGTGCGTCTATACTATCCCGTTTGTTGAAATAGTGTTCTATTAAAAATTATTTTGTGTTTTTCATTTATCTACCTAACATTATTTTTGTATAACATTCTTTTGAAATAGCCACACGTCCGTTTACACTATCTTATTGGTCAAACTAAAAACAACAGTTGACAAGTTTCAATTGAAGAGAAAGGTTCGGTGTTAATAAATCAATCTTTAGGAATAAACAAATAAATCGCCAAGCTTGAATGTGTTCAAAAGGGGAAAATCTGAAAATAAAGATCGCAATGAATTTGATTTAGTAGAATCCAACT
The DNA here is from genome assembly GCA_964007245.1 of Hypomecis atomaria. Taxonomy (NCBI): domain Eukaryota; kingdom Metazoa; phylum Arthropoda; class Insecta; order Lepidoptera; family Geometridae; genus Hypomecis; species Hypomecis atomaria. The sequence goes on from OZ023279.1 coordinate 21,755,466, forward strand.
TTTGTAAAATAATAAAATCCAAAGACCCCATACGGTCTCAGTACTCTAAAAGACATGGAATTATCAAAAATATTTTTGAATTTCCCAATTTTAAAAAGGGTCTTTTATAATGAATTAGTCAATCATCTATGTTCAATTCTAATCAACACATCCCGAACAATTAGTACCTATATACTATTTATAAATATATTTATCATTCTTCACGTATGTATAGGTAGATACATACAAACCAATGGACCAATGGACCAACGTACAAATTATACGTATTTTTTAACCTCTATAAGAGAGAGTAGCCTCTTCTGAAACTGAATAAGTGAGAAACCTGGATAAGTGAAAAACCTCTATAAGCGAGAATTAGATGGCGGTCCCTCCAACTCTCTCTTATCCAGGTTTGACTGTATTTATTTAATTAATATTAATAAATTTATTTATATATATATATGATTATTTAAGTGTTTTTTTTTTTAATTAAAAATAAGAAATTTAAAATTAATTTATTATTTAAATTTTTTTCAAACCATGTTTAATATTTTTACATATACAGTCAAACCTGGATAAGAGAGAGTTGGAGGGACCGCCATCTAATTCTCGCTTATAGAGGTTTTTCACTCATCCAGGTTTCTCACTTATCCAGTTTCAGAAGAGGCTACTCTCTCTTATAGAGGTTAAAAAATACGTATAATTTGTACGTTGGTCCATTGGTCCATTGGTGTGTACATATGTATCTACTTATACATACGTGAAGAATGATAAATATATTTATAAATAGTATATAGGTACTAATTGTTCGGGATGTGTTGATTAGAATTGAACATGGATGATTGACTAATTCATTATAAAAGACCCTTTTTAAAATTTGGAAAATCAAAAATATTTTTGATAATTCCATGTCCTTTAGAGTACTGAGACCGTATGGGGTCTTTGGATTTTATTATTTTATAAAAGTTGGATTCTATTAAATCAAATTCATTGCGCACTTTATTTTCAGATTTTCCCCTTTTGAACACATTCAAGCTTGGCGATTTATTTGTTTATTCCTAAAGATTGATTTATTAACACCGAACCTTTCTCTTCAATTGAAACTTGTCAACTGTTGTTAGTTTGACCAATAAGATAGTGTAAACGGACGTGTGGCTATTTCAAAAGAATGTGATACAAAAATAATGTTAGGTAGATAAATGAAAAACACAAAATATTTTTTAATAGAACACTATTTCAACAAACGGGATAGTATAGACGCACACGTGTGCCCATTCCAATAAAAGTCGATACAAAAACAATGTTACTTATTTCCACGAAATACCAAAAAAATGTTTGAATAGAACATGATCTGAAATCAACGGTAGTTAGTTCCAAGAAATTTAAGAATGGGTCATAAATTGCAGATGTTTCATTACCCTCAACTCTCACTTATAGAGGTTCAGACAAGTAGTACTCTCAGTTATAGAGGTCCATGAAGGAAAAACGACTCTCTCTTATAGAGGTTTTGGTCTCTCACTTATAGAGGTATTTGAGGGGTAAAATGACGGGACCTGGCAATTACTCTCACTTATAGAGGTTTCTCACTTATCCAGTTCTCAGTTAGCCAGGTTTGACTGTAAATAAATAAAATAATAATTAAAAATAAGCTAAATTTAAGCTTTTGGGTTCATACCCCAAATATAAAGGAAACACCTTTTTTTTAAAAAATATTAATGATAATAAAGTGCCTGATAAAAGGATTATTCTGATAGGATAAATTATGTAAATAAAATTTACCTTTATTATATTTTATAGAATTAAACTATATCTTTTAACATCAAAAATTAACGTGCATCATACACTAAAATATAATATTTTATAATATAAAGAAATTAAATTTCTTCAAATTAAATAATAAATTAATATTTTTTATTTTTTTTTATATAAATTCAAATAAAATATTTTTTATTTTTATTTTATTTTTCAGAACTATAATTTCAATCTCTTCAAATTCATGATTTGGGTGTTGAATTGGATTAGAAATTAATTTAATAAGATTTATTCCATTAATTTCAAAATCAAATATTATGTAGCCTGTTACTTATTTGAAACCTATATAATGAGATATGACAGCGCTTCCGCTTGACTTTAGGTGCTATATTGACTCTCCCCGCCTAGTCAACTGATTGTTTTCTTCCGTTTGGCGCCAACTTGCAGCGAGGCTCGAGCACGTGGGCCGGTGGCTCGAACGATTCCTCAGTTGGCATTTAACTTTCGTTGTGACTACTTGGTGCAAACGACGTTGTCGTTCGTTTTAAAAATTATTTGTTGAAATATTATATATTGCACAAATTGATCCTGTGGCTCAAAAAATGAGCGATGGTGAAGTGCAAAATGTTCGAGACTCTCCCGAGGCGGGAACGAGTGGAGTTCGGAGCATCAACTATAAGCGGCCTCGACGCTTATAAAGCAGTTCTGACAACGATAGCGACGATGAAAATACGTTGCCGCCACCCGCATCGAAACGTGCCTGCCCTGGGGTGGATTTTTCGGAGCAAAGGTTAGACTACCTTCAAAAGCAGGTTAGTGAGCTCAAATACCTACTGACCAACAATTCTCGGGATATTCCGGGTACATCCCAGAGCATGTCGGAGAAGGCCGCCCTTCTTTTCGAAAATGATAATGCATCGATTTCTTCGGAATTGATAAAACCGCCACCGTTGGATTTTCAATGGGATGAGGTGACGGTTACATCGGAATCTACCAAGCGCACATCTATGGCAAAGCTTAATTATTTGCGAAAAATCCAACATTTCGATAGTGACCAGTGGAATAATGTGCGGTATACCGACGTTCAGAAAAAATATCTCGCTACCCCGGGCTTTACTAATCTGACTTTGAATGATGAACTGTTGGCTTTTGAATCCAAGTTCAATAATCTGAGATCCTTGGATCAGACATTTGGTGTCCTAACTAATATGCTATTGGCGCAAAAAGAAGCGTTACAAACTACCCTAAAGGAGTTATTAGAGTGGAGCGATCATTCTAGTACTCAACTAACAAAAGCTTCTCTGTCAAATAAAGTTAGAGACCTATTTTCGAACACGTGTGCGTATAATGCTGTTTCCAGGGATATCCTGCAGGTCGTCTGCGGCAGACGTGCGAATGTGATTGAACATCGAAGGGACAATGCTATCTCTGCGGTAAGAGATAAATACAGTAAAACGATCCTACGAAGAATACCGCCGAGTGCAGATTTCCTGTTTCATCCGAAGGAATTCAGTGACGCTGTGGCGAAACTGGGAGGAGGACCGAAAGTTTTTCGCAAACCGTATCTACCTGCCGAGGGTAGCCAGGTTACGCAAGACAACAATTGGCCATATTTGCCTGCCGAGGGCAACCAGGCCACACAAAGGCGGTCAACCGACCCCGCGGTGTTTTTTCGTGGAAAAAATCGCAACAAATACCAGCAAGCTCCCGCTTCTGGAAAAGGCAAATCTATTGCCGGCAAACGCGGCTATACCTCCGCTAAGAACAAATCCTACTCGAGACCAAGAGATGATTCCCAAGATCACCGAAGACAATGACTATGCCAGGCCGTTCCGAGGCGGTCGCTTGCGTCGGTTTCGACACATATGGGAAGAAATGGGGGCACCAACCCACATTTTAAAAATTATAGAGGGCTACCGAATCCCTTTTGTCGAGAAACCACCGCTTCGACTGAAGTACAACAACCAGTACCGGCTTGTAACAACATCAAGCCTGCACACCGAAATTGCTCAGATGTTAGAAGACGCTGTAATCGAGAAGGCTCCTGCGAATGCAGGGTTCATCTCCAACATGTTCCCTGTGAAGAAAGCGGATGGCTCGCAAAGACCGGTGCTAAATTTGAAGGCATTAAACCTATTCCTCAATCCAAAGAAGTTCCGGTTAATAAACATACACAAGGTGCCTCATTTCCTGCAGTCCAACGACTTCATGATGAAAATAGACCTTCACCAGGCATATTTTCACATCCAAATTTCAAAATCACACCGGCGATTCCTGAGATTTATTGTCAACGACAAAATTTATCAAATGACCTGCTTACCGTTCGGTTTGGCGAGCGCACCAAGAACGTTCGCCACTTTATCAAATTGGGTGGCTCAGAAGCTACGAGAAAGAGGAATGAGAGTTCTTGTGTACTTGGATGACTTCCTCCTGGTAAATCAGTGCCCTCAAATCCTGATGGAGCACATGAAGCAGGCTGTCGATTTCATGACTACCCTGGGATGGGTAATAAACAATAAGAAGTCATCCACAGAACCTACTCAGCAGATAGAATTCCTCGGGATTCTTTGGGATACCCGGTTAAATAAAAAGAGCTTACCAGAAAAGAACATTTTGTCTCTAAGTCAAAGGCTACGTCAAGCGCAACGTTCCAAACATCTGACACTCCTAGACCTGCAGAAACTTATGGGAACTCTTCAGTTTTCCAGTTTTGTGGTACGCCTCGGCATGCTAAATTACCGGAACCTTCAGACATGCCTTCACCAGGCACTGAGAAGTGTTACAGCTGTTTCCCTAGCAGAGCCTGCAAAAGAAGACTTAGCCTGGTGGCTACAGAACATACGAAGCACTAGTACAATCTGGACAGATCCAGTGTCCTATCAGATTGTCACAGACGCTTCAGGCATTGGATGGGGAGCGTATGTCAACGGACAGCATATTCAAGGAGAATGGACGCCTGAAGAAGAACATCACCATTCGAACATGAAAGAACTATTAGCAGTGTACAAGGTACTGGAATACAGAGAAGTTGCAGAAGAATGTCGAAACAAGACCATATTGATCCAAAGCGACAACAAAACGGCTTTAGCTTACCTACGGAGACAAGGCGGGACGAAGTCGAAGGGGCTTATGCAATTGACGCGTTTAATTTATCGCTGTCTTCAAACCTACAATATAAACCTGACAACCAGTTACCTACCAGGTCCTCTCAACGGTATAGCGGACGGGTTGTCCAGGTACAGAGCAACAGCAGAGTGGCATCTACTCCCACCAGCCTGCCAGCTGATATTCAACAAGTGGGGAATGCCTCAGATAGATCTCATGGCATCCAGCCGAGCTCATGTTGTGTCCCGGTATGTGACTCGAGACCTAAAGGACGAGCAAGCCATCTTCCAAGACGCATTCAGTCGAAATTGGGACTACAAATTGGCGTGGGTATTCCCACCACCGTGTTTGATGTATAAAGTATTAGCGTGGCTGAACCAAGCTCGGGGGACGTACATAGTGATATGCCCCAGATGGAAGAACGTGTTTTGGAGAGCAGACCTAAAGAAAAGAGCCTTGAGCCCGCCGTTTACAGTAAGGAATCTGGAGTCATGTTTAATAGACACGCGGACCAAAGGCCCCCCGGCGCGAGTAAACGACCTTGTATTGGAGGCATGGAGATGTCGGGGAGGGATAGGCAGACGCATAACATGATTTAGCATTTTTGCCTGTGGAAAGAGATAGATGTATTATTGAAATGAATGCTATCACATTTTAGCTTTTCTTTGTCTCAAAGACAGAGATTCAATCAGCCATAAACAATCTAGCTGATACGATTAGATCATTCATCGCACTGCTGAATTGGGTAAATTAAATGCCCTTGGAAGAAGTTTTGATTAGAGGGAACTGTAAAACCCCAAATACTTTAGTCCGTATTTATAGACCGACCTTGATCATAAGTCTCCAATGTACCTTTTCCAGTAGATAATTTCACGATTTTATAAGTAATGTAAAAATTTTATGATTTACATATCTATTTTCATTCACGTTACAATGATTATTTGAAGAGTATCAATTGTTATGATTAGCTTAACCTAAACATTTATTACGTTTTCGGATTGGATACAGTCAGCGTCCTTAAAACTGAAACCATGTATTATTAATAAACTTACCTTGATTTATAATAAACATACAACAGCATAACAAAATGATTAGTTTTACATCACAGTTGGCATTCCTGTTTGTTAAAAATGTCCTAGTCAAGCGCCACCATGCGAGAATAGACAAGTCTCATTATATAGGTTTCAAATAAGTAACAGGCTACATAATATTAGAATTTTACCTGAAATAAAATTACTTATTATGTACCTAACTTATTTGAAACCTAGGTGAGGGCTGCATGGTGAATGAGCCCAACTGAGGAATCGTTCGAGCCACCGGCCCACGTGCTCGAGCCTCGCTGCAAGTTGGCGCCAAACGGAAGAAAACAATCAGTTGACTAGGCGGGGAGAGTCAATATAGCACCTAAAGTCAAGCGGAAGCGCTGTCATATCTCATTATATAGGTTTCAAATAAGTTAGGTACATAATAAGTAATTTTATTTCAGGTAAAATTCTAATAATTTACTAGCATCTGTAGCAGCTCTAAAATATTTTTTAACTCAATCTATTGCATCAATCAATTTCTTATTTTATATTATTATAAAAATAATTTTATTTAAAAATTTTGATATTAATAATATTATTTCATTAATAATTAACTCCTCAATATTAATAAAAATAGGGGCTGCTCCATTTCATTTTTGATTCCCAAATATTGTAGAAGGATTATCATGATTTAATAATTTTATTTTAATAACATGACAAAAAATTACCCCCATAATTTTATTATCATATTATTTCAATAAAAATTTATTAATTTTTAGAATTTTATTAAATATTTTTATTGGGGCTATTGGAGGATTGAACCAAACTTCATTACGAAAAATTATAGCTTTTTCTTCAATTAATAATTTAGGGTGAATAATTTCCTCAATTATAATTAGAGAAAATTTATGATTGTTTTATTTATTTATATATTCATTCTTAATTAGAACTATATGTTTTTTTTTTACATATTAAATTCTTATTTTATTAATCAATTATTTATTATTAATATAAAACCAATAATTAAAATTAATTTATTAATTAATTTTCTTTCATTAGGGGGGTTACCTCCTTTTATTGGATTTTTCCCTAAATGAATTATTATTAACTTTCTTATAATAAATAATTTTTATTTAATAACATTTATTTTTATTATAATAAGATTAATTATATTATTTTTTTATATTCGAATTATTTATTCTTCTTTTATAATAAATTATTTTAAAATAAAATGATTTAAAATTAATTTTAAAAATAATTTATTAACAATCATAAATTTTTTTTCAATTTTATCAATTATAGGAATTATTTTAAGAACTATATTTTTTTTTAAGAAGGTTTTAAGTTAAAATAAACTAATAATCTTCAAAATTATTTATAAAGAAATTCATCTTTAAGCCTTAATAATTATCTAATTATAACTTAAAATTTGCAATTTTATATCATTTTTTGAATATAAGACTTTTAAATATTTACATAATAAAAGAGAAAAAATCTCGTTAATAAATTTACAATTTATCGCTTACAACTCAGCCATTTTATTAAACAAGCGAAAATGACTTTATTCAACAAATCATAAAGATATTGGAACATTATATTTTATTTTTGGTATTTGAGCTGGAATAGTCGGTACTTCATTAAGATTATTGATTCGGGCAGAATTAGGAAATCCTGGATCTTTAATTGGAGATGACCAAATTTACAATACTATTGTAACTGCTCATGCTTTTATTTTAATTTTCTTCATAGTTATACCTATTATAATTGGAGGATTTGGTAATTGATTAGTGCCTTTAACATTAGGGGCACCTGATATAGCTTTCCCCCGAATAAACAATATAAGATTTTGATTACTGCCACCCTCTATTACTCTATTAATTTCTAGAAGAATTGTAGAAAATGGAGCAGGAACTGGATGAACAGTTTACCCCCCTTTATCTTCTAATATTGCTCACGGAGGAAGATCAGTAGATTTAGCTATTTTTTCATTACATTTAGCTGGTATTTCATCAATTTTAGGGGCTATTAACTTCATTACTACTATTATCAATATACGATTAAATAACTTATCATTTGATCAAATACCTTTATTTGTGTGAGCTGTAGGAATTACAGCATTCTTATTATTACTTTCATTACCAGTATTAGCAGGGGCTATTACTATACTACTTACCGATCGTAATTTAAATACATCATTTTTTGATCCTGCAGGAGGAGGAGATCCTATTTTATACCAACATTTATTTTGATTTTTTGGCCATCCAGAAGTATACATTTTAATTTTACCTGGATTTGGGATAATTTCACATATTATTTCCCAAGAAAGAGGTAAAAAGGAAACATTCGGATGTTTAGGTATAATTTACGCAATAATAGCAATTGGAATTTTAGGATTCATTGTCTGAGCTCATCATATATTTACAGTTGGAATAGATATTGATACACGAGCATACTTTACATCAGCAACAATAATTATTGCTGTTCCTACAGGAATTAAAATTTTCAGTTGATTAGCAACTCTTCATGGAACTCAAATTAATTACAGCCCATCAATTTAATGAAGTCTAGGATTTGTATTTTTATTTACAGTTGGTGGATTAACTGGAGTAATTTTAGCAAATTCATCAATTGATATTACCCTTCATGACACTTATTATGTTGTAGCTCATTTTCATTATGTGCTATCTATAGGAGCAGTATTTGCTATTATAGGAGGATTTATTTATTGATATCCATTATTCACAGGATTATCTTTAAACCCTTATTTATTAAAAATTCAATTTTTTATTATATTCATTGGAGTAAATTTAACATTTTTTCCACAACATTTTTTAGGTTTAGCCGGAATACCTCGACGGTATTCTGATTACCCAGACTCTTATATTTCGTGAAATATTGTATCATCATTAGGATCATATATTTCTTTATTAGCTGTAATATTAATTTTAATTATTATTTGAGAATCTATAATTAATCAACGAATAATTTTATTTACATTAAATATATCTTCTAATATCGAATGATTACAAAATTTACCCCCAGCTGAACATTCATATAATGAACTTCCTATTTTAAGAAACTTCTAATATGGCAGATTATATGTAATGGATTTAAACCCCATTTATAAAGGATTATCCTTTTTTTAGAAATGGCAACATGATCTAATTTAAATTTACAAAATGGAGCATCACCTTTAATAGAACAAATTATTTTTTTTCATGATCATACATTAATTATTTTAATTATAATTACTATTTTAGTAGGATATTTAATAATCAGTTTATTATTTAATAAATATATTAATCGATTTTTATTAGAAGGACAAATAATTGAATTAATTTGAACTATTTTACCAGCTATTACTTTAATTTTTATTGCACTTCCATCTTCACGATTATTATATCTTTTAGATGAATTAAATAACCCACTTATTACCTTAAAATCAATTGGTCATCAATGATATTGAAGTTATGAATACTCAGATTTTCTCAATATTGAATTTGATTCATATATAATCCCATCAAATGAATTATCTATAAATAATTTCCGACTATTAGATGTAGATAATCGAATTGTATTACCTATAAATAATCAAATTCGAATTATAGTGACAGCTACAGATGTAATTCATTCGTGAACTATTCCTTCTTTAGGAGTGAAAGTTGACGCTAATCCAGGACGTTTAAATCAAACTAATTTCTTTATTAATCGGCCAGGAATTTATTATGGACAATGTTCTGAAATTTGTGGGGCTAATCATAGTTTTATACCTATTGTAATTGAAAGAATTTCAATTAAAAACTTTATTAATTGAATTAATAATTATTCTTCATTAGATGACTGAAAGTAAGTACTGGTCTCTTAAACCATTTTATAGTAAATTAACAACTACTTCTAATGGAAAGAATTAGTTAAATAATAACATAAATATGTCAAATTTAAATTATTACAAAAGTAATATTCTTTTATACCACAAATAATACCAATCAATTGAATTTTATCTTTTTTTATATTTATTTTAATTTTTATTATTTTTAATATTATAAATTATTATATTATAAATAATAAAAATTTAAATAATAATAACAAAAATATTAATTTTAAATCATCAATAAACAATTTAATTTGAAAATGATAAGTAACCTATTTTCAATTTTTGATCCTTCAACAAACCTATTTAATCTATCAATTAATTGAATTAGAACTCTTTTAGGATTAATTTTTATCCCTTACGGATTTTGATTAATTCCTAACCGTCATTTTTATTTTTGAAATTTTATTTTAATAAAATTACATAATGAATTTAAAACTTTATTAAAAAATAACTATTTCCAAGGATCGACCTTCATTTTTATTTCATTATTTTCATTTGTATTATTTAATAATTTCTTAGGGTTATTTCCATATATTTTTACTAGAACAAGTCATTTAACTTTATCAATTTCATTACCTTTATGATTAAGATTTATATTATACGGATGAATTAATAATTACCAACATATATTCTCTCACATAATTCCTCAAGGAACCCCTGCTATTTTAATACCATTTATAGTATTAATTGAAACTATTAGAAATATTATTCGACCAGGAACTTTAGCAGTTCGTTTAACAGCTAATATAATCGCAGGACATTTATTAATAACATTATTAAGAAGAACACGGACAAATATAGCCTCATATTTAATTGTATTTTTAATTATAATTCAAATTTTATTATTAGTATTAGAATCAGCTGTTGCAGTAATTCAATCATATGTTATTGCTATTTTAAGAACTTTATATTCTAGAGAAGTTAATTAATTTTTATTGTTAAAACTAATTAATTACTAATGAAAATTAATTTTAACCACCCATATCACTTAGTTGATTATAGTCCTTGACCTTTAACTGGAGCTATTGGAACTATAACATTAGTAACAGGAATAGTAAAATGATTTCACAATTTTAATATTAATTTATTAATTATTGGATATTTAATTATTATTTTAACCATATATCAATGATGACGAGATATTTGTCGAGAAGCAACCCTTCAAGGTAAACATACTATTTTAGTTACTAAAGGACTTCGATGAGGTATAATTTTATTTATTGTATCTGAAATTTTTTTTTTATCTCATTTTTCTGAGCATTTTTCCACAAAGGAATATCCCCTAATATTGAAATTGGATCTATTTGACCTCCTACCGGGATTATTACTTTTAACCCATTTCAAATTCCTTTACTCAATACAATTAATTCTAATTAGATCTGGAGTTACTATTACATGAGCTCATCATGCTTTAATAGAAAATAACTACTCTCAATGTAGAAAAGGATTATTTTTAACAATTATTTTAGGAATTTATTTTACTATCTTACAAGCTTACGAATATTTAGAAGCAACATTTACAATTGCTGATAGAATTTACGGATCTACATTTTTCATAGCAACAGGATTCCATGGTCTTCATGTAATAATCGGTACTATATTTCTTACCATTTGCTTAATTCGACATTTAAATGAACATTTTTCTAGTAATCATCATTTTGGATTTGAAGCTGCAGCATGATATTGACACTTCGTAGATGTAGTTTGATTATTCCTCTATATCTCAATTTATTGATGAGGCAACTAAACTAAAAAAAAATTTATATAATATAAAAAGTATATTTGACTTCCAATCAAAAAGTTTAAATAATTTTATAATAAATAATTATTTTAATAATATCTATTTCATTTATCATTATATTAATTTCTAATATTAAAATAATATTATCAATCATTTTATCTAAAAAATCTTTTATAGATCGAGAAAAATCATCCCCTTTTGAATGTGGGTTTGACCCAAAATCTTCAGCACGAATTCCATTTTCATTACACTTTTTTTTAATTACAATTTTTTTTTTAATTTTTGATGTAGAAATTGCATTAATTTTCCCCATTATCAAATTATTCAAATTAGTAAATTTTATTTATTGAATAAAAATTAGATTTTTCTTTATTATTATTTTATTCTATTTAACCCTTCTACCCCTACCTATCTTAAAGAGCGTTTTTCTTATTGGCATACATCCCACACTATCCCTCTTCGGTCTAAAGACAACCTCATCCTGATGACTCCTTCTGCTCGAACTACTTTTTATGGCAAATCCTTTTCATTCCAAGCAGTCCAATTATGGAATCCTCTACCCATTTCCATTAAACGGGCCCCGTCCGTAATTGTTTTTAAAGAGGAGGTTAAAAAATTATATCTGTCGCAATCTTCAAATAGTTCTTAGTTTTTGGGTGTTTTATTAATTTCTGTAGTTTGCTTATTTGTATTTGTTTACTTATACGAGTACATTGGTTATTTGTGTATGTTAGAAGTTAATAGTATTTATTAGTTTATTTTATTATATTATTTATTTATGTATTAGTATTTATAATATTTGTATGTAGGTATATGTATATTGTATAATTCTTTTTTATTTTTAAAGTGTCCTCTAAATTAGCACACCCCGTCGTTTTTTCTTTTGTACCATCTCTCTCCATCCTAAGGTTGCCTGGAAGAAATCACTTTCAGTGATAAGGCCGCCGGTTGCTTCACATATTGTATCATCTATTTTTTTCTATTTTTCTGTTTTATGTGTGTGTGAATCAATAAAGAGTTTATCTATCTATCTATCTATCATACATATATCATCCCTTATGTGTGCCTTTGAATTACCATTATTACCTACTTACAAATAAGACTGATTGGAAGAGGCTTGCATCCAGGGAGGCTATAATTGATTCATCTGAAATAATATGTATACGAAATACGAACCACTATCCGCTTTCCCGCTCGCACAACCATAGATTTTCATACCTATAGATACGTTCAGCCATTCGAATGATTCCATTATAGCTTTTCTGCGTGCTGTAGCAAACCGACTGTTCACCAGGGTGGGTCCTATGCTGCGCTTGCCAATGTGCGTAGAGATAGGGCCACTGGCTAGACATAGTATCCCCACAGATTTCATTCAAATCGGTTCAGTAGTTTTAGCGTGAAAGCGCGACAGACAGAGTTACTTTCGCATTTATAATATTAAGTAAGGATTAGAAATTATTAAATTATTATTTGATGTAATTATATGACGTGTACTAAAATGTATCAATAAATGAGTATGAGTATTAGGTATCTAACTACGTTCTCAGTCTTTACTGTTCGTTCGTTTCAGCCATAGGACGTCCACTCCTGGACATAGGCCTCCCCTAAAGATCTCCAATAAGACCGGTTGGTAGCGGCTTGTATCCAGCGCGATCCTGCGGTCGTTCACTGCTGAACATAGAAATGGATATGGAATTATGCATCATGTGTTTGAAATAAAATATTTAATCATTTTATTTTGATAAGAACGGATTCGACTGATTTCATTCAAAAATTTTTTAATTTGTTTATGTTAAATCAGTAACACCACTTACACTAATAAAATTATTAATATTACGTCAGTTTAATAGTTAATACATTATATTTTATAATGCTTCGGTATATAATTAATTTTGAGGTAGAGGCTGTTCATATAAAAAAAAAAAAAACAATATGCTCAACAAAAGACGATCTTGCAAAGTCGCACCAGACCCTGTACATACTCGTAAAACATGAGTTAAAATATGGTGAACAAATTCTCAGAAAACGACAACAGTATTTAATAACTCCATATTTTCTAATTTGATTTTTGTTTAAGGCCGCACTCACGCTGCCATATTTTACAAACAATGTCAAGAGATAAGTAATAAATTCTGTAAATTCCTTTAAATGAAGATTGATTAAAGAAAATGATAGGAAAATCTTGCAAAACAAATTAACTGCACTGTACTGTACCAGCCTTTTTAATAGTCCACTGCAGGACGTAGGTCTACCCACAAAGGGTGATTGGGTCATTTCCACCACGCTGGCCCAGTGCGGGTTGGTGGATTCACATACGCCGTCGAATTTCTTCTACGGACGTATGCAGGTTACCTCACGATGTTTTCCTTCCCGAAAATTCCAAGGAATTCATTGGTACGGGACCGGGATTTGAACCCACAACCTCGCGATTGCAAGGCGGGTGTCACTACCACTAGGCCACCAAAACTTAAACAAATAAAGCAAATAATTAAATATTGTACAATGTCATTGCCTAAGCTCGATATATTTTTACATCATCTCTTTAGCCAAAAACGAATTCAAAAATTTCAGACCCTCAATGGTTCCGTGCCGTGGTCGCGGAGCACAAGCCCGGTGACGCCACGGCTTCCATCCTGTACATAGACTACGGCACCGTAGCTTCGGTTCCCGTGCGGGGGACCTCCCTCAGGAAGTGTATGCCGGAGTTCGCGCGCCTGCCGGCCGTGGCCGCCATCGCCGATATTAAAGGTAATCTCTCTACTGCGCTGTGACCCTAGTACTGGCAGTGACTGGTGTACATCGACTACGATAATTTTACATCATAATTGATAAAAACTAGAAAAAATCTGTCAAGTACGAGTCGGACTCACGCACGAAGGGTTCCGTACAGTATGGATGACTTTTATGTATTTTTCTTTACTTGAATATACAACTAAATATTCTGTGAATATTTCAAGCATCTACCTGTCACCTTTATGAAAATCGAGCGAAAAACGGCAAAAAAAATCAGGTTTGTTGTGTGGAATTGGAAGCCCCACTTAAATGTTATTTTTTTACGATTTTTAGTATTTGTTGTCATAGGGGCAACAGAAATACAGCATCTGTGAAAATTTCAACTGTCTAGCTATCACGGTTCAAGAGATACAGCCTGGTGACAGACAGACAGACGTACGGACAGCGGAGTCTTAGTGAAAGGATCCCGTTTTTACGCTTTGGGTACGGTATTCTAATGAAAAGAAATCCCAGATTATAAATTAAAAATAGCCTGTAAAGTCTGTTCCATACAGTACGGAACCCTTCATGCGCGAGTTCAACCCGCACTTGGCCGATTTTTATTTTGTTTTTCAATTCCAGACTGGCCAGAATCGCTGACGCAGCAGCAGCTCGCTCAAGCTTTACACTTCTTTGCATCTTAAAGTATCTAAACACCCCAGCGACCTTGTTCTAGCTAAGGTTTATAACAGATACAGGAACTTCTGTAACAGACTTCTTAAGAAATTGAAAACAGAGTATGAACGCTCTGAAATACTAAATGCTAGTAACAATTCTAAGAAAACTTGGAAAGCTAAAAAGTAGTCGGAAGCAAGCAACGAGATTGGGACAAGCATATCCAGCCATTTTTGTTGTCATACCGAAGTGCTGTTCATGAGAGCACAAATGTCACTCCCGCTTTTGCCAATTTTGGACGTGAATTACGGCTACCAGCCGACTTAATAACTGGCATTCCACCGGATTCCCCACAACCCATAACTGAGTACGCCAGTGACCTCCGGAACAAGATGAACGACATCTATGAGCACATTAGAGAGCATGGCCAGCAAGCATCTGAAAGAATGAAGACTCGATACGACAGAAGGGCTAACAATCCTGGGTTCGAGGAAGGCTCTATGGTATGGCTGCACAATCCCATACGCAGCAAAGGAAAGTCTCCAAAGCTACAAGCCAAATGGGATGGACCGTACCGAGTGGTGACCAAGATCAACGACGTGACGTTCCGCATACAGAAAGGACCTCGAGGGTAATAGCAAGAGGGTATACCAAAATAGTTCATGTGGATCGATTGGCGCGATATCACGGATGCAACGATGCTCGGGACGAGCATGTCTTGGGAGGAGGTGGTGTTACGCAGTAGGCCACGCCGTTGGTAACTATTTATTAATCTGTGGCCGCGCGCGGTACGACGGCTAGTTGTTTACACTTAACCGCGAGATTTATGGTTTTATGACTCAGGCGGCACCGGCCTTTGTGTCGCGTCTATTGTTTGTTGTTTGTTAGATTTTTTGTGGTGTTTCCGTAATAATTAGTAACAATAGGGTTTCTCGAACTTTACACTTGTTTACTTTGTCAGTCACAATGGCACCGAATATTCTACAGATTTCTAGAGAACCCTTATTCCGATATAAATAGGGCGATGGTTTTCGTTCGTGGCAGTTATCGCGTTTATACCGGAGTGAAAACATCTCGTGTTCAAGTGCGGTACCAGTGATTGTAAAGTGAATAGTTGTGTGAATTTCAGTGCCAGTGTGAAGTGTTTGTGCGAACCAGTTGTGTCGTGTGTACTGTGATTTTGTGCAATAAAGTGCAAAGTGAACAATCGGCGTTTTAACTGATTATCCAAGAACCCATCTCGTAACATTTGGTGTCAGAAGGATTGCTAACATTGCTCAAACTAAATCCCCCCCCGTCGATCTCTTGAAGACTGACCATAATCCTCAGGCTGCAGTAAATAAAGTAAACACATTTTTTGCCAACGTAGGTAAAAATCTAGCTGATGAAATTTCTAGCAGAGTTGGAACCTCTGGAGACTCTTCCAACATTAAAGTACAATCCCATTCTCGCTCATTCGTTCTGCTTGACACGGATGAAGAAGAAGTCGAACGACTTATCCTGGGTCTCAAAAATGACAGTGCCGCTGGATGGGATGGTATTTCTAACTTGTTCCTAAAGCGTGCTAAAAGTATTGTCGTTCCGCCGCTAACCCGTCTAATAAATCTTTGCTTCAGCACTGGTATCTTTCCGAAACCTTTCAAAATATCGGTCATTCAACCGATTCACAAGAGTGGTGCAAGAGACGACGTAAACAACTTCAGGCCAATTTCAATACTTCCTGCCCTTTCAAAAATTATTGAAAAGATTTTAAACAATAGACTAATGCGTTTTCTCGAACAAGAACGTCTATTGTCTGATTCTCAATATGGTTTTAGAACAAACAAATCCACCGAACAAGCAGTTGCTGATCTCACTAACCATATTGTTGGTAATCTTAATAAGAAAAACAAGTGCATTGGTATTTTCTTGGACATGGCAAAAGCGTTCGACACAGTATCGACGAAACTTCTGATAAGAAAACTGGAACGCATTGGCATTCGAGGGATGGCGCTCAAACTTTTCAAGGATTACTTGACAAATAGAACCCAACGTGTTTGCATTGGTAATATAATCAGTAGCGATGAACCTGTTACATTCGGAGTTCCCCAAGGATCTATACCAAGTCTTTTTCTAATTTTTATAAATGACCTGTGTTGCTACAAACCATCTCACGGCAAAATATTTACATTTGCAGACGACACGGCTTTGGTATTTCAGGGGGAAACTTGGGATCAAGTACGCCGTTACGCCGAATGTGGTCTTAGAGACGTAATATCATGGCTTCAAAGCAACTTACTCACACTAAATTTTTCCAAAAGTAAATTCATAAACTTTAGCATATTAAGTAATCAATCTCCCAAAGACGTACTAAAAGTTCGAGCCCATACATGCGTAAATAGCCCCGATGGTCCATGTGACTGTCTTTTCATTGATCAAGTTCCTTCAGTCAAATACCTCGGTGTTATAATTGATGAACAACTTACTTGGATGCCCCAGATTGATGCAGTTTCATGTCGTGTCAGAAAGCTTATTTGGGTTTTTAAGAACCTACGCCAAGTAACTTCCTTTGAACTTCTCAAGACAATCTATTCTGCTGTATGCCAATCTGTACTAGGATACTGCATATCGGTTTGGGGAGGTGCTTGTAAAACTAAGATTATTAAATTAGAAAGAGCCCAGCGTCTAATTTTAAAGGTCATGACTTTCAAGAAATCTCGATATCCGACACGTCTTTTTTCTGAGTGCAAAGTTCTAACAGTACGCCAGCTTTTTATACTACACCTAGTTCTATTCCAACTTAAAAATATGGTCTACAAAGCCACCTCCGATAGAGCTTCAGATCGACCTTCAGGAAAGAAAAACGTCTGTGAAACCCGCAGCTGTAACACAACATTTGCACAAAGGCAATTATTCTATAGAGGTCCCTACATCTATAATAAATTAAACAAAATTCTTAATATATATCATCTCACTAGATATCAATCTAAAATATTATTAAAAAATTGGCTTCTTGAACAAAATTATGAAACTACTGAACAAATCCTAACAGTACCCTCTTAAAAACAGGTATTTACTATCTACACTATTCATTTACACACATTATCATACACGCGTTTCTCCTCGACAAACCTTGACTCTAAAGAGTTCATGTGTATTGTCGAGGTGATTTACACACCCATTCAGATAGGTACACTAAACATTTCCTTTAAATCGTATTACCTACTAATAATTATTTAAATGTTTTAATTATAATTTACGAATTTCGCTTTTTTCGTGTTCAAAAAGTCGAAAATAAGTTATATGTAAAGTCGCACACTCTTAAATATCATTATTATTTATTATCACCACTCGTCCGGCGGAGAGTATTGTTATTCCATAACACAGGTTCAATCCTAGCTTGGGTAACAATATATCTAAATCTGGAATACAATTATATGTAAATCTGATCTTGAATACTGTATGACAGACGATGTAAGTTAACACGCAATAAATTTTCATTTCATTTCATTTCATTTTCTTGCAAATAGACGAAGTGACGATGCGAGGGAAACTGTCGGTGGCGCGGTGCGGCGCGCCGACTACGGTAACTACATCGTCGAAATACCGGAACTCATAGCCGCTATTAACAAGTAAGATTTATTTAGCAAATAGACGAAGTGACGATGCGAGGGAAACTGTCTGTGGCGCGGTGCCGGCGCGCCGACGACGATAACTACATCGTCGAAATACCGGAACTCATAGCCGCTATTAACAAGTAAGATTTATTTAGCAAATAGACGAAGTGACGATGCGAGGGAAACTGTCGGTAGCGCGGTGCCGGCGCGCCGACGACGATAATTACATCGTCGAAATACCGGAACTCATAGCCGCTATTAACAAGTAAGATTTATTTAGCAAAAAGACGAAGTGACGATGCGAGGGAAACTGTCGGTGGCGCGGTGCCGGCGCGTCGACGACGATAACTACATCGTCGAAATACCGGAACTCATAGCCGCTATTAACAAGTAAGATTTATTTAGCAAATAGACGAAGTGACGATGCGAGGGAAACTGTCGGTGGCGCGGTGCCGGCGCGCCGACGACGATAACAACATCGTGGAAATACCGGAACTCATAGCCGCTATTAACAAGTAAGATTTGTTTAGCAAATAGACGAAGTGACGATGCGAGGGAAACTGTCGGTGGCGCAGTGCCGGCGCGCCGACGACGATAACTACATCGTCGAAATACCGGAACTCTTAGCCGCTATTAAAGGCATAATATGCCCTGGCAGTGCATAAAATTCAATTTTTTTTGCCACTTTACTTATGAACTACTCATAGTAAAATTATGAAAACTTATTGAGCTGCCATCAATAGGTAGTGTTAACAAGGTTCATGTAACTATTGCTGACGTAATCAGCATCTAGACCCCACCCCAAACCCCCATGTCATCAAAAATAAGCAAAGGATAAAACCCCCCCGCCCCCCTATAGTGCTTACGTAATAATTGAACGATCCCTAACCCGTCTGGGCTAAAGCATCCAATGATACAAAAGCGTATCGGAAGTTTAAACGTTGTTTTTTTTCTCTATAGATTGGTATGTCCTTGAAATGTACCCTGTTGATGAAGAGCGCCGAAGGTTACAACGTGTCGATAGATGACGTCGCCCAAGACACGTATTTAGGCGAGGGCTTGGTTGCCCGCTGGCTGCCTGAAGTGGACTCGCCGGCACCTGGTGAGTACAGGAATCAGAACCATAGTATAATAAGTGGCCGGATGGGAAGTTATGTGCAGAACGCTGCACCAATAACAAAATATAGGTATGCGCGGGAGCCGCCGAGACGCCGGGGCACATCCGTCCGCCAACCTCATCCCTCCCGCGCGGTCACTACTTCGCCACTTGTGTAGGCATTGTCCACACATCCTACTAATATTATAAACGCGAACGTTTATAAGGATGGATGGATGTTTGTTACTCTTTCACGCAAAAACTACTGAACGGATTTATATGAAACTTTGCAATAATATAGCTAACATATCAGAATAACACATAGGCTATGAATTGTAATGATATTGCGTAAACTTTCCATAATATAACGATAAGTGTTAAATAAGTAGGAAAAATTCTGCTATCTGCGAGCTATTCTAGACTGCGCTTCAATAAATGTCAAAAAAACAACTGTTGAATCGAACAACCGTCAGATCGTTTTTTTTTTAATTTTTCACCTGCTTTATCATGGGTGGTAAGGTAGGGCCTCGGGATTAAAAGACGGAAAGTTACATAGTCTACATTTTATCCGGGATAAATAAAGGGCTCCCATGGGATAGCAAAAAAATCAAAATATCATGCGGGCGAAGCCGCGGGTAAAAACTAGTGTGCAATAATTAGCGAATCACGGTGAAGGGTCATCTGCGGCTAACTACTCATCCGCCGACTTGTGTGGTGATATCTATACATTACCACGGTAATGATATCCAACAGTATCATACAAACGGTCCGAACGCGAATCATACCTACGCGCCTCTACCATAATACTATAAGGATCGCACTGTCACTAAAGTTATCAGGAACCTTCGATAAAAAAAAAAATTAAAAAAAAAAAAATTATAAACGAAAATTTAATACGTACTTAAATAGATTAAATATCTATAGAGTCACAATCGTACAAAAAGGTTTCCGAGGCAAAACTCTGCCCAAGCTACGTAGTGGGCAGGCTTTTTAGTTAGTAGTAAGGCAATTGCAAGCCGACTACAACGCCGCGCGATGCCAAAGTACTCGGTTACAATCACTAATTAGGCGACATAACGTCGACATTCGAGAAAACGGGATATTGTGAGTTATTTAATGTAAATATCTAAGTCGGTATGTACTCGTATGACGGCGAACGAACATTTTTTTACTACTTTCACTTAGGGACTGTGGCTTTGTAGATATTTGCTCGAAGTCAGGAGCCCAATATTTGAAACATTACAATAATTTCTAACTTTCGCAGAGGATCGCATGCCATGTTTGATTGTTCGCACAAGCACGTAATTATACAAGGTTATTTCCTATCAATTAGCATCCTTTTAGGGGCTTATTCTGTGCATCAAAACTAACAACTATTGTTCTGCGACTTTTGTCAAAACTCAAAAAAAAAACTGCTTTTTTCATACATATTGACAAGGGTGAACGATATTTCTTTATAGAACAACAACTTTTTTTTTGGAAATTAATAAAAGTCGTATTACGAGTACAAAAGTTGTTAGTTTTGATGTACAGAATAAGCCCCTAAAAGGATGCTAATTGATTAGAAATAACCCTGTAGATTTTCTAGGTTCGCACCTGTTACTTGGTCTCGTGATCATTGATGTATAGGTACATTCAGCCGTTGTAATGATTCAGTTATGGAGCCCCAGATCTCATGTTCCTCATATGCGCAATTCAGGGTTAGCAGATAACCCTGAATTGCGCAGTTTAGGCCGCGTCACACAAGTTGGCCAAAATGAAGTTAGCTACAAGCTGCGCAATATCTAATCCTGACTGAAGCTCACACGAAGCCGCGCGTTGATTGAGTATTGCCCAGCTTGTAGCTAACTTCATTTCCGCCAACTTGTGTGACGCGGCCTATACTGCGCAATCACTCTCCTCATTTTCACAGACGCACACTTATACGCAACAGTACTACGAAATAAACAAAAGTAATTAATTTAATTTTTTTTATTTTATATTATAGTTTAATAATAATACATCATGATTTTAAACGTTAATAATTTACAATTACAATAAATAAATGCTCAATAAAATGAAGTCATGAATCATAAAACAAAACTAGAGAGAGAATAATCATGAGTAAAAACCTAACATAACGAAATAATGGTATTATACATAAGAGTTATTATTAATACGCGAGAGCTAAAATAAAACTGTGTCTAAAGCAAAATTTCAATAGCTTTCTGCAGTCATAAATTAACAAATCAGAATCGTGTCCAAAGATTTGCAATGAATGGTTATAAAAATGAAACATGAAAATATTAGCAATAGGTATCGCCACACAAATCGACGGATGGGAAGTTAGCCGCAGATGACACTTCGCCGTGATTCGCTAATTATTGCGCATGTGTGCACAATGCCTATACAAGTGGCGAAGTAGTGAGCAAAGGCGTAGGGAGCGGCTCTGTGAGCGAGTCTGGCTCCCGAGCATACCTATATTTTGCCTTTTGCGCAGCGTTCTGCGCATGTTCACTTCCCATCCGCCGACTTGCGTGGCGCGGATTATACTAAAATACTTACACTATGACAATGTTACAGAATAATTTCAAAGGTCGATGAGTACGCAGACCAGTACTGAAGGGAATGTCTAATTACAATTTTAGTTGCATAACGTAACAACCGGCGGATTTTTAACTGAGTTATATATAGTTACATAGTTTCTAAAGGCTTTATCTCAGCTCGTCAAGTTTTCTAACAAACCTACGGGATGACGACAGTTCCAAACTGAACACATTCCAAATAATACCAACACAAAGTTAACGAATAAAAAACGAATACGCTGGATTCAATAAGGCACAGGATGAAATGCGCAAGTCAGAGATTTAAACATGTTTTAATCGGCTAGGAAACTCGTTGGGGCATTGATATGATAACCATTTTCTACAGAACTCGACTTTGAAATCAAAAAACAAAACATCAACTTTTCCAAACGTTTTGTTGAGGTTGGAACATTATCTTCTTTTTTAGATTTCAGTGTTGGTCCATATATGCATAATGCATCTGTGTATCAACACCATGACCTAACAAGAGCTTTATAACCGATTAATTAAAAACAGGTGAATTTAGGTACACCAAAAAAAAATCACTCACTCACGGAATGGTAACCACCGCGAACTACGAGTATACAATTAGTATGAGATAATACGATATAACTGTAATATTTTTAAATCCTTCCCAGCTACCTGCTGGATTTTTTATTGTGGTTCCATACAGTTTTGTAAAGCACCCCTAGTGGTAGTTAGGGAAGAGAAATAACAAAAATGTATGGAAACACAGGTAAAGAACCATGGTTTTCGTTTAATGAATTAGGTATCTCATACAAAGACATGTCATGTTAGACGTATACCGAGGGCGGTTTTTCCGAATGTTAACCGACCCGTGAAAATGTG
Source organism: Hypomecis atomaria (assembly GCA_964007245.1). Taxonomy (NCBI): domain Eukaryota; kingdom Metazoa; phylum Arthropoda; class Insecta; order Lepidoptera; family Geometridae; genus Hypomecis; species Hypomecis atomaria. Next base: position 21,778,434 of record OZ023279.1, read on the forward strand.
ATCTAAGTTTTTGAGTGTACCTACTCTGCGCATTCCATTTCAAAAACATAGTGCACCGCCCTTTTTTACACAATTTTGACCCTCTTAGAACAAAATATACATTACTTGGTTTATTTAAATTACTAGCTCCAATTACTCGAGTTAATATGACACTAGCAGACCCGGTGAACTTCGTTTCACGCAATATTTTCATAAATTATTATAGCCTATGTGTATAGGCTATAATAATTTACGAAGATATTGCGTGAAACAAAGTTCGCCGGGTCAGCGTGTCATATTAACTTTTTTTCGTGAAAGACTAACAAACATCCCTATATACTAACAAACTTTCGCGTTTATAATATTATACTTCCGCCAAATTCGATGTGAAATGTTTACCAACAAAGCGTTGCCTAGCAACCACTAACAGCAGGAGTAGAGAACTTTTTTTCTAATGCTCAATTGCTCACGCTTCTGCCCGTGGCTTCACTCGTTTATTGTAAGTTTATAATGCGAGAGGGATCTAAAGCTCGTACACAAGAGCGCCGAATCGTATCGACTATTATGCATCTCGATTATATTTAACGCGATTTTGTATCATGAAAAACACTTTAAGGCTTCCGTACTGGCATGTAAGTAGGTAGGTACTTACATAAACTATTAAAACATTACTATAAATGTATTAGTAATGTTTATATAATTACTATAAACATTCACAAACAATTCACTGTATTCAACGAAACGAGCTAATAGGGAAATCAAGCGCTGAACGTCATTGGTTGCCGATAAGGAGCTAAGGGTGCGTACACGTTGCGACCAAATGTCACTTCGATTCAGTCTCTTGAGCGGTGCAGACGTATTGTTTGGGTGCAGTCAGATAAAGTAATATATTATTTGGATGAAACATGGGTGAACGAAGGCCACACTACAAACAAGGTGTGGATTGATACGACAGCTCAAAATGCAAGAAGTGCATTTTTAAACGGTCCTACTACTGGCTTGAAGAATCCGTCTGGTGAGTGTAATAATTAATTATTATTAGTTTCGTTGTAGGTAGCCTACCTACCTACCTGCTCACACCTGGGATTTATCTTCACGGAAGTGGTGTGACTCATTATTGTTATCTATTGTCGGCTTCTTACAAATTGCTTTCTATTGTTACATTGTTGTTTCAAAGTTAGGAAAAACATCTGCTTTATACCTGATATTCTAAAATTGTGTGAAATGTTCACTTGATAACGATTAACGAAATTGACTGACTGTTACTTTAATATTTATTTCTTGAAAATAATATAAATAAAAAATACAGTAAATTTTCTTTATCAACAGGTAAAGGAAAACGCCTGATCATTACACACATCGGCAGTGAAAATGGTTTTGCTGAAGGAGGATTATTAGTTTTTGAATCAAAAAAAGATGGAGACTACCACAAAGACATGAACGCAAACGTATTCGAAGAATGGTTTTCAAAAATTCTAGATATATACCCAGAAAATTCAGTTATTGTACTGGACAACGCCCCCTTACCACTCAAGAAAAGTTGAAAAAATCCCTACAACAAATACAAAAAAAGAAGAGATAATGCAGTGGCTGAGGGCGAAAAAAATCACATTTCACGAAGATATGCTAAAACGAGAATTACTCAAAATTGTAAAAGACTATAAACATATATACGATGCATATGTAATCGACGAAATGGCTAAGCAGAAAAACAAAAAAGTGCTGCGCTTACCCCCTTACCACTGTGAGCTAAATCCAATAGAATTGATTTGGGCTCAAGTTAAAGGGTACGTAGCACAAAAGAATACAAGTTTTAAACTACATGAAATAAAAAAAATATTAAGAAAAAAAAAAGAAAGAAAAATTCCTTATAAACTTAAGAGATGACTCAAGTGATTCAGAAAGCGAATAAAGATTTAAGAAAAGATTTTTGTGTTTTTAAATATTCAAATCATAGCATTATTACCTAGCATATTCGTTTTACACACAACATTAGAGCATAAAAATATTATATTCAGTTTTTTTTCTTTCAATTACAATTTATGTTAGCAATGTAAACGCAGCCTTACATTTTCGTGAATTAGCCACACCCATTGACCAATCCTGATAATTTAAGTCGATGCTGCATCCCTATCACTTTCATACGATTGTGCAAGGGAGAGGGCGCCATATTAGCTCGTCTCGTTGAATGAAGTAACTATAACTCAAACTATTAACGTTACGTGATGTAATAAGAAAAATATGAAAAATAGTAGGTAGAAATAAAAAAGTTCCCAATTGTTTGAGATTTCTGCACTCAAACGAAAAAATGGCTAGGGTTGATGCAAATTTCAATGTAAGTAATTACCTACTGAATATTCTGATTTCTTTTAAAACTCACTTCTTGGCAATTTGTTATTGCTATTGATCTATAAATATAGTAAATATGACTTTTCGATTGAAATTACGAAAAGTCTGGACGATTTATATGACAAACTATAGAAATTCTGATATCCGTAACACAGTCTTGAAGTGGTAACCCTACCTGCTGTCAGTGGTTGCTAGGCAACGCTTTGTTGGTAAACATTTCACATCGAATTTGTCGGAAGACCATGTTTCTTCTTTTTTAATGAGCTTTAAAATTCTAGAAGGTCAATTTTGATAAAATTCAGGCACCACCTACAAATAGCTAAGAAAGCTTGACACTCAAATGCATTTATTGCAAGCTAAAACAGTCTTAATATTTCTCTCAAAAACACAACACAAAACACAATAATTCTCACAAACAAACAAATAAATTCACAAAACAAACAATGCGACAAAACCTTTCAAGTATGTATGTATTCGACACTATCTCCATCACTCTCACTCTAATGCCACTCTACAGTGAGAAACAGTGACAGAAGGAATCTCGAGCTCTGTTATCTCCCACGGGCGTCCGCGGCTGCGACGAAGGTTCGACTCCACTTTCATTCCCGCTTTAGCCTGCAATTACATCACGATGTTAAAGCTAGTCGCAATAGAATAAAAACTAGTCGTTTTTCGAACAGTAGACCTCGCGGTATGTCTCTTTAAATGAACCTAAACCTACATTTCGACTCGTTCTTGACTGTACTGTACTGTAACAGCCTTTTCAATAGTCCACTGCAGGACATAAGCCTACCCACGAAGGGTGATTGGGCCATATCCACCACGCTGGCCCAGTGAGGGTTGGTAGATTCACACACGCCATCGAATGTCTTCTACGGACGTATGCAGGTTGCCACACGATATTTTCCTTCACCGAAAAGCCAGTGGTGTTAGATTCCGTACATAAATTCCAAGGAATTCATTGGTATGGGACCGGCTGCCTTACCATGTAATTGCCAAGCTCGATGGATCGGTATCAATTCTAAGCTCGGTGGATCGTATACGACCGCTGAAGCTTTGATACTATGTACTCGTAAGTTTTAAGGTGAGCATGGATTTCGAACAAACTGTCAAAATTGAATGCATTGGAGCCCCGAATCGGTCTTTCCTGCGTTCCGTTTTTAAAACTTGATGCAACTCGATGCAGACTTATAATTTGCCTTGGAACAACACATTTAATAGGTAAAATGTATGACAATAGTAATTTAAAGAGTATTTTTCTATTTAAACACAGTAGAAACGAGTAAATATAGCTAAGAAGATATATTTAAAAAATGAAGAAAAAAGAAAACGAAACGTAAAGCGTGAAGTGTTGCTAGCAATGCAAAGCGTCCCGATTTTGTAGTGAAATATGTACATAAATTCTTCTCGTCTTCGGATAAAAGTTCTTTTTTGAATTCTACTGATCATGTAAAGTTGATTTACTAGATACATTATGATTATCACTACCGTTTGTTGCCAGCGTTACTACCAGTAGTAAGAACAGTAAATGAATGACTCTTCTCACTACTGCAGTTGAAAGTTGTTAGAACAGCAAAAAAAATTAAGTACCCGTGTCACTACCGTAAAACTACAAATTACAAAACCAAACAACTTAAAACGAGAAACCCATATAATATCGTTGTGTGCGTCCGTCGGTCTATCCGTTAAATTAAATTCACGCTATTTAATTCGTAACTACGACATATAAAAATTATCAAATAAAACTTCATCTAAGTTAAGGTATTGAGTAGGCTTTGATACATATTGGATACTTACAGAAATATATTGAATACGCGGTACTACAGAAATGTGGTGAGCACATAATAGATAATATGCTGAATGGTAATATGACACGAGTGAGATATAAGCGAAATCAAATTGATTTTATCACAATTTTCATAACCCTTTCAATGCTCATAATATAATTAGCCACAAATTGTTTATTCTTATACCACAGCCCGGACACTCAGCGATTTTTCATACAAAATCTGCTGTCTTACGCACACTACACAACTACTTACTCACAGACAACACACATACGCACGGTCGCTACACGTGCATTTGTGTGCGGAACGTCTATGGCTGTCAGCGATCACTACAACGTGACAAAATGCCGCGTGAGTGAGACAGTTGCGTACTCAATTTGCAAAAATGAATACAAATCTAGTGCTTAAAAAAGTATAACAATTACTTAATTTGGAAGCATTTTAACGAAAAGTAACCGATCTACTTCATTTTAAAGAAAATATCAAGAGGAAGTTACCAAATAATGTAAAACAAGTTCCTATTATTTATCCTTAGGGGAACATTAAAATTTCTTGTTTTGTTACGTATCATTGATATTCAACCATACACAGTACAAGTCTTCCCTATTGTCACAGTCTAGGTAGTTTTTATTAAAAAAACCAACGGCTTGTGCAGCCCGCGCTCAGATAGCAAGTTCTGTCCGTGGACGCGGGGTGGAAGTGAGGAAGACTCAAACGGGTGGGGGGTAACGAGTGGCCGTTCTATACGTACCTAGTATTATTATATATTCTTTGCTTATACTTAAACTAATTTGAATTATTTTTTTAGGAACTGTAATTTTAGGGAGAAATATTTTTTTGTTAATATTTAGGGAGAATGTAAAGTTCGACCTGGCCGTCGACCAGCAAATTCAAAACAAAATAAAATATGATTAATTTGTTAAGATTAAGTTGTTGTGATGAATTATAGCTAAAAACAGTGTTATGCAACTTGAAAAACTTCAGAGAGAAGACTGATGAGGTGCTTATGAGTGATGACGAAAACCTCAACAAATTAGAAATGTATGTATCACACAACTTTCTCGGTTTTTCTAACCGCTTAGCCATGTCAGAGCCTTCAGGCGGCCTAAGAACTCTGACACCAGGGCTAGCCTCGACCTATACGCATTAACTTACTTTTGATTATACTTATAACCTCTTCATGTACTTAGTTTGGAACAATAAACGATATTTCATCTACACCACAGATCCCTAACTATTAAGATAACTTTTGTCGTCAAACATGTTCTTAGATTTAACATTTCAACAAATACAATCAGTATGAAATCGAAAAATAGAATCATCACTAATCGATGACTCATTAATAATGGCAAAAAATTGTATGTTACAATTGTATGTAAACTTGTATTAGATGGGCTGTAGCCCAGACAACTTTGGGAATCACTGCATGCCCTAATATGTTTGGAGAAACAGCCAACGAAGAAGAACAAATTAGTAAGTTCGTATAGGCTTACCTGGCGCAAAGACAGTAGTCAGACGATTTTCAATAATCGGCCAAGTATGAGTAGGACTCGCGCATGAAATGTTCTGTACTGTATGGGAGCCTCCCTTTAATACACATTTTATTTTAATTAAATTATTTATTATTGAATTGTATATACAACTAAACATTCTGTGAATATTTCAACAAGCATCTACCTGTTACCCTTATTAATATTGAGCGAAAAATGTTTAAAAATTGAGGTTTGTTGTATGGGAGCCCCCTTAAATATTAATTTTATTCTGTTTTTAGTATTTGTTGTTATAGCTGCAACAGAAATACATCATCTGTGAAAATTTCAGCTTTCTAGCTACAACGGTTTATGAGATACAGCCTGATGATAGACTGACAGATGGACAGCGGAGTCTTAGTAATAGGGTCCCGTTTTTACCCTTTGGGTACGGAACGGAACGGAAGTCCTGAGCGAAGGTGCCCATTATGCTAGCTTTGCTAATTTATTAACCGACTTCCAAAAAGGAGGAGGTTCTATGTTCGTCTGTCAGTATTTTTTTGTGTTCGATAATTTCGCCAATTGTGAAGCGAATCGAAAAATTCTTTTTTAGCTCGAAAGAGTATATTCCCGAGGTAGTCTCATTTAAATTTTACAAAAAATCGTCTCAGCCGTTTTTGAAAAATCAACATTAATGTAAACAATTCGAGCGAAATATTCGAATTTTGTACACGATGGAAGGCGGTTTTGGATCGATGTAGCATTTTTCACATTATTGTTAATATATCAAAAATGGCTCAGCCGATTTCGATAAAATTTAAATGGGACCAGTTTCGAAGTACATATAACAATTTCCAATAAAAAAAGAATTATTGAAATCGGACCACTATGAAAAAGTTATGCTTAAAAAATAAAATAAAAAACGCGTCGAATTGAGTACCTCCTCCGGTTCGTCGGTCAAAAACTACTAAACATATTGAGATTAAACTTTGCAATAGTAATGCTTATACATCAGAATACGCCCCGGCTTCGCACAGGTGTATTATACATAATAAACCTTCCTCATGAATCACTCTATCTGTTAAAAAAACGCATCAAAATCCGTTGTATAGTTTTAAAGATAAGATATAAGCATACATGGGGACGGACAACGGGAAGCAAATTTGTTTTATACTATATAGTGATTGTGTGAAACGAAGTTAGACACACATATAGACACACACATAGATATACTATAATTTGTAAAGATATTGTGAGAAACGAAGTTCGACGGGTCAGCTAACGGTGTTGAAATATTTATGGTTTGCACGGAGAAAAAAATGAGGAAATATCTCGTTAACTGTGAAGCTTACCAAATTTATAGAAGTTAAATACTAGTTTAGACGTTTTATCTGAAGACACGGGCAGAGATATGAAGAAAATATCTCTGCCCGTTATAGAAAGACATGCGCTTGTTAGAATAATAATGTTATTATAATATTTAATAACGATTACAAGATGTATTAAGTAATATAAGACTTATTGGTAGCTAAATGGAACTGAGAAATATCATGACGTCAGAATGTCGGCCATTGTTGTTTACATACACTTTTTATTTAATACTGTGATTTCATAATGTTATAGATGACTTGAAACGTATCTATAATTGTTCTAATAATTCTAATAAGTATGAAATACAGTTTAAGATGATTTTATGTTTAACAATTGTGTAAAATGGAGGCTACCACCGTGCCCGCCATCTTGCTTGTTTCCTATTGGTTGTTAGTAATGTTTACATCGAGCAGTGGTGGTAAGGCATGGTGGAAGCTTGTGAAATCAGTATAAAACGGTCTGTTGGCGCGGCTTCGCTCTCTTAGTGCCTTTTGGTGTTCGCTTAATATCTCTTAGTATCTTTGAATCTCTCTTGGTGTTCTCCCGGTGTTCTGATAATAACGTTGAAGTCTTGCTTAGCTAGTTATGCTGAGTGTCGGTACCTTTTATATTCGAAGCCAAGCCTAGTGGACGTCGTCATGTTGCTAAAGTTAAGTACTTTATGTAATATCTAAATTAAGGAAACTGATCATTGTATATTGTATCAAAAGATTATACTGATGGCGTCTTGAGTTTCTTGCCACTTCTTCTCAAAAACGTCTAGGGCTTTACGAACGTGGCATAATTATTGCAATACATGGTGGTACCCTCGAGGGACCCATGAAGTATAAAAAATATTAAACGACTAGCTACCGTTTTGTTCGCTTGATTGTAAATTAATGTTAGAAATCACATTAGTTTGTACTTTATGTAATATCGCAGACGGTATATGCACAGACTCTAATAAATAATTTAATTACCTACTACATTGTTAGAAGTTTGGTTTAATTAGGTTCGCTTTAATTTAAGTGTTGAAAATATAGCAATAAGTAATGGTATACTTTACAACGGTTAGGTTTGTGTAATTTTAAGCCCGTTGGCATTAAGACCCTTACCGAGTAAACCTACCCGCTTTAGATTTAAGACAATTTCATGTAAATTCAAGGAGTTAAGGTTTTTACAAATAAATTTGTTGTGATTTAAATTACAAAACAAAATCTTTTAATTTTGTCCTCACTCAACAACTCACAAGTAGATAATAATACGGTCTTTGGGAACAGAGGTTCTTTGTTCTTATCGACTTAGTTTATCCAGGTAACATTTTGTTTATTTGTCAGGTAGCTGCGACACCACACCTTCGAAGGTGTTGTATCATTTGTCCCCTTTAGTATCATTAGTCCCTTTTTAGGGTTCCGTACCTCAAAAGGAAAAAACGGAACCCTTATAGGATCACTTTGTTGTCCGTCTGTCCGTCCGTCCGTCTGTCAAGACCCTTTTTCTCAGGAACGCGTGGAGGTATGAAGCTGAAATTTATATCAATTACTCAGGTCTACTGTCCCTTGAAGCTGTGAAAAAATCAAACTTCTAAGCCAACGCAATCAAAAGATACAGCCGTTTATGCCGCAAATTTTCGACACTTGCAAGGGAATCAAAACCTACAGGGTGCTTCCCGTGAACTCAGAATCTTGAAATTTGGTACGTAGCAACGTCTTATAGCATAGATAAAGGAAAAATTACGAAAACCATAAATTTTTAGTTACATCACATAATATTTTTTTTTTTAATAATTTTAACCTTACTACCCATTTCCTCATAAACGCGTAGAGGTATTAAATTGAAATTCAAACCAAATACTCAGGTCTATAATACCTTTAAGCTGTAACAAAATCAAACTTCTATGTCAACGCAATCAAAAGAAACAGCAATTTAAGCTGCATATTTTGAAACTCGCAAGTACTCGCAAGGGAATCAAAACCTAAAGGGTACTTCCAGTCGACCTAGAATCTTGAAATTTGGCATGAAGCAACGTTTTATAGCACACATAAAGGAAAAATTCCGAAAACCTTAAATTTTTAGTTACATTACAAAATATATATTTTTTAATAAATACAAACTTATTACTTTTTTTGTCGTAATGAACGAACTTTGTAAACCTTGCAGGTTTGTACGGAACCCTCGGTGCGCGAGTCCGACTCGCACTTGGCCGGTTTTTGTACCATTTGTCCCTTTGCTCTTACTGGTAACGTTATACACCACTACCCTTTTTAAATTCCAACATTTAATTTAAATTAATTTTTTTTTATATCACGTCACAATAGTGAAATTAAAATAAAATAAATATTTAAGGGGGGCTCCCATACAGTACGGAACCCTCCGTGCGCGAGTCCGACTCGTACTTGGCCGATTATTTTATAATAGTACATATTGATATTTTTTGTTCATTGTTATTTTATGCCTATAATGAAAATTATTTTACACTTTTAGGATTCCGTACCCAAAGGGAAAAACGGGACCCTATTACTAAGACTTCGATGTCCGTCTGTCCGTTTGTCTGTCTGTCACCGGGCTGTATCTTATGAACCATGATAGCTAGGCAGCTGGAATTTTTACAGATGATAACAAATACTAAAAACAAAATAAAATAAATATTTAAGGGGGGCTCCCATACAACAAACCTGAATTTTTTGACGTTTTACGCTCTATAGTAATAATGGTTAGAGAATTTTCACAGAATATTTAGTTTTGTATTCACTTCACTACTAAATAATAAAATTAAAATAAAACAAATATTTAAGCGGGCCTCCCACACAGTACGGAACCCTCCGTGCGCGAGTCCGACACGTATTTGGCCGATTATTTAGTTTGATACGCTATGAAAGCGTGTTTAGTAGTTTTTTTATACTACAGTCAAACCTGGATAAGAGAGAGTTGAAGGGACCGCCATCTAATTCTCGCTTATAGAGGTTTTTCACTTATCCAGGTTTCTCACTTATCCAGTTTCGGAAGTGGCTACTCTCTCTTATAGAGGTTAAAAAATACGTCTAATTTGTATGTAGGTATCTACATGCGTGAAGACGATTTTTTTAAATATTTCCATGCCCTTTAGAGCACTGAGACTTTATAGGGACCTAATATTTTTTGATTTTATAAAAGTAATTCTGATAAGTCAAATTCATTGCGTATTTCATTTCGAGATTTTCCACTTTTGAACGCATACAATACCTAACTATCTTTAACTTATCACTAACAACTTTTTTATTTATTCCTAAAGATTTATTTACTAACACTGAACCTTTCTCCTCTGATACTTATCAACTGGAGTAAGTTTGATCAATAAAATAGTATAAACGCACGTGTAGCTATTCCAAAAGAATGTGATACAAAAATAATGTTAAGTAGATTAAAGAAAACCACAAAGTAATTTTAAATAGAACACTATTTCAACAAACAGGATAGTTTAGACGCACGTGTGGCCATTCCAAAAAAAACCATACAAAAACAATGTTACTTATTTCCACAAAGTACAAAAAAATGTTTGAATAGAACACGATCCGAAAGCAACGGTAGTTAGTTCCACGAAATTTAAGAATGGATCATAAAGTGCAGATGTTTTATTACCCTCAACTCTCGCTTATAGAGGTTCAGACAAGTAGTACTCTCAGTTATAGAGGTCCATGAGGGAAAAACGACTCTCTCTTATAGAGGTTTTTGTTTCTCACTTATAGAGGTATTTGAGGGGTAAAATGAGGGGACCTGGCAATTACTCTCACTTATAGAGGTTTCTCACTTATCCAGTTCTCAGTTAGCCAGGTTTGACTGTATATTTATTTGGGTTTATATGGATATACAACGCGTTGATTTGAAAAGTGCAGGGATTTCCAGAGCTGTATAATTTTATTGATTACATCATATTCATTATGACTTTATACTATCGCAAAAAAAAACGATGTTCCATACAAAATGTTCTACATTTTCATAAAAACAAATAGATCAGCTGATTTTGATATCGCAATTGATCTTTTAGTAAAAGTTGTTCATAATGATTAGCATAATATGAGTAGGTACATAATTTATCTGTGAGTCCCTGCATTGAAAAACAACACCTATTTTGGAATATTTTTACAAGCATTTATTTAACTTGCAATGGATGTACCTATGTATGTATGTAAGTTCGGGTGGAATCTTGCAAGTTTAATTTGACCAACTTCCCGGTTTCCGATTGCGCTGAAATTTTGCACCCATAATAATATGTATATCGCGTGACAATACAATAATATGGTACCATGAAGCTGATCTGAAGATGGAAGTCGCAAGGTGGCTATAGGAACTTCTGTACTAAACAAGATAGATCCGTCGTGTTCGGGCTCGTTTTACTTGTCTTGGCTAGTACTCTGCTGCTACATGATATCCAGGAAAATTTGTAGATATATACAAAAATAGGTAGTTACAAAAATAAAAACAACTTAGAAAAAAAAATACAAGCTTATTTATTATCTTGATGAATCTTAAATGTAAATATAGAATTAATAGTATAGGTATATGATTCGAATGTATATATCGGCGCGTCCGCCAGACTGGCCCGATAATCTTCTTCATCCATTGAGGGATCGTTATAAATAAATAGGCAGCGAGTTATCAGAATTAATTGTATTCTCCTTGGATAATTTAAGTAATTACAGTCACACGTTTTATATCTCAATTATTTCAACCTCAAATATATTCCCGCCGTTTTTTACATTTATTCTCCAATATTAAACAAATGACAATCATATTCCATCTGAACTGTCAACCGACCATGAATATTGCTATGGCGCCTTTTTACAGCGACGTGCGGTACGCGAGCAAAGAGTTCCGTCGGCCGCCGAGAGCAACCTCTTTATAATCAATCTTTGCAAGGAGTTCCGCTCGCCCATTGCACGTGCTGTTTACAATGCTCCGGCGCCGTCATATATAATAGTTATTATATACCTCTTTAGTTTGTGGTGCAACATAACATACAAAGCTTGTTAGTTTTACCAAAACTAAATATTGCATGTCCGCTAGGATCAGCTGTTGCGTCTTTAAATTGTTGTAACATCTATTTTTTTAATATTGGGATTTTCTCCTCCTGTTAAACATAGGAGTCGCAGGATACAGCGTCGAGGCGAACCTCCTTACTGTGACTGGACGCTACACCAACTCTGGATGTAGGGCATTGTAAAGGGAGGGCGCGAGTACACAATCCCGACCGCGAGGTCGGGCGGCTTCTCTCAGCGCCCTCTACCCGCCATTCTGGCAAACGATTCGTCGGCCGTCATGGCATTTCGGTTCTAGGATTCGGAGTCCTCACAACCTGCAACCGCCGGGTGCAGGCGGCATCTCCTCCTTTTCGAGTAGGTGTTCGACGTGACGCACGTCGATCCGGTGGCGTACTCGGTCAGGCGAACGCAGCTTCAGATGGTTGAACTCGGGAGTAAACTCGACCAAGTCCAACTGAAGCGCGGAGCAATGCTCTCTCAACCTGCCGGTCTTGTAGCGATGCGGAGATGGGGAGTGGGATCGCTGGCCCGGCTCAAGCGCGCCGCCGCGCGAGCCAGGCACCACGTCTCTAACTGCCCCTTTGGTAGGCGGTCGTCGAGCGATGTGTCGACGACGATGATCGAGCGGTCGTCAAGCTCACGCGTAAGGCGGAGCGACGCCTACTCAGGTAGGTCCCATGGTGTGCCTCTAGGCACCGGTTGCAATGAAGCGGCGCCGGGGGAGAGGCTCGACCCCGGCCGCCGAGGCAGGCCCGCGTAGTGGCGGAGCCCGATGGGGGTCGCGCGTCACATAAGCGACAGCAGCGGCTCCGAGGATGGACGTCGCGACGCTGGGCGTCGCGAGATGAGGGTTCAGGTGTTGGCGCGATGCGCAGGAAGATCCAGTGAGTTTTCAGGTCCGGTAGTGTGCGCCCCGATGAAAGTCAAGGGGCGCGAGGTCTTGATGGTGGTAAGCGGCCCACATGCGCCCACTCGGTGTAGGGCACACGAGTTGGCGGAGCGGGTCGCGCCGCAGTCGTGTCAGGCCGTCTGCCTCATCAGGTCGCCGCGCGCGGCGTCACCGGGCACCAACCGGGAGGCGGCGCGTCAGCGGGCCTGGCGCCAGCACGTCCCTGGTCACGTCTGCGGGGTTGAGGCCTGGACAAGTCGACAGGCCGCCGGTAGTGTGCGTCGCTCGCGTCGCTCGAGCGGCGCGGGTTGCCTCGGGGCGCATTGCGCGCACTCGCCGAGGCGTAAATAATAATATGTCGGCAGGCGCCGGGTGCGCTTGGGCCGAAGAGGGTGGTTTGCTAGGCCGCCCTCTGGTCGTTTCAGGTATTGTATCGGGGGAGGCGAGCCTCGACCCCGATGGTGGCTTCAGATGCGGCGCGTCTCGGTGGTGTCGCCTCGTCCGCGGGCCGGTGGGTTTCCCGCCCGACGGCGTGCTCTCCGTCAGGACATGGAGCCATGCAGCCCTCGGTCGAGGCAAGGCAGGCGATGGCGCAGGACCTGCAAGGGCCCGCACCCCCGCCCGTGGTCGCGGTTTACAGAAAAACTGTAGTCTCAAGCGCGTGTTGGGAGCCCGAGCTCTCGACCAAGCACGGCGAGACCAACATCTAATTGTACACAGTTGAGAGCAATAAAGAATATCTTTATCTTACTAGACAAAGAGCGCACTATGGCAGGCTATGACGTCGCTGCCCGTAAGTGTCATACATTCGCCATACTATGTCATGCTTTGTGCGAAAGGCACAAGGCATCCCCTCTTTATCCCTACCAAAATCTTTACAAGCTTACAGCTCTGAACTTGATAAGCCAATTTTAATAATTTTTTCAGTTAATGAATCATAATTTTTTACAAAATTCACTTATCCTAATACTTTAATTAATTCAATACCAGTCAACTACCCTATTTTAGTAGCTAGTCTTTGATTTTTGTTTTGAACGCAGGTCTGCCAAATTTAGACCAATATTGTCGGTCTGGGTGACGCTCCTGAAATACCACGCGGGCGAAGCCACGGGCAAACACTAGTAAAAAAGAAATACTGACCGATGTTGTCTGTTTTGTAGTCGTGCTTGAATCTGGGCATGGAGGCCATCCGGCAACCTCCCGCAGACCGCGCTCCACGAAGTTCCGGAAGTAGAACGAGGAGCCGTGCATGCACGTCCAAATGTCCACCTCTCCTGGAATAAAGTAGCTCCAGATAAGCTATTTACAAAATGTCGCCATAAACATCACGGCCTACTACACAGAAGGCTAGTGTGCACCGCGGACTTACTGTTCTGTATCAGCCTTTTTAATAGTCCACTGCAGGACGTAGGCATACCCAAGAAGGGTGGTTAAGAAAATTCAATGAACTGTTAGCGTTACATAATTTGCAAAACATTGTAGACTTACACACACGCGAAACTGATGCGACGAGCACCTGCTTGGATCACGTGTATGGGCATTTTCATTTTAAATGATGCAGGCTGTTTTTTGGTTGTCGCATGGTAATAATCCAATAAAAAAATATTTCGAAACATATTTTTTAAGAAAAAGCTGAAGGTATTTTATAAATCTGTATTATATCTGTACAAATCTGTTTTATTGACTCCTGAAATAACACATTTTCAATTTTATTTTAATTAAAAACTATTCAAAAATGTGTAAAACTTTGCTGTCCCAATGACAGTTTGCCTCCTTGCATTTGATTTTTCGGAAGCTTTTTGTACCACGGCTAACGTAGCGACGATTTACTTTCATTGTAAGATAGTTATTTATGCATTTAAACTAAGTATTTCACATCAATTAGTAAACATAATTATTTAATAAATTAAAAAAGCTTGTCTCACGAATTCGCGATTACCGGACATGTCTGGATAGTCACGCGCTTTTTACTATTAAGATTCCCATTTAATAGAGCAAATTTGGTTTTTATGAAACCCCATGTACAATGTCAAAGTATGAAACGCCATTTTGAAGTTAGTCACGCAAGGTGTTCGGTTGGTGCGGCACGATCTCGTTCCTGACATTTTGGGCAAAAAAAATCCATTGAGGTTAGTAACGGATTTTTTAATAAATATCAAGTTTGTTTTTATTTCTTCTTGAGCTGTATATACCTTAAGTCCTGCTAAAGTATATAAAAGTTGAATTAGATAGTTTTTGATAGCATTGTTGAGTATTTTAAGATATTTTTAAAATGATCTCGACATTCGTCACGTCTTCTTAGCAACCGTTACTATAGGATGGACAACAAATGTTACGAAACAGACATATAAAGCATATTACTCATGACCATTTTAAATAAACGGAAATTATTAGGTATGATAACAACAACAGCTTGTAAAGAGATCCTTTTAATATTATAAATGTCAAAGTTTGTATGTTTGTTACTCATTCACGCAAAAACAGCGAACGAATTTGTATGTTTTTAAAATATTGTAAGATTTAACCTCATAGTGAGTACTATTCTTATTAATTCTGTTTCGTCACTTCACCTGTCCATTTAGCGACTGTCCCTAAAATATTTTCACCGTATTTCTTTAAAAAAACTAAATATATTAAGCTTAATAATATTATTAATTTATTATAAAAAAGATAAATAAACAACAATTAAGATTCTATTTAAAATTTTTCATTCATTGACTGATCAAAAATGTTATACAAAAAATAAATCTTGCATTTGGACAATATGTTACGATACTGACCAAATTGTTGAATTTTAATTTAAAATAAATATCTAATGACCAGGTTATATATATTTAGTTTTATTAATTGGTACATTAAAAGGTCATTAGGAACAATTTTCTCGGTGCATTTCCAGCTGTTAAATATTTATCGAGATTTGATTTTTGTTACTAACAGTACATTTTTTCCCCAATCTACTATGAAAAAATTTAATTAAAACATAAAATACACATTTCTGCTCGGAACTTTTATATATATTACATAAATTATAATATTTTTTACAATGACTCAAAGTATTAAGTCCTAAAACAATAATGCATTTTTAAAAGCTGTTTTTATAACCAGCGCCATTTAAAACAAAAATGCCCATATGTCAGTTACGACTTGGCAATGAGCTCACGTGCGGCGCCAGTGCGGTGCTACCCGTCCGATCACCACGCAGTGCGCGCTACCGTGCCATGCGCGGCCGGCCCGGGGCCAGCGCCCGCGCGTTTTGTCAGGTCGTATAGCCAAGCAAACCAGGCTAACTTTGTAACCGCGTTAGATAGTGTAGACTGGCTAGAGTTTGAACAAAAATACTCCACAGAATCTCCAAACGCGATGGCAAATGCCATTATTTAAATGTGATTAAAAATAAAGTTAATTGTTGTTGCCCGGTTAAGCAATTTAAACCAACCAGTAAACATATTTATTGGGCTACGGACGAGGTATTCAAGTTCAGCTCTGTTTTGACGGACATGCGTGACATGTTATTGAAATTTCCGCTCAATGTAGAGTTAAAACAGAAAATCGAAAAATTCCAGGCAAAGTACGAAAGCTTATTGCAGCATGTGAGGAGCGACTACTACTGTAACCTTATACGTCAGTCGCCGAACGTTATTGAATCAATGTGGGAGATAGTTAAAATTGAGACAGGGAAATCTCACAGAAATCAGGATTACACAGATGTGTTAACGCAACCCGACGGGACTAAATTTTGCAGTAAGGTAGGTGCTCTAGTAGCGGTGAAATCACCTAGTGATCGATCACTTAGACTGAAGAATTTCACACCCCGCGAAGTGCTCCGAATTTTGACGCACGGAGTGGCAAAAAAGAAGTCTAAAGATGTTTATGACATTTCTATTTCGCTGCTGCAGTCTGCTGCTTTGCCTTTAGCGCATATACTCTCTGCATTGTTTAACCGATGCATTAAAGATGGTGTATACCCGTCTGCATTAAAATACGTCAAAGTATCTCCTCTGTATAAAGGGAAAGGAAACCAGCGGGCTTAGCATAAGGACCATAAAATTATACTATCGACGTGTCAGAACGTGACAGAGTTATGATGAAGCATATATCTGTCACCTTTGCACACGACGATAAACTCTTGTCGTGGTCTTGTATGCTAAGCACACTGGAAGAGATTAATAGTTATAGGCCGGTTGCGATAATTCCGGCGGTTGCTAAGATATTTGAATACGGTATTAGCGCGCGACTCACTGAGTTCTTGGCAGTATGCTCGTCGTCTTTATCAGACCGACAATATGCCTATCGTAAAGGTCATTCTACTACCTCCCTCACTCGAGAGTTGATACGTAGAGTCTTGGACGCACGGGAGGGTGGCCAACAAGTCGCTGTAATGTTTTTTGACTTATCCAAAGCGTTTGACGTCGCTGATCACAACGTACTCGTTGCCAAATTCAAAAAGCATGGTATCGAACATAGTGAGGTGAAACTACTATCGGAGTTTATGACAGGCCGTTGCCAGGTGGTCGTTGGGGAGGGAGGCACGGTAAAATCGCAGCCACTAACAACCGTGATAGGAGTTGCCCAAGGATCGTCGCTCTCCAATATAGCGTTTTCCCTCCTTCTTAACGATCTTCCTGACAAGATTAAAGATGCGTATATACTTATGTACGCTGACGACGTGGCTGACGTAGTAACTGCTCCAACTGAAAAGTTACTAGAGGAAAAATTAAACCGAGTCAGTCGCAAGTGAGTTAATTCATTGGTTTCAAATCAATGGGTTGATTTTAAATATTAACAAAACTCATTTTCTTCACTTTGACCTGTCAGGCCGCATTAGGAAGCCCCTCAGTGTAGGAGTGGGGAATGACAAAATTGAGCTAGTGAAAGACACAGTCTTCTTAGGTTTCCATCTAGACAGCGCTCTCACTTGGGAGTGTCATATAGATAGACTTTGCCTTAAATTAGGTCGTGCATGTTTTGCGCTGTGGCGGCTGGCAGCTACGCTTCCGGAGAGCATGGTTCGGAATTGTTATTTCGCTTCTGCGCACTCTCTCTTACAATACGGCGTCGAGTTTTGGGGCAGATCAGCTGAGTGGGAACGGGCGTTTAGGCTGCAGAAGAGAGCTGTCAGGGCCATAAAGAGAGTGCCAGAGGATGAATCGGCCCAGCCAGTATTCCGGACAATGAAAATTCTAACTCTCCCCTCGATGGTTATTTTAGAAGCGGCCCTCTACGCCAGAGACCACTTGGAGGATTACGCGCTCCGAGGCGAGCAGCGCTCGCAGCCGCCACGGCGAGCAGGCGTACTGCGCGTGCCCCCCCATCGGCTTGTAAAGACGTCTAAACAGATTCATGTTATGGCGACAGATGTCTACAACCACCTTCCGGTTTTTATAAAGGATGCGCCGTCACGTCAGTCATTTAAAAATAAAGCAAAATATTGGCTTGTTGAGCAGGCATTCTATAAGGTACAAGACTTTATACCAAAGGTAGAGTGACTTAATTTATGTGTTTGTGATTGTATGTAAGTATTCGAAATTAATTTAATTGATATTATATTTGATTTATTTGTGAAACTAAACATCGTTATTAATCATTGTTTTTGATTGTTAGTAATTATTTAATTGAATCAATTATTAGTTATTATGATTTGCAATGTATTACATTAGTTTTTGTTTGACATGTAACTTACTAGTTATGAATAAATGAGTATGAGTATGGTTGGGCCATATCCAAAGCCGAACACCGAAAAGCCATGGTGTGAAATTCCGTACATAAATTCCAAGGAATTCATTGGTACGGGACCGGGATTTGAACCCACGACCTCACGATTGTAAGGTAGGTGTCATTACCACTAGACCACCACGGCTATATCTTGGATCTTATAACAGCGGACTTGGCCATACATAAATTAGTTTTCGCAAAAAATGGCAACACCGACCGGCTTCAACCGTGTACAGAATTCGCGAATAGTTTGCACGGATCGATGTAGCATTTTTTTATCATTATTTTTGATTTATCAAAAATGGCTTAGCCGATTACGATAAAATATATATGAGCCCAATTTCGAAGTATACGCTTTCCAATAAAAAAATAATTTTAGAAATCGGCCTACTATGTAAAAAGTTATGCGTGGTTATACATAAAAAAAATACGCGTCGAATTGAGTACCTCCTCCGTTTCGTTGACAAAAAACAATAAGCTGTTCTTCTCTTCTTCTTCGTCCTTTTCATTACTGAAGGTCGTGCCCGTCTAAAAATGCTTTCACGGAATCAGTGACGAGCTGCTTCCACGCCGCCCTATCTTCGGCTTTCTTCAGAGCAGTGGAAACTGGAAGCCCGGTTATCGACTTAATCTGATCAGACCAACGGGTAGGTGAGCGTCCACGTGGTCTTTTGCCATCTACTTTCCCAACTACAACCAGTTTCTCGAAATTGTCTGGCTGCCTACGGGCGATGTGACCAAAGTAAGTCAAGACTCGTTGATAGCAAATTGTGGAAAGCCTAGTCTTAATCTTTAATTGCTCAAGAATGGACTTATTGGTGCGTTTCGCTGTCCACGGTATGCGTAACATTCTCCTCCAACACCACATTTCGAAAGCTTCGATCTTTTTTCGGTCCACCGCGCGAATTGACCATGATTCGGAGCCATACAAGAATATCGAGAATACCAGCGTTTTTACGAGTCTCATTTTGGTTGCGTTGGAGATATTCCTGTTTCGCCAGATCTTCGTCATCTTGCTCATGGCGGCTTTCCCCATCTGTGTACGTCTCCGAATTTCTTTCTCGCAGCCTCCTTGATCGCTGATCATTGAGCCCAGGTACCCAAACTCCTTCACACATTCCAGATCAGCCAGTTCTCCTGTGCGTGCACTCTGTCCAGCTCGGTCAATGATCATAACTTTGGTTTTCGATTTGTTGACCGAAAGTCCGACCATCTCGCTTTCTCGCTCTAATAAGCTGTTATCTACCTCTAAATTTTATCCGATTTGAGTGATTTGTTTTTCCATTTAATCAATCCTTCAGTCGCTAGGGTTTAAACATCTTAATTTTAGCAGTTTTTTAAATGAATTTGATGTTATAAGCCTTTAAAAACTCATTACGCTAAAACATGGCTAAATAGTATACAGGTAATAGGTATCTTCTAGGTAAGCGTGCTACATCCTAGACCGCATATCTGCTCAACATTAGGCAGTATGTAGTCAAACGCAAACCTATGTGGAATAAAAAAAAAAACAGTAGCCTTAGTCCAAGTTTGCCCAATACACAAACTGTAGGGAGTCTGGAGTAAACACGAAACGGCATGTTCGTGGTATTTTTCTCACCACGAATGTCTCTAATCACAAAGTCTAGACATGAAAACGAAAAGTTTCATGACAAGAATGAAAATGAATGAACTTCATTTTTCTCTTTCACACATCGGGAGATAATAAGAGATAGGGAAGCAGCGCCATTTTCAAGCTTCTGACATTTCTCCCACTGTTTAAACTTGAAAACTAAATAGTATTGGCGGGAAAGCGAGACATTATAAAATATCATTTTGCATAATTTACAATGACTTGTAATTATCGCAGCATGAATGAAGTCTAATTAGTAATGTTTATTTCCCTACATTCATAAGTTTAAATTTATGCAGTGCATTCACACAATTTTCATATGTTTAAAAGTAATACATTTTTAAGCAGAAGCAGAGATATTTTAAATTAAATTATAGTAGCTAGTTCAGGCATGATAGGTACCTAAGTCTTGTAATTTCAAGAAGTTGGAGAGTTATTGCATATGTGTGTGATTTCCATTGGATACATTACATACATATTATTCTCAAGAGCACCGAATTCTTTTCATGTTGTTACACTTAGCATTGTAGAAAACACATGGGAGTAGATTTAGCAGAAGATTTATGTTTTAAACTCCGGAATGGCACTGGCATTCACTTGTCTCTTGAGCTTTTGGCTGGTGCAGCTTCATAAATGTTATTGTTTGAGCTTCATTCTAGCAAAACTGTTTACTTCGTTGTCTTACACAGGTACTCGTACTTGTTGAGCGTTGTAATTTACGATACTATTTTCCTTGTTGACAAGCTTGGTGTCCATCAATGTAACCCAAGGGGATTTGTTGAGGTCCCTAATTCTTACAAGTCTACTGCATTAGGTAAACGCTGATTTTCTTTCTTTTGACCCGTAGTACTTGTAAAATAAGTATATTTTTACATTTTAACAAATTTGTTTGCGCCGTTTTAGGTTTTGCGATGAATCTTGCGACAAAATACAGCCTTCGAAATAAATTTAGGCTACACAACACAATTTCTTGAAAAAATAATGTACGCTCTCACCTAATATTTGTCAGGGACTTTAAAAACAGTAAACTTAAGGTTAATTGTTTTAAACACGGTTGGTAAATTGTCAAAGTGCACACTCGTGCTGCCGTTTGATACAAAAAGATACGCGCTTTTTTGCGGAATGAATGAAACAGCAAAACAGCATTTAAACTGCCGTTTTGTAAACCTAAACTACCAAATGTCTTTACGACTAGTTCTTGCTCGTTTCCGCTAGGGGCGCTGTGCAAAAATGTATGGAGCCACACTCAAAATCGAAAGTTTGAAAATACTACGCAAAACTTGGACTAAGGACTCAGAACGTTAAAAGTTTTCTGAAACATATAAGACGTATGAGCGTGCAAAACTTGTTACTCAAGCAAGCGTTTCATAGCAAAAACATAACATTTTACCATTTAAGAGATGAAAAGAGTTTTCTCCCGTACGTAAATTTTATCAAAAATGTAAAATACTTTCGATGTTCCAGAGAAAACGCGAAAACAGTGGTCGATTCACGATCCTCTTAAAATCTACTTTCATCATAACGTAACGTGTCTATGTATTTTTTGTTATTTTACGAATTTAGTTTCAATTAAAAATCGGCCAAGTGCGAGTCGGACTCGAGCGCGAAGGATTCCGTAGCGTGTTGGAGCCCTCTGAGCTCCATCCCTCATGCCGATATTACTAGCGAGTGAAAAACTTCTAAAAAATCACGTTTGTTGTATGGGAGCCCCCTAAAATATTTACTTTATTCTGTTTTTAGTTTCAGAAATCCATCATCTGTGAAAATTTGAGCTGTTTAGCTATCACGGTTTATGAGATACAGCCTGGTGACAGACAGACAGACAGACTGATATCGGAGTCCTAGTACTAGGGTTCCCGTTTTTACCAGGTCCCGTTTAAGCATGTTTTGTTAAAAATGTAAAAAGGGCCTGGATTTGGAGACCACAGTGAAGTTTATGGAACTGTTTAATTGCGTTCCAGTCATAGAGCTATATTCCAGTTGTGTTTGTTGATTTGTTTTAAACGGATTACAGACATAAATAAAATGAAACGAGATGCAGCTTGTTTGTAGCACCTAACTTCAGGTATTTTTCAAATTCATGGTCTTGTCTAAATGCGAGATTTATCTTATGCTAACAATGCAGTTAATTCTTCTACCAAGAAAGGTGCAAGAATTTATTAAAACTTTTTTAGCCTTTTTTTCCTGTCCATAACAACGTTTAAACTGAACTGACTGACTGTCTCGCCGCAACTTCAAAGGTATGGTGTAAACAGCCACTCGTCCGTATCACTGTCTCGGCCCAGTGACGTTTTACTTTCTCTGTCTGTTTTTTACTCGGTAGGTGCAATCGGGCTTAGAGAGTATCCTTACATCCTAAGATTTGTAAAGTTGTTGCAAAGCATACTTATATTACGCCTCTTAGGGCCGAAATCACCAGTGCATTTAAACGCGATCAGAGCAACCTGAACTCGGTGTACGAGCCTAAACCGCTGTTTCGGATTTCACCATGGCAATCCGAACGCATTTTTAGCTAAATCGAGTTTAAGTTCTGAACACCCGATTTTTCGTCGTTCAAGCTGTTAAACTTGGTTTAGACCACGGATTGATATTGATGGTTAGGTCATATTTGTAAACAAAAATGTTAAAAACGCAGATACAAGCTGGCGATATTTTATTGTAATATACACTAAAATAAAATAAAAATACTGTAAAATGGATAGAGCCTGAACACTCGCATTTGAAGATAATGAATGCATGAGACTTGACGAGACTTGAATAAATAGGAATAGAGGAATAGTGTTATTCCTCTCGCCCACGACGGGACGCCCGAGATGGATACATGAGAGGGATGAACACTTCGATAGTCGTGATGATAAAAATAATCAGACACATCATTTTGTTTGTGCGGTAATCTGGTATCAGCTTATCACACATAACATGACTACCGAAAATATAAACTGCTAAAGTTCATACATAAAACATTCCATAACAGTCCCTAACGGTTCTTAAGGCAGGATCTGCCGCTCTCTCTTTTATTACTGTACCTGGTGTTCTATCCCAAACCTAAAGGACTTACAACTATAACTATCAGAGCTTTTTATTTGTACAATAACTTGCCAACGGGATCGTGAGCTTCGTGAGAACTTCAAAATAAACAAATTCCCGCCGAAAACTACACGAAGAATATGCATACAATACATCCATTACGTTGACAGTGACGTTAAAATTAAGTTTTGACAATGAAAATACGATTGTGGTTGGCTTTGCGTTTAGTTTTTGCCACGTCTGAACTAGTAAACTTGGTTTTCGCGAACGCAATCCAATTTACGCTGGTGAAATCTGTTCGATGTAAACGGAGATCTATGATGACAATTGAACTCGCTTAAATAGAACTGAGGTTAGTTAAACTAGTCTAGTTGCTTCAACGGTGAAATCGGCCCTTAGTTACAATCGTGTTGAATATGACCGACAACTCTCTCTGTAATACATAGGAGAGTCTAATGTCCTAAGTAAAGGATTACACGTTGTAAAACTTACCCTAAGGTCATACAGTTGTTCCAAAGCGTCCTTATTGTGTTCCGTAGTACCGATCTCATTCAGAATAACGGACAATTCTTCGTATACAGCGCGCGACAGCCTGTCCGAGTTCAACGCAGCGTTTCCAGTGACTGAACTCAGGACTGACCCGCCGTTCACGTTGTACGCTGTGTTTTCTTTATTTTCGTCCAGTTCTGAAATCTGTAAGAAAAAAAAACATTTACCTATATGCCAAGAAACAATAGTCATGTGTCTTTATTGCGTATATGGGTAATGCAAGATGGTAAGATAATAATAATTAACCGCCATATTCTACCTGTTTGGCATGCAATAATAACATCAGTGTCAATAACATACCGCACAGAGCCTGTGGTGTACCATTATGAAAAACCCTAAAAACGGAACCGCATAAAATTATACAATTTATATCACGCCACAAAGTAATCACATAAACATAATTATCTAATTATGTGAACGAGAGAAAAACAAAATAGATCCCTAATAGAACAATTCAAAAAACGTTAATAATAATAATAGATATTTTTCAGCATTTTTAGCAAAATGATATAGCCATCCATCCATCCATCAGCCATAAGAAGTCCACTGCTGGACATTGGCCTCCCCTATGGATCTCCAATAAGACCGGTTGGAAGCGGCTTGCATCCAGCGCGATCCTGCGGTCTTAATGAGGTCATCCGTCCACCTTGTGGGTGGACGTCCTACGCTGCGCTTGCCGGTACGTGGTCTCCACTCGAGAACTTTCCGACCCCATCGGTCATCAGTCCTCCGCGCTATGTGCTCTGCCCATTGCCATTTCAACTTGCCAATCCGCTGGGCTATGTCGGTAACTTTGGTTCTTCTACGGATCTCCTCATTTTTGATTCGATCTCGCAGAGAGACTCCGAGCATAGCCCTCTCCATAGCTCGTTGAGCTACTTGGAGCTTACTAATAAGGCCCATAGTGAGAGACCACGTTTCTGTGCCATAAGTCATCACTGGCAACACACACTGGTCGAAAACTTTCGACTTGAGGCACTGAGGTATGTCGGACGAGAAGACGCTACGCAATTTTCCGAACGCTGCCCAGCCGAGTTGGAACACATGACTTTCGTCTTGTCCATGTTCATCTTAAGACCCACCTGTTGGGAAACCCGATTGAGGCCTTCGAGCATCGTGAATGATATAGCAGATTGGTGTAATTTTGCAGTTTAGGTACGTTCGGGCGGGCGTTACCTAAGGTATATTTGGGCACCTTGTTAGACAGTGACAGAATTACGATTTAGAGAGTGAGAGTATGAGTATGTAAGTTTTCCGGGAACGGTGAACACTTACGAGTATGCGAACTGAATTGCACTTTATTGCTTCGCCCGTTCTGTTTGTATAAATGAAGTCTTGAAGTGATTCTTCAGTACTATTATTATTTTTTATTCTGTTGTTAAAGTAAACGTTGGTTCCCGGAATTCGAGAGAATATTAGCTGTTTTATACATTTTGTCGATTTCGAATTGCAATCTTGTATAGGAAGGCAGATTTTTTTAGAATTCTTGTTTGGCCCCATAGTAAATGATTTTCTTTTCGGCTTTGTAGCGGATAACCCCGTATTGTGAAAACAATAAAAAAACACTTAGCACCAATTAAGTGAGACGCAAAAACGAATAATGTGCCTTTGAAGTACGTACTTTGACAAGGTGATGTGGCTTGTTATCCGCAGCATATGGCTAAGTTCAAATTGTGTGATTCGGTCCACACTTACCTTAATAACTTTGATGAGGTACGGGTAGAGGTCCGACTCGTTGACGTCGGATATTTGCGTGAGATGGTTCATAATGGACGCGCCCTTCATTTTGACTAGAGTGTGCACCAGGGCGTTCACCGTTCTGCAATCAATATTTATTTGTTTATAGGCGAGCAGTGTATACTGATGTGTCTATATCAAGCAGAGTCGAATAAAATTAGTATTCATATGTCAAAGAAATGTTTTCCTTCCTTCTTTATCTAAAGGTCCAGTCTATTCTTAAATGTGTTTAGTTCTTGCTGAGATTACATCCTCAGGCAACCTATTCCAATTGGTTTGTGATGGTGTAGGCTGCAAGATAGATTTATGGCGTCTGCTATCGCGTATATTTTTCTTCAATACAAGGTCAATTTTACGTATTCATTACACTATTCGTAGTTAAATAGCTGAACGGATTGAGCGTCTAATCGTAAGTTCCAGAGTTTAAATCCGGTCTTGTGTTATACCAATAAGTTTTTTGTAATGTACGTACGTTTTACACTACTATACTAGTTTCACGATGAAAGAATACACAATGTATGTATGTTTATGTATTGTACCTCTTATTTTTGTGGCAAATAAATTTCTGTATTCTGTATTCAATGAGGAAACATGCATTCGTCTGAAGAAAAAAAAAAATTGCGTACGTGAATCCAACTCACACTGGACCAATGTGGTAGTGTGCAGATATGGCCCAATAGAACTCACAAGGTAGGCTGTTTATCAGGGTTCATTACACAGTACAGTTCTACAGTCATACAGTATAGTACAATACAATGACAAAGATCCACAACCACAACACTTCTGTATCTACACTTTCTTCTATCGTACGGCTAGACAGACGTGACCAAAGCGCCGCCCTTTTTAACCGACTCCCAAATAGGAGGAGGTTCTATGGGGACGCGCTGCCGATTGGGAGCGCGTCTTCAAAATGCAGAAAAGAGCCGTCCGTGCAATAGTGAGAGCGCCACAGGACATCTCTGCACTATCGTATTTCCGATCCATGGGGATACTGACTGTGCCGAGCCTATTCTTCTTCCAGGCGGGTATGTACGCCAGGGATCACCCGGAGGAATTCCCGCACCTCGGAGCAACGCGCTCGAGCGCAGAACCACCGCGGCATGCGCATCGTTTGTGTGCTCTACCTCGCAGACTGGCAAAAACGGGTAAATTGATACACATGAACGCGCCTATAATCACCAACCGGCTACCAAAAGAAGTGGTAGAGGCACCTTCAAGAGAGTCATATAGAAGACAATTGAGAAATTGGCTAATCGAACATACATTCTATGATTTTAATGAGATAATTAATTTAAAAGAGTTATAAACGATGTGTGCTTTGACATTGGAACTATTTTTGAACGTTACTATTGACATAAATGTAATTTTGTAATTTAATTCTGACATTTTATTATTATTTCATTATATTGTATATTGATTATTGTTATTATTTGTTGTTGTCTATAAAAACACAACACAACTATTTTGTAATATTATGTTTCAATTCAGTACTATTTAATTATTTTGCTACTAAGCAAAGATGATATTATTTAAGTGATATTATTATTTTAATAATAACATATGTAATTATTATAATTTTTTGACGTGTATCTTTTTTTTTTGATACCAATAAATAATATGAATATGAATATTTTCCAGGAAGAAAACAGCGTAATACGTTTGTATGGAAAATTACAGACCAACGGAGCTCTTAAATCTCAAACTTACACACAAAAACTCCATCGTGAAAAACATTTACGCGCATTGTTTACATAGCCTAGTGACGTCAATAACGACCACAGAGTAAAATAATGACATATATCGTTTTCGTAAATTACGCGCGAAATTTTGAAACTGTAAAATTAAAATGCATTTTTAAAGCACTTAACGATTGAATTTTAATTTTTCGTATTGTTTTAGTTATTTATTAAACCAACAGAATCTGACTGAGATACGTTTCAAAAATGACTGTAATACCCTATTCGAGCGAAATATTCGAATTTTGTATAAGATGGAAGGCGGTTTTGCCATTTTTTTGCGAAAAATAATTATATGGCGGACGTTCCGCGAATTAGAACCAAGCAATACGAATCCTCATAACATGCATTAAAAAACAATATAAACACTAACTAACCTGTAAGGGGTTTCACTTATATCCGGATTCTTCTTCCAATAGTTATTCGGATACGCTTGATAAAATATATGAATCCTTTTCATTACAGCGTCATAATCGATGGAATGCACTTCGCACTTCGATATCAGGATGAGAGTTTTCCAGAAACATTTGAGTACCAGGCTCTGGTAGCGAGCATCGTCCGAAGCTCCGATGGACTCGTGGAGTAGGGATAATATTGCGCTGTAAGAGAAATAGCACTGAAATAAGCCATTTAATTTAATTTATTTGGGATAACAAACAATAGCACAATATATATTACATTTGACATCGTTTGAATCAAACATCTTAGCGAATGTGAAGTAAGCTAAAAGTTGCGGACATCCTCGCTTTTCGCACAGCTGACATAACAAAGAAGGATGCAGAGACTCGACCTGACAAAACATTTTTATTTTTTGCAGTCATGGAATAAAACATCTTTTCTACTAATGATATGTGCTTCAGAAATATAGTGATTTTTTGCTGTTTTCATATCACTAAATAAAATTAAAATTAGATCACCAGAAAAATTACAATGATTTTTTGTATTTACCTCTAAATCCCCTACCAATGCTTGTGTGGCCAAATATTTAAAACTTCATTTAAAAGGAACTTGTACATATCAGAACAGTTTTAGAAGCGTCCATAAATTACTCTGACGAACATAACATTTTTAGATATAAACTTGGGAGAAAATGAGTGTACGAGTATTCGTATACAACAGGTATTCATATAATGTATGAGCTGCCGACATACTTCTTTGCTATTGTGCAATGACTCGCCTCATATTCACAGGCGCCAAGAAATTTGATTCGGCCAATAGCGGATGACCTATTAACTATTATTTTATATCTATATAATGATCTACTAGCTGCCCATCCCGGCTTCGCCCCGGTACGGATACATTTTAAAAGTATAATAAACAAATGCGATTATAAATTGAGATATAAACTAACCAATCTCTCAAGTTGTATCAAACTGCACATAGTGTGCAAAATTTGGTTAAAATCGGTTAAGTAATTTAGGAGTCTATCGCGGACAAACAACGTGACGCGTAATTTATATTTATATTAAGATATTTTTGACCGCCAACCCTTTTTTTTTTTAATTTCATGTTTATTTTTTTGTCGACCAGCGAGCGCTCCAGCTGTCTAACACACACGTTGTTGAGCACGCGAGCTAGTTCCTGTCTACCACCGCGGCGCCACTAGCGCACGTCACTCACCACAGGAGCGGCGTCCTCGGCGAGCGCTCCAGCACTTGCACACACGCATGGTTGAGCACGCGGGCTAGTTTCTTCGCGTCGCCGTTGGAGCCACCAGCGCTAGGTCCCGCGGCCAGCACCCGCAGTATCTCGCCGAGGACCGCGCACAACGCTGCCTCGCCGACTTGAGACCCGCAACCGGCAGTCTCGTAGAACTGTCAACAAGACACAAATAAATGCTTTACATGCATAGCCGAAACAAGAATTATATTAAAAATAAAGAACATTTCCTATGACTACATTCCAGCTTCATCATTAATCGAACATCAGTTAATGAAACTGCTAAAATATTGGTACGACCACCAAAGCAATGTAATTAGGTGGGCAGACTCATTGTCGGAGCCGTATGGGTTGAAATGCGGGGTAAGGCAGGGGGGGTTAAGCTCTCCGAAGCTCTTCAACCTGTACGTTGATCGGCTGATTCGGGAGCTCAGCAGTGCCGGTGTCGGATGCTCCATAGATGGCGAATTTATAATAACATCAGTTACGCTGATGATATGGTACTGCTGAGCCCCTCAATCAGCGGGCTGCGGACACTAATAGGTATCTGTGAGCGATATGCGGAGGCCCTACCAAGCGCTAATATATTTTTAATTTAAATATTTATCCCAAAACTTGAATATTTCCCAGCGGTTTGACATGACGCCGCGCCGCCCGCTACCCCGTCAGTTGCAATCGGGCGCTCGCCAACGCTAGACCTTTGCCAAATTTTCTCCGCCCGTTCATACATTCACGCAACAGAATAATAATTGAAAATGGCTAATAAAAAAAATAAAATTAGGCAGAAATCAGTGTCATTATCTAAAAGAAGGACAGGGAAAGAGAACTATAAGAAATGGTAAGTAAATTTTTTAATCATAAAATAGGAAATTTACTAAACTAAAGACATATCTACATAATATATACTTTTGCCAACACGGCTTCATTTGTTTTTAAACGAACTAAAACTGCGAAATTTATATAGTATTGTTACGCAGTAAGCAGCGCGCGGTACGACGGCTAGTTGTTTATCTACACCTAATCGCGAGATTTATGGTTTTATGACTCAGGCGGCACCGGCCTTTGTGTCGCGTCTATTGTTTGTTGTTTGTCAGATTTTTTTTGTGGTGTTTTCGTAATAATTAAGAACAATAGGGTTTCTCGAACTTTACACTTGTTTACTTTGTCAGTCACAATGGCACCGAATATTCTACAGATTTCTAGAGAACCCTTATTCCGATATAAATAGGGCGATGGTTTTCGTTCGTGGCAGTTATCGCGTTTATCCCGAAGCGAAAGCATCCCGTGTTCAAGTGCAGTACCAGTGATTGTGAAGTGACTAGTTGTGTGAATATTCGTGCCAGTGTGAAGTGTTGTGCGAACCAGTTGTGTCGTGTGTACTGTGATTTTGTGCAATAAAGTGCGAAGTGAATAATCGGCGTTTTAACTGATTATCCAAGAACCCATCTCGTAACATTTGGTGTCAGAAGGGTGGATAATTGAAAATGCCGGTAACGCCATACGACGACGAGACACCTCGCACAAGGAGCCAGCGCAGACAGGAGGAAGCGCGCCGACTAGAGGAGCAGGAGCGCCGCCAGGAGGAGGTCGATACACGACGCTTCGGAAACAGTTCGCTGTTAATGGAAGCCAGCGAGTCCGAGGCAACCAACTACGACTCCGGGAACCCGGGAGCATCTGCTGCGGCACTTCCTGCAGCACCTACTGTGGCACCTGCTGCGGCACCTGCTGCAGCACCAGCCACTCCTGTGGCATTTGATATGGCTGCAATGGTGTCAATGATGCAGTCAATGTTCGATCGCAACAAAGAAGACCAGGCTCGCCAACTGGAAGAACAGGCTCGCCAACTGGAGGAGAAACTGGATCGTGGACAAGCGGGTCTGCTTTCAAGCCTACAAGCGACCATGGGAAAGGAAATAAGAGAAATGAAAGAAAAAATGGACCAGCACGATACAAAGATAAAGGAGTATGAATCTCGCATCTTCGAAGCGGAAACACAAATCGCCGACGTAAGGAAGACCTTGAACGTCATTAAAACTGGAAGTGGAGCCACTCCATCTACAACCTTCTCGCCAGCATCACAAAAGATCAAAGTGACGCCTTACGACGGGACATCATCATGGTCAGCCTACAAAATTCAATTTGATGCCGCCGTTCAAACCAATGGATGGAGCAAGGACCAAGCCAAGAACGCCCTAATCATGAGCCTTCGTGACGAAGCCCTGAGTATTCTCGATGCCGTGGGCAAGGAAGTGACCTACGATAAATTAATGGAAACGCTGGAGAGTCGCTACGGTGATGAGCACCTGGAACGTGTGTACCGAGCGCAGTTGAAGAACAGAGTGCAACGTCGTAACGAAAGTCTTCAACAGTGGGCCGTCGAGGTGGAGAAACTGTTCCGGAAGGCTTATCAGTCCGCGCCATTACCCAACGACGAACATTTGGTGGAGGCATTTTCTAACGGGATAGCAGACTTTGAAGTAAGAGCAGCAGTGAAACTAGGGCATCATAAAACACTAAAGGAAGCTTTGGCCCAAGCCTTGGAAGTGGAAGCTGTACGAAATCCAGCGAGAGATGTTCAACACTTAAGGGATGTTAAAGAAGCGTCACATCGTACGAGGTTTGGTCCAAGATGCTACAACTGTGAAGAGAGAGGCCATTTATGGCAGAATTGCCCAAAGCCATGCCGAACCAGGGACGAACGACTATTGGAAGAACGGAAGGATCGCGAGGCAACGCATTCACTATGGAGGAATAAACGACCTGCTGAAGAAAGCGGAAAATGGCGAGTGTTATCCGGGCCAGAAAAGCCAAAGATTTTGATCTCACAAGCTCACGATGGGAACAGCTTGATCATCAATGGTGCCATCAATGGAACTTCTTGCAAGCTGACATTGGATACAGGAGCTTCTCGCACTGTCATCAGTTCCCGACTGGCTAAGCGCTTTCTTCCGAACTTCGAAAGCTGCAAAACCGTTCAACTTCTGACAGCGACCGGTCAGCACATATCCGTCCGAGGAGAGAAGCTGGTGGAGTTAAAGTTGGGTGAGAAAACTTTCCAACACAAAGTCATCGTGGCTGATATAGTTGACGATTGCATTCTGGGTCTTGACTTCATGCGAGAACATCATTGCGAGATAGACGTCAACCAAGGAATCTTGAAGTGTGGAAGAGAAGAAATCTTCATGGAAGGCGCCACATCAGGAAAGGTTTATTGTCTGCAGAGAACAGTTCTTCCACCTAGATCGGAGACCATTGTGGCAGTTAGATTACCGCCGAAGTTGGGACATCAACGACGATGTGTGCTAATAGAACAGTCGGAAGGTGATCAACCGTGGTTATTGGCCCGAACTCTGGTGAGGACTACTAATACCGCTGTGGTGCGTGTTCTCAACACAAGTAACGAGGAACAACTCATCAAAGGAGGAACCCCAATTGGTACTTGTGAAGAAGTAGACTGGATGCGCAGATGCCAAGAACAACCAAAGGAGAAATACAACTGTGCTGGGAGTTACACAGTGTCAACGCTATTGGAAGACTCCCGTAAAGACCTGACCGAAAGAGAACTTCTGATGGCAAAGAAGATGCTGCAGCGCTACACCGACATATTTGCTCTCGATGATGCTGTCAACGGGAAGACTGGATTAGTGAAGCACACAATAAATACAGGAAGCGTGTCACCGATTCGACAGCGGCCAAGAAGGATACCAGTGGCTCGAGAAAAAGAAGTTGAGTCAATGATCGAAGACATGGCACGCAATGGTGTGATAGAACCTTCATCCAGTCCGTGGTGTTCGCCAGTGGTTCTAGTGAAAAAGAAGGATGGCAGTATGCGGTTCTGCGTTGATTATCGACGACTCAACGACGTAACGAAGAAAGACAGCTATCCTTTACCGAGGATTGATGACACGTTAGACACACTGACAGGTATGAAGTGGTTCACTACCCTGGACTTGAAGAGCGGATACTGGCAAGTGGAAATAGATCCTAAAGATAAAGAGAAGACCGCATTTTCGACGGGAAAAGGCCTGTGGCAATTCAACGTGATGCCGTTTGGATTATGCAACGCGCCCGCTACGTTCGAAAGACTAATGGAGTTAGTGCTCGCGGGACTGATTGGAGATGCATGCCTAGTCTATTTGGACGACATCATAATTGTGGGAAAAACCTTCGAAGACCACCTGCAAAACCTGGAACGAGTATTGACTAAGATTCGCGCAGCCAATCTCAAGCTGAGTCCGAAGAAATGTTCCTTCTTCAAGAGGCAAGTGAATTTCCTGGGACATGTGATTTCCGAAGCTGGCGTACAGACGGATCCAGGAAAAGTCAGTGCTGTCAAGGATTGGCCTGTGCCAAAAGACAAGACGGAAGTTAGAGCATTCTTGGGTTTATGCTCCTACTATAGGCGATTCGTGAAGAACTTCGCTGACATAGCCAAGCCGTTGCATAGACTGACTGAGGAAAAGCGACCCTTCCTCTGGGACGAAAATTGCGACGCAGCTTTTCAAGAGCTAAAGAAGCGACTTTGTAATACGCCTATTCTTGGCTTCCCGGACACAGAGAACGAGTTCATCGTGGACACTGACGCCAGCAACACCGGCATTGGAGGAGTACTGTCACAAAGGAAAGGAGACCAAGAAGTGGTGATCGCGTATTTCAGCAAATCCCTGTCCAAGCCGGAAAGGAACTACTGTGTGACCAGAAAAGAGCTACTTGCAGTGGTGAAGACATTGCGACATTTTAGCAAGTACCTGCTCGGGCGAAAATTCCATCTGAGGACCGACCACGCTGCTCTTAAGTGGCTACTACAGTTTAAGGATCCCGAAGGCCAAGTGGCAAGATGGATTGAGCAACTACAAGAGTTTGACTTCACCACGGAGCATCGCAGTGGAAAATCTCATGGCAACGCGGACGCACTGTCAAGAAGGCCATGCTCAGAAGACTGCAAGCATTGCTCAAGACATGAGTCGAAAGATTCAGTGCCCGTCAGAATGCTCAAAGCTGACATCGGCGATGAATGGAAAGAAACCCTTCAGGTTGCACAAGAAGAAGACGCCGACATCAA
Source organism: Hypomecis atomaria (assembly GCA_964007245.1). NCBI lineage: Eukaryota > Metazoa > Arthropoda > Insecta > Lepidoptera > Geometridae > Hypomecis > Hypomecis atomaria. The sequence goes on from OZ023279.1 coordinate 21,812,372, forward strand.
GCCGATTCTTGAATGGATGGAATCAGATGCCCCTAAGCCAGACTGGAGTGCTATTGCTTCAATGAGTGTTACGACAAAGAGCTATTGGGCGCAATGGGATAGTCTGGTGCTTCAGGAGGGAGTACTTTGCCGAAAATGGGAAAATGCTCGTGGCAATCAGTGCCATCTCCAAATGGTTGTACCCAGAGCAAAGATACCTGAAGTTTTGAAGCTGTACCACGAAGGGTTTTCGGGAGGACATCTGGGTGTGAAACGGACACTCTTGAAAATTCGAGAAAGGTTTTACTGGATCAACTGCAGAGATGACGTAGAAGACTGGGTACGGAAATGTACGAGCTGTGCATCAGTGAAAGGTCCGCATACCCGCAGCAGAGGAGCATTAAAGCTGTATAATGTTGGAGCACCATGGGAGCGAATTGCACTGGATGTGGCCGGACCATTTCCTGTGAGTGAAAGTGGCAACAAGTACTTCCTTGTCGTCATGGATTACTTCACCAAGTGGCCGGAAGTCTTCGCAATTCCGAACCAAGAGGCATCGACGATAGCAGACAAATTGGTGCATGAAGTATTCTGTCGATTTGGAGTACCATTGGAAATCCACAGTGACCAAGGAAGAAATTTTGAATCTCAGCTGTTTCAAGAGACGTGCCGGTTAATGGGTGCACACAAAACAAGGACAACGTCTTACCACCCGCAATCAGATGGAATGGTGGAGCGATTCAACCAAACTCTGGAGAGGTACCTGGCAAAAGTAGTCGGAAGCAAACAACGGGATTGGGACAAGCATATCCAGCCATTTTTGTTGTCATACCGAAGTGCTGTTCATGAGAGCACAAATGTCACTCCCGCTTTTGCCAATTTTGGACGTGAATTACGGCTACCAGCCGACTTAATAACTGGCATTCCACCGGATTCTCCACAACCCATAACTGAGTACGCCAGTGACCTCCGGAACAAGATGAACGACATCTATGAGCACATTAGAGAGCATGGCCAGCAAGCATCTGAAAGAATGAAGACTCGATACGACAGAAGGGCTAACAATCCTGGGTTCGAGGAAGGCTCGATGGTATGGCTGCACAATCCCATACGCAGCAAAGGGAAGTCTCCAAAGCTACAAGCCAAATGGGATGGACCGTACCGAGTGGTGACCAAGATCAACGACGTGACGTTCCGCATACAGAAAGGACCTCGAGGTGCCCCCAAAATAGTTCACGTGGATCGATTGGCGCGATATCACGGATGCAACGATGCTCGGGACGAGCATGTCTTGGGAGGAGGTGGTGTTACGCAGTAAGCAGCGCGCGGTACGACGGCTAGTTGTTTATCTACACCTAATCGCGAGATTTATGGTTTTATGACTCAGGCGGCACCGGCCTTTGTGTCGCGTCTATTGTTTGTTGTTTGTCAGATTTTTTTTGTGGTGTTTTCGTAATAATTAAGAACAATAGGGTTTCTCGAACTTTACACTTGTTTACTTTGTCAGTCACAATGGCACCGAATATTCTACAGATTTCTAGAGAACCCTTATTCCGATATAAATAGGGCGATGGTTTTCGTTCGTGGCAGTTATCGCGTTTATCCCGAAGCGAAAGCATCCCGTGTTCAAGTGCAGTACCAGTGATTGTGAAGTGACTAGTTGTGTGAATATTCGTGCCAGTGTGAAGTGTTGTGCGAACCAGTTGTGTCGTGTGTACTGTGATTTTGTGCAATAAAGTGCGAAGTGAATAATCGGCGTTTTAACTGATTATCCAAGAACCCATCTCGTAACAGTATTTTCATCTCGAGTTTCGTCTAAAAACAAACGACACGCGATTATAGACTCTATTTGTGTACTGCGAGACATTATTGTTCCTATCACGTTCAGTCAGTGGCTAATCGTCGGTGATTCCGAAACGATAGGTACCTACAAAACGCGCGCGCCGTCGACGACTGCTGACGGCCTTGCGGCGCGGCGGCCGGCGCGCGACGGCTTAGATGTACCTACCTACCTACGCTAGAAATCTCACGCTGCATCATCATCATGCACGTCTAGTAATAAAAACACGGATTAGAAAAATTTTGTTTTTTGGCGTAAACTCTCGAAGCAACCGATGTGGCATGCTAACGTGTTTTTTTCTTTTGCAGACATAATGATTCTCGGAGTACAAACTCTGCAGCATCACTCACACTTTTAAAAAATGTTGAGGTTAGCTCATCAGATAGAAGAAGCACTCAAAATCAAAATTATGGGTATAAATCACGTCTTACTTATTTATAACTAGCTGCGCCTCGCGGTGTGTGTGTGCCGGCCCCACATCATTTTTATACAGGGTGTCGGTCTATCCCGAAAAAAAAAGCTGCGGGGCCCCACATGTTTTTATAACAATTTTTATACAGGGTGTCAGTCAATCCCGAAAAAAAAGGTAACAGTTTCGCTTGGATAGCAAGTGAAGCCACGGGACGCAGCTAATCTTTCATACTAATATAGTAATATTTTTTTATAGAGAATGTTACAAAATTTTTCAAATGACAACATATTGAAAAAAGTTTAGGTCTATTTACAAAAATACTTTAACAATTGTAACCTCGCACATAAATAACATGGATTTTGTGTTTTCAGGAACAAGGGCTTTATATGTTTTTTTTTTTGGACTCCATACTAATCTTAAAATTTATTTGTGGAAGGAAGAAGAACATGAGTAACATGACATCTTTTCTTCTTATTTAGGGGTATGGTATACTTAGCGCCACACAAATCGGCGGATGGGAAGTTATGCGCAGAACGCTGCGCAAAAGCCGAAATATAGATTAAATAAATGACTGCCTCGGTGGCTCAGTGGTTAGTGACCCTGACTTCGGGGTCAAAGAGGCGTGGGTGCGATCCCCACCCAGGGCAAACATTTGTGTGATGAACATAGGTGTTTGCTCTGTGTCTGGGTGTTATTTAGGTACTATCTATTAAAATATGTATATGTAGTATATCAGTCTCTGGCAGCCATATTACAAAGCTATGCTTAGTTTGGAGTCAGAGACCGTGTGTAAGATGTCCCCTAATGTTTATTTATTTATTTAAATAGGTAAAATAAATATAGTCTCGTCTCGTCTCTCGCGCCGGGACACACCCGCCCGCCAACCTCATGCCTCCCGTGCGCTCTCTACGCCCGTACACTTCGCCACATTGTGCACACATGCGCAAATAATTAGCGAATCACGGCGAAGTGTCATCTGCGGCTAAATTCTCATCCGCTGATTTGTGTGGAGCTTAGTATAGTTGAATTTACTTAACTATAATGACTATTAACTCAAGTTTGTTTAAAACTGGGTTGTATATGGTATACGTACGTTTAGGTCCGGGCTAGCGATGGATTGGATGGTGTCAGACAATTGCGAGTCGTCGACCGAGCTGAGTTGTGGCTGCGCGCCCATCACGTGGGACATCGGCCGAGCGGGCGATAACACAGCCATACTGGAAAAAAGTTAATAAGTTCGTATAATTATGTAGGCTAGACTTGGTGTCAGAGTTTTGACTATTTTTAGGGTTTCGTACCCAAAGGGTAAAAACAGGAATCTATTACTAACTCCGTCTGTCTGTCACCAGGCTGTATCTCGTGAACAGTTATAGCTAGAAAGCTGAACTTTTCACAGATTTTTCTGTTGCCGCTATAACAACAAATACTAAAAAAATAATAAACATTAATATTTAAGGGGGTCCCATACGACAAACCTGCATTTTTTGCCGTTTTTAGCTCGATATCAATAATGGTAACAGTTAGATGCTTGAAATATTCCCAGAATATTTAGTTGTATAATCAATTCATTAATAAATAGTTAAATTAAAATAAATATTTAAGGGGCGCTCCCATCCAATACGGAATTCTTTGTGCGCGAAACTCGTACGCTTCTCATTTTTTTTTGTTTTATGCTTTTGACCGCCACAGCTTAAATATTTGTTTTTATTTCGTATTATGTGAGGCCCCGCAGTTTTGTATCGATTATAGACATGGTTTGCGCCTGGAAGCGCAGGTCAAGTACTTTGGTGGTTAAAGTTAACATTAACAGCCGCATTAAGTATTTTCATAATCAAATAAGTTATCAAGTGTGTGTCAAGATATACGTATTATAATAGGCCTTTTTAATATTCGGCCGGACGGACGGACACAGCCAAGTTATATGTACCTCGTTTTACTGAGGAACCCTAAAACATCAAATAATAAAATATGTTCTCACTTTGACTTCGTTGAGTGAACACAGTGTTAAATCTAAAATATTTTTCCAAACTACCCTCAATATGGTGAAATGTCACAGTTGCGACAAAGTGTTAAACAAAAAGAATTCTGTTTTGGAATGCAGCCGATGCCAAAAAATTGTACATGCCACTACAGTATGCACCGGTTTAAGCTCCAAACAATTATCAGCACTTAGGGCCGCCGAAAATCTGGAGTGGACCTGCAGTGATTGCAACCACAATTCCTCTCGTAGGAAGTCTTTTGTGACGCTTGCTGAAGTCGAGGAAGAAGATGACTATGATGCAAGCTCTTCAATAGAGGGTTCAGGTGACGTGAAAAAGCTGCTACAACAATTGAGGAAAGAAGTAGCCAAGATTATTTCTCAAGATATAAGGGCAGTCTCTGCCTCAATACAATACTGTAGTGAGAAGGTTGATGAATTCACTGAATCTGTAGAGGCGCTGACAATCAAAATTATAGATCTGGAAAAAAGGCAGGTACATTTGGAAAATAATAATAAGTTTCTTGAACTCAAAACAGAAGCACTAGAGCAAAAGAACCACGAAATCGAACAGATGTTACTAGCGGATTATGTTGAAATTTCAGGCATACCAGAAATATGTGTGTCAGACCTACCGAAGATAGTTGCAGAAATTGCCACCAAATTCAATGCGTCTAAAGAAGATATTGCCTCCGTAAAACGTCTTGCACCCCGTAAAACCGGACCTGGATCGGTAATTGTAAAGTTATGCAGGGAATCGACTCGCCAAGCACTACTGTCTCGACGAGATATCATTGTGTTAGCCCGCGATGTAGTTTCTGACTTGTCAGGACCAGCAGCCACAGAAAAAATATATATACTTGAAGCCATGACATCTTACCATAAGAACTTGCTGTGGCAAGCTAAACAAGATCTAAAGGACACCCATAAGTTCATCTGGTTTAGAGAGGGGAGAGTAGCGCAAGAACGAAAACGCCAAAGTCTACAAAATCAGATCGAAGTGTGATATCCAGTCGCTATTATCGAATAATTAAGTTGTCATTCTAATATCCAGGTATATTAATAATATTTGTAAGTAATAGGTAGTTATAATCATTATGGATTATCAAAATCATAGTAATATTAAAGAATTTATTGGTTGTGTAAATTATCACAACTTTCAACAGTTAGTATATAAAAAATCCTCTAATATAACATTTGTGCATGTCAACATAATTAAGATCTATGTTGAAAAACTTTTCGAAAATTGAACACCTAATTGCAGTGTCTAACTCTTCTATCGATGTTCTGATTATCACCGAACCAAATATATCAGAGAGTATCCAGTCTCTTTATAGCATACAGGCATAGAATAATAACGTTATTATTCTATGCATACAGGGTTAAACAATGCACACAGAATTACGAAAACATCGAAAAGGAGGTGGAATTATAGTCTATGTCAAAAATTTATATAAATTCACCCGACAAAAAACTACAGCAAAGCACTATGAATCACTGACCGGTATTCTTTCTTGTACAAGTTCAACTTATTCGGTAACACTGTGTGCAGTGTATAGGCCACCCAACACTAACAAAAAACTGTTTGTCTCCGAAGTTGATAAAATGCTGTCGAAGCACACTAGTACGGATTTTGTATTTTTGGGGGACTGTAATATCAACTTAAAACCGACGAACACTGCTGATGTATCCCTTATGAAATCATACATGGAAGTCTTGAGCGCGCACGGTCTGTCATGTGGTATCTCAGACTATACCAGAATTGAGGTTATTAATTTAAAAGATAAAACTGTAGTCACAAAAAGCTGCATTGATCGTGTATTTGTACGATCCCGCATGACAGACGCGTACTCTGCCGCGCTCGGCACCACACTGGCTGATCACAGAATGACTGCGCTTGCGCTGGTCGGTAATTGTCATGTACAGGCTGCTCCAGTATATGTAAAGAGATTTAATAGTAAAAAATTGAATGACTTACTGGATAAAGTAGACTGGTCGCTTACTTTGGACATGAAATGTCCAGAAGACATTTATGAATTTATTAATAAAAACTTTAAAAAATGTTATGAGCAATCGCAGTACAAGCAGGTAAGTTCATCAAAAAGAAATTCTTACAGCTGGGTTGACAAAAATATCACAAGGCTTTGCCGCCACAGAGCTGAATTACTCTCAGCATGGCAAAAAGACACAGGTAATAAAGAGCTTAGAGTTAAGTACAATGAAATAAGAAACAAAACAAACAAAATGGTTTATCAAAATAGAAATAGATATTACAAAGAAAAAATTAATAAATACAAAAACGATACAAGCAAGCTTTGGCAAATAATAAATAACATATCTGGAAAAATTTCAAACTCAATTGATGATAATATGCTTCAAAAGGCTTTTAGCCCTGATAGTAGTAAAAAAATAGCTAATAATTTTGCTCGTGAATTCCAAAATAACGTAAAATCAATAATACCCACATGTACAGTAAAATTACTAAAGGAATCCGATTTCGTAAGGCCAGTAGACAAAACTATGTTCTTTCCAAAAGCTACCGACGCTCAAATTTCGAAAATCATAAAAAGTATTAATATTAATAAAGCCCCGGGGTCTGATGGAATCAGGGCATTAGATATTAAACGAATATCGGATCGAATAGTAAGTTCTTTAGCCCACCTGATAAATAGAAGCATAGCAACAGGACGATACCCGAAGTTGCTAAAAACAGGTATTGTGAGACCAATCCACAAAGGAGGCTGCGTTCAGGACTATTCTAAGTATCGTCCGATAACGATTCTCCCAGTGATAGATAAAATTATTGAAAAGTATGTCTGCAAAATTGTTCAAAATTACTACAAGAGTAATAACATACTTTGCCCACATCAGTATGGATTCCAACCAAATAAGAGCACGACACAACTGTTATCTCGCTTTACGGATGATATTAATAGCTATCTAAATGACAAAAAGCACGTACTCATAGTGTCGATTGATTATAACAAAGCATTTGACACGCTTAGGCACGATTTGTTGGTCAAAAGAATGGATGATAGTGGTGTGCGTGGAGCCGTACTGGAATGGTGCAGGGATTATCTTGATAGTCAGTTTGCGTCCGCGCGACCTTGGTGGCGCACGCGTCTGGATTGCAGCGCGTAGTGCGTTGCGCTTGCATTGAAAATATGGCTTCGGCTAAATCGTGTGATAATTGTAAACTCGTAGTTTCAGAAGTTCTTGCTTTTATACAAAACTAGCTGACCCGGCGAACTTCGTCCCGCCATATTTTCTAAATTCAAAGACTTTGTTTTCTGACAAATTAAAAAAAAGAAACAATAGCTTCTGTTTTAAATAGAACCAAATGTTGAAATGAAGTTAAAATAAAATAGTACGACCGTATACCTATTCATCATATTTGTTAGTTGAGAAATATTGGAATACATTTATTTGTCAGTAACTATTTTTTTTATGAATAATATCACACACTTATTTACCCAATTAATGTAATGTAATACTATTCTTAGAATTATTCTTATATTCTATTGTAATTTAATACATCTATACGGCCGATCGATGGTTTGCCGACTGATTGTAGATAGATGGTACTTGAGCACACAACGTACAACTGTCCAAATCCTGGCAAATCTAATGAATTTAGAAACTCAGTTGGATAATTGACTACTTCATTTGTATCGATAATGGAAACGATCGACTTAAATAAATGTATTTCCATCAATTTTACTCTGAATTATATTAAAATCATCTACATACTTATTTTTTGTTGCTAAAATGGCTCGTTTGCTCAACCAAGCATGATTTTTGTAATTCACACCAATATTTGGAAACACTTTAAATATTATTTCTTCTTTTGAAATTGTGAAAATTTGGTGGAAAAGCAATAAGGCCAGTAGTAGTGTCAACAGGAATTCTTCCATTGCCATTGTCTAATAATGTATTTGAAAACATTTCTGCCGATAAGTCATTTTTCAACTCCACTCTCATATTGGTTGTTAATTTAAGTTTTTTACGTATCTCCATAAATGTATGCCTTTAGGCAAGCTTATTTTTTTATTTCGTATAGGTTTGCGTTTGACTACACACTGCCTGATGTTAAGCAGATATGCGGTCTATGATGTAACACGCTTACCAAGAAGATACCTATTTACTCGGGATTTAAAGACACCTACATTGTACTTTACTTTGTTATTTAAGCTGTTTTTTTGGTGTACAATAAAGTTATATTGTATTGTATTGTACTTTAGCGGGAAGACAGACTTGGGCTAAGCGTTCCACATTCTGGCAGTTCGTATGAGGAATGTGGACTCGAAACGCTTGGTTCTAATGCGCGGGATGTCCACCACAAAAGGGTGGCGCTTTGGTCGTGTCTGTCTAGCCGTACGATAGAAGAAAAGGGCAGGTGGGACCAAATTGTGTAACTCCTGGGCGCACTCACCGAAGTGTTTCCGATAGAATGCTGATAGACACGCCACGCTATGTCAATGCTCGAGACTTTGCAGCGTCGACTCAGTAAAAGTTTCGTTGCCTATCAGCTCCTGGCTCGCCTTTCAATGGACTCTAGAGCCTCCAGCTGGTATTTGGCAGAGCCATCCGAAAGGTGAGAGCAGTATTCCATGCAAGACCTGACTTTTTTTCAAGACATTTCATCAGCAGCTGTTTATTTGGGAATGACTAGTAGCGTTTGGCGAAAATCACCAGACATTAGAATCATCGCACCTCGGAAGAGGTTCTGATTGCTACGAAATAATCTTTCAATGTTCGATCGAGTGCCTCTAATGCCCGTTTGTGTGACATCGTACACTCATCCCAGATAATTATTTTACAATTTTGTAGCACTTTTGCCATTGCCGAAGTTTTTGTTATATTACAGGTCGGTTCATCTATTGTTTGTATATATAATGGCAGCTTAAGTGCAAAAATAACAGTACCTACGTCCACCTTTTAACAATGTAGAAGCAATCCCGGATGGAACTATTGCTAGTGCTATTTGACCTTGAGCCCGAGTTGTAGGTATCTAATATTAATGAAATCAAGTAAGTTTTACCAGTTCCACCAGTGCATCAATAAAAATCCTCTGAAATTAATCCTCCATTGCCATCATTTACTGCTTTCATAATACTTCTAGTACCGTAAGCTGTTTTTTGCTGCCGATTTAAAAGTGTGACTTTGCTTTGTAGGTACGGATTGACTCAAAACATTTATGTCATATTGCTGTTCTCGTTCAAATTCTCGACTTAATGCATCATGCATGGGTCGATTAGGTGCAGGCATTCTTAATTGGTGCGGCATCTTGCCGGACATCATCCTGCACAAATCTTCTAATGATATTAAAACCTCATTATGTGTTTCTGCGCAAATTTCAAGTTCAGGATTTTCAAAATGTCTTCAGCCATACTGGCTTTGTATTTGTTCCCCAAATTATGTGTATTTGATGGAAAGCAGGTTGAAAAAAGGAAGGCAAAAAGTGATCGACTTCGAAAAATTAGTTTTTTTTTAATTTTTTTTTTATACAAACCTTGTCCTGCCTATAACGAACACAATAAAAAAAGAATTAGCGAAATCGGTCCAGCCGTTCTGAAGTTATGCGCGTACATACATTTCGCAGATTCATTTTTATATATATAGATAGATAAGCTAGAAGTGATGGACGAATTAAGCTTGGTGCGGATTTGTTCCAGTTCTTTCACTGAGCAAGATATCGTGGACGCAAAAAACCTGCTGTTTGATTGCGTTAACTCGGCAAAGTGTAAAATGCATCGAAATAAAGATGGGAAGATACAACGCGATTTAGAAGACATAATGAAGCTATTCAAGGAAACAGAACCAGATGAATTTCCGATTTTTGTTGCAAAAAATCTGAACAAGCTACCCCCTATTTGTTGGGATCATGTAGATGTTACTAGACTTTTAAAAGACGTTATGATCATCCAAAAGGACATATTGTGTATGAAACAGACTTTTGTAACTACAGAGGAGTTAAATCATATCAAAAACGATTTGACAAATTTAAAAAATGCTTCGATTGTTAACAACTATGATATGAATATAAACACAGTGAGGGGTAGTTCGAAGATGCAAACCATTGACAGCTTTGATAGCGGCCCTATAGGCTTGCTATGCCTACCAGATCATCAGGAAAACTCATCTCCTATAAAGGCAGTTTCAACTCGGAAGACAGTGCTGCAATCGAACTCAAGAACATCCCGGCCCGTGTGCGGTTCGCCGCCACCTGCTGTGAGCGAGCCAGTAGGTAAACAAGCGAGAGTACCTACGCAGTGCGCTCGGCCCCCCGGTGAGTCAGCGAGCGATAACGCTGAGAACAATAGCCTGCGTACAGCTGATGTTGTCCAGCCACTAATAATGGAAAAGTCGTATGCTCAAACAGCAAATGATGGAGGTGATTTCGTGGACAGAAGGGATGAAGATTGGTTAACGGTACAACGTAAAAGGCTAAGAAATAAATTTATAAGCTCAAAAGGACAAGGATCTACAGATTTTGCTGGAAATTTTAAGGCAGCTGATATAAAAATACCGTTATTTATAAATAATGTTGACAAAATGGCCACCTGTGATGATATAAGAAAATATGTTTTACAGAAAACACAAATTGATGTGACTTTAGAAAGAATTAAGATGAAGACACAGAGGGACTATAACTCATACAAGGTGTTGATACCGAGAGCTAAGTTATCTATATTTATGGATGCGCGACTTTGGCCAGACGGAGTTACGTTTAGGCGGTTCGTGAATTTTAGGCGTAGCGATACTGCTACAGGTAGCAGAAGCACGTAACTATTTTTATGATGGATAGCAACTTGTTGTGCGAGTTAATTACATTTAATTGTAAAAATGTGAAGCGGTCAGCTGGTGACATTAATAACTTATGTAGCACGGCATCTATTATAGCCCTTGAAGAAACATGGCTTTTGCCTCAGGATATACCTTTTCTTGGTACTATACATGACGATTTTGAGTACTTTGGAAAATCATCAATGAACTTATCCGAAAAATTAATAAAAGGCCGCTTGTATGGAGGAGTTGCACTACTGTGGAGAAAAAACCTGTTTCAGTCGGTCAAGGTCATCGAGTGCGATAACGTGCGAATAGCGGCGGTAAGGTTCGAGCTGCAAAACAGATCTTTTATAGTGATGAGCGTTTATATGCCGTGGCAATGTGCTGATCATTTCGTTGAATTCACGGAGTGCTTAAGTGAAATCAGTGCTATTATTGAAAATGCGCAAGTCGAGTCGGTTTACCTTCTTGGTGATTATAACTCAAATCCTAATGAAATGTTTTTCAATGAGTTAATGAGTTTTTGTGCGGAACAGGAGTGTTTTTGTGCCGATATAGATATACTTGGTATTAATTCTGGAGCGTATACGTTTGTTAGTGACGCGCACGGGTCCCGGCGGTGGTTAGACCACTGCATAGTGACGCGAGCAGCTCGAGATTCGGTGAGAGATGTTAAAGTGCTATGTCGTGATGTGCTGTGGTCTGATCACTATCCCGTAGCGATTTATTGTGATTTAGAAATTGTTAGACCTAGAACTATGGTATGTAATCGAAAACATGATAAAGTGCTCTGGGGGGAACGTAATAACTTACAAACAAAAGACTATTATGAATACTGCAATAAAAAACTCAGAGACATTGATTTTCCGCCAGAATTTTCTTTGTGTGCGGACTACTTATGTTGTGATGACACGCATAGATGTGTCATTGACTCATTGTATAATAATATTGTTAATACTCTTAGAGAGGGTGCTATTTTGACTTACAAATCTGCTGAGAGGAGACCTAAAAGTAAGTCTTATGTTCTGGGCTGGAATAAACATGTCAGGGAGGCTCATAGGGATGCCAGACACAAATTGAACCTCTGGTTTTGGCATGGAAAACCACCTAATGGTGCCATTTACCATAGTATGTGTGAGAGTCGAAAAGTTTTCAAAAGTAAATTAAAATGGTGTCAAAAACATCAACACCAAATTAAAATGGACATAATCGCTGAACATAGATCCTCTAAAAACTTTTCAAAGTTCTGGAAGAGTACAAATAAGGTTAATTTGAAGCCTGGCCTCCCTGTGAGTATTGAGGGGGTCACCGATCCTAGAGATATCGCTAACTTATTTAAAGACTCATTTAAAATTAAGTCACCATTAGGAAAGCCTGCGCAGCGAGTGCTCGATACTGAAGGCGGAGTGGTTACTGAGTGCAAAGTTCGATTCTCAGCGGGGCAGGTGAGAGATGTACTGCGAGATATGACCAGAGGTAAATCGCCGGGCCATGACGGACTCAGTGTTGAGCACTTGCAGTGTGCTGGAGTGCATCTGCCGAGAGTCTTAGCTATGTTTTATTCTTTGTGTGTTTCGCATTCGTATCTCCCTTCAGAGCTTATGAGAACGATTGTTGTGCCAATAATCAAGAATAGAACTGGGGACATCGCGGATAAGAGTAATTATAGGCCAATTTCCTTGGCTACCATCATTGCAAAAGTTCTAGACCGATTGCTAGACAAGCAATTGGAAGAACACATAAAATTGCATGATGGTCAGTTTGGGTTCAGACCTAAGCTATCAACGGAGAGTGCTATATTCAGTCTCAAGCACATTGTGAGATACTATGCCGAGAGGAAAACGCCGGTTTATGCATGTTTTCTTGATATTTCGAGGGCTTTTGACACGGTGTCTTACGATGTGCTTTGGTCCAAGTTACGGAACACGACTCTGCCGAGGGAGACATGTTCTGTTCTCGAGTATTGGTATAACAATCAGACTAACTGTGTAAAATGAGCGGGAGAGCTTTCTGATGCATACAGGCTGGATTGCGGAGTAAGGCAGGGGGGATTAAGCTCTCCAAAGCTTTTTAACCTGTATGTAAACGAGCTAATAGAGGGCCTTAGCAGTATGCAGACTGGCTGCTCGATTAACGGAGTCTGCGTCAATAATCTGAGCTATGCTGACGATATGGTACTGCTGGCGCCATCTGTGAGTTCTCTCAGAAAGCTTATAAGTTTTTGTGAAGCGTACGCCGAGAGACATGGCTTACGTTATAATGTTAAGAAGAGCGAATATATGATTTTTTCTAAGGGCGGCAAAGGACCTGATACTGTGCCCCCCTTGAAACTGAACGACTCTCCTCTCAGCAGAGTCAAACAATTTAAATATTTAGGACACATTGTTTGTGAGGATTTGAGGGATGAGGCAGATATGGACAGGGAGCGCAGGGCGCTGACGGTGAGAGCGAATATGCTGTCTAGAAGATTTGCTTCCTGCTCTAACGAGGTTAAAATCACACTCTTCAAGGCTTAATGCCAATCGTTCGATGGAAGTAGCTTATGGACAGCATACACTCAAAAATCTCTTGGCGTCCTGCGCGTCCAATATAACAACGCTTTCAGAGTGCTGATGCGGTTTCCGCCGTTTTGCAGCGCGTCATCTATGTTTGCAGAGGCACGCACTGATGGCTTCGCAGCTATCATGCGCAAAAAAAATTGCCTCGCTGTTGAGTAGGACGCGAGCGAGCGGCAACAGCATTCTGATAGCTATCACAGACAACTTCAGCTGTCCTATCTTTCTTCACCACATTAAGGTGCTGTCACAATAAATAACTGTGACATGTCAAATTTGATTTAATAACTTGTGACATGCCCAATTTAGTGTATTAATTTAATTTGATTTATGTTTTTAATTTAATTTTATAATCTATTTGTAATTTGAGTGTGTTATGGATCTTTTGTGTCTGAAAATAAATATTTTTTGATTTGATTTGATTTGATAGTCGCAGTTATAGAGTTAAAGTGGGTGATGAGTGTAGTGACGTTGTAAATGTCACGGAGGGTACAGCCCAAGGTTCGGTATTTGGTCCTACCCACTATTTAACTTACGTAAATGACCTTGGAAAGGTCATCGAGCACTGCGCTCTGTTCCAGTTTGCTGACGATACTTGCCTGATTGCCGCAGACAGAGATTTCTCAGTAGCTCTAAGAAGTCTTCAATCGGATTTCACTGCCATATGCAAGTGGTCGCACGATGCTGGCTTAGTTTTGAACGCAGAGAAAACTAAATTTATTCATGTACACTCTAGTCGTAACACTAATCCGAGTAAAGAAAGCATAAATGTGATAGCTCATAGCCATGATTGCCTGCACAACAGTAATGCTTGTAACACGATAAGTTGCCGTCATATTGAACAGGTAAACAAACTCACTTACTTGGGGTTGATAATAGACGACAGGTTCAATTGGGAAAAACATATAGACAAAACGTGTTCAAAACTGCGAGCGGTTATGGCAAAGTTTTATTGCATAAAGAGTCGAGTACCATTTGGTGTCCTGCTCACTATGTATAGGGCATTGGTTGAAAGTATTATTTCGTATGGGCTAAGTAGCTATGGTCGAACTTACTAAACTTACCTCGATCAAATTTATAACCTTCAATACAGGCTTCTCAAAATGATAGTTCCTCCAATAATTAAATCTAAATATTGCCACGATCCGTTAGGACTTTTTAAATTTTGTGGTGTATTGCCGGTACACAAAGAAGTTGAATTATCATTATTAACTGAGCAGTATTTTCGGTCTGAAATCCAAATCCCGAAGTCTGGTGGCAAAGTCACTAGAAGTGTCGCTAAAAACATGTTATCGGTTCCGAGGTTTAAAAATAAGTACGGGAAAAGAACTTCTAATTATATCATTCCAATCTTAATAAATAAACTTTCAACCGATCTTAAGAGTTTTGGGACCGAGCTGCCTTCGTCCGTGGGTAGGAACCCTTTTAATTTTTTGTCCCCCACACGTGGTCCTGGGTGGTGCTAACCAGGCAGCAACCATACTGGTGGTAGGCTATAGCCGCGGCGAGAGACCACCCACCAGACTAAGCCGCGCCGCCAAACGACTCTCTTGAGCTCGTGTTCCGGCGCGAAGTCTGGTGACGCCAATCTGAAGGTCGGGTCGGAACAGTAGCGTCCTCTGGTGGATCGAATACGGTGCACGCATCGATTGCCGCATCGGCCGACTAGTCGTGGAGGGCAGCGGGATCCGAGGCACGGTTTGTCGCTGGCCGACCGCAGATAGTAGGGGGCCCAAGTAGTGAGCTAGCCACTCATGAAAGGCTGCCCCGCCATCTGTCGAAAAATCCCAGGGATGCGCCATCGTGCCGGTTGGCGACCGGACGAGAGGGCCCGATGGACATCCTTGGGGGGGCTCGGGCGTCCCCGCGGTCTCCAGGCTAGTCTACCATGGATGTGTGTGGTTTGTGCGTTGTACCACTGGATCTGCAGAGTGACGTCTCGTTCCACTACCGACTTTCTACCTACTTTACTCCGCAAATAACCATGAGAAACAGTAGAAGCAAAAGAACGTGTACACAGCGGCAGCACTCCCTCTCACTTAAAGTGCACCTGTGCAATATTCGGGGCCTGCACTCCAATCTCACACCTGTCCATCATCATCTTGAGACAGATCGACCCCACCTATTGTTTCTCACGGAGACGCAGATTGCTGGTCCATCCGACGTGTCGTATCTTTCCTACCCTGGGTATTCCCTGGAGCACCGTTTCAAACCACGTGCGGGTGTATGCGTGTACGCCCGGGATGACATTTGCTTTCTGCGCCTTCGTAGGTTTGAAGACCCCTCTTTCTCAGTACTCTGGGCTTTGGCGGACACTGGCCTAGAGAAAATTATCTACGCTTGTGTATACCGATCACATAGCGGGGACCAGGAGACAACCAGACTCACTGAATACCTCAGTGAGGCGGCGGATGCTGCTCAACTCAGCTACCCTTCGGCCCAATTAGTGATCCTGGGGGACTTTAATGGCCACCACAAGGAGTGGCTACACCCATACCTAGACACTAACCATGCTGGGCTTGAGACGCGCAAGCTTGCCTTGACACTAGATCTTACCCAGCTGGTTCAAGGCGCCACACGGGTACCTGACGTTGACTCGCACACAGCCTACTGCTTGGACCTTCTGCTAACCACCGATCCAGACCGTTATTCAGTGGCGATTTCCTCACCGTTAGGTTCATCTGACCACTGTCTGGTGAAATCTGTATCCGTCTACTCCCCATCAGACCCCAGCCCCAAAGGGTCACGGCGAGTGTGGTGGTACAAGTTAGCGGATTGGGATGAGATGCGGTGTTTCTTTGCATCTTACCCTTGGCAGTCTGTTTGCTTCTCTTCCGATGATCCTTCTACGTGCGCGGATGCCGTGACAGATGTGCTTCGTACCGCCATGGAATACTTCATCCCATTTTCGGACGTGCCTCTGTCTAGCAAAGCTCGGCCCTGGTTTGGACCTGAATGTGGACGCGCCGAAGCGCAAAAGCATCAGGCATACCTGGCTTGGGCCGATGCTCGAAACCGTAAGTCGAGGGACATTCGTCTGAGGAAGAAGGCATACAATAGGGCTGCTAAGTCCTGTAAAAAGGTTATGCGGAGGGCTCGCTTTGATCACATTAGTCGAATAGGCAATAAGCTTGCTTCTTACCCTGCGGGTAGTAAGGCATTCTGCAGCCATATTCTCGTTTCCGAACTCACTTCCGAATCGAGATCTACATTTTCCGTCGGATACGGATTCGCTTCCGAAGGAGCCGTGAAACTGCATTCTAGAATCCGTTCGGAATGAACTTCGGCATTCTTCGGGTTTTTCCGATTGAAATACCATAGTCAAGGTAGACGTTAAATCGAGGAAACATTTACAGAGAATGATTCGTATAGGTAGAAAAAAGAGACTATGGTAGAAATTTTAATGTATGGAATTGTAGTCAATTACGACCATCAATTATCAAAGTACATGATCTTTTACATTAAGCAGACGTCTATGAATTTATAAACTTATGAATATTTCACATAAGCGACGTTTAAGATTACTTGCGTCGACTGCATTTTGCAGGAACATACTTCGTAAACAAAAACATGGTGGTTTATAACTGTCATTGTCACTCTTGACTTTCCAGTTTTCAGTTGCAGTCTTCTTCTTCTTTTATGTTTTGGCGTCGCAAAATTGTACATTTGCAAGTGTCAAGTATTTAGTTTTAATATTTTTTGATATTTCATAAAAATAGTCACTATCGTAGTCACGTCATAGTCCAATAAAGTCGCGGTTAATTCCAAACATAGTTCAAGTCATACCTCAGTAAAGCAGTGGGAACTTTACTAGAGGCGTCTATGGAGTATTGGTAACAACACGGAACAACATGATACGTCACATTATATCACTTGCCTACACTCATGCACGTAAATCAGCTCATAATCAACGAAATACCACAATTTTTCACTAATTATCGCTGATAAAAACACAACTGCCCTGCAGTCCTTAAAACGCAGTATCAGACTTTTTGACGTTTTTGAGTTAAATATTGATCCGTAATGGGCACGCCATAAGGAATCGAATGATGTAATCGGTTTTTGATTATCGCAACTACAAGATAGTAAAAAACAACTACCTCAACGCAGTAACTAGGAATGTTTTATGCAAACTGTAACGATAAACTATCTAAAATACAGTAAGAGCAATTACTGTATTTTAATAGCTTTGTTTTCCCAGATAAAATGCAGTAAATGTCGTCACTGCTACAAAAAAACGGTTAACATAACCTTAAAAATATGGTGAACACATAAACTAAAATGCAGTAAATAGATAATGTACTGAAAATATGAATACAGCAAAGTTTATTTTTATTACTTTTCTAAATGATTACAGACTAGTCTGCAGTAAGTTACTAAGACGCGGTGTTTAAGATAGCATCACCTATTTTTTCCATACGGTCAAAACAAAGTAAAATGCAGTGAAGTTAATTGAACTGTCTTTTATTTATATCATAGGTTACTTTTTGTTGTCAATGTTACTAATTAAATTGCAGTATTTTGGTTATTTACTGCAGTATAATCGATATTACCGATATATAGATATTATCGATAATATCTATAACTTAAATAATTACATTTTACAGCCTAAATTGCAGTATAAGTCGTAATTACTGCATTTTAATTGGTAATTCGAATCAAGTCATTGTATTCCACTGTTTTGTGGAGTTTCCTACTGCATTTTAGCTAGTATTTGTCGCTCAATCAGTCGCGTGCCGAACGCCGCGCCGTGGAAGGAGGACGTCGACAGCGCGTGGCTACTTGTTTTGTGTGGTAATTTCGATGTTTTTAAGGTTTCTAAATAAATTATGATAACACATTTACATTTATCCAAATCTATCACCTATTTCTAAGACCTAATTTT
The DNA here is from genome assembly GCA_964007245.1 of Hypomecis atomaria. Lineage (NCBI taxonomy): Eukaryota > Metazoa > Arthropoda > Insecta > Lepidoptera > Geometridae > Hypomecis > Hypomecis atomaria. The sequence continues at coordinate 21,830,810 of OZ023279.1, forward strand.
TACATAATACTTGTTACATTGACATGAATGTACAATGATAGATCACGTAAGTCTATTTTATGGAATATTGGTTACAAGTATAATCCTACCGCTCAACTCAGTACTGAGACAGGACTTAACTCAGGACTGAAACAGGTGTGGGCGGCGGGTCCCTACAGCCCATCATCATCATCCGGGTTCTTCCCCTTCGTGTTTGGCGAGGGTAAGGATGCCAACTCGAGCTTGCGCTCTCTTCGGCGGCTGGACGCTTCAGCTATCGAGCTGAGGGGCATTGTTGGGAGGATGCGAGTACCTTTTCCGTCCGCGAGGACGGGCCGCTTTTCTCAACACCCTCGCTAGCCACTTGTATGGCCATCGCTGGCCACATCTTGGCTTGGTTGTACTGGGGTGGCCATTCTTTGGTTTGGTGGTACTCTCTTCTTAGTTTAGGCCTCATCTCTATTTTGGATGCCGCTTGGTCCCCCAGAGTCCTGCTCCGTGTCCGAGCCAGCCAAGAGGAGATCTTTAGGGAGGGCACGCCATATACGTTCGGCAGGGAGGCGTGCGTGAAGCGGCGCAATGTTGTTCAGGTGGGGTTATGGCCCATTGTCCGCGCGGTCAAACATGCCACGCGACAGACGAGCCACGAACTCCCCCACGGTTTCGATTCGCACGTCCCGGGCGATAACGTCATTGCGAAAGTACCGACCGGCTCCATAGATCATCCTCAGAGCGACGTTTTGCACCACTTGCATCATTTTCTTCTGGCTGGCTGAGCAGAGCGCGTACCAAGCGGGCGTTGCGTAAGTTAACTAGGAACGAATGTATGTCTTGTAAATCCCTACTTTGGTCTTCAGTGGCAGCTTAGAGCTCAACTCGGGCCGCAGCAAGACTCGAACAGCCTTCGCCTGGTGAACGGCGTGCAAGGTCTGCGAGCTCATGCGAAGGGCCCGGTCGGTGTAGACACCCAGGTACTTGCAAGTGCTTTCCCACGCAATGTCTTGTCCTCTAAGCTGCAGTGGCTTCATCAATGGTGGTAGTCTTGGTGATCTCCCGGTCAGCAGCGCTGCCGTCTTTCCCACGTTGATGGCAATCCGTCATTTATCGAGCCATTCTGGCAGGATGTCTAGGACTAGTGGATCCTGCCAGCGGCTATTCTCTTGTTCCTGGACGACACAATGTTACCGCTATCGTCCGCTAAGAGGGCGAGGACGACTCCCCGTTCTCCTGGTCTGAGGTCTTCCAGGATCGGTATGTCGTCCGTGTAAATGGCATAATAGAATGGTGATGTGCAACTCCCCTGAGGAACTCCCGCAGCCATTCTTCTGTGTCCGGAGTTGACGTTCTCGACGGACACGTAGAACTTGCGGCCTTCAAGGGATGACGCCGCGACTCGAACTAGCGCGGGCGGCGCCGTGGTGCGTCCGTAGTTAAAACATACGGAAGGAGAGCATTTGTTTTGTTATAAGTATATACTTAGAAGAATACCTATGATTTTTGTTCCTAGATAGTTATTTAAGTGTTTAAGTATGTCTGAGCAGTTCTATTGAAAGATCTCGTTAGTTTTTATTGCATATTTCAGTTTTCTCGTAAGTATTATTGGCAGGGCCAGATTTAGGGGAGGGTAACCGGGGCTTCAGCCCTGGGCCTCCACAAAATAGGAGTCCCTACAAACAGAGACTTCGGGAAAAAAACCTTTCAATATCCGACTTATCTGACTAGTAAACAACTCTCCCTTCGATATTTTTTTCACTGTTTTACTTTTACCTAAAGTACTTTATACAAACATGATTGTATTGTTCTTAAATATAAACAGAAATCATAGATCTATATTTGTTCAATCGATATCGATCGATAATCGAATCAAGACAATCGATAAAATATCAAATGTCAAATGACCCTAATGTTTTTGCCCTAAGTATTTGCAATTTACTACCCATCTTCAAGGAAGTATTAACTCCCTAGACCGATAAATATTATTTATTTTATTTGGAAAATAATTTTGAGCCAGGTTGCCTCCACTCTTTTGTTGCCCCGAGGCCTCTAGACCTCTAAATCCAGCCCTGATTATTGGCAGTGTTAATCATAAATGTTATAAGTGATTTAAGTTTTAATTACTACCTCTATACTGTGAGTGTGACTAACCCAAATTGCTATGATATCACAAAAGTCTGAGCCATAATAGTCTAAATAATAATAAAAAGTGATTGTGTTGACTTTTGTTGATGTTGAAGTGCAGTGTTGATTTCTTACTATATCTTTATTAAAAAATATTTTGATCGAAATACTCTTTCTTACTCCATAAAATAAGTAGCTTACGTAATTTAGTCAATAATTATTTACATACTGCACCTACATTTTATTCAAGAGACACATTAAAATGCAGTAAAATAAATCTGATACTGCATTTTAAACGGCAAAGTAGTACATGTCCCGCATAATTTTGCAGTACTAACTCAAATTACTGCATTTTAATCTGATTATGCGAACTTTTTCGCTAACTTTTATGTGTCGTAAATGCTCTTTTTTGGGATCTTTTTTTTCAAAATCGTTTTTCTTTATCATATAATAATCTAAGTGCGTATTTTCTTTCCTGAAGTCTTTCTTCGAATTCAGATGCGCCAAATGGCATTCAAAACATACGTCATAAAACCTTGTAACATAGAAAAAAAACAAATCAAAAAGTTTTTCGCGTTTTTCTCGAAACCGCGTTTTTGCTCATACTGCATTTTAAAGGCTGCAGGGCAGACAAGTCTAACGAAATACATAATACAATGAGGCGACATGATTTTTCCACGTTCCCGCCAAAACTCCACAGTTGCAGTCTTAGAATACCTATGGTTGCAGTTGACTTTTGTTTACGTTTCTATACCTTTCTTTTGTTTACCTACTTGCGTGCGTTAAAGATATTGGCGAAATTGTGAAAACTTATATTGAAATTGTGTAACAACGTCGCAAAAGCCAAAAAACAAGAATTGAGTTAAAATAATAAAAATGAACACAGAACGTATAATTAGGTAGGTAAATGAACACAGTACGTATAATTAGGTAGGTAAGTACTTAAAGTAGTTTTACCTGTTTAATTTATTTGGATTCATATTATTTTATTATCGTGACTGTAGCATCTAAAAATATGATAGTTCCCTATGATTCCTAGAGGACAAGGGTGTCATTAGAACAGCGGGAGAGAATGCTGGAATAGGTACATGATGGGGCACGACGACTTGGCCCGTGGTCGAGTCGCCGGTGCCGACGCTTCAAGAAGGAAAGCATTATTGATAAAAAACCTGGAAAAAACCGCTGAAAAGGCCTCAAAAAGTACTTTTTATGTTGCACTCACAGTTATCGGAATGCTTTCCGAGAGCAATTAGCTGTCGGGAACTTTTCCGACAAAAATCAGCTGATGCAGTCTGAGTTCTCGAATTGAAATGTCAAACGATCTCGAATTCGGAAACGAGAATCGCTGAAATGAAATTCGTGTCGGGAACGTTCCCGTATTCGATTCCACTGGCTTGAGAATAACGGCCCTGGTCTCTAGCTAAATCGGTTGAAGCGAACTTCTGCCGCCCCTCACTGCCTCCGTTGCTGAAACCCAATGGTTCGCTGGCCCATACCGCGGTTGAGAAAGCAAATTTATTTGCATCTCAATTTGCTAAATCTTCGCGTCTGGACCCCGGTAGTGCGAGACCTCCAACTTTGCCAAATTGTGGCTCTGTAATGAGTGATATACATATCCGGCAAAAGGAGGTTCTCAAGGTTCTCCGCAGTCTTGATGTGAACAAGGCCAGTGGCCCTGATGGTATTCCGGCCATTGTATTGAGGACTTGTGCGCCTGAGTTGTCGCCTGTGCTGACTCGCCTCTTTCGCCTATCTCTGAAGACAGGTCAAGTGCCCAAATCTTGGAAGCTTGCTAACGTGCAGCCTGTACCCAAAAAAGGTAGCCGTGCCGACCCTGCCAATTACAGACCGATTTCGATCACGTCCATACTTTGCAAGAGTATGGAACGTGTCCTTAACAACAGGCTCCTGGCGTACCTGGAAGCGAATGACCTACTCAGTGACCATCAGTACGGCTTTCGCCGAAACCGGTCTACTGGGGACCTTCTGGCGTACGCCACACACATCTGGAGTGAGGTCATCGAAAAGCACGGGGAGGCGCTGGCTGTCTCCTTGGACATCTCCAAAGCTTTTGACAGGGTCTGGCATGAGAGCCTAATTGGCAAGCTTCCATCTTACGGCCTGCCTGCTGATTTCTGCGCATGGATATCAGATTTCTTGAGGAATCGGTCGATACGAGTGGTCGTAGATGGCTGCTCGTCAGATCATATGGCTATCAATGCCGGGGTTCCTCAGGGGTCAGTGCTCTCTGCGACCCTCTTCCTACTGCATATCAACGATCTGCTAAAGCCCGGAATCTTTGGGTACGCAGATGACAGTACAGTCGTGGAGAGCTACACATCCGATGCAAGAACCAGCGGGCCACAGATCGAGTCTCACAGAGAGGCTATGGTCGAGCGACTCAACTTGAGTCTGGAGGCGGTTTCTGACTGGGGTGATGCTAACCTGGTCAAGTTTAATGCCACGAAGACTCAAGCCTGTCTGTTTTCGGCCAAAAAGAGGCCCTTCCAATTGTCTCCCGCTTTCCGTGGTGTCTCCGTTCCGGTAACTGACAGCTTGGAACTATTAGGCGTTTCACTCTCATCGACTCTTAACTTTGGCTCTTACATAGAGTCAAAGGCCCAATTAGCTTCCAAAAAACTTGGTGTTCTCTCTAAGGTGAGACGGTATTTCACACCTGAGCAACTGCTTAGTCTGTATAAAGCTCAAGTCAGGTCGTGCATGGAATACTGCTCTCACCTTTGGGATGGCTCCGCCAAATATCAACTGGAGGCTCTGGAGTCGATTGAGAGGCGAGCCAAGAGGCTGATCGACAACGACACTCTGACTATGTCGCAGCTGCAAAGTCTCGAGCATCGACGTAAGGTAGCGTGTTTATCGGCCTTTTACCGGATCCACTTCGGAGAGTGCGCCCAGGAGTTGCACAATCTGGTCCCACCTGCCCCTTTCTTCTATCGTACGGCTAGACAGACGCGACCAAAGCGCCACCCTTTTATGGTGGACATTCCGCGCATTAGAACCAAGCGTTTCGAATCCTCATTCCTCATACGAACAGCCAGAATGTGGAACGCTTTGCCTGGGTCTGTCTTCCCGCTAAAGTACAATGTGGGCGTCTTCAAATCCCGAGTAAATAGGTATCTTCTAGGTAAGCGTGCTACAACCTAGGCCGCATATCTGCTTAACAACAGGCAGTATGTGGTCAAACGCAAACCTATTCAGAATAAAAAAAAAAAAAAAAAAAAAAAAAAAGAGTAAGCTGAACCATAAAAATATTGCGTTTCATTTAAAACAATTCTATTTAAATCAATATAGTAGTTTATGGAACTGTCATATAATGAAGACTGTTTTAATACCCGTGTTATATGCAGTTGCATACACTACTTTATCTTCACTAATAAAAAAAAAAAAAAACATTAAATTCACGCGTACGGGTATTGTCACAGTGAACTTGGCGCCATTAAAATCTAACCAAAAACCTCGAAAACGATACCCATGACGACTTTTTCAAAAAAATGACGTCCGCCATCTTTAATTTCAAAATGGACGCCATTTTCGAAATCTACTCCCCCAAAAACTTCGAAAACGATACCCATGACGACTTTTTCAAAAAAGTGAAGTCCGCCATCTTTAATTTCAAATCGGACGCCATTTTTGAAATCTTATAAGATAAGATAACCATTTATTTCCACAAACACAAATTACAAAGGAATCTTAAGTATCGCATGCAGACAAAATAAAAGAAAGCAAGAAAAACAATTCCTTATTACTATTTCCAGCGGTCCCACACTAGGCTCGAGGGCCCGTGTTGTGGAGACCAAAAATACGAAATATTCTAATTTTTTGATAAGTTGTGGAGGAATTTCGTAACATTAAAAGCACAACCCTGACTTTACACAAAAATAGTTTTAGATATTCATTTTTAATTATAATACTTATAAGTTGTACAGCAAATATGTATAAATCAAAAATTAGTAATGATTATATGATTATAAGTAATAACATATATGATCCTATACTATAGATATTGGACAGCAAGCGGAGAGAACAATATGCACGTTATTAACACTAACACACTGATAGTGTAAAAGTGTGTGAGAGAGTGTGTATGTGTGTGTTTGAGTAACACTGCAATACACGAGATCTCATGAGAGTCAAGGTTTGCAGTGCTACCCGTGTGTGTGTTTGTGAGTGCGTGGGTATGAGTGTGTGTGTTTGTGTAGCACTGCAATACACGAGATCTCATGAGAGTCAAGGTTTGCAGCGCTGCACTTGTGTATTTGTTAGTGTTTCTGTGTGTGTGTGTGTGTGTGTGGAGGAATGCTCACAGTTCGGTACGGATCTGCGTAATTAAATTTTCTGTGTCATCGTAAGACAGGGTAAGCAACCACTTTTTTACTTTATGCTTTAGAATCGTTGTTCGTTGGTTTTTTAATGATGGGATGGTTTTAACCACTTTATTCAGTTCAGTTTTTAAAAGTCTTTATTTACCTTAAAGTAGACTTTACTTAATAACCATTTCTTGACTGTCATTTGTGTCGGGTTATTTTTAATCTACAGATAAGTATAAAAGTACCTATAGAAAGTCATTGGAAGTTTTGAATAAGAATGATTTAAGTATTGGCCTTATAACATAACTAAACAATAGAAATAAAACTTACAAAATAAAAATTTGCAGAAGCTTTCATTGATAATGATTTTAAAATGACTTCATAGCGGATCAGGGATGGTCAAGCAGTTTTACATTCTGATTGTTTTAGTGCCTTGGTTGGATTAATATGAAATATTTGATGTCGCTTATTTTTTTTTTTATTTGTAACCAAGTCAGTTCTACTAAATTAAAATGCAGAAATAGTCTGTTTAGTACAGATATTCGATTCTTAGATAAGATGATGTTTCATTTCAGTAATGCAAATAATGTGTGTTCAATGTAATTGAACATGTATGTATTGCAAAACCTTCAAGAAGCCGAAAACACCGTCCGCGACCCAGATACGCCGGGCATCGACACCTCCGCGGCCAGCGCACGTGTGCTGACGGTGCTTCACACCGATACGGCACACAAATATGGTTTTTTGTATGTAGATTATAGGTGTTTTAGTATATAAGTTGTTTAGTTTTAAAATAAAATTAATTACTACCGAAGACTGGTTTTAATTCACCACCTCCGAGAAGACCCCACCTGGAGCAGCCAAGAAGAACCCAACTACCTGGAGCAGCAAGAAGAGCTCAGAGGGACGCCGCCCGCCCAGCCAACCAGCTGTGACCAGAGGCTCCACCGCCCGCCCTCCACGAGGTTTCTGCCCGCCCTACGCTAAGCGCTGCTCCGCCCGCCCGCCTTCCACGAGGTCACGTCCGCCCGCGACGAGCCGACCTCCGCCCTGACGCCGAGCGCTACTGAGAGCAGCCTCCGCGCACCGTCCAGCACTCCCGCTGGACCTAACCCATTCCCTCCACTGCGGCATAAGACACCTTGTAGCCGTTGCCATCTGCATCGTTCACGTGAGCCTGCGTGAACGGCAGTGGAGTATCATTCCCTGCGCACATTGCACGACGTGCGTATCCCTATTACCTTCCCCCATTCCGCTTGTTGCCTTAGGTCGCCGGCAACAGGTTTTCCCGTACCTATCTGTATATATGTATATATCGCTCTATGGTTAGGGCTAGGTATCATAGATAGGTAGGTAGGTTAGCTAGGGACCCAGTGGTGAGTATCCTTGCATAGGAGAGTAGGGGTCTCTAACTTAGCTAGGGAAACCGTAGGGAACAGGTAAGTACTGATTTGTGTTAGGACCTGTAGGGATAGGGTCCTGTAGGAAATCTAGGGAATCTATCAATAGGTACTAGTTTGACATTGTCATACTAGATCGTAGGGTCTTGTAGGTAATGTTAGGTACTACAGATTGATAGGCTCCCTCTTAGAAACTTGCAGTTTGACTGTTACAGTACTCAGAGCCCACGCTCTAGTGCTTTAATAGTTTCATCAGGCGTTTAGGTAACTGCCAGTAGCCCATTGGCAGGTAGCTAAACGCTCTGGAGACTGTCAAGTGACAACCAACCTAGAGTAATACAGATTTACGACCTGCATTGCTCTGGGTTTTCCGTCAGGCGTTAGAGAATTTAGTAGTCGGCGACTATTATTTAACCTAACACCTGAACAATGTGAATGTAACTTTACTTTTCCTGTAAGTTAATGCGTCAAGTGTTATTTTTGCCTATTGATATTGCCACTATTTTGATGTTATGGTATATGGAATCTAGTAAGTAAAAATTCTAGGTAAACCTTGATTCTTTTGTGAACAGTATATACAGTGGAAACTCCATTATCCGGATTTTTGAATATCCGAATGCTCAACGACACTAGTTAATCCGGTTAATCGAGTCTCCACGTAGATTGTTTTTGAAACTGATATCTTTTTTTGCAACCATGGTTGAGCTAAGCATATAGATCATTTATTGATTATTATTTATTGATCATTTATTGTTATAATCTTTATTATTTCGAGAACAGCCGGCTGAATAAGATAGACATGCCATATCTGTTGTCTTTCCGGTAAGATTTAACGTATTTTCGCAATGCTTGCACTGATATATGTATGGTTTTTACGTGATTCTACTATTTCCATATCCTTGTCCTCTTTCCTTCTTCCTTCCTACTGATTCGCCAAAGTGAGATATCGGAATGGTTGAGCTTTGGCCTTCCTGGGCAATATGTCATGTGATTGTGATGAGCCTGGGGTCAGTAGGTGATACCTTTTCCTTCATCCTCTTTACTGATTTGATGAGCGAGACACCGGAATGGTGTAAGCTCGGAGTGATGTTTGACTTGGTCGGTTGTACCTTTTTCTTCATCCTCTATACAGATTTGATGAGCGAGAAACCGGAATGGTGTAAGCTTGGAGTGATGTTTGACTTGGTCGGTTGTACCTTTTTCTTCATCCTCTATACAGATTTGATGAGCGAGAAACCGGAATGGTGTAAGCTTGAAGTGGTGGTTCACTTTCTTTATTCTTTCTGATTTAAAAATATATCTATCCGCGTTTTTGCAAGCCGTGTTTTAACTTTACTATTTTTTTTACTTAAACTTACGACAAGACAACGGAACTGGCAGTGTTACTTCTGATTGTTGTATCGTACATTGTTTGACTTTCTATTACATCTCCATGCATCTTAAATTCCTAATTTAATTATTCTCTTCATAACAAAACATACCTAAATTTGAGTAATTAACATTTTTGCAACATTGCGATTATGCGTTACAAATAAAACTTTGGAGCAATATAATTTTACTAACTTCACTGTCTGGTATTGCCTGTACTTTTGCGACAACTAAAGACAAGTTTCATTTGTAACCTTTTAGCAAGATAGATGAGACAAGTTACTGTTATCTTTCAAATTTAATGTTGTAGAAATGTTAAACGTTATACTTGCGGAAAGTTAACTTTACAACTTTCATATATATTTCATGTGTAATGTTACTGCAACTTCACGTTTTAAAATTATGCAAAGTTTTGGAAATCAGCTCTGGGCAAGTTACATGGTTTATCTACAGCATGGCCGTTAGGGCTTCGTTTCAAGCTCGCTGTAAGCTTGCATGAACTTTGCGGCCTTATGTTTGTAAGTTACAAGCTCGTTGATGTTATTTTCAGTAATGTTATTGCAACTTTTGCTGCTTAGCGGGTAGTGATTATTTACTGACAATGTTATTACTATTACCCCATTTGTGAATAGAAGAAATCTTATTAATTAATAACCTTTAGGGCTGTTATATTGTGATTTTGACACATTTCCTGATGTTTGTGTTTGCGCGGATTATGCTAAAGTTAAGTGGACTGTATAATTTTTGGTTGATGCGTGCGGTGGATGAAAAAACGAAACTGCGCGGGAGTAGCCAAAGAAAGATGCAGTTTTCGAAGGGAAAAGGAGTGCACAGTACCTTGAGATTCCTTGGAGATGGCCAGGGTCGATTGTTGCACAGGTATACACACACAGCGATGACAATTATTGATTTTGAACCGGGTTTTCGAATTTTTACACGACAGCGAAAGCGGTTGCCGCCATTCAGTTTTCGATCAAATTTGTTCTTTTTTTTCTCCACACCAGCGCGAGCGGCAGCACTGACCGTAGAATCCGCGCTTGTGTGTAGCGGTCTTGCTCGTACATACGCAAGTAGGTATGTGCAGGAGCGGGATAAAAGGTAGGGAAATGTTGCATCAACCAAACGTTACAATTTACGAAGATTACGAAAAAATATTGAATCGGCGCATACATTTCCCCGGGCTTGAAGGGATGCCTTCAAAACAACTGAGACTAGAGTTTAGCCATATTTCTAAATTATGATCTACTATTACTAAACGAATGTAACTTACGATAATTTCCTAACCTAAACATGCAAGTTTACCAAATTATTGATTAGGTAAGGGACAGAGACGTACAACTGGACGCAAATATGAGCCAGTTGCAGTCCTAACACGCACTATCCGTGTAACTCCATCGGAACCAGGAAAAACTTCATCTACGATAGCCAAAGGCCAGTGAAGGGGAGGGCAGTTGTCTGTTAGAAGAATAACAACGGTCCCGACAGTGATGGGATAGACTGGTGTATTCCACTTACAGCGTGACTGTAGGGAGTGGAGGTATCCAGTTCTCCAGCGTTTCCAAAAAGACTGAACTAATTTGTCAAGTAGCTCGTACCGAGAGAGCGTATGTAGATTTTCATCAATTTCTTTAGCGGGTAAGTATTTTAAGAGCGTGACATTTAAAAAGTGCACTGGAGTTAAAGCGAGAGGTTCCGAAGGACACAGAATAGGCCCTATTACACAGGGCACAGAAGGAGCCTCTTCATACAAACCAAGACTTGGAAATGTGAAAAATACAATTTGTACCATAGACAACTTTTGAGTGGACTTGCAACTTCAAAAGTGATTACCCAATTTTATAGGGGAAATATTTACAAATAAAATTATTAAAGAGAAATCACATGACTATAAACAAAGCGTATGTTAACAACTGTAACAATGCTATGTCGAGTCTCAGCAATAATTAAAGAACGGAACGACATTTTCAAAAAAAAGTGTTGGTTGGATCTTTTTCGCTTGATTGGTTCGAAATAAAAAGGCTACTTTGATGATAATGAAAATTTTTGATCAAATTCACACATATTTACATATTGATAAATAGTTACGTAATGACTTATTACAATAAGTTGTCTAAAGTTATTGTGTCCGGCATTGAGTTGTTACTAAAGCAGTATTCGGGAATACAGTCAAACCTGGCTAACTGAGAACTGGATAAGTGAGAAACCTCTATAAGTGAGAGTAATTGCCAGGTCCCGTCATTTTACCCCTCAATTACCTCTATAAGTGAGAGACTAAAACCTCTATAAGAGAGAGTCGTTTTTCCCTCATGGACCTCTATAACTGAGAGTACTACTTGTCTGAACCTCTATAAGCGACAGTTGAGGGTAATAAAACATCTGCACTTTATGACCCATTCTTAATTTTCGTGGAACTAACTACCGTTGATTTCGGATCGTGTTCTATTCAAACAATATTTTTTTGTATTTTGTGGAGATAATAACATTGTTTTGTATCGCAGTTTTTTGGAATGGCCACACGAGCATCTGTACTATCTTGTTTGTTGAATAAATAAATGTTTAGGAATAAATAAATAAATCGTTAAGTGAAAAGCTTAAGATTCAATGCGTTCAAAAGTGGAAAATCTCCAAATTAAATACGCAATGAATTTGATTTATTAGAATCCAACTTTTATAAAATAATAAAATCAAAAGACCCTATACGGTCTCAGTGCTCTTAGGACATGGAAATATTAAAAAGATTCGACTTTATGTTATTCGCAATTTTAAAAAGTGCCTTTTAGAATGAATAAAACAATCATCTCTATTCAATTCTAATTAACACAACCCGAACAATTAGTACCTATATACTATTTATAAACATATTTATCATTTTTCACGCATGTAGATACCTACATACAAATTAGACGTATTTTTTTACCTCTATGAGAGAGAGAAGCCACTTCTGAAACTGGATAAGTGAGAAACCTGGATAAGTGAAAAACCTCTATAAGAGAGAATGAGATGGCGGTCCCTTCAACTCTCTCTTATCCAGGTTTGACTGTATAATATAATTAAAAACAATTTAATAAAATTGACAGCTGCTTGTCATTACATGCTACGACATATGGAATATGCTAGTCTGTCTAGTGTAGGGACTAGGTTTCCAAAAATAATTTATTTTACTTTGGCGAACTACTTTTATCCACCGATCGGCCCAAACTGGATCTCTAGGAAATCTAAACAAAATGTATAGGGAAATTACAAAAATATCTTGTAGCAACACTGAAATAACTTTGAAATAGGGATTTCAAAATACATGATGAAAAGAATCGATTCCTAAATGTATTCGAGTCTAGCATGACGTCATGTCATGTTAAGTTGGACTGGCAATGAAATTTCGATTAATCTATTCACATCTTGATTCTTTTTAATCGATAGACTTATGTAATTATAAATACGTTTTATCGTTAATTCCAGAAGTTATCGAGAACAAGTCAATAAAACTAGTATTAAACAACAGCTGGCAGCCTTAAGTACCGCTAAATTCACTAAGCTTTAACCAAAGAACCTTCTCCTTTTTGTAAATCGGTTAAAATATGAACACATCACGTGAAACACAAATCGATCCGCTTCGTTGTGTTTAAGAATTGTCTTACATCGCCGGCCGCCCGGGTCAAAATCAATTTTGACCTTAACGTTAATCGATTTGACGAGTCATTATTCGATCTCATACAGACATTATCCGACATTCCTAACTGACCATAGAGAAATTTTCCACTCTGTTTACATTTTCAAATGATTTCATTTTAATTATTTTGCTTGTAAATCACAAAGATATTTATTACTTACCGGTGGTATGTGACAGTGCCTTTCGTTATTTCTTTTGAAACCGTGTAATTTCGACAAGATGAAATGGCGCAGTTCACCATATTTACCTCGTTACTTTGAGACGCGACCGCAACGCCAGTCTAATGTAGACTGGTTATTGGTTTGGTGGATTTCTCTATGATTGGTTGATATTGGTCGGCGACATTTCATTTTGTATGATTAGGTGTCTATCTTTAAGGTCGCTGCCGAAGGATTGTTAGATAGAGTTCTACATAGAGGTCGCGTATTCCTGAACGATTCTATTTGAGCGAGTACCCTGTTTCTAAGCAAATTGCAAGCAGAAAGTATCCAATACTTCTGGCGTAAGAGTGACATTAACAAGTCAGGACCAGCGTGACAATTCACCTTGTGATGATAGTCAACCAGTAAATCGAGAACGTGATGCTTTCGAGGAAGAACGATAGGGTGTTTTTGATAATAATCCAAGTTTGAATTGGTTAAGCGACCACCGACTCTAATGATTCCATTTTCAACAAAAGGTTTGAGATGTTGGAAAGAGCGCGTGCAAGGTTTGCCTGCTTGTAGATTGGAAAATTCAGCGTCGAAGTGCAAGCGTTGCAATTCGCGCAGTATCAGTAACTCTGCGAAGTCAAGATCTGAGGCTGAAATACGATCGCGTTGCGGTAAAAGTTTTGCGAATCTACAAACATAAACTACACAATGCAGCAATTTTGACCAAGACGAAAAGCGGTTTGCTAACGAAATTATAAGAGATTCTTCAAGCGGCGACGCAGTAAGTAACGTATGTTTCTTCTCTTCAAATACTTCTGTTACCATAGAAGGGTTGAATGGAACGATAGGCCACTGGGAAACATCTAAGCATGCCCAGGGAGGGCCATCAAACCAAAGCGGGTGTTCAATTAATTGCGAAGGTTTCAGTCCGCGAGAGAGGCAATCCGCTGGATTTTCTCTACCGGACACGTGATACAAATCATGTGGTGACAAGTGATTTTGTATTTTTGTCACTCTATTGGCCACAAACGTATCCCATCGATGAGGCGATGAATGCGCCCAACAGAGTGCGACAGTCGAATCCGAAAAAGCGAAAACTTTATTAATATGAAAGCGGGATTGGCAAGCGACAATTATGTTATTCAAGAGCTGAGCAAGAACGAGTATAGCGCAAAGCTCAAGACGAGCAAGAGATACGACCTTCTGAGGAGAAACCCTTGACTTTGCGCTTATGAGGCTTACGGTATTTCCGTCCCGATTGTGGACGTGAAAATAAACTACTCCCCCGTAGGCCTTTTCACTGGCGTCAGCGAAGCCCAGAAATGTAACGACACTATCAGCGATGATTCCGACATGACGAGGAATTTTTATATTCGAGAGTAAATGGAGTTCTTCTCTAAATTGAGCCCAAGCATGAACAATTTCATCGGGTGGTGTGTCATCCCAATCGCACTCACACAGCCAAAGCTGTTTAATAAGCAATTTCGCATGAAGAACTACAGGGGCCACAAATCCCGTTATGTCCCAAATTTTCGCGACACATGATAATATGGTGCGTTTCGTACAAGCTTGTGTGGGTACGCTAAGCTTTAAGCTAAAGCAATCAGATGCGGGTGACCAACACAAGCCAAGAATCTTGTGTTGTTCCGATTCATCGGATTCTTTGACAGATGAAAGACGATGCGACAGTGGAATCGAATCAAGAACAGTTTGCGAATTACTAGTCCATTTTACTAATTCAAACTGACCGGCTTTCATCAGACCTATCATTTCAGATGAGGTCGATATGCCTTCCGTCTCATCTAGAACCGAGTAGACGAAGTCGTCCATGTAGAGTCCGTGGTCAATGATGGCTTTAGCCTTTGGAAAAGAGTCGCCTTCATCGACAGCGAGTTGTTTGATTGTTCGTAGCGCATGAAACGGACTAGATTTCAGGCCAAATACGACACGATTAAATTCAAAAACCTGTAAAGGCTGTTGCGGAGAGAAGCGATACAATATACGTTGAAATCGGCGATCACATTCGCGAACACCAATGCTGAGAAACATTTGGCGAATGTCAGCTGAAAGCGCGACAGGAAACAAGCGAAAATTGACGATTATGTTGAACAAGTTCCCTTGAAGATTTTGTCCACTATAGAGGAGGTAGTTAAGAGAGACGCGAGTGCTTGTCTTGCAACTACCATCTAAGACGATTCTTAACTTAGACGTGACCTTGTCCTCTCTTACAACTCCATGATGCGGTATGAAATACGATTGATCCGAAGATTCTGTGTTTGCAGGTACAGGCGAAATATAACCCTTGTCTAAGTATTCGTTGATGACACCGTCGTAGGCCGTCTTCAACTTCGGAGAGGTTAGCAATTTTTTCTCTAAGCAAAGAAACCGTCGCTCACTTGCTTGTCGAGAATCACCAAGAGAATGTTCATCTCCTTTAAAGGGCAGCGCTACTACATATCGGCCATCATCAGCGCGAGAGGTCGTGCGAGTGTAAATTTCTTCACAGGTTTTGTCGTCTGGGCTGAGTATGGGTGGGGCGATCAGCTCTTCCAACTCCCAGAATTTACGCACAGCAGAATCTAGAGGATCCGCAATACAACAAAACGAAGCGGTTTCGAAACGATTGATATGAGTTGGTATCTCACCAACAATCACATAGCCAAGGACAGTTTCCAATGCGAGCGGGGAGGGACGAGAAGGTTGTCCTTGAACCTTGTGCGACAAGAGAAGATGCGGGAAGATCGCGGCTCCGATCAGTAAATCAATCGGACCTGAGACGGAGTACTTATCGTCCGAGAGCGGTAAGTTTTCAAAGTTCGATAAATGCGAAACATCGACAGAGACAGTCGGCAAGCATTCAGTTATCTTATCTATAATCAGTGACTCCATGTCGTAATTAATGTTACGATCGAAACGAGAAAAAAATCTAATATTTACCGACCCTTGAACACTTTTAGTCGAACCACCTATTCCCTTAACGGTAGGAACAGCGCAGTTGCGATTCGTATTCAGTCCTAAACGTTGGCAGCAACTACGAGTTATAAAATTGCTTTGTGAAGCGCTGTCCAACAAAGCACGGACGAGGTGTTCATTACCACGAGAATCAACGATAACGACACGCGCAGTTGCGAGCAAGATCGTGGTAGGGCCACGCGGAACGAGTTTGTTATCTGATAACGTACAAAGAGTGACGTCACCAGTGCGAGCGGGGCTAGCGAATGAGATGGACGTGTCGTCTTGTCCCGCGGACTGCGGCGGGGGGACGGCAGCGAGGCGGGCGCCAATGTGCGCGCGCGCAATAAGCGAATTACTATTATTATTAGCTACAGATGCATCCCGAAAACACAACAATGTATGGTGTTTCAAATTACATTTTTTACACAAAGAATTCGACCCGCAAGTAGATAGACGATGTCCAGAACTGAGACAATTAATGCACAAATTATTTGCCTTAAGGAATTTAAAGCGTTTATTTGGATTATAGTTATGAAACACAGAACATATTTTGTAAAGGTGATCGTGTTTACAATTGCATAAGGAGCATGAAGATTGCTGAGAACTGGATGCGGCATTTACATAGACTTGCGTAGTGGAAGCAGTATGTGACTTAGATGCCGTGTCCATTCTACGATCGACATTCTTCTTCGATGCTTCATGTCTTACCGACGAAGTGCGCTGCAATATTTTTATGTGATCGCGAACAAATAATGATAGATCATCGAATGTGGGCATTTTACAAGTGCGTTTGTTTGACTCGAATGAGCGGGCGGTTTCTGGGTCTAATTTCTTGAGTGCGATATACAAAAACACGAAATCTGATAGGTCATCGATCTTTAGGTTTTTCAATGCGGCGACTGAGCATGCAAATTTATCTAGAAATTGTTCGAGATTGTTTGGATTTGCGGAAGAAATACCTTTGAGATCGAACATTTGATCTAAATACGAAGTAGCCACTAGCCGTTTATCTTCATATTTACTTTTTAACAAATCGAAAATTAATGAGTAATTTTCGTCACAAGGAGTTATGCCGGCACAGACTGATCGCGCCTTGCCAGTTAACTTGCCTATCAAATAAAACAACTTTTCTGATTCGGTTAACGAGCTATTGTTGTGTACAGCATTTTGAAAACTAGCGAAAAATAGCGGCCAAGTCTTTATATCCCCATTAAATTCAGGAATTTCAATCGGTGGTAATCTAGGCGATTTGTGTTGAGATTGCGTCACGGGTTTGACGTCATTAGTCTGCAATTGCAATTTTTTAGCGGCGCGTCGAACGCTGCCCAAAAGATCCTCGAACGCGGAAAGCGGCTGGTAATCAACCATATAGTCTGGATTTAATTTAATTTCGCAGCTAATTATTTTGTCCAACATACTTTGAAAGTCACCATACAAATCATTTACGGTTTCCATTTCAATCAAAAATGATTCCCTAGACGCTTCCGATTGAAGGTCACTCGAGTGATGACAAATTCTTTGCATACGAGCGAAAATCCTGTCTCTCTTAGCATAAAGCATCTTTAACTGTGAATCGAACTCAGTTGTGGGTGCCATTTCAATAAGCTAAATATTAAGAATGCTAGCTTCTGCAATTGTGTAAACAAATAAGCGGCGGAGAAACGAGTAGGTACCTATGTACAGCTGTTAGCGATAGCGAGTAGATGTGAAGGTATTTGATGCGACGTGATAGAACAAATAATATAGCTAGGTTTTAATATTGCAAGTTGCTGGTTATTACTTCCGAATGGAACAACTTTTTATTTTAAGAATGTAAACAAACTATTTACGTACTTAAGTAAGCGGAGTCATGAACACTTAATTGCTATAATATAGTAACGATTTACTTATAAGCGGGATGAGCGACAATAAGATAAATTAATGTAAGATTTATGCGAATGAATCGATTAAGAAATGACAACAAATTTTACAAAAGCAAGTACCTTCCTACCTACTTATTGTGAAACGAAATTAGCGATGCGGGTTAGACGAATTTTATGTAGGCAGGTGCCTAGTTGAGATGGAAGCGAAACGACACTATTTTTTATTTTTAAGCATGTACCTATCTAGATATATGTATAATATTCTGGATAGAATTACGAGATTTGCTAGTAGCGATGGAGTTACATTGTATGTATTGATGCGGGTCAAGCGAAACGACTAATCGAATATTTAGGTAAACAATCGATGTAGGTATAGGTGATTATCACAAAACAAATCTTATTCTTTTTGTGACTATGTACGAATATTAAACAAGATGCAAATAAAGCGAACGAATGAGATTGAGCAAAATATGACAAAAAAAAAAACGAAATATAGGAGGTAGATTGAGCGCGGCAACCGAGCGATTTTGTTCAACGAAATCTATGATTTTAGAGAAATATCAGAGTGATAGCTACACCGATTCAATATCCGGCAGAAGGATCACAAATGTTTGCGCGGATTATGCTAAAGTTAAGTGGACTGTATAATTTTTGGTTGATGCATGCGGTGGATGAAAAAACGAAACTGCGCGGGAGTAGCCAAAGAAAGATGCAGTTTTCGAAGGGAAAAGGAGTGCACAGTACCTTGAGATTCCTTGGAGATGGCCAGGGTCGATTGTTGCACAGGTATACACACACAGCGATGACAATTATTGATTTTGAACCGGGTTTTCGAATTTTTATACGACAGCGAAAGCGGTTGCCGCCATTCAGTTTTCGATCGAATTTGTTCTTTTTTTTCTCCACACCAGCGCGAGCGGCAGCACTGTCCGTAGAATCCGCGCTTGTGTGTAGCGGTCTTGCTCGTACACACGCAAGTAGGTATGTGCAGGAGCGGGATAAAAGGTAGGGAAATGTTGCATCAACCAAACGTTACAATTTACGAAGATTACGAAAAAATATTGAATCGGCGCATACAGTTTGTGTTTTCTTAAATTATTCAACTAAACTAAACCGTAATAATTTTGTTACATACACTTTAAAAAAAAAAAGTAAATTGGTTAAGACAGTACTGCTACATTATTTCCTACATTGTTTATTGAACAACAAATTTAGATTCAAATGACCATGTGGTCGTAAAATATTAAAATAAAAATAAATGTTATTCAGAATCTCTTCCAAAATTTATTGTCTCTAATTTAAGTGTCTCGCACAATGCAATTTTGGCGTAACGTTTAATTTACGAATAAATTCCGTAGGTACCGAACATGACATGTAAATATTATAAATTATAAAGAGGATAAAAATATCTAAGATATTGTTAACTTATTAATTAATTAAACGTTGTGAAAAACAAATAGAACAATCATGAAAAATTCCATTATTTATAACCATATTGTAGAACTTTCCAGTACTGTCTATGTTTGTAACATTGTAAGGTGTAATAATTTTACGCCCTTTCTTTGTTTAGACTTAATTTATTTGTTTTATAATTGTTAGTTAAGGTGATGATGATCCTTGTCGATGCATTTGACATGTTATTTTCACGTATTCTGTAAAGCCATAATCGCAGGGTCGCGATTGAGCAGAATGGCCGTGTGGTCGTTTGAAATTTAGCGCCAAATATTTAAATTATAAATTAATTCAGATTTGACTCGTGGCGCTAGTGATGAGTGACTTTGCTATGTCGTTTCTGTCGACGTGCATTCTTATAGCAATTTGGAGTGCTAGCTCAATATAATAAATGATTAAACCTTGACAACTTTGCAGTTGTAAATAACTTATATTTTTATAAAACGTTACTAGCTAATTTATTTTTGCTAAAACTTATGTGTTAAAATAATAATTACATGAGCTGATGACAAGACAAGGGCTTCATCATCGCCAAAATATTGCGTAAGTAGAAACGTGAGCTGATTGTGAAGAAAATTAAAAAAAAAGAGATGTCAGATGATTGTCATTGTTGAACTTGAAAAATAATCTCTAATTTTGGTTGTATGTAATCGTTCCATTTTTAGTATTTAATCAATAAATTGTGAATTAATGGTTTCTATTTGTATTATTTAGGTTCCTGTCTCTCAAATACACTATTAATGTTGCTAAGGATAGAAAAACTGGCCAGAATAGGACACTCCTACAACATATTGATTTCAGACTGTCAATGGCCAAGCGATTACCAATCCTCATGGGTAGTATCTTGTTTCACAAGTTCCGGAGAGTATTAATTAAAACCACCATTAGCGATGCAGTGTTTTTAAATAAACTGAAAACGCTTCTGTTGGAGAGAATTTTGTACAGTATAAAGGAATATCTATCTATATATTCTATGTCTAGAAATATATTTTTTTATGTATAACCACGCATAACTTTTTTCCTAGTAGTCAGATTTCAATAATTCTTTTTTTATTGGATTTTTTTTTATTACTTCGAAATTGGTCCCATTTAAATTTTATCGAAATCGGCTGAGCTGTTTTTGATAAATTAACAATAAGGTGGAAAATGCTACATCGATCCGTGCGAAATATTCGCAAATTCTGTAGACGGGTGAAGTCGGTCGTGCTATTTTTTGCGAAAAATAATTATTAATTATAGTATTAAGCTCGATACGTCAATAAATGATTCTGATTCTGATACTATTATGGTATATCGAAATAAATAATCGGCCAAGTACGAGTTGGACTTGCGCACGGAGGGTTCCGTACTGTATCCCATACAGTACGGAAAACATAAAATATAAATATAATATATATTTTTTTTAGTATTTGTTGTTATAGCGGCAACAGAAATAAATCATCTGTGAAAATTTCAGCTGCCTAGCTATCATGGTTCATGAGATACAGCCCGGTGACAGACAGACAAACAGACGGACAGACGGACATCGAGTCTTAGTAATAGGGTCCCGTTTTTCCCTTTGGGTACGAAACCCTAAAAAGTAAAAGAACGCGTGCAATAATTACGGTCTGGATACTGTCGGCTGCACGAGGGGCGGCGGGGGCTCTTCTTCCTCCTCATCCTCGTACTCGGCGGGCGGCGCGTCCACAGAGATCACGCGCCGCGGCTCCGACTCCTGACACAGATTATACTGATAAATAAATAGTAAACATCAGAAAGAGATGGCGCGACGACCTTGACACCTGTGATAAGAACTGGTACACTATAGCACAAAACCGTCAAATCTGGAAAGATCGGGAGGAGGCCTTTGCCCAGCAGTGGGACACGACAGGCTAACAACCACAAACATCAGCATTCGGAACGAAGTAGGAAAAGATTCGTGTGCTCGGAACTGATATCTGGCCGGAATTGGCGCAAAAGAGTGGCGACCAACAGTATCGAAAGCCAAGACACAATTTGAGTCGCAACACCAATGCAGTTAGCATTTGGAAAAAGATAATTGGCTAGTTGCGGTTAATTATAATCCACGCCATACAAGTCGGCGGATGGGAAGTTATGCGCAAAAATCAAAATACAGGTATACTCCGCGCCACACAAGTTGATGGATATGAAGTTAGCCACTAGCTGCGCAATAGCCAATCAACGAGCGGCTTCCACGTCACGTCTCGGCAGGATTAGATATTGCGCAGCTAGTGGCTAACTTCACATCCATCAACTTGTGTGGCGCGGAGTATATGTATGCGCGGGAGCCAGAGAGAGGAGACGCCCGCTAATTTCATGCCTCCCGTGCGCTCTCTACGCCTGTGCTCACTACTTCGCCACTTGCGTAGGCATTGTGCACACATGCGCAATAATTAGCGAATCACGGCGAAGTTTCATCTGCGGCTAACTTCTCATCCGCCGACTTGTGTGACGATACCTATAGGCAAAGACCTTTGATAAGGTATTTGCCTATAGCCACCGAGGGGAAAAGCTATACATAATGTTTGTCGCTGTTATGTCCAATGGTGATTCGTGAGACAACTTTTTATTAAACTTTCGTATGTTTCCAACAGATGGAAGAATCGGACATGTGTCAATCTAGTGAGAACCCAATTTAGCATTAAAGCAGCTGGTTACATTAAAACTACGCGTAACGCTTTGTACTTATACATAGAACACGATCAATTACATAGGTTACCTCAGGTTGTTGCTGGATAGGCTTGCCAGAAGCGGACAACGGGACGATCATAGCTTTCCGCGCTTCAGCACTGCGACTCTTGCTCGCGCGCTTTATTCGCTCTTCCAGTAGAGATAAGTCTTTGTCGGAAATCTGCAACAAAATCATAGCGGTATTTGAGTAGGTGTTCATTAGCAATAATCAAAGTTAAGGTGATGAGATGGGCAAACGACATGATTTCCCACTCATTTTTTGATCGTTCTTCAAGATCTGGGAGGTTTAAAATGAGTAAATCTTGTTAATCATATCTTCAGTAAGCGAATAAATTCCAAAATATTTATTATTAATATTTGGAACTACTTTAAAATATTATTGAAAAGTATCACAACAGCATTTTTGTAATTATTTTTTATCCTAATTTTCATGAATCGGATAGGTTCATTTTGAATGAAACTTGAAATAAGTGGTTTGAGATATTAGAACCTTTTTTCTGGTGCCCACATTTGTTTCTAAATGTTATAGTTTAATAAAGTTTATAGATAAATACTGATAACGCCTGCTGAAAACTATTCATTCAGAAATACTGTTGCTCGCATTTTATAATAAGGCGTTAGCAGATATACTCGTACAGCGTTGCATGGCGGCCGTGGCGAAGTAGCAACGTCTCATTGACACCGCACAATTTCTATCTCGACATGATTCTTGTAGCTTGCCGCTCGCTCGAGGCAGTAATCTTGGACCTACCGATATTTCGGTAGTTTTACCGAAATGGCATCTGTTCTACAGTCCTACTGAAATGAATCAATTTTTTAAAGATTTATGAGCATGCTAATTTTTGCCACTTTTCTACCAAATTTCTAGGTTTCAACAAAGAAAAGTTGTTTTTTGGGACAAATTTTCCCGATTTTCTACCATATTCTAAGTTTTCAGCGAGTCGAGACTTTAACAAAGTTATGATTGTGGGTTACTAGTATTTATAGTACCTATAGGTATAGGTATTATTATTATGTACTTACCAATAACCAGCTAAAATAAAAAATATTACCTAATATCTACGAGTAAGTCATTGTTTTCAAAAAAAGCCTAACTATAGTTAGGCTTATTTAAATGTAACAAAATATCAATAAGTATCTGATTCGACCCTTAGTTCAAGACGTCAATCTTTTAAAAAAGCAGTTTTTTTTCGCAAGGTATCACCAGAATGTTCTATAGTACCTAATGAAATGTTCATTCCAAAACCTTTACATTTTAAAAGTGTTTCACTTTACAAACAAAATTTCGGATGTTACTTATTTTAAAAATATCTTATATCCACAAATGTTTTATTTTACAAACCGTTATTTTATAACCAATTATAAATCAAACATTTGACTTAGACAATATCAATTTTTATCTTATCAATTTTTTATCTTATTTTAATTTTCTTTGAAATTCATAATTTTGTATTTTGACATTGGGAACTTAATTTTCTTATTATATTTGTAAATTTTATTTTTATTGGTCATTTTTTGGAAAAGTTTCGGTCATTACTCGTAGCTATTATTTATTTCACTCATTATTTTTTATATTTGTACGCCACACTTGGCAAGGACATGAGCAACATTATGTAAGAACTCCACCTTGTATGCTATTTTGTATGAAGTGTACTTACCATGTTCTGACAAATAAAGTATCTGAATCTGAATATCTCGAATGATATTTTGTTTTTTAGTTGTATATTTTTCATGTCAGAACATCAGATGTTCAACATACGAAAACTATATTTTTGCAATGTTTCGTATAAAAAATGACCTAATAGTAAATATAGACTACCGAATATGGGGCCAATTTGGATTTGGCACTCGCCGGTCGCTGCCGCGGCACCGCTCGCTTCGCTCGCTCGGCTCGTGCATTGTGGTCGCAAGTAACCTAACCCTCCTCCTCGCTTCGCTCGTCGTCGGACCTAATGTATGACTTTACCCTAGAATTCTGATATGACTACATACAAGTATGACTATGAAAAATTATGCGCATTTAATATTATGACTACACAATTTTATGATGCAAAACAACTTTAGGACAAACAATATTGGGCGAATGAATAGGACACCACTCGCTCCGCTCGCTTTGCTCGCCGTTGTTTGTCATGTTCTAACCTAACCTACTTTTTGTTTCACACCTAATCTACAAAAGTGATTTGCTTCTAGCACTTCGCTGGTCGCTGCCGCGGCACGCTGGTTTCGCTCGCTTGGCACGTGCGTTGGTTGTCATGTTCTACCCTAATCTACTTTTTGTTTCACACCTAATTTACAAAAGTGATTCGTTTCTGTCACTTTGCCGGCCGCTGCCACGACACGTTAATTGTTCTACCAAATAAAACATTACAAAAATTTGCTTACCACGAGAATATTTTGGTTTATTTTGTTTTCGAAAAAAGCCACAGCAGCGACATATTTTTTTAAACATATTATATGTTAGGTAAGTATTTTAAATCTAAATGGAATTGTCTGTCAAACGACACTTTTTAAAATAAAAATGTGTCAAGTGTTGGTTTATTATCAAACATTTATTAGTTAGCAAAAAAAACAAAAGAATTGTTTGTAAAATGATACGTTATAGAATGTAACTTTTTCAAGTAATTATTTTGAGATATAACCAAGTTTTTAATTTTTTTTGTGTAATAATCATTTTTCGTAACGTAGTTTTTATTTGAGTAAAATTTAGCAATACTTCGTTAGAAGCTAAGACAATCTGCCTGTGACGTCATGTCAACGTAGTCAGCGCGCTGCCTACTTGATTCAAGACGAATCGAACAGATGGCGCGCATGGTAAAGTTACCATAGTAACTATTATTTATTCTGTGTCAAAATCGTCGAGAATGTTTGTGGGGACCTGCGCCTTAAGCTACCCGGCCAATACGAACTTACTTACTTTAACAAAATCGTGGTAGCTATTTACAATTTGTCACGCTTTTATCACTTTTTATCAAATAGAATAGTAACGTTACGTTTAGAGTGTTCTATAATAAAAACAGGAAAACATTAGGTACAAGTTTATCTCACAAAATCTGATTGATAAATTTTATATCTTGTTGTTGTGGATTGTGAATGTCCCTCTTTAGATTTGTACCTGCCCATGAGTGCGAGCCTTTATTACTCTATGAGTGCATACTCTGTGGTCTTATTATAAAAGCTCTGACATTTTGACGTTTCGTTCTCTTTCTCCTGTGACCGTGCTCGTATTACGTAAATTGAATTATATTGCTCGAATAGCGAGTTAATTAATAAATAGTGTGTGCCTTCAGCCATCTTGTATATATTGTGGTTAATAAACTTTATCTTCTTTAATCAGTAGTTTCAGTCAACCCTGGGTCCCCTAAACCCATCAGGTTATGGGCCCAGGTACGCGACGCGTGTGTTCTGCGTAATATTTTCGTTCCTTTTTCGAGTGCTTGTGCACCTCGTGTGCACATTGTCGATTGAACAATCAATCAGTGCTACTAAAGATGTCTACTACGGGATCGACGCCATTCTGCGTCGAAAAACTCCGCGGCCGCGACAATTACGCCGCGTGGAAGTTTTCCATGCAGGCCTGGCTACAACTGGATGACTTATGGAACATCGTGATTGGCACAGACGACACCAAGGATACCACCAAAGATCGTAAGGCATTGAGTAAAATTATTTTATCAATAGAAGTGATAAATTTCTGCCATGTCAAACACGCTAAAACCGCCGCTGAAGCGTGGAAAGCACTAGAAAATGCATTTGAGGACACGGGGTTGACAAGGCGCGTGGGTCTTTTAAGAAAACTTATCACCACGCGGTTGGAAAATTGCAAAAACGTGGAGGAGTATGTCGAAACCATCATCAGTACTGCTCATAAACTAACCGAAATAAATTTTCCAATAGCAGATGACTGGACGGGAACGCTCCTGCTAGCTGGCCTTCCAGACAGCTACCGGCCTATGATTATGGGCCTTGAAAACTCAGGAATGATGATCACCGGCGACTCCATTAAAGTCAAGCTCCTTCAAGACTTCAGAGCAGATGACAAGGCACCAAAGAATGACAGCGAGACAGCAATGACTGCAAGTAAGTTTAAACACAGAAAACACACTCTCCGCTGTTATTCATGTTCTAAAATCGGTCACATAGCTGCGCAGTGTCGCAAAAATAAGAACATTCAAAAGCAGAAACCTCCCACTAGTAACAATAATCAAGGAAAGAGAGCCTTCTTGGCTAGTTCAAGCACTGAAACTTGCTCGGACTGGTTCCTTGACTCAGGTGCCTCCGCACACATAGTAAATGATGACAACTTGCTCAATGATTCAATACATAAAGATGATGTGACAATTACAGCAGCAAACAATACACACTTCAAGTCAAAAGCTATAGGTACAGCGCAAATACATGTCACAAATGGCTGTCAAACCACATCTGTCGATGTACAAGAGACATTGTTTGTTCCCGAAGCAACTGCGAACCTTCTATCTGTTAGTAAAATTGTCAAGAAGGGCCATCGAGTCACACTTGAGCAGGGAGGTGGAAGAATATTCAGCGAGGAAGGAGAATTGATTGCTACAGCATCGGAAATGAACGGCATTTACAAACTTGATCAGCCGAAAACTTTAGCTTATTCCGCTGCCCCAGATAACACGTTGGGTATATTGTGGCACCGAAGATTAGGTCACTTAAACAGAAAGAGCCTTTCACTTTTGAAAAAGATGTCAGTAGGTATGGATAGTAATATGTCTAATGATGACCCGTGTGAAGCTTGTATTCTAGGAAAACATGCCAGGGAACCATTCAATGTGAGCAAAAGAAGGTCAACCGAGCCACTGGAACTGATACACAGCGACCTCTGTGGAATGATGGAACAAGAATCTATTGGTGGAGTTTACAGTGAGCTACACACCGGCACAAAACGGCGTCGCAGAGCGCATGAACCGATCTATCGTGGAGAAGGCAAGAACGATGCTCACGGACGCTGGCTTGGGCAAGGAATACTGGGCAGAGGCAGCGACGACGGCAGCCTACCTACTCAACCGATCACCGACGCGACGGCTCTGGAATAAAACACCATACGAGGCATACACAGGAATTCCCAACGAGGCGAACAAGAAAACCAGTAGTAAGATTTCAACCTACGTACCTGTCACTGAAAAATGAAAATTTGGACGATCCAGTCACAGTTGAAGACGCTATATCGAGCCCTAATGCTAAAGCTTGGCGAGATGCAATGAAAACAGAAATTGATGCCCTGAAGAAAAATGAAGTTTATGAAGTTGTAGATTTACCCGCTGGCCAGAAACCTCTAAAGACGAGATGGGTGTTCAAAGAGAAGCGCGACAAGGAAGGGGCCACCAGATTTAAAGCCCGGCTGGTAATCAAGGGCTGCAGTCAACGGTACGGCATCGACTACCAGGAAACATTCTCACCGGTGGTCAAGTATGCATCGCTACGTTACCTGCTCTCCCTGGCGGCGCGTGACAACCTTCGCGTCGACCACATGGACGTCACCACAGCCTACCTGAACGGGGACATTGATGAAGACATCTACGTGACGCCCCCAGACTTCACAGACGAGGAGCCAGCGCAGGGTAAGGTCTGGCATCTTAAAAAATCTGTTTATGGCCTTAAACAAAGTGGTAGATGTTGGAACCTTAAGTTAACCAACGTACTTACAAGCTTAGGTTTGACCCAATGTAAAAGCGATCCATGTATTTTCTCTCTGAGAAGTGATAATGCTGTGAGAAGTAATAATACTCTCATTGTTGCTATTTACGTTGATGATTTGCTAATATTTTCAAATAACAAAGCGCTCAGAAATAACTTAAAGCGCAATTTAATGTCAAATTTTGAGATGAAAGACCTAGGCATCGCCAAACAATGTTTAGGCATGAATATTACCTTAGATGATGTAAAAAATACAATTTACATAGATCAGAGAGATTATACAGAGAAAATATTGTCTAGATTTAATATGAGTGACTGTAATCCAGTAGATACCCCATTAGAGAAAGGTTTAGACTTCAATGTAGAGCCCAATCCAAAACCTTGTATAAATGTACCTTATCAGGAAGCTATAGGTAGCCTATTGTACTTATCTCAAATTAGCAGGCCTGATATTGCTTATGCGACAAACTTGTTGAGTAGATTCAATAATAATCATACAATTGCTCATTGGAATGCTGTAAAAAGAGTATTCAGATATTTAAAAGGTACTTTGCACTATAAATTACAATTCACAAAAGATTGTAAATTAGATGCTTATTGTGACGCTGACTGGGGTGGTAAACTAAATGAACGTTTTTCTGTAACAGGCTCATGTGTAATAATTAACGGTGGCTTGATTTCCTGGTACAGTAAACGACAAAGAACGGTGGCATTAAGCACATGTGAGGCTGAATACATGTCTTTATCATTTACTGTAGCAGAATCTTTGTGGATTAGTCAACTCATTCAGGAAATTTCAGGAAAGCCCACCGAGGCTATTACTATTCATTGTGACAATAAAGGAGCGTTAAATTTAGCTGTGAATAATGTAACAAGCCAGCGTTCTAAACATATAGATATAAGGCACCATTTTGTGCGAGACCATGTCAATAATAAGGATGTAAAGGTATCATACTTATGTACTGAGCTTATGCCAGCTGATGTTTTGACTAAACCTCTAACTAAAGACAAACATAATGTTTGTGTAAAATTTCTTGGTCTCTCATAAAAAAAATAATAATCTTAAATTAGGTATAATTAATTATAGTTAAGTTTAAGCTAAGGTGAAGGGTTCAGTTATAAATAAACTATTCATAGGTAAACTATTCTTAAGTACTAGATATAGGTAAACAGAGTCGTTCTTATTATTTTTGCAAACTTAAACTTGAGGCATTATATAACTTTAATTTTTTGGCTTAGTAGTGGCACATGTGAAATATTTTAGAAATAGTAAATACTTTAAACTTAAACTGTTGTAATATCATGCTCATATATTTTTTGATAGTCACAGTGTAATGTTCACATTTTTGATAGAGTTGTAGAGTAACGTTTGGTAGAGTATCTTATGTAGAGTAAACTTATTATTTTTTGAAGTTTATATAGAGTTCAAATATTTTGAAGTTTTTTTTTTTTTTGATTAAAAGAGTTACATTCATGGGAGGGTGTTGTGGATTGTGAATGTCCCTCTTTAGATTTGTACCTGCCCATGAGTGCGAGCCTTTATTACTCTATGAGTGCATACTCTGTGGTCTTATTATAAAAGCTCTGACATTTTGACGTTTCGTTCTCTTTCTCCTGTGACCGTGCTCGTATTACGTAAATTGAATTATATTGCTCGAATAGCGAGTTAATTAATAAATAGTGTGTGCCTTCAGCCATCTTGTATATATTGTGGTTAATAAACTTTATCTTCTTTAATCAGTAGTTTCAGTCAACCCTGGGTCCCCTAAACCCATCACTTGTCAATAAATAACTGGCTGTTAGCCAGAGATATACTCGTACATACGTACATAATGCGTTTCTTGTCTGTCTAGCTGGGCAGATTTGAATTGTTAAAACAGTGCTCAGCGTGTCTCTACTCTCTAGGTTACAATTATTACAATGAATTTACGTTCCAAATAAACAGTTCAACACTTGCTTTAGTTTTGAGGCAGTGAATGGTCTTTCTATGTAGTATAGAAATACCATTCACTTATATAATAATCGTCATATTTTTTGCTGCTCATTAGTAAGATAGGGTAAAGATAAGATAATAATTATTCATTGACGTTAAGTCTATCTATGATATTTCTTATTGTAATATTGAATACAAAAGATTACAGTAATGTACTCTGTACTCAGGAACAATATTGAATACAAAAGATTACAGTAATGTACTCTGTACTCAGGAACAAGCAAATGTCAAAAGTTCCAAAGTTCCAAATCCATAACTCGCATCGCGCTGCGGAACTTTTTTCGGACGCCAATATGTCTGGCCAATTATTTGAGCTACTATTCACCACAGTTATCATAGTTTAGCCACATTATACAACTCACCTGCCCAATCATCTTGTAAACCTTTTCTCCCTCAAGGAAGTAAGCGCTGGCCACACAGTAAGCGCTGCGAAGCGCACCGCGTTGTCCCGGTCGTCGATGTGTCTCGTTAGTAAACTCGCCATTTCACTGTAAACTCGCCATTTCACTGTAAACTCGCCATTTCACTGTAGTTATTGCTTTTCACCCGCTGCTTGGCTTTTGCTTTCGCTTTCAGCACAATAACCGCAGTTCGATGCCGGTCCCAAGCCCGGATAAAGAGTGAGGGCATTAGAGGGGATGGGGTGAACGGTATTTCAAATTATTCTTTGGTATGCCGAGCACCCCATCCCCTCCGCGGCAGCCCGTGGCCGGGCGTGTGTGGTGGAGGAGTGTGGCCTCCCTTGTGTTTCTCGGGACGACCCGCTCACCACCTAGCACGCGAAATATCGGGGGGAAGTAGCTTGGGCAACTGCTTCTACCCTTCGCTGAGCGCCCATTAACTGTCTGCTTGCTCCACAGTTCCCTTGCTTAACTAATATGATGAGCCAAAACGACAAAGTTAGCATGCCCTGTGATCCGGCTAGCGCCCGGCGCCCTCTGGTTCCCGGGCCGGAGGGTGTGAAGTGGGCGACCGAAGGCGACGGCGGGGTGGAGTCCCAGGCCTCGCCGGCCGCAGCTGCTACTGGATCGACGACGAGCGCGGCAGCCGCCCAGCAGCCAACAGCACCTGGACCAGTGCAGAAGCCTGGAGCAGGAGCGGACGGCGCCGGGAGACGGCGGCGGAGAGCGACGCCGTAGTAGTGTCAGGTGGGCGCCGGGAGGGCGGCTGGCCGTCCCCCGGCTTATATCGCGGCATTAGCCGGCGAGCTTTATCGAGGCAGCGCAGGGCTTTCGGGGATCAGCTGAAGGAGAGATGGAACCAGCTGAGGCAGGAGGGCGTCATGCCTATGCCCGGTATGGCGGCGCTTGCGCCCCCCATCATGACATGCATGATGCGTGAGCCACCACGGGCGTCGAGCCTCGGCCGCATGGCCGCGCCACGTCCGGGCCCGAGCGCCGGGCCTGCGACCGACTCGGCCGGCGCGGCGCGCGCCCGAGGGCCGCCGCCTCCCCCGAGGGCTCTGCCGCTGAACGCCCCACACGTGGCGCGCGACCCGGCACCGATCGACTCAATTGGTGCTCACTGACCTGCATCGAAAACCGCCCTATGCCCGTCTGACGGCCATAGGAGGGAAAAGGGGAAGGAGGTGAGCACGGGCACGGGGATAGGGACGGGGGTAGAGAGAGAGGTCGCCAGGTTCGCCGCGTCCGACACGGTTAATCCACACTCGGGGGTAGGAGAGGGGTCGACCCGAGGAGCTAAGCGACAACGGAGCTCTGACTTCGTTTCACCAACGTCGAGCGTAGCAGTCGACAAAAAGTCTGCCAACGCGCGAAATCTGCCGAATCACACGCGGTGCACAACACACGCGGCACACACGAGACACCCGCGGGCTCGCTGCTGCCCGGCGGCGGCGCGCTCGCGGGCGGACGAGGTATGGTCGCCGCGGGGCCCTCGTCGTACGCCGAGGCCGCCAGGACTTTGGGCCCCGCGGTGCTGATTATGGAGCGTAACCGTGCACCTATGGACGAACTGCGGGCTATGCATGTACGTATGACGATTGAGCAGGCACAGCAGGAGTGCTATGTGAACCGCAACATACAGGCCAATGGTCGCCTGCCTCAGTTCGAAAGGTTGGCTGCGACGTCCCGCGGCGGGCTGAGGTACGTACCTGCGGACGACTGCGCACTCGACTGGCTCAAGTCGCTCGTGGAGAGGTCGCCGGCTCTGTGGGAAGGTTTTGGCGAGTGCGTTGTCGTCCCGGAGAGCGAGGTGCCGCGGTACTACTCCGCGGTCATAAATATCCCCGACTTCGGGAGAGGAGTGCCGGCGCTGTGTGGCGACGGACCGGAACAACTCGTCGGATACCTGGCTGCCATGAATCCGGAGGTAGGTGTGGAGCGGTGGCGAGTGTTCACCCACAAGGTGGAAATTGTGGGGAGCGCTCGCAACCACCTCCTAGTGGTGGGTATTACGCCAGAGGACATTGAGCCCCTCAGACGTGTCGACTTTCGCCTGTATTACATTTGCGCGAAGGTCTTCGTGAGAGTGAGGGGATACAGAGCCAACAGAGGGGGCGGGTCGTCGGGGGTGCCGGGGGGTGAGAACGTCGGGGGCACTGCTTCGTGCAGTCAAACCACGCTCGCGCTGCCCGACGCCGACGACGACACGCCGCTCGCCGAAAGCATGGGGTGAACGCGGGAGGAGGAGGAGCGGTTGCTGGACGCGGCTGACGAGGGCGATGGGATGCTGGACCTGTACGGGCTCAACATCTTCTCGCCCGCGTCGTCCATGGACACGGATCGTGCAGGTCTCTCCCGCGCCGACCACGATGCCTAATGTGTAGATAGGGGTCCGCGTAATTGTTTTAAAAATGGATTGCCAAACTCAATTGATTCACAAAAACACACACACTTCGACTGCTTCGGCAGCCGGAGGTTCACATAGTACACTAAACAGTGGTCCTAATCTCAATATCATTCAAGGTAACATTCATCTTAGCGTCTCAGGCTCCGCCGCCCTACGCGAAGCCCTTGAGAAGCGACAGAACACAATAGCACTGGTCCAGGAACCGTATTTAATCCGTGGCAAGGTAAGCGGCTTAAATGGTCTCCGAGGTAACGTATTCATTCCTCCCGTGCAAAATAATATGCGCACTCTTATATATATCCCGCAGCCGTATAAGGCGTCGTTGGTGACACATTTGTGTAATGATGATCTCACTGTAGTAAAATTAGATACTTTGCTGCCTACTACACTGAGCCTACTTTTGTAACATCTTGGGCCAGAACCATTATCGACATAACACTGGCTACAAGCAATATCTCTAATACAATCAATGATTGGCACGTGGCGACTGATGAATACTCTGGTTCGGACCATAGATGGATCAGATATAGTCTAACCGTTGGTAAGCACGAACCACGAACCTATAGAAACCCGAAGAAAACTGACATACCTACCTTTAGAACTGAACTCGAAAAGGCCATGTCAGGAACACCACTAGATCCAAATGCGGAACTATCTCCGCAGGAAATAGAGACCACGACAGAAGTACTGGTACATGCTTTGATTACAAGCTATGAAAAAGCTTGTCCGTTAAAAAAGGAAAACTATAGTTCAATTCCTAAAAAAGATAGATGGTGGAATAAGGACCTGACCAAGCTCAGGAAGAAGGTCAGACACCTTTTCAACATTCAATATTCGGGGCCTGCACTCCAATCTCACACCTGTCCATCATCATCTTGAGACAGATCGACCCCACCTATTGTTTCTCACGGAGACGCAGATTGCTGGTCCATCCGGCGTGTCGTATCTTTCCTACCCAGGGTATTCCCTGGAGCACCGTTTCAAACCACGTGCGGGTGTATGCGTGTACGCCCGGGATGACATTTGCTTTCTGCGCCTTCGTAGGTTTGAAGACTCCTCTTTCTCAGTGCTCTGGGCTTTGGCGGACACTGGCCTAGAGAAAATTATCTACGCTTGTGTATACCGATCACATAGCGGGGACCAGGAGACAACCAGACTCAATGAATACCTCAGTGAGGCGGCGGATGCTGCTCAACTCAGCTACCCTTCGGCCCAATTAGTGATCCTGGGGGACTTTAATGGCCACCACAAGGAGTGGCTATACCCATACTTAGACACTAACCATGCTGGGCTTGAGACGCGCAAACTTGCCTTGACACTAGATCTTACCCAGCTGGTTCAAGGCGCCACACGGGTACCTGACGTTGACTCGCACACAGCCTACTGCTTGGACCTTCTGCTAACCACCGATCCAGACCGTTATTCAGTGGCGATTTCCTCACCGTTAGGTTCATCTGACCACTGTCTGGTGAAATCTGTATCCGTCTACTCCCCATCAGACCCCAGCCCCAAAGGGTCACGGCGAGTGTGGCGGTACAAGTTAGCGGATTGGGATGAGATGCGGTGTTTCTTTGCATCTTACCCTTGGCAGTCTGTTTGCTTCTCTTCCGATGATCCTTCTACGTGCGCGGATGCCGTGACAGATGTGCTTCGTACCGCCATGGAATACTTCATCCCATTTTCGGACGTGCCTCTGTCTAGCAAAGCTCGGCCCTGGTTTGGACCTGAATGTGGACGCGCCGAAGCGCAAAAGCATCAGGCATACCTGGCTTGAGCCGATGCTCGAAACCGTAAGTCGAGGGACATTCGTCTGAGGAAGAAGGCATACAATAGGGCTGCTAAGTCCTGTAAAAAGGTTATGCGGAGGGCTCGCTTTGATCACATTAGTCGAATAGGCAATAAGCTTGCTTCTTACCCTGCGGGTAGTAAGGCATTCTGGTCCCTAGCTAAATCGGTTGAAGCGAACTTCTGCCGCCCCTCACTGCCTCCGTTGCTGAAACCCAATGGTTCGCTGGCCCATACCGCGGTTGAGAAAGCAAATTTATTTGCATCTCAATTTGCTGAGTCTTCGCGTCTGAACCCCGGTAGTGCGAGACCTCCAACTTTGCCAAATTGTGGCTCTGTAATGAGTGATATACATATTCGGCAAAAGGAGGTTCTCAAGGTTCTCCGCAGTCTTGATGTGAACAAGGCCAGTGGCCCTGATGGTATTCCGGCCATTGTATTGAGGACTTGTGCGCCTGAGTTGTCGCCTGTACTGACTCGCCTCTTTCGCCTATCTCTGAAGACAGGTCAAGTGCCCAAATCTTGGAAGCTTGCTAACGTGCAGCCTGTACCCAAAAAAGGTAGCCGTGCCGACCCTGCCAATTACAGACCGATTTCGATAACGTCCATACTTTGCAAGAGTATGGAACGTGTCCTTAACAACAGGCTCCTGGCGTACCTGGAAGCGAATGACCTACTCAGTGACCATCAGTACGGCTTTCGCCGAAACCTACTACGCCGAGGTCTACTGGGGACCTTCTGGCGTACGCCACACACATCTGGAGTGAGGTCATCGAAAAGCACGGGGAGGCGCTGGCTGTCTCCTTGGACATCTCCAAAGCTTTTGACAGGGTCTGGCATGAGATCCTAATTGGCAAGCTTCCATCTTACGGCCTGCCTGCTGATTTCTGCGCATGGATATCAGATTTCTTGAGGAATCGGTCGATACGAGTGGTCGTAGATGGCTGCTCGTCAGATCATATGGCTATCAATGCCGGGGTTCCTCAGGGGTCAGTGCTCTCTGCGACCCTCTTCCTACTGCATATCAACGATCTGCTAAAGCCCAGAATCTTTGGGTACGCAGATGACAGTACAGTCGTGGAGAGCTTCACATCCGATGCAAGAACCAGCGGGCCACAGATCGAGTCTCACAGAGAGGCTATGGTCGAGCGGCTCAACTTGAGTCTGGAGGCGGTTTCTGACTGGGGTGATGCTAACCTGGTCAAGTTTAATGCCACGAAGACTCAAGCTTGTCTGTTTTCGGCCAAAAAGAGACCCTTCCAATTGTCTCCCGCTTTCCGTGGTGTCTCCGTTCCGGTAACTGACAGCTTGGAACTATTGGGCGTTTCACTCTCATCAACTCTTAACTTTGGCTCTTACATAGAGTCAAAGGCCCAATTAGCTTCCAAAAAACTTGGTGTTCTCTCTAAGGTGAGACGGTATTTCACACCTGAGCAACTGCTTAGTCTGTATAAAGCTCAAGTCAGGTCGTGCATGGAATACTGCTCTCACCTTTGGGATGGCTCCGCCAAATGTCAACTGGAGGCTCTGGAGTCGATTGAGAGGCGAGCCAAGAGGCTGATCGACAACGACACTCTGACTATGTCGCAGCTGCAAAGTCTCGAGCATCGACGTAAAGTAGCGTGTTTATCGGCCTTTTACCGGATCCACTTCGGAGAGTGCGCCCAGGAGTTGCACAATCTGGTCCCACCTGCCCCTTTCTTCTATCGTAAGGCTAGACAGACGCGACCAAAGCGCCACGCTTTTTATGGTGGACATTCCACGCATTGGAACCAAACGTTTCGAATCCTCATTCCTCATACGAACAGCCAGAATGTGGAACGCTTTGCCTGGGTCTGTCTTCCCGCTAAAGTACAATGTGGGCGTCTTCAAATCCCGAGTAAATAGGTATCTTCTAGGTAAGCGTGCTACAACCTAGACCGCATATCTGCTTAATAACAGGCAGTATGTGGTCAAACGCAAACCTATTCAGAATAAAAAAAAAAAAAAAAAAAAAAAAAACCGGTGCATCAGAGTTATGAACACTGATGCACCGGTGGACTTGCAAGAGTACAGAAAGATGCGCCACCGATTCAAGGTGGAGGTCAAAAAGAGCCAGAAAAACTCTTGGAAAAAGTATAGTAACTCTATCCAATCGGAGAGTGAAACTGCACGACTCAGAAAAATCATATCCAGTGACTCACAAATAAAGTTAGGCACTCTGAAGAAAGCTGACGGTACTTACACAGCCTCAGAACAGGAGCAATTTGAATTGCTTCTACAAACACAC
Organism: Hypomecis atomaria; assembly: GCA_964007245.1. Taxonomy (NCBI): domain Eukaryota; kingdom Metazoa; phylum Arthropoda; class Insecta; order Lepidoptera; family Geometridae; genus Hypomecis; species Hypomecis atomaria. Next base: position 21,867,304 of record OZ023279.1, read on the forward strand.
TTTCCAGATTGTCAACTGAACGACACAGATGGATGGGAACCACATAAACCTGGTAAGGAAGACTGGGATTTTGCAGATTCTATTGTCACAGAAGAGACTCTTCTATGGGCAATTAGTACTTTCCAACCACACAAGGCACCCGGACTGGATTAAATATTTCCGGCTCTCCTGCAATGGGGCCTAAAACTAATAAAAACACATCTTATCGCCATATTTAGATCGTGTATGGCGTGGAGATATGTACCTAAAGCCTGGAGAGAAGTGAAAGTGGTGTTTCTACCAAAGCCAGGAAAGACTGATTACACAAATCCAAAGTCGTTTAGACCAATAAGCCTCAGCTCTTTTCTATTGAAAACGCTGGAAAGACTCTGCGATAAGCACATAAGAGGTGGACCCCTGACGGAAAATCCAGTCCACAACAGTCAACATGCCTACCAATCGGGCAAATCAACGGAGACTGCTCTCCACCAAGTAGTCTACAAAATTGAATCTGCACTGGAAATCAAACAGTCCTGTTTGGCCACTTTCATTGATATTGAGGGGGCTTTTGATAGGACAACTTTCCCTAGTATTGAAGATGGATTGAAAAAACACGGAGTAGACAGTAGAGTAAATGGTTGGATAACCACAATGCTCGCTGGCAGAACAGCCAACATTGAAACGGCAGGCGCGACGCGCTGTCGAGTCACAAAAGGCTGCCCACAAGGAGGAGTTATGTCACCTTTACTATGGGTAGTAGTGGTGGACGAACTTGTCGCACTCCTTAACAAAGAAGGCATTGTCACTGTGGCATATGCTGACGACCTGGTGATCATGGTTTCGGACTAATCGAGTCGACTCTGTGTGAGAAGATGCAAAAGGCGCTCAAGATCGTTGAAAAATGGTGTGAACGCCATGGACTTTCTGTGAATCCACAAAAAACCGAGTTAGTGTTATTCACACGAAAAACCAAGAAAACAGACTTAAAAACTCCTTCGCTGTTTGGTACTAAGTTATCAATAAGCAAGGAAGTTAAATATCTAGGTATCTGGCTAGACAGCAAACTTTTGTGGGGAAAGCAACTTGAATATGTCACCACGAAGGCAACAAATATTCTGTGGCAGTGCACCAGGGCAGTGGGAAAAGACTGGGGTCTTAAGCCAAAGCTCTGTCACTGGCTCTATACAGTCATAGTGCGTCCAGTTCTCACATACGGCTGTGTCGTGTGGTGGACACGTACGAGTCTAGCGACCGCTATAACTAAACTACAACAAACGCAAAGACTTGCGTGCTCTCTAATCAGCGGATGTATGAAAAAGACACCCTCAGCTGCTCTCGAAATCATCTTAGGGCTCACACCACTGCACCTGCATATACAGCAGGAGGCGATGGCTTCTGCCCTACGGATTAAATCTACAAATCAGTGGAAAAGTACGGGTGCCACGACAAACCACTGCAGAATAATAGATCGGGCGACAGCAATAATTCCCGAAGCAAGCCGTGGTACGGATAGAATGGCTAAAACTCATCTCGACTGCAAAAAGTATGAGTTGATCATAGAGAACGATGTATCAAACGATGTATTGCCATCTTGGAATGTGTACACGGATGGTGCAAAAAACAAGGAAGGAACAGGCTGCGGATATTACTCGCCGGAACTTGGGCTCAGAGAGTCCTTGGCCGTGAGTAAAACTACAACAATTTTGCAAGCGGAGGCCCTGGGCCTGCTACTAGCCGCAAAAGCACTTGAACCTTTAAATGAGCTTCTGACAGCTACTGGAAACAGAGAGGCCAAAGAAGTCATCGTGTTCTCGGTTGACAGTGCTGCTACTATCTACGCACTCAGAAGACCTGTAACAAGGTCTAAAGTCTTTGCTGAGTGTCACACAACACTCCAAACTCTATCAAGTAAGCATAGAATCATCGTGCGATGTACAAAGAGTCACGGTTCATGTACGGGCAACAACATAGCCGACACCCTTGCCAAAGAGGGTACGAGAAAACAGGTTAGGGACGGGGCAACAATACACTGTAAGCCGACAGCGGTGGAAGTGCGTGAATTGTTGCGCCGTCACACTGAAAATTTAAAGAACAACAGAATATGTGGAACAAAAGGGAGCATTGCAAGCATTTTAAGGCTGCTTTTCCAACCCTGAATAAAAACATTACGAACGACCTATTGAAGTTGCAGTGACAAGATCTCCGACTTATGGTAGGCCTCATAACTGGTCACTGCAACTTGAATAGTCATCTGTATAAACTGGGAGCCACTGACAGCCCACTTTGTCGTGGCTGTTTGGAAGAAAACGAAACTGTAGAGCATGTTTTGTGGCATTGCAAAGCCACAGAAGACACTAGAATAGCTAACGGGTTGCATGACGCTTCTGCATTGGCATTATCATTAGCTTTGTCATCCACATCGCCATCATCTTATTCACCATCTAAGCTACTGGAGCAGTTATGCCAGCGGCCCAGAGCCACGCTCCGTTACTTTAAGGAGCTGGGTTGGCTCGGGTAGACGCTGGAGGGGGAAATGCACAAAACACCCCATGCGGGACGTCAGTGCAGGACTTATCGCCCCCACGTCGAATAAGAATAAGAAATGTCTCGTTGTATCTTAGCCTGTTTTCACCGCCTATATCACAGTTTAGCCGCATTATACGACTCATACATTTCACTTCCTGTCCAATCATTTTGTAAACCCTCTCGCCCTCGAGGAAGTTAGCGCTGGCCACACAGTTAAGCGCGGCGGAGCGCACCGCGTTGTCTCGGTCGCCGATGTGCCTGGCCAGTTCTTTGACCCACTATTCACCACAGTTGGGCCACATTTAACAACTTACCTGCCCAATCATCTTGTAAACCTTCTCGCCCTCGAGGAAGTAAGCGCTGGCCACACAGTTAAGCGCGGCGGAGCGCACCGCGTTGTCTCGGTCGCCGATGTGCCTGGCCAGTTCTATGACCCACTATTCACCACAGTTGGGCCACATTTAACAACTTACCTGCCCAATCATCTTGTAAACCTTCTCCCTCTCGAGGAAGTAAGCGCTGGCCACACAGTTAAGCGCGGCGGAGCACACCGCGTTGTCGCGGTCGCCGATGTGCCTGGCCAGTTCTTTGACCCACTATTCACCACAGTTGGGCCACAATTAACAACTTACCTGCCCAATCATCTTGTAAACCTTCTCGCCCTCGAGGAAGTAAGCGCTGGCCACACAGTTAAGCGCGGCGGAGCGCACCGCGTTGTCTCGGTCGCCGATGTGCCTGGCCAGTTCTATGACCCACTATTCACCACAGTTGGGCCACATTTAACAACTTACCTGCCCAATCATCTTGTAAACCTTCTCCCTCTCGAGGAAGTAAGCGCTGGCCACACAGTTAAGCGCGGCGGAGCACACCGCGTTGTCGCGGTCGCCGATGTGCCTGGCCAGTTCTTTGACCCACTATTCACCACAGTTGGGCCACAATTAACAACTTACCTGCCCAATCATCTTGTAAACCTTCTCGCCCTCGAGGAAGTAAGCACTGGCCACACAGTTCAGCGCGGCGGAGCGCACCGCGTTGTCTCGGTCGCCGATGTGCCTGGCCAGTTGTTTGAGAGCGGTGGCTCCGCTCGGAGTCATCACCACTGAGCCGTACGTCTCGAGGAGGTGCCCGATGCATTTCAGGCATTCTGTGGACGAACAGGTCAAAATCATCATTAGGCCCGATTACAGACGCGCCAGCGTAAATTTAATAGCAACGTAAAAAGCGTTCTCTCTATCGCATGCCTAAAGTGAAAAAGAAACAGAACTATGCTATTTAGCTATTATAATTACGATAGCGCCTCTGTAATCGAGCTTATTGTCATGTTAACGGAAGACCAGCGCCGATTTTCTACAGCCGACACCATGCTGCAGCGGGACGGCACGTATCGAAAACAAATCATAGGGTATTTTAATTAGGGACTTTCTTACTGTGTTTTGTTTCGTAAACAATGTAATAATAAAAATAAACCTACTTAAATGAAAATAAAAGAAGGCGGTACGTACAACAAAATTTATTAAGCGGGTTTAAAAATTAAAACTTTTGTTTTTATTTTTATCGTCATCGGAGACAGCTATCCTTACTATTATTGTAAATCCGAAAGTGTGTTTTATGTTTGCTACTTTTTAACTCAGCAACATAGGGATCGGCTTAATTTTCGCATGAATATACTCTAAAGATAGAGGAGTGCCATAGGATTTTATAGGACGTTTTAATCCGGAAAAATAAAATGTTCATGAATATGAGATGGCACAAAACGGTGTAATTCTAGATTACGTAACTTGATTCCATAACATATAGGTATGTCGTCTAGACAAACGCGATATTGAAAAGTATAAAATAGAGAAAAGATACAGACAAATTAAGAACCTCTTTCAGAAAAGTCGCGAGAAGTTGAAAAGTTCCATTTTAGCACTGAAAATTGTAAGAAATAGTTGTGTACCTAGCTTTCTACTGTTATTTGCCGTATTCGAATGAACCCGTACTCCGTATTTCAACCCCTTCGGATTATTATTTGTCCTCGAAAATAAACAAAATACTTCCAGGGGGTAAAGTAGTTTGAATATATGGCTCACCTGCTCTTTGCCTCGCGTTCTTAGACTTGAGCCCCTCCATGAGGTATCCGAAAAGCTTTGTAACGGAGTACACCACACAGATCTGCTTGAACAACGCTTTCACTCTGTTACGCACCGTTTCTATGGGATCGCCCACCTGTGAAAAAGTTAAAATTATGATTGTGTAAACAACACGCGTTAAATCTCCCAAAAATATAAAGGGAAAGTGATACGCGTGTTAGATTAGGGATTTTATTATAATATTCTATATTACTTAAAATGGCCGCTGTGCTTCCTTTATTGGTCTAAAACTATATCTTTACCTTCTATTTTTATGCATAGACAAATCAAGACACGATATCCGCCATTGCTTGTTGTGTTTGTAATATTGTTTATCAATGTGTTATTCCGTGGTTAAAGTGATTGTGATCCTATCAACTATTCTCTAATAGTTGATGGGATAATATTTAATAACGATTACCAAGTGTATTAAGTAATATCAGACTTTTTAGTAAATAGATAAAACAGAAATAACATGGCGTCCGCCATTTTTATTTATGTTGACTATTGTATCAGATTCTGTAATTTTATAATGTTATAGATAGAATAGATAGTTTAAAATGTTAGGATAATATTTAATAACGATTACAAAGTGTATTACGTAATATAAGACTTATTGGTAGGTCAATAGATAAAACTGAGAAATAACGTGGCGTCCGCCATTGTTGTTTATATTGACTATTGTATCAGATTCTGTAATTTTATAATGTTATAGATAGAATAGATAGTTTAAAATGTAAGGATAATATTCAATAAGGTTTTCAAAATGTATTAAGTAATCTAAGATTTGCTAGTAACTAAATAAGACTGTGAAATATTATGATGTCCGAATGTCAGCCATTATTCTTTACAAACACTATTTATTTAATACTGTGATTTCAAAGTGTCATAGATGACTTAAAATGTATCAATAATTGTTCTAATAAGTATGAAACGCAGTTTAAGATGGCTTGATGTATAAATAGTAGTGTTAAATTGAGGCTGCCGCGGTTCCCGCCATCTTGCTCGTTCCCTATTGGTCGGTGTAAATGTTGACATCGAGCAGTGGTGGTAAGGCATGGTGGAAGGTTGTGAAATTAGTATAAAACAGTCTGTTGGCGTGGCTTCGTCTCTTAGTATCTCTTAGTATCTCTTGATATCGCTGCAGTTCTCTTAGAGCATTTTGGTCTCTGATAGTATCGCTTAGTGTTCGCCAAGTATTCTGATAATAACGTTGGACAAATCTTTGACGCCCTGAGTCTCGCTTAGCTAGTTATGCTGAGTGTCGGTACTTTTATATTCGAAGCCAAGCCGAGTGAACGTCGCCATGTTGCTAAAGTTAAGTACTTTGTGTAATATCTAAATTATGTGACTTATCATTGTACAAAAGATTAAAAGATCATATTGATAGCGTCGGAGTTTCTTGCCACTTCTTCTCAAGACGTTTAGGGCCTTACGAACGTGGCTTAGAGTCTTTGCAATACATGGAGGTACCCTCTCGGGACCCATGAGGTAAAATAATAAACAAAATATACTTATTTACTTGTTTCCTTTACTAATTTAGAAACCTCAAGTTAGGTAACTACCCTCACAAACATTTAAAGGATCAGATTGATTAGTTTCTTTGTTATTATGTTAGATTCAGGGTTGCTGCATTGGTTTCGAGTGAGATTTCCATCCTGACAATGATATTTTGATAGAAAATAAATAAAGTAACCGCCTCTTTTAACCCTGATCTAACACGCGCGTGTTAGATAGGATATTTCATTATATTATTCTATATCACTTAAAATAGCCGCTGTGCTTCATTTCTTGGTCTAAAACTATTTCTTTACGTTCTATTCTAATAAATAGACAAATAAAGATACCATATCCGCCATTCCTTGTTGTGTTTATAATATTGTTTATCAATGTGTTATTCTTGCACGAAAGCGTTTCGCACGCGGTCGTCGCAGTATCACGGCACACCAGGTCCTTCACATACTTCGCCGACAACGAGGAAGACGCCATCAGCCGCTTTGTGCGGCGTGCGACTACTGCGTCACCTAAGGTCATCGTAGACTATAATTTAAAGATGGCCATTAAAGACCGGAACGCGGCGGTGATGGAGGCCCTGAGCAGTATAAGTAGTTATTTGGAAAATAATAAATAATTAATTTAATTGTAGTTTAAAATCGTATTTAAAGAGAAAGAAAATTAGATTTAGATTCATTTTAGTGTCCTCTTGTAAAGCCTTTAGTTATAAGCAATATTGTTCAAATCATTTAAAAAAAAAATGTTAATCTTAAAAAGCACAGACCCTGGAGTCTGTGGAGTGTAACATTCAAATAAAAAAAATAAAAAAAAAGTGTTATTCTGTAGTCAGTAATTGTGATCCTATCAATTATTCCTTAATAGTTGATAGGATAATATTTAACAACGTTTACAAGACATGTTAAGTAATATAAGACTTATTGGTAACTAAACAGAATTGAGAAATATCATGGCGTCCGAATGTCGGCCATTGTTGTTTACATAGACCATTTATTTAATACTGTGATTTCATAATGTTATAGATGACTTGAAACGTTTTAATAATTGTTCTAATAATTCTATTAAGTATGGAATGCAGTTTAAGATGATTTGATGTTTAACAATTATGTAAAATGGAGGCTACCGCCGTGTCCGCCATCTTGCTCGTTCCCTATTGGTTGTTGGTAATGTTTACATCGAGCAGTGGTGGTAAGGCATGGTGGGAGCTTGTGAAATCAGTATAAAACAGTCTGTTGGCGCGGCTTCGTCTCTTAGTCTCTTTTAGTGTTCGCCCTGTATTCTCATATTAACGTTGGACAAATCTCTGTCGCTTCGAGTATCACTTAGCTAGTTATGCTGAGTGTCGGTACTTTTATAAGCCAAGCCGAGTGGACGTCGCCATGTTGCTAAAATTAAGTTAATGTGTAATTAAGTTAATGTGTTATCTCTAAATTATGTGACTGATCATTGTACATTGTAACAGAAGATGAAAAGATTATATTGATGGCGCCTGAGTTTCTTGCCACTTCTTCTCAAACGTTTAGGCCTTACGAATGTGGCTTAGAGTCTTTGCAATATACATGGAGCACTCTCTCGAAGTCCATGAGGTATATGAATAAACGAAGAAGATTTACCTTCTTGTTTCTTTTGCTAATTTAGAACCCTGAACATTAGATAAGTACCCTCACGAACATTATAGGATCAGATCAAAGAGTTTCTTTGTTATTGTGTTAGAATCAGGGTTGCTGCATTAGTTTCAAGTAAGATTGCCATCCTGACAAACATAATAAGACACTTAATGAATAATTTGACATCTTAGCCTAAAATCTCTCTCCTAACACGCGCGATGTTTATATTGTATGGTCATAAGTAGTACAAAAATAATTATTTTTCGCAAAAAATGGCATAGCTGCCTTCTATCGTGTCCAAAATTCGAATATTTAGCTCGAATTGTTTACATTATTATTGATTTTTCAAAAATGGCTCCGCCGATTTCTTTAAAATTTAAATGGGACCACCTCGGGAGTATACCCTTTCGAACAAAAAAATAATTTTTCGATTCGGTTCACAATAAGGAAGTTTCCCATTTTCCAGTTTTATTTTTATAAAATCACACTAAGTCTGCAATAAATTATGGTGTTTTTATTTTTCAGTTATCTTAAAAAATGACGGAGTTATGAATTTTTTAACACGACAGAACGAAACAAAAATCCTCGCGACGGATTTATGCGTGTGTCGTCACGAGACACCCGCGTTGTACTTTAGCAGGAAGATAGACCCAGGAAAAGTGTTCCACATCCTGGCTGTTCGTATGAGGAATGAGGATTCGAAACGCTTGGTTCTAACGCGCGGAATGTCCACCATAAAAGGTACGCTTTGATCGCGTCTCTCTAGCCGCACAATTGAAAAAAAATGGCAGGTGGGGTGGGACCAGATTGTGCAACTCCTGGGCGCACTTTCCGAAGTGTATCCGATAAAAGGCTGATAAACACGCCACCTTACGTGGATGCTCGAGACTTTGCAGCTGCGACATAGTCAAGGTGTCGTTGTCAATCAGCCTTCTGGCTTGCCTCTCAATAGACTCCAGAGCCTCCAATTGATATTTGGCAGAGCCCTCCCAAAGATGAGAGCAGTATTCCATGCAAGACCTTACATGTGCTTTATAAACCTTTTTCAATAGATTTAAACAGTAGCTGTGGAAAGATCTATTCAAAAAGTGTTACCTTGAGCACCAGATAAGGTATGAAGCAGTTGGCTTCATACTCTGCCATGGTATAGTCCGCCTCGATGAGATAGTTGAAGACGAGCGACAAATACTCCAGTCCCTTGAGAATGACCGACGGATTTGTGTCGAAGAACCGGAGCGTCAGCCATTTTAGGACGAGGTCGAGATTCGCCATGAGGGATGAGCCGTTCTCGTGAAGGTCTTCGGAGAGGGCTTCGATCGCTTTTAAGTGGTACCTGTGAAAAAGTGACAAATATAATAATCGGCCAAGTGCGAGTCGGACTCACAGACGAAGGGTTCCGTACCGTATGGAAGCCCCCTTAATATATTTTATTATAATTTAAATATTTATTTTTGAAGGGAATATACAACTTAATGTTCTGTAAATATTTCAAGCATCTTCCTGTTGCAGTTATTAATATCGAACAAAAAAATCACGTTTCTTGCTTGTATGGGAACCCCCCTTAAATATTTATTTTCGAAGTGAATGTTTAACTAGATACTCTGTGAATAATTCAACCATCTACCTGTTACCGTTATCAATATCGAGCCAAAAACGGCTTAAAAATTCAGGTTTGTTGTATTGGAGCCCCTCTTAAATATTGTTTTTTTGTTTTTAGTATTTGTTGTTATAGAAACACATAATCTGTGAAAATTTCAATTTTCTAGCTATCACGACTCATGAGATACAGCCTGGTGACAGACGGATAGCGGAACTTTAGTAGTAGGGTCCCGTTTTTACCCCTTGGGTACAGAACCCTAAAAATGTTATACTTTTCTTGATGAATGTAATGAAAAATGGAAATACGAGGTGCATTCAATAAGTACCTAGCCTCATCGCCAGAGGGCGCTGTAGTTTCAAAAGAGTTTTACCACAGTGTAGCACATTCTTTTTTAATTCTTTTTTCAAATTTTCATTCCAATCCCTTCATTTGTTTTAATTTGACAACTAATGGAAGCGAACGTATCGATCGGTTTTACAAAAATGGAAAAAGAGCAATATCGTTCGGTGATTCGATTCCTATTTTTGGAAGGGAAAACGCGCATCGAAATCAAAGAGCGCTTGGATGCTGTGTACGGTGACTCTTCTCCATCGATGGCCACCGTCAAGAATTGGTTCAACGAGTTTGCACGTCGCCGTACGTCAGTTTTTGATGAACCACGTCCAGGTGCACCGAAAACAGCTGATACGGAGGAAAACATTCAAAAAATCCATGATCTCGTATTGGCAGATCGCCGATTGAAGGTTCTATGGATATGGGATATAGGATTGAAGGTTCTCCGATGGAAGGCTAGCTGAGACTGTAGGCATTTCAGAAGGAACAGTGCATCATATTCTTCACGAGGAACTCGGCATGAGAAAGCTGTCGGCGCGATAGGTGCCGCGTTTACTCACACCGGAAAACAAGTGCAACCGTGAGACCACATCGGAGACGTGTTTGCTGTTTAAGCGGAATCCAGCGGAGTTTTTGCGTCGTTTTGTGACCGTCGATGAAACCTGGATCCACTGGTACACACCAGAGACCAAGGAGCAATCAAAACAATGGATCCAGACCGGGGAACGTGCTCCAAAGAAGGCGAAAACTGTCAAATCGGCCGGAAAAGTTATGGCCACCGTTTTCTGGGATTCACAAGGTGTGATCTACATCGATTACCTCGAGAAGGGTAAAACAATTACAGGGCTTTACTATGCCGATTTATTGGGCCGATTCGACGCCGAATTAAAGAAAAAACGACCCCACCTGGCGAAGAAAAAAGTGCTGTTTCACCACGACAACGCACCGGTTCACACGTCTGCCGTTGCCATGGCCAAATTGGTCGAATTACGCTACGAATTGCTGCCCCATCCACCGTATTCTCCAGATTTGGCCCCTTGTGACTTCTTTCTGTTCCCTAATCTAAAAAAATCTCTCGCCGGGAATAGATATGGATCAAATGAGGAGGTCATCGCCGCCACGGAGGCCTATTTTGCAGAGTTTGACAAAAACTATTTTTCGGACGGGTTAAAAAGTTGGAGCATCGCTGGGCTAAGTGTATCGAACTAAAAGAAGACTATGTTGAAAAATAAATTGCTACTTTTTCAACATTTTCGTTTACTTTTTGTAGGTTAAGTATTGATTGAATGACCCTCGTACTTTATTTTTTACTTTGCAATTCTAACTTCACGGCATACATTTAGTGTGACCCACTTTTCACAACAATTTTTTATTATGACCATAACGTGAAAGCTACAATTTTCATCAATTTTATGGATATTTTGGATCATAAAGATGGCAAAATACAATTTTTCGAATGTAAATAATTAATATTTCATTAAGTAATGAAATGAGTAAGAAAAATGTATTCATATAGTTACGCCCAGAGTCTTGGCCTTATCTAGGTAGTAATTAAGGTTTTATTTACTCACCTAAAATCGTTATGGAACATATTAGCCACCAACTGCTTGTTGAGACCAGCTGTAGCCATTTGTTCCTTCAGCCAATCGTAGAATTCTTCGCGAGGAGTTGTAAAGTTCCATTTTAGCACTGAAAAGAAAGGAATAGTTGTGTACCTAGGTTTCTACTGTTATTTGCCGTATTCGAGTGAACCCGTCTGTACTCCAGGTATAGGCCGCGTCACACAAGTTGGCGGATATGATGTTAGCTACAAGCTGCGCAATATCCAATCCTGCCTGAAGCTCACACAAAGCCGCGCGTTGATTGGATATTGCGCAGCTTGTAGCTAACTTCATTTCCGCCAACTTGTGTGACGCGGCCTATATTACCCCGTCGGATTATTATTTGTCCTCAAAAATGAACAAAGGATTTCAAGGGGAAAAGTTGACAAAAGTCAGTGATTTCGACTTGCTTTGGCGACTTAATATTTCTTTTTCGGTGGTTATAACTAATTTGACAGATCGGGAAAATGTATTAGTTAGGAGATAGATACAGATACATACAGATAAATGATGTATTTCTGTTGTCGCTATAACAGAAAATACTAAAAATATAATAAAATAAATATTTAAGGGACATACAACAAACGTGATTTTTATGAGTTTTTTGCTCGCTATTAATAACGGCAAGAGGAATGGGCTCCCATACGGTACGGAACCCTTCGTGCGCGAGTCCGACTCGCACTTGGCCGATTTTTAATAGTCCACCACTGAACGTAGGCCTACCCACGAAGGGTGATTAAGCCATATCCATCACGCTGGCCGAGCGCGGGTTGCTGAGTTCACATACGACATCGATTTTTCTCTAAGGACGTGCCTATGCAGGTTGCTTCAATGTTTTCCTTCAATGAAAAGCCAGTAGTATGAAATTCCGTACATAAGTTTCAAAGAGCTCAGTGGTCTGACCAGGATTAGGACCTGACGATTGTAATGTAGACCATGACATGCGAATGGAGTTGGATAAAATTTGGTATACGAGTGGGAAACTACATGGGTCAACTCACGATCGTCATATATCTCATCATAAATCGAAAAATATTCTTTTCTCGCTATAAAAAAAAACAGTAGGTATATTAAAATATAACTTTATTAAGTTTTTATTTTATGACAAGTTATAAAATAACGCGTTTCAAACCGTGGGCTATTAAAGTCAAAGAACATTTATTGTTGAAATGTGTTACATTGAGATCTTACTACTAATCACAAAAATATTGAATTATCAGTTAAGTCCAATATGGCCATAACATAATCATTAGAACATGAAAAAATTATACAAGCATTATTATTAAATTTAATTCGAATATTTTGCAATTTATCATCTAAAAATTGTCGTACTCCATAATAAGCTTTAGATACAAGTAAATTTAAGCAAATGCTGAGACAAAACAGGCCAATCCGTGGGCTAATTATTATCCTTGCAAGTAATACGACAACGTGGGCTAAACCAAGAGCTATTATTTTAAGCAAAAAAAGTACTAAGACAACGCGGGCCAAACTGTGGGAAATTACCATTTAAAGTAAGTACTAAGAAAATGCGGACCAAACCGCACGCCATTATCATTTTAAGCAAATACTATAACGACGCGGGCCAGACCATGGGCTATTATCTTTGCAAGCAATACGACAACGCAAGCCATACGGCAGGCTATTGTAATTTTAAGCAAGTACTTAGACAACGCGAGCCAAGCTACGTACTATAAATTACCATTTTAGCAAGTACTAAGAATGCGCAGGCCAAACCGCGACCTATTATCATTCTAGCTAAACACTGGGACAATTAAGGCCAAACCGTAGGCAATGCCTATTACTTGAAAAGATAATGCCTACTAAGCATTATCTTTTCAAGTAATACGTTATACGACAATGCAGGCAAAACCACGAACTATTATTATTTTAAGCAAGTGCCAAGACAACGCGGGCCAAACTGTGGCTTATTATCATTTTAAGCAGTTACTCGAACAAAGCGGCCAGACCGTGGGCTATTATCATTGCAAGTAATACGACAACGCGTGCCAAATGGTAGGCTTTTATAATTTTGAGGAAGTATTAAGACAACGCAGGCTAAGCTGCGTGCTATAAATTACCATCTTAAGCGAGTACTAAGAATACGCAGGCCAAACTCTTCGTTCTATAAATTATGCATAGGTAAATTTCGAAATTGCGAAGTAAAACAGTTGATTTTCTCTCTCTTGCTGCATGATAAAGTAACAAACAAACATACTTTCGTATTTATAAAATTAGTAAAGATTCCTAGCACTTTTTACACAAACAAAAAAATATTTTTAGAAAATAGATCGTTAGAAAGTGTTTTAGAACCAAAGATGGTTTTTTTTCCCTATCGGGGGTACTTTGAATAACATCATACTACAGTTATCAAACATATATATTTTGTTTAAAAATATTAATACAAGTTTTTTCTAAATTATTTTAATGTTAAATTAATGAGTATTTGACAATACCTGTCCGGGAGTGTTATCCTTGCAATCTAATTCACCAGTAACCACTTTTCTGCACATTCACTATTTGGAACACTAACTGAAAAAAATGGAGGCTATTAAGGAATCCATGACTCAGATGAACCTGCTATTCAACCAAAGGCTGGCAGAATTTGAAGACAGACAGCGAAAGTTATCTGGACCTCCGACACCAAACCAAGGTATTCTTGATGATGATTTCTCGGTTTTCAAGACTTTCACTCTGAATGCACTTAAGACTTTGCAGGCGCAGGTTGAGTTGATGGCTGGTCAGCTTGACAACTTAGAAATGCATTCTCGACGTAAGATACTCTTGCTTCACGGTGTCCCAGAGGACAAGAATGAAAATACTGTAGCCACCATTGTCAAAGTTGTGTCACAGAATCTGAAGCTAAGCGACTTTCAAGCCAGTGATATTAGCCGTTGCCACAGGATGGGTGGATCGCCGTCTAAAGATCGTCCGAGACCCATACTCTTTAAAGTCAAAGAGATGTCCATCCGTGCTAATGTGTGGTCAGCCAAAACAAAACTCAAGGGCTCCGGCATAACAATGTCTGAGTTCTTAACTAAGGCTCGCCACGATGTATTTATGGCAGCGAGAAGACGTTTTGGAGTGGCGAAATGTTGGACCCGCGACGGCTCAGTGTTCGTCCTAGGTGCGGATGGTGTCCGGCATCGTGTCAGGAGTGCTGCCGACTTAGATGGAATTAATGCACAGGGGAGCTCGGAGCCTGTAGAAAAGAGTGTTGTCACTTTGAAGGTGCCTCCAGCATACGAGCGGTCCAAGCGTGCACCGAAATCGAAGTCAAAGTAACTTTGTTTGCACGTATAGTTTCGCTGTAGTCAATCTTGCTTCATATTTATGGTTGTGTAGTGTCGGTTTTTCACTTGTACCTTTTACCGTATAAACTGTTTTAATTTATAATACAGGTAGCCAGTGGCGGACGCTTCATAAAGACAGAAAGACACTGCCTACCCTGGTTCTGATAATAGATCTAATAATATTTTATCAATAAACAAAATAACATAAAAAACTTAAATCATGAATCAGCTCCACCTATCGAGTGCCGGTGGTATCATTAAGATAATATCGAAGGTAATTTCGCATCACCGATACGCGCTGCACGAGCGCCACCCGCCCTTGCCACGGCAAAGACACAAACTATGGATCTCTTAATGTTTTGTATGTGTACTCTCGTGGTAAGTCGTGGTCATGCGGATTTAATGTGTGTGCGTTCCTATACTTACGTGGGCTTTGCTGACACACAATGACAAAAATCACGCACACAACTGCATGAAAAGCCAGTGTCTTTTTGCTTAGCTAACACGAACAATTACGACTCGTACCGAACATTTCCGAAAGAAAGTTTGCTATGCAATGCAATTATTTTAGAAAGTAACATTGTTTCATTGAATTTTATACATTTAGATGGCCATCATTTTTTGTGGTATTATATTTCCCTTTTTTACTACATACTAATTTCAATAGTCAATAGTCGCCATATTGTTTGATGTGTATTGTGTTTGTGACTACGCTATCAGATATTTAGGATTTTAACGTTGTTAATAGAGTGAAAAATGGATAATATTGTCTGTGAAAGTTGTTCAGATGGTGTGTGTATTGAGAAAATAAAATATGATGCGTTTTCAAAACTATCTTTCGGTGAAAAAAAACAAGTTATCGAGATAGGTCGTGCTACCCCGGATATTTGAGCTGGCATTTGGACATCACCTACATTATCAATCGACAAGACGACGAACCAAAACCAACGTGTTTTTGGTGTGTAAAAATTCTGCCTACCCTGTCTTAAAACTGTGTGCACGCCACTGCAGGTAGCTCACAATTACTATGTATTTATTCCAAATTGTAGGTGTTTTCGTTTTTTAATTTTAATAAATCTATTTTGATAGAAGTTTCGTGCTTTGACGTTGACATTTACTCTGTTTCGCACAGCTGTTTCGTATTAAATTGCCATAACTGTCATTTGTCATTTTTGTGCTGATGGAAAATTTGTGATTTTTTTTTTTTCCTTTCTCGACAATAATTATGCTTAGCTATGGTCTTTTGGCCTGTTTAATTGTAATAATTGAGTTATTTTTTGTTTGCGTTTTCTGATCAACTTATAATGTTTTCGCTTAAAATCAATTTAATGTAAAACTCTTGATTATTTTAATTTGTATGCACCAAAACCGGCAGGTATTGAATATTGTTTATTTATATTTAGTTTAGTATTAGTTTTATAGAATATATATATATTTTTTTTTTTTTTGTTGTTGTTTAGTTATATTATTTAGTATTTTTACTTTATCATAAAGATATAGTTTACATAATATACTTATGTTGAATGCTCTAAGTGATAGTGATGAATGTGTCTATAATTCAGCTTCTGATATTAGTAGTTCCGATGACAGCTTTTCCAGTATCCCGACCCTTTCAGAGTCATTAGAATCTCAGTTTTCTGACGTGCCCAAAAACTTGAATCTAATCCATATAAATGCTCAGAGTATCCCTAGCCATATCTCTGATATGCAGGCGTCCCTAGATAGCAAGCACATACACGGTATTCTTGTCTCTGAGACTTGGCTTCAAACTTCTCTTCCATCTATTTCTTATGCCTTACCCGGCTTCAATCTCATCCGCAATGATCGAGTAGGAAGAATCGGTGGGGGTGTTGCCATTTATCTCCGAAACAATATTCCATATTCCATTGTTAGTAAGTCCCCCCAGCCGCCGCTCGATCATGAGGGTGAGCATCTTTTCATAGAAATTCTTCTCTCTCACACCAAAATCCTTCTTGGGGTTTTTTATAGCAATTCCCCGCACAATAACTATTTTCAGTCCTTTGAAACTATTCTTGAAAATCTTATTCCATCTTATAGTCATGCTATTATCATGGGCGATTTCAATACATGCCTCTTGAAAAGCGATCACCGTGCTCACAAACTTCGAAATTTAGTTCAGTCTTGCAACATGAATATCCTTTCTCTTAGTCCTACTCATCATTTCCCTAACTCTGCCCCTTCTTTTCTAGATCTTATAATGGTTTCCTCTCTTTCACATGTTGTTAAGCATGGGCAACTATCGGCTGATTTCTCATATCACGACCTAATATTCTTGTCTTATAAAATTCGTCCTCCGAAACCTAAGCCGCCTGTAATTGTGCAGCGTAACTTTAGTAGTATTAATCATGACAACCTTAAAAAAGATGCCGGTGATATTGATTGGTCTCCGGTAGAGTCTGCCAGATCTATTGAAGATAAAATTGCAAATTTCAATACGATTCTTACTGAGCTGTATGATATTCACGCGCCGTTTCGAACTATAAAAATTAAACACGCACCTGCTCCTTGGATTACGGACGAGATCAAGGCTCTTAAACACAAAAAAGCAGTAGCGCATACCAAATTTAAGACTCATCCCAATGATCATAACAGAGACCGGTATATCAAGTTGCGGAATCGCTGCAATTTGGTGTGTAGAGATGCTCAACGACGCCACATTTCAGAATCGGTTCAAGACAAAGACCCAGCTAAGGTCTGGAAATTTCTTAGGACCCTTGGAGTCGGAAAGTCACGTCAAGAAACTGTCCCCAAGAATTTAAACATTGATGCGCTAAATCAGCATTTCTCTGCTGCTCCAAACATGGATGCTGCTCTCAAAGCCAGCACTCTAAATTATTTGTCTAATATCACGACTCCTGACTCTTCTTCTTTTTCTTTTCGTCAATTTACCGCTTGTGATGTTAAGAAGAGCATTCTTTCAATTTCCTCGAATGCTGTTGGTTTTGACTCAATCAGTCGTAACATGATAATTCCTATCCTAGATCAGCTACTCCCTATCCTCTGTCATATTTTCAATTATTCCATTTCCAATAGCGTCTTCCCTTCTTCTTGGAAAGAAGCACAAGTAATCCCATTGCCTAAGAAAGCCAATCCTGTTTCTTTCTCTGAATACCGTCCTATATCCATCCTCCCATTCCTGTCTAAAGTCCTTGAGCGGCTCGTTCACAACCAGTTAAATTTGTTCCTTACCAGTAATGGGCTGCTCAATCCTTTTCAG
Organism: Hypomecis atomaria; assembly: GCA_964007245.1. Classification (NCBI taxonomy): domain Eukaryota; kingdom Metazoa; phylum Arthropoda; class Insecta; order Lepidoptera; family Geometridae; genus Hypomecis; species Hypomecis atomaria. The sequence goes on from OZ023279.1 coordinate 21,885,104, forward strand.
TCTGGCTTTCGTTCCGGGCACAGCACGATTACAGCGCTAGTCAAAATCACTGACGATATACGTCTAGGGATGGAGAATGGCCATTTGACCGTGTTGTCGCTGCTGGACTTTAGCAATGCTTTTAATTCCGTTGATTTTGATATCCTTCTTGCTATACTTCGCTCTCTTAACATATTTCCAACGGTAGTGGACTGGTTTCGTAGTTACCTGTTTGGCCGTCGGCAGAGAATTCGCCTTAACGATTTTTTTTCTTCGTGGTGCAACACGTCTGCCGGTGTGCCTCAGGGTGGCGTCTTATCTCCTCTTCTTTTCGCAATATTTATTAATTCTATCTCTTACAACCTTACTTCTCTCTACCACCTCTATGCGGATGATCTGCAGCTGTACTGTCAAGCGCCGCTGGAATGGCTATCAGAAGCCGTAGAGACAATCAATGGTGATTTACGTCGTATATCCCAATGGAGCAGATCGTATGGCCTCAAAGTGAACCCGTCGAAGACGCAAGTTATTATAATGGGTAGTTCTCGGACTATTAGCCAAATCGAATGGAGCACTCTTCCACAGGTGGTTTTTGATGGAGTCACTATACCTTTCAGTGAAACTGTGAAAAATCTCGGAATAATCTTTGACCGGGGTATGTCTTGGGTTCCGCAGCTCGCTGAGACTAGCCGTAGAGTATTTGCCTCCGGAGGCTCGTTGCGTCGATTGCAAAACTTTTTGCCCATTGCTACTAAGGTTGCGCTTGCTCAGTCGCTCTTACTCCCTATCCTTGATTATGCGGATGTATGCTATCTTGATCTCACCGAAGAGCTACTGGATAAACTCGAGCGCCTTCAAAATTACAGCATTCGGTTCATTTTTGGTTTGCGTAAATTTGACCATATTTCTGAATTTCGCACTAAGCTCGAGTGGCTCCCCATCCGTCGTCGCCGGGATGCTCATATACTATGTCTTCTTTACAGCACTCTATTCTATCCTACTTCCCCTTTTTATCTTTCTAGTCTCTTCAAGTTTAGGAACACAGTTCACTCTCGTACATTGAGATCTGCAGATAATTTGACTGTAGATATTCCTTCCCACAGAACGTCTTTCTATAGTTCCTCGTTTGCGGTAAAGGCTGTGAACCTTTGGAACGAACTGCCTCTTAATATTAAGCGTGCACGTTCACTGGAAGCTTTCAAACGCCTTGTAAAAAGTCATTATCTCTGTAAATAATTTTGTACTGTATCATTTATTTCTTTCTGTTATTACTTTAAGTGCTTTATATATTTTATGTATGTTTATCTATGTGTTGTCTATTTATGTAGTAGTATTATTATGTTAGGTATTGTATGTTGTATTAGTATTTAGGTTTATAGTATAATTTTTAGTATTTATTGTACTCCCCGTCAAATATTTTTAGCACATTCCTTTCCGTACATGGGTTGCCTGGAAGAGATCGCTTCCAGCGATAAGGCCGCCTAGTGTTGCACTACCTTAAGAAGTTCACTTAAGTTTTTTTTTTTTGTAAGTTTCATTTTTGTGTACAATAAAGAGTTATTTGTTTGTTTGATGGTCTTTCTTTTCTTTTCTTTGTTTAAACCCCACAATCCAAATCCGTTTATGTAGGTGATAAAATTAAATAAGTGCTATTGGTCTTATAATCATAAAAAAAATAGCAAGACATGTAATTGAGTTGATTATGTGATAACATTAAATAATATAGGTCTTATAATAATAATAAAAAATAGCAAGACCTGGAATATGTAAAACCCAACGAGCTACTTACTAGAAATTTTACAAAACAGTAGGTATTTTAACTGACAAATAATGATAAACCCTTAGAATAATTACTACAGCAATAGTGACTATCTCACTGGCAATTATTAAGCTCGTTATTTAATTTTGTTATGTCATTTATTAATTTATTTTCCGTCGATGATCTACTCAAGTTTTGCAGCATAAGTATAATACAGACTAAAACACAAAAAAAATTGAGGTGCAACATTACCCAAATGTAACTAGAGTCCTTTTCATCAAAGAAGTCCTACGGAAACTAACGGAACTAATTTTGACAGATAGGACATGCGACTGTGGCGCCGCACTTCTGTCGTGAATTGCATTATAATAAGATTCTCATCAGTCTGCTGAGTCAAAATGACTGCAGCATTTAAAGCTGTGCAGAGTAGGTATAAACATACCTGTTATTACATAGGTAGGTACGTTTCTACTTACATATTTTCAAAAACCTTAGTGCTCTTTTTTGGACAGTCGGATAAAAATTTTGGAATTCGTGTATGTTCACATATTCGATTTTCCGAGCCAATTCTCAAGTTTATTTTTACAAGTTTATGTTTAACTTGCAATGTATTGTTACGCAGTACGACGGCTAGTTGTTTACACCTAATCGCGAGATTTATGGTTTTATGACTCAGGCGGCACCGGCCTTTTGTGTCGCGTCTATTGTTTGTTGTTTGTCAGATTTTTTGTGGTGTTTTCGTAATAATTAAGAGCTATATGACGCTTTTTGATTCTGCAAAATTCAATATTTACGCACCGCGAGCCAGCGCAGCGCCACAGTTTAAATATTAGTTTATACGGCTCGAGTTTACGATACTGCTTACCGCTGCGACTGAACAATCTTGATACTTTCTCTTTGATATCATTTATATTTTTTTCACTCCCCATTTTGTTAGTATAAATGTTGTTGCTCACATTTTTAGGGTTTCGTAGTACTTGCTTACAAGAAACCCTTATAGTTTTGTTGTGTCCGTCCGTCCGTCTATTCGATCAGGCCTAGTAGGCCTAGTATATGACTTGCTGTTCATGCGCACGTTTTTCGTTTTCGACTATCGGCTTTACTTTCCCATACAAAAGAAAATCAGCGCCCCAAGCGGAGAGTAGCGGAACAATTTTTTTGTATGGGAATGCAAAGCCGATAGTCGAAAACGAAAAATGTGCGCATGAACAGCAAGTCATATACTAGGCCTACAGATAACTTCTGCAAATTATTATTATTATTTTTGTGCTAAATCAAAATACTCTTGAGGAAAATTGTATGTAATGAAACAAGATTTAATTTGTTTTAAATATGTACTTAAGTTAATAATAACGTAATATTGTTTTTAATATGAATCAGTCAAGTCAATGATTATATAATTATACACAAAGGTTATATTATATACTTAAGTAAAGGCAAAATAGTGTAAAAGTGTTGGGGCGGACGGATAATAATATCATGGCCGTTCGTGCAGGTTTGTTATATTTAAGTTTTGGAAAAAAAGCAGAACCTGTCTGTCACTTTATGCATCTTTTTTAGACGCAGACATTCATGGCATAGATACATGACGTTAGATAAAGAAATAAAATAAATAAAAATAAATAACGCTTACACACTCATAGCTCCCTATTAGGCTGTGCCTGTGTCGGAGATGCCATTAACAATCAAACACAAGATATTAACAAACAAACACCCAGACTCGAGACAGACATTTAAATTCAGAATTCAAATTCAAGTGTATATGTTTGTTACTCTTTCACGCTTTAACGGCTGGACCGATATTGATGAAATTTGGTACAACACACACAAAGGCTACTTTTTATCCCGAAAAATCAAATTACAAACTTATATCCCTCAATGGCATAGATCTTGCTTTTCGGGGATCGATTATTTCGGGAAGCAAACACTCATGGTAAAATTTGGACAACTTGGGTAGCATTTGTGTTTTCCAGAAATCCTCATTTCTGTGAACTCTCACTACTTTCATAGCGAAGTTCGGACCAGTCCATATTGCAAATAAGCATATGTTTTTTTTGGCAATGTGAAGCTGGCCTTGAACTTGGAAAAACCAATCGTGCTTTTCATTAAAAGTAAGTTCACCCGATTGATTCTTTTTGAAACACTTGACTTTTTTCGTTGCAATTGCTGTTTCGGGATCAATCCCGAATGCAGAAAATGGACATTTAATTTCAACAAGACCATCTTCACAAATACCATCAGGAGAAGCTCCGAGAAAGCAGTGTTGTTCATCAATGAATAGCCCACACTTGTCGATTGTAATATTTTCTTGTTCTCTTAATTGTTTCAAAGCAAGAGCTTCATTTTCTATTCCATGTTTTATGGATGATACATTATTTAAATTACTGCTGTACAAAATAGCTTTCACAAGCGGGGCAGAATTTTGGTTTGCACGTCTCTTGCAGATTTTAGAAAACTTAGATGCCGTCAAAATGCATCTTCGCAGTTCCAACCACAATGCACTCTCTGCTTGCAAAATCGTGCTGCGCTCGATATCAAAGCGGTTTAACGCCCGTTCTTTAATGTTGTTTAAGAACAAAGTCTTCGCATTGTCGAATTCAATTGTATTCATATCTGGTCGTTGACATTCATTACCGTAATGTTTGTCAGTTTTATTAAAATTCAGCGTTGTTTTGCAGCGCTTTGCATGAGTTGCGTAATAAACACTTTGGGAGCGACGTTTGCGTTCTAGGTTCTTTATAGCATTCCCTGGACTCTTATCCCAAAGCGTTTTAGATAGCGTACTTTGCGCTTTACCGCTATTGAAAGCTACTACTGCTGCATAACAGCGCGCTTTATAGGATCCTTTTAAAGAATAATTTATGCGTTTGCCACCCACAGCTTTGGCTATGGCACTATTGAATTGCTCAGCGCGATTGTTAGTAAAATTTTTCAGTAGGCTCCGAGAGTGAAACGCTAATTGGGATGCGTGTTTCTGTAATCGAAGAAATAGAGTTGGTATTGAGGGAACTAAATTTTGTTCCGCTTTTCTTTCTACTGAGCAGTAGTAATCTTCACATGCAGCGTGATCACCAAAAACATGTCGAGTACTATTTAAAATGTCGCTTTGTAATTTGAGAATCTTGGTCTCGGTAGTATCATTTTGATTGTTCCTATAATTACTAGCAGAGCGGATGGCTGTGCGTAGTCTAGTTAGGCGATTTGTAGTAAAAAGTTTACGTTCGCTTGGCGGTATTGTGGTGTCTTTTTGCAACTGCATATTTTTGCCGTTATAGTTTCGCAGTAAATGGTTTGTACACTCTATTTTTTGCACAGGCACGTCTGGATATGGTCTGCTTTCAAGAATGCTTTTATAAGTGCTGGAGTCACCATCTGCTATTAAGATGTTATAAATGAGTTTTTTTTCCTCAATAGAGCTAAGGCTAGGCTTTAAGCAAGCCGTCAACTAAAATTGCCTGTTCCATGCTAGTGGATGATGCATAATGATTCTTAGTGCAATCATGAGTCCGGGGCAATATGCCTTTAGACGAAGCGCGAGCGCAGATCACACAATATGTATTACTCCTATGTGGAGGACTTTTCCGGTATGTTCTCCAATGATGGCTGCACAACCGGAAAGAGCCGAATAATTCGTTTTATAAGATCGTTTGCTCCAACAAGCATCGGCTTGTACTGGTACCATTGCTATTCCAATACTGTTAACGTCCCCGCGAGATTTTGCACCTTCTTCTTCTTGTTTTGCCGCTTCCAACATTGACTTTTCAGCAGTTATGCGCCATATTTCAGCAACATCATCGTGTATAGAGCTAAACAAACGAAACGGCATAGATGGCAAATCCATTGAAGCATGAAGCTCGTTCAAATTTGATTGTCCAATCCCTGTCAAAATTGCTCCAGCCACAGCTCCAAAATTAGGATCAAATTTGGGTTCATGAGTATTGCAAGTTTTTAGTTTAGAATTATAACCACACAATCGACATTGCAAGTGGAATGTTGAAACTAGGCCATTTTGTTTTTCTTTTACCAATTTCATGTTGCTTAGTTTACAATCAAACATTTTACTGTGGTTGTCAATTTCGCACAATTGATTTAAAAAAAACTGAAAATCAATGATCCTTCGCCCTTCAACTACGTGTTCCGATTCCTGAAACAAATTATTTTACAAGTAAATATAATTTATTTATACCCAATAAAGTAAAATCAACAAGTTTTTTAACTCGCCTAGTATAAAAAGTTAAAAGATAACATAACTTTCTTACATTATTGTTTTCGGAATCTTTTATCAGCAGCGTCGTATCAGTGTGGTCCAATGTTTGCTTTAAAAGTTCATTTTGTGATGGCATAGGCACATCCACAGTCGGCATCTAAAATAATGTACTTATTTGTTAAAAATATTTGGGTCATATCGTGATATAAGGTATTGAACAATTATTTTTTTGATTTAATAAGAAATTTGAAAAAAAAAATCCTCACCATATCCATATTTTCACAGACATTATTAGACATTGAATCAGTAGCACAACCTAGGTTCTCGGGTTTTCTCCATCTGAAATATATCACCAGTTTAGAATAATAACATTTCTCTTCTTTCATCGGGAGTTTAAAAGCTTAAGAAAATAAAACAAAGAATACCTTGCGGCTAGTTCTTTTTTCAAAGACATCGTATTATTTCTTTTGCGTTTTCCGAGGCATTGATACTTGTTTTTATTTTTTCCCATTATGGCTCACTTTCTAATGAACAACTTTAATCAAAACGACTCTAGTGATCAGTTTCGTTATAATGTAGATATGTTTTGCAAGGTATTTAACTAAAAAGAATAAAATAAGTCAGTTAGTTACAGTAATAAAACTATATTACAAACATCTCGTAAAATTTCTAATATATAATACTGTACATCCAGTCAGTTGAAATATTACACATTAAGTCACGCAAAAAAATGTTATGCTAAATAAACAAACAAAATAAACAATATTAGACATTAATTATTCAAAACATTATTATAAATACGGGCATAAGCAATCGGTACTCACAGCGATCAAAATACTGCAGTCGTAGTATACTGCGTTCCAGCTTACTCACACTATCGCAACGCTGACACGACTTACGACGCACACAACTAAAGCATCGATGCGACACAGGTCCGTCTCTGACAAGCGCCCGCGCGCGTCTGAGCGCACAGTACCAGAGCGATGAAATATATAGCACATTTAAAAAATCGATGAATAATCATTATCATAGAATTTAACCAATTTTTTTACAGAAATTGTTAAAAATATATTGTATGTAACTAGAGTATAAAGTACAACATCGAAATGATTTGAAACTTCGGAGAAATTTCGATTTTTATCGAGGACTTTTTGATCGAAAATGCAATTAAACTTATATTTTTTTCTCATTCATATTATATCAAAATGAAAAATGTTCTCCGATATTACTATTGGACAGGATATTTGTAGTAAGAAAAAAAATATTACAGCCTTCTATTTTCTACCGATTCTTCAAATTAGAGCTCACAAAACAGGTCTACTTGATTTTTTAGTGAAATTTGAGTCAGGAGATGGTAATTTACTAAAAAACTAAATTGAAATTTCGAAATTTTCTACGATATTATCGAAGAAAAGAGAACAGACTATTTACTAGTATTTACTTTACATAAAACAAATGCTCAGAAGTAATGGAATATTGACGAGGTAAACCTAGTAACATCCCATTTTTTCGTCATATAACTCTTAAGAACAATAGGGATTCTCGAACTTTACAGTTGTTTACTTTGTCAGTCACAATGGCACCGAATATTCTACAGATTTCTAGAGAACCCTTATTCCGATATAAATAGGGCGATGGTTTTCGTTCGTGGCAGTTATCGCGTTTATACCGGAGTGAAAACATCTCGTGTTCAAGTGCGGTACCAGTGATTGTGAAGTGACTAGTTGTGTGAATATCAGTGCCAGTGTGAAGTATTGTGCGAACCAGTTGTGTCGTGTGTACTGTGATTTTGTGCAATAAAGTGCAAAGTGAACAATCGGCGTTTTAACTGATTATCCAAGAACCCATCTCGTAACAGTATGTATGTAAATAATATATTTTTTTGGGTCAAACCATGCAACGCAATTTTGAAGCAGATATTAAAGCTATCTGTTATTTATTACGCACCTAAATCTCGCGAAAGATTTTATACCCCAAAATTGTGTAATATTCAAAATTTATAGGTTGAATTCATTTTAAAGTTTAGATTCTTCTTTTTGGACTATTTAATTTAAATAAAAGCTTGTTTTTAAAAAGATTTTTAAACTTTGTTAATTGTCTGTTGAAGAATTATGTGCGTGTTTTCCTTAAAAAAAGTTATTTGGTATATCTTATGTTAGGTTAGGTTAGTTATACATACATAATTTTCAGTATGTATGTATATTGCAGCGCCTACAGAAATCGATTGGTTAAATAGCTATTTTTGTTCGCAGCTTTTGGCTTGAGGTCAATTGTGTAAAGTTGGCTATATATAAAGGTTTTTTAAAAAAATATTATTCGAAAGAAAATTAAAATCAATATACCTATACTTCGCCTATGTGTAAAAATAATCTAATCAAAAACACAACAAAAAGTTATGATATCTCATCAAAAACATAAATGTGAAATGGGAGCCAAAGTGTTGCCACCAAAAGAATTGAGATCCAACACGGGGCCAAGTGTTCTGTAGAAAATTCTGAAGTTTAAGCTACAAGATCACACCTACAACATTCTAAAGGGATTTACTTATGTAATTCAAGCTCGTGATTTGACTTGGCTAGTTTAAGAATAAGTACAGTGCAAATAAGCATTTGTCTGTACGTGTAAACTAGCCAAATCAAATCTTGCTGCGTCGCCAGTTTTCTTTGAACACTTTGGCTGGACACGCTGCCGCGTGTCTAGATGTAGCTTTCTAATTCGATAAAAAATATTCAGTATAAATGTTTTCGTTTGCCATGCGCTATCCCAAAAAACCGGAGCTTATGTACCTACCATATTTTGCTACAATTCAAAAGAATCCACCAGCCGTCCGCCTGAGCTAGGAGCGCGGGGGGCGCGGGAAGGGCGCGGGCGGAGATGGTGCGCAGCACACACACACAAATACAATTGCATCACACCACACATAGAAGCTCCCTGGCTTGGGCGCATCGCGACAGCAATCGAAACATCGAAACTAACAACTTTTGATCTGCGACTTTTGCCAAAACTAAAAAAAAAACAACTGTCCTATACATTTTGTCGAAAGTGAGCGATATTTTTCTATGGAACAACAACATTTTTTTTGAGATTAGACAATTTAATTCAATTTATTTATTCTCAAATATAGGTACAGTAGTGTACGCTTATGAATGTCAACATTTCCAAAAAATTGACAAATAAATTACATAAAAGAAAACAATTTAAAATTATATAGTAACAAAACAATAAAAAATTAAATCAATCGGAAAATCACAATAATAATAATAACGCAGGGGCGGCTTTGTGGCGAGCCGTCGGTGAGTGGCGACACCGCGAACCCTGATTCCCTGGGGCTAAATGAGACCCCTGACTCCTCTCTTGCCTTAACCGGCCGGCTTGGAGTGGAAATCGCAAGAGCTAGGAACCTAAGCTCCAGGGTGGAAGTGTTAAAGGGCATAACGCCGCGAGTAGCGTCTAGTGAAAGTGCAGCACACCTCTCGACACCCTAAGCCGTCCACACCAATGTTGCCCCTCCGCCACCAATATACGGTAGCTATTACGGGGGGCCCATTTAGTGGATGGCAAGTCACCACCCGCCTGGATATTTGAAATGAGGCATTATTTGGCGGGTGCCGTACCTCATTCCATAGACCATCTTTTTAAGTCATCGATCACTACATCACAATAGCCCGATATCCTGTAAGTCACATCTAGCAATAGTTATTTATAATTATTATCATTCTACTTTTTGTATACAACATTTTATGTTTTATAAAAAGTGATGGAAAAGGGCCTCTCAGTGTTGGCTTAGGCTCCACTGATGCCTACCAAAGGACCAAGCTTTGCTTGTGAGTTAATGTAAATGATGATAATAATAATATGACAAGCTCAGCAAGTACCTTGACTTGGCTCACGAGGTTACCGCTATGTGGGATGTGGACTCGACGGTCATTGTCCCGATAGTCGTTTCGGTAAACGGCTTAATAGCGAAGAGTCTCGACCACCACCTTAAGAGACTCTCGCTAGACGGTTGGGTCAAGGGTCAGATACAGAAGGCGGTCGTCCTGGACACGGCGCGCATTGTCAGGAGGTTCCTCTCTCTGTAGACCCAACCACCGGTAGCTTGAGCCCTGCCCCGCTGCCGGCGGCACTCTAGGTTTAGGTTTTTTTTATAGTATTTTGTTCTTTTATATAAATATTGTAAAAAAACTTAAATTTAAGAAAATAAATGAATATGTGTAAAATAATATGGTACATAAGTCAATCAAAAGTCAAGTCGCGCAGAGAATCCCTGTCAGAAATATAATCCTTGATACTATACTCGTAGTATGCTTTTTCCTTTAGGATTTTTTTTTATTACAGTTATAGACAAAAGTCGTTGAACCAAAGTAGTTAGTTTTGATGTACAGAATAACCCCCTAAAAGGATGCTAATTGATTAGGAATAACCCTGTATATTTATATTAATTTTTTCATCAGGGTTAAAACGCTTTAGTTGAGAACTAACTTGAAGCGGGCCGTTTCACTGGTTTAGGTTGCGCGGAGCCCGCGCTGGGTTTGGCGTCGCCTTTGGCGGTGGCCGCGGCTTTCGGTTTGGCTTTTTTCTTTGGTGCTGCCACTTTCACCTTTATTTCGGCCTGTAAAGTGAAATTTGACTTAGCAAAAGCGCTCTGCACTAACATATTGAAGAAAAGTATAAAGAGTGTTCTATACAATAAAATACGTTCTTTGCTTCGAGCAAATATAGTCACAATCGTGCAAAAAGTGTCCGAGCCAAAACTTTGCCCAAGCTACGTAGTGGGCAGGTTTTTTAGGGTTCCGTACCCAAAGGGTAAAAACGGGACCCTATTACTAAGACTTCGATGTCCGTCTGTCTGTCTGTCTGTCACCGGGCTGTATCTCATAAACCATGATAGCTAGGCTGCTGAAATTTTCACAGATGATGTATTTCTGTTGCCGCTATAACAACAAATACTAAAAACTGAATAAAATTAATATTTAAGGGGTGGCTCCCATACAACAAACCTGATTTTTAGGACTTTTTTACAAAGCCGCGCGATGCCAAAGTGCTCGATTACAAGCACTAATTAGGTGACATTACGTCGAGATCTCGAATCTTGACGTCTCGACAAAACGGGTCATTGTGAATTATTTAATGTAAATATCTAAGTCGGTATGTATGACGGCGCTCGGACATTTTTTTACTACTTTCTTAATTATTTTTTTTACCTGGTGAACCACTAACCACTCAACACAGGCTGCTCGTGGCCTGTCTGACATTACCAAATTGGAACCAGAAACAAAAACAGCGGAAATGTGAACCTCGTATAAAGTGGTATAATTTGCATAAGCCAGAGGGAGAAAAATTTACTGCACTGGTAGATAAATACCTGAAAGAGACACTTCAAAACCAAGAAGACAGTGACACTTTATGGAATAACTTTCATAAGTTTTGCCTGGACACTGCCAAATCAACGCTAGGTGTCACAAAAGGCAAACTCAGTATTAATTAAGATCCATCTTGGTGGAATAAAGATGTCAAAACTTATCTCAAGGAGAAGAAGAAATCTTTCAAGAAATGGCAGGAAACAAAAGATGATCGTGATCGCTTGGAATACAACGAAATAAAAAAGAGAGCTAAGAAATGCGTTGCAGTAACAAAAGCTTTATCCAACGATGGTCTCTACAAACGGTTAGAAAATGCAAAAACTGATGCAGATATATTTAAATTAGCAAAACTTCGTGATAACCAAACTAAAGATATTAAACGTAATAAATACATTAGGGACTCATCCGGCAAACTGTTGACCACTGACAAAGACATAAGTAAGAGGTGGCAAGAATACTACCAAGCACTTCTTAACGAGGAATTTCCAAAGGAGCCACTTAAAATTTTGCCATGTGCCGAAGGACCAGTCGATGCAATCCTACCGCAGGAAGTCAAAACAGCTATTCATAAAATGAAAAACTGCAAAGCTACTGGACCAGACGAAATTCCAGCAGAGCTGTGGAAAAAAGTAGGCAATATCGGCGTATTATGGCTAGCAAAATTATTTAATGAAATACTTAAAACTACTAAAATACCAAATATGTGGAGATCAAGTAATCTAGTACCTTTCTTTAAAAATAAAGGCGATGTTGCAGACTGTGGAAACTACAGGGGAATTAAACTAACCTCTCACACCCTTAAGATCTGGGAACGCGTCCTCGTAAAAAGGTTAACACTCATTACAAACATTACATCAAACCAGTGCGGATTCACTAGCGGCGTAGGCACCACAGATGCGATTCACTCGGTGAAAATACTAATAGAAAAGTACAAATCTCGTAAACAAGATCTTCACTTTGTTTTCGACCTTGAAAAAGCGTTCGACCGAGTCCCGAGAGAACTTATCTGGCAAGCACTGAGAGCACAACTGGTCCAGGAGCACTATGCAAGAGTGCTAAGTCCTGCGGGAACAAGTGAACCATTTGAGGTCCGAGTGGGGGTTCATCAAGGTTCGACTCTGAGTCCTCTACTGTTTAACCTGGTAATGGACTATGTCACGGCAGACATACAAAAACCAGCACCGTGGTCACTACTGTATGCCGACGACGTAGTTCTTATAGCCGAATCGTTAACAGAAGCACAATCAGATCTGACTATGTGGCGGGAGTCATTGGAGAGGAGAGGACTGAGAGTCAGTAGACAGAAAACTGAATACATGTATTGCGACTTCTCTGGTAGCAATGCAGGCGTCATCCCATGTCCATCTATTGATAATAGACCACTCAACAGAGTTGAAGAATTTAAGTACCTCGGATCCATCATAGCGCCCAAAAATTGTGTAGAAAAGGATATCCAAAATAGAGTACAGACAGCCTGGCTGAAGTGGAGGTCACTGTCTGGTATCCTATGCGACTCTCGTATGCCGATTAAAATCAAAGGCAATGTATACAAAAGGGCAGTAAGACCAGCTTTACTCTATGGATCTGAGTGCTGGCCTATGAGAAAGTCTGATGAACAAAAAGTCCATGTTACAGAAATGAAGATGTTACGCTGGGCAGGGGGGGTCTCTAAAACGGATAAAATAAGAAATGAATATATCCGTGGCACTTTCAAAGTCGCCCAGATACAGGAAAAGCTTAGAGAAAACCGCCTGCGCTGGTACGGACATGTGATGAGAAGAGATGATGACCATGTGACAAAGAGAGTAATGAACATAGAAGAGAGAAGAAGAGGCCGTGGACGTCCACCAATGACCTGGATGCAAACCGTTAACAATGACATGGAAATTACAAATACCAAAGAACAGACAACCCACAACCGTGCGGAGTGGCGCAAAAATACTAGGAGGGCGGACCCCAAATAAAATGGGAATACAGCCAGGAAGAAGAAGAAGAAGACTTAGGGACTGTGGCTCTGTAGATATTTGCTCGAAGGTTCTTTGCTAAGAAGCCGTAGTTTCTCATGTGGCTCTGTAGATATTTGCTCGAAGGTTCTTTGCTAAGAAGCCGTAGTTTCTCATGCTTGCCAAACTATGCACTAAGTTTAGCAATATCATTATATTTTTATCTAATGTCACGACATACTTTGTCAGCAAACTCTTTGATCTTCTGTTCTTTCAAAGTCTCAAGTTTCCCCATGTGGGGCGCGATGTTCTTCTCGCCGACGAGTTTCATCGCCGTACCCAACGCTTCGGCGGCCGCGTCTCTCACTGACGGATCTAAAAATAACAAAACCAACAATGAAGGATGTCGGCAGCACATACATACGAATACCTGCGGGACAATTCTGTCAACCGATCTCGTTACAAAGGTGACACGTTCTTGAACCTGTCTCGTTTTTCTGACAGTTTTGAGCTGTCGGAACTGTCAGAAAAACGAGAGAGGTTCAAGAACGTATCACTTTAGTAAAGAGATCAGCTAACAGAATTGCCCCGCTGTTCTATAACGAATACACTATTTATCTCTCAAGTTTATTTCTAAAAATGTTATATTCGTCAGAGTCATTTATGACCTTTCTATAACTGTTCTGATATGAACAAGTTCGTTTTTAATTAAGTTTTAAAATATTTGGCCACATGCATTGGTAGGGGATTTAGATGGTAAAAACAATAAAAAATCATTGTAATTTTTCTGGTGGTCTAATTTTAATTAGTGATATGAAAACAGCAAAAAATCACTATATTTTAGAAGCACATATCATTATTAGAAAAGATGTGTGCTTGTTGTGATGTGTTGTTCCATGACCGCAAAAAAAAAATGTTTTGACAGGTCGAGTCTCTGCATCCTTCTTTAGGTCTCGGACAAAAAACAATTTTCTGTATTGTTGGTTGGTACGACCAAGGAGATCTTACTAATATAGCCCAGCCAATTAGCAAGTTAAAACGGCAGTGGGCAGGGCACATAGTTCGAAGAACGGATGGCCGTTGGGGCCGTAGCGTAGGACGTTTAACGTCTAGGTGGACGCGCTGGATGCAGGCCGCTTTCATTGGAAATCCAAAGGGGAGGCCTATGTCCAGCAGTGGATGTCATACAGCTCTGATGGATGGATGGATTGTTGGTTCATTTTGAAAAACATAGCTAAGTAACACAAATTCCATGGTACAATAATAATAATTATGTTAACGTAAGTGTCGAAAAAGGCGATAAGAATTCCACGACATTAGGATAGACTAGCGAGTTCAATATACATACCAGCGCTCTCTATAAGTTTGAGCAGACCTCCCACATAAGCCTTGACCAGCTTCTTGTTGAAAGCGGCGGGTTGCGTGACGCACAACGCTCGCGCCAGGAACAGCGAGCTCTCGGCCTTTATCGACGGGTTCTTGTTGTCGAACGCGGCTAGCATGTCTTCCGATATCGCTTTCAGATTGGTCTGTGGAAAATGCAATCGCTTAGACGCCTTAGAATAATTTTATACAAGCTATACATACAGCCAGGCAATCAAGGAGCATGATAACCATTGGAGAGCGCGTGGGCCCCTTTTTTCTTGAAACAATAGGTCACCGATTTTAAGCGGGACGAGAGGTAAGCTCCGCTGGCTGTAATTGACTGACGCCAAAATGACGCAATGACAACAGTTCTTGTAGTGGTGCCAAAAATGTTACTAGCAAAATATCGATATCGATATTTTTGACTTATCAGTTTTCTAAGGATTGGTAAGCACTGCGTACGTAACGGGTGCAATTTTAAAATAAACAAATAAAGTGTAAAAAAAAAGATTATTCATTACATAATTAATTTCAAAGTAACTACATTAAAAAAACACGGCCAAGAGTGTGTCGGACACGCTCAAATGTGGGGTTCCATAGTTATGTATTTGCCTTAAACAACTTCATTTTGTTTAGAAATTCGTTTTGAACCTTATACGAAAGCTTTAAGGAACATTTCACCTTGACAAATACAGTATAACGGTTTTTAATAAATATTTCTAATAAATATTGTATAGGAGAAACATATAAATGCCTGGTCCTGTTATTTGAGATCTTTAAAAGAACAGGTATAGTATACGAGTAACAGGTATTTTCTGTTACATGTGAATATCTGTTCTTTTTATCTGTTCCGATAAATATGTCTCACTGCTATTTCAAAGAAACATCTTTAGACCTGTCTAACGATACCCCACTCAATATGGAACAAAAATACAAAAAATTGTTTTGTGCCCCCCTTTTACGTATATGGGAAGGGGGTCTAAAAACAAAACTATTGATTTTTTTTAACATTTCCAAATTCACGTTATTATATCTTTGTACTAAATTTCATATGAATAGGTGAAAAACTGACATTGTTATTGGGGCGTGACATACAGACGGGCAGCCAGACAGACATGATGAAATTATAAGGGTTCCTAGATGTCTATGGAAATAAAACGTGTCTGTTTGCCTACACAACATACACCAATCAACAGAGAAAATTATTTCAAACAACAAAAAAATGTCGTAAATAATAATGCTTATATTATTATGATATTCTGACTTACCTATTCTTGAAAATATAGAACACATTCGTGTTATCAAATATTTACTCAAATGATTATATTATGACTTTAACGTTGTCGATATAAATCGATGCGATGCAGCTGCACAGCACTATCAGAACAAAAGAGACGGAATGCTAACGAATGTTACAGTGTATCAGAAAGAGACAACATGAAAGACGTCACGGGTGCGGTTGACTAATTGAATATTCGAAACAATTTTTGCCAAAATTGTTAAATTGATAAATTTGAGTAGAAAATCACTTATCTGTGAAATGATATCCCATCTTGAGTGTAACTTGAAGATTTGGAACTCTTTCCACACCATTTTACGGCACAATTCGGCATTATTTTAACGTATTTACGTATTTAAAACGCAAGAGCGTGACGTGTTGACATTGACACAAAATTACTTCGACTGACGAAAATTCCGTCGGTGATTATCTAAAGCGCCTATCGTTGGTGAAGGTGGCCGCCCCGCGCGCTTTCTCCACTTATGCTCCTTGCAGGCAATTGAACAAGTTGCTGGCGTTCCTGTTTGCTGAAAGATATAATCTGAAACTTTTCAAAATCGAGAGTCGATTCTTCTCTCTGTTGCTGCATCAAAAATTAACAAACAAACCAACAAACACACTTTCGATATACAATATTAGTAAAGCGACGGCTTTTAGTACTATAGTCAAAGATACATGTGTCTGAAAACAAAGATAGAATATAAAAGATAGAATATAGAATATTCTATGTAGTAAATAAATAAAAATAAATAATAAAATAATAGAACAACCAACATTTGGTGGCGAAATATTAACGCTTCAACTGATTGCATGACCGAATATTCCGTATTGGGCCACAGAACAGCAGAACTAGATTAGAAAGGAAATCCATACAAATGTTCTATGAAAACCGCTGTCGCCAAGTATGTATTACCACTGTAAAATATCTGCACAATAACTGTGCAATTTTCACTAGCTTCGGAGATATTTTTTTACTTTAAAATAGAGAGTAGGTAGTATACTTGCTGTCACATCACCGAGATACGTTAAGACCATAACATTAATTTGGTCATAATTTAAATGCCGTGTTAAAGTAATTAAATACACTTTATTTTATTAATGTTACATGACAATGGCAAATGCACCAAAATACAAAAAACAATGGGCCAATCTCGAAATTGAATATGGTATCACAGTTATTTTTTGGCATTTAGCTAGTGATGGGCGAAGTGAATTGTGCAGTTTAATTTTATCGATAATGTAATTTTATACGTATTGCTTAATTTATTGTGTCCGCAATTGAGCTATTAGATTTTAATATTATTGTACTATTGCCGCCCTTGTATCACCTACTTTTAAGAATATTATGTACTTTCTTATTTAAGCTGTTTTTTGGTGTACAATAAAGTTATATTGTATTGTATTGTATTGTACTATGTATTTATAGAACTAACTTAGTGAGTGCTAGTAAATTTCTTGTTCAGCTTGAAACTGTCCTTGAGCGAGCCAGTGACAGTGACAAAAAAGTTATTATTATTGGTGATACGAACGTAAATTGGTTAAATAAAAATTGTGGCAATCAAAAACACCTTAGTGATGTTCTATCCACGTACAATTTCACGAATGTAGTCGACTTCCCTACGCGCGTGCATGATGATTCCTCGACCTCCTTGGATCACGTATATTGCAATGGTGAGCAGGGGATGGCAGTCGCGACCCCTGTGGATACCTCATTCTACACCCCAGACGACCCTCTCAGCGACCACAGGGCGGTGCGTACCACGGTATTGTGTGAGCCGCGGCAGTCGCCGGCGCGTACACGCCTTGTCAGGGATATGTCTGAGGTAAGTCGCTCAAACTTTGCCTTGGCCGTATTGAGTGTGGATTGGGAGTTCATCTTTACAAAACACCAAAATTCAATTACAGACCTAGCGGCAGCACTAATTAATATATTAACAAATAAGTTTCATATATGTTTTCCTCCCAAGCGCAAAAACATTACAAAGAACTCATGGGTGTCAGACGAGGTCATCAAACTCAAGTACTTATTATTCGAGGCTGCCCAGATGACCAAAAAGTTCCCACACAATGAGCAACTCTTATCAGTCGCGAGGGAACTGAACGTATCATATGACAGGGCCCTAACAGATCAAAAAGCTAGTTTTTACTCAAATATTATAACTAATAGTTGTAATAGGCGGAAAGCAGTCTGGAAAGTAGTTAATACTGAGAGAGGCATTTTAAAAAGGAACTCATGTACTAGTTTTACGGATGTGGCTAAGGACGAAGAGGGCAACAGGTACTCCACAAAGAAAGGGGCAGCAGATGCTATGAACTCTTCTTTTGTAGGTGCAGCGGTGTTGTGCCAGGCGCCGCACGCTCACGTGCAGCGTGCCCTCGCTGCGCTCGCTGCTGCGTATCCACCTGCAGCAACTAGTCTTAGACTCACTAGGTTTACGGCTGATGAGGTATATAAAATTATATTGAGTATACCGAAAAAACCAACCAAAGATATTTACGATATATCGATGGTAGCAATAGACGTGATCAAAACGGCTATAGCGCCATGCCTAGCAGAGTTGTTTAATCGCTGTATTAGCGCTGGAGTGTATCCGGATGCGATGAAGTTAAGTAAAGTGTCACCGTTGTTCAAGGGAAAGGGAAAGCGCGACAATTTGGACGCTTATAGACCCGTATCCATCATTCCAACCGTGTCTAAGATATTTGAAAACGGATTGAGTGCCAGACTCACGAAATACCTAACCTCAACAGGAATGCTCTCGGACCGACAGTATGCTTACAGAGCGGGCAGATCTACGACGGCGCTGACACGGGAGGTACTCAAGCGCGTGATGGAAGCCAGCGAGCAGAGGCAGCAAGTCGCCATGCTGTGCTGCGACTTATCGAAAGCCTTCGATGTCGCAGATCACGGTATTCTCGCTGTCAAGTTTCTCCATCACGGCATAAGAGGGCCTGCACACTCGCTGTTCACCAACCTGCTACAAAACAGATCCCAGGTGGTCGTCAGCGACGGTGGCGAGACGAGATCAGATCCCTTGACGACTACAATGGGTGTAGCCCAAGGATCATCTGCTTCCAATATCATATTCTCGATGATGATGAACGACCTGCCTGACTTTATCGCATCCGGTGAAGTTTTTATGTACGCGGACGATGTCGCTGTAATCGTGACGGCAAAGTCACGCGACGATCTGCAAAAGCGATTAAACGATACAGCGAACGAATTAGCGCAGTGGTTCGGAATGAATGGACTGGTCCTAAATTTGAAGAAGACCCACTTCATGCTTTTTACTGTGTCAGGCCGACAGCCGGAAATACTTCGAGTGACCATAAACGGAGACTCAATTAATCAGGTTGAGTCGACGACGTTCCTCGGATTCGAAATCGATCGCGGCCTCACATGGGCCTCTCACATAGATAAGCTCTGCGCGAGACTGGGCAGTGCCTGTTATGCCTTGAGCCGTCTATCGAAGGTGGTCTCAGCCGACGTAACACGCACTTGTTATTTCGCGACCGTGCAGTCGCTCTTACAATACGGAGCCAAGCTGTGGGGGCACGCCGCCGACAGACTGCGTGTCTTCAGAATGCAGAAACGGGCTATAAGAGCGATCGCGCAAGTGTCGCGTCGAACGTCTGCTAAGCCGTACTTTACAGCGTTCGGTGTACTGACGCTGCCCTCACTTGTGATTATGCAGGTGGCTGTCTTTGTGAGTGTAGCGTAGCTACTAACAATACTTATTTCTTTCTCGTTGCACGACATTTGAACATCACAATCATTCGTTTTATGCACTTTTGGACTTTACTTAATAAACAAATCGTAAACATTAAATAGCAAATGAAATTGCAAATGCAGTGACTTTGAAGTTAGCAAGTAATGAGACAGTAAAAGTGACAGTTGGTTTGACGCTGTCATGTATGGACTGCTTGTCGCTGTCATGTATGGACTGCTTGTCGCTGTCATTGTTCGGACTGATCCGTAAAGAAAAAAAAAAGAAATTATTTGTGTCTGTATTTTCATAACCTTGTTGGGAGAATGGAACGTAAATAAGTATGTTTTGTTTACAAGGCGTAGTAGATTAAGTGCGGTGACGTCATAAGTGGATGCGTGATTCGAAACGGTTCAAAGGTGACAAGTGAGTTAGCGATTTTTGAGAAGGAGGCAAAAAGCTTCTCGGATCGACAATGATTTTTTTTCTGGAAACTTCGTTGAAGCAATTGGTGCTCCGGACATCCATCTGCCTTAGGGCGGAGGCGTTTAAAAAGAGGCGATTGAGGTTAGTCAATTGATTTAGTGATTCTCTCGTGAATTTGATCTAAATTTTGATTCGCTGGGAAACATTTTTTGATCTTGGAATCATCCCGGTGAAAAAAAATACGAGTGATACTTATTTGCCGTCTGGTTTGTCCATAGCCTCTTCCTGCGACCCGATTGATCTTCCCGCGACCCGATTGATTCCCCGACGGACCCCGCGCTGATGATTCCGGACTCCTGATTTTTTGCACACGTCATTTTGGTCGTATCGACGGGCCAGCCTGGTGGCGTACCTGCCAGCCTACACCTGTTTCCACTTGCGGATTTCATCCTGCGAGCATGCCTGCCACGGATCCACAAGTAATACCTATTTAGTTTTTTTTACATAACCCAGAGCCGCATGGTCACTTTGGTATGAATATTAAGTTCATCCTCTTCTACAAATTTCCACGATTGAAGCCTTCTGGACAGAGTTTAGACGTATGAGACATTCCTCGTTTTCACTGTATGATCCATGCTTTAGTGAACATAAGTAGACTTTATTTTTATCCACGGACTAAACGACTAGCTACCGTTTTGTTCGCTTGATTGTAATTAATGTTAGAAATCACATTAGTTTGTATTTTATGCAATATCGCAGACGGTATATGCACAGTCTTTAATAATTAAGTTAATTACCCGCCACATTGTTAGAAGTTTGGTTTAATTAGGTTCGCTTTAATTTAAGTACTGAAAATATAGCAATAAGTATTGATAAACTTTACAACGGTTAAGTTTGTGTAATTTTAAGCCCGTTGGCATTAAGACCCTTCTGGTCACCACCGAGTAAACTTACCCGCTTTAGATTTAGGATAATTTAATGTAAATTCAAAGAGTTAAGGTCATTACAAATAAATTTGTTGTGATTTAAATTACAAAACAAAATCTTTTAATTTTGTCCTCACTCAACAACTCACAGGTAGATAATAATACGGTCTTTGGGAACAGAGGTTCTTTGTTCTTATCGACTTAGTTTATCCAGGTAACATTTTGTTTATTTGTCAAGTAACTGCGACACCACACCTTAGAAGGTGTTGTATCATTTGTCCCCTTTAGTATCATTAGTCCCTTTTTGTATCATTTGTCCCTTTGCTCTAACTGGTAACGTTTTACATCACCAATACCCCTTTTAAATCGCCACATTTAATTCATCCTTCTTTTAAATTAATTTTTTTTTATATAACGTTACATGAGATATCTGGATATGTACGAGAAGCGTGGGGCCAGGCATGCATTTCAACACAACCTGCGCAATGTTGACAGTCTCGCTACTATCCACACGAGACTGGTTCGCTCGGGGAAGTTGACTCACGTGATAGGTGCACAAATTTACAATTGTTTGCCGAAGGACATCACTAGCTCAGTGAGCGATAATATATTTAAAACAAAACTAAAGAACTGGCTCGTGCAAAAGGCATTTTATAGCGTTGAAGATTTTTTTGCTTGCTCTAATAAGAGTAATTTCCTTTTAAAAAAATGTATGTGATTTGACATTATTAATTGATATTCTTGACATTATTATTTTATACTTACTTTTAATCTTATGAATGATAATACTATTATATTTTATGGCACAATAAGATTATGAAATGAATTTATTTTAATCTGAGTCATGTTTCAGACTTCAATTTTGTGACTTATAATTTTTGACAAATTTTCAATAAAATGTTTATCCGTTTATCTGTTTATGGATAATGTAACTGTATAAATATAGTGTATAACTGCTGATATGATTGTGCAGTTTATTACTATAAAGGGAGTTTTGGCATAAACACTGAAAAATCGTGTCGACGCGCCGTATTGCATTAATTTGTAAAACTTGCGTTTCTATCAGTGGTAAAATAAGTGAAAATTAGTGCTATTTCGTTGATTATGAGCTGGATTACGTACAATAGTGTAGACAAAATAATGTAATGTGGCGTAATTAGGATTTTTTGCTACCAAAACTCCATTTACGGCGGCGATATTAGCGCCTCCCTATTTCTCGAATGATTCAATTTTAGCGTCTCTTATAAGTCAGTATAATTATAATTATAGATATCTTTTATAATTATGTATCCCATGAAAATACAATGTAGCTACAAATTGTAATAATGCAATAAACAATTTATCAAAGCCAACATGCAACGGCAGCCGGCTTCGTATTCAATCTATACATAATTATATTGGAGCTTCTAGTCCAATATGCGACCACGAAAAGAACTCTTTGCAACGTGTGAAAAAGTGACAGATACATCGCCACCACGCTGTCTCGTTCTGACACGAAAGAAATATTACTTCGTGCGCATCCTAGCCCAGCAAGGAACTTTTATTTATAAAGAGTATAACAGTTAAAATGTGATGCAAATATAATTATTATTAAAAAATACACCACAATCACAAATATTTAACTTAATCAAAATATGCAGATAACTATAAATTTCGAATTTCGATATATTAACTAACACTTTTTCGAAATTGTTTTTTTTTTTATTGTAGTATGCTATAATTACAAAACGTTTTAAATTAAAATAATTATATTGTCATCGATATTTTTTTTTATTCCGACATGTTTTTACTTAGTAGCAAAATTCATCGATGTCGATAAAATGTTTGCAAGTTTTGCAACCACTATCAACGAAATTCTAGGCAGTAAAAGATATACGTTTAAATCTAAAAATGCCCACAATTAAGACTTGCTATTAGAAGGATATTCCTCCTTTTCGTTAACTAAAGTCTCTGCTCTGTATTCGACACGTTACAATAGCGCGAACCGGCATTTTTTGGGCAAAAATCACCTGTGAAATCTCTTGAACGACTGTGACGGTAAATGTCATGATTTCACGTAACATGAGTTACAGCTCATGTACGTGGCTACAAACCCCCCCTCCACATCGCCTTTCTATTTTCTTCTCTCTTCTGTGGTATTGGGCAATAATCCTGTACCATCGCAACAAAATGAAAAAAATGCAACTAAACTGCATACCTACCAAAGGACGGGCACTGGGTCTATGGTTCAGAAATTTGTAATAAATAATCGGCCAAGTACGAGTCGGACTCGCGCACGGAGGGTTCCGTACTGTATGGGAGCCCCCTATAAATAATTATTTTATTTTAATTTTATTATTTATTAATAAAGTGAATATAAAACTAAATATTCTGTGAAAATTTCAAGCATCTACCTGTTATCATCCTTACTAATATTATAAATGCGAAAGTAACTCTGTCTGTCTGTCTGTCTGTCGCGCTTTCACGCTAAAACTACTGAACCGATTTGAATGAAATTTGGTACACAGATAGTCAAGAGCCTGAGAAAGGACATAGGCTACTTTTTGATTCGAAAAAATAGTTTTAAAGGGTTGAAAACGGGGGATGAAAACGCATTGGCTAGAATCTTAGAAGAAAAAACTTATTTTCTACCATGACAAATGGTAATTTGCATCTTGACTTTCCAAATTACATTCTCTATGCTCAATGCCCATTCAAGGCTGGTCGAGTTGCGAATGTCAAAGTCAATCAATCTTTTCCTGTAGAGATACTTATTATACTTTAATACTTTTCATTACTTTTTTACTTTTAATATTATAAATGCGAAAGTAACTCTGTCTGTCTGTCTGTCTGTCTGTCGCGCTTTCACGCTAAAACTACTGAACCGATTTGAATGAAATTTGGTACACAGATAGTCAAGAGCCTGAGAAAGGACATAGGCTACTTTTTGATTCGAAAAAATAGTTTTAAAGGGTTGAAAACGGGGGATGAAAACGCATTGGCTAGAATCTTAGAAGAAAAAACTTATTTTCTACCATGACAAATGGTAATTTGCATCTTGACTTTCCAAATTACATTCTCTATGCCCAATGCCCATTCAAGGCTGCTCGAGTTGCAAATGTCAAAGTCAATCAATCTTTTCCTGTAAAATTTAGAGAAGGTTACATGTATTTTTTTCAGTTTAATTACGTAGTTTTCATTCTAATAGGTATGCCTACAAAACGCAAATCGAATCTAGCGCGTAGTTCTAGCGGAGCTCGCGTAAAGAAAATTGCTAGAAGCCAAGAGTCTGAAAAGCACACTTAAATGCGTTTGACATTAGATGCCGAGCGCCACGCATCTCAAAGAGCTGCTGAGACTCAAGAGCGAAACCAAGCGCGTCGAATTTTAGAAGCTGAGCGTCACGCAGCTCAGAGAGCTGCTGAGACTGAAGTTGAAAGTCAAGCGCGGCGACTTTTAGATGCTGAGCATCACGCAGCGCAAAGAACTGCTGAGACTCAAGAGCAAAAAACCAAGCACGTCGAATTTTAGATGCTGAGCGTCACGCAGCTCAGAGAGCTGCTGAGACTTATGGAGAAAGTCAAGCGCAGTGACTTTTAGATGCCGAGCATCACACAGCGCAAAGAACTGCTGAGACTCAAGAGCAAAACCAAGCGCGTCGAATTTTAGATGCTAAAAATGCATAGTTCCTGTAGGACAGGACAAAAACTATCGAAAGCAAAACTGTCGCCACTATCACAAAGACGCTAAGTGATTAATTCCTCTATGACACTTAACGAAACGTCACAGCGAAACGTAATTAGATGACAGGTGACATTGTCTGCAGACTTTTATAAATCACAGGTAGCATGGCAAGGGGACAAATTGTTTTTCCACCATTATATCCCCTTGAAGAGGAAATAAAGTGTGGATTGAAAATGACAACTGACATTAAAATTGGATAAAATGTTTTATTCCCTCTGCATGCTACATGTTACTATGACGTTTAATAACAGGCCGTCATTTTGTCTGAGATTAAAAATATTTTTAAATCTTCTATCATTAGAGGTTTAACATGTATCTTTATTCTACCTTTATGGTACAGAATCATCATCTATATTAATAATTCCGTGCAGGGGTACGGTAGACTCGATCGAAACCTTACCTGAATGATGAAACATAAAAAAAATAATGATTTCGAGTCGACAACATATATCCGGAAAATTCGGATTATCGTCTATTTTAATAAATTATAACCTTACTGACAAGCAAATCGTAGTCGCCATATTGACACCGGATGACACACAGAATGACATAATCTTGAGCAGCAGTGCTGCCAACTTCTTTTGGCAAAAACGCGCTATCAGAACTCGAAACGCGCCAGAAGCGCTAAATGGTACCTACGACGACTGCTACGAAAAAATGGTATATTCCACCTCAAAACGTAATCTGGAAGTTTATAAATAGTATAAAAACTTTTTTTTAATAAGTTTTTATCGAAATGTGATAAAAAATAACGTAATCCGGAAGTTTATAAACAGTATAACGACTTTTTTTCAAATAAGTTTTTATCGAAACGTGATCAAAAAAATGCCATTGACACGAGACGAATAAAATGAATCGGAAATGGAGTATTGCATCTGTGATGTCGAAGTTAAACAAAATCGTTACTTATTTTTAACCATAATCATGGCACAGACACTATGTCAGCGTCAGAGTATGGTAATGAAATACTTGCTTGTTGCTACGATACATTTATTAAGAGCGTGTTTTTGTTAATAAAAAAATATAATATGTTTTATTTTACGCTACTGCAGTATTATTTCAAAAACGCGCCAGATTTAGCGCTAGGCGCTAAAACGTGCTTTAGGCCAAAAAAGGGTTATATCTGGCGCCGAAAGCGCTAAGTTGGCAGCACTGTTGATTTGTTAATCTTCTTCTTTTTTCATGTTTTGGCGTCGCATTGTTGTGCATTTGCCAGTGTCAAGTATTAAGTTTTAATAATTTTTGAAAACATTTTATCAAAATAGTCACGTCATAGTCCAATAAAGTCGCGGTCAAGTCCAAACATAATACAAGTCATACCTCAGTAAAGCAGTGGAGATTTTAATAGAGGCGTCCATGGAGTTTTGCTAACGAAACGGAACAACATGACACGTCACACTATATCGCTTGCCTATGCACGTAAATCAGCTCATAATAAACGAAATACCATAATTTTTCACTAATTATCACTGATAATAACACAAGTTTAACAAAATAATACATTGCGGTGACAAGATTATTCCGCGTTACCGCCAATGCTATGAGTATAACAAAACCTTTCCGAACCCAAAGGGTAAAAATGAGATCCTATAACTGAGACTCCGCTGTCCGTCTGTCACCAGACTATCAGTTGAAAGGACATGTTCTTTTTTGTATGGGACTTTGGCTCAATGACGGGCTCTAAACTATAATAAGGAGAAAAATCAACTTAATTCGATGAGGCATAGTATTTTTTAATCGAACAGTCAATTAAAAAGCAAACCATTTTTTTGCTTTGCGTTATTGCCATATTAACCGCTATTAAAGTCATCCACCATGTTGTGGATCATGGATGTAAGAAAGGAGTCAATCGGCAACAAGATTCAAAATCTAGATTTAAATGTCACGGTTGTCCAAAAAAGTCATTGCCAGATCTGTCAGGTATGTAATACATCGAAGTCCATTAGCGTAACCATGTCGTCAATAATAAGAATTGAATTGTCGCAAAGGCAAAGATATCACAATGCATTCGTACATTTAAAGCCGAATGAGATAAAACAATAGCAAACCGTAAACAGTATTACCAGTTTCTATTTTCTTAGTTCCCAGAAAAATGAGGCGAAATTCTCCAATAACAAATATAATGCATGTACGATTGTAATTAGCGTAGTTGTGATTTGATACCTACATTGTATTTTCGCAATCACTAAGATTGAAAAATATCGTAGCTCATCTCACAGATCATAATATTTCTAAAACTAAAATAAGGGGCCTTGGTTCCTGTACAACAAAGGTAGGTAATTTTGGCCGTGTTTTGCTCTATATCAATAACGGAAACCGGTAGTCACTAGAAATATTAACAGAATATTTAGTTGATTAAGCAGTTTAAAAATAAAATAAAGAGATATTTAAGGGGAGCTCCCATATAACAAACGTGACTTTTTACACGATATTAATAACGCCAACAAGCGACTACTTGAATATTAACATTAATAAATAAGAATGTTTAGTAGTATTATATTCAATTTAGTAACAAGTAGGTAGTTAAATTAAAATAAATAATGGGGCTCCCATACAGTACCTACGAAACACTTCGTGCGTGAGTCCGACACACAATTGGCCAATTATTTATTGTTATAGGATATACTATTTTGTTTTGTTGTGTTTTTTCATAAATGTGAGCCCTTCCTACGAATTTCAAGTTTCCAACAAAGAAATTTTGTTTATTAGAACAAATTCTCCCGATTTTCTACCGAATTTGAAGTGTATTAATGATCCGAGACGAGACGTAAACTAGGATAGGAGTGTAGGCTTTTAATTTTATGTAGTGATCAGACTCCACTAGAGGAGCCAAGGATTTGGTGACTACAAAGACCAAAAATAAAAGTACATAATTTATAGTTTTAGACCAGAAAATCTTCTCATACCGATTTTTGGTTCGAATATGGCGATTTTTTTAGCAGTTCTACCGATTTCGCATTTCGTCGTTCGAGACCAAATAGAACTGTACCTATACATTCTCTTTGTGTATAACCATACGTACCAACGTGCTATGGAGAGGGCTATGCTCGGTGTCTCTCTGCGGGTCGAATCAGAAATGAGGAGATCCGTAGAAGAACCAAAGTTACCGACATAGCCCGGATTAGCAAATTAAAGTGGCAGTGGGCAGGGCACATAGTTCGATGAACGGATGGCCGATGGGGCCGTAAAGTTCTCGAATTGAGACCTCGGGCCAGCAAGCGCAGCGTAGGACGTCCACCGACTAGGTGGACTGACGATATAATAAAGATCGCAGGAACGCTCTGGATGCAGGCAGCTTCCAATCGGCCTTATTGGAAATCCATGGAAGAGGCCTAGGTATGCCCAGAAGTGGACGTACTACGGCTGATAGATAGATAGATAGATAACCATAGAAAAAATAATACTGGCCATAACCCTTAAAGTTGAAATTGACTTTCTTTTCGTAATATAAGAATGTACATTTTCAGTAATTATTCATCAAGTTTCGAGTTATTTTAATTTTAAACATTACTTTGGGATATTGTATAACACCCATCAT
Organism: Hypomecis atomaria; assembly: GCA_964007245.1. Taxonomy (NCBI): domain Eukaryota; kingdom Metazoa; phylum Arthropoda; class Insecta; order Lepidoptera; family Geometridae; genus Hypomecis; species Hypomecis atomaria. The sequence goes on from OZ023279.1 coordinate 21,913,319, forward strand.
GCCGAAAGTACCTACTTATTTCTTAAAATGAATGTCTTTCATTGGTCTTTCATCATTGTTTTGCTTGATGATACCTACACCATTTTGCAGCCGAATCTCCTTGCATTTGGTAAACATTGTCATAATTGTAAAAAAATGATGCAATGGGCTCTTCGTACCTAGAGATGGTGATTGAGTAACAGCAAAATTATTATGAGTGTGTGTATTATGAGTCACATTTCACCCGAGCGAAGCCGGGTTGTCATCTAGTACTTTAATATTATCAATCCGAAAAGTTTGTTGGTTTGTTCCTCTTTGACGCAGCAACGGAGCAAAAGATTGAATTGATTTTTGGTATGGATACCTATGGTTTAAAAGACAGAAAGTGATAACAGGATACTTTTGTTTCCCGAGAAAATTCGTGATTCCCATGGGATAGGACAATAACTGTTTCTCAGCAATGGAGCAACGAATTGACTTGATATTTGGGGTGGGCATAGTTTGGAAGACGGAAAGTGACATAGGATACTATCCATTCCGAAAATTTGCGGTTCCCGTAGGATAAGACAATAACTTTTTCTCAGCAACGGAGCAACGGATTGCCTTGGCTTATTGCATGAATATAGTTTGAAAGACGAAAAGTGACAAAGGCCAATTTTTATCCCAAAAATTTTAACAGTTCCCGTAGGATAGGATGAAAAGTAAGCGAGCGGGCCGCGGTAGCAGCCGTCTAAGCGCCAGAAATAACCTGTCATTTCAAGTTTAGGACGTTCCTACATGTTTCGCACTCTTTCGCGACACTCAACAGCGCTAGCCCAGACTCGGACTCCATAACGGAGCCTGCGCTCCCGCCATAATGACGGTGTGTTTCGGAGCACAAGACACATCGTCATCCACCACTCAGGAGTAACCAGCACTGAGCGTCGGACAGCATTCCAACGTCCTGATCCCAGTGCAACGGGTCAGTCATAGTAGCCCAGCGCCTGCCTCTTCAACTGCAGAGGGCTGTGAGAACGGCCATCGCGATACCGACACTTCTCTTCCCCTGCAGCCCCACTGCGTCTTCCAACAGGTTGACGGTCTAGCGGAAGGTAGGGTAGGTGGCGGCACCCACACAACCAGTTCCATCCCACCGCAGCCCCTAATCCTCGGTTGCAGCGTCGCAAGAGCGGCACTGCAGCCCGCCTCAGAAGCAACACTCCTCATAAGGCAGGCAACCTACCGGCCATCCTCTCAGCTGCTTTAGTTAAAAGCGGCTGCACAACGAGTGACGGCCTTTAAGCTGCCTTGGGGGAAAGACCCAAAGAAGAGGGAGACTTCGAGCGCCGCCTTTTCAGCTGCCTTAGACCTCCCCTGCCACGACAAGGCGGGAATACACAGGGGGGTTGTATATACACTCCAACCGTAACTTAACCAACAAAAGCATTCCTCTAAGGTATTTTGATGTTTGTCGCTTAGGTTAGGTTTCGCAGCCGACATAAACATTAGCCAAAATCAAAATATAACGCGGGCGAAGCCCGAAAAAGCTAGTTATTAATATAGAGCGAAAAACGTCTAAAAATTCAGGTTTGTTGTATGGGAGCCCCCCTTAAATATTTATTTTATTTTGTTTTTAGTATTTGTTGTTATAGCGGCCACCGAAATACATCATCTGTAAAAATTTCAGCTACCTAGCTATCATGGTTGATGAGATACAGCCCGGTGACAGACGGACAGACAGACAGACGGACATCGAAGTCTTAGTAATAGGGTCCCGTTTTTCCCTTTGGGTACGGAACCCTAAAAACTACACTATAAGCCGAATCAAACGACTTGACGGCTGTGAAGCTAACTGGTAGCCGCGCAAAACCCAATCCCGACTGAAGATCGCATAACAGCAGTGCGAGGGTTGGGTTTCGCGCAGCTTGTAGCTAATATCACAGCCGCCAACAAGTTAGATTCGACCTGTACTTGTTTACTTAGAAAGTCAGGCCAAAAGGTCTTACCGCAGGGTATATAGCGTCGATAGCCTCCCGCAACGCCACCACGACACTGGTCTTCTTCTCCTTGAACTTCTCGAGTATGGCTTGCACGCAGGCCGTGGCGTACGGCTGGAATTTGTTCCTCAGGCCGTTGGCCACCATCGCCAGCAGCCGCCCACCGAGCGCCACTAGCATCACGTTCGAGTCTTTTGAAATCACCTGAAAGTTGAAACAGAAATTGTTAAGAACCATACATATTTAGATTATATAGTGGTTATACATATTTGAGCCGTTTGGAGTTGAGACATTGAGTCCGTGGGGGCCGGGGAGCTCATCTTGTTTTCAAAAGTCTTTCTGAGCTTCTGGTGAACGCGACGCGTGACCAAAATGCTGGTGTTTATTTGGCTCAACGTTTGCCATTCAGCGTGGCAATGCAGCCAGCATGTTGGGCACGCGCCAACTGGCAGTGGGCTTAACCATTTGGATTATCTTTAGACCTTCAAGGGTCTGTAAGATAAGATAAGATAATTTTTTATTGCAAAAACTTACACTAAGTACACAATTTTAAGTACGTAGCTCTGCCTTTTGCGTTAGTTTAAATTCAACAAAAACATTTTCATGTGAAATGAAGCCAAGTCTAAATCACAGTTCCCACTATCAAAAAGTTGTCAGATCTCACGTAAAGCCAAGCTTCTAACTCTACACGCCTTACTCTACAAGTCTTTACTCCACAAACTCTATAGCTTAGTCAATATATGTGACTTGGCCGTTTCGTTACAACAAGAACTGTTTGTATAATTTGTAAAACAGAATTAATGAATTAATCTTCACTTTACGCCCATGCGCAGTTAGCGAAACAGCCAAGCCGCATACATTGACTAAGGTGTAGAGTTTGTGAAGTAAGGACTTGTAGAGTAAGGCGTGTAGAGTTAGAAGCTTGGCTTTACGTGAGATCTGACAACTTTTTGATAGTGGGAACTGTGATTTAGACTTGGCTTCATTTCACATGAAAATGTTTTTGTTGGATTTCACTTCTTTTTGTAGTTTACTACAAGGAGTAGTTTTATCGATTTTCACATCTCTAGCTTCAAAACTTGCGGAAGTCTCATACCAACTTTTAACCCCTAGTTTTAAAGGTTAGGGGGAGATTTACTAAAAATCTTAAAATACGTGTTTTATTATATTTGTAATAAAGAGTCCCTTTATCATTTTTTGGACATCTAGGGGTTGGGGGCTGATTTATTAAAAATCCTGAAATACGTGTTTTATTATTTCTAACAGGGAGTCTTTACATCAATTTTTAGACTTATAGCATGAAAATTTGTCGAAGTCTCATACAAGCTTTCATCCCCTATTATATAGGGTTGGGGGGTAAAAGTTCAAAGTTTTAGATTTTTCCCTTTGTATATGCCTGATAGTCTACCTTGATGCCAAATATCAAGTTTCTAGGTCATCTGGAAGTGGGTTAGGTTTTTGATCTATAAGTCAGTGAATCAGTGAGTCAGTGAGTGAATCAGTCAATGAAACACCGGTTTCTAAACGTTAATATTTCTTTAACCGTCAGGGCAAAGTTAGTGAAATTTTGTATTGTAGATAAGCTAAAGAACTTTAATAAATATGCTAAATTTCATATTTATAGGTTAAATAGTTTTCGAGTTATGAAGGGGTCAAAAGTGGCTCGTAATGGTTCGTGTAATATTACACACGTCGCGTCGCCAGTTCCTTTTTCTTAGAGACTTGGCTGGACACGCTTCCGCGTGTCTAGAACTGTGTTGCAAAAGGCAGTGTCTTCCAGATGGGTCAAGTGCAAGTACAAACAAACCAAGAAGTCGCTTTACAATACAAAAAAGAGCATTTGCGTTAGTGTGTGTATGTGTGTGTGTGTGTGCGCACGCGCACATAGTGTGTGTGTGAGTGTATGTGCGCATGTGATGGTGTGTGAGTGCGTGTGCATATACTTACGTGCGGTGAACATGAAACACTGCAATACTCAAGATCTCTTACGAGTCAGGGTTTGCAGTGTTTATTTGCTTGAATGTAAGTAGTATTAATATGTTTTATAAGTAGATTTTCAGTCTCATTGTAGTTGTAAATTGATAGCCAGTTAAAAATTTCCTGTTGAGACTAACCATTTGTTACACCTATGTACCGACACAGTTTGAAGCAATAAAAATTTACTTTACTTTCACTTTTAAGTTTGTAGAGTAATAGTGGTTTCATGTTTTCTTTAGCATTAAATACATTGTACAGTTTCGGAGCCAAGTGAACATAGCTTCTCCAGGCGACTTCACTGCGGTAAGTAGGAACAGGACATAAGTCCAGCCTTTTATTAGTTACTTTTTGGTTAGGTATAGTGTATCTGTGATATCGAAGAATACATTGGTATATAAATAATTTTCTAACTGTCAATAAATTGCATTTTTTATAGAGATCATCGGTAGGATGTCGAAAAGGCAGCCTCATGATGACCTTAAGTAGTGCTCTTTGGGCTCTTTCAACTACTAGCATGTTTGTTTTACCTGCACCTCCCCATGAACTGATACAGTAACTGATTACACATTCTGCTAATGCTTAGTACGTTTGCATGAGAAGGTCATGGTTAGCAACATGTCTAAGTTTTTTAAAAACGTTAATTAACTTTCTTGTTCGTTTTGAGACTGCCACTAAGTGATGTGACCAATTTAGTTTAGTGTCAAATGTGACACCTAGGTAGCGGATCGTGTCTGTACTGGTCAAAAGGTCACAATTACAGTTAGATTGCAAAGAAGAACGGTTACACGGATAAGTATGAGCTTTAATATTAAGATAATCATGTGGCCTAGAGGCGTTGGTTTTGCTAAAAGATATAAATTTTGTTTCTGAAATATTCAAAGAAAGTAAATTGCCTTCCAACCATGCAATGACGTGGGATAGACCTGTTTCAGCCTGATTGTATACTTTCTCCCAGGTCGAGCCATGAAAGAGTAAGACTGTGTCGTCTGCAAACATCAAAACATCAGCTTCAGTCAGATTGATCTTACAAAGCTCGTTTATATAAATAAGCAAACAGCGTAGGACCCAGTATTGAACCTTGCGGGACACCATAATTGCATGTACAGCTGTCACTTAGTTTATTGTCAACCCTGACTTGCTGTGATCGACTTGTTAGATAGTCGGTAAACCAGTCATGTACAGTCCCTCTAGCACCAATTTTATTAATACGTGCCAACAGAATGGGAATAGATACAGTATCAAATGCTTTCTGAAGATCTAAAAATACGTCGACACATTTTTGACCTTTGTCTAGGTACGAAGTTATAAGAGTAGATAATTTCAGAACAGCGTCGTCGGTAGACTTACCATTCCGGTATCCATATTGGTTACTAGCCAATAGGCAGTTCTTTTCAAGGTAGGAAACTAGTCTTTACTTGGCAATTTTTTCTACGATCTTTGAAAAAACCGATAAAAGAGATATTGGTATGTAATTAGATGGCAGGAGTTTATCGCCAGCTTTAAAAATTGGAGAGACAATCGCTTGTTTGAAGATTGCCGGAAAAATGCCAGTAGAAAAGCTCAAATTGCATAAGTGAGCTATTGGCTCAGAAATTTCATTGGAGCAAACTTTCAGCAAAGATGTTGGGATTCGGTCATGACCTGGCGCACTGCTCGCCTTAAGGTCAGATACGAGTATGATTCGTGAGACTTCATTGGCGTCTGTTAAAAAGAGAGATAAAGAGTTTGACGGTAGAAGGGCTGGTTACCGCCTTTGCTAGTTCAACATCAGTTGTTTTGAGCTTTGAAAGTGTATCACCAGCCAAACTAGCTCCAACTGTTGTAAAATATTGATTAAGAGGATAGCCTAGTGACGAAGAAATTGAGAAATAGGTATTTGGACTAAACTATTGCCGTCGCGATGCGCCCAAACCAGGGAGCTTCAATGTGTGTGGTGATGCAATTGTATTTGTGTGCGTACTGCGCTCGAACTGTCCCCGCACCCCGCCCGCGCCTCAAAGAACCAGCGTGGCCGACCGAAATTTGATTTTGAATTGTAGCAAAATATGATATCACGTAGAGTGCGCACAAGATAACTCTGCGCGCGAGTCGTGGCGCCACGTACGTTATTTCACTAGCATTCCGTATTCCCTGGCAGCATAGAATTTGTTCCTGATTTTGGCCGTACGTAGAGCTATCTTACACGTATTCTACGTATAATCTGGTTTCCTAGTAGGTGTGGCGGAAAGCAAACAAAAATAATCCTGCCAATGATTATTTATTTTTCTGCCATTAGGAAGCTACATTATTTGTGACATAGGTTATTTTTTCTTTATAGGCTTATTTATTTTCTTTCAAATTATTTTATTATTGTTGTACAAAAACATAATATGTACCCAACTAACATCATATACAATTGATCTTGAACCCAAAGCAGGGAGTAAAAGTAGCAATTTGGCTATTTGATTTCTGTAGGCGTTGCAGTTTACATTATATATTTTGACTGAAATTACTACTTTCTAATTTTAAGTTAATTATTTTTTATTTAAATATCGAACATAGTTCTTCTACAAACTAAAATAAATATGGACTCGCGCTTGAAAAGGTTCGTACCGTATGGGAGCCAATTATGTGTTTCAATTATTTGTTTTTTAAATTGTTATATTATATTGCTAAATATTCTGAGAATATGTCAAGCGTCTACCTGTTGTGATTATTAATAATTATCGTACAAAAACTCACATCTGTTGTATGGTATGACTAAATATTTATTTTATTCTATTTTTTGACCGATGAAACGGAGGAGGTACGCAATTCAACGCGTATATATTTTTTTTTGGTTAAGGGTATACGTCGATGTTGGTCCTATTTAAATTTTCTTGAAATCGGCTGAGCCATATTTGATAAATGTGAAAAATGCTACATCGATCCGCGCGAATTCTGTACACAGTTGAAGTCGATATTTATTTCATTCTATTTTTAGTAAGTATTTGTTGTTATAATGGAAACAGAAATACATCATCTGTGCAAATTTTAACTGTTTAGCTATTACGGTTCATGAGATAGGTACAGCCTAGTGACCAACAGACAGACGGACGAGAAGAGAAGAGGAGTCTTAGTAATAGGGTCTCGTTATTTTACTATGAAAATTTACGTGGTTTTCACACATTTTAAACGATATACAACGGGACTCACTCACGTGTTCGTATAGTCATAACACGACTATAGTTTCGGTCGCGTTCGGCGACCTTTCTCAAGTTGGCGAGTGCTAACACGCGGAGCCGTCTCGCAATGCACTGGGTCTCGTTATATTACTGTATACCTGCACACCTAAAACTTCTTGCCTTTTATATGGTACCTACCATATTTTCATTCCGCTATTAGTTCCATAGTATAAAAATAATAGAGGATTCAATGAAATAGATGCGAGGTTTACTGTTTAGAGAACGGCTTGTCATACCTTGGTAATACTTTAAACACGTTTAAAAAAACTAAAACAGCAGGCGGTAGGACACACACCATAGTAGGTAACCCAGGATAGAACATCTACAAAGTAGGTAGATATGAACTGATTAAAGCATTTAAAGCACTTCTAATTGAAATTTTCAGCTCTCTCCAAACTCAGTGGATTGGCAAGTTGAAAATGACAGAGGGCAAGGCACATAGTTCAATGGAAGGATATCCGATGGGGCTGTTTTCTCGAATGGATCTCACCTACAATCCGCGCCACACAAGTCGGCGGATGAAAAGTTAGGCGCAGAATGCTGCGCAAAAGGCAAAATATAGGTATGCGCAGGGGCCAGAAAGAACAATGCACAGTTCTAGCCCAAATTCTATAGCTCTAAAAATATTTAATAAATTGCCAAATAATTTAAAAGATATCGAAAGAGAAAACTGTTTCATAAAACAACTAAAAATTATCCTATTATCGAAATGCTATTTATTATACACTAGCTTTTACCCGCGGCTTCGCCCGCGTTATATTTTGATTTTGGCTAATGTTTATGTCGGCTGCGAAACCTAACCTAAGCGACAAACATCAAAATACCTTAGAGGAATGCTTTTGTTGGTTAAGTTACGGTTGGAGTGTATATACAACCCCCCTGTGTATTCCCGCCTTGTCGTGGCGGGGGAGGTCTAAGGCAGCTAAAAAGGCGGCGCTCGAAGTCTCCCTCTTCTTTGGGTCTTTCCCCCAAGGCAGCTTAGAGGCCGGCACTCGTTGTTCAGCCGCTTTTAACTAAAGCAGCTGAGAGGATGGCCGGTAGGTTGCCTGCCTTATGAGGAGTGTTGCTTCTGAGGCGGGCTGCAGTGCCACTCTTGCGACGCTGCAGCCGAGGATTAGGGGCTGCGGTGGGATGGAACTGGTTGTGTGGGTGCCGCCACCTACCCTACCTTCCGCTAGGCCGTCAACCTGTTGGCAGACGCAGTGGGGCTGCAGGGGAAGAGAAGTGTCGGTATCGCGATGGCCGTTCTCACTGCCCTCTGCAGTTGAAGATGCAGGCGCTGGGCTACTATGACTGACCCGTTGCACTGGGACCAGGGCATTGGAATGCTGTCCGACGCTCAGTGCTGGTTAATCCCGAATGGTGGATGACGATGTGTCTTGTGCTCCGAAACACTCCGTCATTATGGCGAGAGCGCAAGCTCCGTTATGGAGACCGAGTCTGGTCTAGCGCTGTTGAGTGCCGCAAAGGAGTGCGAAAAATGTAGGAACGTCCTAAACTTGAAATGACAGGTTATTTCTGGCGCTTAGACGGCTGCTACCGCGGCCCGCTCGCTTAGTTTTTATCCTATCCTACGTGAAATGTTAAAGTTTTTGGGATAAAAAGTGGCCTATGTCACTTTTCGTCTTTCAAACTATATTCACGCAATAAGCCAAGGCAATCCGTTGCTCCGTTGCTGAGAAAAAGTTATTGTCTTATCCTACGGGAACCGCAAATTTTTCGGAATGGAAAGTATCCTATGCCACTTTCCGTCTTCCAAACTATGCCCACCCCAAAAATCAAGTCAATCCGTTGCTCCAATGCTGAGAAACAGTTATTGTCCTATCCCATGGGAATCACGAATTTTCTCGGGAGAAAAAAGTATCCTTTTATCACTTTCTGTCTTTTAAACCATAGGTATCCTTACCAAAAATCAAGTCAATCTTTTGCTCCGTTGCTGCGTCAAAGAGGAACAAACCAACAAACTTTTCGTATTGATAATATTAAAGTATGATGATTCTGTACCATTAAGGTAGAATAAAGAAACATGTTAAACCTCTAATAATAGAGATTGAAAAATATTTTTAATGTCAGACAAAATGACGGCCTGTTATTACACGTCAGAGTAATATGTGGCATGCAGAGGGAAAAAAAACGTTTTATCTAATTTTAATGTCAGTTGTCATTTTCAATCCATACTTTATTTCCTCTTCAAGGGGATATAATGGTGGAAAAACAATTTGTCCCCTTGCCATGCTACCTGTGATTTATAAAAGTCGGCAGACAATGTCACCTGTCATCTAATTACGTTTCGCTGTGACGTTTCATTAATCCATATTAGCGTCATAGAGGAATTAATCACTTAGCGTCTTTGTGATAGTGGCGACAGTTTTGCTTTCGATAGTTTTTGTCCTGTCCTACAGGAACTATGCAATTTTTTGCTTAACGTCTAACGCTTAGCATCTAAAATTCGACGCGCTTGGTTTTGTTCTTGAGTCTCAGCAGTTCTTTGCGCTGCGTGATGCTCGGCATCTAAAAGTCGCCGCGCTTGACTTTCTCCTTAAGTCTCAGCATTTCTCTAAGCTGCGACGCTCAGCATCTAAAATTCGACGCGTTTGGTTTTTTGCTCTTGAGTCTCAGCAGTTTTTTGCGCTGAGTGATGCTCAGCATCTAAAAGTCGCCGCGCTTGACTTTCAACTTCAGTCTCAGCAGCTCTCTGAGCTGCGTGACGCTCAGCATCTAAAATTCGACGCGCTTGGTTTTGCTCTTGAGTCTCAGCAGCTCTTTGAGATGCGTGGCGCTCGGCATCTAATGTCAAACGCGTTTAAGTGTGCTCTTCAGACTCTTGGCTTCTAGCAATTTGCTTTACGCGAGCTCCGCTAGATTCGATTTGTAGGCATACCTATTAGAAAGAAAACTACGTAATTAAACTGAAAAAATACATGTAACCTTCTCTAAAGTTTACAGGAAAAGATTGATTGACTTTGACATTTGCAACTTGAGCAGCCTTGAATAGGCATTGGGCATAGAGAATGTAATTTGGAAAGTCAAGATGCAAATTACCATTTGTCATGGTAGGATATAAGTTTTTTCTTCTAAGATTCTAGCCAATGCGTTTTCATCCCCCCTTTTCAACCCTTTAAAACTATTTTTTCGAATCAAAAAGTAGCCTATGTCCTTTTTCAGGCTCTAGACTACCTGTGTACCAAATTTCATTCAAATCGGTTCAGTAGTTTTAGCGTGAAAGCGCGACAGACAGACAGAGTTACTTTCGCATTTATAATATTAGTAAGGATTAGACGAATTTTTTAACGATAATCTAGATAAACGTAATAATAAATCGTTCCAATACAAATAAGGGTTGGCAGGAAGTTGCGATGGATCGCGAGTCCTGGAAGGAAATAGGGGAGACCTTTGCCCAGGAGTGGGACAGTATAGGTTAAAAAAATATATATATATATATAACAAAATTTCCATACCTATAATAGTTATACATATAATAGTTATACATATGACCCTATCAGGTCATATGTATAACTATACAAAACATGTTAACTGAGAACCGCATGTACTCGAAAATTACATATGTTGCAATAAATGAATTGAGTTTGAGTTTGAGAGACAAGACGCCGAACACACCTGCCCGGCAACCTCATGCCTCCCGCGTGCACGCCTGTGCTTACCACTACGCCACGCGGCGTCGGCTTTGTGCACACATGCACAATAATTAGCGAATTACGGCGAAGTGTAATCTGCGGCTAACATCTCATCTGCCGACTTGTGTGGCGCTACCTATACTGGCAAGCGCAGCATAGAACTTATTTATTTTATTAGATCGAGATTTATTTTTTTTGTTGTGTTTGTAATGTGACTGATTATGTGTTTTTTAATGATTTAATGTTGAGTCTTTGATACTTGAATAATTTAATAGAACGTTTTTCGCTTAGGTAGGTGGACTAAGGATAATTATATTTATACGTTACAGTTATTACACGATTTTAGAGAGCACTTGATTTTCCTGATTAGAACCATTATTTCGCTTTAGGCGCAGAATTCTAATAATGGCACATAGTTCTAAGAAAGCTCAATTTAAAGAATGCCCAATTCTATGAATGCCCAATTCTCACAAAAGCCAGGTCTAAGAATGCTCAATTCTCAAAATGGCAAATCCTTACTAATATTATAAATGCGAAAGTAACTCTGTCTGTCTGTCTGTCTGTCGCTCTTTCACGCTAAAACTACTGAACCGATTTGAATGAAATTTGGTACACAGATAGTCTAGAGCCTGAGAAAGGACATAGGCTACTTTTTGATTCGAAAAAATAGTTTTAAAGGGTTGAAAACGGGGGATGAAAACGCATTGGCTAGAATCTTAGAAGAAAAAACTTATTTTCTACCATGACAAATGGTAATTTGCATCTTGACTTTCCAAATTACATTCTCTATGCCCAATACCCATTCAAGGCTGCTCGAGTTGCAAATGTCAAAGTCAATCAATCCTTTCCTGTAAAATTTAGAGAAGGTTACATGTATTTTTTCAGTTGAGTTTTACGTAGTTTTCATTCTAATAGGTATGCCTACAAAACGCAAATCGAATCTAGGCGTAGTTCTAGCGGAGCTCGCGTAAAGAAAATTGCTAGAAGCCAAGAGTCTGAAGAGCACACTTAAATGCGTTTGACATTAGATGCCGAGCGCCACGCATCTCAAAGAGCTGCTGAGACTCAAGAGCGAAACCAAGCGCGTCGAATTTTAGATGCTGAGCGTCACGCAGCTCAGAGAGTTGCTGAGACTGAAGTTGAAAGTCAAGCGTGGCGACTTTTAGATACTGAGCATCACGCAGCGCAAAGAACTGCTGAGACTCAAGAGCAAAAAACCAAGCACGTCGAATTGTAGATGCTGAGCGTCACGCAGCTCAGAGAGCTGCTGAGACTTAAGGAGAAAGTCAAGCGCAGCGACTTTTAGATGCCGAGCATCACGCAGCGCAAAGAACTGCTGAGACTCAAGAGCAAAACCAAGCGCGTCGAATTTTAGATGCTAAGCATTAGACGTTAAGCAAAAAAATGCATAGTTCCTGTAGGACAGGACAAAAACTATCTAAAGCAAAACTGTCGCCACTATCACAAAGACGCTAAGTGATTAATTCTTCAATGAAACTTAACGAAACGTCACAGCGAAACGTAATTAGATGACAGGTGACATTGTCTGCAGACTTTTATAAATCACAGGTAGCATGGCAAGGCGACAAATTGTTTTTCCACCATTATATCCCCTTGAAGAGGAAATAAAGTATGGATTGAAAATGACAACTGACATTAAAATTGGATAAAGTGTTTTATTCCCTCTGCATGCTACATGTTACTATGACGTTTAATAACAGGCCGTCATTTTGTCTGACATTAAAAATATTTTTAAATCTTCTATCATTAGAGGTTTAACATGTTTCTTTATTCTACCTTTATGGTACAGAATCATCATACTTTAATATTATCAATCCGAAAAGTTTGTTGGTTTGTTCCTCTTTGACGCAGCAACGGAGCAAAAGATTGAATTGATTTTTGGTATGGATACCTATGGTTTAAAAGACAGAAAGTGATAACAGGATACTTTTGTATCCCGAGAAAATTCGTGATTCCCATGGGATAGGACAATAACTGTTTCTCAGCAATGGAGCAACGAATTGACTTGATTTTTGGGGTGGGCATAGTTTGGAAGACGGAAAGTGACATAGGATACTATCCTTTCCGAAAAAAATGCGGTTCCCGTAGGATAAGACAATAACTTTTTCTCAGCAACGGAGCAACGGATTGCCTTGACTTATTGCATGAATATAGTTTGAAAGACGAAAAGTGACAAAGGCCACTTTTTATCCCAAAAACTTTAACAGTTTCCGTAGGATAGGATGAAAAGTAAGCGAGCGGGCCGCGGTAGCAGCCGTCTAAGCGCCAGAAATAACCTGTCATTTCAAGTTTAGGACGTTCCTACATTTTTCGCACTCCTTCGCGGCACTCAACAGCGCTAGCCCAGACTCGGGCTCCATAACGGAGCTTGCGCTCCCGCCATAATGACGGTGTGTTTCGGAGCACAAGACACATCGTCATCCACCACTCGAGAGTAACCAGCACTGAGCGTCGGACAGCATTCCAACGTCCTGATCCCAGTGCAACGGGTCAGTCATAGTAGCCCAGCGCCTGCCTCTTCGACTGCAGAGGGCTGTGAGAACGGCCATCGCGATACCGACACTTCTCTTCCCCTGCAGCCCCACTGCGTCTTCCAACAGGTTGACGGCCTAGCGGAAGGTAGGGTAGGTGGAGGCACCCACACAACCAGTTCCATCCCACCGCAGCCCCTAATACTCGGTTGCAGCGTTGCAAGAGCGGCACTGCAGCCCGCCTCAGAAGCAACACTCCTCATAAGGCAGGCAACCTACCGGCCATCCTCTCAGCTGCTTTAGTTAAAAGCGGCTGCACTACGAGTGCCGGCCTCTAAGCTGCCTTGGGGGAAAGACCCAAAGAAGAGGGAGACTTCGAGCGCCGCCTTTTCAGCTGCCTTAGACCTCCCCTGCCACGACAAGGCGGGAATACACAGGGGGGTTGTATATACACTCCAACCGTAACTTAACCAACAAAATCATTCCTCTAAGGTATTTTGATGTTTGTCGCTTAGGTTAGGTTTCGCAGCCGACATAAACATTAGCCAAAATCAAAATATAAAGCGGGCGAAGCCGCGGGTAAAAGCTAGTTAATTAGTAATAAGGTAATTTAAAAAAATTAAAATGTGTGTTTTCTATTTAAAAATTATTTTGCCATTTTGAGAATTGAGCATATTGTGCTTTAATTAAAGCACCACCTCTTTAGGGCAAAGTTAATAGGTTTAAAAAGAACAACTTTTACTATGGGAGCAACTAACTCCGATTTGGCGATAAAAACCAGCTGTTCCATACACTTTGTCCATTATCAACGGACTTTTTCTATGGTATAGTTGATATTTCTCGCGGATTCGGCTCTGGTCGGTCCCATAGTAAAAGTTATGATGTACTTAACTCGCCTAAGAAGGTTGTTTTAGGTACCGGTAAGCTCTTATATGTATTTAATGTGTGAATTTTTTAGAAAATTCCTAATCAAAATTATGTTGCCATTTTGAGAATTGGGCCTTCATAGAATTATGCTTTCGTAGATTTGAGCATTCCCGGATTACTTGGGCATTATGCTAATTGGTTATTCTGCGCCTAACTCATTTATGTCTGCGGATACAACACGATATTCTGTATAATGGCTGCAATATGTCGCAGCAACTAAACGCCCATATTCCATACATAAAATCTTTTCTTCAAAAGTAACAAACATACAACGGTCAAATCATAAGATTGGAAAAAATAACTAATATTTTTATAAACATCGATATCGATGGACATCACTAGAGCATCGACAAAAATATCGACTATTACTACATCCCTAGTGCTTGTGTACGTATAGGTTTGAACCTCCCTTACCTCGACCCTGCCCCCGCATCGTGCGATAGGGACAATTGCAGCTCAGAGCGATTTATACCTACAAAAAACTTGGCGAGACAACGTTTCGTATTACGCTGTTTTCTTCTTCAAAAACTATTTCAATCAAGTATTTTTTGTCAAAATTTTAAAAAAATATGTGTTCATGATTCTGTCATTTTATATTTTGTTAGATATTATTTAGTCTCTTCTGGTAGGTCCCTAACGACGTCGGTAATAATGGTGAATTTTTTTGTGATTTTGAAGGGTCATATTTTTCCTGCTTATTAATTTATCAAGAAAAAGAAAAGACAGAGTAGTCTAAACAGCAAAATTTAATTTCATGAGAAAAAATTGAAGCCCTATAAGTATTTTCCAGGAAGAAAACAGCGTAATTCATTTGTATGGAAAATTACAGACCAACCAGGCTCTTAACTTCATTCAGAGATTCAGTATGGTTAGACTTTAGATCGAGTAATTGACTTGAAGGCACTTGAGTTGTAGCATAGTTAGAGACATCTTTAATAATTTTCCAGGTCTTTTTCATATTTCCTTTTGAAAGTTCTAATTGTTTTTTGTAGTAATTTTCCCTTTGATTTTTAATGATATTATTACACAAGTTCCTGTACTGTTTGTATTTAACTTTGTCGTCATTTGCAGTGAGCTCGGATTGCATAAAGTTTCGTTTTCTTATACATTTGACCAATCCAACGGTAATCCATGGTTTAAGTGGTTTAAATTTACCTGAAACTCGATTTATACTACTGTTTCGCTCAATAGACGAGTGAATTTTGTCTGTTAAAAAGTTGGCAGAAGCATTAACGTCAGTTAATTCGTAATATTCATCCCAGATTTGATTAGCAAGTGATTCCTTGATAGCAACCATGTCAATAGTAGTTTTAGAGTGCGCTGGGACGTTTCTCTTAAGTGGTGTCGTGTCTATTGATAAGAGTATAGGCGAGTGGTCAGTGAACCTATCAAATACTATCGTCTGCCACTTGTTGGTTGATTTAATAATGAAATGGTCTAGACAGGTGTTGTGTCTAGTTGGTAAGTTTATTCCTTGTAAAAGTGCATGAGATGCCATTAGGTTTAGATAGTTGTGTGTGTTTTCAGAGTGTTCTGTGTCAGATAAGGTGTTAATGTTAATATCACCTGTAAAAACAACGTTAGATTTGACTGTTAAATTTGATAATATACAATCTAGTGAGTCAAGATACATTTGTGGGTTTTTGAAACAACAGGGGCGATATGAACAAATAATACTAAATAAATTATCGATTTCTATCACTAAACAGTTTCCTTCATTCATTTTTGGTTCGTATACTTTAACAGTGAATTGATTTATTTACGTATGCAATGACACCATCGTTCTGGTTATAGTTTATTTTAGTTCTGTACATACATGTACAATGTATGTATGTACAGAATAATCCAAATTATAATACAAATTATAATACATAAATTATAATTATAATTTGGATTATATTTAATGTACAATGTATTATAATTTGGAATAGGTGGTGGGTCATAGTTTTTTGTCCAGCATTCACTCATTACAATTATGTCTATTCGAACATCGGAACTACTCAAGAGAACAAGAAATTTGTCCATATTTTGTTGAACGGTTCTAATATTAAGTGATAGAATAGTTAATTTATTATTTAGGTAGCTAAGTTTATATTGTAGTAATTCAGAACATTTAGAAGGGTCGTCAGATTTTATACACAAAATTGTATCAGTGCTATCTATGTCTTCTAAGAAATCTTGAGAAACTATACCCATAATGACACAGGTATAAAAGCACGAGGGATTCTTAATAAGTGATGCGAAGACATAGTATTACAGTTTATTTGTATAGGTATGTGTTACAAGATTTTGCTTTATAATATCAGTATAAACATTACTTTCAGGCAACCCATAGATTTCACCGAGATAATGAGTTCGATTTTTACAATGAGAATGTACAGTTTTTGTGTGTGAGAGTGAATGTTTGTTTGTGAAGTATGCTTGTTTTTTGTATGTTAGCGTTGGAGTGTGAGTGCACGTGTTTGTTATTTTGCTTAGTATTACTTTCTGATTAATATAATTTACGTTAGTAGAGCTCTTCCAATTAAACACAATTAGATTAGAAAAAGTTTGAGAGCTTGAATATCTGGTAAGAAAAGTTTAAGTACAGTAGAGAATTATATATGTCGGAGATAGTCATTGTTCCCGCCAACCGACCTCGTCATTAGTGGTTGCGGGCTCAGTGGGCGTCATCAGGGTAAAATGCGAGCACAAAACACAATTTTATTATCACTACTTATTTTAGTTCAAATTTTAGGTTTGTTTACACATTAGTTCTGATGAATTCACGATAATGCAATGTAAAATCAACTGTTAAGACCGAGCAGCGAGTTCGGGGCACCGATCTTACTTTTCTTAACCACACAACAACGTTCCAACCCGATCGTTTGCTCCCGCGCAAAAGCCTCGCACCAACTGTCAACCAAAACAAGCCAAGATGGCGCCTCGACCTCGCTCGAGGCAAGTACTCTGCTCTGATTGGTCGTTACGTACAAAGTGTACTACAATACTCTTATTTTTTTGTTGAATTATTGAGATTTGAAGTTATAAAAAAATGTAACAAATCAATTGAGATTAAATTAAGAGTTTTCAAAGTAATTATAATGTAAACAAACACTATTGTGATTTACGTATGCAAACAACAATCAACTCGACTCATAGCTTCCTCCGACACGGCCTTCCTGACGTATTACACGCCCTCGTGTGATGTTGAAGGCAGCGCATCATGTGCAGAAAAGAAAGAAATTCTTGTAGAGCTCGGCCACTCCTGACGAAACGTTTGTAGTTCGTTTTTCACGTTACGCGTTCTGCCGTTGACAATATCGAAATGGCCTCCTCGCCTTTGAATGGCCACCTCGCCTTTTTTTTTTAGTTTGGCCAACTCGCCCTTTTTTTATTTTGGCCAACTCGCCATTTTTTTTGGTTTGGCCAACTCGCCCTTTTTTGTTTTGGCCAACTCGCCCTTTTTTTTCGTTTGGCCAACTCGCCCTTTTTTATTTTGGCCAACTCGCCCTTTTTTTTCGTTTGGCCAACTCGCCCTTTTTTATTTTGGCCAACTCGCCATTCAAAGGCCACCTCGCCTTATACAAATCTTAACAGCTACCTCGTGATGCGCCACCATCAACCTATAGGATTTCTTACAAAACAACTTGAGTATTCGCCACACACAGTCTGAAAGCTAACGACTTCAAACAAAATAAATGTAGTGTAAAATCTTACCATCATATTCATCTGACAGGCACGGATCTGGCTCGGTAGGACACACAAGATTGGGGGAACTTGAATTTTACCCTCTGACATTTCAGATCCCAGAAACTGGACCTGCTTCTTTAGAAAGGCTCATTTTTTTTCATATTGAACGAAGCTTCAGTGCCACTAAGAGACCGTCCACTAATGACGAGACCGTCTATGTAGACAGTCACATAGGAGTGCGATAAGCCATATTAATAGCTCTCTGATATATAGAGGGGACATTTAGAAGGCCCAATGGCATCACAGTAAACTCATGACGAGCGTCGGGGGTAACAAAAACGGTTACCTTCATAGATTTTTACTCTATGGTTATAGGAACTTGATACCATCCACTATCCATGTCAACACACGTGTAAAATTCTGCGCCTGATAACCTCTGAACTTGACCGCCAATTAGACATAAAGGATACCGGTCATAGACTGTATTGGAATTTAATTCTCAGTAGTCTATGATCATTCAGCCCATGCCATTGCGCTTTTTGACTAAAAGTATCTGAAGAAGGGCGATTTGCTCGGTCTAATAACTCTAGCAGATAATTACTCACTACACCTATTCTATACTGACTTCTGCTTTTCAGGGCTCAAGTGATATGGTCGCTGTTGTACGATTTTGATAGGATCTATTAAATTTATTTCCAATTCACCTGTCTTTACTCTACTAGTAGGTGTGGCTCCAACGAATGAGTTCTTAAAGCAGCTAAGAAGTTTTGTTAGTTGTTGTTAAGGTATCCACGTCGTCAAAGACAGCCGCCACGTTACCTACATCCAAATATTAACAGTACAGGAATATAGAAAGTTGATCACTCGATATGTGTACGGATAACCCTAAGGCCAATAAATCGTGACATTCGTGACCAATAAGATTATTGTTGTTTAAGTAATCAATCGTCAGGTACGAGTATAATGTGAAACGAAATATCTACGTCATGACTATTAAGAACTTGCAGGATTTAGCAAACGTACCCTCTGTCATGGTATAAAAAAATGTACCTACGTATAAACGATACACCAGATACTCCATTGTACAATTTCAGACCCTAAAACCGAAGCAATCAAGGCGAAACTGAAATACCAAAAACTGGGCTGCATCGCTTTCGCCCGCTCCGTAAACCCGTCACACAATAACATTTCGACCCCATGTCTTAGGCATTAGGTCGAAACTTCAGTAAACACCTCCCTTGCGCCTCACGCAAATCTGTCTGAATGTAGCGAATGCTAACCGCAGTGCGTTTCCAGTCCGTAGATTAACCGTCCCCGATTAAGGAAAATTCTAGATATTTTTTTTACCCCAGTCTAAATAATAATTGCGCGCTGAAACGTACCAACAAATTTACGAGAGATGCCTTCTTTAATTTAGGAACAATCGGCACCGGAATCAAAACAAAAAAAGAACCGCTCACCAAATTGCGTAATTTTTCCGATGACAGGTTTCAGGCCGCATACATTTACTCAGTTCACAACGCTAGGTGCAGCGGCGGTGGGCTGAGCGCTGCTGCTTGCAACTGGCAATGTTTTTGAGCACCGCGATGTGACATGGGCCTCAAAACCACATTTGTAGCAAGACACCAGGGGCCGCCTAGTAATGGCCTAACGGCCGCGTTTCCACAAGCGTAACATTTTGTTGAAACAAAACTTAACCTAGGACGTTTATTAATTTAGCGTATTACTTGCGATAAGAGAAAGCTGTTGCATTTTACTGCGGGTAATTAGTTTACGTTGCATTTTACTGCGGGTAGTTAGTTATTTAGAAAAAAAAACATTGCGAGTGGCCCATGTGTGCAATTATCTAAGATACAACCATTTCCTCCTTACCCAACCTAGCCCATCGTTACATCGGAAAAGTGAATAAACGGCTTGCATATGCAGCAAGGGATTGCCTTTTTACGGTTTGACCGTAATCATTTTTAATGTCTACGCATGTTTCCAACGTATCATACCGAGCAAGAGAAAAAATCTTTAAATTCTACCCACATTATGTAGGGAAAAGCTATCTGAGAAA
This sequence comes from Hypomecis atomaria, assembly GCA_964007245.1. NCBI lineage: Eukaryota > Metazoa > Arthropoda > Insecta > Lepidoptera > Geometridae > Hypomecis > Hypomecis atomaria. The sequence goes on from OZ023279.1 coordinate 21,933,239, forward strand.
AATATGTTGCAACAGGACCTTTCAAAGCCTTACTTAGTATGAGAATTAATTTACTTCCCTGTTTATCACGATCAAATGAGCAGATATCCGTTGCTAGCTAGGCCCGGGCATCAATGTCAGCATCTTCCGCTTGAAGTTTAGGCACCGTAATGCTTTTATCCTTCGGTAATCGGTGGATCGGTTAGCGCCTCCACCAATAACCTCATGCTGGTTTGTTGCGCTTTAAATAACGCACGCCATCCTTCTTTTGCCGCTGTCTGTTCACTCACGTTTTGTGCCTGCACCGATCCCCACTTCTGATGTCGGAGATAGTCATTGTTCCCGCCAACCGACCTCGTCATTAGTGGTTGCGGGCTCAGTGGGCGTCATCAGGGTAAAATGCGAGCACAAAACACAATTTTATTATCACTACTTATTTTAGTTCAAATTTTAGGTTTGTTTACACATTAGTTCTGATGAATTCACGATAATGCAATGTAAAATCAACTGTTAAGACCGAGCAGCGAGTTCGGGGCACCGATCTTACTTTTCTTAACCACACAACAACGTTCCAACCCGATCGTTTGCTCCCGCGCAAAAGCCTCGCACCAACTGTCAACCAAAACAAGCCAAGATGGCGCCTCGACCTCGCTCGAGGCAAGTACTCTGCTCTGATTGGTCGTTACGTACAAAGTGTACTACAATACTCTTATTTTTTTGTTGAATTATTGAGATTTGAAGTTATAAAAAAATGTAACAAATCAATTGAGATTAAATTAAGAGTTTTCAAAGTAATTATAATGTAAACAAACACTATTGTGATTTACGTATGCAAACAACAATCAACTCGACTCATAGCTTCCTCCGACATATACATGTAATAGATTAAGAGTCATTTAATCCTTAGTTTGTCAATGTCCTCTTCGCATTTAACCCGAGTCGGTGACGCGCCTTCTTCTTTTCTGAGGTAAATTTTTTCGTAAGAAATCCAGCAGAAACGATAACCGTTTCCAGCAGTAAACTCACGCGCAAGATAGTAAAGGCGTCTGTCCTTTTGCGTCAGGTTTTCCGATAAATATATCGGTTGTTTTGGACCTGATATTTTTATGTTAGCAGTATTTAGGTGATCTCTTTGATGTTCTTTGTTATACTTCTTATATGATTGAACGAAGTTGTCCCTCATCGAAACGGTAGTAAAATCTGCTATGATAGGTTTGTTCACTGATCACTCTCCGATCATGCTTATCGTTTCAGATAAACATTTAGCCAGAACTAACAATAATTTTGAAAAGAAACACATTGATCTTATTAGCATACGACAACACTTAGAATCCGCAAACTGGATTGACCTCTATACTATAACTGACGTAAATTTAGCAACTGAATACTTCACTAAATATTTAACAGATATTATAACTAGTAGTACTACGATTAAAAGACAATATTCTAACAGGAATCGACCCTTAACTCCGTGGATTACAGAGAGTGTCATTAAAGCTATCAGGAAGAGAAATGACTTACATAAAAAGTCTAATGCTTTGCCTGATGACAAGCAGGCTCGTAGTGATTATACAGCCTATAGGAATATATGTAATAAAATTACAAAAGAGCTTAAAGCTACTTACTACCAAAATGAATTGAAGAAAAATAGTGGCAATCTCAAAAAAACATGGGATATCGTAAAAGAAATCGGTAATTTAAAACAAACAAAAAAAGCGCCTCTAGATTTGCTTACTATAGACTCATCGCCATCTAGATCTCTTCAGAAAGTAAATAACTATTTCACAAACGTAGGAAGTAATCTAGCTAATAGCATCCTTACGAAAATGAATACATCGGAACCTTTGTTAGTCGAAAATATAAGTGGTGATAGTGCGCCTGCCTATTCGATGCCACTGTTTTTAACAGATAATGAAGAAGTAAGTAATATTATCTTGTCCCTAAAGAAAGACAGTGCACCAGGACCGGACTCTATATCAACCAATATTATTCAAGAATTTAGACTACTCCTACTAGAGCCAATTACGTATATTATTAATCTAAGTTTTGAAACAGGCCAATTTCCCAAGTCTCTAAAGAATGCTATAGTAGTTCCTATCCATAAATCAGGAGATAAAAATGTTACATCCAATTATAGACCCATATCTTTACTAAGTGCTCTGTCAAAAATATTGGAGAAAGTAGCTAACAAAAGATTGATTAAATACCTAGAGTCTAACAATTTTCTCTCCAACAGTCAATTTGGGTTCAGATCAAATAAATCGACTAATGATGCAGTGTTACACTTAACTTCACTAATTACAAACTACCTTGATAATGGGGACAAATGCCTTGGGGCCTTTTTAGACTTGCAAAAGGCCTTTGACACAGTTTCGATACCTATACTGCTAAAGCGTCTTAAGGGTCTAGGAGTAAGAGGGCAAGTATATCGGTGGTTTAAAGACTATTTGACTGGAAGAACTCAAAAAGTAAAGGTAGACCGATACTTCAGTGACGATGAAGTCTGCACATACGGAGTCCCACAGGGAAGTACACTGGGACCAACTCTATTTTTGGTCTATATTAATAGCTTGTGCTCTATAAATTCTCCTAAAATGGAGCTCCTTATGTTTGCCGATGACACTGTCTTATTGTTTCATGACAAAACTTGGGAAGATGTTAAATGTGTAGCAGAAAAGGGTCTTGCAACAGTTACCGCCTGGTTAGAAAACAGTCTGCTCTCTCTTAACACCAGTAAAACCAAATATATCTGCTTTACCAAAACTAAAGCTTCGAACCCAAACAAAAAATTTTCTCTCAAAATTCATACTTTTCCATGCAACCGCTCGCCGACGCCAGATCCTAAATGCCCATGTACTGTACTAGATAGAGTTTATGCCCGTTTTCACCAACGATCCCTTAATTTAAGGGAGCCCTTAAACCACCCCTAAACCATTTTAGGTGACAGTTTCATTTTCACCATCGCTTAAGGGACACCTAAGATTCTAAGGTGGCCCTTAACTTTATGGGCCGAAAGATCGGCTACATAACGCTAAGTGACAGTTCATTCTGTTGTAGTTTGTGTTTATTTCCCGCAAAATGGAAGATTTTCTTGAAAGTTTAGAAGCTATCGATACTATGGATTTAGTTACAAATCAAAGTTTGTTTAGACGGCCGCACTTATACCGCGAAAGACCAAATTATTTTGCTAAATATGACGAACAGGACTTTTACATTAGGTTTAGGTTATCCAAAGCCAGTGTGTTATTTTTGTTGGAAAGAATAGAACATCTCTTGGAATATCGAGATGACAGGTATGTTTTTTTCTTTTCGAACCTACCTATAAAGTAATCTAGTAGGTAACCTATAATATAAAATAACATTATCTAAGTATGTACCTATCTAGTTACCAAGTCTACTGGATGTCATTATTAGTTTATCCAGCATAAAATCGTTTAAAATGATAGCTAAGTATATTATTTAAAATGATAGCTAAGTATATTATTCCTATTACATATAGTATTCCTATAAAATACAATAAGTATTAAAACACTTGCTTGACTTGATAATATTTTTGCAGAAACAAATCAGTGCCGCCAATAAATCAGTTGCTATGTACGCTAAGATTCTTTGCAACTGGTAATCACCTACTTGCAGTGGGTGACATGGGAGGAATAAGCGTGGCTACTTGTAGCAGAATAGTAAAAAGAGTGTCAAAAGCAATAGTAACCCTTCGAGGAGATTTTATAATGTTCCCAGACACCGAAGAACAAAAGACAAAAGTCAAAGAAGAATTTTATAAAATAGCTCGCTTCCCTAATGTCTTGGGATGCATAGATTGTACACACATAAAAATACAATCACCAGGTAGCTATATGAAACAGAATTAAATGTTTTTATGCACTATGGATGTATTCTTAAGTACACTTTAAATAACCTTAACTCAACATTTCAGGTGGGGAAGATGCTGAAATATTCAGGAACCGCAAATCATACATGTCGGTCAATGTTCAAACAATAAGTTCAGCAGATTTGTTAATAACTGATGTTGTTGCACGTTGGCCAGGATCAACACATGACTCTGTTATTTATCGAAATAGTAGAAAAAATGCTCAGTTTGAGAGAGGTGCCTATTCAAGTGCATACTTATTAGGTGATAGCGGTTACCCTTTGAAGGTAAGAGAGAAAAAAAAACAAAATTATGCTAATTTACTGCAATTTTATTATTTATTTTTACAAAACATACAAGGAACATAGTATAATATTTCCATCATTGTTCAAAAGTCTTCTGTTGAACACCAAACAGTGGCCCTAACTGAAAAACACCACCTGGAAATAACAAAATTGTATTATTTCAGAGCCACCTTCTGACACCATATTTAAACCCGGTAACTCTTGGACAGCGAAAATACAATGAGGCACATATAAAAACAAGGAACATAGTGGAGCGCCAGTATGGAGTACTGAAAAGAAGGTTTCCTGTCTTGGCTGTGGGAATACGTCTGAAACTTGAGACTGCAGTGAATGTCATTGTAGCATGTTGTGTATTGCACAATATTTGCATACTTAGGAAGGAAAGGGAACCAATAATAGACACAGGTCTTCCCAATTTGGAAGAGTTAATTGCCAACGGGCAAATATCCAGACTGCAGCAGAACAGCGACTTGAACCTGACTTATGGTACTGTAAGAGATAGTGTAGCTCAATATTTTGAAGATATGTATTCTAGCTAAATGATAAGTTTTTTAATAATAAAATATAATTATTACCTCTTATTTGCTGGAGTACTTCTTTTTTTATTTCAAGTTCTTTCTCGGCTGATAGCAGTTGTAAGTCATATAATTTTCTCTTAAAATCTATCTCATCTTGGAGCAATTGCCTCTTCAAGTCTTCAATGTCTTCTTTTTTTCTGTTGACTTCTTTGAAGCTATTGCAGAGAGAAGATACAACCTCGGTTCTCTCATTAGTTTGCGAGGGTACAGGTCGTCTTCTAGACCACAAAGGTGTCTTTTTAATGATGTCTTCACTTGCAAACTCATCCTGGAAAAGAAATGAGAATTTGTTTTCTTGAAAGCTCTAATATCTTCATTAATGGGCCAAGTGCGAGTCGGACTCGCGCACGAAGGGTTCCGTACTGTATGGTAGCCCCCCTTAATGTATTTTATTTTAGTTATTTACATTGAAGGGAATTTATAACCTAATATTTTGTGAATATTTCAAGCATCTTCCTGTTTCCGTCATTAATATGGAGCAAAAAAACATGTTTCTTGTATGGTAGCCCCCCTTAAATATTTAGGTATTTCATTTAAATTTAATTGTGTATTATTAAAGTTAATGTTTAACTAAAAAACGGCTTAAAATTTAAGTATGTTTTATGGGAACCCCCCTTAAATATTCTTTTCTGTTTATAGTATTTGTTGTTATAGCGGCAACAGATATAAATCATCTGTGAAATTTTCATCATTCTAGCTATCACCATTCCTCAGATACAGCCTAGTGACAGACAGACGGATGGACACCAGAGTCTTAGTAATATGGTCCCGTTTTTATCCTTTGGGTACGGAACCCTAAAAATACTTAATAAAAGATATGAAAATAAATAGTTTAGTCAGGTGTTTAACTAAATATTATGGTGATGATATTGTCTCACATAATAACACACAGCACACTGCTTGGAAGATTGAGGTATTTGTATCTTTTAAAATGCTCCTTAATACTCAGGTACTTACTTGATCAGAGGGTTCTTGTTTAGATTGCACAACAGTTGATTCACTGGGCAACACCTCTTCAGAATTTAATAGATTTATCATGAAAACTTTAGATTGGCTATCTTCAGAGACCACAACATCCTCCACTAAGTCACTGTCTGGCACACCTATGATACCCGTACAGCCCCGGCCAAGTATGGCGCACACCTGCTCTAAAATGGGATCAATTTTAATAACTGAAGGTCCTCCTCCTGTTTGCGTCGAATCCTTTCTGGAAGCTGTATAGTAAACCTTACTATCACTTTTTAACTTCTCCCAAATCTTCATCAGGGATTCTTTTGATCTGAAAAATTAAGGCTATGGTGTACATTATGACCATTGTCAAAAAGGGGGGGAGGGGGGCGGGGGGGAGGGGGGGGTGGTGGGGTAGCACCCCCTGGGGGTGGGGGGTTTCGAAACCCCCCCCTTTCGGAGATATGAATTTTTTAATTTATTATTTTACATTGGCAAAAACACGTTTGTACCATTGCTAAAAAGGGTTTAGGAGGTGGTGGGGGAAGGTGCATTATGCCCAAGAGAGAGGGGGGGGTGTATGGAAGAACCCCCCACCCCCCAGACCCAAATTCGGAGATAAAATATTTAAAATTAATATTTTACTATTGCAAAAACAAGTACCGTAGGAAAAATGGAAAGAATAACATTATACCTTCAAAAAAGGGTGAAATAGTGTAGGACTTCTCCCAAAATAGCATCAGTGTTGCCAGCCATGTTAAGCTAAATAGTCCATGTTGGATCTGTGACTCATTTCGAACCTAAATGATCCATGTCTGACTTCCGAGTGGGCTCCCGCCAGAAACTCTGCAGTCAGCCCTGAGTGTCGCTACGCCAGCCTCAGCCTTCGTTGCGCTACGGAGGTCGCCGGCTCGCTTCGCTCGCCACCTCCCCCCTTCGCTCCACTCGGCCTCGACTTGGCTTGCTCCACTCAGGACCTCCTTTGAGTTTCTGGCTCCCGCATTTTTAAAAAACACTCTAGAGTCGTAGCCACAAGACTACGTGGGGTCGGGGTGCCCCGATTCGGATTTGTGACTCATTTCGAACCTAAATGATCCGCGTCGGATCTGTGACTCATTTCGAACCTAAATGATCCATGTCTGACTTCCGAGTGGGCTCCCGCATTTTTAAAAAACACTCTAGAGTCGTAGCCACAAGACTACGTGGGGTCGGGGTGCCCCGACTCGGATTTGTGACTCATTTCGAACCTACATGATCCGCGTCGGATCTGTGACTAGTAAAATAATAATTTTAAATATTTATCTCTGAATTTGGGGCTGGGGGGGTGGGGGCTTCTTTCGTACACCCCCCCTCCCTCTCTTGGGCATAATGCACCTTCCCCCACCCCCTCCTAAACCCTTTTTAGCAATAGTACAAACGTGTTTTTGCCAATGTAAAATAATAAATTAAAAAATTCATATCTCCGAAAGGGGGGGGTTTCGAAACCCCCCACCCCCAGGGGGTGCTACCCCACCACCCCCTCTCCCCCCCACCCCCTTCCCCCCCCTTTTTGTCAACGGTCATAATGTACACCTGAGCCAAAATTAAAATTATTGTCAATACACAGTATGATACTTATTATATTTTATTGATAATAATTAACACAGAATTACTACCAATAATCACTTAGTATAAAAATCTAACCAAACAACAATAAAAAATCCCACGTTAATGTGGTTCATTAACGTAAGAGTTTTCGAGCTGGATGATGGATATATGTACTTATTTCTGTCAACAAAATAGGGTGTGTAATAAATAGCAAACCTGTAAATTGACCCAGTTGTGTTAAAAGAGTCTGCAACCGCTTTCCAAGCAATTACTTTCGCTTCGTTTGTTGTCCCATCAGTTTTTTTGTTTAATATTGTGTCCTTATGCTCCATGAGCAATTTCACAAGTCTGTCTTTTTCATCGATCGTGACGTTTTGACTTCTTTTCCTTTTTTCAGCCATTATTTATTATATATGAAATTAAAAACAAAACAATAATACCACACGATCACACAACGCAACATTCGCAGCAAAGCCAACTGACAGGACAGCTGTCATCCATCAAGATTTTGTTTTTTTTAGTAAAATGGCGCCGACATTCTGCATTATTCGGTACAAAAATACGTATTTTGCGTGGTTTTTTTTATATATTTAAAGAAATTGATAGTAATTTACGTTTTTGTTCTAATATTTCATGTTATTGTACATTTTTATTACATTTTTTTGCCGTAAAATACAAAACCGATAAATTTATCGGTACGTTACGGATTACCAAACCCTACGTTATAAAAAATACTGTCACTTAAGTAAGTGTCCCTTATATAAGTATCCCATAACTTGGTGAAACTGGATTTAGGTAAGGGACGGATTTAGGGAGCTCCTTAGACTATGGGTCACTTAGTAAAGGGGTGTTTAAGGATTCGTTGGTGAAAATGGGCATTAGTATTCGAAGTACTCGAACCAGATTCATATTCTTGCTGTTCCGCGTTTGAGTCGGACGCGTGCTCACTCGTTTTTGAGTCGAGTTGGTGATATTGGACGGGTGTTTTAAAAAGAGCCGGCGAGTTTGCATTTTTCGGTGGCGTGTGCCTTAGTGGCATTTTTTATTATTTTCTATTTCTAAACGTATGGTAGAATGCGTTAACTTTATTTTGTTAAATTAATAAATGAAGCGATAAAACTTGCCGCTATAAGTTAACGTTGCAGCAACAAACAGGATTTATATTTATGTTATGCAGTTTCTAATAACCTTCCAGTGCCTGTCTAGTAAATTGTGCAATTAACCCAGAGGGGATAGGTTGTTCACACCTAGAGCACTATTCTCTGCTGTTTAGTGCAGGCGCTAGTTGATAACAAATGCGTCAGCAAACAATCCCGCTCAGGTAGTACCAGGCGCCCAGCGCAACACTGCGTAATTCGTGCAGGACGGGGAGTAGGCGTTCCGCACTTCGCTAATGAGCTTTGTTAATGACTGGTCATTAGCGTGCGCAGGCGCATAAGTGAAAGGTCTTACTTGTGCATGCGCAACGCGCGACGGTACGGTGCGCGGTGTCGCCGAATGTACAGCTGTTTCTCTCCAACACACACACACGGCGCCTTTTAGTACAATCTTTTATGTGATTCTGTAGTCTTATTTTTTGAAGCGTTTCTTTTTTACGGAAATTTATTTAAATTTTAGATTTAAACTCAAGTAAACGACCATGTGTGGCCACCAAACGATCTGTGGATGATCCAATTGCTTTCTATGTAGTAGTAGTGTAGGTAGTTTTAGCATAAAAAGTAGTATTGTATCTTAGTTAATAAAGGCACTTTTGCCCACAAAAAAAAAAGAACCACACGAATGTATGGTTCGAACATTTTGAACATACATTACATACATTTTGAGAGTCCATTAATTATAGTTGTAGATTACAAAAGTAACAGTGGTGGTAGTAACATCCGCCCTACAAATGAGTTTCTTTGTAAATTGTGTACAGGATTCCACACCACTGGCTTTTCGGTGAAGGAAAACATCGTAAAGCAACCTGCATACGTCCGTACGAGGAAATCAATGGCGTATGTGTACCCACCGACCCGCACTAGGATAGCGTAGCGGATACGGATAATTACCCTTCGGGGGCAGTCCTACGTCCTGTAGTCGATTATTAAAAAGGCTGGTACTACCTCAAAATCGCAAAAAAATAGTTCCGTACATTTTCATTTACCACAATAAAATAATTGAAAAGACCAATTTGAGGCAAAAATCAGCTGTTTAATACATTTTGTCGATTCCGCGTTGCAATTTTGTATGGAACAGCTGATTTTTCTTTCTCGTATTCCGGGTTGGCCCCATCGTAAAGTTGTTTCAATTACGTCTTTCGGCTTTATAATTATTATAAGTATATGATAAGCAAACTAACCTTCTTCAAAGCACGAACAAGATCAGCATAATCCCCGGGCTCTAGCTTCGGAGCGGTCTTCAGGAGATTTTCCAACGCATCGAGGGCCTCTTTTCTCTCTTGCCATTTTTTCTGTTCAAGTTTATCGTAGAAGTCTTTGGGCAGTTTGGAGAGTATCTCGACCGGGTCCACGAGCTCGTACGGGACCATGTTTGCCGAGTCGCCGCCGCCCGCGTCGTCGTCTTCGTCTTCGGCCCCGCCTGAAACAAAAAAAAATGATTATGTGGTTTTATGAAACCACGGTACAAGTGAAACTTTCTGGCACAAATGAGTAATATTCTATACACTACACGGTCAGCTGATGCGAACCATTGGCGCCGCCATATGCTGCTCTGTCGAACATCTTTCAGTTTACCCCTACTCCGCGGCCGACCGTCACGCGACATGCAATTGAAGATGGACGAAAAAATTTGAGGAGATGTAATGTAAATGTATACTTTAAAAAAATACAAAAAAAAAAATTGTTTAAAATACAAGTAACATAATTATTAAAGAAACGTGCATTTGGAATGTTTAGTGAAGTATTACAGAGTTTCTACTGTATGGCTTACGCCACACTAAAATTCCGTCGCGGAATATCCTTTGCAGAAAGCTGGTTCACTTTATTCAGCACAGCTTGCAGTGATGAAGCACATTATGCAAAATATTGGTTTTCTGTTAAAACGGCAATTTGTTTGTCTTATTTGTTGCCTGGAAGAAATCGCCACTTTGTGATCATATTTTTTGTCATATATGTGTAAACAGTGTTTATTTTTAAATTGTGGTTATAAATAAAGAACTTTGTCTGTCTGTCTGGCAATTTGTATGAATAAAATGTATTGAGGGATTTCCGTTCGGGTCATGCATCCCTAAGAGATGGGCAAAAACCATCACAAAATAGGTACAAATGACAATGTTAACGCTCTTCGGGAAAGCTGATACGAAATACCGATAAAACAAGACATATGGAAGGAAGTAGGAGAGACCTTTGCACAGCAGTGAGACAGTATTGTTCCACAACTGGGCCTCCCACATTTCCATGTTTCACGTTCAATAGTTTACACTTATTTCCAACCTTCCCAGAAAGTACTCGTATCAAGAAGTGAGGAGAATGGGTAAGGAAAAATAAAATACATAAAATCCGCGCCGCACAAGTCGGCGGATGGGAAGTTATGCGCAGAACGCTGCGCAAAAGGCAAAATATAGGGAGCCAGAGTGACGAGACGCCGGGGCACACCCGCCCGTCAACCTCATGCCTCCCGCGCGCTCCCTACGCCCGTGCTCACTACTTCGCAATACTTGCGTAGGCATTGTGCACACATGCGCAATAATTAGCGAATCACGGCGAAGTGTCATCTGCGGCTAACTTCTCATCCGCCGACTTGTGGCGATACCTATACCATCAACACACAAAACGGTAGGCGCGTCCCGTATTTGGTTCTGCTGAGAGCATAGATATCTAACAGGATGTGCACCACCACCGGAACCACTCAACGATTCCCTCAGCTCTTGCTGTAAAGCATATAGGTACCTTGCGAACATTTCACCCTAGTAGGTATAAAGCAGGAAGCGGCAGGCGCGTCCCGTATCCGGTTCTGCTGAGAGCGCAGGTACCTCACGGGTTGCGCGCCGCCGCCCGAATCACTGAACCCTTCCCTCAGCTCTTGCTGTACCACGGCCTGTAGCGATGCGATGTGCGGTTCGACTGCTGGACCGATCCATCTGGAAATTAATAGAAAGTTTAATCATTTCAATTGAATCATTTATTTTTCACAACCGCCTTTACACGTGTATAATTGGAATTGTTAAAAACGGGTTAAATATTTTTTTCCAACGGCATACTATTTGCTATTTTGCGACGTGGGGTTCCACCATTGGACTAATTAAATTAGAAAAACTGATGAAATAAGTTTGGAAACAGCATGCAGTTTGCATTTTATGGTTTATGTAACTCATTATTAGCTGTAGGACATCCACTGCTGGACATGGGCTTAACCTATGGGTTTCCAATAAGCTTCGTTGGAAGCGGCCTGCATCCAGGCCATGCCATCGCTTTTATGCCATCTTAATTATAACGTCTAGAACGTATAAAATTAATAAATATAAAAAAATATATTGGCCTGCTAGTCAGCATGCTAACAAATATAAAGTGAGCTTCAGTCAGGATTGGATATTGCGCAGCTTGTAGCTAACTTGACTTCCGCAAACTTGTGTGGAGCGGCCTATACGTTCGGTTTCGCCTAGACCCCGTATTTATGAAACTGCTTAAAACATAATAGGTTGGTAAAAAAGGTTTTTTCCCATTTTTTAAGAAAATTCAAAACATTTTTTAATACTGTTTATTTACATTTAACTAAAGTGTGTAGGTACCATTTTGTTCGATAGCTTTTTGCTATCTTGTAGATAGGGACATGATCCCATTGCTATAGAAATTTTGGGACTTCTGATCAAAATATCGCGACAAGTGGTTTTGGCAGTCTTCTCGTGAAATCGAGATGTTAACCTGACACTACCTAAAAATTTCTGAAGAGACCGAAACAGGTGGAAATCTGAAGATGATGATGAAAAACCACACCCCTTCTGTTGATTAATTCCGGCGGCTTTCTCTCAATTTCTTGCTTTAATCTCATCAGTGGTTCGCAGTAGAGTTCAGAATTGATGGTCCTGCCGGGTGGTAACAGCTCATAATGAATAATGCCCTTCCAATCCCACCACACACACAGTATCACCTTGTTGCGAGTTAACCCGGGTTTCGCCACAGTTTGTGAAGCCTGACCGGCCTTTGACCACGACCTTTTTCGCACGTTCTTATCGTACGTGATCCACTTTTCATCACCAGTTATCAGCTTCTTCAAAAATGGTTCGGTTTCATTACGTCGTAATAAAGAATCACAAATGAGTACACGGTTCATTAGGTTTCTTTCAGTAAGCTGAAAGCTCGTGAGGTACCCAAATATGTGCTACTCTCACAGACACTGCACTAGGACCATAAACTTCGCAAATGTTTTTCGCGGCTTGCGTTGCGTTTTTACCTTTTTTGTAGTAAAAAATTATAATGTATCTAATTTCTTCATTATATAGATTCACTCATCTTGACAAAACGAAAAACAAATGAAAATCACACATTTTCCTAATTTGAATTTGGAATTATGTTCTTTAAAATTTAAACTTTCAATGATACCAAAACCAGCCAGATACAAATAGTATATCCAAAGAGATTTTATTACAAGTTCATACATACTATAATGCGAAAAGATTTTTTCCCCAACCTAATATGTGCGTTTTGAGTGGTCACGTAAATTGTAGGTTCGGTGGTGAAATTAGGCATTGATGAGATTTATAAACGGGTTAATTTAAACATAAGCCCAAATAGAGCTTGAATCATACAGCTGTCGACAAGTCTTGCAATCTCAACACCTTTTGTTGGTATTTATGGCTAATCATTCCATTTACCTGTGCATTTCAACAACGAGCGCCTTCATCTCGTCCCTCACAGCCTTGTCCCGGTCAGCGAGCAGCACGGGTATTTTCTTCACCATGGGCTTGATGGCAATCACTTTGTTGCCAAACTGCTTCAGTGACTGGTTAAGCGCGGCCGTGCAAGCCGCCACCACTTTAGGATTCTTCTGGTCCATTCCTTCGAGTAATTCCTTCTCTACTACCTTGTGTTTTTTTATTTCTATGTACATTAGTGTAACCTGAAAAATAAATAACAACAAATGAGTTGTACATATTATATCGCTCTAAGACCAAATAAAAAAATCAAGACAAAATGTTCAGAAACAAACAAGTGACGCCGGCAAAACTACGCCTCGCCGTGTACAGAACAGACACAATTACACACACAAACACGTACAACGAAACTAAAACTTTTACGCCTTGGCTCGCCAGTCAAACTATAGCGGCGCAACACCGACGCATGTGGTGACATGTTTAAAAATACTGGCCTCACTTGTCTGTTCACGACGTTTCATCTTGATTTTTTTATTTGGTCAGAGATATCGCTAAAGAAATGAAACCGCGATGGATTAGTCTTTGAACGTCTTAAAAGGATGACGCATGGGTCCAAACCCGAGGCCTTATTGCGTACGCGTTCTGACCTTCGGCTTCGCTGTACCTCCCGCTCGCTCTCGTGGCGCGAGTAACTAGCTCGAGAAGGAGAAAAAACGAATCCTAACGACAGACCGCGTTCACAATACGGCCCCTGCCCCAAAGGGTTTGGAATGTATGTACAGATTTACACACCACTGGCTTTTCGGTGAAGGAAAACGTCGGGAAACCTGCATACGTCTGTAGAAGAAAATCGATGGCGTATGCAAATCATTCGCTCGCACTGGGCTATCGTGGTGGAAATTGCCAAATTACTCTGTGTGTAGGCCTATGTTCAGTAGTGGATTTATAAAAGGCTGGCACAGTACAACGCAGTACATCGTGGAAGTATAGAACCGAAGAAGTACAAAACTCTTCCAGACAGTCTTTTTATGGGAATCAAGCTGGCAGGCTATGAAGTAGTTAGATGATTTTTTTTTACTTTTTGGTAAACAATCGTAATTATAATAGCAATTTAGAGTTCTGTTTCTTTTTTACTATATGCATTTAATAGAGAGACTTTAACACTCGTTCACGTTGCTATTAAATTTACGATGGCGCCTCTAAAATTGGGTATAATATGAGTGTTATAAAATAAAATGTTTGTACAACATTCAATATCTGTAATTAATACTGGTATATGGCAGGAATAAAAGAGATCTAGAATATTGAGTCAGGTCATCAGAATTATACCTGTTTTACTACTACATTTACTCATACATAAAAAATAATCGTTTAACTAATATTGTTTTGTTACCTTAAGGATCTAGAGAAAGGTCTTTTAATTAAACATACATTACACACACGTAAGCGGGCCGGCAGCGGCATTTATCAGCACTGCCAGGTGCCAGGCGGTAAAGTCGAATATTTGTGTAAATGATTCGGAAAAAAAGCTGCTCGGCTGACGTACAAAATCTCAGAAGAATGACAAGTAGGAGTAGGTAATAGAAATAGCTAAATTTTACTCAAATAAAAACTACGTTACAACTGTATGTTATTCATATCTAGTTATACACCATACGCGATAGTGAGTGGAACAAAAAAAACGCATTGTCTGTCGGCATAGGTACGTAAAAAACAAGTTGGAATGTCAAAATGATTAAAATTTGGTTCCACTTTGTCTTTTGCGATTTGGAAATTTGAATCCTCTAGTTCCAGCAGAAGGTTCAAATCTCTGATCATTTGACCTTCCTAATTTTTTTTTACCTTTTTGAATTTGGAGAGCCGAGATAGCTCAATGCTAGTTTGTGAAACCCTTCGAAAAAAGTTCGAAAGGTGTGTGTGCATCTTTTTATAACACCTTTTAAATTGATGTGATGTATATCTCTTGCTCTTTTAGTAAGGTTTCTATTACTTTAGTCCTTATTCTATGCTCCTGCCAATCGGCCTGCGATGCCGCCTGTGCCTTCACTGATGTGTGAATCTGTCTTTACAGGATGCGGGGTGCGACAAAATACAGGGTTATCTTACCTTGTACTAAGCCGAAGGGGATGATTGAGATCATCATTATGAACATGTATACAATAATCTGCCTTAGACGGTAATGCAACATAATCTCCAGTTACCTGCAGCGCCAGATCCTTAGTCTTGGTGCGAGGTGCGGCGATGCATTTGGCGACAATGCCGGACATAACCTGGCCTGTTGTCTTGCCGGCGTGCGCGCACTTCTCCACGAACACCAGCGCCGCCTCCAGACCTAAACATTCAATTATTTCGTAGGTAAGTATACTCAACAATCTTGTCATAGAGACAGGTCTATAATTATTGCATGATCAAGAATACACAGTCAGGTCATAAATTCTGTCACATGTTTAATATAAAATAATTAAAACAAGTTTATTCATTATGTAACCATTTATATACCAAAATTAACTTAACAAAACATAGATTCTTATGACAATAAAGTTTATTCAAAATGACCACCGTGATTTTGAATACAGGCCTTTAATCTGCGCGGCCAGTCGTCTATCGCAGCACGAACGAGGTCCATGTCAATATCGGCGGCTGCCTTAATCAAGGATGTCTTGAGTGACTCCAAATTGGGATGAGGCTTTGAGCACGCCTTTTCCTCCAAGTGTTGCCATATCTTGTAATCTAACGGACTCAAATCTGGACTGGAGGAGGGCCAGTCTTCGTGCCGGATGAAGTCGATTTCACGCACCGCCAGCCAGTCTTGTGTGCTCTTCGCTCTATGAGCTGGCGCCGAATCTTGTTGGAATACCCAGTGCCTGTTATTAAACATGGTATGAGAAACAGGTTCCACAAGGTTCGTCAGGACTGTATTTTGATACACAAATGCATTCGTTTTTACACCTTTCTCACAAAAATGTACCTCTGTTAAGCCCCAATAAGAAACTCCCAACCATACCATGAGCGAGGATGGAAAATGACCTCGTTGGACACGCGGAATACGGTTGCTCGCTTCTTAACTACTGTGTGCGTAGGTACATCTTATCATTTTGTTTGTTGTAACTCTCTTCTACGGTAAAAGTTTTTTCATCCGAAAAAAGAATTCATCAAAGAGTTCCATTAACTAAAATCCAGTTTTCTTACTGTATTTTGTTGTTTATAAATCGTGACAATACGTTGGCAAGATTACGGTTACTATAAATTAGAGCCGGGAAATGCAATCTTTTTGCCAAGTACTTGTGAAGGAATCAATTACTTGAATGGGTTCCCCAGTTAGGGTAGGTACTTACTGTCATTATTTAAGACCTTTTTACTTGTATTTAATTGAGTTTTGTGTTGCCGGAAGGCGTTTAGAACGTTAAATAAGTAAATTTTTCGTCGAACACATATTAATGTACACAGTCACATAAACACACGGTTTGATATGTGTGTTTCACTTCTCGTGGTCTGCAGGCTATATTACACGCTATTTTACGTAATAACTATAGTCAAACCGCTAAACTCAGACATCGCCTGCGCGGGTACAGGGGCGCCGGGGGAGACGACACAGGGGACTGAGACAGGTGCGGGCGCCGGGGACCCGCTGCCCGCGCCTGTCTCAGTCCCCTGTGTCGTCTCCCCCGGCGCCCCTGTACCGCGCAGGTGATGTCTGAGTTTAGCGGTTTGACTATAGTGGAATCGGCTTGGTTTTAACATTTTTCATCGAAAAATAAAACCCGTTTTTTACACGCACAAAGCACACAATGACGTAAAGAAGGAGTGTTGCTATACAAAAAAAAAAACTTTAAAAACTGTGAAAAAATACGCGCCGGAGCACGCTCTGCAACTGAGTAAATTAAGGCTGCGTTCCAAAACATTTAGCTGTTTGTCGGGTGAATTTTACCGGATGAATTTCGGTTTCGGAACTAGGCTCTAGCGGGTGAAAATCACACGGAGTGAATTATGTTTTGGAACGATCTTGGCTAAAATGTGTTGCCTAAGTGCTACCATTTATGCAATAAATATTCCTTTTGTTTCCATACCGTTACTTTTTCGACATGGTTAATTTTTTGTTTTTATTTATGTATGTCATCATTTACTAAAATGGTATATATAGTCACAGTAAAAATTCTTCTGTAAATAGGTTCTTATTATAGAAAACTTCCTTTTTCTAGAGATATGTTACTTTTTGATCTGTCGTACGTTTAAATCGCACAGAAGCTCTGGTAGCACCGGCAATAGCCTCGATCGGCGCGCAAAATTCAATTTTTCTTAGCATTTTGTCATGTGGAGATACATTTCTGTTTACAGTCGTATTGCCTCTGATATTTGTCACTGTCTCTGTCTAGTCATTACACACAATCACAGGTTAGAAAGAGTGCTCAGGTTAACACAGTGATGGGTGTCAGAGGTGAAATACCTGTGAACGGACTGTACTCATGTTAAGTTTACGAATACGAAGACTCATTTGTGCGACAATAAGTAGTTTTGACGTAGTACATACATAAAGAACCGAGATAGTGATCAGTCTGTTTACAAAACTGTATCAACCTGATAATTTCTAACTGAAGAGAATTTGAATTTCGCGCACCGATCGAGGATAAATGCTCAAAAAAGATCTTTAATTTACATCAGCATAAACTTTTACGTAATAACTTGTTTTATCTTTATCTAAACTGCTTATCATATTTTGCCATCGCAGAATAGCTAGTTTGTTGTGGATTGGAATTAATCACGAATGAATAGAATTTAAATTAATTTTTATCAACCACATAACTTCTCTCGTCACGTCAATTTTGACAGCCGAGTGAAATTCAACTCTGATTATACCAGGGTGAATTATTTCAACTGTCAGGTGGAATTTCACTCTGTCGGAGGCGTTCCAAAACACTAGAGTAAAATTCACCGTTGCGTTTCGGAACCAGCATCGAGCGAATTTCACCCTTTACCGAGTAAAAATTGCCTGTTTTGGAACGCACCCTAAATAAAGGAGCTATGCAGTCTCCACAAACCAATAAGAGAACAAGTTCAGACCGCCATGTGCCATAGTTCGGCGTTTGACCGTATGCTAGAATTGAAAATGACGTATCTCTTTTTTTTAATTTTTTTAGCATGTTCATTTCGCACTATTCATCCACGTTACAACATCCTATAAGTATATAGATATATGTAGATCCATATATAACGGTATAGCTAGCTACACATATAGATCTCTTTTATTGTAGGTATACATATACCTATCCTATTTCATTTAAGGAGAGGATTTAGAAGGATTAAAATTAAACACTGCAATGAATCACTTATTGAATTTTTTATTGTTTAAAACAAATCTTGCCTCAAATATTTTTGGGACAAACAAAAATGTTCTTCACTTCACCAACATCTTCAAGGGCTAAGCACTCCAACCACTGAGTTTTTAATTGTTCATTTGAAGGTTTATGCATTTTAACGTCCTGTTGTAAACTGCTGCATTCGGGTACACAACACTTTCAATACATTTCCAAAATGTTTGTGGGATGGAAGAAGCGAAAACTAATCGACGCAAGCTCTTCTCATCAACGCAGGCAAGCCAACGACAAAAAAAAACTGTAAGGTACCGCATCGCAAACTAATAAAGATATGCACTGCATTGACAATATTTGTGGATTCTAAGAGACGGAAATTAATCAACGCAAACACTTGAATCAACACAAACAAGTCACAATGGCCGCACGCTAGGGATGTTCGATCCGATCCGATACTTGTCTGGATCGATACGAAAGGATATGATCCACCCGATATTTGTATCGATACAATGGGATTCGATCCAGTAGTGGATACAAACTATATTAAAAATCAAATTAATTGAAAACAAAATTATATAGATTGTACACAAACCTAACCATAATATTAATATTGCATTTCTTAACTACAGAGTAAGGTAACTGTAACAACTAATAAGTTAATATTACACTAATTTAAAATAATTCTTCAGGGGTAGATTTTGTTAAATAAGTTTCTAATGTGTCATTTATTTCAATTACTTTTGATTTCAGCATGATTTATCTTGTGATGACCGATCATTTTCAAAAATAAAAATATTCTATCGAAACAACTCAATTAATTTTGTAATTATTTATACGACACCGGATAGATCCAAAATATCGTATCAAAACAACACAAGTTTTTTTATGTAATGGCACGATCCCGGATCGATCCAAAATATCGTATTGAAACAACACAATTTATTTATTTTAAATAATGATATGATACCGGATCGATTCCAAATTTCGTATCAAAACAACAAAATGTTTTGTTTTTAATAATGAAATGATACTAGATCGATCCAAAATATAGTATCGAAACAACAAAATCGTATCATCTCAACACAGAGCGGCTTTCAACATTTTTATTTCTGCGTACATTGCCACTTAAACATTGGCCGATGTAAAAAAGTACTGTTTATCTAGGAAAATAAACTTTGATGTTACAATAGGCAATAAGTTACATTTTTTTAAATAATGTTACGATACCGGATCGATCCAAAATATCGTATCGAAACAAGCGGATCGATACCTGGATCGATACGACACTGCGATACGATCCATTGCGATACAACGCACCTGGATCGAGCATCCCTACCGCACGCACGCCGGGGGCGGGGTCACGTGGGTGCACGGGCCTCTGACGGGGGTGAAGAGGGCTTGAGAGGGGGAGAGAATGTCAAAATGAATTCTAGAGCTGTCATCCGCTACGGTTCATTTTTTTTAAGTGAACATTACCTGGCGTGGCAGTCTCTTTAGAGGTGATTGAAGGATAATTAATAGAATATTTGCCTCTGTTGCTGTGTCCGCTTAACTTCTATTAAAATACCTTGTATAAACATGAGTTTTCCACTTACCTCTCCACATTAAAGGATTATTTCCCCGTATAATTATAGATAACATCGTAAAGTGTCGTCTCTCTAAATATATTATTCTTATTATTTTGTGGTTTTCTTTAATTTACTTCACATTATCTTTGTATCACATTCTTCTGGAATAGCTACACGTGCGTTTACATTATCTTATTGGTCAAGCTTACTCCAGTTGATAAATACCAATTGAGTAGAAAGGTTCTGTGTTAGTAAATAAATCTTTAGTAATAAATAAATAAGCCGTTAAGCGATAAGCTTAAGATAGCTAGGTATTGTATGGGTTCAAAAGTGGAAAATCTCGAAATGAAATACGAAATAAAATAAATAATGAATTTGACTTATCAGAATTACTTTTATAAAATTATAAAATCAATAGATTTACGGTCCCTATAAGGTCTAAAAGGGCATGGACATATTAAAAAAAGACGTTATTTTTATTTTCCCAATATTTGAATGTGTCTTTTAGAATTAATAAAACAAACTATCGTTTATGTTCAATTCTAATCAACACAACCCAAACAATTAGTACCTATATACTATTTACATATAAACATATTTATCGTTCTTTACGCATGTAGATACCTACATACAAATTAGACGAATTTTTAACCTCTATAAGAGAGAGTAGCCACTTCCGTAACTGGATAAGTGAGAAACCTGGATAAGTGAAAAACCTCTATAAGCGAGAATGAGATGGCGGTCCCTTGAACTCTCTCATATCCAGGTTTGACTGTATTTTAAAATTCAATCAGGTATGCCCACCAAACGCTAAACATCCCAGCTTACTGAATCCGGGGTATTGTTGTACACCACCATGTCAACATATAATTCCAAAAATTCAGCTTTTAGAAAGTAGTTGCGTTTTTGCGCTTACCTCCAGGGCTATTATCTTTTTTGGAAATTAGGATTTGTACCTGCTGTACTGGTGAACTCGTGAACTCGTAAATTGGGCTTTTTACGGTTGGTTTAATCATTCAAATGGCTGTTTAATTTAGTAAATTATTTTTTGGGTTAAAAATGTGATTAGTCATTTGATAAAAATATAGCTATGCAATTTAAATGCCGAATAAAATGTGGATTTTAAAATAATTTAATAATATCACGCAGATCAGGAGTATTCGGATACTAAGCTTACCATTTACTTATCTAAAGTAATGATAAACAGCATCCACTACTATTCAAGAAAATATATACAAAGTAGTTGTATATTCTACTAATATTATAAACGTAAAAGTTTGTAAGGATGGATGGATGTTTGTTACTCTTTCACGCAAAAACTACTGAACGGATTGAGATGAAACTTAGCAATTATATAGCTTGTATCAGAATAACACATAGGCTAAAATATAATGATATTGCGTAAATTTTCCATATTATAACAATTAGTGTTAAGTAAGTAGGAAAAATTCTGCCATCTGCGAGCTATTATAGCGTGCGCACCAAGAAATGTCAAAAAAGAACTTTCGAATCGGACAAATGTCAAATCGGTTTTTTTTCCACCTCCTTTATGAAGGGTGGTAAGGTAGGGCCTCGAAATATCATGCGGGCGAAGCCGCGGGCAAAAGCTAGTCTTATGATAAACATTTTCATGTAAAGACGGGACCATACCATAGCTTGCACTTTTAAAATTTTTAGACTTCTCATGTAGAGCCTAGCTTTTAACTCTCTTACTCTACAAGCCCTTACTACACAAACTCTATGCCTTAGTCAAAATATATCCTAATCCATGGCCATTTCAATCTGTGGAAAGCTTTGTATTAGAATAACTTTAAAAAGATACATCAAACAAGAATTAGGTACAAAATGAAGCCAAGTTATAGGTTCATGAAATTAAGAAAAACAAGGAACCTACAATTTATGTTCCAGACAGGCCAAGCAACTAAACTGTAATTGCAAGGCAATCAAGCCTGTTTCAATCCAGACTAAGGAGATCTGATAATAAAGTAACAGTCACCGACTTGGGAAGACTCCTGCTTTTAGAGTTGGATTTATGTACTAGATTCTTCGAGCAAAAATGTCTATAGGCACAATCGTGCAAAAAAGTATCCGAGCCAAAACCCTGCCCAAACTACGTAGTGGGCAGGCTTTTTAGTTAGTAGTAGGCGATTGGAAGCCGACTACAATGCAGCGCGATGCCAAAGTGCTCGATTACAAGCATTAATTGGAGTAAGTAGTTGACATAACGTCGAGATTCGAGAAAACGGGTCATTGTGAATTATTTAATGTAAACTAGCAACCGCCCCGGCTTCGCACAGGAGTATTAAACATATAAAACCTTCCTCTTGCATCACTCTATCTATTAAAAAAAACGCATCAAAATCTGTTGCGTAGTTTTAAAGATACACAGCATACATAGGGACAGACAGCGGGAAGCGACTTTGTTTTATACTATGTAGTGATAGTGATATCTAAGTCGCATAGATCGATGAAAAAATCCTCATTTGCAACCAGCAATTCTGTCAACCGATCTCGTCGCCGAAGTGATACGCTGCCGAACCCCTCTCGCTTTTCTGACAGTTTTGATAGCTCAAAGCTGTCAAAAAAACGAGAGAAGCTCAAGAACGCGTCACCTCAGCAACGAGATCGGTTAACAGAATTGCCCAGCTGTTGTGAACATTGGTTGCGCACACGGCCAATAGCGATGAATTCAACCAACTATTATCACAAAAGAAAATTATTTAAACTGCAAAACAGTGTCGTTCCAAATAAATTTTAGAGTGGCCATATGTCAACATAAGAAATCGGCCAAGTGCGAGTCAGACTCACGCATGAGGAGTTCCCAACAGTGCTACCGTATGATAGCCCCCCCTTAATATATTTTATTTTTTATTTATTTTTGGAGAGAACATAAAACTTCCTGTTGCCATCATTAATATCAAGTAAAAAATCATGTTTCTTGTTTGAGACCCCCCCTTATATATTTATTTAAATTTAATTTAATTATTTATTTTTAAAGTAAATGTTTAAAAAGTAAATATTCTGTGTAAATTTCAAACATCTACCTGTTACCGTTATTAATAGCGAATGAAAAATGGCTTAAAATTCAGGTATGTTGTATGGGAGCCCCCCTTAAAATTTTATTTTTGTCTGTTCTTAGTAGTTGTTGCTATAGCGGCAACAGAAATATATCATCTTTGAAAATTTCAAATTTATAGCTTTCACCGTTTCTGATATTCAGTCTGGTGACAGACAGACGGATGGACAGCAGAGTCCTAGTATAATATAATAGGGTCCCGTTTTTACCCTTTGGGTATGGAACTCTAAAAAAGCCGTATTTTAGTGAACTAGTATGCGAAAATTTGATAAACAGGCCGTATTTAGTAAAGTAATTATCAGAAAATATGTCTTTAAAAGGGCGGCCTTTTTTCAGGTTTTTAGAGGGTAAAAGCCGTATAATACAGCAAAAGCCGTATCAGGAACAACACTGCTGCAGAATACTTCTAGGAGACACAAAATAAACAAACCTTTCTCCTGAGCAACAGCATTGCTGTCCGTCACAAACTTCTTGATCAGTCTGCGATATTTGTTCCATTCTGGAGCCTTCTCATCGTCAATTTGATTGAAGAGCTTGATGGCCTCCTCGTAGCCTGCCACTCTCGCCTTCCATAACGTGTGCAGACATTTATCTTCTGTCGGCAACTTTTTATATTCATTCTCGTCCTCCATTGTGATTGCTTCTTATTTCTTTTTCCTGTTGAAATTAGAGATTAGAGCCTTCTACTTTCTTTTTTTTTTTAATTCAATGATTTATTGGATTAACCATTGGGTAAATATTACACACGCCGACTTGTATGATTCGGCCTTTAGATTAGACAAGTGTAAATTATAGTCTGACCGTTTAACTGAGACCTCGCCTGCGCGGTACAGAGGCGCGGGGGTAGACGACAAAGGGGACTGAGACAGGTGCGAGCGGCGGGCCCGCCGCTCGCACAGACTTCGCTCAGACTATAATAAAGTATAGATTATGCAAGACTAAGCCTTTAAGCCTAATTTTCTTTCTTATGACTTTTCAATTTTTTTTTTGATGTCATATAAGTTTTATCAGAAGTATTAAAAGACCACTGTTGGACATTGATTTCTCAGTTTTTTTTTTAAATTGACACAATCCACATCTATTATTAACATATGATTAGAATAGTGGAAGCATGAGATTCGGAACACTAAATTTTTGAAGCACAAATCATTATTATAAAATGATGTTTTGTTTTCTACCTACTTGCAAAAAAAAAAAGGATTAATAGGAACTTATTTTACATTATTTGGTTACTTCCTCTAGATATTTTCTTTAAAGTGAATTAGATCGGTTACTTTTCGTTAAAATGAAGCATTTCCAAGCTGTGCTTCAAATTTTTGAAGCACAAATCATTATTATAAAATGATGTTTTGTTTTCTACCTACTTGCAAAAAAAAAAGGATTAATAGGAACTTATTTTACATTATTTGGTAACTTCCTCTAGATATTTTCTTTAAAGTGAATTAGATCGGTTACTTTTCGTTAAAATGCTTCCAAATAATATAATTGTTATACTTTTTTAAGCACTAGATTTGTATTCATTTTTGCAAATTTAATACGCAACTGTTCCACTCACCCGGCATGTCGTCACCACAGAACAATATTACTAAATCGTCACGTTGTAGTGATCGCTGACAGCCAGCGTTGCCACCTTGGATTTTTTTAAGGCGCCAAAGGCGCTAGATTCAAAGTAAAAAGTCGCCAGATATCAGCTAAAAAAAAAGCACCAAATTCCACCAAATATTTTTTTGTATCTCAAACTTATAAAAACCTAATTTAAATAGAAAACCAACGGTATACATAAATGCTATCTAAAAAATGGGTCAACTGTTTTATACCAATTAACATTAGATTCGATGTACCTATTTACCTAACTAGATACTTCTTTAGACAGTGAAATGAAACAAGAGTAATTTAATTTGATATATAATAATCAAGATCAAAAAATGTAAAAAAACAAGTTGAATGTAAAATAAGTTAAAATTCAAGAATCAAATCTAACTAATTTTATGACTTCATCATCATTCATATACTCTGACGTTACTGTCGATGACGCCGACGTCGACGCTGAAGATGTTGTAGGTTCTTGTTGGTATTTTTTGTACAAATACTTAGTATTTTTGCCAATAGATGCAATGACGTCATTGACTAGGGACGGGGAATCCCCGTTCAAATCCAAAGCATACAACAGTATGGAATTCCTAAATGGTTGGGGATTTTCCTTAAAAATGAATTATTAGATCCCATATTTAAAATCCACCAAAAACCGCCAAAAAAAATAAAAACGCTATGTAACGAAAAAATACCACTAGGAGCCCTGAAAAAGCACCAGTTCTGGCGAGAAAACCACCAAGGTGGCAACCCTGCTGACAGCCATAGACGTTCCGCACACAAATGCACGTGTAGCGACCGTGCGTATGTGTTGTCTGTGAGTAAGTAGTTGTGTAGTGTGCGTAAGACAACAGATTTTGAGTGGGTAATATCGCCTTTGTCAAGATATCGTATCGAAACTATAATATCGGATTTTGAAACTATATATTGCTAGAAACCATATATTTTGTCAATCGAATTCAGATTTCGATTTAAGCGTGCATCGGCTACCGCAATATAAAATATCAGGTTTAATATCTGGTTAAATTTGGGTTAAAGATTATAATTTCAATATATTATTGTGATTTTTCCTTCTTACAATGGCTGCATTAATATTATAATGTAATATGCAGTTACTTTTGATTCGTACCGGTGCCAATATGAGGATTGAAGGGAAGAGCGAGGAAGGGGGAGGGTACACCCACAGAATAGGCCCTATTACACAGGGTCTTTAAGGTCGCTGCGTAATCCCTATAATTTGCAAACGTTTGAGAGTTACGATGGCGTGTTCTAAGCCCCGTACTTCGAGTTCGTCATCGACGTCTGAGAATGAGCCACTTGCAGACCAAACTAGAGAGCAATGTCTAACAGACATGAGTGAACCACAAGCCCACATGCTTCTGGAACAAGAGCCACATGCTTCTGGATCTGCTGGTACAGTTTCTTACTCAGCAGATGATCTCAGGTTCGTATAATATTTGTGTACTGTATTTTATATTCAATTGAGTGAATAAGGTCAAAATGTGCAACACTGTAAAAGTAAAGGTGTATATATGTTTATGTTTTTTTTTCAGGAATATGTGGAACTTGTTGAAAGTATATAATAAATTGGGCACGATTAAGCAATGTCTTAAATTTGCAGAGGAGCGAAATCTCATCCCAATGGAAAAAATGTGCAACCATCATAAACGCCCTATGAGCCTGTACATGAATTGCCAGTTGGGGACATACAGGTGTACAAAGAGTAAATGTCGCACAAAAAATGTGAGCCGTGCCAAAGGGACATTCAATGAAAACAATCACCACGAACCAACCGTTTTCATAAAGGCTTTGGTATTTTTTGGATAATTACTTGGCTTTTATCGATTTTGTGACGTTATTTATGTAATTCAGTATTCATTAATTCAGCATCACATGTTATAAATACTGCTTGTGTTTAATTTTTCTGTTTTATGTGAGAAATGGCGCGAATGTTGTTGCTGGTTGAAGCTGAAGAAGAAAGGCTGAGAAAGATGCTGACTCTACGGAGGAGACAGCTGCGAGAAGAAAGTGAGCCCATGCTGCTGCCGGAGAGGACGTTTATCGAGAATTTTCGCCTTACGAATAACAATTTTTTGCAACTTTGCGATGATGTAATTCCTCTTTTGCATTCTTCACAGAGGACAACGGCTATTAGGCCGGAGATCAAGGTGTTTATGAATTCAGTGCAACTTACATGATGTGTTAAATAGTGCTAATAACAAACATTTACCCACTGTACATACTGTTTTATAGATATTGGCGGCATTACAATTTTATGCTAGTGGTAGCTACCAAAAATGTGTAGGCAATGACTTCAGCTTAGGATTGTCACAGACTTCTGTGTCTGATTGTCTTGCGGAAGAATAAACTCATGTTTGCTAATATAATATACCTAATGCCTATGACATACTTAGACTAGCTATCACAGCCAGAGGAGTCCTCTAACCTAACAACAACAAGTATTATAAAAATGTTAAATTATTACAGGTGATTCTGGCTATGCACAAAGGCCATGGATGATGATGCAAACTTTTTTGTTGAAACAAAAAAAGGATTGCCTTTTGTGGAAAGCAAAGGTAAGAAGTACATTTAATTTTGTACACACATGCAATTTATTAATCCGTAGGATCAAACTGGATGCAAGCCGCTTCCAACTGATCTTATTGGAGATCCATAGGGGAGACCTATGTCCAGCAGTGGACGTCATTTATGAATGAGGATATGCATAGAAGAACCAAAGTAATTAATATAGCTCCGTGGATTGACAAGTTGAATTAGCTGTCGGCAGGGCCCATATTTGGGCAACCGACGGAGTCAAGAAGTTCTCAAATGAAGATCACAATGCGCCAAGTGCAGAGTATGTAGATGTCAAAGTGTACAGATGTTATCAAGACCGCATGATTGTACTAAATGTAAGCCGCTTCCATCTAGTCTTATTGGACATCTCTAGTGGAGGCCTATGTCATTAATAATTCTTTTGTGGGCTAGCCTATGACAGTAGAAATGAACAGTGAAAATTTGTTTAGAACAAACTTAAAACCCTATTTGCTAAAACATGCATAGTATCCGGCATTATGGGCGGATCTCAAACTTCTTGGCCGCTGTGAAATATGCTACAAGGAGCGCAAAACCCAATCCTGACATCAGTCAGCCTACAAGCAGCATGAGGACTGGGTTCACACAGCTTGCTGCTACATCCACAGCCGCTAACAAGTTTGATTCGGCCTATACCAGCGAGAATAGTGAAATATTGCACTAGGGTACATAATAATTGTAATTTGAAAATTATTTATTGCTTACATTTTATAAGTTGTTATTCAGTACCCATGTTCTGGTTGCTTGTTTGTTCTACATATATGTAGAGAATGCTATCAGGTGTTGTACATTTTGGTATTTTTGTTATTGACTCTACGTTTCAAATAATTATGTAGTAGTTATACACATTTGATCGATTAATTTAATTTCCAGATACCTCTCGATGACCAACTTTAGAAAAAAGACTAGGAAGTTGTGAACCAGTTCGATGTATAGTAATGGCAATAATATGTAATCATCACCCTAAATTGATCATCGTGTCACAACTTCAACCAGGAGCCATAACAAGATGAGGAAGAAACAGATTGTTATATCGGCTAAATTAGTTGATATCAAATTGCCACCAAGTGCATGTGCATGTATGATACATATTACAATCAAGGTGAAATATATGATAGACTATTGATTGTATTGTGGTTTGTATTTTTCCTTGGCAGGGCAAAGCAAAACTACAGTAAGAAATAAGAAAAGATTTAATTCAATACAAAAATAATTATTCACTACAGTCATTCAATTACCGGGCAGTTTTTAATATCAATCACTTTTTATTACCCATCAGCTTTATTTTACCTATTACTTGATAAAGGTAGTTAATTACTAAAAATATATTAGTATTCAGTAAGCTTCAGCTTAACAAATAACTGTCCAATAAAAGATCACAAAAACGCCATGTCAATTATAATATAAAATGCTTTCTTCTATAATAATATTCAAATTCATTTATTTTGTGTCTTATTTATGTACAAGTCAGGTTACAATATTTATATCAATAAGTAGAATGTAACATTTACAGTTTATATGTAACATTTGATTTAGAACTTGTGTTAAAAATAGTAGTAATGACTAATCATGGATTATATTTATGGAAGAAAATATAAAATGTAAACTATAGCATCATATAGGTCGAATCATAAAACTTGGCAGCAGTGATGTTAGCTACAGGCTCCCAATCCTTACTGAAGCTCACATAGCATCTGTGTGAGGATTTTGGTTATCCACAACTCTTATCTAACGTAGCTTGGTAGGGATGTAGGGAAGTGTACCAGCCGAACATAACAGCTACCTAGTTGTGTGACTCGGTCTATTTATACAATATTTAAGAACTTTTATAGGCTAAATCAACTTACAAACTGAATCATACAACTTGTCGGCTGTGATGTTAGCTACAAACTGCGGATAGCCCGATCCTGACTGAAGCTCACTTCACCTCTGCGCTAGGGTTAGGTTAGGATTAGTGTACCAGCCAAACATAACAGCTACCTAGTTGTATGTCTCGGTCTATTTATACAATATTTAAGGACTTTTATAGGCTAAATCAAACTTTTTGGCTGCTTTGAAGTTAGCTACGAGCTGTGCAAAACCCAATCCTGACAAGCTCACATAACATCTGCGCAAGGTTTGAGATTTGTGCAGCTTGTAGCTAACTTAGAAGAACATAAATATTTTACAGACCGAATCATACAACTTGTTGGCTGTGATGTTAGCTACAAACTGCAGAGAGACCAATCCTGACTGAAGCTCACTTCACATCTGCGCTAGAGTTGGGTTGTCCGCAGCTTGTAGCTAACATCACAGCCACCAAGTTGTACAATCATCTAGCACTAACACACACACACACACACTGATATTTTACACAATTTCACATTTTTAGGGCGTTTGCCTTCTCATGGTTTGTCTGAGTACTGTTGTTGGTGTTTTAAATGCTTGAATCTTTATTAGTAAGCTTGGAAATTGCTGTAGACCACCTGCAGACGAAATTTTAGCCGCTGCTGATCTGAAAATAAAAACAACATTAATATACTTACAACTTTTTGAGTTTTGAGAAAAGTTTATTTTCCTTGAAACAAGATGAAAATAGGAGTCTGTATTTTCCTGTAATAAGCGAATACCTACCTATTTACAGCCTGTTTAGCTTAGTAACTGCTCAAAAAGCCGTGTACCATTTTGCTTGTCATGATCAATTCGTTGTACATTTCTTGTCCGCCGCAGCATTAGGTATTATGTGTGATAAGGCCTTTGGATCCTCTATATTTATGTTTTACGCTGGCTGGCAGGACTATTATTTACCTTAAGGTAAGTAGCAAAACGAAATAGAAATAAAAACCAAAAACCAAACAATATTGTTTTGTAAAATATTGTTGATGCGAGTGTTGCCACAATGTGAATTCAAAAAATACACGGCTTTACTTTCGTACCGGTGTTTTACGTTGTTGTTTTGATCAAATAAGTTATACAAACGACATAGAAATTGGTCGCAATTCGGCGACACGCATTTTAGTTAAGTTCTCTCTAAAATAGGTTTAGTCCTGTCAAACTAGGCTTTGGTATTCGGATGTCTACACGATTAAACTATTTTTAGGTCGAGTCGACTAAATCGATTTTAGTTACTCAATTTGGTCGAAATGCATTCGGCGGCCCACATTTTAGAGTGATTTACGTCTAAAATTTAGTTGTCAAATGTCAAACTAGTCGTCATTAAAAACATGGCGATTAAAACTAGTTTGGAGAATTTGATGTGTTTTATCGAGGTTTTATTGTCGAATTAATCCTGAAATATGGAATATTTCATTGTGGCAGCAACTGTTGATCTATTGGAAGGGTAAGTAAAAAGCCAAAAACCTGTTTTTGCTTGATTCACTAAACAAGTGAGAGTTCATGTGTGGTTCATCTAGTTCCAAATTATTGCAGCGTTTGAATTCGAATTATAATATTAGGGACGTTTCAGACCCTTTTCAGATAGAAGAGGAAAAATTTAGAAATCTGTAGGTATCTATAGAGTTCCAAAGTCTGGAGCTCAACAGTTAATAAGTGATCTTAGGTAATTTGAGAAAGCACATCTCTATAAGATATCCCAAAACATATAGAGGTTGTATGCTATGGTCTTCCATTCAGCATGTGGCCAAAACAATTTCTTGGGCTTAAGCCAGCCAACCGTCAGCAGATGTCTTGACGCCACAGTCAAGTCTCACAACTGGGCCCTAAAATCATCAAATTCCCAATGACGCCAGCTGACAAACAAACCGCATTTACAGAGAACTTTAATTATTCAAAGCAATTAAACTCCTTAATTAATTATCCAACAGTTAGATACTTACAATAAGAAACTCATAGATGAAGGATTGGTCTTCGCTCCGCTAGCAGAGCCATCCTTCATCTATGAGAAAAGATAAGAGACCTATAAAGATTGATATCTGTTTAATTATATTATTCTATATCACATTGCAGATAACAATGAGGTACTGAAGACAAACTGCAACAATTAATTCTTGGTGCGATAGAAGACTTGTGACTGATATGATGAAGATAAAGATTTCCGGTCAGAAGCGAGATTGATATGCCAAAATTGAAGTAAGTTCTAGATTTTTTTATTAATAAAAACATCAAAATAAAATAATCGGCCAAGTACGAGTTGGACTCGCGCACAGAGGGTTCCGTACTGTATGGGACCCTTACCTGTAGGGTACCCTTAAATATTTATTTAATTTTAATTTATCATTTAATTGTATCACAACTAAACATTCTGTGAATATTTAGGCATCTATCTGTTACCATTATTAATATCGAGCGAAAAAATGGCTAAATTATTAATTTTATTCTGTTTTTAGTATTTGTTGTTATAGCGGCGACAGAAATACATCATCTGTGAAAATTTCAGCTTTCTAGCATAATGGTTCATGAGATACAGCCTGGAGACAGACGGACAGCGGAGTCTTAGTAATAGGGTCCCGTTTTTACCCTTTGGGTATGAAACGCTAAAAATGTACTTACATGGTTTATTATTTGTTCCAACAAAAATTAATAAAATGAAAAAAAATAGCCTTTATTCTCTAGTATATTAAATCCTTATGAAACATTTTTCTTATTTCTACATATTTCACTAGGTTGTCCACCCTGGACATAGGCCTCTAGAAGTTGCCAGTGCTCCCTATCTCTGGCTTTCCTACGCGTTTTCCTACAAACAAACAGTAATTATTATATCATGTTGCAGATAACAATGAGGATGGCACTCTTGGTGGAACAGAAGAGACAGAATAGAATGAAGATCAAGATTTCCCATCGCAAGCGAGATACGCCCAAATTTAATTACTATATTTTTTAATAATAAAATCATAAAAATATACATAAATCGTTTATTATTTGTTTCAACAAAAATTAATCAGTAATATTATTCTAAATAAAAATAATTTGACGAATTCCACTCTGCTCAACAAGCCCTTTCATTTGATTGAGGCTGCATTTGTTCTTGGCCAACTGGATCTTCGAGGCAGAGGCTGCCTTCCACTTGGTTGAGGCAGATCAGAATGCAGGCACGCTGTGGGCTGGCTTTGTGCAGGCTGGTACGCTGTGGGCTGGCTTTGTGCTGACTGACACGCTGTGGGCTGGCTTTGTGCGGACTGACATGCTATAGGCTGGCTTGTTGTTGAATGCGGAAGTGCAGGTTGGCTTGCTGATGGAGGTTGTATGGGTACCTCGATATAATATATTTCTGGGAGTTCATCCTAGAAAGATCCCACAATCCCTGCTTTGTCTGCTCAGATGGTAATGGCAGTATACCCTGTAAAACAAAATATTTTTTACAAAATTAAATTTAAATAGTACAGAATACAGAATTTTTTATTTGCAACAAAAATAAGAGGTACAATACATAACGACAAAACAAATGATAAAACACAAAAAACAACAGTATTTTACCTAGTACTTTTAAATAGCAGTAGTATACCTACTCGTATACCAACATAGTACATAAGTATTAATATTAGTAGTTAACATATTTCTTTTATTAATAAGGATTATTCAAGTTACTTGCTTTATTTATTGACTGTAAAAAATATTAGTGAAGGTAAAAATAAATACCAGTAAATTACCAGTTCTATGCTGTCGTGGCCAAATACCAATGAAGACCCGACTTCTTCCAAAATCTTTGTTTCTGTATCGTCTAGGTCTGCGTCTCATCCAGTAGTATGTATAGACCGTCTGATCTTTCTCGCTTTCATTTTTGTCTAGGTCATACCCATACATTCCAAACCTATTGGACAATTTTTATCAAATTAAGACCTTATCATGATATTCATTTAGTTGGTACCTACACAAGAGTTACAAGAATTGTTTTTGAAGATATCACAAGACAAGCAAAGGAGGTACAAGTAGCGGCCAGGACATTGAGTTCACTGGCCAGATTTTCGGAACACGACAGCTTGAGTACCTGACTCCTAGTACCTAGTTGCTTGATTTATCAAAAAGAGATCTACTTACAAGACAATTAGAATTGCTTACCTTTCACATAATGTACTCTTGCCTCTCAGTATCGTGATGTTGGCGTGGAGAGGACATCTCCCTTTGCTTTTTATTGGCATTATTCATTGTAAAAGTCTAGAGATAATAGTAGTACCTAGTGATATTTATAGCAAAGATTTACGAAGTTTTTGTGAAATGTGAACTGACTGAAAAAAATGTAAACAAAAGTGTTGCCAAAGTAATTTAGCTAAAGTTACGATAAAAGCCAACGAGTTGTATTTTACCTCCAACCTTTTAATCAAATCATAGATATAAAAGCTAGTGCATTCCACGGAAATAAATAATGTAAAAGTCTTATTCCAAAATAAAGCGCGTTGCACCGTTTTTGGAGTAAAATCGATTGTGATAATCCGTAACAGATATAGTAAGTATTTCTTGAGACTTAAAATAGAAAAGAACATAATTGTAACTATGTTATTGATATGGTAACAAATTGGGAACAGCCCGAGGATTTTCTATGTTTAGGTAATATATCCATGGATCAGCCACAGATAAAAATAACAACCATAATTAATATTTGTGCCATCTAGTGGGCTTTTTCGAACTAATTTGCTACTCACCACTAGATGGCGTAAGTGGCGTTACTCAATTTAATTCATCATGGCGGACGACTAAAATAGCTTTAAATTTAGTTCGAAGAAAACACCGAATAGCCTTTCGCTAGTTTTGCACTAAACTAAAATTTTTAGTGCGACTAGTTATAGTTTAATGCGAATGTCGCCGAATTGCTACCATTTCCTTAAGTTGTCTCTGTATTTACTGATTACAGAAATAAAAGAGGAAAACAAAATATTTAGTATGAAATTTCTTAAAGTTAGCAGTCCCAATATTTTCTAGTTAGGTACTTTAGTTACTTAATTTTTCTCATTACAATAGTTACGACACAAATTGATGACTAGCGAACTCAAACGGTAAAAATAATAACTAAGCAGAATCTATGTGTGAATAAACGACCTACGACAATAGTTTTGTCTATTGTCGTAGGTCGTTTATTCATTCAATAATTGGCCAAGTACGAGTCGGACTCGCGCACGGTGGGTTCCGTACTGTATGGGAGCCCCCCTTAAATATTAATTTTATTTTAGTTTTATTATTTATTATTGAAATGAATATGCAACTAATTTTATTATTCTGTGAAAATTTCAAGCATTATTAATTTTATTCTGTTTTTAGTATTTGTTGTTATAGCGGCAACAGAAATACATCATCTGTGAAAATTTCAGCTTTATAGCTATAGCGGTTCATGAGATACATTTGGAGACAGACAGGCGGACAACGGAGTCTTAGTAATAGGGACCCGTTTTTACCCTTTGGGTACGGAACCCTAAAAATTAACAAAGTGTGGACGAAGTCGATGTATTGAAAAATAGCTTTAAAAAGTGGCTAGATTTTTTAGCTACAATTTTTAGAAATTGTAGCTGACAGGCGTGCAAAAATAGCTAGATCTAGCTATAAAATAGCTAAGTTGGCATCAGTGGCTAGAGGGCGCTTTGTACAATAAACGTCAAAGATATTGACGTCTATGTTTCCCTCCAAATAAGTCAAAATGTGAAAAATGTCAATGCGTTTCATTTATGCAAATGTGCCATGGAGTTAAAAAAAATCCCATTCGCATGTTTGATACTTTGATTATAAGTTCATAGAAGAAATTCATTTGAAATATTATTTTCTTATCCGTAATATTTTTTTAATCATATTATTGAGTAAATAACAAATAAACAAACATTCTGCAAATCAATTGTAATTAGCGGAAACAAAACGCAGAATGTGTTGGAGCATAGATTACAAAAACACAGGTTATCTGTGAAAGCTAATAGCAATTCTTACCAAAGCAATTACTTCTATGTTGGGCGGTTCCAATAAGCTATTGCAATTAATAGCTAATTGCAATAGCAATGGCAATAGCAATAGCGATAGCTTCGATATCGGCAGTCGGCCCGCGGGATGTACGTAATGACATGTAAGAGTGAAAGAGAGAAATAGTGTGATGCGTGAATGAGATAGATAGATAGATAGATACCATTTCATTTCTTCAATAACTTGTGTTATTTCAATTTTACAGCAGAAGTTATGGGAACAAAAGTTGTTTGAAATTAGATTTTCTACAACTTTGATTCCCATCAACTTTTTGTAGGATCGATACTTTTTTAAGCCGTGGTGGTCTAGAGGTAGTGACGCCCGCCTTACAATCGTGAGGTCGTGGGTTCAATCCCAGTCCCGTACCAATGAGTTCTTTGGAATTTATGTACGGAATTTCACACCACTGGCTTTTCGGTGAAGGAAAACATCGTGAGGCAACCTGCATATGTCCGTAGAAGAAATTCGATGGCGTATGTGAATCCACCAACCCGCACTGGGCCAGCGTGGTGGATATGGCCCA
Organism: Hypomecis atomaria; assembly: GCA_964007245.1. NCBI lineage: Eukaryota > Metazoa > Arthropoda > Insecta > Lepidoptera > Geometridae > Hypomecis > Hypomecis atomaria. The sequence continues at coordinate 21,968,846 of OZ023279.1, forward strand.
ATCACCCTTCGTGGGTAGGCCTACGTCCTGCAGTGGACTATTAAAAAGGCTGATACAGTACAGTACAGTACAGATACTTTTTTAAGAGGGCTATAGCGAAATTGTCTATCTCAAAATCGGGTTTTACGCACGGCGGCGACTCGACCGGAGTTTTATGGCCACGGCGCTGTGCAGCTGCAGTCACTGAACAATCTTGATACTTTTACTATTATTTAATTACTAGATACAGATATTGAACTGTGGCTTGGTGTAACTATTTTTGTATCTTTGTTTCCTGTAACTGTTTATTTACACTTTAACATATTTTCTATCTAAATTATCATTTTTCCCGAATTATCACCGCAGCGACTTACTGATAAATAGAAAATTTATTCTATTTGTTTGGTTCATTACAAATCACACTATTTGGTTAATTCTAATCAGGAATTATAATCAATATTATTTATTTATTGAGTCAGTATACAAAGAGGTAATTTGTTTTGTAGGTACTAAATCTTCAAGATGCGGTAACTTCTAAGAAGGATACCTGAGGTCATAAATCTTGCCCTATTTTTATTGCGAATCGTCGAAACACCTGCGGCGCTCTTTTTGAATTGCATTGTTTTTAGGAATGTTGATACTAAACAACGTAAGGATGTTATATTTTAGGAACATTGATTAAAAATTAAATAATATTATGTAATTTAATGAATCACACATTTTTTTCCCCTTACATTCGAATAATTTGATTTACATTCGATGAAATTCGAATCACTCACATCTATTTATATCTTTATAAGTCACGGATTATAACTATGCAACTATACTTCTACACTTAGATACATGTTTTACTTTTACTTACATTGAAATCCTAATTTATCTATATCGATACCTAAGTATATTATTAAATACATCTCCATCGATATCGACGTCTTCCTTATCTACTGGAGATGAACATGAAGCCATATCGGCTTTGAGTTTTTTTCTGAAATATAACTATAATTTTTTTTTTATTCAAAAATTATTTATTGTCACAGGATACAAATTATGCAATGGTTACAGAGTCACTATTCCCCAAACTGGGTACAATAAAGCACCCGTATCTTGGGGCCTAGGCATTCTCGCTATTGAATAGGTATTACTATACTTACTTAATTACTAAGTACTAGCAGCCTCCCTATTTTTTTAAATAGAATGTAGCCTATGACACCCGGGGATTGTGTAGCTTCCCAACAGTGAAATAATTTTTCAAATCGGTTTAGTAGTTTCGGAGCCTATTCAATGCAAACAAACAATCAAATCTTTCCACTTTATAATATTGGTATATATAATATCTTTAAAATAAGGCATAAAGATTCATATTATTATTAATCATTCAAATTCATAAATATGTACATATTATTATGATATATGATGTTAAACGTAGCTTTGCCTTGCTTCATGTGCTTATTTCAGTGATGCAGGAAATCTTCTTTTTTCACATATCTGTACACAGGATCTTTTCGACCCATGCTAGAAATATAAAAAAAATCAATTAACTGCCTACACCACAGGTCTTGTTCTTGGAAATACACCCGGATATTCGGCATGTCTTCTAAGATAGACACCTGAAGTCATAAATAGCAAGATTCTTTTGTTTTTGTTATTTGCTTGGAGCACGTGCCACTATTGTATTGAACTTTAATTCTCTCACTTTTAGATTAGAATCTATTATGTTTTTAACAGATACAGTCACAATGAAATCAAAATATTATTGTCATACAAAATATCATAGTAATAGTTACATGCTAGGTTATGTCTCCGCACTTTTGGCTAAGATCGAAGTGTAATGAATAAGTGTATCATTCACAATTTCAGAATATATAAACGTTGCCGCTAAGATATCAACAGTCGCAATCAATATTACAACCAAAATTAAAAAAAATAAAGAAATAGGCTGTATTCAATAAAATCGAAATTGTTCAATATCAATCAAGTTTTACAAAAATATTTGCATGTCGTACTCACATTAAACATATTAATAAATACGTACTGAAAATACACAAATTTCTATATAACAGTTATTAATTAATTAAAAATAATACGGCTTTCATCTAAGATTTAAATATCATCCATCCATCCATCTATACATCAGCCAAAGGACGTCCACTGCTGGATAAAAGCCTTTCCTATGGATCTCCAATAAGACCGGCTGGAAGCGGCTTGCATCCAGCGCGATCAAAATGTAATGAATATAAAATAGGCACCGTTCACGATTTCAGATTATAAACATCATAAAATATGTCACCACACAAAACTGTTCAATATTATATTAATCATTAAATTTATACTCACGAGATCAATATTTGTTGAGCGCACTATAACGTTAACGCACTATTGTCTGGGATTCAAAAATCGGACATAGATCCGACCTCGACGAGCGCTCGCGCGGTACTGAATCCGTACGGTCAATACATCGCGTTTTGTAGTATTTTCGGCGGTTATAGATGGCTTTATTTTAAGTTTTTTGAGATATTATTTTAAAAAACATTACAATTTTCTAATTATATATAAATTAAACTTTATTTTGGTATAAAATATGCATCAAAATAACAATGTGAAAAAGAGATATTCGCAGCTGTATCAGGGCGTTTTTAGCAGTTTTGTGCTGCTGAATTAGATATGATTTTTTGTAAAAACGCAAACATTTATCGAAATTTTGAAAATGCTAACGTTCAATTAAGAATATAACACATAATAAAATATTTTTTTATTTCATATGCTTTGCACTATACTTCAATAAATGGACTCTAAAACCACCCATTTTTCGAAAGACTGGCTTTGAAATTTTGATATTAATATGAAAAAATAAAACAAAATCTAAAATTAGAAAATGCTACCGACAATAATAATATTTGATTTCAATTTTTCAGTAAGTTAATGCAGTTGTTTGTTGTAAGTTTTTCAGAAAAAGAACGCCGAAATTGATCAAAATCGCGGTTTCGCTGTGATATGGGCCTTAAACAGTTGGTGGTACCATTTCATTTCTTCAATAACTTGATATTTCAATTTTACAGCAGAAGTTATGGGAGCAAAAATTGTTTGAAATTAGATTTTCTACAACTTTGATTCCCATCAACTTTTTGTAGGATCGATATTTTTTTTAAATACAGTCAAACCTGGCTAACTGAGAACTGGATAAGTGAGAAACCTCTATAAGTGAGAGAAATTTCCAGGTCCCGTCATTTTACCCCTTAAATACCTCTATAAGTGAGAGACCAAAACCTCTATAAGAGAGAGTCGCTTTTCCCTCATGGACCTCTATAACTGAGAGTACTACTTGTCTGAACCTCTATAAGTTAGAGTTGAGGGTAATGAAACATCTGCACTTTATGACCCATTCTTAAATTTCTTGGAACTAACAACCGTTGATTTCAGATTGTGTTCTATTCAAACTTTTTTTTGTATTTCGTGGAAATAAGTAACATTATTTTTGTATCGACTTTTTTTAGAATGGCCACACTTGCGTCTATAGTATCCCGTTTGTTGAAATAGTGTTCTACTCAAAATTATTTAGTGTTTTTCATTTATCTACCTAACGTTATTTTTGTATCACATTCTTTTGAAAGAGCCACATGTGCGTTAACTACAGTTGACAAGTTTCAATTGAAGAGAAAGGTTCGGTGTTAATAAATCAATCTTTAGGAATAAACAAATAAATCGCTAAGATTGAATGTGTTCAAAAGGGGAAAATCTTAAAATAAAGTGCGCAATGAATTTGATTTAGTAGAATCCAACTTTTATAAAATAATAAAATCCAAAGACCCCATACGGTCTCAGTACTCTAAAGGACATGAAATTATCAATTGAATTATCAAAAATATTTTTGATTTTCCCAATTTCTAAATGGGCCTTTTATAATGAATTAGTCAATCATCTATGTTCAATTCTAATCAACACATCCCGAACAATTAGTTTAGTACCTATATACTATTTATAAACATATTTATCGTTCTTCATGTATGTATAGGTAGATACATTCAAACCAATGGACCAACGTATAAATTATACGTATTTTTAACCTCTATAAGAGAGAGAAGCCACTTCTGAAACTGGATAAGTGAGAAACCCGGATAAGTGAAAAACCTCTATAAGCGAGAATTAGATGGCGGTCCCTTCAACTCTCTCTTATCCAGGTTTGACTGTAGTTAGTAGTAACTTAAACCTATTCTGTGCCTCGACAAGACGGATCACTATACGTATACGTAAATGATGGTTGATATTTCAAGCGCTATTTTAAACCTTAACATCATAGAAATAAATACAGGAATAGATGTTATACATTTTATTACTCACTCATTCAGATAGTTGTAAGAGATAGGAAAAAACTGATTGTAGGTTTGTATGGAGATAAAAAAAAATAATCGGGAGAAATAATGACAAAATCTCGGAAGGTCAATTCTTTAACCTGGACCCCTAAGAGATCTCAAAAACGATGGGGTTTAGAGATGTACTTTCTTCGGAAAATATTGAGTACTACCTTGGTACTTTTTGGAACAATTAAAAACACATGGCCGCCATACAAAATAGACGTTTAGGTACGCCATAGATTGCATCTTTTTCATCTTTAGATAGTTGTTTTGAGGAAACTATTAGCTTTGACAAATAAACTGACTAACTTAAACCTATTCTGTGCCACGACGGGACGGTTTTAACCTTCATATCACGTTAATTATTGTTGATTTTTCAAAAACGGTTTAGCCGATTTCGACGAACATAGAACCTCCTTTTCGGAAGTCGGTCAAAAAGCTATACGTTTTATAAAATGGAATATCCAACGAAATATTGAGTAGATTATAATTATATCAGTGGTTTAATGTTCAATTTACTCGTAATAATATGCTTCAAGTAGAAGAGTATAAAGTGGAAGCCCTATTTTGAACCTTACCGCCATAGAAATAAATACAGAAATAGATACTAAGATTAAGGGAGAGTTTTTTTATAGGCATAAGTAGGTAGCTACGTGTCGAGAGTAGGTACCCACCTTTTTAACCGACTTCCAAAAAGGAGGAGGTTCTATGTTTTTGTGTATGTATTTTTTGTGTTATGTAAACAATTCGAGCGAAATATTCGAATTTTGTACACGACGGAAGGCGGTTTTGCCATTATTTATGAAAAATAATTATTGTATTGAGTAGCTGATTTTCTCAGAGCCTGGTTGGTTTGTTATTTTCCATACAAATGTATTACGCTGTTTTCTTCCTGGAAAATACTTATAGGGCTTCAATTTTTTGTCATAAAATTAAATTTTGCTGTTTAGACTACCCTGTCTTTTCTTTTTCTTGATAAATTAATTAGCAGGAAAAATATGACCCTTCAAAATCACAAAAAAATTCACCATTATTACCGACGTCTTTAGAGACCTACCAGAAGAGACTAAATAATATCTAACAAAATATAAAATGACAGAATCATAAACACATATTTTTTTAAATTTTGACATAATAAAATACTTGATTGAAATAGTTTTTGAAGAAGAAAACAGCGTAATACGAAACGTTGTCTCGCCAAGTTTTTTGTAGGTATAAATCGCTCTGAGCTGCAATTGTCCCTATCGCACGATGCGGGGGCAGGGTCGAGGTAAGGGAGGTTCAAAGTGCTCAAACCTACACAAGTACGTACACAAACACTAGGGATATAGTAATAGTCGATATTTTTGTCGATGCTCTAGTGTTGTCCATCGATATCGATGTTTATTCAAAATATTAGTTATTTTTTTCCAATCTTATGATTTGACCGTTGTATGTTTGTTACTTTTGAAGTAATGATTTTATGTATGGAATATGGGCGTTTAGTTGCTGCGACATGTTGCAGCGATTATACAGAATATCGTGTTGTATCCGCAGACATCTAAATGAGTTAGGCGCAGAATAACCAATTCGCTTAGTGCCCAAGTAATCCGGGAATGCTCAATTCTACGAAAGCATAATTCTATGTAGGCCCAATTCTCAAAATGGCAACATAATTTTGATGCATTATCTAAAAAAATCACACATTTTGAATACATGTAAGGGCTCACCGGTACCTAAAACAACCTCCTTTGGCGAGTTAAGTACATTATAACTTTTACTATGGGACCGACCAGAGCCAAATCCGCGAGAAATATCAACTGTAGCATAGAAAAAGTCCGTTGAAAATGGACAAAGTGTATGGAACAGCTGGTTTTTATCGCCAATTCGGAGTTAGTTGCTCCCATAGTAAAAGTTGTTCTTTTTAAACCTATTAACTTTGCCCTAAAGAGGTAGTGCTTTTATTAAAGCACAGAATGCTCAATTCTCCAAATGGCAAAATAATTTCAAATAGAAAACACACATTTTAATTTTTTTAAATTACCTTATTAATTATTTTGCCGTTTTGAGAATTGAGCATTGTTAGACCTGGCCTTTGTGAGAATTGGGCATTCATAGAATTGGGCATTCTTAAAATTGAGCTTTCTTAGAACTATGTGCCATTATTAGAATTCTGCGCCTAAAGCGAAATAATGGTTCTAATCAGGAAAATCACGTGCTCTCTAAAATCGTGTAATAACTGTAACGTATAAATATAATTATCCTTAGTCCACCTACCTAAGCGAAAAACGTTCTAAGTATTAAATTATTAAAGTATCAAAGACTCAACATTAAATAAAATTAAAAAACACATACTCAGTCACATTTTAAACACAACAAAATGAATAAATCTAGATCTAATAAAATAAATAAGTTCTATGTTGCGCTTGCCAGTATAGGTAGCGCCACACAAGTCGGCGCATGAGATGTTAGCCGCAGATGACACTTCGCCGTAATTCGCTAATTATTGCGCATGTGTGCACAACGTCGACGCCGCGTGGCGTATTGGTAAACACAGGCGTGCACGCGGGAGGCATGAGGTTGGCGGGCGGGTGTGCCCCGGCGTCTTGTATCTCAAACTCAAACTCAATTCATATATTTGTAAGGTTTTCAGTATTTTATCATATTTTTTTACTATGTCGATTTTGGTTGAAATTGGATCTGGTAGACCGGGCAACACCAGACATGACAGAGCACTCGGAAAGAAGAGTTTGTTGCGAAAGGAGGAAAGGATTTTACATTTAGAGCAGTAGGATATTATCTGGATTGTTAACGAAGAATTATACAACAATTATTGAAGTTACATCACCTTGTTTTAATAGTTACAAAGCCAACTACGCCACACATGCGGAGATATTGGATTTGAGGTCAATGATTCTACATCTCAGAAGTGACATCGTAAGTACACGCCTGCACCTGATTTTGTAGCTAAATAATATATTATCATTGTGATTTTAGCCTCGAACTCTGTTTAAACAGAATATTCCTGTACTGTACCTGTACCAGCCTTTTTAATAGTCCACTGCAGGACGTAGGCCTACCCACGAAGGGTGATTGGGCCATATCCACCACGCTGGCCCAGTGCGGGTTGGTGGATTCACATACGTCATCGAATTTCTTCTACGGACGTATGCAGGTTGCCTCACGATGTTTTCCTTCACCGAAAAGCCAGTGGTGTTAAATTCCGTACATAAATTACAAAGAACTCATTGGTACGGGGCCGGGATTGAACCCACGACCTCACGATTGTGCGGGTGTCATTACCGCTAGACCACCACGGCTTATAACAGAATATTATTCGAAGCTAAAACCTTTGCACCAGTTTACGACACGTCGTCTCGTAACCTCCAAGATCATACATTTATGTTGTTTTCATTTCATATCCATGACGCATTCATACGTTTGAATATTGAAAAATAAAATTTGTGAATTAGTAATCTGACAAATTCTGATAACAATCGTTTGTATTAGCCATGTATATGTAATGACCATTCAATAAAGTCTGAATAATAATATTGTTTGGATTCATTCCATTGATGCGTATCAGAATCGTGGAGCAAAAATGAACCTTATTCGTATCAGCGAATGAAAGGAATACACTGGTTCCACATTCATACAAATAGTACAAATCATGGATGTATTACATAAACTTCCTTGGTACAAATAGAGCAAAAATCTTTTGTAATGGCGGACGTGAAAAAAAAAAATATATAAATTAATTAAATGTTGTTTACCTACCAATTTTACAATAGTAGGTTAAAAATGATTAACAATCAACATTCTTGACATGAGTTTTTATGACAAATATGTAGTAAAGTTCTTAACATAATAATAACAATCCAAGGTTCATAGTTATGTGTCCGAAGGATATCAGTATTGCTGATGTGTTGGTTGAGGTATTGTGATACTACTTAGTATCATTATTATCATATTGGTATTGCCTAGTCCTGTGAAATGTTGGCATTAACCCATACTTAGTTGACATGTTTTCTTCATAATAATTATGTTACCAAACGGAGACTAATACTCTGACCAATTAGAATTTTCTAATTATTTGCACTGCAGAAATCTTAAAATTGATTGGTTTAATAGTGAGAAGTGCTGAAATTACATTTAGAAGCACTTCATGATGCATGTAGATATTCCTTAAGTTAACCTTATATAATTGCGGGCATATGAAGTGTCCATGGTCGTGTAGTAGATGTATTCCCTAAGTTTTAGATACTTCAAGTCCATACATATATAATAAAAGAAGAAAAACATACACTACGTTTAGCCAGACTGGGGTTTTATAAGGGGGGACAATTACAATCCTGTTATTTTTCGTGTAACATGCACCATTCTCGAGATAAAAGTAGGATTTAATCTCCCTCAAATATTTCTCTTTACTCAAGCACAATACTAATGCAAGCAATTTCATGGTATGAGTTCCAGGTGATGGGTTCGAAGACAACGAAGTATGGCGCGTGAAAGCTCCTAGGAACCGATCGCGCTCCAGGCGTCACGCACGGCCGCAGCCGAGGCCACAGTCGAGCACTCGACGGAGTCGCAGCTGCAGCCGCAAGCCTGGGTTCGTTCGTGTTGGAGCTCGAGCTGCAGCAAGACGAGGCGGATACAGCCACAGGCGCCGCCGAGACTACGACGAGAGCCGAGGCCGCAGCTGGTGCCACGGCTGCAGCCAAGACCGCATCCGGAGCTGAGGCCTCAGCTGGAGCCACAGGCGCAGCCGAGTCTACAACGGGAGCCGAGGCCGCAGCTGCAGCCACGGCTGCAGTCAAGACCGCATCCGGAGCCGAGGCCGCTGCCGGAAGCACAGCCACAGCCGTGGCCACAGCCGCAGCCGAGGCCATGGTCGGAGCCGGAGCCAAAGCAGCAGCCGCAACCGCAGCAGCAGCCGCAACCGCAGCCAGAGCTACAACCGCAGTCGCGGCCAGGATCACTGCTGTAGCCCAGGGTCACAGTCTCAGCCGCATCCGTTGCCAGCACTCCACCGACGACTGCCTGACCAACGTGGACGACAGACGCTCCAACGATCACCGATGCGGCCTGGAGTATATTGCTTGGAGATCCACGTACGCTGCCATCTCTAATTTATATCTGAGTTTTGCAGGAGAGGCTTGTATGTCCGGTTTGAAAGCTTTTCGCATTCCAAGCAAAATGAATGTTAAGGTTCCAGTTATTATATGGTTCTCATAACATTTTATCGTTGATTTAGCTGTTGTGCACCGTTTTGATTAATAGTATATATAGTTAGTATGCTGCGGTTCTGTCTCTTTTAAATCCAGCAAGTTTAATGAGTTCACCAATGCAGATTCAAACTGCTTACCACTGATATATTGCCAGCAGTTCTCTGTCGTAAGGACTTCTTTCGTTGCGTTGGGCTCAGATCTCTACTAAAAGAAGTCAGAGGTTTTTGTTCTTTTCCAACGTGTTTTGAAACACTTCACTAATGGTAGAGTCTGAAGCTTCAGTGACTAGACTAGTATCATGCCGCAAGACGTAGGCGAAGGCGAAGTTCGAAGGCTCCAACGTGTCACCGATTAGCGTCACGGGTGGGAATCTTTTGCTGTCCCAGTCGACACGTCTTGTAGTAGAACTTGTGAGACTTTGCTGTGTCCCCGAGGAAGCGACGACAGAAGATAGACTTTCTTTGATATTTTCAGGAATGGCAAACTATCTGGTGGCTTCTACTTTGCCATCTAGCTGGTTAATGCTGGCTGCAGGTACCTACCACGCATACCAGAAAGCTGATATTTTCTGCACCATAAACACTTTCCTGCTTGGCTTGATCAAAAACCGTTCCATATTCTTTCAGGCGAGTGGAAAGCAGTTGTAGGTGCTGGAAATACCCATCTTCGATAAATCCGCTGGATTTAAGAAGATGTTAAGAGTATCAACAAAATCGCTGGAGTTAAGAGTATTAACAAAATCAATTTTCGAGAAGATTTTACAGCCATATAATATTATGTCATAAGTGTATTAAGTCATAAAATATGCCGAATTGGATATCTATCCGGTACTGTACTGTCGTTCAGAGTCCTGTAGTCGCCACCCGGACGTCAAACTTCAACTTTTTAGGAACCAGATGCTGGGAATGTGAATATGTGTTCTATGTGACATCTGTTCCAGCTTGCAGTGTAGGTACAGTTGAATTCTTGCTTAGCTATTTTGAAGTTTCAGGCACTAGACGTCTTGTGCACCGTAAACAAGTTGGTTGGGCACCTTATTGATGAAATGGACTGTTACGTGGGTGACAATCTGAAGAGTGTCTGGTGGACGAAAGATCTCCACGTATTCTCGAAGTATTTCTTAGTACTTATTTGGATTGGCCGACGCGGACGAGTGCATGAAACGACATCTAAAGAAAAAGCGGGTTCAAAACTGGTAGTCAACAAAAAAAAAAAAAAACAAAAATGTTGTATGGTTATCGATGAGACGGCGATTGCAGCAGTCGACCATTAGGCCATAATGTGATAAAAAGTCTGTCCTGATTATAGCCTTGCTAACATCGGCCGCGATAGAACGCCAAAAAAGAGCGCGGTGGAGATGCAATCCAGGTCTAGCTGCGTGAAATCGTAAGTCACGGTCAATGACCCATTAATTGCAAAAGTTCGTAGGTAATCCTCAATCATCTGCTCCTGAAGTCCTACATGGGAAAACACAGAAGTCGCTACTAGTGTCGACCAAGAACTACATTTTCGTTTTTCAGTGAGTGATGTACAGGCGACCTTAAGAAGATAGGCAATCGTCCGTCATCATACTTGCTTTGGTAAGAGCAGTTCAAAACTGGAGGTAGCTGGATTGTGACCGAGTGTGAGAGTCGTGTTTTGTTCACCTCTATTTATAGGACGAAATCTTTGTCAGAATTTGTAAACGAAGCTTTTACTTGATGGCTTAATTCTGCGTTTTCCTTGTGAGATTTTCAGAAACTATCTGGGCACGGAGTCCCTAGAAGCAACCTAGGTTGATGGAACTAGGTCGCTCGCTCACTTTGTTGACCAGATCCACGGGCGCTTCTAATGTGGACTTTGGCTGGGACACAAGGACTGTTTGACAGCTTTCTGGTAAATGGCTCGTTCGGATGAAGTCATCTTGTATGTTTTGCCGGTGAGGGGACAAAGGTAGCGTGGAAACAGCGTAGGCCTAACTTTTGTGCATCAACAGCCGAGTGACTTCCTTTATTTCTCTAGAAGCTGAGAGTTATTTCATCAGAAGCTTATTCGATGTGGGGGCGATAAGTCCTGCACTGACGTCCCGCATGGGGTGTTTTGTGCATTTCCCCCTCCAGCGTCTATCCGAGCCAGCCCAGCTCCTTAAAGTAACGGAGCGTGGCTCTGGGCCGCTGGCATAACTGCTCCAGTAGCTTAGATGGTGAATAAGATGATGGCGATGTGGATGACAAAGCTAATGATAATGCCAATGCAGAAGCGTCATGCAACCCGTTAGCTATTCTAGTGTCTTCTTTCATCAGAAGCTTTTAACTATTAAGTTTTTAACAGCATAATGGTGATCCCGCTGAGCTCTGACAGAGAAGAATTTTGTTGCGTCGTCTTTGTACTCTATTTTCTTTTTATTTAATTTGCTAAATTTGAGATTTCAATAGTTACTAATGACTAGATGGTGGTGTGCGTTAACGAGTAATTTTAATATGTTGATCTTTGCATGTCCATTGTCAGATTTGTAACTTGGCGTTGATTTGTCATTGAAGATTCCCTTATTTTGACACTTTATTTGACGTTATTTTTGTTAATGTTTTGCGCATCTTTTGACTAGTAAAATTGTTATCAATGTTACACTTCGATAATTCATCAACTGCGCAATCGTACGCATGTGATACTTTTATAAACTTGACGTATAAATTGCCATTTTGCCGAAAACTGTTCGCGGCTGAAATGAAAGGGTAAACGGACTCGTTGCTGCAGTCGCATGGCCGGTCTATCTAGATTGGCTTTACTTTTGGTCACGGGATTTCTTATTCGGGATTCTTTTAAAGTTAATATGACAAAACTGAACAAAAAGTGAAGTAACGATGAATTTTTGTATTTCTCTCGTGACAGAAACAATGAAGACAATTGTTTTTACCATTATATTTTAGAACTTTTACACATTACATTGCAACGTTTATTGATTTTATTTATGACTCTATGTGCGTGTAGTTGTGGTAATGCTACAGTATCGTTGTCGCTTAATATTCAATGTTCATAGACATTTGAGTGCTCATAATATTTATGCACGAGATTGTAATGGTATGCACTGCGTTTCTATAAAATTACTAGATTTAGTATTTTCTCTAAATTTATTAATGGATGAGTACATTATAGTAATCGTTATTATATTTAATTATATATCTGGCTGATCCGATGAATTTCATCTCACCATCTGTCAACTGTCAATAACAACTTTCAAATACAGGAATGTTTTGAATGGGAAAATGAAATTGGTATTTTATTGTTTTTCTCGCAACATGGTATTTACATGGTTGTACGCAGCTATGGATTTTCTCATCGTTTAAACCTTTCTAAGCTTCCACAAATGTTTGGAGATGAAAATTTGCCAAATCGGTTCAGCTGTTCTCGAGTTGTAGTGAAATCAACTATCGTGATTCATTTATCTATATAGATAAGAGATTTACTTAATGACGTTAAATATAATCTTGTCTTGTCTATCTTAGTATTCGGATATTTACCGGTAACATTTGTAATATTTACATGCTATTAAGAGTGGCCTCTTTTGCATAGTTGGACGTAATTATAGTCTTTATGGGTGTGGTGGTTTTGTTGTGTGTATTGTTGCAATTTGACATTGTTTTCAAAATTATCAAAAAAGGTGTTCACAATTTATGAAACAGTTTTGTTTTTCGATATTTATTGAATTATTTGAAAATTTATTGTTTATTATTAAATGCTTAAAGCTACAAACTTTGGGCTTGAATAATATTTGCGATATACAATGATATCAATAATCTATAATTGTGTTAATTTTACTAAAACATAAAACATATACTTTGGTTTGAACAATGTTCAAATAATTCACCGATTGCAACGATGACTATGTGTAATTTTATTCTGTTACAGGGACTGATATAAGGATTGTTTTGATGGATACAAGGATAGTTTTTAAGAGATACAAGGATAGTTTTTAAGAGATACAAGGATAGTTTTTAAGAGTTACAAGGATAGTTTTTAAGAGATACAAGGATAGTTTTTAAGAGATACAAGGATAGTTTATAAGAGATACAAGGATAGTTTTTAAGAGATACAAGGATAGTTTTTAAGAGATACAAGGATAGTTTATAAGAGATACAAGGATAGTTTATAAGAGATACAAGGATAGTTTTTAAGAGATACAAGGATAGTTTTTAAGAGATACAAGGATAGTTTTTAAGAGATACAAGGATAGTTTTTAAGAGATACAAGGATAGTTTATAAGAGATACAAGGATAGTTTTTAAGAGATACAAGGATAGTTTTTAAGAGATACAAGGATAGTTTTTAAGAGATACAAGGATAGTTTTTAAGAGATACAAGGATAGTTTTAAGAGATACAATGATAGTTTTTAAGAGTTACAAGGATAGTTTTTAAGAGATACAAGGATAGTTTTTAAGAGATACAAGGATAGTTTTTAAGAGTTACAAGGATAGTTTTTAAGAGATACAAGGATAGTTTTTAAGAGATACAAGGATAGTTTTTAAGAGATACAAGGATAGTTTTTAAGAGATTCAATGATAGTTTTTAAGAGTTACAAGGATAAATTCATAGTTTTAAGAGTTTGGCTGTAAAGATTATAAATACAATACAATGGTATATATGAAATACTTGATTATAAATAACTGTATTATAATTGCTACAAATCTTCAAACATTGTTCTTCGTTTAGATGTCTCTGTCATCTATGTGTATGAATTTTTGTATAACAGTGTTCCAGTGCTTGATATTACTAATCTTTGATTTGTATAATATAACCTAACTTACCTTGCCTTGCCGAATGTAAGGTTTTGCCTGGTTCCACCTGGTGCATGTATGAGGACATACATGTCATCAGGATGGTCGAATGTAAGGTTTTCAGTATTTTATCATATTTTTTTACTATGTCGATTTTGGTTGAAATTGGATCTGGTAGACCGGGCAACACCAGACATGACAGAGCACTCGGAAAGAAGAGTTTGTTGCGAAAGGAGGAAAGGATTTTACATTTAGAGCAGTAGGATATTATCTGGATTGTTAACGAAGAATTATACAACAATTATTGAAGTTACATCACCTTGTTTTAATAGTTACAAAGCCAAAACGCAGAAAAACTAAAAAACCAGTGGCTTTCTTCTGGTTTTTTAGTTATATAGTCGCGTAAAGCGATTGCAAGCCGACTACAACGCCGCGCGATGATAGAGTGCTCGGTTACAACTAGTTACAAGTACTGATTAGGTGATATAACGTCGAGCTACAAGAAAAAGTATAAAATAAAAGAAAAAATAAAAATAAAAGGGTAATTGTGAATTATTTAATGTAAATATCTAAGTCTGTATGAAACGCCATCGAAATTAAAATCGATCGAATTGGTGAGATGAAGATGATATAAAGTTCACTGGATCGCTAGTAAATAAATAAATATTTGTGGACGTCTTACACACGGTCTCTGGACCCCAAACTAAGCGAAGCTTGTGATATGCGACTTGTAAAAATTCATTATCTCTAAATAAGTAATCTGCTGTATCATTGTTGTTCTTTCGTTATGTCATTACGTATATGATTATATATTATTATGTATGTTTATATAATAGTAGTAGTATAATCGCGTGTTAGGTATAGTATGTAGTATTATTATTTATGTTTATGATATATTTATTTATTTTTTAGTATCACACTATTGTACTCCCTTGATATGTTTTAAGATGGTTCCGTTCCGTGCATGGGTTGCCTGGAAGAGATCGCTTTCAGCGATAAGGGCGCCTTGAGTTACACTAGCATAAGTTTTTCCTGTAATACTGTTCTCATTTCTTTTTTTTTGTGTACAACAAAGTGTTATCTATCTATCTATAGCTTTGGTCTGGTGATCATGACGCACAACGCTGCGGTATGCGCCCCAACGCAGCGTCACGACGCAGCATTTACCGTCCCTGCGGAGAGGTGGTCAGTTGATTTTGCCGCAGCTACCAAAATCCATATTGTCAACCCGTGACGCACACCCGCACACCGCAGCGTCAAGCTTTGGTCTGGTGATCATGACGCACAACGCTGCGGTATGCGCCCCAACGCAGCGTCACGACGCAGCATTTACCGTCCCTGCGGAGAGGTGGTCAGTTGATTTTGCCGCAGCTACCAAAATCCATAGTGTCAACCCGTGACGCACACCCGCACACCGCAGCGTCAGAACGAGAACGACGCCGCGCTGTGCGGAAATACACCTCCCCACTTCACCGCGCTTGCCCTTCGCCGCTGACGCATACTGCGACGGAACAAAAGAACATTCTCGACGTTTTTCATATAATTGAGTGTCCGGCATCGCATACCGCATACCGCAGCGTTGTGCGTCATGATCACCAGACCAAAGTTTCAGAACGAGAACGACGCCGCGCTGTGCGGGAGTACACCTCCCCACTTCACCGCGCTTGCCCTTCGCCGCTGACGCATACTGCGACGGAACAAGAGAACATTCTCGACGTTTTTCATATAATTGAGTGTCCGGCATCGCATACCGCATACCGCAGCGTTGTGCGTTATGATCACCAGACCAAAGCTTATGGCTGCCAGAGACTGATAAACAACTTATACATATTTTTAAATACATACTTATATACCTAGTCAGGTCATAAGTATTGTCACACAGTAAAAACTTTTCTTTAAAATGCTGGCCACAAAAAAGTTTATTGAATTCGAATTTCGAATTGTTCATGAAAATAAAAATGTATACTTTTTAGAATTTTACTCATTTTTAAATATGGAGTGGACGCTTAAAGAAGACCGTGTTGCAGTTATTGCGTTGCATCGTTGCGGTTACGCGCCAATTCAAATTTTTACATACCTACTGAAAAATTTGAATATAACCAAAAGATTCGTTTATCGTACCATCAAACGATACAATGAAGACTAGTGTAGATGACAGGTCAAGAAGTGGTCGCCCTCGGTCTGTTAGGATTCCAGCAGTGATAAAAGCTGCGAAGGCGCGAATTCAAAGAAATCCCAAACGTAAGCAAAAACTGTTGGCCCTTCAGATGGGGTTAAGCAGAACCACGTTGCAAAGGGTGTTAAATGAAGACTTAGGGCTTCGGGCATATCGAAGAAAAACAGGACATCGTTTAAATGCTCATCTAATGGACCTGAGACTGAAGAGATGCCGCGCTTTGTTGAAGCCGTACGCGGGAAAAAAATATCGGGAAATTCTTTTTTCGGATGAAAAATTTTTTACCGTGGAAGACAGCTACAACAAACAAAACAACCGTATTCCGTGTGTTCAACGAGGTCATTTTCCATCCTCGCTCATGGTATGGTTGGGAGTTTCTTATTGGGGCTTAACAGAGGTACATTTTTGTGAGAAAGGTGTAAAAACGAATGCAGTTGTGTATCAAAATACAGTCCTGACGAACCTTGTGGAACCTGTTTCTCATACCATGTTCAATAACAGGCACTGGGTATTCCAACAAGATTCGGCGCCAGCTCATAGAGGGAAGAGCACACAAGACTGGCTGGCGGCGCGTGAAATCGACTTCATCCGGCACGAAGACTGGCCCTCCTCCAGTCCAGATTTGAGTCCGTTAGATTAGAAGATATAGCAACACTTGGAGGAAAAGGCGTGCTCAAAGCCTCATCCCAATTTGGAGTCACTCAAGACATCCTTGATTAAGGCAGCCGCCGATATTGACATGGACCTCGTTCGTGCTGCGATAGACGACTGGCCGCGCAGATTGAAGACCTGTATTCAAAATCACGGAGGTCATTTTGAATAAACTTTATTGTCATAAGAATTTATGTTTTGTAAAGTTCATTTTGGTATATAAATGGTAACATAATGAATAAACTTATTTCAATTATTTTATATTAAACACAGACAGAATTTATGACCTGACTGTGTAGATAGTTACTAAATAACATCCAGACACAGAGCAAACACCTGTGTTCATCCCACCCACGCCTCTTTGACCCAGTAGTTAAGGTTACTAACCACTGAGCCACCGAGGCAGTAAACATATAAAATAAAATGTTTTTGAATTGTTTTTCAGACAACATCCAAAAGAAGTGGCAGCGAGAGAGAAAAAGTACCCCTGCGAGGAATGTGGCAAACTGTTCCGCTCAACCACATCACTCAAAGTCCACAAATACAACCACTCCGCCACCCGGGACTACTACTGTGTGGAGTGTGACAAGTTAGTATGGGATTGTCAAATAATCGGCCAAGTACGAGTCGGACTCGCGCACGAAGGGTTCCGTACTGTATGGGAGCCCCCCTTAAATATTTATTTTATTCTATTTTTAGTATTTGTTGTTATAGCGGCTACAGAAATACATCATCTGTGAAAAATTCAGCTTTCTAGCTATAACGGTTCATGAGATACAGCCTGGAGACAGACGGACAGCGGAGTCTTAGTAATAGGGTCCCGTTTTTACCCTTTGGGTACGGAACCCTAAAAAAGATATAGTAATACTACGTATAGAAACATCCACTCGTTATAGGTATCGCCACACAAGTCGGCGGATGAGAAGTTAGCCGCAGATGACACTTCGCCGTGATTCGCTAATTATTGCGCATGAGGTTGGCGGGCGGGTGTGCCCCGGCGCGAGTTTCTCTGGCTCCCGCGCATACCTATATTTTGCCTTTTGCGCAGCGTTCTGCGCCAAATTTCCTTATCCGCTGACTTGTGTGGCACGGATTAGAAGTCGTTAAACAAAAGTTGTTAGTTTTGATGTACAGAATAAGCCCCTAAAAGGATGCTAATTAAATACCAATAACCTTGTATACAGGGATGTAACGATACATATTTTTGCCGATACGATACCGATTATTGTTGTAAATAATAATCGGCGGCTTAGTAGAAATAGAAAAAAAGAAACAAATAAATAATTAATAATATTCTTTATTATGCATAGAAGCTACCAAGTACCAATATTTATCAGAGTTTTAATCTTGAAAAAATTGAAAATTAATATTCAGAAAAGCTTTTATTTATATGAAGTAAATAAATAATCCAGGATATTTTCAAGCAATCAAAGCGCTAATTAAGAAAGTAATTGTTACACAAAGTGGTCTTTAACAAATACAAAAGTAAAATACAGCCAACAATTAAAGTTAACTTTTTGCATTAGCAGATAATATGTTACGCAAATCATTTTGTATGATACACAACGCGCGCGTTTTTCGTTTCGCGCGCTTCCCAAACTCTTGATATCAGTTGTATATAATCGACGATACCGATATATCAGCCCTGCCGATTAATCAGGCGATATATCGGTATCGGAATCTTTACATCCCTACTTGTATAGTTTTAAACCAAATACAAAAATACCAATTTACCGAGTTTTGTATTTTTACCGATCCCATCTTTTCGTTCGAGATCTCTGCCCCCACCCCGTTTGAAACTTCCTCCCCGCTTTTTTCCCCCAAGAATGAATCTCCACCCCCAAATGTTTTCTTGATTGAAACAAATAATAACTAGTTATATTCGTTTAATTTCAGGGCGTTCAAATCGGAAGCCATATTGAAACAACATTTAAGGAAGGCACAACCCCATGTTATTTACTCGGACTTGCCGTAAGTACATTCATTGTCATACATTTATTATCACGGTAATGGTACTGTACTGTACCAGCCTTTTAATAGTCCATTGCAGGACGTAGGCCTACCCACGAAGGGTGATTGGGGCATATCCACCACGCTGGCCGAGTGCGGGTTGGCGGATACGGGTATACGGGTTGGTACGGTAATGGCGTGGCCACATTATCGCCCTACGGCGAATCTTCGTCTGCGGACGATAATGTGGCCGGGTACTTCGCGCCAACGCGAAGCTTCGCGCGAAGTTCGGCTTGTCGCGACAATATTCGCTTGGGTGGCTACACTTGGGCTTCCCTGTCGCGCAGAGTCCAGTGTTACCAACAACATTTGTTTATTTATTTACCATTTTATTGCACACCATTTGTACTAAAGGAGGACTTAGCGCTAAAAACCCTTAGGTGTAAGACAATGGAATGTTAGCATGAACAAACGAGAATGATAAATTAACTAAGATCAACACAATATAAAATCTAAAACTAGTAGTTCTCCAAACAGTAGACTGCGCGGCACATTTTTTTAACTTAAAACTTCATAAGCCTATAATCTCGACCGATTTGGTTCATACTAGCAAATATTGTACTGCATGTAACTCTGCACTGCAAATGACAGAACTACTTCTCAACTCGAGAATAGAATTGCATCAGTGCCCTTGGGTCAGAGGATACCAAAGGTGCGATCTGGAGCAATCTGGGATGTAGAAATATATGAATTGGAAAACCTCTGCGCGCACCCAGAGTTCTCTAATTCGACTGACTGACTAACCTTGGCACTAAGGTCATCGACCTTGACACCAAAGTCATCGACCTTGACTCCGAGACCATCGACTTTGACTCCGAGATCATCGACCTTGACTCTGAGACCATCGACCTTGACTCCGGGATCATCGACCTTGACTCCAAAATCATCGACCATGATTTATCTTGACTAAGCATCCAGCTTGACTGATCTTGATACCAAGATCGACCTTGACTTGACTTGGAATTTGTCATAGTCGATCTTATTCTACCAGTCAAGCTCTTTCTTTTGATCCCATATTGAGGGAGATATGAAAAAACATCATGTAATTTACTATTCTGTGGCGGCCATCTTGGTTTTGAAATTAATTAGTTAACATTTACTGCAATTATTATGCTATTAGCTAAGCCTTATAATTTTAAACCCAATTACCCACTTTGAGGAAGTTGTGAAAAAATATCATCATCATCATTATTATCTGCGGTAAGACGTCCACTGCTGGACATGGGCCTCCCCGATGGAATTTCAATAAGCCCGGTCGGAAACGGCTTGGATTCATCGGTCGGTGGATGTCCTACGCTGCGCGTGCTGGTACGTGGTCTACGTTAGAGAACTTTACAAACAAACGAAAATCATAAATCAACTAAGATCAACACATGAAATCTAAAATAAAAACGAATACAAAATATCGTCATAATTTTATCAGCAATAGAACATCCACTGCTGGACATGGGCCTCTTCTATAGATTTTCAATTTTTAGGGGGGTGGTAATGTTTAACAATAAATAATAAAAATATTTAGTAAATATTTGAACCATTTATCGCAAATATTTTATATTTATAGCAATTTTTTAATATATTTTTATCGCAACTAAAAATTCGTACCAATTGAAAGGAGCACGGAATTTTTCATTACTTATTTTGTGGCGAGGACGGGAAATTCTTTTTCTTTGAATGATATTTTGTAGCGACTGGCAACAACGTCTATGCTTGTGGGAAATCCCCACCGTTTATAATAAATCAGCGAGAATGAATAGCTCTGTGGAGAATGACTTTAGCATGAATGTTGGAACGCACGATAAGCATATGAACGAATTGTGAAACAGTGCCGGATGTACGTAATGACATGTAAGAGTGAAAGAGAGAAATAGTGTGATGCGTGAATGAGATAGATAGATAGATAGATACCATTTCATTTCTTCAATAACTTGTGTTATTTCAATTTTACAGCAGAAGTTATGGGAACAAAAGTTGTTTGAAATTAGATTTTCTACAACTTTGATTCCCATCAACATTTTGTAGGATCGATACTTTTTTAAACAGTTGGTGGTACCATTTCATTTCTTCAATAACTTGATATTTCAATTTTACAGCAGAAGTTATGGGAGCAAAAATTGTTTGAAATTAGATTTTCTACAACTTTGATTCCCATCAACTTTTTGTAGGATCGATATTTTTTTTAAATAGTTGGTGGTACCATTTCATTTCTTCAATAACTTGTGTTAATCAAATTTTACAGCAGAAGTTATGGGAACAAAAGTTGTTTGAAATTAGATTTTCTACAACTTTTATTCCCGTCACCTTTTTGAAGGACCGATATTTTTTTTAAATAGTTGGTGGTACCATTTCATTTCTTCAATAACTTGTGTTATATCAATTTTACAGCAGAAGTTATGGGAACAAAAGTTGTTTGAAATTAGATTTTCTACAACTTTGATTCCCATCAACTTTTTGTAGGATCGATATTTTTTTTAAATAGTTGGTGGTACCATTTCATATCTTCAATAACTTGTGTTATTTCAATTTTACAGCAGAAGTTATAGGACCAAAAGTTGTTCGAAATTAGATTTTCTACAACTTTGATTCCCATCAACTTTTTGTAGGAACGATATTTTTTTTTAAATAGTTGGTGATACCATTTCATTTCTTCAATAACTCTTGTTATTTCAATTTTACAGCAGAAGTTATGGGACCAAAACTTGTTTGAAATTAGATTTTCTACAACTTTGATTCCCATCAACTTTTTGTAGGATCGATATTTTTTTAAATAGGTGATGGTACCATTTCATTTCTTCAATAACTTGTGTTATTTCAATTTTACAGCAGTAGTTATGGGACTAAAAGTTGTTTGAAATTAGATTTTCTACAACTTTGATTCCCATCAACTTTTTGTAGGATCGATATTTTTTTTAATAGTTGGTGGTACCATTTCATTTCTTCAATAACTTGTGTTATATCAATTTCACAGCAGAAGTTATGGGAACAAAAGTTGTTTGAAATTAGATTTTCTACAACTTTGATTCCCATCAACTTTTTGTAGGATCGATATTTTTTTTAAATAGTTGATGGTACCACTTCATTTCTTCAATAACTTGTGTTATTTAAATTTTACAGCAGAAGTTTTGGGAACAAAAAATGTTTGAATTTAGATTTTCTACAACTTTGATTCCCATCAACTTTTTGTAGGATCGATATTTTTTTTAAATAGTTGGTGGTACCACTTCATTTCTTCAATAACTTGTGTTATTTAAATTTTACAGCAGAAGTTATGGGAACAAAATTTGTTTGAAATTAGATTTTCTACATCTTTGATTCCCATCAACTTTTTGTAGGATCGATATTTTTTTTAAATAGTTGGTGGTACCACTTCGTTTCTTCAATAACTTGTGTTATTTAAATTTTACAGCAGAAGTTATGGGAACAAAAGTTGTTTGAAATTAGATTTTCTACAACTTTGATTCCCATCAACTTTTTGTAGGATCGATATTTTTTTAAATAGGTGATGGTACCATTTCATTTCTTCAATAACTTGTGTTATTTCAATTTTACAGCAGAAAATATGGGAACAAAAGTTGTTTGAAATTAGATTTTCTACAACTTTGATTCCCATCAACTTTTTGTAGGATCGATATTTTTTTAAATAGGTGATGGTACCATTTCATTTCTTCAATAACTTGTGTTATTTCAATTTCACAGCAGTAGTTATGGGACTAAAAGTTGTTAGAAATTAGATTTTCTACAACTTTGATTCCCATCAACTTTTTGTAGGATCGATATTTTTTTTAATAGTTGGTGGTACCATTTCATTTCTTCAATAACTTGTGTTATATCAATTTCACAGCAGAAGTTATGGGAACAAAAGTTGTTTGAAATTAGATTTTCTACAACTTTGACTCCTATCAACTTTTTGTAGGATCGATATTTTTTTTAAATAGTTGGTGGTACCATTTCATTTCTTCAATAACTTGTGTTATTTCAATTTTACAGCAGAAGTTATGGGAACAAAAGTTGTTTGAAATTAGATTTTCTACAACTTTGATCCCCATCAACTTTTTGTAGGATCGATATTTTTTTTAATAGTTGGTGGTACCATTTCATTTCTTCAATAACTTGTGTTATATCAATTTCACAGCAGAAGTTATGGGAACAAAAGTTGTTTGAAATTAGATTTTCTACAACTTTGATTCCCATGAACTTTTTGTAGGATCGATATTTTTTTTAAATAGTTGATGGTACCTTTTCATTTCTTCAATAACTTGTTATTTAAATTTTACAGCAGAAGTTATGGGAACAAAAAATGTTTGAATTTAGATTTTCTACAACTTTGTTTCCCATCAACTTTTTGTAGGATCGATATTTTTTTTAAATAGTTGGTGGTACCACTTCATTTCTTCAATAACTTGTGTTATTTAAATTTTACAGCAGAAGTTATGGGAACAAAATTTGTTTGAAATTAGATTTTCTACAACTTTGATTCCCATCAACTTTTTGTAGGATCGATATTTTTTTTAAATAGGTGATGGTACCATTTCATTTCTTCAATAACTTGTGTTATTTCAATTTTACAGCAGTAGTTATGGGACTAAAAGTTGTTTGAAATTAGATTTTCTACAACTTTGATTCCCATCAACTTTTTGTAGGATCGATATTTTTTTTAATAGTTGGTGGTACCATTTCATTTCTTCAATAACTTGTGTTATATCAATTTCACAGCAGAAGTTATGGGAACAAAAGTTGTTTGAAATTAGATTTTCTACAACTTTGATTCCCATCAACTTTTTGTAGGATCGATATTTTTTTTAAATAGTTGATGGTACCACTTCATTTCTTCAATAACTTGTGTTATTTAAATTTTACAGCAGAAGTTATGGGAACAAAAAATGTTTGAATTTAGATTTTCTACAACTTTGATTCCCATCAACTTTTTGTAGGATCGATATTTTTTTTTAAATAGTTGGTGGTACCATTTCATATCTTCAATAACTTGTGTTATTTAAATTTTACAGCAGAAGTTATGGGAACAAAATTTGTTTGAAATTAGATTTTCTACAACTTTGATTCCCATCAACTTTTTGTAGGATCGATATTTTTTTTAAATAGTTGGTGGTACCACTTCATTTCTTCAATAACTTGTGTTATTTAAATTTTACAGCAGAAGTTATGGGAACAAAAGTTGTTTGAAATTAGATTTTCTACAACTTTGATTCCCATCAACATTTTGTAGGATCGATACTTTTTTAAACAGTTGGTGGTACCATTTCATTTCTTCAATAACTTGATATTTCAATTTTACAGCAGAAGTTATGGGAGCAAAAATTGTTTGAAATTAGATTTTCTACAACTTTGATTCCCATCAACTTTTTGTAGGATCGATATTTTTTTTAAATAGTTGGTGGTACCATTTCATTTCTTCAATAACTTGTGTTAATCAAATTTTACAGCAGAAGTTATGGGAACAAAAGTTGTTTGAAATTAGATTTTCTACAACTTTTATTCCCGTCACCTTTTTGAAGGACCGATATTTTTTTTAAATAGTTGGTGGTACCATTTCATTTCTTCAATAACTTGTGTTATATCAATTTTACAGCAGAAGTTATGGGAACAAAAGTTGTTTGAAATTAGATTTTCTACAACTTTGATTCCCATCAACTTTTTGTAGGATCGATATTTTTTTTAAATAGTTGGTGGTACCATTTCATATCTTCAATAACTTGTGTTATTTCAATTTTACAGCAGAAGTTATAGGACCAAAAGTTGTTCGAAATTAGATTTTCTACAACTTTGATTCCCATCAACTTTTTGTAGGAACGATATTTTTTTTTAAATAGTTGGTGATACCATTTCATTTCTTCAATAACTCTTGTTATTTCAATTTTACAGCAGAAGTTATGGGACCAAAACTTGTTTGAAATTAGATTTTCTACAACTTTGATTCCCATCAACTTTTTGTAGGATCGATATTTTTTTAAATAGGTGATGGTACCATTTCATTTCTTCAATAACTTGTGTTATTTCAATTTTACAGCAGTAGTTATGGGACTAAAAGTTGTTTGAAATTAGATTTTCTACAACTTTGATTCCCATCAACTTTTTGTAGGATCGATATTTTTTTTAATAGTTGGTGGTACCATTTCATTTCTTCAATAACTTGTGTTATATCAATTTCACAGCAGAAGTTATGGGAACAAAAGTTGTTTGAAATTAGATTTTCTACAACTTTGATTCCCATCAACTTTTTGTAGGATCGATATTTTTTTTAAATAGTTGATGGTACCACTTCATTTCTTCAATAACTTGTGTTATTTAAATTTTACAGCAGAAGTTTTGGGAACAAAAAATGTTTGAATTTAGATTTTCTACAACTTTGATTCCCATCAACTTTTTGTAGGATCGATATTTTTTTTAAATAGTTGGTGGTACCACTTCATTTCTTCAATAACTTGTGTTATTTAAATTTTACAGCAGAAGTTATGGGAACAAAATTTGTTTGAAATTAGATTTTCTACATCTTTGATTCCCATCAACTTTTTGTAGGATCGATATTTTTTTTAAATAGTTGGTGGTACCACTTCGTTTCTTCAATAACTTGTGTTATTTAAATTTTACAGCAGAAGTTATGGGAACAAAAGTTGTTTGAAATTAGATTTTCTACAACTTTGATTCCCATCAACTTTTTGTAGGATCGATATTTTTTTTAATAGTTGGTGGTACCATTTCATTTCTTCAATAACTTGTGTTATTTCAATTTTACAGCAGAAAATATGGGAACAAAAGTTGTTTGAAATTAGATTTTCTACAACTTTGATTCCCATCAACTTTTTGTAGGATCGATATTTTTTTAAATAGGTGATGGTACCATTTCATTTCTTCAATAACTTGTGTTATTTCAATTTCACAGCAGTAGTTATGGGACTAAAAGTTGTTAGAAATTAGATTTTCTACAACTTTGATTCCCATCAACTTTTTGTAGGATCGATATTTTTTTTAATAGTTGGTGGTACCATTTCATTTCTTCAATAACTTGTGTTATATCAATTTCACAGCAGAAGTTATGGGAACAAAAGTTGTTTGAAATTAGATTTTCTACAACTTTGACTCCTATCAACTTTTTGTAGGATCGATATTTTTTTTAAATAGTTGGTGGTACCATTTCATTTCTTCAATAACTTGTGTTATTTCAATTTTACAGCAGAAGTTATGGGAACAAAAGTTGTTTGAAATTAGATTTTCTACAACTTTGATCCCCATCAACTTTTTGTAGGATCGATATTTTTTTTAATAGTTGGTGGTACCATTTCATTTCTTCAATAACTTGTGTTATATCAATTTCACAGCAGAAGTTATGGGAACAAAAGTTGTTTGAAATTAGATTTTCTACAACTTTGATTCCCATCAACTTTTTGTAGGATCGATATTTTTTTTAAATAGTTGATGGTACCTTTTCATTTCTTCAATAACTTGTTATTTAAATTTTACAGCAGAAGTTATGGGAACAAAAAATGTTTGAATTTAGATTTTCTACAACTTTGTTTCCCATCAACTTTTTGTAGGATCGATATTTTTTTTAAATAGTTGGTGGTACCACTTCATTTCTTCAATAACTTGTGTTATTTAAATTTTACAGCAGAAGTTATGGGAACAAAATTTGTTTGAAATTAGATTTTCTACAACTTTGATTCCCATCAACTTTTTGTAGGATCGATATTTTTTTTAAATAGGTGATGGTACCATTTCATTTCTTCAATAACTTGTGTTATTTCAATTTTACAGCAGTAGTTATGGGACTAAAAGTTGTTTGAAATTAGATTTTCTACAACTTTGATTCCCATCAACTTTTTGTAGGATCGATATTTTTTTTAATAGTTGGTGGTACCATTTCATTTCTTCAATAACTTGTGTTATATCAATTTCACAGCAGAAGTTATGGGAACAAAAGTTGTTTGAAATTAGATTTTCTACAACTTTGATTCCCATCAACTTTTTGTAGGATCGATATTTTTTTTAAATAGTTGATGGTACCACTTCATTTCTTCAATAACTTGTGTTATTTAAATTTTACAGCAGAAGTTATGGGAACAAAAAATGTTTGAATTTAGATTTTCTACAACTTTGATTCCCATCAACTTTTTGTAGGATCGATATTTTTTTTTAAATAGTTGGTGGTACCATTTCATATCTTCAATAACTTGTGTTATTTAAATTTTACAGCAGAAGTTATGGGAACAAAATTTGTTTGAAATTAGATTTTCTACAACTTTGATTCCCATCAACTTTTTGTAGGATCGATATTTTTTTTAAATAGTTGGTGGTACCACTTCATTTCTTCAATAACTTGTGTTATTTAAATTTTACAGCAGAAGTTATGGGAACAAAAGTTGTTTGAAATTAGATTTTCTACAACTTTGATTCCCATCAACTTTTTGTAGGATCGATATTTTTTTAAATAGTTGGTGGTACCATTTCATTTCTTCAATAACTTGTGTTATTTCAATTTTACAGCAGAAGTTATGGGAACAAAAGTTGTTTGAAATTAGATTTTCTACAACTTTGATTCCCGTCAACTTTTTGTAGGATCGATGTTTTTTTTTAAATATATGGTGGTTTCATTTCATTTCTTCAATAACTTGTTACTTCAATTTTTCATGAGAAATCATCGGAATCGAAGTTGTTTGAAATTTTATTTTCAGCGACTTGAAATTTTGCATCCGGGGGTTTTCGGGGTCGCCAATTACGAATCTGAAATTAGTTTTTCGATATCTTTTTTTTTAAAGATGGCCGCCATACATTGCATCTTTTTCATCTTTAGATAGGTAGTTGTTTTGAGGAAACTATTAGCAATGACATGAAACTAAATGCAGATTTGTATATAGATGGAATAATGGTTCGAGAAAAAAGTAGTGAACTTCCGAAGGTCAACTCCTGGCATTGGACCCCCGACGGATCTCGAAAACGGTGGGGTTTAGAGATGTACTTTCTTCACACTATATTGAGTACTACCTTGGTCCTTTGTGAAAAGATTTAAAAAAAACCTTGGCTCCCATACAAAAAAACATGGCCGCCATACAAATTAGACGTTTTAACTTAGGAATGAAATGTTTGAACCAAGGTTGTAGACAATTTACTGGAACGATTTCGAAAATTCTTTCATCATTAGAATTGTACTTTACCACTCAAACACATAAGTTTTATTTTATTTCAGTTATGTTACGTTTACAGCGTAAAATATTGAAAATTGTAAAAAAAGTCGGCAAAAAATGAAATTTTGAGACTTTTTAAGCGCGTGCGCTGACTACATAGTAAGTTCTACATGAAAATGATGTACTTCAAAAATAACCGGCTTTATGAGGTCTACATAAAAGTCCGCGACAGCATATATCTATCTCTTCAGGTTTTTGCAGTATATCAACTTTGGTCACTTTAAAGTGAACGCGAAATTGTAGGTAATTTTCAAAACTGTTTTGACAAACACAGTATTAATGCTTATCCAATTGAATCCTTTTGTTAGCTTTGTAATTTCAAGGAGAACAAAATTGTCATTTTCAACAAATCAATCCAACGCGTAGTTTAAAAGATATGGCAATATTAAAAATACAACCCAATAAAAAATACGCGACGCGCTTTAGTAATAACTTAAACTTATTCTGTGCCTCGACAAGACGAATCACTATAGACATAAATATAGGTATACGTAAGTTAAGGTTGATATTTCAAGCGCTATTTTGAACCTTACCTTCATAGAAATAAATACAGGAATAGATGTTATACATTTTATTACTCACTCATTTAGATAGTTGTAAGAGATAGGAAAAAACTGATTGTAGGTTTGTATGGAGATAAAAATATAATCGGGAGAAATAATGACAAAATCTCGGAAGGTCAATTCTTTAACCTGGACCCCTAAGAGATCTCAAAAACGATGGGGTTTAGAGATGTACTTTCTTCGGAAAATATTGAGTACTACCTTGGTACTTTTTGGAACAATTAAAAACACATGGCCGCCATACAAATTTTACTTAGGTACGCCATACATTGCATCTTTTTCATCTTTAGATAGTTGTTTTGAGGAAACTATTAGCTTTGACAAAAAAATGACTAACTTAAACCTATTCTGTGCCACGAATATCAAACGCCAAAATGCCACGTGAATATCCAACGAAATATTGAGTAGATTAATTATATCAGTGGTTTAATGTTCAATATACCTACTCGTAATAATATGCTTCAAGTAGAAGAGTATAAAGTGGAAGCCCTATTTTGAACCTTACCGCCATAGAAATAAATACAGAAATACATACTAAGATTAAGGGAGAGTTTTTTTATAGGCATAAGTAGCTAAGTGTGGGGCTGTCCATTAATCATGTGAGGCTTGAAAGGGGGGGGAGGGGTTCATAAAAAATCACGAAATATCACAAGGGGGAAGGGGGGGTAAAGTAATATATCACGTGTACTTATTTTTTCTGCAAGCGCGCGATACTCAACCGAAAAGCGGCGTTACATGTATTTATTTTTAGTCAAACGCGTACAAAATCGAAAACGGCTTGTAGTGTGACCTTGATCCGCCGTTGCCAGGCAACGAACGAAGTGAAGTTCCCGCGAGCCGCGACAATTGTCCGCCGGACTCAGCGTCGATCGAGAGAGATTCTCTCCGTAGTGCGCGAAAATGATGACGCCGAGTAGCTTGATGAAACCGATGTTGATCTTCAACAAAGCACTGTGCCAACAACTGACTTGCAAGATGCTTATCCAGTTATTGGTGTTGAAGAAAGTCTTGCTAATCCGTGGTCTGAAAATATTGTACATTAAATAATGTCCATATACTAGTACAAAAAACTTTTTCGCATTTCTTTCATAATTTTTATGTCAGTCAAAAACAAACTGCAACCTTTCTGTCTACCTCTGAACGTTATTATGGTAGTCTTTAATTTTCTATAATAAAATTAGATGATACTTATACCAGTATTTTGCCAAAAAATGCCAAAAAAACATCACGTGATTAATGGATGGCCCCTTTCGAGAGTAGGTACCCACCTTTTTAACCGACTTCCAAAAAGGAGGAGGTTCTATGTTTTTGTGTAAGTATTTTTTTGTGTAATGTAAACAATTCGAGCGAAATATTTGAATTTTGTACACGATGGAAGGCGGTTATGCCATTATTTATGAAAAATAATATTGAGTAGCTGATTTTCTCAGAGCCTGGTTGGTCTGTTATTTTCCATACAAATGTATTACGCTGTTTTCTTCCTGGAAAGTACTTATAGGGCTTCAATTTTTGTCATTAAATTAAATTTTGCTGTTTAGACCCTGTCTTTTCTTTTTCTTAATAAATTAATCAGCAGGAAAAATATGACCCTTCAAAATCACAAAAAAATCACCATTATTACCGACGTCTTTAGAGACCTACCAGAAGAGACTAAATAATATCTAACAAAATATAAAATGACAGAATCATGAACACATATTTTTTTAAAATTTTGACATATAAAAATACTTGATTGAAATAGTTTTTGAAGAAGAAAACAGCGTAATACGAAACGTTGTCTCGCCAAGTTTTTTGTAGGTATAAATCGCTCTGAGCTGCAATTGTCCCTATCGCACGATGCGGGGGCAGGGTCGAGGTAAGGGAGGTTCAAAGTGCTCAAACCTACACAAGTACGTACACAAGCACTAGGGATGTAGTAATAGTCGATATTTTTGTCGATGCTCTAGTGATGTCCATCGATATCGATGTTTATTCAAAATATTAGTTATTTTTTCCAATCTTATGATTTGACCGTTGTATGTTTGTTACTTATGAAGAAAAGATTTTATGTATGGAATATGGGCGTTTAGTTGCTGCGACATGTTGCAGCGATTATACAGAATATCGTGTTGTATCCGCAGACATCTAAATGAGTTAGGCGCAGAATAACCAATTCGCATAATGCCGAAGTAATCCGGGAATGCTCAATTCTACGAAAGCATAATTCTATGAAGGCCCAATTCTCAAAATGGCAACATAGTTTTGATTTGGAAATTTTCAAAAAAAAATCACACATATTAAATACATATAAGAGCTTACAGGTACCTAAAACAACCTCCTTTGGCGAGTTAAGTACATCATAACTTTTACTATGGGACCGACCAGAGCCGAATCCGCGAGAAATATCAACTATACCTTAGAAAAAGTCCGTTGATAATGGACAAAGTGTATGGAACAGCTGGTTTTTATCGCCAATTCGGAGTTAGTTGCTCCCATAGTAAAAGTTGTTCTTTTTAAACCTATTAACTTTGCCCTAAAGAGGTAGTGCTCAGCACAGAATGCTCAATTCTCAAAATGGCAAAATAATTTCAAAGACTCTTTAATAATTTCAAAGATTTTTGCCAGTATAGGTAGCGCCAAACAAGTCGGCGGATGCGATGTTAGCCGCAGATGACACTTCGCCGTAATTCGCTAATTATTGCGCATGTGTGCACAATGTCGACGCCGCGTGGCGTAGTGGTAAGCACAGGCGTGCATGCGGGAGGCATGAGGTTGGCGGGCGGGTGTGCCCCGGCGTCTTGTATCTCAAACTCAAACTCAATTCATATATTGCAACATATGAAATTTACATGCGGTTTTTAGTTAACATGTTTTGTAAAGTTATACATATGACCCTATTAGGGTATGGCAATTTTATTATTTGTATTGGAACGATTTATTATTACGTTTTCTAGATTATCGTTAAAAAATTCGTCTAATGTATAATAATGCATTTCGTCTAATGCATTTCGATAATAGGATAATTTTTAGTTGTTTTATGAAACAGTTATCTCTTTCGATATATTTTAAATTATTTGGCAATTTAGTATTTTTAGAGTCATAGAATTTGGGCTAGAACTGTGCATTGTTCTCTCTGGCCCCCGCGCATACCTATATTTTGCCTTTTGCGCAGCGTTCTGCGCCTAACTTTCCATCCGCCGACTTGTGTGGCGCGGATTATACGTGAGATTCATTCGAGAAAACAGCCCCATTGGCCATCCGTTCATTGAACTATGTGCCTTGCCCTCTGTCATTTTAACTTGCCAATCCACTGAGTTTGAAGAGAGCTGAAAAGTTTAATTAGAAGTGCTTTAAATGCTTTAATCAGTTCATATCTACCTACTTTTTTTTTTTTAACTAAATTTTCTAACCACAGACTCCAGGGTCTATGCCCTTTGTTAACTAAAATTTACAATTATTAGATTATACTATCAAAGAGAGTTGGTAGTAGGTACTTGAAATAGCCTAAGTTAGTCAATGCACTGCGTGAATGCCACGAGCAGACCGGCGACCCGCATGCAGCACCCGATCACGAGTGTGACGCATGTGCCAGCCATCATTCTCCTCGACCATATTTGAGGGAGGAGAACCACCCGACACATGATGCCGCCGCAAGAAGGTCTACCTACTTTGTAGATGTTCTATCTTGTATTACCTACTATGGTGTGTGTCCTACCCACTGCTGCTTTAATTTGCTAACTGTTTTAGTTTTTTTAAACGTGTTTAAAGTATTACCAAGGTATGACAAGCCGTTCTCTAAACAGTAAACCTCGCATCTGTTTTATTGAATCCTCTATTATTTTTATACTATGGAACTAACAGAAATATGGAAATAGCAGAATGAAAATATTGTAGGTACCATATAAAAGGCAAGAAGTTTTAGATGTGCAGGTAGGTATACAGTAATATAACGAGACCAAATTACTTACTAAGACTCCTCTGTCCGTCTGTCTGTTGGTCACTAGGCTGTACCTACGAGTATCTCATGAATCGTAATAGCTAAACAGTTAAAATTTGCACAGATGATGTATTTCCGTTTCCATTATAACAACAAATACTAACTAAAAATAGAATGAAATAAATATCGACTTCAACTATGTACAGAATTCGCGCGGATCGAAGTAGCATTTTTCACATTATTGTTGATTTATCAAATATGGCTCAGCCGATTTTAAGAAAATTTAAATAGGACCAACTTCGACGTATACCCTTTCCAATAAAAAAAAAATAGGTACGCGTCGAATTGCGTACCTCCTCCGTTTCATCGGTCAAAAAATTGAATAAAATACCTACTATACTTATTCATTACAATTCATTACATTACATTCATTCAAACAGATGTGAGTTTTTGCACGATAATTGTTAATAATGACAACAGGTAGACGCTTGACATATTCTCAGAGTATTTAGTAAGTAATATAATATTTCAATTTAAAAAACAAATAATTTAAATACATAATTGGCTCCCATACGGTACGAACCCTTTCAAGCGCGAGTCCATATTTATTTTAGTTTGTAGAAGAACTATGTTAGACATTTAAATTAAAAATAATTAACTTAAAATTAGAAAGAAGTAATTTCAGTCAAAATATATAATGTAAACTGCAACATACAGAAATCAAATAGCGAAATTGCTACTTTTAATCCCTGCTTTGGGTTCAAGATCAATTGTATAATTATGATGTTAGTTGGGTACATATTATGTTTTTGTACAACAATAATGAAATAATTTGAAAGAAAATAAATACTATGTCACAAATAATGTAGCTTCCTAATGGCAGAAAAATAAGTAATCATTGGCAGGATTATTTTTGTTTGCTTTCCGCCATACCTACTAGGAAACCAGATTATACGTAGAATACGCGTAAGATAGCTCTACGTACGGCCAAAATGAGGAACAAATTTTATGCTGCCAGGGAATACGGAATGCTAGTGAAATAACGTACGTGGCGCCACGACTCGCGCGCAGAGTTATCTTGTGCGCACTCTACGTGATATCATATTTTGCTACAATTCAAAATCAAATTTCGGTCGGCCACGCTCGCGCTGGTTCCGTGAGGCGCGGGTGGGGGGGACAGTTCGAGCGCATCACACACACATTGAAGCTCAGCTTGGGCGCATCTCGGGACGGCAATTGTTTAGTCCAAATACCTATTTCTCAATTTCTTCGTCACTAGGATATCCTCTTGACCGAGCTAACGAAGTGGGAATAGTCAGGAGACCAAATCGAAAGCAAAATCGTCGAATTAAGAATTCGCGTTTCCCAAAAATGGATTTTTTGGTTGCTAATTGCGCAGTAATGACCTATTCATTCAAATTTTTAAACATTATTTAGACACTTCAGGATTTAATCTAAAGTATTTTCGCTGTGAAAACACGATTAGTGAAAATTTTCTCGATAACTTTTCTCGCCAAAAAAAGGTCTCCATAAACACATTTTTCGTTGGTTCTCCGAAAATATAAGATGCTGACAGATGCTTTTTAAACAATTAGATAGCCAATTTTATAATCTAATATATATCTTAAAATTGTATTTAAAAAATCAAAGGTTTTTGAGCAATAACTGATATATTAATTGGCGCTTACGTCACTTTTCTGAGCAGGTTTTCGACAAGCGTGTGCTCTGTCTCGCAAATGCAAATCATATATAGTCATCACGCTTACGCACTTTTCCTTAGACAGCTTCGAGCTGTTCCAGGGAGCGGACGTGTCGCTCCTCGCTTTGAAATTACGTAAAATTCAATTAATTATTTTATGCGTTTGAACACAAACACATCATGTGTATTACTGAAAAAATATGAGTAAGGTCATGGAGTACCTAATTATATTTTTTATTTACTACATATTTATGTATCGTGGTTTTCTGCTTTTATTATGTACCTACTTCGTTCAGAGTTTATTGACCCTACCAAAACAGATTGCTGCACTGAAAATTTCAAACTTGGTTTGTTTGTAGGTACCTACTTAGTGAATTATTTTGATACATTTTACGTCGGCATTATTATTGTAGTGAACATAGCCCCACCCATAAAGCGCGATCGAGTCATGTTCACCACGCTGGCCCAATGCGTATTGGTGGATTCCACACGCCAACTTTTTTTTTTTTTTCAGTTTATCTTAGGTACGATGTTTTCCTTCACCGAAAACCGAAAATCCGAAAAGGCAGTGGAGTGTAAATCCAAAATAATAAATAGATAAAGACGGAGAAATGTATTTATTTTTGAATAATTATGATTTTTTATGATTGTATCGATCATTGTAACAAACATTTACTACGGGGCCAACTCTAAAATCAGGAAAAATATTGGACGCTACTTAGGTAGGTACCTACCTATATTATCATGGAACAGTTGATTATCATTTTAACCGACTTCAAAAAAGAAAGAGGTAAGTAAGTATTTTTTTTATAGTAAAAAGACATTCAACTTCTTAATCGCTGACTTCACCTGAAAGCAGATCTTGGTAGAGATGGGCAGAGCAAGGTAGTCTGTAAGCCGATTACAAAAATGATACCTAAATTATTTGTTTATCAACAACGCGCGGCGGCGGACGGCGGCGCGGCACGCGGCGACGCGGCGACGGCGCGTGGCGTGAGCGCCTCCCCCCTCGCCGCGCCGCCGCAGCGCTGCTCCAGGCTATAAAGCATGCGACCACGAAAAGCGACGAAAAGAACTCATTTCGATGTGTGAAAAAGTGACAGTTATATACTTTGCCATAACGCTGTCTCGTTCTGACACTACGAACGAAATAATTCGTGGCGCGCATACTAGCCCGGCTGCTGGGCGGAACGACGAACCTACTGTCGATGTCATAATAATATACCCATCTTTGTCACTCTTTATTCTTTCACGAGCTAATTCTTATTCACTCAGCTCCGGCGTGCCGCGACGACTGATCGTTTAGGTATAGAGCTGTGTTTGATTCCCAAATAATTTTACCTATCGAAAGTAATTTTGTGCAGTGCATTATGGGAAACAAAACGATGTATAAGAAGATGAAGAAAAGAGAAAAATCAAAATCAAATTGCAAGAAATCATTGAACCTCTGGCGGTAACTATAATATTTAGATTATTTAGCTACCTACTTTTTCTTGTATTTCACAACTATAGATAAATTCACGATGATTTAGTTTTTGTAGATACCTACCTACCTATAGGTAAATAAAATTTAATCAAGATAGTTCTTTCAGAACATAATAATATTATGCCTACTTTTGTTAGCGCCCTATCAATATAGGTAATAAGATAGGTACCTAGGTACCTAAACACAACAGAACTCCACACTACCTAAGCTACTTCAAGCTTCAAGCACCCATTACTAAATAATAAGATTATAGGTAATAACTGGGTAAAATAATAAATAAATAATTTAATTATAATAATAACTGTCAATGATTTTCATCATCAGAATTTACAAATATATCGAGTTCTGATAATACCTGTAGCAAGCATAATACCTCCTTTTAGACTAAGATTACCCTTGGGCTTCCTGGAGATACCGCACAACAAAATCGTTTTTTTCTTTCTCGTAGGCCATGAAGTGTGATTCACATATCAAAATCAATAAAATTATGAATGATTATTATTTTGTATTGCTTCATTGATTACGTATTTGATGCAGGGCCAAAAAAATCCACACCCAGTAGTAGAAAACGATTCCAACATTTCTGCGTGTGTTGGAACAGAAGAATCATCAGCATTGGGCGTTTGCGATACGTAAGATCTTTTCACATATATTTTATATTCGTATAATTTAAACTATTTTTGATTGTTAGTTCAATAAGTGAATACAGAGTACTTATAAGTAAATTAAATAATACAAAACCTACCACAACTAAAAAAAGTGTAAATTTATTATTTGTTCCAAATAAAGAATTTAGTAAAAATTAATACTAAATTGTATTTATTCGATAGATTTCCAGACCAGTTCGCTGAACTTAAGAATGTGCCTTTGGTCACTAACTTTGAAATTCAGAGCTCCGCATCTCCAACACAAACTGGCACAGATTCACCCGTATTGAGCTACGAATATGATGCTGAGTAAGAAAACATTCGGAAATATTTAATTTATGTACTGTATCTTCAACTTTGTCTTTTAATATATTATTATTTTCAGGTTTGCAAATCAAATCATGAGTGTTGAAAATATAAAAATAAGCACATGTCCTCAAAAAAATCAAGACTCCGCAATTGTAACTTCACGTGAAACGGATTCAATTTCGATTCGTGATGAATCATTATATTCTGGGTATGAAAAAAAAGTGTATAAATTAATATTCTTACTAGATCTTACAATACTCAAATCATTCCAAATGAAATCAAAATTAATTTATTGGTAATAATTAACACACACATAGACACGTCAAACGGGGGTCAGTCAAAAATAAATATAATTATTTCAAAATCGTGGTGTAAGTGTAATGCTGAAAATGGTATAATCATATTAAAAATTACCTATTTAATATCTGTAATATCATAATATTTATAGTTCCCTACACATAGTATATAATTACTAAACTCAGTAATTCGAAAAGCAGAAGTGCGCGTGTGTTGTTAATTAATTTAGCATAAACAAATATAAATCAAATCACGTATTCTTTTAGGTTTACAAATAGAGTCACTGACTCCCATCATATAGACATAAATACATGTTCTCAAGGGCGGAGTCCCACATCAACACAACGAAATGGAACGGAATCGCCCGTACTTTATAACGAGTACGTTGTTGAGTAAGAGACAATTTTGATATGATTATTTTAATTTTCTTGCTGATAAAATACTGAATATAACACATTTTATGTCATTTTTCAGACTCTC
Organism: Hypomecis atomaria; assembly: GCA_964007245.1. Classification (NCBI taxonomy): domain Eukaryota; kingdom Metazoa; phylum Arthropoda; class Insecta; order Lepidoptera; family Geometridae; genus Hypomecis; species Hypomecis atomaria. The sequence continues at coordinate 22,006,560 of OZ023279.1, forward strand.
TGACAAAAATCTATGTACAGAAATTCCTCCCTCAAATGATAGGAGGATTGTCGATCTTCATTATTTCCTGCAGCAAATAAAGAACATATCCTCTCATTCTGATACTTTTGGCTGTGGATTTAATAATTTAGAGTTAATTGGAGAGAAACGAGTTGGCTTATATTCAAGTTTAAAATGCAAATGCAACATGTGCAATGTAGAACTCACAGCACAAACCAGCGATCGGAATCCTAAACATAATCTTCCGCTAAATACTGCCTTAGTCACGAGCTCCAACGTGACGGGCGTAGGACACACACAGCTGGAAGAGATATTTACAGCCATGGATATTCCATTCATGTCAGCTGGATTGTACAGAAAAATTGATAATCAAGTTAATGACGAGTGGGAGAAAGTAGCAGCAGCCGAAATGGACGCTGCAGCTGCTCGTGAAAAGGAATGTGCTATAAAAGAAGGACGTGTAAACAAAGACGGGATCCCAATTATAGAGGTAATTGTGGATGGCTGCTGGGCAAAAAGATCATATAAAAAAAATTATTCTTCTTTGTCTGGTGCTGCCGCGATTATTGGAAAGAGATTTGGAGAAGTGCTGTATCTTGGAATTAAAAATAAATATTGTTGTATTTGTGCACGCGCTGAAAACAAACAAATAACTCCGAAACAACACAGATGTTTTAAAAACTACAAAGGACCATCCACTAATATGGAGTCCGAAATAATTGTCGAGGGTTTTAAGCAATCTGTGAACATGGATGGCATAATTTACGGAAAAATGGTTGCTGACGGTGACGCTTCAACTTACTCAAAAATTTTAGAAGCTCGGCCATACTTAAATCACACAGTAGAAAAAATAGAGTGTAGAAATCACTTGCTTCGAAATCTTTGCAACAAACTAAACGCATTAATGAAAGATACGAAGTATAAAATACAGGACCGAAAACATCTAAGTACGCAAAGAGTTTTAGCAATCCGAAAGGTTATTTGTTTGTCAATCAAACATCTGAAAAATACAACTGACACCCGTTCCAAACAAATAAATGACCTTTATGTGGCAATATCGAATTCCTACAACCATGCTTTCGGTTGTCACGCAGATTGTCAGGAGTTTTACTGTAAAAGCAAAAAAGAAAGCGAAGACGTCACCAGAAAGCTAAAAGATACTGCTTTAGAAAATCAAATTAAATTGATAATTGGTCTCACTGCTGCCAACGCCCGTAGCCTAATTGAAGACGTTGATAGCAACCGTTGCGAACAATTCAACGCAATTATTGCTAAGTGTATTGGAGGTAAACGAGTAAACTTTTGTCTCCGAAGGTCATATCAGACTCGATGTGCTACTGCTGTGGTCTCATTTAATACTAAAAGACCCCTATATAAGCTGCAAAAATCTATTTTGGGTTGCAGCCCAAGGTCGAAGTCAAAGAAATTAGAGTTACGGAAAGCTAAAGCAGTCAAGGCCAAAGTTGGAAAAAAAAAGATAGTATTTTACCCAAAAAAAACAAGAACAGAAGATGAAAATTACGGCCAGAACTGCAACAAACCTGATCAGCCTATAGAAGAAATGGACCGACTAAAAAACACTTTTTTAAAAGGCTTAGAAAAATCAGATGAAGAGCTAGTGAGAATCGAACGCGAAACGGTCCTTCAAAGTAATTCCAGTAAGTGGATTGAGATGCGAAGAAAATTGTTGACTGCTTCCAATTTTGGAAAAATAGTAAACAAAAGGAGTACAACATCGAGTAGCATTGTGAATAGTTTACTCTACAAAAGAGATATATCGGATCTAACGGCTGTCAAACACGGCAAAATGCACGAAAAAGCTGCTCTAAGCCAATTAGAGCAGCAAGAAAACATCAAAATAATACCGAATGGATTATTTGTAGATAAGAAAAATCCTTTCTTAGGAGCTACTCCCGACGGAGTTATAGATGAAAATAGGATAGTGGAGGTCAAATGCCCCATATCTTGTTTCAAAACGCCGCTTGAAGAAGCTGTGAGAAGTAAGAAAATAACATTTTGGAAGCTCATAAATGGAAATTATGAGGTAAACAAAAACCATCAATGGTTTTACCAGGTCCAGGGTCAATTAAACATTTCCGGTCGACAGCAATGTTTGTTTGCTGTGTGGTGTGGACCAAATGAAAGCATGAAAGTAGAAATAATTGAAAGAGATCAAAAACTGTGGGAAGAATACATGGTTCCAAGACTTACAAATTTCTACATGGAATCTATTTTGCCTGAACTCTTAGACCCACGAAAGGCAAGGAACATGCCCCTTAGAGAGGTCAACCCCAACAACACCAAAACAATACCTAAAAAAAGAAAACAAAATTTGGTTTCGAATTCTCACAAAATACAAAAATTACAGGAATCGGCTGAATCGTAACTGTACTCTCAAGGACTTTCGTTAAAATGTAGCTTTAAAATCAGTGTTGTTGTGATAGTGTTAGTCCATCAGTAGTACCGTAATATTGTGTCCTTGAAAATCAGTTTTAATTACTATCGATAGTGCTATCGAATAAGAAGTATGTATTAGTAAAATACTACTGATACTTATTAGTTAAAATTAGGTATAGATGCATGAAATTAGCATATTATTATTGTTATCCATAATCCTGAAAAACATTAACTGGAACGAATAAAAAATTAAAAAACTTTGCTTCACACGTTTTAAAAAAAAAAGGAATAGAGAAATAGCCTGCCGGCTTTCCTGTTTCCTACGAGCTACATTCGAAAGTTTTTCAAAGTTGGAGTTATATATAAGTCTGCGTGCTTCATCTTCGACCGTAACGTCGCACAACACCAGGCGAGTTGGTGTTCAAGCGCGGAAGTATTCGCTTTAAAAAAATTGAACCATAGCAACAACAGAGGCACCGAAAGATCTTAGAGCCTTTGCGGAATCTACTAGTGTATAATCGTATTTATAAATTTCAGAATACGTTTTCGTCGTGAATGATTTGTTTTGACAACTGGAAATCAGAAAAATACTAATGAAAATATTAATGAAATTAAATAATAATATATTTTTTCAATTATACCTACCTACAGATTTTTACTTGTCAATGTCTATTGAATATTTACATTGTTGCTCCGAAAGAACTCTTCGACTGAAAGAGTGTCAGATAGAGAAGAAGTAGTTTTAAGTTAGAGAGAAGAAGTAGGTAATTTGCCATAGCTCTGTCTCGTTTTGACACGTGGGAAGAAATATTTCTTAGTGTGCATCCTAACCTGGCTGGATGCAAGCCGATTCCAACAGGTCTTGTTGGAAATCCATAGTGGCGAACTAAATGTAATGCTATGGCTACATCAGCGCCCTACAGCGAAGTTTTCGTCACTGGGGGCTCATTCATCTAATTCAAACGGTAGTCTGGTTGTTCACGATTTGAACTACTACCTGAAGCTGGGCACACACGCTGCGATGATCGCATCTATTCATCAGATCAGTCCAGCGAGGTCCTAATATAGTTGCATAGCCGGTAGGTAGTTATTGAGGAATCAAAATGACACCCCTATTTTAATCGAAAAATATTGATGTAACAAATAAATTATTGGCACCAAAGTTGTAGAAAATCAAATTTTAAACAACTTTTGTTCCTAAAACTTCTGCTGTAAAATTGAAATAACACAAGTTATTGAAGAAATGAAAAGGTACAACCAACTATTTTAAAAAAAATTCAATCCTACAAAAAGTTGATGGAAATCAAAGTTGTAGAAAAACAAATTTTAAGCAACTTTTGTTCCCATGACTTCTGCTGAATAATTGAAATAACACAAGTTATTGAAGAAATGGAATGGTACAACCAACTATATAAAAAAATATCGATCCTACAAAAAGTTGATGGGAATCAAAGTTGTAGAAAATCAAATTTTAAACAACTTTTGTTCCTATAACTTCTGCTGAAAAACTGAAATAACACAAGTTATTGAAGAAACAAAATGGTACAACCAACTATTTTAAATAAAATATCGATCCTACAAAAAGTTGATGGGAATCAAAGTTGTAGAAAATCAAATTTTAAACAACTTTTGTTCTCATAATTTCTGCTGAAAAATTGAAATAAGACAAGTTATTGAAGAAATGGAATGCAACCAACTTTTAAAAAAAAATATCGATCCTACAAAAAGTTGATGGGAATCAAAGTTGTAGAAAATCAAATTTTAAACAACTTTTGTTCCCATAACTTCTGTTAAAAAACTAAAATAACACAAGTTATTGAAGAAACAAAATGGCACAACCAACTATTTAAAAAAAATATCGATGCTACAAAAAGTTGATGGGAATCAAAGTTGTTTAAAATTTGATTTTCTATAACTTTGATTCCCATCAACTTTTTGTAGGATCGATATTTTTTTTAAATAGTTGGTTGTACCATTTCATTTCTTCAAAAACTTGTGTTATTTCAATTTTACAGCAGAAGTTTTAGGAACAAAAGTTGTTTAAAATTTGATTTTCTACAACATTGATGCCAATATTTTTGTTGTTAAATCAATATTTTTCGATTAAACTAAGGGTTTCATTTTGATTCCTCAATAACTACCTACTGGCAATGCAACTATATTAGGACCTCGCTGGACTGATCTGATGAATAGATGCGATCATCGCAGCGTGTGTGCCCAGCTTCAGGTAGTAGTTCAAATCGTGAACAACCAATTACTACCGTTTGAATTAGTGAATGAGCCCCCAGTGACGAAGATTCGCCGTAGGGCGATAATGTGGCCACGCCATAAGAAACATCTGATTTTTATTCGAATTCTGTGTTGTTCCCATAGTTAAAGATGACAATAATAGATATGATAATAATAGCTTAGTACATCAGTTCTGTATACCCTTCTATATAGGTACCTACCTATGTGTTTTGTATCTAGCATTTTTTTCATAAATTCAGAGTTGACCTTATAGTAAAAGTTTGGAACATCTAATTAGTGTATGTACACCTTTAGTAGGTAGTCAAAATTTTAGTTTGATACAAATAATCATTTGGATTTTATGTTTCTTGCATTAGTAAACTACCACAGATCTACCTGGTAAATAATTATCCCTTATTACACAAAATGATACCTATACGCAAAGGATTAAAGCACATTTTCGAGTAACGTACTTACGAAATTACACAGACAAAAGTAGCCCTATTGAAGTTGGCGTAAGGTTCAATTCCTTGGTACATTTTTCATCCGCTCTGTGTGCCTCCCGATGATGTGAGCTGGATAATATTCGAGACGCCTCGCGGCGCGCGCGTCGCTCCGTCTGGCGGCAGCAGATTGCAACTTTCGTGCGCAAAGTGGAGCGATCTTTCGGAAACGCGAGCTCTTAATAGGGATATTAAATCGATGATTTTGCTTTCGTATGCACGGATATTGATTTTCCTCTAGGTACCTATATAGGTCGCATTTTTTTAACGAATCTCGACGCAGTGACGAAACTTGTACAAAGGTTCTTAAATCTATACCTATATGAATGTTTTTGTCGTCGGTGATTTTGAGTGAGGGGGGAAGTGGGGAGGAGGGGGACCACCTCGGGAGTATACCCTTGCGAACTAAAAAGGATATTTTTTGATTCAGTTCACAGTTCACATAGAACCTCCTCCTTTTTGGAAGTCGGTTAAAAAACTATACGTTACCTACTTATAATGGAATATCAAACGAGATATTGAATATAAGAATTAAGTACTTATATCAGTTTTTATGATGATGATATTTTTTTTAGATTATATGTTTTGATGTTTGTAAAGTTCTCAAATGGAAACCACGTACCTACCGGCAAACGCAGCGTAGGACGTCCACCGGCTCGTTGAACCATTGATAAAAGCCGATGGATGCAAGCTGTATCCAACCAGGATTTTTGAAAATCCATAGGGGAGGCCCATGTCCAGCAGTGGACATCCTACTGCTAATATATCATACGTCCACCAAGTCGGTCAACGTCCACCGTACTATGTGCCCTGCCTATTGCTATTCCACCTTTCTAATCGTAATCCTAGATAGGGGAGAAGAGGCGGGTTGGTTATAATATAATATTTATGAATTCTACTGGTTTTCCAAAAAGTACTATAAATCTACCACACTACCAAATTTACATCGAAAATCTACCATGATAGTAGTCAATCTACTTCACTCTGGCAAGAAAACATCGCGCGATGTTTAGCGCGCCAATCTTCGCTGCAGGTGTGGCCAGAAACTTCGTCTGCGCCCGACGACGATGTACATCGCGCGAAGCTTCCGGCGAAGCTTCGCGCGCAGATGTAGCCATAGCATTATGGTATCTATGCAGTATTCCGTCTTCATACAAACGGTCGGAACGGCATACCTACGCGCCTCGGAGTTCGGTATACACTCGGTACACAACAGTCGCAGATGCGCCGTAGTGACGAACGAACGTGTGGGTTTGTAATCGGTTACCTACCAGGCGGGCAGCCCTAGCGCGTGTTACATACTGGGCGCCAGCTAATCCAGCATGCGACCACGAAAAGCCACGAAAATAACTCTTTTAGACGTGTGACAAAGTGAAAGATATACTTTGCCATTACGCTGTCTCTTTCTGACACGTCGAAAGGTACGCAACCTAGCCCGGCAGGTATTGTATATTTTCGTTTACATTTTGTTTTGTATTTTTGAAATTAAATCACGGGGGTGTTTTTCAATTAAATCACGGGGGGGTTTTTCAATCGTTCTTATGCATTCTGGCTGCCGGAGTTGCGCCGAAGTATATTTATTAAGATTAGGTGTGAAACAAAAAATAGGTTAGGTTAGGTTAGAACATGACAAACAACGCACGAGCCGAGCGAGCGAAGCGAGCGTGCCGCGGCAGCGGCCGGCGAAGGGCCAGAAGTAAACTGCCTTGATAGATAAGGTGTGAAACAAAAAATAGGTTAGGTTAGGTTAGAACATGACAAACAACGCACGAGCCGAGCGAGCGAAGCGAGCGTGCCGCGGCAGCGGCCGGCGAAGTGCCAGAAGTAAACTGCCTTGATAGATTAGGTGTGAAACAAAAAACAGGTTAAAAATTCTGATATAGCCGAAAGTGAGGTTAAGTACTAAAAAAAATATTACTCAAAAACTAAGGGCCTGCGGCTGGGGGGAGTTGCAGGGAGGGGCTTCCCCCCTCCCCCCAACCCTTCCCCCTTCACCCCTCCCCGCGGGTACCGGGCGGCTATAATTTAACCGTTAAAATTTCATAAATTTTAAAAATTAATTTAAAAAAACTACGCTTCGCCGGGGGAGGTGGTAGTGGGGGGGTGACTCCCGCTCCCCTCCAAAAATCGGTATGAGAAGATTTTCTGGTCTAAAACTATAAATTATGTACTTTTATTTTTGGTCTTTGTAGTCACCAAATCCTTGGCTCCTCTAGTGGAGTCTGATCACTACACAAAATTAAAAGCCTACACTCCTATCCTAGTTTACGTCTCGTCTCGGATCATTAATTCACTTCAAATTCGGTAGAAAATCGGGAGAATTTGTTCTAATAAACAAAATTTCTTTGTTGGAAACTTGAAATTCGTAGGAAGGGCTCACATTTATGAAAAAAATTGGTTGCCTGTAAAGTCGGTATACGGGCGAAAGTTTTACGTGACAACGACTTTGAGACGAATGAGACGAATGAGAGGCACTTACGTGCCTCTCACTCGCTCTCATTGTGAGCGCATAACGTGAGCGGAGCGTAACGCAGTTTCTTGAAGTGTCACCCGGCAAACCAATTTATAAGACGTTGTCACGTCAAAAACACAGCAAAACAAAATAGTATATCCTATAACAATAAATAATTGGCCAATTGTGTGTCGGACTCACGCACGAAGTGTTTCGTAGGTACTGTATGGGAGCCCCCTTATTTATTTTAATTTAATTAATTGTTTCTAAAATGAATATAATACTACTAAACATTCTTATTTATTAATGTTAATATTGAAGTAGTCGCTTGTTGGCGTTATTAATATAGGTAGTGTAAAAAGTCACGTTTGTTAAATGGCAGCTCCCCTTAAATACCTATATCTTTATTTTATTTTTAAAATCTTAATCAACTAAATATTCTGTGAATATTTCAAGTGACTACCGGTTTCCGTTATTGATATAAAGCAAAACACGGCCAAAATTACCTATTTTTGTTGTATGGGAACCAAGGCCCCTTATTTTAGTTTTAGAAATATATGATCTGTGAAAATTTCAACTGTCTAGCTATTACGGTTCATGAGATACAGTCTGGTGACAGACGGACAGAAAGACAGACGGACAGCGGAGTCTCAGTTATAGGATCTCATTTTTACCCTTTGGGTTCGGAAAGGTTTTGTTATATTTAGCATTGGCGGGAACGCGGAATAATCTTGTCACCGCAATGTATTATTTTGTTAAACTTGTGTTATTATCAGTGATAATTAGTGAAAAATTATGGTATTTCGTTTTATTATGAGCTGATTTACGTGCATAGGCAAGCGATATAGTGTGACGTGTCATGTTGTTCCGTTTCGTTAGCAAAACTCTATGGACGCCTCTATTAAAATCTCCACTGCTTTACTGAGGTATGACTTGGACTATGTTTGAACCTATGTTTGGAGTTGACCGCGACTTTATTGGACTATGACGTGACTATTTTGATAAAATATTTTCAGAAATTATTAAAACTTAATACTTGACACTGGCAAATGCACAACAATGCGACGCCAAAACATGAAAAAAGAAGAAGAGTAACAAATCAATCAGTGCTGCCAACTTAGCGCTTTCGGCGCCAGATATAACGCTTTTTTGGCCTAAAGCGCGTTTTAGCGCCTAGCGCTAAATCTGGCGCGTTTTTGAAATAATACTGCAGTAGCGTAAAACAAAACATATTATATTTTTTTGTTAACAAAAACACGCTCTTAATAAATGTATCGTAGCAACAAAAGTATTTCATTACCATACTCTGACGCTGACATAGTGTCTGTGCCATGATTATGCTTAAAAATAAGTAACGATTTTGTTTAACTTATCATAGATGCAATACTCCATTTCCGATTCATTTCATTCATCTCGTGTCAATGGCATTTTTTTGATCACGTTTCGATAAAAACTTATTTTAAAAAAAAGTCGTTTTACTATTTATAAACTTCCGGATTACGTTATTTTTATCACATTTCGATAAAAACTTATTTAAAAAAATAATAATAACTTTTTATTTACACAGAAAAACAAAAAAGATCTTAAATAACAATTTCCGCTATAACTAAACTAATACTAAAACTTAAAATAAAACCTAGTCTAAAAGCCCCTCGGCAGAGGGTAACGTGGCCAGAGTGCTGGCATCTATTTCGCTCAAAAGCAGTATTGCTATTCAGCGAGGCAATGCTGCCAGCATTCTGGCCACGTTACCCTCTGCCGAGGGGCTTTTAGACTAGGTTTTATTTTAAGTTTTAGTATTAGTTTAGTTATAGCGGAAATTGTTATTTAAGATCTTTTTTGTTTTTCTGTGTAAATAAAAAGTTATTATTTAAAAAAAGTCTTTACACTATTTATAAACTTCCGGATTACGTTTTGAGGTGGAATATACGATTTTTTCGTACCAGTCGTCGTAGGTATCATTTAGCGCTTCTGGCGCGTTTCGAGTTTTGATAGCGCGTTTTTGCCAAAAGAAGTTGGCGGCACTGCTGCTCAAGATATGTCATTCTGTGTGTCATCCGGTGTCAATATGGCGACTACGATTTGCTTGTCAGTAAGGTTATAATTTATTAAAATAGACGATAATCCGAATTTTCCGGATATATGTTGTCGACTCGAAATCATTATTTTTTTATGTTTCATCATTCAGGTAAGGTTTCGATCGAGTCTACCGTACCCCTGCACGGAATTATTAATATAGATAAAGTTATCGTCCAACCGGCATCAGAGTGTTACAGCTCCTCTTTCCCCGCATTCTCTCTTTCCGGGAACACGCCGAAAATTATCCAGGAACCAGCGCCCCGCCGGTGGTGGAAATCGGCCCAAAGGTCAATTTTCATCGCCATCAATGGTCCTTCGATATCCAGATTTCTGGATATTTCAGTATTCCCTATCTTATATCGCCCCATTTTCGTACAAACCGCTTAAATTGTCTATTTTTCATACAGCCAACCTCGGAGGAAATAGTGATATTTCCTCCGAGCAGCCAACTAAGCCGCCATTTTGTGTGTGATCGGTTAGCCACGCCGTTTAACCCCGCCAATTAAACCAAAGTATAACTTGAAGAACTCTTTTGGTTACTGCTTGATTTATTTCAATTCCGCATTAATTACTTTATTTGTAAATCAAACAAAACGCACGTAATTAGTTAACGCATCGCCTTTATTTACCTATCGTATTCCAATTCATTCCGTTATCTTTGATCGATCAGTCGCCGGTAGGTAAGCGCATACCTACAATAGGTACCTATTTACAACTTGTTTACATCTCACGAGTGTCTTAACCTTACATACTCGCTCGCTCAAATAATAAGTAATCATGGCTTCCGCAAGTAATGACCAGAAATTGAAACTTCTAGAAAGTCAAAAAGAGGTCTATTTTCAACGAATAAGTACAACAAATATACGACCTCTCGCGCGGTAATTTACATGATACCGAAACATTAAACGACTTTCTTTGTTCAGTTGAAACATTGGATGAATTGAGAACTACTTTCCACCAAATCATCAAAGATATTAACCTAATCTATCTGAAACAAGATAAAGATTCAGTGCCTGATTTTAATAAATGGTTAGCTTTTGAAGATCTTTATTGCCGCATAAAAAGAAAACGTTCTCAGTTCGAGCCCGCAAAGCCTGAAACAAAACAAGTAAACATGAGCTCGTCACAAGGAATTAAATTAGCTCGCATAGAAATTCCAGATTTTGATGGTAATTTCCAAGACTGGCCGCTATTTTACGCAACTTTCCAAAGCACTGTTCATTTGAACCCATCTCTTTCACCCACTGAAAAAATGTTTTATCTCGCAAGTAAATTGAAAAACAAAGCCAAGAATGTGTACCTAGTCTTTGACCTAGTGCTGAAAATTATGAGACCATATATAACACTTTGGTTTCAAAATATGAAGATAAAAGAAATCTCGCTGCAACATATCTCAACCAAATATTTTCATTGAAACCCATTGTTTCCCCCACCGCTGAAAGTTTAGAAAACTTGATTGACCAGTTTTCGAACTCGTGTCTCGCGCTAAATAATTTAAAATTGTCTGATTTATATGATTTCGTAATGACCTACATCTTATTGCAACGCTTAGATAAAGATACCGCTCGCCAGTTCGAAATGGAAAATCGCGACAATGAAATACCTAAGTTCAACGACTTGGTTTCATTTGTTCGTGATCGCATAAAAGTTCTAAACCGAACAGGTGACAGCACTAATAACACGAAATCTAAAACTACTGGTACCATATCCAAAAATAACCCGCGCTCATTCATCGTAAACAATAATAATATTTCTTGTCCCTTATGCAAAGACTCGAGTCATTCTAAGCTATATACATTAGGGTGGAGTGAAAAACACTTTTTTTTAAATTTTAAAACTCCTGTGTTTCCAATCATTGACCTATATGTTTAGAAGTATTTGTGCAAAATTTAAGCTTTCTAAGTTTTTATCCTAAGGTGGCGCGTTGAACTTGAAGTTTGAAAAAGTAATAGTGTTTGGAAAAAATGAAAGTGTTCAGAAGTCTTATAGCAGAGGTTTAAATGTGTTTTTAGACCAAATAGAAGATACATTTTCATTGAATTCAGGAAATAACCCTCGAAAGCACATCCTGTCATATAACATCAAATTTTCGTAAGTCGGTCAAAATCAAGGTGGTGTAATTTCTAATTTCGTTAATTAAAAGATAAATTTATAATTATTTAATGTTTGTTTTATATAGTTACATATTTTATGAGTATTTAATGTGAATTATGTGATAATGTTAACAGAAATTAGGTTCTGGGAATGTGCCAAAAAGTAACATTTTTTCAAACTTCAAGTTCAACGCGCCACCTTAGGATATTAACTTAGAAAGCTTACATGTTGCACAAATACTCCTAAACATATAGGGTAATGATAGGAAATACAGGAGTTTTAAAATTTAAAAAAAAGTGTTTTTCACTCCACCCTAATATACATGTCCTAAGTACAAATCACTTAGCACACGTGAACGATATGATTCCATTAAAAAATTACGCGCCTGCATTAATTGCTTAAGTTTACAACATAACACGAACGCTTGTAAATCTGAAAATAGATGTTTTCACTGTAAAAAACTGCATCACAGTACACTGTGCTTTGCAACTGATAACGCGCCATCAGCTGTTCAGGCGCCCGGTAAGGAATGCCTACAGGGCATCGATACGGCAGATAGTCCAGGATCCGCCGGTCGGATTCTTACCGCATCAACCAGTACTACTGACTTCGATCAAATGCATGAAAACTTAAAGCCATCTAATTTTTGTAGTATGAGTGCTACCGCGAAACCATTAAACCAAAAACAAAACGTTTTATTGGGAACTGTTTTAGCAAACATAAAAAGAAGTGACGGTTCAGGAATAAGTCAAATACGCATTTTAATCGATAACGGATCGCAAAATCATTTCATTTCTCGCCGCGCATGTAAAAAATTAGGTATTCGTATCTACCATGATAATTCCGAAACGTCCGTAAAAGGTATTGGCAATAGCTCCCAGACTATAATTGGTGTAGCCGACGTAACATTGATGTCTCAATACGAAACCAGTTTTTGTTTACAAGTAAAACCGCTCGTTCTTAAAACTATTTGCAGTAATTTACCTAGCTGTGAGTTTGATATTTCATCCGTGACCTACATAGGTAATTTAAAACTAGCTGATCCTAATTTCAATAAGCCCGCTGAAATCGACATGATACTTGGTGCCGAGATATTTATGGAAATATTGAGATCAGGAAAATTGTTAGGACCGCCGGGTCAACCCGACCTACTTGAAACAGCATTCGGATACCTAATCTTAGGCTCGATTGCCTCGCTCCCTTGTAATAATAACTACGCGCGCGATGATATGAACCACGCCTTTTTTTCGTCGAGTAATGATTCGATTGAAACTTTAGTTTCCAAATTCTGGGAACTCGAATCGGTACCGAGTAAAACATTCTAGAATTCTATGCTTTAAACACGCACCGCGATAACGAAACTGGACGCTATGTCACCGCATTGCCTTTCTCCCAGGCAACCTTCGCGTTAGGCGACTCATTGACAACCGCCTCACGTTGTTTATTTTCTCTTGAACGTCGATTCCAGACTAACACCGCTTTGAAACAAGAATATGATGCTGTGATGAGAGACTATCTCGATCGGAATATTATTTCACCCGCTCCCGCGCTCACTGATAACGATTATTACGTAATCCCGCACCATGGCGTAAGTCGCCCCGACAAGCCGCTACGCATTGTTTTGAATACAACCGCAAAATGTGTTGACACGAACACATCACTACAAGACTGTTTACAACCCGCTTCTAAACCAAATCATGTCAATTTGGTTGGCACCACGTGTAAGGTCGCCCCGCTTAACTTTAGCTCCTTAGCTCGCCTAGGGCTATGCGCTATTTTGCTACTGTCGATATTACTTCGATTTGTTATCGATACCGCTTCACCTCGTCGTCACTTTGACGCAATCTCCGCATTTACTGATTCAACAGTAGCTCTTCACTGTGTTCAGTCACCCATGCATCGCTTCGACATTTTCGTCGCTAATCGCATCGCTCCAATACAGGATAATGTCATTTCCAAACAATGCGTAATTGCACAGAATCCTAGTGAATGCTTGAGTCGTGGCCCCACGCCCGCTCAACCATTAAATCAACCGCTCTGGCTCCATGGCCCTACGTGGGCTCTGAAAGTCATCCGAACTTCGCCAGTTAATCGATGTCCATTCGATCCCGCACAAGATGAAATAATTTTAGAATTCAAAAAACAGGCAAATATCTTTACCGCTACAGGAAAAGAACAAGAATCTTTTCTTTGTACCCAGGCCAAACGAGTATCGTCTTGGTCCGCATTTCTCAGTATCGCAGTATACATTTTCGTATATCATTTCTTATGCAAACTTCTACGCTCTGTCCCAGCCAGAACCAGCGCCCCGCCGCCGGTGGTGGAAATCGGCCCAAAGGTCAATTTTCATCGCCAGAAACTGTTGTACGATTAGTGCTTAATGCGTACGTATAAAACAATGCTATAATGACAGTGATTTCACTTAGTAATACTTCACTCAAGTTTTCGTCAAAAACCTTGTACTTATAACTAGACTGCGCACGAATGACAGTAAAAACGGTCTAAGTCAGCGTGTTCCAAGGTAGCGGTGTCTCTTTCAACGTTACACGTCTTTGAGACGTCAGAAAAGGACACATCCACCAACGGACTCTCATGCTCCGACCCAACTTGTTAAGGAAATAGCTACCTTAAAGCTATGCTAGATCTCATTTTCGCTGAACAAAAGATGTTGGTGTACAGTCTTGTTAGTACAAGACCTTTGGTTTTCGTAGAAGCGCCTGGTTATTTTATGTCAGCAAAAGGAAGTTTGGATATTTTTTTTGTATGAATGAAGCATACTACGTGCTTTAATGCTAGAGATATTTATTATCCCGAAAAAATAACTAAACTTCCTTTTGCTGACATAAAATAATTAGGCGCTTCTACGATGAGTAAAGTGGTTCGTCGCCCCAAGTACCATAAATAGTTCCATGATGGAACTACTGTTAAAAAGTACAACACTAGTTCCATTTAAAATGGATCTCGAAGTAATGGAACTAGTGTTAATTCTGAGTTTACACTACCATTTACAGTTCAAGTTCAAGTTCAAATATATTTATTTCAATTAAGTACCAAAGATACACTTTTGAAACGTCATGAATCTAAGCACATTTCAAATTATTAACAATAAAGTTAAAAACAAAAAATAATAAATAACAATAAATAACCTTAGATTAATGATTGGTCGCGCGACCATTTTATCCCAAACTAACCAATCATTATTCCAAGAATACCACGGAAAATAAATAAACAATAACAAAATAAGTTAAAATTAACCTCATCTAAAAATAACAACACAATGTTGCCATATGTGAGCTGAGTTATGGAAACCCACCAGCTGGTTTGGTTGGTTGGTTTACACCACTCAAATAATAATGATGAACTAAAATGAGATTAAATTGAATTAGATTTGCTTATTTAAAAAAAAAATAGAAAAATTAAATCAATCTAAAATTATCAATTTAATTGAAAATGTCATGATAACGATAGTCATAAATAAGCAATTGTCAAATAATAAATAACATTAAGAATGTCAGTAATTATGAAATAAAAATTCAATAAAATACAATTAATACATTTAAAAAATGTCCAATAAAATGTTCATTGTATAAAATAAATATGCTTAAAATACTAATTCAAATTCTAAAAACATTCCATTTCATCTTCAATAATTAATACCATATCTATTATATTCATTTTCTGCCACGCCTTTCTGTCCTCTATGAATTCATCTACTTTATAGTATGCTTTCTTTAGTAAAAATTTTATCAAATACGATTTAAATTCGCTGTCATTAAGGCTTGTCAAACATCTTGGAAGGATATTATAGAATTTGACACAATTTACTGTAAACGATTTTTGTATCTTTGAAAGGCGGGTCTTGGGTAATACTAATTTACCTTTCAGTCTAGTGTTTAAATTATGAGTAGTATAATTATGTTGACGTTTCCTAGCGTACAAAATACATTCATAAACATAAAGACATGGCATTGTCAGAATATTTATGGTTTTGAATAGTTCTCTCAGAGATTCTCTCGGTCCAATCCTGTAAATGCCTCTTATAGCTCTTTTTTGCAGTATGAAAATTGATTTAAAATCTGCCGAATTTCCCCAAAGAATAATTCCATAGCTCATAAGGGAGTGAAAGTAGCTAAAATAAACAGTTTTAGCTGTCTGGACATCGCAATAATCTCTTATTTTTCTTACAGCGTAGGCTGCTGAACTTAATTTTCCTGATAATTGTTTTATATGAGGACCCCATTGTAGCTTTGAATCTAAGGTGATGCCAAGAAATTTTGTGTCGTTGGAGATGGCTAAAGAATTTCCATCGATTTCAATAGGGTTTAATTTCCTATTATTCACTAAGGAAAAACAAAGGCAATTGGTTTTTTGTGCGTTTAATGCCAGATTGTTTGTACTAAACCACTTCGAGACGTTATTAAGTACTTCATTAATCTTAGAAGTATCTAAAGATTTTCGGTTAACATTAAACAATAAGGAGGTATCATCTGCAAATAAGATAATTTCAGCATGTTTCTGAACAAAAAATGGCAGGTCGTTTATATAAACTAAAAAAAGGAATGGACCGAGAATAGATCCTTGTGGAACTCCTACATCCACACTCATTGCATCAGATAGTACGCCATTTACATCAATTTGCATAATTCTTTGAGCTAAGTAAGATTTAAGTAGTGCAAGTGGACCGTCTCTGACACCGTAATGATTTAGTTTGCTAAGTAAGATGTCATGATTTACACAGTCAAAGGCTTTCGACAAGTCGCAAAAGATACCCAAAACATCCTGTGCCTTTTCCCAGGATTCGTATATGTTCTCAACAAATGTTGTTGGAGCATCTGTTGTCGAGCAACCTTTTGAGAACCCAAATTGTTTATTGTAGAAGATGCCCTTACAATTGAAAAAAGAAATAAGCTGCGTTAGTAGAATCTTTTCAAAAATTTTGCTAAACACTGGTAAAATTGATATGGGCATATAGTTTCCGGGTTCCTTGTAATTTCCATTTTTGAACAGTGGTAGTACTTTAGCGCATTTCATCAAATCAGGAAACACGCTTTCTTCAATACAGCTGTTGAAAATTTCACAAAGAGGCGAAGCTAACATTTCTACTATATTTGAAACAAAGGTGATGTTCTCAAACCTGGCCCATACCTGGCTCGCTTTTATCTTATAGACAAAAATATGACGAATCACGAAAAAATACTGAAAAAAATCCAAACGCTTTAGAAAAAAAGCAAAACATTTATCATTATCGCTGGCCTAGCAACCCATGATTTGAATTTTCCGCCATTTAGTGTACCTAGAGAATGAAAAAGTTAATTTCACCGTTGCCGCTTTGTGGGAAATCACCCGAATCACGGGGAATTTTAACTCGATTGCTAATTGAATTTAAATGCAGGGATTTTTTACATATATTATTTTAGCGATCATGAGGCATTATTATTTAAAAATAATAAAGATCTTTATGCTAAATATGAGTGTCGTAGTAAGATTTGGTAAATAGTTTTGTCGCGAATATCTAAGGAATTTCGCAAAACACGCATAATTGTTGATGAGATGAGCTACAATATTTTTTCTATCTTAGGGTGTTACCAGACCAATCGATCGATCGTCGATCGACGGCATCGATCGATGGTAGAATGGAATAGTCGACGTCGATCGATATTTTCTACCAGACCAGTCGATCAACATCGATCGACGTTGATCGTTGCCATCGACCGGCAATCGATCGATTGGTTAGTCGAACAGTATCTGTCGATCAATTAAAGTTACTAGACCAGTCGATCAACTTCGATCGATGCCGTCGATCGACAATCGATCGATTGGTCTGGTAACACCCTTAGGGTGTTACCAGACCAATCGATCGATCGTCGATCGACGGCATCGATCGATGGTAGAATGGAATAGTCGACGTCGATCGATATTTTCTACCAGACCAGTCGATCAACATCGATCGACGTTGATCGTTGCCATCGACCGGCAATCGATCGATTGGTTAGTCGAACAGTATCTGTCGATCAATTAAAGTTACTAGACCAGTCGATCAACTTCGATCGATGCCGTCGATCGACAATCGATCGATTGGTCTGGTAACACCCTTAGTAATTGCGAAAACACAATGTAGGTATCAAATCATCCTACTACATAATATTACTATTTTGTTATTGGAGAATTTCGCCTCATTTTTCTGGGAACTAAGAAAATAGAAACTGGTAATACTGTTTACGGTTTGCTATTGTTTTATCTCATTCGGCTTTAAATGTACGAATGCATTGTGATATCTTTGCGTTTGCGACAATTCGATTTTTATTTACGACATGGTTACGATAATGTACTTCGATGTATTACAAACCTGACAGATCTGGCGATGACTTTTTTGGAAAACCGTGACATTTAAATCTGCAGATTTTGAATCTTGTTGCCGATTGACTCCTTTCTTACATCCATGATCCACAACATGGTGGATGACTTTAATGGCGGTTAATATATTATGGCAATAACGCAAAGCAAAAAAAAAATGTTTGCTTATTAATTGACTGTTCGATTAAGAAACACTATGCCTCATCGAATTAAGTTGATTTTTCTCCCTATTATAGTTTAGAGCCCGTCATTGAGCCAAAGTCCCATACAAAAAAGAACATGTCCTTTGACAGACATTCCGTTTCATGATGGAACTACCTACTGACAATGATTTTTAACCCCAGTACCATCCATGTAGTTAAATGGAGGTACAGCAATTTTTGCAGCTGTTTTAGTAGTTTTTTGATGTAAATTTTGTGTTGCGGTAGATTTTTAGTAGATTTTGAAAAATCAATGGATTTCCGTAGAATACATAAATGTGATTTTCGCACTGAGACCCGCCTCCTATGATAACTATTTCATAGAATGAATATTGGCCAGGTACATTTGGTGAAGCCAGAGGCTCTGCGTTGCGTTGGTCCGTCGTCGTCCTTGAATTATTATTTTGGAGGATGCAGATTTGAACTACCTAGCGGTGGTAGGATTTTTTGGAAGTTTTTTTCCTCAAAACTTGAATTTTGGAGGGATTCTAAGATTGATTTGGGGAGAAACTACGACAGTCATCTGGTAACACTGTTGTTTTCTTGCGGATTTGTGCGGATCAATCCTCTAGTTTGTGGTGCGGATTGCGGTAACTTGTTCTCTTGGTTTGTGATTGCGGTCTTGAAATTCTTGAATTGCAATTTGCATTTTGTATTTCAAAACAACGTTTTTCATGTTCGTTATCAGTCGGTTTTCTTATACCTAAAATTAATGTGAATTGATTAATCATCGATGTGAAAAGTTGTCCAAACTTCACGGTCTCAATAAAAAAAATGGATGAACTTTGTTTAGGATGTCTTTGTTGCCCGAATGATTGTAAAATACAGGACTATAAAATACAATATGCTCATTTCCGGGCTATATTCGAGGTAAATATTACTATGCAATAAGTATGTATTGCTTTGCATGTATTGAATTGTATTTTACAACCCTATGTTCTTTGATTAAATATCTGTATACCGTATTGGCTGAGGAAAACGGCCTCACAATGTCGAAAAACTGGGCCGTTGTGTTTGTGATTGATGTTTCCATTTTGTTCATCTAGAAAGATACATATATAATCAAAGCTTATGTTGCTTCGTTCTCTCAACAGTGTCTTCATGCTCAGAAGTAACAAAATCTTGGTTGCATAAGTGAAAGCTGATTTTCTGAAGTAATCACTGGTTTCTTCAATATCCATATTCATTACAAATTGCTTATTCTTATTCGATGTGGGGGCGATAAGTCCCGCATGGGGTGTTTTGTGCATTTACCCCTCCAGTGTCTTCCCGAGCCAGCCCAGCTCCTTAAAGTAGCAAAGCGAGGCTCTGGGCCGCTGGCATAACTGCTCCAGTGGCTTAGATAGTGAATAAGATGATGGCGATGTGGATGACAAAGCTGATGATAATGCCAATGCAGAAGCGTCATGCAGCCCGTTAGCTATTCTAGTGTCTTCTGTTGCTTTGCAATGCCACAGAACATGCTCTAAAGTGTTGTTGCAAACAGCCACAACAAAGTGGGCTGTCAGTGGCTTCCAGTTTACACAGATGACTAAGTTGCAGTTTATTTATTTTTTATGACCAGTTCTGAGGCCTACTAAAAGTCGGAGATCTTGTTGCTGCAACTTCAATAGGTCGTTTGTGATGTTTTTATTCAGGGATGGAAAAGCAGTCTAAGAATGCTTGCGATTCTCCATAACAAATTCCTTATAGAACTGGGAAGAAAACTACAATCTCAGGGTTTTTTTTTCCTGCCGCATCAAACTTCTTGAACGCTGTGATGTTAGCTAAGTCCAAGCTATGCAAAAGCCAACTCTCGACTGAAGGTCACTTAACAGCTGAGCCACGATTGGGTTTTGCGCAGCTTGTAGCTAACTTCACATACACCTGCTTGTATGATTCGGCCTACACCTATAAATACAATAAGTTTTTGGTCTTTGTGCTACTCTACTCGTTCATATTGTGCAAGAAATTAGCATGAATAAGACAAAAAGCGAAATCTGAGAGGGCTTGGCCTGTTTCTAATTGGCTTTAATTTAGTGTATATTATGATATTTTCAGGCGAATACAATAAAGCTGTGCTATTTATGTAAGAGAATGGCGCAAAATGCTGAACTATTCATACAAAATGTGCAAAGAAATCAGGTTTTGCTCCAAAACTGCATTGGGGTAAGTTTTAAACTAAGTATATCTAGTAATACTTTGGGTAGTAATACTTGGGACAGTAATGGGCCACGGCAACTCATTTACATTTCTTTACGTACCCAAAGGGTAAAAATGGGACCCTATTACAAAACTCCGCTGTCTATTACAAAACTCCGCTGTCCGTACATCTGTCTGTCTGACACCAGGCATTATCTCATGAACCGTGATAGTTACAGCTGAAGTTTTCACAGATGATGTATTTCTGTAAGAACAAATACTAAAAATATTATAAAATAGATATTTAAGAGGGGCTCCCATACACAAAAAGTTAATTTTTTGTCGTGTTTTGCTCGATATTATTATTCACTGAATATATTCACTTCAAAAATAAAAAAATAAATTACAAAACAACCTCAACAAACACTTAAATATTTTTTTAATTTCTTTTCAGGATTTAGTGACCACAATAAAAGAAGCTCGCTTACAGTTCCATCCATCGATAACCCTCTCCCAATCGCCAGTAAAGTCTACAGATCTCACCAAAAAAAACAATATAGACCTTATAACTTTCGACAATGAGTACAAAATACACAAACACAGTACCTGCAATAAGTTCCAAAATAGCACATACGACGTGATGATTACAAGTGATATCAAAAATGATGAAGAAAATTTTGATATGGAGAAGAGGAATATAAAAGTTGAATTGAAAGTTGAAGAGGATGCAAATTTGGATTTGGAGAATGGAGGATTAAATGATGATGATGGTAAAGTTTGCTGTACTGTACTGTATTTTTTTGATTGCCTCATTGGTTTAGTCACGGTAATGATATCCAACAGTATTCCGTCTTCATACAAACGGTCGGATCGTGAATCATACCTACGCGCCTCGGAGTGCGGTATGCTCTCGGTATGCTAGTCAGTCGCGGCGCGTCGTAGTGACGAACGAATGTGTGGATTTTAGGGTTCCGTGTTTTACCACGGAACCTTTGTGAATCAGTAAGTGACCAAGTCTGGGCACCATAGGTTAGGACGGGCAAGATACACATGTCGACCAATTTGCGTTTTAGCGATATGTATAGTGCCTTTCATGTTTTCTTTGTATATTATTTGGTTTATTTAATTTTATGAATACTCAATTTTTGATTTACAAAATCGTATCTTAGAGAATTAGGTATATTATGGACAGTTATTTTTTATAAGGGTTTTCTTGTAGAATATTTTTTTATCGCAAATATTACTATGACCACAAAGTGAGTGTCACATTTTTGTCAAAAAATATTTTTACATACCACCTCCTCGAAAATGACACATTATATGTCATAGAATTTCAACATAGAACGAGTCATTATTATCTTAACACAATCTCGAGAGCTATGGCAGGTCAATAATGTTGTATGAAACTCACTAGGGGTTAAAGTGATTTAAATTTGGAATGTCTAATTCGTATGAAAATCTCTCAACTTAGAACATTTAAGGACATGGTAATGAGGTTTCATTTTGCAAAATCGAATATAACCTCTTTACATTGTACAGCAACTAGCATTGTAAGGAGGTTCTACTCGACTTCACAGAATAAAACCTCTTTGCAATGCCCGTGTTAGGCTATGATAATCGAGCTGGCCATGGTCTTATTTTTTTATGTAGTATTTCCATTCTCTTTTTTATTATAAATTGTGTGCGATTCTATGAAAATTCGTGGGTACATTCTAATTATCGTAGGTACCTACACTTAGTGAATGTATGACTTAAGTTTAGTATTACTCATATTCTTGGGGTTATATTTTCTCGCAGGATGTATGAAAAGTAGAGTATGGACATCTAGAACCAAGTTTGTCTTTGTCTTGGGCGACTTGAACCCCTCGCTTCACTCAGGAATCTAACTCTAACTTAAAACACCCTCGCTGCGCTCGGGAGTTCACTATAGAGTCCCTCGTTACGCTCGGAGTCCAATTGTCGCCCGTGACGTAAGACACCACTTGGTTCTCTTGGTACATAATCTACTATTATCTCTCTTCGAAAACTGCTTCACAGAAATAGTTTTATCTATGTAAATTGATTATTTATTAATTATCTTAATTGTCCAATTCTGTTATTGCAGAATCTCCCGACCAAAAAGACCCATCCATAAAGGAAGAAGAGGTAGACGACTGTTTTCTCCTTTATTTACTGAAAAAAGAAGTAAAAACGGAAGCCATTCAGAAGACTGTAACACCGCCCGAAAAACAAGATGTTATTGAAATAGATGGGAATAACGTAAATGACACGATTTTAGATAGAAAAACTCAGATAACGAAACTTAATGGTAAGAATAGGGATGTGTACTGGGTATAAAATCACTATTATAATTATTATTAGTCCGTCAGTTAGATTTGAAAAAAATATTGAACACAATTTTTTTCTTTTGTCAATAAAACAATCAGTGACAAAGATAAACCTTGTCAAAGTTTGAGAGTGGGGGCTCGTGACGTCACTAGCCGGTACATTTGATAGCGGTCAGTGACGTCACGCGGAACTTTAACGGGCTATATCTTCATCATTTTTTGTTAAATTGACAAAATAAAAAACACGTGTCTAATATTATTTGACGTGCTAGTTGTTTTTTAGTTAACAAGCCTATTATGACCATAAGCCCGATTACAGAGGCGCCACCGTAATTATATTAGCTAAATAGCATAGTTCTGTTTCTTTTTCACGCTAGGCATTCGATAGAGAGAACGCTTTTTACGTTGCTATTAAATTTACGCTGGCGCCTCTGTAATCGGGATTCATGTTACACTGATTAAACTTAAATAATTGAACTAAATTTAAATGATTTGGGTTAGTTCCTTACTAAAAAAGGTTCATAATGATGATCTTAATCATCCCCTTTCGGTTTAGTATACTAAGTGCCATACAAATCGGCGGATGGGAAGCTATGCGCAGAACGCTGCGCAAATGCCGAAATATAGGTATGCGCGGGAGCCAGAGAGACTCGCGGCGGGCACACCCGCCCGCCAACCTCATGCCTCCCGCGCGCTCCCTACGCCCGTGAATTGTCATCTGCGGCTAACTTCTCATCCGCCGACTTGTGTGGCGCTTAGTATACAGGGTAAGCAGATAATCTCGTATGTGGATTTAATAAAGAAGATATTTTACAGAGTCATTAGGAATAAAGAAGATATTAATAACCAAAGAAGAATTAATGGAAGAGAGAAAGCAACAAGCATTGGATAAATCATATTTGGATTGCGCCTACAGGTGTGAAGATTGTATCAAAGGGTTCAACTTTAAAGTTGGCTATGACAATCATATGAAGAAACACAGTGAAGTAAGAATTATTATCTTACATTTTTAGGGTTTTTAGTATTACTAAAACTCCGCTGTCCGTCTATCTGTCTGTCTCTAGGCTGTATCTCATGAACCGTTATAGCTAGAAAGCTGAAATTTTTACAGATGATGTATTTCTGTTGCCGCTATAACAACAAATACTAAAAACAGAATAAAATTAATAATTAAGGGGGGCTCCTATACAACAAACCTGATTTGTTTGCCGTTTTTCAATCTATTAATAATGTGTTATATTAATAATGTGTTACAGGTAACTACTTGAAATTGTCACAGAATATTTAGTTGTATATTCAATTTAGTAATAAATAATAAAATAAATATTTAAGGTGGGCTCCCATACAGTACGGAACCCTCCGTGCGCGAGTCCGACTCGTACTTGGCCGATTATTCTAATAATTACAATTATTTGTACAAAATTGTAAATCTGTAGTGGTCTAGTGGCAGGGACAACCCTTTACAATCGTGAGGTCGTGGGTTCCAATTCCAGTCCCGTTTCAATGAGTTGTTTGGAATTTATGTACGGAATTTCACACCACTGGCTTTTCAGTGAAGGAAAACATCGTGAGGCAACCTGCATACGTCCGTAGAAGAAAATCGATGGTGTATATGAATCTACCAATCCGCACTGGGCTAGCGTGGTGGATATGGCCCAATCAAGGGTAATAGTCCACTGCAGGGCGCAGGCCTACTCATGAAGGGTCAAGGGTCATTTCTTGTATAGTACTTTTCTCATATAATGCTATACTAAGCGCCACACAAATCGGCGGATGAGTTAGCCGCAGATGCCACTTTGCCGTGATTCGCTAATTATTACACATGTGTGCACAATGCGTAGGGAGCGCGCGGGAGGCATGAGGTTGGCGGGCGGGTGTGCCCCGGCGCGAGTCTCTCTGGCTCCCGCTAACTATTACACATGTGTGCACAATGCGTAGGGAGCGCGCGGGAGGCATGAGGTTGGCGGGCGGGTGTGCCCCGGCGCGAGTCTCTCTGGCTCCCGCTAACTATTACACATGTGTGCACAATGCGTAGGGAGCGCGCGGGAGGCATGAGGTTGGCGGGCGGGTGTGCCCCGGCGCGAGTCTCTCTGGCTCCCGCTAACTATTACACATGTGTGCACAATGCGTAGGGAGCGCGCGGGAGGCATGAGGTTGGCGGGCGGGTGTGCCCCGGCGCGAGTCTCTCTGGCTCCCGCTAACTATTACACATGTGTGCACAATGCGTAGGGAGCGCGCGGGAGGCATGAGGTTGGCGGGCGGGTGTGCCCCGGCGCGAGTCTCTCTGGCTCCCGCTAACTATTACACATGTGTGCACAATGCGTAGGGAGCGCGCGGGAGGCATGAGGTTGGCGGGCGGGTGTGCCCCGGCGCGAGTCTCTCTGGCTCCCGCTAACTATTACACATGTGTGCACAATGCGTAGGGAGCGCGCGGGAGGCATGAGGTTGGCGGGCGGGTGTGCCCCGGCGCGAGTCTCTCTGGCTCCCGCTAACTATTACACATGTGTGCACAATGCGTAGGGAGCGCGCGGGAGGCATGAGGTTGGCGGGCGGGTGTGCCCCGGCGCGAGTCTCTCTGGCTCCCGCTAACTATTACACATGTGTGCACAATGCGTAGGGAGCGCGCGGGAGGCATGAGGTTGGCGGGCGGGTGTGCCCCGGCGCGAGTCTCTCTAGCTCCCGCTAATTATTACACATGTGTGCACAATGCGTAGGGAGCGCGCGGGAGGCATGAGGTTGGCGGGCGGGTGTGCCCCGGCGCGAGTCTCTCTGGCTCCCGCTAACTATTACACATGTGTGCACAATGCGTAGGGAGCGCGCGGGAGGCAAGAGGTTGGCGGGCGGGTGTGCCCCGGCGCGAGTCTCTCTGGCTCCCGCTAACTATTACACATGTGTGCACAATGCGTAGGGAGCGCGCGGGAATCATGAGGTTGGCGGGCGGGTGTGCCCCGGCGCGAGTCTCTCTGGCTCCCGCTAACTATTACACATGTGTGCACAATGCGTAGGGAGCGCGCGGGAGGCATGAGGTTGGCGGGCGGGTGTGCCCCGGCGCGAGTCTCTCTGGCTCCCGCTAACTATTACACATGTGTGCACAATGCGTAGGGAGCGCGCGGGAGGCATGAGGTTGGCGGGCGGGTGTGCCCCGGCGCGAGTCTCTCTGGCTCCCGCTAACTATTACACATGTGTGCACAATGCGTAGGGAGCGCGCGGGAGGCATGAGGTTGGCGGGCGGGTGTGCCCCGGCGCGAGTCTCTCTGGCTCCCGCTAACTATTACACATGTGTGCACAATGCGTAGGGAGCGCGCGGGAGGCATGAGGTTGGCGGGCGGGTGTGCCCCGGCGCGAGTCTCTCTGGCTCCCGCTAACTATTACACATGTGTGCACAATGCGTAGGGAGCGCGCGGGAGGCATGAGGTTGGCGGGCGGGTGTGCCCCGGCGCGAGTCTCTCTGGCTCCCGCTAACTATTACACATGTGTGCACAATGCGTAGGGAGCGCGCGGGAGGCATGAGGTTGGCGGGCGGGTGTGCCCCGGCGCGAGTCTCTTTGGCTCCCGCTAACTATTACACATGTGTGCACAATGCGTAGGGAGCGCGCGGGAGGCATGAGGTTGGCGGGCGGGTGTGCCCCGGCGCGAGTCTCTCGTCGCGGGAGCGCATACCTATATTTCGGCTTTTGCGCAGCGTTCTGCGCATAACTTCCATCCGCCGATTTGTGTGGCGCTTAGTATAATAGTGCTTTTGGTTACTTACCTATTTGCTTTTCTCTAGGAATCGGGTAGATACAAATGTGACATCTGCAAACTCAGAGTGAATACATACGACAAGTTTTCGAGCCATAAACAATATCACACTATGTAAGTGCATGTTTTGTGTTTACCCTTACTAATTATAATGACCGAGTTATTGAAAAGAGCGGAGTGTTACCGATTTGAGTTGACAATTTTTTTTATATTTTGTCCGGGTTTTAGTACCTATGTTAGTTCGAATGTTGCTTTTCGTGTAGAGTTCGTATTTTTGAAATGATTTCAACAAATATACCTATTTAGTAGATTTTTTTAGTCGTTGGAGATTTTTGGTCCAGGAGTATTATGCCCCTCAAAAAAGAGGAAAGAAGTATGTCGGCAGCTCATACATACGAATACATGTTGTATACGAATACACTCATTTTCTCCCAAGTTATTTCTAAAAATGTTATGTTCGCCAGAGTAATTTATGACGTTTCTAAAACTGTTCTGATGTG
Organism: Hypomecis atomaria; assembly: GCA_964007245.1. Classification (NCBI taxonomy): domain Eukaryota; kingdom Metazoa; phylum Arthropoda; class Insecta; order Lepidoptera; family Geometridae; genus Hypomecis; species Hypomecis atomaria. The sequence continues at coordinate 22,033,557 of OZ023279.1, forward strand.
TACAAGTTAGTTATCAATAAAGTTTTAAAATAAGATAAGATAACTTTATTGTTATTAATGGAACCTAATACTTATTACAAAAAATATTGCATAATATTGATCCATAATATACTCGTCTTTAACATTTTTTTTTCACATTTTACTAATATTATTATTTATACAAGATACACAAATGCCGTGTCATTAAAAAAAAAACATCACAAAATATTATTAAATTCATTGACAAAGTATACATAATGTTAATATCTAAAATCAAATAATTACTAACTACAAATCGCAGGCAATATTTGGCCACACAAGCGTATAGATGCTAAAAACATTAAAAGTTATTGTAATTTTTCTGGTGGTCTAATTTTAATTTTAAGTAGTGATATGAAAACAGCAAAAGATCACTATATTTTTGAAGCTCATATCATTGTTAGAAAAGACGTTGTTCCATGATTGCAAAAAAAAAAAAAATGTTTTGACAGGTCGAGTCTTTGCATCCTTCTTTATGTATCGCTATTTATCAGGCGATTTTGATAATATTTGGCAAGATCGTTTAATATACAAATCCTAATAATATTTGCGAGTATGAAAAAAAACTCAATTAAAGATCTTGCCAATTGGGACCAGACCGTGTACAGTAGCTCAAAAATCCGCATACAGGGTTTCTAATCAACTAGCATCCTTTTAGGGGTGTATTCTCTACATCAAAACTAACAACTTTTGTTCTGCGACTTTTGTCAGAACTCAAAATAAAAAATCAACTTCCATAATATAATAATTTGTCGCGGGTGAATGATATTTTTCTATGGAACAACAAAATTTTTTTTTTTAGTTTTGACAAAAGTCGCAGAACAAAAGTTGTTAGTTTTGATGTACAGAATAGGCCCCTAAAAGGATGCTAATTGATTAAAAATAACCCTGTAAATGTTATTTTAATATGTTTGTTTAATCTTTTAATTAGAACATAAAATATCGTAAAAAAATGCGCAGATTAAAACAACCACATTGAATGATTAATTTGAATGGAATTTCATAATTTCTAATGTGATTTTTGTTTAAGGCCAACACGCCGCCATATGTCAAGCAATGTCAAAAGATAATAAGATCTAAAAACATGAAATTCCTTTAAATTACGATAATTGTGAAAGAAAATAATAGGTAAATATTTTTTCAAAGCAAATACAGTAGATCCTCGATAACTCGAATGTCAGGGGAAATGCAAAAAAAATCGACTTACTGAGTCTTTGACTTAACAAGAAGTTATCTCTATCTTTGACTCAACGAGATATGAAGTATTAGATGGCTAAAACTTCGACTTATGAAGCCGCGATTTTGGAGTATATTTTATGTGGTGTTAACATCAAAAATATATAATATTATTAGTTATCAGAAGCAGGTTTACTTAAAAAAAGAATACACGTGGTAATAACCTAAACTTATTTAATTATTACAAAGGAGATATTGCAAATATGCATAGAAATTGGGCCAATAAAGGGTACAGTATTTCATAATTTGCTTTGTTTCTTTCGGAAAATGATTTTCCCGTTATTTTTTACAATAACAGTGTCTATTAAAAGTAATTTCGTGTATTCGGGTATTAAGGTTACATGTGACCAAAATGACAGTAATTCAATGACTGAACAAAAATCAAATTGGAAAATGTGAAATTACTCATAAATTAAGCATTTGATGCGGTTGTTTTACTCTGTGCATTTATTTATCATAGTTTAACGGATTTTTTGAGCTACTGTACCTAGTCTGAGCCCATTTTGCATTATCTTCTTTATGATTTAACACAATATTCAAAAATACCGATATACAAAAAAATATTTAAGAACCAGATATTTTTTTTACCATTAGGTTTATAAGGTAATCTATCGTTCAAATATATGCATATTCCTTATTCAAAATCATTTGTAGAAACTGTACAATGGTATATAAATTAGGCTACTCGTTAATTATCGCAATATCTACAAAAAAAAACGGGTTGCACTCCGGGAGTGCCGGCAGAAGTGAAAACTTGCTTCCTACGTCTTACGATGTTTGATCAGGTCACGTGTCCTGACGCGAGTTTAACATTTTTAGGGTTCCGTACCCAAAGGGTAAAAACGGAACCCTATTACTAAGACTCCGCTGTCCGTCCGTCTGTCTGTCTCCAGCCTGTATCTCAGGAACCGTGATAGCTAGGCAGCTGAAATTTTCACCAAACAACAACCGTTAATTGTTTTGCCGTTTTTTGATCCATATTTATTACGGCAACAGGTAGACGCTTGAAATGGGGTTAAGGGGGTTCCCATAGGGTACGGAACCCTTCGTGCGCGAGTCTAACTCGCACTTGGCTAATTATAATTTTTTAAGACGTACTAAATATCATTTTATGACAATAGGCCCAATTATGAATTCGCCATCGTAATTATAATAGCTACTTAGACTATTTCTGTTTGTTTTTCAACTTAGGCATTCGATAGAGAAAACACTTTTTACGTTGCTATTATATTTACGATCGTGGCTTCATAATTGGGCCTAATATAAATGTTATAAAATATATAAATTTCACTGTATTTTTTCATAACTTATCCTTTCTCGGTGGCCGAGTCTGATTCGCCCATGTCCAGATTTAATCAGTAATGAAATGCTGTTGTAAATGCATGTATATAAATTGTATGTAAATATAGATAGATATGTAAAGTTATTGGTTGTAAAAAATTAATCGAAATCTGTACCATAATTATTGTTGAATAAAATGCTATCATGTTAAAATTATGTGTGTTATTTTATTTTATGGACTCCTTTTCGACTGTGATATGGATACTAAGTAGTCGTTGTTCTCGTATCAGCCATAGGACATCCATTGCTAGACATAGGCCTCCGCTTTAGATTTCCAATCTAATCAGAACTGAAGATTGCGCTGACTGCTACGGATCCTAGTGTAAATACAGGGTTATTCCTAATCAATTAGCATCATTTTTGGGGCTTATTCTGTACATCAAAACTAACAACTTCTGTTCTGCGACTTTTGTCAGAACTCAAAAAAAATTGTCGTTCTATAGAAAAATATCGTTCACCCGCGACAAAATGTATGGAACAGCTTTTTTTGGTCTTTGAGTTTTGACAAAAATCGCAGAACGAAAGTTGTTAGTTTTGATGTACAGAATAAGCCCCTTAAAAGATGCTAATTGATTAGGAATAGCCCTGCATAATAAGATTATGTATTTATAAAGTAAATTTAGGTCTACGTCTCCATCTTCGGCTGCAACATCGCTTTCCGTCAGGCGAGTTGGTGGCCAAACGTGGCTATCACTATCACTATCATCATCACTATCAGTACATAGCACAAAAAAATGTCGCTTTCTCTGTCTCTGTTGGTAGATTAACACACGCCATCGAATTTCTTCTACGGACGTATGCAGGTTGCCTCACGATGTTTTCCTTCACCGAAAAGCCAGTGGTGTGAAATTCCAGTGTACAGTAGTCTATTAATTTATCGCGAATATATCCGCGCTTGACCACCAACTCGCCTGATGGTAAGCGACGTCGTGGTCGAAAATGAAGCACGCAGACCTAGAAGATTCTATTCACTCTCACCTTGAAAAGATTTAGATTATATCTCTTAGGAAACAGGAAAGCAGGAAGACTGTTCCATTCCCTGGCGGTACGAATCAGAAATGTTGAGTCTCTTAGATAGGTAGTCTAGCGCTCTAGTCCTGACGGGCCACGAAATATTTCTTTTGAAGTCTCAGACATCGGAAAGAGTTCTCACACACGTCGGTAAGAGTTCTTTTCCTGGCTTTTCGTGGTCGCATGCTTGACTAGCTGGCGTGAAGCAGCGAGAGGAATGGTGTTAGTGGTCTCATGTAATAATATAAAGTAAGTAAAACTAAGTAAGTATTATTATATAGTAAGTAAGTTTACTTACTTACTTACTATGTAATAATATTATTTTTCGAAAAAAATAGCATGACCGACTTCAACCGTGTACAGAATTCGCGAATATTTCGCACGGATCGATGTAGCATTTTTCACATTATTGTTGATTTATCAAAAATGCCTCCGCCGATTTCGATGAAATTTAAACGGGACCAATTTCGAAGTATACTCTTTCCAATAAAAAAAGAATCATTAAAATCGGATAACTATGTAAAAAGTTTTACGTTATACATAAAAAAAAACAAAGAAATATACGCGTCGAATTGAATAGGTATCTCCTCCGTTTCGTCGGTCAAAAATGCAAAGTCAGTAGAAGTGCCAAGAATTTCGGCATATTTAAACTAGGCAAAAGTCTATCGTCCTTTCCTCTTTACGCAACTCATATTGCTCTGTCTTTGTCTCTCTTCATTGAGTATCTAGTTATTTTGTAGCAATATAGGTAGGTACCAGTGATTGGCCCAATACAGACAGACAGACAAAACTCTTTATTTACAACCACAATTTAAAAATATACATTATTTACACAAATACGACAAAAAATATGATTATAAAGTGGCGGCCTTATCACCCATGGCGATTTCTCCAATGGCTATTAATCTATTTCTTGATTTTACACAGATTTCTTGAGGTTCGGTACAAAATCGGGAAAATCAGGAGAATTTTACAACAATCTCCAAATTCAACTTAAAATCACTACATAGTTTAAAACAAAGTCCCTTGCCGCTGTCTGTCCCCATGTATGCTTATATCTTAAAAACTACGCAATATATTTTGATGCGGTTTTTTTTTAATAGATAGCGTAATTCAAGAGGAAGATTTATATGTATAATACACCTGTGCGAAGCCGGGGCGGGTCGCTAGTTTGGTATAAAATAGGAAAATTGTAATAATTTTCTCGAAATTTCAGCAATTTGCCTCATTTCGGTTCTTCTAATATTCGGTATACGGCGCCTAATACTGGTAGAAATACCGAAAAATTAGTAGGTTCAAGACTACTGAGTGGTGGGTCCTCCTCAGGCGCAGGAGGGGGGAGGACAGGTCCCACGGGAGCGTGAGCGTCCGGGAGGGAGCGCGGATGGCTGGCATCCGGCTACACACGGTCACCGGGCCTAAGTCCTGTCGGACGATATGTCGTTAGCCGAGTTTCACAAAAAGGCTATAGGTCCAATTAGCCCCGAGTTCACCAACGCTTGTTTAAGTTAAACGAGAGATTACTGTATTGAAACAACGGTTATTGGTTATTGAACAGCAACATTTCGTTAGCAAGCTGTTTAAGATTTAACCAACGGTTAATAAATTAAACATCTTTAGTGAACTCAGGTATAGGATCCGAGTTAACCGCTGTTGAAAACAGTAATCACACGTTTAACTTAAACAATCGTTGGTGGACTCGGGTCTTAAACTTTTTGACTGCTGTGATGTTAGCTATATTAAGCGGCGGAAAACCTTATCCTGACTCATTCGAAGCTCACACAATTTTTACTCCGAATCAAGAAACTGAAGCCCATGAAGTCTACTGTTCGTAGAACTAGGTTAATAGGGTCTATAATTGAATCATTAGAACGGCTGAACGTATGCGTAGTCACGAGCGAGCTATGCTTGTGCGAACGAGAGAGCATAGCGAGCGATCTTTTGCGTAGGTATGTCAGAAATTATTCTATCGTTCACCCGCGACACGTATGATAAATTGATCTCGAGCCGGGCTAGCATACGGACCACGAAATAATTCTATCGACGTGTTAGAGCGAGACAGAGTTATGGTTAAATATATATTTGTCACTTTTTCACACAAAACACACTAAACAAAACTCTTTTCGTGGAATACGTCAGAAATGATTCTAACGTTTCATAAATTGATCTCCAGCCGATCTCCATACGAACCACGAAATAATTCTATCGACGTGTCAGAGCGAGACAGAGTTATGGTGAAATATATATCTGTCACTTTTTCACACAAAACACACTAAACAAAACTCTTTTCGTGGTTGTAGGTATGCTAAGCTAGCAGAACTAATTATAAATAAATAAATCGTTTATTTGGACATAAAATAAGAATGTTCTTAGTAATAATTGACCCAAAGGCTCCTAAACTAGTTGAAAACTGTATTTTAGTAGCCGATGGCTTCTCCTTAAAGTATTCACAATACATTTGTTAATATTATGCCATTAATAGATCAAATTAAAGGATTTCTATTTTCAAAATTTTTACTTATTTAAAATAACGAAAACACTTTTACACTTAAAGCAACCTGTCTGCTCGATGTATCACCCGACACATCTCGATACGTCTGTCCGTGTGTACCGCTGGCACCTCTAGCGGGAAACGATTATCACACGGTAGGAAGCAGGCCGCTTCCTGCTAGGGATTTAGGGCTGGCGGTAACTAGGGCACTAAGGGCAGCTTTCTGCTTGGGCACTTCCATAAAAAAAGTGCCTACTTAGATAGGTAAAGCATACAGGGTTATTTCTAACCAATTAGCATCATTTTATTTTTTTATTTTATTTATTTATTTATTTTAGGGGCTTATTCTGTACATCAAAACTAATAACTTTTGATCTGCGACTTTTGTTAGAGTTCAAAAAATAATCGGCCCAGTACGAGTCGGACTCTCGTACGGAGGGTTCCGTACTGTATGGGATTATCTCTCAAATATTTATTTTATTTTACTATTGAAGTGAATATACAACTAAATATTCTGTGAAAATTTCAAGCATCTACCTGTTACCGTTATTAATATAGAGTGAAAAACGATTAAAAAATCAGGTTTGTTGTATAGGAGCCCCCCTTAATTATTAATTTTATTCTGTTTTTAGTATTTGTTGTTATAGCGGCAACAGAAACATATCATCTGTGAAAATTTCAGCTTTCTAGCTGTAACGGTTCATGAATTACAGCCTGGAGACAGACGGACAGACGGACAGCGGAGTCTTAGTAATAGGGTCCCGTTTTTACCCTTTGGGTACGGAACTCTAAAAAGTGCCTACTTAGATAGGTAAGTAGGTACGAGTATCCATTACTTCTCAAGACGATTTTGCTGGGCAAAGCTCTCGTTTTTGTATGTTTTCTAAATAATTTTAAAGAGTATAGATTGATTTAAACCATAGAGATAAGAAGAGAGATATTTTCTTTATCCAGTGCCTGAGACACTTACATGTAGTAAATACTCATACACTCTAGAATACATGTTTACGAGACATAGGTACCTACATTGCAGAACACTTCGTGTTGTTTTAACGCATACCTATGAGTAGGTAAACGATTTGCAGAATTTTGTAATTTTTGCTAAAAGTAAGTTCGTATATAAGTTCGATAGAGTTTTTACGCGGTCTGAAGGCCTTTGACATAGCTAAATAATTGAAAACCGGGACCTACAACTTAATATGTCATCCGAGCGATGGTAGCGCTCAATTGAAAATGTAACCCGCTCGCTGGATGGGTGACCATCCAAATGGATCTTTTTTGAATCTGCGTATTTAGAAGTTGAACTCGAAATCTGAATACGACAGCAAAACGGAACCTGAAGGCTCTAAAAAGTCAAGTTTTTACGCAAAAACTTGGCTGAAAAGTAATCATTAAGTACATAACGAAACAACTTTTCTGAAATAATAATTATTTTTCACAAAAATCACAACACCGAATCATTTGCACGAATCGATGTGACCATCCATGTACATTTTTGTTGGTTTATCAAAAACGGCTGAGCCGATTTCGATAAAATTTAAATGGGACCACAACACAATATAATGTAACTTTATACCAAAAAACAACTTAAATAGGTAGCAAAGTATTTACAAAACATAATATTCTTAAAATTAGGTGGTACAAAGGCGGCCATATCGCCTTGAGCGATTTCTTCCAGGCTACCTGTGGATGGACAGAAATCATAGTACAATAACTTTTATAAAATAAAAATTTAAAAAACCCCCGACACATTGACAACCATTTTGGGCACATTTGTAGAATTTTGGTTCTTCCCCACTTTAACCCACCATAACTCTTAAACGGCTCAATCGATTTTTATAAAACATAGCTAAGAACACTCTCGATTAAGTCTCCTTTCATCCAAAAAAAACTAAACTGAAATCGGTTCAGTGGTTCGGGCGCTATGATGCCACAGACAGACAGACAGACACACAGACAAACAGACACGTCAAACTTATAACACCCCTCTTTTGCGTCGGGGGTTAAAAAAAAAGGTGGTTGGTGGTGCATTAACAAATGTGGAGAGAAAAAAAAATTACCACCACCTCGGGTATATACCCTTTCGAACTATTTTTTTTTTAAATCGGTTCACGATTGGCGAAACGATCGATAAACATACAAAAAAAATACAGACAGACGAACATAGTACCTCCTCCTTTTTGGAAGTCGGTCAAAAAATAATACATAGGTACCTAGGAGCGTGAAATATTTCTTACTCAAGCGATTGACACTAAAACCACAATATTTTATTACAATTTAAGGGGTGAAAAGGGTTTTCTCCCGGAACCTAAATTTTATCAAAAATGTGCCGAAAACTCTCTAGATGTTCTACAAAAAACGCGAAAACAGTAGACGATTCAGACTCCACTTTATCAAATCATATGTCTACATTTTGGATACAATTTAAAAATGCGCGAGCAAAATATGCTCTGAAGGGTCTAAAAGCCTTAAAAGAAAATTACTGAACAGTTTTTGATGCTGACACTTACATAGCTCAAGTTCGGGATAAAAGTTTTTTTTATTTATATTTTTTTTACACACGGTCTTTGACCCGTAAACTAAGCATAGCTTGTGAGATGGCTGTCAGAGACTGATATACTACATATACATATTTTAAATACATACTTATATAGATAGTACCTAAATAACACCCAGACACAGAGCAAACACCTATGTTCATCACACAAATGTTTGCCCTGGGTGGGGATCGAACCCACGCCTCTTTGACCTAGAAGTCAGGGTCACTAACCACTGAGCCACCGAGGCAGTCAAAAAGCCTTAAAAGAAAATTACTGGACAGTTTTTGATGCTGACACTTACATAGCTCAAGTTCGGGATAAAGGTTTTTTTTTTACACACTGTCTCTGACCCCAAACTAAGCATAGCTTGTGAGATGGCTGTCAGAGACTTGATATACTTACTACATATACATATTTTAAACACATACTTATAAATACAAACTTATATAGATAGTACCTAAATAACACCCAGACACAGAGCAAACACCTATGTTCATCACACAAATGTTTGCCCTGGGTGGGGATCGAACCCACGCCTCTTTGACCCAGAAGTCAGGGTCACTAACCACTGAGCCACCAAAGCAGTCAAAAAGCCTTAAAAGAAAATTACTGAACAGTTTATGATGCTGACACTTACATAGCTCAAGTTCGGGATAAAAGTATCGACCCGTGACCCATTTCCCAAGTCGGTCGCGGGGTCACGGGGCACAGGAAAATAATTAGCAAATATATTAAAATAAACATCTGGGCCATTTAAATTTACATTTAACCCCAATAATATACATACGAGTACTTTTATGAATTATTTAATTTCAGGAAAGAATTAATTAGAACAAAAGTCCATATAAATACAAATAGTTCATCGAGTCTCAACCCTCCATGTTTTCAAACAACTATCTGAAATCATTATGCTAAATTTTCCTATAGCTACTATTTTATAACGTATGTAGGTATATATAGATGTATGTATTGTATTATAACGTATATATATAGGTATATTAATGTGTAGTTAATATTTAAATTAGTATGTTTAGTTTGTTATTTTTAGTTTATCGTTAGTTTTTTAGTTTATAGATCTAAGTAAGTAGTATTTTTTACCGAAACCAAAGCCGTGGTGGCCTAGTGGTTGTAACGCTGGCCTGTCATTCTTGAGGTAGTGGGTTAATCCCGGTCCCGTACCAATAAGTTTCTTTGGAACTTATGTAAGTACGGAATACCACACCACTGGCTTTTCGGTGAAGGAAAATATCGTGAGGCAAACTGCATACGTCCGTAGAAGAAATTCGATGGCGTGTGTGAATCCACAAACCCCCACTGGGCCAGCGTGGTAAATATGGCCCAATCACCCTTCGTGGGTAGGCCTATGTCCTTCAGAATTAAAAAGGCTGGTACAGACAGACCGACAGACAGTATTTTTTAACAACTAAGTATGAATGTTAATAATGTGTCTAGTTTAGTTACTATTTCTTGTTCTCGTTAGTTTATATTCGTGCATGGTAGCCTGGAAGAAATCGCCATGGGTGATAAGGCCGCCAGCTTATAATCATATTTAGTCTTTAAGTGTGTACATAGGGTTTAATTATTGTTTGTGGTTATAAATAAAGAGTTTTATCTGTCTGTCTGTCTGTTTCAATGAAATGTATGGAACAGTTGATTCTTTTGTCCGCGATTTGAAATGAAATGAAATGAAATGAAATATCTTTATTCGACACAAGTACAAATAAATAAAAAAACTTATAAAATAGTGAAAAAACAAAAGTGCCGAAAGGGACTCACCTCAGCTATAAAATGCTGAGTGCTGGGAGGACCCAACACTCAACGCTGGTATTCTGGTGAGCCCCTTTATTCAAGGATAGGCGTAACAATAGATCATATTAAAATATTAAATAGACAAAAAACAACGAAACCGTGACAAAGCGCTTTGATATAAAAAAACATCCACAGAAAATGCACAACAGCAAAAAACAAAAAAGTAACAATAAGATATAAAATTATTATAAATAAACTACACATATTGGTGACATATTAATAAATATACATAAACATACTTAGACTTAAATGAAACCGTATATCATACAAGGAAAACAAAAAATGTTGCTCGCAATGAAAAAGAAAAACATAAACAAAAAACACTAATTTAAAAATTGTACAATAAGCTATTCTTATCACACATGAGACACCGGCAGACAACGAGACAAAGACGGACAAAGTCAGATGAAGGACTGATCGTACACTATCAACCCGTGCTGAAGCTGTTTTGATAGTAAATATTGTTTTAGTTTTAACCGGAAAGAATAAAGGGATTTGAGTTCTCTGACGGGAGGTGGCAAGTTGTTCCAGCATTTGGCGGCCGCATATCGGAAGCTACCTGTAAAATTGACAGTGCGACAGGGCGGCACCGCCAACTGCTGAGCGCACAACCTACGATAGCCGTGCCTAGCATCAGAGACCCATCTAATTTTGTCGTACAAGTAGGGAGGATTACTGTGCTTCACAACCCCAAAAAGAAGACAAGCCAGATGCAGTTTTCGCCGGGATTTCATTTTCAGAAGAGAGTTACTGTTGAGAAATGGCGTAACATGTGATCTTGGTGGAATAGTGAAGCAGAACCTGGCACAAGCATTTTGTACACGCTGAACAAGGCGCTGCGTACGAGCAAGGAGCCGAGGGCCATAAACAGTGTCTGCATAGTTTAATTTTGACAATACCAGACTCTCGACCAGCTGAACGCGTAATTCCTCGCTCAAACACGTTCTGAGCTTGTACAAAGTTTTCAAGCGGAAGAAACAATTTCTGACAGCTTCGGCAACGTGATTTTCGTACCTTAATGCATCATCAATGCTCAAACCCAGGTTACGTGCCTCGTACACACGTTCTACTGGTTGACCCATTAGAGACAAACTAATGTCTGAGGGTAGTTTAGCCAGCTGATGTCTGCTTCCAAATACCATAAATTTAGTTTTTGCTAGATTTAGTAAAAGGCAATTTGCGTCCGACCATGCTACGATCCTGCTAAGGTCCTTGTTAAGATCAGCCAGAGCATTTTCGAGATTCTCCGGCTTGAAATGTATGTAAACTTAAAGATCATCAGCGTAAATATGATATCCGCAATTCTCAATAACTTCAACTATATCAGCACTGTAGAAAGTAAACAGCGTTGGGCCAGATATAGATCCTTGAGGAACACCTCTTACAATGTCTGCTAGTGATGAACGAAGAGGAGACCCTGACGGCTGAGAAATCTCCACAAGCTGTTGCCTTTTGTTTACGTAGCTATTGTACCACTTGACAGTGGGACTATCAAAACCACGGGAACTCATCTTTGATAAAAGCAAAGGAAGATTAATGGCATCAAACGCCCGTGAAAAGTCGAGAAGTACCAGCATTGTACACATGCCTTTGTCTTGAGAATCCAGGATATTGTCAGTCACGTCGAGCAAAGCTGTGGCCGTACCGCGCCCCTTCCGGAAACCTGACTGATACTTCGGAAGAACCTCATTTCTTTCCAGGAATTCCATCAGTTGCTGGTTCACCACCTTTTCTATTATTTTTGACATACAAGGAAGTATACTGATAGGTCTTAAATCCTTAAGCGAAGTTGGGTTGCTAACCTTAGGAAGAGGACGCACAATAGCAACTTTCCAAAGATCAGGAAAAGTGGACGTGCAAATTGAAGTGTTGATAATTTGGGTAATTGTATCTAACGAGTACGGTAACGTCATAAGAAGCATTTTTAAAGAGATGCCGTCAAATCCTACTGCATTAGACTTGATACTTTTTATGATTTTGTAAACGGTATTAGATGAGACAGGTTTTAAGGAGAAAATAGGTTTATCTACAGGTTGACGAAACTCTAAAAACGTAAGTTGAGATATGGTGACCTCGTTTTTGCCAGGGACATTTAGGAAATGGCTATTAATGACCTGAGGATCACTGAAGTGAGAAGGAATATCCTTGCTTTTAGGAGCTGGGAGAAGAGTAGATTTCAGGTTCTTCCACAAGGCTTTTGGATCTTTAATTTTGTTATTAATATTGAATTTATAGTAAGCTGCCTTTTCTAAATAGATAGTCTTGTTTACTATAGCCTTGAGACTTTTGTAATAGGCCCATTTCGACTCTGATTTTGTCTGCCGATAGCTCGATAGAGCATCGTTACGCAGGCGCATCATCAATTTGACATTATCAGTAATCCAAGGGTAACCGTTTTCCTTGAAAGTGGATGTTTTGAGAGGAGCGTGAGAATCGAATAGTGCCAACACAGATAATGTGAAATCATTAACCATCTCATTTACGTCATTATTTGAGATTTTGTCCCAACGCACTAGACTCAGATCTCTGTTAAACGATTCAATATGAATATTGTTTATAGGTCTATACCTTATTGTTAGCGGAACTGGCTTTGCTCTTCTAACGTTAAATTGACATACCACAGCCGAATGTCCTCTATCGCCCATTGGCTCGACCATGACATCACTCACACTTAAATCCGTACACACCACATCGATAAGGGTTTGGCTATTGTCTGTGAAATGAGTAGGAGACGTGACTACTTGAGTAAGGTTTAAACAATGTAGAGTAGTTATCAAGTGTTTGGTCTTACCATCATTTATGTCAAGCATATTGATGTTAAAATCTCCCAAAACGATAATGTGATCGCAGCTAGAAAAATAATTAACTGTGTCAGTTAACGCATCAAGAAATATATCTACCCTCATCCACGGTGGGCGATAGGCAGTACCTAGAGCAATTTTTTTCCCGCCAGCTGCAAAAGTCACCCACATCTGCTCCACAGACTTATGGGCAGGGTCGGTAGGGTGTGCTTGCGTTTGAGCATTGAATCCGCGTCTGACATAAAAACCAACTCCACCACGTCGACCATCTCGCACATCCATTGGTCTGGGCGTGTGACGAAAACGATAGTTAGGTACCCGAGGAGCTCTGTCCTCCGACCCATCCCGAATCCAAGTCTCGTTGACTGCCATTATTTGTACATCAAGCCTAACCATTGCCGCAATAAACTCATCATGCTTCGTGCCCAGAGATCCGGCATTAAAAAGACCAATACGGAGGAATTCTTTACGAGTCATTGTAATTGATTTTATATTTATATTATGTATAAAATACGATATTGGAGGGGAATATAAAAGTATATGAATAAATAATTACGTATACAATAAATAATAAGTATCTGTTCTAAATATTTCTAAATATTTCTAATTTCGGGGTTAGCTCATAGTGAAAGTTGGTCATACGAGTATTAGTGTGTAATTAAAATATTTTTCTAGGAAAGGTATGTCGTCCAGACAAACACTCTGTTCAATTTGTTGATATCTGCCGAGTTTACATAAGAATTTATTGTTTTAAGCCTTCAGTCAGTCCATCTTGTAGATGGATAGATAGATAGATAGATAAACTCTTTATTGATTCACACACACATAAAACAGAAAAATAGAGAAAATTAGATGCTACAATAGGTGAAGCAACCGGCGGCCTTATCACTGAAAGTGATTTCTTCCAGGCAACCTTAGGATGGAGAGAGATGGTACAAAATAAAAAAACGACGGGGTGTGCTAATTTAGAGGACACTTTAAAAATAAAAAAGAATTATACAATAGACATATACATACAAATATTATAAATACTAATACATAAATAAATAATAATAAAATAAACTAATAAATACCTACTTTTAACTTCTAACACTAAACGACTTTTGGAATTCCATCCCAGTCCCAATTGTAGTCTGAGATTTGATACTCAAAAACGTAACCACATCATGAGTTAACCCTGTTGATGGCGCTGGATGCAAGCCGCTTCCAACCGGTCTTGTTGGAGATCTATAGGGGAGGTTTCAATTCAAAACGTCCTAGGTAGGTATGATACCTGAAACATGCTCTTTCGCCCTAAAATAGGGCGGAAACGATATTCTGGCCGGTAGGGCCCCATTAAGTTCTCGAATGGAGAACAAGGTGCAAATACTAATTATCGTATTAGTAGTTAATATTGTAAGTATGTTATGTACCTACTAAGTTTTTTTATCACAATAAACAACTGTCTATTTGCAAAGTCTCGTATTATTCTTAAAATCTTTACAAGTTTAAATGAGGTTGTCTGGAAGAAATTTCTTTTAGCGGTAAGACCGCCTTTTGTGCCTTTTTAGGGTTCCGTATCCAAAGGGAAAAACGGGACCCTATTACTAAGACTTCGTCTGTCCGTCTGTCTGTCTGTCTGTCACCGGACTGTATCTCGTGAACCATGATAGCTAGGCAGCTGAAATTTTCACAGATGATGTATTTCTGTTGCCGCTATACGGCTATAACAACAAATACCAAAAACAAAATAAAATAAATATTTAAGGAGGGCTCCCATACAACAAACCTAAATTTTTAGACGTTTTTCGCTCTATATTAATAATGGTAACAGGTAGATGCTTGAAATTTTCACAGAATATTTAGTTTTATATTCACTTCAACAGTAAATAATAAAATTAAAATAAAATAAATATGTAAGGGGGGCTCCCATACAGTACGGAACCCTCCGTGCGCGAGTCCG
Organism: Hypomecis atomaria; assembly: GCA_964007245.1. NCBI lineage: Eukaryota > Metazoa > Arthropoda > Insecta > Lepidoptera > Geometridae > Hypomecis > Hypomecis atomaria. Next base: position 22,048,746 of record OZ023279.1, read on the forward strand.
ACTCGTACTTGGCCGATTATTTTACTCTGTTTCTTCTGTTATTTATTCCAATTTATTTGTTGGTGTCATTAGCTGCGCTTATTAAAGAGGGTACCTATAAGGTACCTCTACGACTAAGAGGGTACCTACACATAGTCGCAACACATTTCGGTATTGCGACGGTGAGGACTTTATGGTATGAGGGTAGACAGTCACCCATATTACGTTAAAGGTGTGCCAACAACATGATAGATATTATTTTTTGCTAACACAAAGAGCACAAGTAACGCAGATAACAAAAACATTTAAAATATAGCGTGTAACAATAGGCGGCCTTATCGCTAAAAGCGATCTCTGCCAGGCAACCTTTGGATGGAACAGGTATATAGAAAAAGTAAAGACATGGTCGTTTTAAAATCTAGTGGGAGCCTAAACTCAGTTTTATTCCTTACGTTCTACGGCTATTATAATGACAATAATGATGATTTATTATCATTGTTAACTAATTTGACATTGACGTAAGTAATATTGTTTATCATTAGTGTAATTGGTTATTGTTACCGTGCTAATTTGATATATAAATAAATAAATAAATAAATAAATAAATGATTCTTCTAAACTATGTTCTAATAGATAGATAGAAAGACATTTAACCCGTGGTGGTCTAGTGGTAATGAGACCCGCCTTACAATCCTTAGGTCGTGGATTCAAATCCCAGTCCTGTACCAATGAATTCTTTGGAATTTATGTACGGAGTTTTACTCCACTGGCATTTCGGTGAAGGAAAACATCGTGAGTCAATCTACAATAATCTACATACGTATGTGAATCTACCAATCCGCACTAGGGCCTAGTGCGGATTGGTGGATTCACATAAATTCCAGTGCCAGCATGGTGGATGTGGCCCAATCACCCTTCATAGGTAGGCCTGCGTCCTGAAGGGGACTATTAAGGCTGATACAGTAAAAGTACATAGTGTATTATTTTTGGCCTGTTTCTAATAGAAGTAAGTACTTTTTTTTATTCCAATTTATTGTTTGGGACTTTTATATAAAATACATGGCAGTCCCATTGTATATTCTAACTTATTCTAGCTTACTAACTACTTAATACTACTACATATTTCGGATCACTTGAGGCGACTAACCAAATCGAATAGCGCTCCGGCTGCGTCAGAGCTAGGTTCAGCAAGTAGTCTATTATACAGACCAACCAACGTCGAGCCTTTTCAAGTGATAAGTCACCTCAAGTGCCCGCCTCTCATTTTGTATACGTATACATAAAAAAAAATTTTTCAAATATTTGGGACCATCTTACACACGGTCTCTGACCCCAAACTAAAGAAAACTTGTGATATGGCTGCCAGAGTCTGATATACTACATATACTTACATATTTTTAAATAGATACTTATATAGTTAGTAACTAAATAACACCCAGACACAGAGCAAACACCTATGTTCATCACATAAATACTTGCCCTGGGTGGGGATCGAACCCACGCCTCTTTGACCCAGAAGTTAGGGTCACTAACCACTGAGCCACCGAGGCAGTCAATTCTACCAGGAGGTGGTATACATCTTCTACCACTCCACACGTATCGCAATTCGGTGAGTCTGCTTTACCCATTAGGCACGCAAATTTCTTTAGGCAGAAGTAATCACAATACCTATGCTTGAGATTTATCTACCTGTAGATTTCGGATCTGAAATAAATAACGGCTTATTAATTTACATTCACTTTAGCGGTACACAGATTCATTGATACATGCAGACCCTCTTTTGGCAGGTACCCACTTAAGGATAGTGCCCTTAGGGGCCCCGAGGCAGGGCATCAATGGGGCCCCCCAAGCAATAACTAAATCACAAACTAATAACATTCACAAATGTTATACCTCTAAATCTATTTAGAAATATAAATGGTTCCTATTCTCATAATGCTCTATTTGTATTTAAAATTCACTCAGAATAAGATAAAACTTCAACTTTGCCAATTTAATTTCGGTAATATTGCAAAAAAGAATAAAATTCTGTTTCTTGAATTCGGTGTATACTCGTACCTATACAGTTTTTAAACATATCCAAAAAAAGTTACTAAGTTGCCTTTTACGAGTAATAAGTATCTAATTATAATTTGAAGTCAGTGATTATGTAGTAGGATCTTCTGCAAAGGTAAACAGTCATAAACAATCGTTTTATCTATCATACATAAGGCCTAGATATAGTTTGAGAATCACGCGGTGAACAGAAGAAAAAAAGAAACAACAAAACTTTCTCCCTTGCTCTCGTACATTAGATAAACGATAAATAAATCTGTCGCATGCACTGCGGAGTGAGTAGGCGATTCTACTATAATCTACTACTACTAAAAAATAAAAATAAAAAGGCCTTTTATTTCTTATCACTAATAAGGTACATCATCTCATTTACATACGAGTACATTCAATTGCCATTCATCAATAGAGTAGGTAAATATAATTATTATAATCATTGATTGACCATAGATTGACTTTTGAAAACCACATAATGACATTGCGAAACCGCCTCCGTAAGATGCTGCATATCTTCAAAAGATTAGGTACTGTTGCAGATACTAAAACGCTACGAATTGTTTATGTGGCCCTGTGTCAGTCGGTGGTTAGTTATTGCATTGTTTGCTGGGGTTCTGCCGCTTTGACTCGCTTCATAAAAGTAGAAAGAGCTCAAAGAGCCATATTGAAAGTGGCTTACAAAAAACCTTTTAGGTATCCCACACACAAACTCTATCAAGACACCAAATATCTCACTGCTCGCCAACTTTACATCATCGCAGTAGCACTTCGATTCCACAAAACTGCCTTGACAAATACAATTCGTACCAAGAAAAAGTCCGATCGTCGTAACTCCTGGCCACTACCCACTACAAGAACTGTATTTGCTCAAAATTGCTACTTGTTTAAAGGACCATTTCTCTATCAAATTATTGACAAAAAACTTCAAATACTGGAAACGTCACGATTCATTTGTAAAAAAAAGATCATTGAGTGGTTATTTACCTTGGATTTTGGTGAAACAGAAAAACTACTCAAAATAGTTAAGTAGATAGATTAATTCTGAACAAAAATTGTATTGGGTAAATCAATTGTTTATATATGTAGCTATATAATTATAATTATTCATATTACTTTCCTAGCTATATCTATTATTTTTATACATATAATGTTTAACACAAACTATAAATACATTAAAATATATATGTACCTTTATAATATAGATATATAAACGCATGTTATAATTTATTTAATAATCATGTTTCTGTTCTCGGAACATACGTAGTAGTACATGCCATACTATAATATTTATAACTTCACAACTCTTATTTCATACTTGACCTACTGCTTATTCTTACACTACACCACACATTCCACTACAATCGCGCGCGCACCTACGGCAAAATACGGACTTTAGCCCGCATGGTCGCCGCACACAAAGGTAAACACATTAACACAACACGCGCTCACACAAAATGTGCCGCATCTATGGGTACACACACTCAGGAGCATCACAGCGTAGAATGACGTCTCGAGCATAACCCGCCAAGCGGTATTGCTCCTGGTACTTCTACCCACTTTGCACATTGTTCAAAATAAACAATTTTGAATAATGTGTGGTGGAATCCATTGCATGTAGCACATAATTCAAAATTGATTATGGGCGTAGTTTTTTTTTTTAAAATTATTATGTTGAGCCACAATGTTAAATAAGTATTTATGTAGGTAGGTGCTGTACTATTCGTATAAAATAATCATGTTAAGTTTTTAGTTTCCATAGTTAAAATGTAGCATTGTGTGAGTATTACCTTCCCCGTCTGGGAAAGAGCCTGGATCCTACGACACAAGTCATTTTAGTGTGGGATCCAGTGCACTATGAATATTAAATTAAGTTTGTATATTAGTGTAATAACTTATTTTAATTAAGTAAATTTCACAATGTCAAATGTCAACTTAAAACTACGAGTAGCTTATAAATAAATTAGTCGAAAAGCCCGCCCCTGGTTGTCCCCGGCGCAAAGGTCCCCATCACACTAGCTGCATTACCGCGCTGAATGGCAACGGCCAACCTCTGCACCAAAAAACAACCGGAGCGGGGGTCACCGTTTCGTTCTCTGATCCGTTGCCCAATCTCACGAATCAGCTTCTTGCCCTCGGTCCCCCAAGAACCCAAAGTCTCAACGGCGACGGGCACAAAGTAATATTGCGCCTCCAAAGCTGCATATTTCTGCCGTTTTCTAGCAGCGGCATCCTCCGCAGCCGCCGCAGGAGACTGGATGGAGCGACTAAGGTGACAGGCAGCAACAGTGCTGACGCACGTGGCATCCCACACCAGACACTTCCCGTTCTTCCAAGGCACCAAAGTCAGTCCATCCGGCCTCCTGCCATCCGACCTACTCAGGCCTGGCGGCTCCAAGACGCAGGGAATATTCGCAGACACGAAAGCCCTTCGGACTATGTCGTTAAGGGCATGGTGACGAGGAAACCTCCCTGTGCACCGACGACAACTCAACGCGTGATTTATTAGTGTAATTGTGAATTTGTTTTGATAAGTACTATAAGGAAGAGCCTAGATCCCACGACACAGGTCACCCTAGTGTGGGATCTAGTGCACAACTTGTTTTGTGTTAACTTTTATGAACAATAAACGTTTTTATTATTATTATTTTATTTTATTGAAGTTAAGTACCTAAGTTAAAATATAAAATAGTCATTGAAGTTAAATTGTTTAGGTACATAGTATCATTTCATTGTCATTATAGTCATTTTATACTACTAATACTATCTAATACTTAACAATAAGTAATTTTAGAGGCCCCATTATTCGCGTACCTTCCGCTGCCAAAAGCCTTAATCCGTCCCTGAATCCTCCCAAAGACCAAGGACCTCCGATACAGCGCATGCGTTATACAGCGTGGTGCCGAGCAAACGACCCTTTGTCTACAGACGACCACAGTGGCCGGAGCTGTACACACCCTGTATCACAGGGCGGCAAAAAGTGAGTACGATTTCATTAGCCATAAGTAGAGACTTTTTAAATCGACTTCCAGAATTGAAGAGCTTTTTGATTCAGCTGTATTTTTTTGCGAAATAATCCATTAAAAATGTAATTTCCTTTGGTTCAATAGCTTTAAAGTAGCTTCGAAAATTAGGGATAATATCTGAGCGCCTGCAAAAATCTAATAGCAAAAATTGTTGCTTTTTTTACAAGCTTTTATTTAACTTGCAATGGATTACCTATGTATGTAGGTATGTGCTCGGGTGGAATCATGCAACTTTTTGACCAACTTCCCGGTTTCCGATTGTGCTGAAATTTTGCACGCATATGTATATCGCGTGACAATGCAATAATGTGGTACCATGAAGCTGATCTGATGATGGAGTCGGAAGGTGGTTATAAGAACTCCTGTACTACACATGATATACCCGTCGTGTTTGTGTTCGTTTTACTTGTCTTAGCTAGCACTCTGCTGCTACATGATATCCAGAATCTAAAAAGCTTGAATTAAAAAAAAATTTTTTTTTCATTTTTTACAGTTCGGTTCTGCGTTGTCTAAGAGGCTTGAGCTCGATTGCTTGAAGTCAGTTGTTAAGTTTTTCGTCATAAAAATTTGGTTATATGGTGGTAAATATAATTATTGTGACTCTAGGTGGGGTTGTATGTATAATTATGTAAAAAGGCTTTTTCGTAAAGTAGGTATCTGCGCGCCATCGTCGCATTTTACTTGAAGATTTTATAAAAGTACAATAAGTCCAATTATGAAGGCACCTTCGTAAAATAGCAACGTAAAAAGAGTTATCTCTATCGAATGCACAAAAAAGAAACAAAAATATTCTAAATCATCCATCAGCCATAAGAAGTCCACTGCTGGACATAGGCCTCCCCTATGGATCTCCAATAAGACCGGTTGGAAGCGGCTTGCATCCAGCGCGATCCTGCGGTCTTAATGAGGTCATCCGTCCACCTTGCGGGTGGACGTCCTACGCTGCGCTTGCCGGTACGTGGTCTCCACTCGAGAACTTTTCGACCCCATCGATCATCAGTCCTCCGCGCTATGTGCCCTGCCCATTGCCATTTCAACTTGCCAATCCGTTAGGCTATGTCGGTAACTTTGGTTCTTCTACGGATCTCCTCATTTCTGATTCGATCTCGCAGAGAGACTCCGAGCGTAGTTATCTCCATAGCTCGTTGGGCTACTTGGAGCTTACTAATAAGGCCCATAGTGTGAGACCATTATAATTACGATGGCGCCTTCATAATTGGGCCTAATATATAAATTAAATATGTTTGTATTTACAACCCGGTCACAATATCTGTGCACCTGACTTCGTGACGTCATATCGAATAATCGGGACGTATATACATTACCGGACGTCTAGTATACCGTCCGGACGTAAATTATTATCGGGACGTGTATCGGCAACGAAGATGCTAACCGTACTGTCGCACCGGGGAGTGCGCGGAGAGGTGACAGGGGAAGCGGGAGAGGCGCCGCATTCCAGCGAGGTGCACTATATTCTGACCGGGTTGTGGGTACATTTTAACTGCACTATAAAAATTCTATTCTATAATTCCTGGGTACTTTCTAAGCTTGAAGTGTATGATGTACCAGCCTTTTTAAAAGTCCACTGCAGGTACCCACGAAGGGTGGATGGGCCTACGTCCTTGAAGTATAAAAGTAATACTAAGTAATTTGTTTAATCTTGGCGTTTATTTTTTCACTTGTTGGGTATGTTGTGAATTTGTCTATTGTCTAGACTGTCTATCTACCTAAGTCTGTGTGGTTAACTCAAATGTTTTTCGTGTAGTAAACTAGGTAGTTAGATTGTACCAGGATAAAGAGGGACTTGCGCGTTGGAATAAGTACCTACCTACGATAAAGCAGAGTAACTTTTTATTTTACGAGGGGGAAATCTTCGAAATATGCCCGACTGCTTTGAGGTGCAGTCGGGTTATGTAGGATTGTACCCACTAAAAACCCCTCGGTGGCCAGCCTTTGTGCCCTCTTGGGAGCTCCGGGATCCCCAAAGGAACGCACCGGTGCTCCCAGCACAACTACTCGCCTAGTACTAGAACCAGGCTTGTGTGGTTCTCTACGACAACGTTGCCACACACGCTGTCGTCCTCCCCGGGCTCGTTTGAGTGGATGGCCAGAGCCCCATCTCTGACCATTCATTTTAGTAGGCTCTTACTACAGGCAGGGGATACAGATGTCGTATTCTAATGCCCCGGCAAATCAGGAAAATAAGGAAAATTCTTTGCGGCAATCAGGGCAAAAAGGAGAGTACCTATTCTGATTTTTTTACTGCTTTTCCTTTGTTAATATTATGAACCATACCTATATTTTGGTTCTTTTCTTAGAAAGCTTATAAAATAGTCGTTTAGGTAATTATACTTAACCAGCTGTTTCGGCGAACTATTGCAAAGTTTCATATCAATCCGTTTAGTAGTTTTTGCGTGAAAGAGTAACAAACATCTATAAATTACCAACTTTTGCGTTTATAATATTAATTGTTTTGAAAACTGAGTAGCAGTGATGAAGCAATGTGAAAAGACTTTACAAATATGTATCCATATTCATATTATTATGGGCCTTATTAATAAGCTCCAGGTAGCCCAGCGAGCTATGGAGATAGCTATGCTCGGAGTCTCTCTGCGAGATCGAATCGAAATGAAAGAACCGTAGAAGTACCGTGGTTACCGACGTAGCCTAGCGATTTAGCAAATTGTAATGGCATTGGGCAGGGCACTGAGGACTGATGACCGATGAGGTTTAAAGGTTCTCCAGTGAAGACCACGTCGGTACCGGCAAGCGCAGCTTAGGACGTCCAGGTCCACCCACAAGGTCGATGGATGACCTCATTAAGAACGCAGGATTGCGCTGGATGCAAACCGCGCTATCAATCGGTCTTGTTGTACATCTATAGGAGAGGGCTATGCCCAGAAGTGGATGTCCTATGGCCGATGGATGGATGTACATATATTTGGATCATCTACACGGCAAAAAAGATTAAGTACACCGTCAGCGTTGTCTGCGGATCTCTTCTTTCCTAATTGACCGACGAACCAAACCGGAGGAGGTACTCAATTCGACGCGTATATTTTTTTTTATGTATAACCACGCATAACTTTTTTCGTAATAGTTCGATTTCAACAATTCTTTTTTTATTGGAAAGAATATACTTTGAAATTGGTCCCATTGAAATTTTATTGAAATCGGCTGAGCCATTTTCGATAAATCAACAATAATGTTAAAAATGCTACATCGATCCGTGCGAAATATTCGCGAATTCTGTACACGGGTGAAGTCGGTCATGCTATTTTTTGCGAAAGATAATTATTTGCTTAACTAGTCAAGGAGGTAGATACTTATTGAATTGTTAGGTATCTTCCCATTTGACCTACTCGCTGCCTTCTCGATGTAAAGACAGACTTCGGCGAACTTTGGCCCAAGTTACACTGTAACTTCTGTAAGTTAAATTGAATTACTTATATAACTTTGACATGAGACATTGGCATCGTTATTAAGGGGAGGTCGTGTATAAAATGTCTACTTAACCAGAATCAAGACTTTAGTCCCAAAAACAATTTTAAATAAATAAATAAATATTAGGGGACATCTTACACACGGCCTCTGACCCCAAACTAAGCATAGCTTGTGATATGGCTGCCAGAGACTGATATACTACATATACATACTTTAAATACATAATTATATAGATAGTACCTAAATAACACCCAGACACAAAGCAAACACCTATGTTCATCACACAAATGTTTACCCTTGGTGGGGATCGAACCCACGCCTCTTTGACCCAGAAGTCAGGGTTACTAACCACTGAGCCACTGAGGCAGTCGATTATGAAGGCTCGATTGTATAATTTTTAAATAAAAAGAATTTATGTTATAAAAAAAAAAAAAAAATGTTTATTTACCAAAAAAAAAAAAACATATTTACATACAAGCTTAGGTACCTATTAATTCTAAATTAAAATTTTCTGTAACAATTTCAAAGTAGGTATTGCCAAATACACATCCAAAAAACAAAGAAAAAAAAAAAAACATGATCTTAGAGTTTACATTCCAATGTTGCATCTCTTAAATAGATACACATACTATATTTTAGCTTCCTGACAACCGCACATACTTATGGCTCATTAGAGTCATACGTTGTACGTTTGCCACTCAATGAGAGTTAATATATTGACGTTGAAGCTACCCTACAATGAAAAACAAGGAATCAAATTACGGTAGGTATATAAATTTTTGAGTTTTATTTCATTTGCGATATACAAGTCTGAGCACTAACTCCTAACTAGGTTGCCCTGTATTTAGGATATCAATGTCCTCCTGTCTAAGCGCAAGAAAACGTGTTTAATTATTATCATAGAAGGTTATCTAAAATGAAAAATATTGGAATATAGCAGTCGTCAGTATATTCCGTATTACCGACGATAGGTAGATACTAATTTATTGTAAATATTTATTAAAACATATAATCATGTATAATGATGAGTGTTAAATAGATAATTATATTTCAGTACTTAAATAATCATAATCATATTATTATAAAAGAAATACACGACCATTTCAAACACTACCCACATAACTCATGTTTTTGCTACGGCCGAGCGCATTGACAATCGTGCATCGTGCATAACAAGTTATGAGTTGTTATGCATGGACATAAAACTAGATGTGCTACTAGATGTGACATCAATATTTTTTTTTTTCGTTTTTTTTTTCCATTGGATTAAATTGATGATCACAGTCAACATTATAAAATAGTTTTAGAATATTGTTTAAGTGTGATTGAGAATAAAGTATTTCGAATGTTCGTTGAGAGTAAAATTGTATTATTTTAAGTTTCACGTAAATTGATTTAAGTTTTGGCCTATGTCCAGCAGAGGTCGTCCCAAGGCTGATGGATATATATGGTTTACATGTGAACGAATTTAGTTGAGTCTTACCATACGCACGCGCGCGTGTGTGTGTGTGAGTGTGTGTGTGAATGTACGTGAATGTGTGTGTGTGTGTGTGTGTGTGTGAGGGTCTATGTGTATACACACACATGTGTGTGTGATTGTATGTGTGTGTATGTGTGAGCAGACGTACGATTGATACTGTGTTTAGCTCAAGATAGTTAGAAGTTTTTCCGTTATTCTGGAGCATTTATTATCTTCTGTTGGCAAACCATATTTGATACGTACAAAGAATAATTTCGCTCGATCGAAAAAAAATCCAAAGTCACCTCTGTTTTGAACGAAGATCTTATTTCTAGACGATTTATTTTTTGTAATTTTTTAAATTATGTTTAATATATTAAGTAGTAGCTAAAGTACTTATTAGCAAATCACATAAAACAGTTAAGAAGTTAACTTGATAATTTTATATGAATTTTTATTGTTAACCGTCACCATACGAAGACGCGCTCTCCTCGACCCTTCGCCGTATCACTTTGTTCGCGGAGCGCGTCAAAGTCAAAGTCAAAACTTTTATTGCAGTTTGCATGTTACATTGGTGGTATAAATACATAATCATGGCTCAATACAAACTTGCCTATTTGGTTGTTGTCTATAAAAACACAACATAACTATTTTGTAATATTATGTTTCAATTCAGTTCAATTTAATTATTTGCTACTAAGCAAAGATGATATTATATAAGTGATATTATTATTTTAATAATAACAAATGTAATTATTATAATTTTTTTTGACGTGTATCTTTTAAATTTTTGATACCAATAAATAATATGAATATGAATATTCAAGGCGTGCAACGTTACTGGTAGCTCTATTTATTATTGTCAAATCGAATTAATATCCTTGCGTCCTAGCACGATACCCTCTTAAATGAAAAAAAGGTGGGTGGGTTCACACTTGCTTGTGTAATCATTAGTATCGTTATCCTCAGTTGCTGGGGATCTAGAAAATAGATATTTGAATTTCTCCAGCCTTTCTTAAGTATGTCTTTATAGCGTTGCTATGACAGCTAGCCAATGGTCATCATTCGAAAATGTTATAGTGTTTGAGAAGACTTGCGTTTTAACACATTCATGTACGTTTACGAATGGACCTTTCGCTGTGAAGAGTCTGGACCCGTGAATGCTGGCCCATGGTCTTTATTCGAACATTTTATAGTGTCTGAAAAGGTTTGAGTTTGACCCCATCTTGCATCTTTATCTGATGTTAAAGTAAAAGTAAAGTAAAGTAAATTTTTATTGCTTCAAACTGTGTCGGTACATAGGTGTAACAAATGGTTAGTCTCAACAGTTTGTCCTAGCGGACATGCAGTAGTATCATTAAGTTATAGCACTACCCAACGACTCAATTACAAAGGTAATGGTATTAAATGTACCATTTGCGTTTCCTACATCTAGTAATAATAATATTATAATTAACTTATCATAGGTATTTACAAAATTTGAAATATTTACTTAGGTATATATAATAAATGTATGTTACACTATATTTTCGAGATCGTCTAGGTATTTAGGAAATCTATTATTTGAAAATTCCTACTTCTATACAAAAATATACCACTTCTGTACGAAATTCTACTTCTATATACAATAAAATACTGTGGTCAACTTTTCTTAGATTTTTACAACATCAGACATACTTTTATATCTTTAGTTACACTATATTCTCGAAAACTTTGTAATCATGATGCAGTCTAGTCTTAGATGGAGCACATTATTTAGGCACTGTCGAACATAGACTTACTCATGTAGGGCGATTCGGATATATCCAACACAGTAGACACTTTTCAGTTTGATGGACTCACAAAAGGTATCAAATTTTTTTGCCGCGTGTGTGCAGATTCAACCACAAAGAGAGAAGCTGGTAACTTTTCTGTACTCTACCTTTCTTTGTCGAAACTTTGTAGGTTTCTTTCCGATCCTTTGCCGGACGCCCGAGCATTAATTCCAAAAAACTCTAATTAAACCCAACTATCAATCCCAAAGAACTGATTCAAAAGAGATAATGCAAAAATATTTCGAGCTCAGGACATTACCTTGTAGAGTATTGTGGTTAATTATTTGCTTTTTTTGGAAAATGATTTTCCTATTATTTTCTGTAATAACAATCACAATGTACAGGAATTTCATATTTTTGGATCTTATTATCGCTTGACATTGCTTGTAAAATATGGCGGCGGTCACAATATAACGGAATTTCATATTTTTGGATCTTATTGTCGCTTGCCATTGCTTGTAAAATATGGCGGCGTTATGGCACCTTGAACAAAAATCAAATTAGAAAATATAAAATTCCACATTAATTCACCATTAAATACCGTTTTCTTTTATCAGTGAATTTGTTTATAATATTTTAAAGCTTTTTTAGGCTCTTCTTTGATTTAATACCACACGTTTGTAAGCCCCGAGTTCACCAACGCTTGTTTAAGTGAAACGTGTGATTACTGTCTTTAACCAACGGTTTTTGTTTGCTGAACAGTAAAATTTCGTTAAAAAGCTGCTTAACATTTAACTAACGTTGATAAATTAACATCTGTTGGTAAACTAGGGTCTAAAACCCGAGTTTAATCGTTGTTTATATACAGTAATCGTACGTTTAACTTAATCAAGCGTTGGTGAACTTGGGTCTAACTAAGGCGAGAATATAATAGCAGCGCTATACAGAACCGTTTAGCATAGTACCAGACAGATCCCGTCAAAATACCAGCAAACATCAGGTCTCCGTTCCATTAGCGAGGTGAGGACCCCAGCGATGCTTCCGCCACTTCCGTAGGGTCGAAATTGGTATCAACCGTGCGCCATAAATTCTTTTATCGCCTGACAGCTGGCAGGTTCACAGGTCTCCATCCTGTGGCTCGCTGGTGGCTGGTAGAACCAAACCACCACATTCGGGAAGAAGCATGTGGCGGGCGAGCACGCGAGTCTGAAGTGTCGAGTGACATGAGTTCAGTGGAATAGTGTTTTGTGATGTTTTGTGCTTTCTGACGTAAGTTCTTGTGTGCTTATGAGCTGGATTTGGGAGTATTTCTGTTTGTGTGGAGCTGGATTTTTCTGTGAGGCTTCGGAGTTTGCTGTTACTTTTAAGCTCTGTGGGATTGTGGATAGATAATTCTGAAATTGGTGGCGTGGATTTTGCTGTAATATTTTGGCAAAACCGTTGTGGAGCTAAGTTCTATTTTGGATGTGTGAGATATATAAACCCATCAGCTTGCCTTTCATAGAAGCTTGTAATAACAACTTCAAGCAACTGCAGTAGTTTCATCAGCAGTCTAGGGCCAAACTTTCTCCCTTATTTTAAAGAACTGCCTTGGCTTTAGTCGACGCTGGAAGGGGGTGCACAAAAAACCCGCATGAGGTATTTTGTGCATTTCCCATGCATGAAATACCCCGTGCGGGATGCCAGTGCATCCCAAGACTTATCGTCCCCACATCGAATGAACCTAAGAATATTCAAGGATTCGGGTAGCACCTACTTTAAGATTCATCATCATCATCATCAACCTGTCTCGCCTGTTTATACAGGGTTATTTCTAATCAATTAGCATCCTTTTAGGGGCTTATTCTGTACATCAAAACTAACAACTATTGTTCCGCGACTTTTCTCAAAACTCAAAAAAAATTGTAGTTCCATAGGCGAATCCACGAAAGAGCCAGAAAAATATGGTTCACCTGCGACAAATGATTTGACAAATGATTTGACAAAAGTCGCAGAACAAAAGTTGTTAGTTTTGATGTACAGAATAAGCCCCCAAAAGGATGCTAATTGATTAGAAATAACCCTGTATATCTTGTTACCAATATAAAAAAAATGTTTAAAAAAATAGTCTAACCTATGACACGTTTAGAAATTGACGAATCAAGTATTTGACGCCCGCCTGCGTAATCTTAAAACCTCTTCACCCCTCTCATACTTAAGCATTATACACGCAACCTTTGGCACTGTGGTCAGCCTTCAGATATGTGACCACAGGTAGCATTTACACCTAAGCGCTACTTCGGCTCAGGCTAAATTACAATCCCTGGTGGTTATTAGATATAGATAGATAGATATAACTCTTTATTGTGTGCAACTATTATCTACAACAGAAGGTACAAAGTATTTGTCTTAAATTAGTGCCACAAATGGCGGCCTTATCGCTGACAGCGATCTCAACCAGGCAACCACGTCTTTGTTATTCCCATAACAAATATGTTAAGATGGTTCAAAACCCTAACACTAGGGCTAGTCACCCATCCTAAACCAACTCACTTATGCCTGTAATTTAATTTTATATACTGTCATAAAATGTAAGTACTCGTACGTAGATGCTATCACACTCATAGTAGACCTCGCTTTAACCTTATCTCTTTACGGGTGGTGAAACGGTCAAATAGGTTTTATTACCACCATTTCGTCCTTTGAAGGTGTCGGATGGGACCGCAGATACGTTAGATGTGAGGACTACGACTAAATGACTATTTTGTGGTACGTTGGAGACGTCAAAAGCAAAATGCATGGGTTCGAATTTTGGGAAAAGTTTGTTATTAATAACTTAGTTTTTTTTTTACTCAAAGAGTTGGTGCTAAATATTTCCAAAAGAAGGATGCAGAGACTCGACCTGTCAAAACATTTATTTTTTATTTTTTTGCAATGGAACAACACATCTTTTCTAATAATGATATGTGCTTCAAAAATATTGTGATTTTTGCTGTTTTCATATCATAAATTTAAATTAGACCACTAGAAAAATTACAATGATTTTTTATTGTTTTTACAATCTAAATCCCAATGCTTGTGTGCCAAATATTAAAAAAAAACATTAAAAACGATCTTGTACATATTGGAACAGTTTTAGAAGCGTCATAAATTACTCTGACAAACGACGAACATAACATTTTTAGAAATAAGCTTGGGACAAAATGAGTGTATTCGTATACAACAGGTATTCGTCCTTGTCGTCTTTATGTTTCCTTGCATCCAAGAGAGGTTGTCTGGAAGAAATCGCTTTTAGCGATAAGACCGCCTTTTGTGCCTTTTCTGTCTTTGTTTCTTTTGTTATGTTTTCTTGTTGGTGTCAATAAAGTGTTGTTGTATTGTATTGTATTGTATTCGTATGTAGGTATGAGCTGCCGACATTCTTCTTTGTCGCGAAGGCAGAACGTAAACCTGCCACTTTCCTTACCAACTGAGCTAGTTCGCCTTCTTCATAGCCTCCTGGGTAGCCTGGCATAGGAACAAATTGTCTTTCCACCATTATATCCCCTCGAAGAAGAAATAAAATATGGATTGACAATGACAAGTGGATAAAAATATTTTATCCCTTTGCCATGCTACCCGTGCCCACGCCAAATGTGTGCAGTGTTTATCACAAAAATAACTCTTTGAGATAAACCTAGTGTTGAAAGCACGATAAATAAGATTAATAATTAATAGATATTTTACCATTCATTTGTAAAGCAATTAATAACCTGTACGTGGTGGAACAACAGCATCAATCATGTTATGTAAGATCATTGCTAACATTGATATGTACCTATCGCTTCAGTTTTCGCATTCTGCTCTGTTTCACAGTCCCATCTGCTTCACGTAGAGTTCCCGAAGGGATTAATATACAAACCCCTTAAGGCTTGAGATGGGACAGTTTGAGGGATGTACTCCAAACTCAACCCTTCTCTGATCCCTCTTGAGTGATTGCATCAAGGAATCACATTGGAGGTTGACACAGTTACAGTGCTCGAAAAATTGATTTGAAGTTTAGGACCGGTAAGAGTTCTTCTCAAAATATGATAGAAATAATAGAAAATTGATGAAATTGGTTAAAAATCTTTATAGTCATTTTGCCTAACCGTAAATATAGAATATATTTCACCCAGACTTTGTAAAATACTTCAAAATATACGGACGGCAAGAATAATTATATACTTAGTAGAAAAAATATTTAATACATTATTTATCTTTGTTTTAATGGCCGCCATTATAAGTATAATATTAGATATTATTTGATACTCTTATTTTTATAATTGATTATTTTATGAACTTGTTTTTTGTTTAAAGCCGCCATGATTCTGCCATATTTTACAAGCAATGTTAAAAGATAATAATGTCCGAAAATATGAAACTCTTTTAAATGGAGATTGTTATTAACGAGAATAATAGGAAAATCATTTTCCAAAACAAATAAAGCAAATAATTAAGTACTGTACAAGGTAATGGCCGAAGCTCTATATATTTTTGCATTATCTCTTTTCAGACAAACTTCATTCACTGCATCCTTTAGTACAGGAAGATTGAACATGTCGTACAAGTTTAGAGCAGCGATTAAAGATAAGCATTCAGGGTAGGGACTTATCTACCCTCGAATATATGGATCGAAGTTCCATTTGAGAATATTATGGACTGAACACCATCAAATTTCGTGTATTTTATACTACACACATTGACATTACAATACTTAAATATTATATTCTTTATTGTCACACCAAGTAAACTAAAACTTACAAAAGATATAATTATTTTTTAATAACAATCTCCATTAGTCGGGAGTGGGAGCTAAGTTCTATCAAAACCAGCCGTTTCTAGGTTGTTAGTTAGGAATATTTTTGGTTTGGGGTTTAATGTCATAGTCAAGTATTAACTAGACAGGGCGTTCAATAATATAATAATTACAAAAGTAAGAGAGGGCGAGATGTGCAAGTATTAAAGTGTGAGCAGGGCGAGGCTGGTGTCTTTTGTCTCTATCTGCGTATTTATTATACGTTTTTTTTTGCCTGACTACTACGCACGGCCTAGGCGTAATAGTCAGACAACATTTCGCGCCAGAAACTACTGTTGGGTTTTTGATGAGATGCTTAAGTAAATCGGCACATTTATGACCTGTTATCTGTTTTCTATCACTTCTATTAGTGTTTTGTAGGTTTTTACTATTGTCTGGAGTCTAAATATGATGGAATCATAGCAGCGTGTATATGGCTGTCCGAGTATGTATAGCACATCTTTTTTCTCACACCCTATACGCAATCGACGATTCTAGACATACTTATCTATGTTTATCTACACTAATGTTGTAACATTCTACTTATGTTTCCAATACTTGACTTATAATGACTACTGTTATAGCGCAGACAACAAAACACTCAATTTAAGCAATTTCACATGATGTTATAATATCCACATCGATATCGTAAAATCTCATTATAACATCGCGCGCTCGCTCCTGATTGGCCCTGCGCGCGCAGCTGCGCTCTCATTGGTTAGATTTTAATGGCGCCAAGTTCACTGTGACAATACACGTACGCGTGAATTAAATGTTTCGCAATATGTTTTTTTTTTATTTTTATTAGTGGAGATAAAGTAGTGTATGCAACTGCATATAACACGGGTATTAAAACACTCGTAACTATTATGAAACGAGCGCAGCGAGTTTCATAAACTCACACTCGTGTTTTAATACCCTTCATTATATGACAGTTGCATAAACTACTATTAATGTACTCGTAATCATGTTTTAATAACTTTGTTAAAAGAAAGGTTGTGTAACTATTGGTGTTGCTAGATTTTTTGTCCATCACACAAAAATTTCTCCATTTAAAGGAATTTTATATTTTCGGATCATATTATCTTTTGAAATTGCTTTTAAAATATGGCGACCTTGAACAAAAATCGAGTTAGGAAATATGAAATTCCAAACTAATTAAGCATTAAATACCGTTGTTTTTTTTTAAAATTTGTTTTACTTTTAAAATTTGTCTTTTTTGGGCTACTGTACAAAGTCTGGGCCGACTTTGCAAGATCTTCTTCATCACAATGGGAACTAGAAGAACTATTTATTCTAGGCAACACTTATAGTAGTAGCGCAGCTCTCTCTTAGAACCTGTGAGTTGGGTGAGAGGGTGAGTTGGAACTATACAATTATTATTGTTTTCTTTCCTCCTGTCCTGTCTGAACACAAAATGAAAATTGATTTCCGAATGAATTCATTAATGTAACGATCTGACAGTGTTGGATGTTGGCATTCGACATCATTCACTCCCATTCAGAATTAACGAAAAATGAATGATCGAAATACGTTGCTGTTTTTGGAGAACTTTAAAAAACAAATTACTTAAAAGTTTCAGTAATTTGTTTTTTTCCAAGGCGACTTCATTCGAGACAAGAAGACTTCATTCGACGACATGTTCAAGGAAAAGAACTGGTGAATGTTCTTTTTTATGTCATTCTAGCTTAGCCGTGTGAACATGGAATGAAAGAAAAATGAATCATTCACTGGAGTGAACGTTCTTTCTAGTAATCCGTCTGATATCACTTTCAAAAATGTAGATAGGTACCTAGTCGATGTTAACAAAATGTTCTACGGTATTGAAGTATCACCGACGCTATGTCACTTTCCGTCTTTCATTATGTTCATGCCAAAAATGAAGTCAATCCGTTGCTCCGTAGCAGCGTGAAAGAGGAAAAAACAAACCAACAAATCAATAAACCAACAAACACACTTTCGGATTAATAATATTGGTAAGGATGTATCGATAGGGATGTGAAAATACTCAATAGAGAGGAAATTAGACTGTATGATTTTGTGATATTTCTGAATAAATTGAAATCCCTTCAACACAAAAGATTATCCTCGTTCTTAAGAAGCCAAATATTTCCTCTCTCTGTCACTTCTTACGAGTATTCATGTTTTTGCTTTGCTTCCTCTTTGATTTTTCTTTTCACACGGCTGAAAGGACATGTCCATAAAATGTATGGAGGCTGGTATAATAATAATAAAAAATCTAACCACAGCTACTACTACTATATTGGCGCAGCGACCCAAATTGTGTCTTGGCCTCCAATACTACGTGTCGCCACTCTTCTCTGTCTTGGACAAGTTCCTGCCAGACATCAATCCCGAGCTTGCGAAGATCTTTTTCCACTTCATCTTTCCACCTGTACTTTGGACGGCCAACGGGCCTTCGGCCCTTCGGCAGTCCCAAGTAAGCCCTTTTTACGGCACGATCCTCTCCCATTCTTTCCAAGTGGCCGAGCCAGCGGAGCCTATGGGATTTTATCTCACCAATAATATTGGGCTCCGCCACCAGTTCTTCTATTTCTTGGTTTTTGCGAATCCTCAGACTGCCATCTTCGCGCCGAGTAGGTCCCAGTATTTTCCTAAGTAACTTGCGTTCCGCCACTAACAGCTTATTTTCCTCCACAAAACTTGTTACAATTACCGTATAAGTACTGATCGTAATTTTTTTGTTCAATTATTCTAAAATCGAATAACTATGGATCAGGCAGATTCCTACGTATTAGTACGCAAGGCTTGTTATGTATAGGTAGGTCTAATCAAACACCTTGGTGACTATGATGTTAGCTACAAGCTGCGGATGACCCAATCCTCGCGCAGCTGTTAAGTGAGCTCCAGTCAGGATTGGGCTATCCTCAGCTTGTAGCTAACATCTCAACCGCCAAGAAGTTTGATTTAGCCCAAATTATAGATACGTAGGGCGTACCTATCTATTTTTAGCCGACTTCCAAAAAGGAGGAAGTTTCCATGTTTGTCTGCATGTATTTTTTTTGTATAATAATATGTTCATCGATAATTGCGCCAGTTGTGATCCGAATCGAAAAGTTATTTTTTAGTTCGAAAGGGTATACTCCCGAGGTGGTCCCATTTAAATTTCACAGAAATCGGCTGAGCCGTTTTTGAAAAAACCAACAATAATGTAAGCAAATCGAGCGAAATATCCGAATTTTGTACAAGATGAACTTCGATAATTTCGCTAATTGTGAACCGAATCAAAATTTTATTTTTTGGTTCGAAAACGAATACTTCCGAGATGGTTCCATTTAAGTTTTAGAGAAATCGGCTGAGCCGTTTTTGAAAAATCAACAATAATGTAAACAATTCTAGTGAAATATTCGAATTTTGTACATGATGGAAGGTGGTAAGAAGGTTTGTAATTTTTTGCGAAAAATAATTATTAAGCACTTACCTATAATGATTTTATTGGAAACATTGAACTTCAATACGAAATACTACCACAGCGGATGAACAACAGGCAAAGGTGTGGTATCTATTCTCATATCCCATTCATGATCATCATTACAGTCTCAATTGAATAAATGGCGATCATTCCACGCACCAATGTGGAGTATGTAGCCCCTATTTGTGATGCATCGCAATTATCCTATTAGGACCCTAGTCATATGCAGATTTGAGTCTAAATATAAATAATAGATACGCTAGGGTCATTGGATTCGAACCTTTGTTTTGATTTGGAAATTAAAAAACACCATGAGTGAGGTTAGATAATAATATGCCTCGGTGGCTCAGTGGTTAGTGACCCTAACTTCTGGGTCAAAGAGGCGTGGGTTCAATCCCCACCCAGAGCAAGTATTTATGTGATGAACATAGGCGTTTGCTCTCTGACTGGGTGTTATTTAGTTACTATCTATATAACCATGTATTTAGAAATATGTATATGAAGTATATCAGTCTCTGGCAGCCATATGACAAGCTTTGCTTAGTTTGGGGTCAGAGACTGTGTGTAAGATGTCCCCAAATAATTAAAAAACAAAAATTACCAACTACAGAACTTCGGTTATCCGGCCCTCCATTATCCGGATTTGAGATTATCCGGACTACTAACCCCGATCAGCAAATTTAATTTGTCAAGTTTGAATCCATACATAAATGGACATGTATGAAACATAGCGTGCGCCCGCTCGTTATCTACTCTTCGCGAATTGTTATTGTTTTAGTTACTCCACTTGCTAGGTGTACTCCGATGCGCAGTGTTGCCGCACGATGTCTGAACTTAAAAAAACCGAAGCAAAAACGAGTGGTATAACTGTTGAAGATAAAATAAATATTGTTGATTTATTAAAAAGGAAGACTTTGGTTGTAAGTTAGCTAAGATTATGCGACAAACAGCGATTTTCATTCGTTCGATTATTCGTATTTTCGATTATCCGAATGCTCAGTGACACTAATTAGTCCGGTTAATGGAGGCTCTACTGTATGTCGGGAGGCAATGGATCAAGCTTGCACATGACCGGCAAGAATAGCATGAAAAAGAGGATAGCATTCGGATACCAATACATACCAATATTTCCAATACGTATCCAATATATTTCCAATACCAATATAATACATACCAATATTTCGGATACCAATATTTTTGTGATAAACATGTCAAAAGTTCGTCGCGAATGCAGGACTCGAACCTGCGTCTTCAAAGTCAAAGTCAAAAGTATTTATTTGCATGATAGTGGGTTTACAAAAGATCTTAAAATTATACAAACATACGAGTATATCCATGATAGGTGTGCAAAATTCAATAATTGAAAATTATTGAAAATTAAAATACATTTCAAATGGTCACTGTGAAAAGTTCTTTTAAATAATTACTAAATATTGTTATTATCTATAAATTATTGTTTACAGCCTCTATTATATGTATGGAAGCTTCACTAGCCCGACGCTCTCCCAACTGTGAATTTGTGAAGTGTTTATCATTTTAACCAACTTATAGCGTTGGTGGCGCCACCTGTGATAATCGTGTTAGACAGGTTATCACTCAATTGAAGTTATAAGAAATTCTGAATATTGACGAGAGACTGCACACTGCTAAATCTATTAAATAATTTTTAATTTTATAGTGCATCCCACACTATGTTTAAATCAAAGAGTTATTTTGGACCAATGAACCACCGGAGGAGGTACTCAATTCAACGCGTATACTTTTTTTTTTTATGTACAACCACGCATAACTTTTTTCATAGTAGTCCGATTTCAATACTCCTTTTTTAAAGAAAGAGTATACTTTGAAATTGATCCCATTTAAATTTTTTCGAAATCGGCTGAGCCATTTTTGATAAATCAACAACAATGTAGAAAATTTTTGGACAGCCTCGGTGGCTCAGTGGTTAGTGACCCTAACTTCTGGGTCAAAGAGGCGTGGGTTCGATCCCCACCCAGGGCAAATATTTATGTGATGAATATAAGTGTTTGCTCTGTGTCTGGGTGTTATTTAGTTACTATCTATATAAGTATGTATTTAAAAATAAGTATATGTAGTATATCAGTCTCTGGCAGCCATATCACAAGCTTTGCTTAGTTTGGGGCCAGAGGCCGTGTGTAAGATGTCCCCAAAAAAGAAAAAAAAATCTACATCGATCAGTGCGAAATATTCGCGAATTCTGTACACGGGTGAAGTCGGTCATGCTATTTTTTGCAAAAAAATAATTACTGTACTTTACTACTTAATAATAATATAATATAGCCTTTATTTCCCAAAATTCACACTAATTCACAAAGTTTCAAACATTTCTAATTCATAATAAACACGGTAAAAATTTAAAAAAGTGTTAAAATTCTATAGTTATGGATATAAATAATATTAGTAATGGGTCACCCATTTTTGGGTGTAGGCCTCCTCCATCATTTTCCAGCTTTCTCTATCATTAGCCTGACGAGTCCTGGCTGGTCCGGCCATCTGGTAGATGTCGTCGCTCCAGCGCCGTCGAGGGCGTCCGCG
The DNA here is from genome assembly GCA_964007245.1 of Hypomecis atomaria. Taxonomy (NCBI): domain Eukaryota; kingdom Metazoa; phylum Arthropoda; class Insecta; order Lepidoptera; family Geometridae; genus Hypomecis; species Hypomecis atomaria. Next base: position 22,071,238 of record OZ023279.1, read on the forward strand.
AGAGCGCTTACCATCATACGGATGCCAATATAGTATTCTCTCGCTCCATCTATTGTCCTGAGACCTCGCAGTGTGGCCAGCCCAACGCCACTTCAATCTGCATGCTAGTTCAACGGCATCTGTCACGTTTGTTATATTTCTAATGTACGTGTGCCTTTTTTTATCTTTTAGTTTTATTCCTAGCATACTTCTTTCGGTGGCTCTTTGAAATACGTTGATTTTTTGCACTATATCTTTTGTAAACGTCCAAGTTTGGCAGCCGTACAGTAGCGTTGGTAAAACGACTGTATCCATTGCTTTCCTTTTTAAGTGCACGGGTATTTTGCCTTTAAATATTTCTTTTAGGGACCAGTACTTGTTCCATGCTTTTTTAATTCGTCGCTCTACTTCACATGAAGTTTGTTTACCGAATGTTATGCTTTGTCCTAGGTAAACATATTCTTCAACATAGCCAATATTATGATGCTCAGTTTTAATTGGTACTTTACTGCTATTCGTCATGGCAAACGTTTTGGTTGTATTCATTTGTAGACCACATTTCCTGCTCTCCTTATCTAGAGAGTTCAACATAAATTCCAGGTCTTTGTGGTTATCTGATATCAGAACAATATCGTCAGCAAACCGTAAGTTGTTAAGAAATTCGCCATTTATATTTACGCCTTTATTTTCCCAGTTTAGTTGTCTGAAAACGTGTTCTAGTAGAGCAGTAAATAAATTGGCCGAAATTGGGTCGCCTTGTCTTATTCCTTTTTGTATCTGAAATGGCTCTCCCTTGCCTTCTAGTTTTATAACGGCTTTATTGTTCCTATAAATTTCTTTTAAAATCTCTATGTATCTGGTATCCACTCCTTGTTCTTTTAAAGCTAACCATAGAGGTTCGTGTTGTATGGAATCGAACGCTTTGCGGTAATCTATAAACACAACATAGAGTTCTTTGCCATATTCCGTTTGTTTTTCTATAAGTTGTGTCAATGTGAAGATATGGTCAATAGTAGAGTAAGAGCGTCTGAAGCCGGCTTGTTCTCTTGGTTGGTTGCTGTCTAGTATTTTTGACATTCTTTTTAGAAGCATCGTAGCAAAAACTTTGTATGCAGTTTGTTGTAGACAAATTGGCCTATAGTTTTCCAAGTCTAATGGATCACCTTTTTTGTACAGTAGAGTAATTATAGATGTTCCCCAATCTTGTGGTATTTTCTTTAGGGTAATTATGTCGTTAAAAAGGTGTGTTAGTACAGGTACAACAGGTTCAATAATTGCTTTTAGAACATCATTTGTTATTCCGTCATCGCCGGGACTCTTAGACAATTTTAAATGTTGGATTGCATTTATGACTTCGCTTTCTAGGAATAGCGGTATACGAGTATCATTGCCGATTTCTGACATCGTGTCACGTTGTTGTTGCATTATGTATGTTGTAAATTCAGTCTCTTCGTTTCCATATAGTTTGGTATAGTATTCTGTAGCAGTCTTAACAAGTTCTCTTCTATTTGTCAATATTTTGTTGTTTTTGTTTTTTAAAGACATAATCCAGGGCTTAGTATTGTTTAATCTTAATGTTGCTCCTTTGAAAGAAGATCTCTTGTCCAATTCTTCCTCTATTATCTTGTATCTATATGTTTTGTATTCTCGGTCTATTTGTTTCCTTACAAGTTTATAGAGTGCACTGAGCTGGTTTTTTTCGGAGCGTGTTTTATTTTCTTTATGTTTTAGTCGATTTCTTTCGTTAATGAGTTTCTCTACGTAGGCAGATAGAGGCATTTTATCTCTACTATTTCTTTTTGGTAATTCTTTTACTGATTGAATTATGGTTTTTATTAACTCGCCATAGGCTGATTCCATGTCATGCAGTTGGATATTGGATATATTATCTGCAAATATGGTTTTTCAAGACTCTAACTCCAATTGGTTTAATTTTGATATTTTACACTTGTAGTGTCTCCGTGACTTCTTGACGTTACTTTCAAGGGAAAAATTTGTTCTAACCAATCTGTGGTCTGTAGGAAATGTGGTGTTTAAAACTGTTACATCGGAAATATTTTGGATATTTTTGGATAAAATAAAGTCTATTTCATTTTTTACCTTCCCATTTGGTGCCATCCAAGTCCATTTCTGTTTGGGATTTTTCTTGAAATGTGTGTTCACAATGTAGAGCTGATTTTCGAAACAGAATTTTATCAAAATTTCACCTCTTTCATTTCTGTCTCCGTAACCCCATGGACCCATAACTTTCTTATCTTCTGGGTTAGGTTTTCCAATTTTAGAGTTAAAATCTCCCATCACAACAGTTTCTTTACCTGTATTTTCCAGAGCAGTCTGTAATTGTTTATAAAATATATCTAATTCTTCTAAGCTTGCATTTTCCGTAGGAGCGTAACATTGTATCAAATTGATAATTTTACTATTAAATGACATAACTAATCTTATGACTCTTTTTCTGATAGAGTCATAAGATTAGACTTTACTACTTAGTTCATAATAATTGAAAATGTTCACCTCAAGAAAGTAACAAAAATCAGCGACGTAAAATACGAGAGTAGACAGCTTAAGCCCGAGTCGGGTCGTGAGCTCTGATAATAAATAAAGATTTGTCTTCATGTCACCTTTTTTACCCGCAGGCCTTTACGTACGAATTTTATTATTTTGGGGTGTTTTATTTGGTCTATACCATAAACTCACACTCGTGTTTTACCTTCATTATATGACAGTTGCATAAACTACTATTAATAGTGCCCAGTTAATAGTTGTCTATTAATAGTTACATTGATGATTTAATAGTAACTAAACCTATAATTATGTTGCCCCGACTGCGAGAAAAAATATAATTAAGTTTCATTAAGTTTTAATAAATTCAACTCCATCTTTTTTCTCAGGTAAAACTTACTTAGGCATTTTTTCATTTTCCTGCATTTTATATTATCTACATTCGTTTCAGTAGCAGGCATACATCAGTGTTTAGTCATATTCTGTTATATATTAAGCCCGATTACAGAGGCGCCAGCGTAAATTTAATAGCAACGTAAAAAACGTGCTCTCTATCGAATGCCTAAAGTGAAAAAGAAACAGGACTATGCTATTTAGCTAATATAATTACGATGGCGCCTCTGTAATCGGGCTTATTATCTACGTTGATTGTTGGTTAAGCACTTAAGTAAGATCGTATAGGCCGGATGGTTAGCCCTGTTGTCAGAGTTTTTAAGCTGCCCCAAGTCCTCTGGCATAGTTAAACGGTTAAAACAACCGAGCTACGGTAGCGCTCAGTTGTAAATGTCACCCGCGCCTGCGGTCACCCATCCGAAGACTGATCGCGCCGAACGTTGCTTAACTTTGGTGATCGCTGACATACATCTAGTCAAACTACGCCATGAGAACTACGTTTGTTAGTCCATCCATCCATCCATCCATCAGCCGTACGACGTCCACTGCTGGACATAGGCCTCCCCCATGGATTTCCAATAAGACCGGTGTGAAGCGACATGCATCCAGCGCGTTCCTGCGATCTTTATATCGTCAGTTCACCTAGTCCGTAGACGTCCTACGCTGCGCTTGCTGGTCCGTGGTCTCCATTCGAGTGAACTGTGTGCCCTGCCTATTGCCACTTTTATTTGCTAATCCGCTGAGATATGTAGGTAACTTTGGTTCGTCTGCGGATCTCCTCATTTCTGATTCGATCCCGCAGAGAGACACCGAGCATAGCCCTTTCCATAACATGTTGGGCTGTACTGTACTGTATCAGCCTTTTTGATAGTCCACTGCAGGACGTAGGCCTACCCACGAAGGGTGATTGGGCCATATCCACCACGCTGGCCCAGTGCGGGTTGGTGGATTCACATACGCCATCGAATTTCTTCTACGGACATATGCAGGTTGCCTCACGATGTTTTCCTTCACCGAAAAGCCAGTGGTGTGAAATTCCGTACATAAATTCCAAAGAACTCATTGGTACGGGACTGGGATTGAACCCACGACCTCACGATTGTAAGGCGGGCGTCACTACCTCTAGACCACCACGGCTTTATGTTGGGCTATCTTGAGCTTATTCATAAGGCCCACATTAAAAGGCCACGTTTTTGTACCATATGTCATAAGTCATCACTGTGTACGTTTGTTAGTACTAATTGTTATTTTCTTTAATTGCAGATCCGTTCTCATTGGCGGCCCAATCTAGTCCACGTACTTCAAAAATGTTAACACAGCTCCCTTAACCTAGGTTAATACATAGTTAATTGGCCTGGAAAAGAGACAAACGGTCTTAAAATTAAAAGGTTGGAGTGGGATAGAGGAAAAGAAAAGTTATGGACTCAAAAAACGATGAAATCGAACTTAGCGCGCAAGGAACTAGTAACAAACCTAGGTAAGCTGAAATCTATAAGTAAAATCATTAGATATAATATAAAAAAAATATAGTAACTGCATTTATAGCTTTTCATTTCAATTAGCAGTTCTATTTAAAATCTGTTTCTTTCCTTGAACAACACGCCTCTCAAACCACACTCTGAGTGGTACAAACGTTCAGACAAAAATCTATGCAAACAAGATCTAAAACAACTAAGTACTTTCAATATTTTTGAAAATATGTACTCGTACAACCCTTTTATACGTAGACTAGCAGCGCCCCGCGGTTTTACCCGCGTTGTGCCCGTTCCCGTGGGAATTTCGGGAATTTTTATACATATAAACCTTCCTCTTGAATCACACTATCCATTAAAAAAAACCGCATCAAAATCCGTTGAGTAGTTTTAAAGATTTAAGCATACAGACAAACAAACAAACAAACAAACGAAAATGGCGACTTCATTTTATACTATGTAAGGAGGATACTGTTTTTATCGACTCTCTAAAGGTAAAAATAAAACAATTTTAATAACTACAAAAACAGAACTACGTCTATCTTTTTTTTTCATTTCGAACCTTTTATAAACAAATGTACGTAGACGTATTTGTCTTTTGCTCGAGACTTCCTCAGAGGTATCACGGTCACCCTGGGAGTCTGTGCAGTTTGAAAACCACTGATTAATTTTCCACATGTTTTGGTAAATAAACGCATCTTTTTCAGCGATGTGGCCGTCAAATCAGATCTCCCAGAAAGAGGCAGTTGGGCCAGCAAGCTCGACTTCATCCTCTCCGTCATCGGCCTGGCCATCGGCTTGGGGAACGTTTGGAGGTTCCCCTACCTTTGCTACAAGAATGGAGGAGGCGCCTTCTTGATACCTTACTTCCTCACCTTGATCCTGGCGGGAATACCCATGTTCTTCATGGAGTTGGCGATGGGACAGATGTTGACGATAGGAGGACTGGGCGTGTTTAAGATTGCGCCTATTTTCAAAGGTAAGTTACAAACATATCATACACTTACACTTGGAATCGGAGGACCGGCGTGCTGTTCGGCTTATAGTAGATGAAAAGTTAGTTGCAAAAAAACTTCATAGCCTGGAGCATCGCCGTAGGGTTGCGAGTCTGTCTATTTTCTATAGGAATCATTTCGGAGAGTGTGATTCTGAGCTGCACGACCTTATCCTACCATCCTCTTTTTACTACAGGACAAGTAGAAGGACGCCACATTACGAGTACCACCCCTACACTGTCGATTTTCCTTCGATACGTACGAAGCGGTTTGACTCAACTTTTCTGATTCGTACCGCCAGGGAATGGAACAGTATTCCTGCTTCCCTGTTTCCTAAGAGATATAATGTAAAGCTTTTTAAGGTCAGAGTGAATAGGTATCTTCTAGGTCTGCGTGCTTCATCTTCGACCACAACGTCGCTTACCATTAGGCGAGTTGGTGGTCAAGCGCGGACATATTCGCGATAAAAAAGAAAAATGAACTAACCTTTTCAGGAAAAAACATCAAACAAATTCCAATTTTTACAGGCGAAGAGTTTTTTCAATGATAACGCTTGAATAAGAGGTTACGATAAAAACATCAATTACGAACTTACGAAGTTTTAACTGAAAAGTCTCTACATACTGTGATAGTTTTAAGATGATTAGGATCTTTTTGGCACAAGTAGGTAGGTATAACACATACTATGCTATTAAAACATGCTTGCTTTGCCGTGCATGTCATAAGCCATCAGATCCAACGAAACAGGTTATTTCTCCTTATCTATTAGGGATGATTTATATTAGGGGCGGGCACGGGACTGGGGCCTTTTATTATGTAAGCCCTCTGACGTTCGGCTTCGCTTTTTCTCCTGCTCGCGCCAGTTGCTCACGCCACGAGAGCGAGCGGGAAGAAAAGCGAAGCCGAACGTCAGAGTGTTTACACAATAAGGCCCCTGATCCGGATGAGGTCCGTACGATACGACACACGTACGACGCACATACGACGCACGTCCTTACATCCTTACATAGTATAAAATAAAGTCGCTATTTTCGTTTCTTTGTTTGTCTGTATGCTTAAATCTTTAAAACTACGCAACAGATTTTGATGCGGTTTTTTTTAATGGATAGAGTGATTCAAGAGGAAGGTTTATATGTATAATACACCTGCGCGAAGCCGGGGCGGGTCGTCTAGTACTTAGTATAAAATAAAGTCGCTATTTTTGTCTGTTTGTCTGTATGCTTAAATCTTTAAAACTACGCAACGGATTTTTATGCAGTTTTTTTAATGGATAGAATGATTCAAGAGGAAGGTTTATATGTATAATGCACCTGTGCGAAGCCGGGGCGGGTCGTCTAGTTCATTATATGTATAAATCATCCCATTAGAGCACGGGAATTTTAGTTTCATGACGACTTTTATTGCTTTTGAGGTGCCTTTATTAAGCGACTCAAGTATCTTGTAATAATCAATGCTGAAACAATATTTTTTTTTTTTAAATTCTCTACCCTGATTGCTTTAAAAAGGATCTGGCTAAAGCAACTGAAGTTAGACATCTACAAGTAAATTTGTTTCAAACTGTTTTATTCATAAGAAAGTATCTAAGGCACAATAACGTGTCAAATTCTTGAGCTAGGATCTAAATCAAACTTTGCGTAAAATAAACACGATTTTTTCGGAAACATTTTATGCCAACCAAGCTTAAATTTTAGAATATTAAATCCATTACTTTCACCTACCAGTCTAAAAATTTAAATTGAAAACCCAGTCATGAAAGAAGGTCTGCCAGAGGTCTGAAACATTTCATTTTCAGAGACAAAATAGCTATTATACCCTGAAATGCTTGAGAAATGACATCCGAGGTGCGTAGGATAATTACAAGGGATAAAACAAAGTGCAAATCCATACCTGCGCGACTAGTATGACTGCAGGTTTATGCTTTTGTCGAGCTGAAAATTTAATACAGGTATCTTTAGAAATTGTGATGTTAATATTATGTGTATTACCTACAACACAAGTCAATATTTAGTCATATGTTATGTATATACAATATTGCTTTACCTTATTAGGGTAATATGTATAATTTATAAATACCAAATATGTCATTTAAGACCTGCATGTAAATTATGCTACATAATAATTACGAGGCAATAAATGATTGACCAAATTTTCAGCACTTTACAATTTTTGATTACAGCCTCAAAAATAGTTAATTTTTTAACAGTCCGTACAAATCTTGTGGGTTGTGACGTGGTTGTGACACTCATCAATATAGATGATTATCAAGCGAATGTTTCTAATCTTTATCGGCACAGAATATTACAAGTAAGTACTAGGGCTTGTATAAAGCTATGTCTTTCTGATTCTTCTTCCAAATATCTGGACACCGAGCGTAGGTCAGTTTGAAGTTAATGACAAAGATGTGAAATTTTTTGCGAAAATTCGCGTTTCGTGGGAATACCGTATATATAATCAGATCTCAGGTTGTTGTTGGGGACGGAGGTAGGGTGACATCGGAACCCCTGTGCTCCTCAATAGGAGTGGCGCAGGGATCCTCTGTCTCCAACGTTGTCTTTTCTCTGCTGCTTAACGACCTGCCGGATGCAATAGCATCAGCTGAAGTCCTGATGTATGCCGATGACGTCGCCGCGTTAGTGACAGCCCCGACGGTAGACGATCTAGAGAAAAACTGAATGATGCAACCTCAGAGCTGTCACACTGGTTTACAACGAATGGACTCGCGTTGAATCTGAAAAAAACTCACTACACACATTTTAATCTCTCGGGTAGGAAGTATAGGAGTATGAAAGTGTTAGTGAATGACGTAGAAATTAAACATTTGAAAGTGACGTGTTTTCTCGGTTTTGAGGTCGACTCAGGGTTGAGCTGGGAAAATCACATACAAAAAGTGTGCGGGAAAATTGCAAGCGCGTCCTTTGCGCTGCGTCGGGTTGCCCGAGTTGTGTCGGAGGACGTCGCTCGGACGTGCTATTTCGCCACGGTGCACTCGGTGCTCCAATACGGCGCTGAGCTTTACGGCCAGGCAGCTGAATGGGAACGTGCATTTCGCATGCAAAAAAGAGCCGTACGCGCCATGGCAGGAATAAGCAGCGACCAGTCGGCAAAGCCGTACTTCAAAAAATTCAAAATCCTTACGCTGCCCTGCATTGTCATACTACAAATAGCGTTGTTTGTTAGGAGCAATTTAAGTACTTACAGTGAATTCACAGGGCACAACGACTTACAAACGCTCCCAAGTAGACGTGCAGGGAAGCTAAAACAGATACCTAGGCAGCTGGCGAAATCAGACAAACTCACTCACGTCATGGGGCCGACTGTATACAATAAGTTGCCGGACAGTGTCACCACTGCGACTAGTCTCGTATGCTTTAAGCATCGTCTCAAAAGATGGCTTGTCGAGCAGACGTTTTACAGCCATAAAGAATTTCTTGACTGTAAAGTTGAGAATCAGTACACAGTTTGTACATAATGTATTTGTTATTTTTATTAAATTAATCTAATTTTATTGACATTTTTAATTAAGAATTTAGTTTATTTTTGGTAACATTGACATGTTACAACTTGAAATTGTTTAATAATGTATTTGTTACTTTGAATTATTGAATGAATGAATTATTATAACAATTATGACATGTAATGAACAATTATGAAATAAATGATTATGATTATGATTATACAAATAAGCAATGAAAAGTTGTATCTAAATATCAAATGTCATCAAAATCGGTAGAGCCATTTGCGAGACCCAAAATTTGTACATAAGTTTAAATGCGAACAAATAAAAGAAGAATTGTTTAAACGCCAACGCGAAGGAAATTATTCAGATTTCCAGTCGCTTTAGTCGAGTAGGTGTATCAGTTAAAAGGGTCGTCTGGGGTTGCAAGGGTTTTCAAACCATTGATTTCATCCCTTTGTCTAAAGTTCCTTTTGTAGCAATCATCCTTTGGAATCGCTTTGTAAAACTTTTTATTAGGAGAGTATTTTTCGTTTGCCAAGTTGAAAGCAAACGAAATTGTTGAAAGCAATCTAGGGGCTCTTTGTTGAAAATTATTTATTTTATAAATTGACGATACGATATCTTATACTTTAACGTATTGTTTTATTTGTGTTGAAAAATGAAAAAAATTAGCTTATGAAAATATTTATATTTTTGTACCATAAGTCTTTGCGTACTCTTTTACCTTATCTTTACATTTATTATAACAAAAAAAATAACTGAATTTGTAAATATTTACAGTGCCGTTAGCCTCTCTGTGGTTTTCCTGAATTTTTTGTCTGTCTTCTTTGCTATTCAATCCTCATTTTTACGGTTCTTCAATCTGTAATCATCATCATCGCTTCGTTTTTTGTCTGTACTATACAATGTACATGCCTTTTTAATAGTCCACTGCAGGACGTAGGCCGGGTAGGCCTACGTCCTGCAGTGGTGCAACGGGTGATTGGGTCATATCCACCACACTGGCCCAGTGCGGGTTGGTAGATTCACGTATGCCATCGAATTTCTTCTACGGACGTATGCAGGTTGCCTCACGATATTTTCCTTCACCGAAAAGCCATTTATGTGAAATTCTGCACATAAATTCTAAGGAATTCATTGGTACGGGATCGGGATTTGAAACCACGACCTCATGATTATAATAATAATAATAATAATGATTTATTGTCAAAAATTAATAATTTACAATTTTGCTAATAAACTTAAAATGTATCGAACTTAACATAATTATCAACTTAAAATTAACTTATTCATTAGCTACAATATTCATGAGCTATGGATTGCCGAACTAAGCTTTAAGCTTGTGTCTCGGAAATCCGTGCTCCTCTTATAAAGGTGGCTGTGATTGTAATGCGAGTGTCATTACCACTAGACTACCATAGGTTAATTTATTTGTGTCTACTGTACTGTATGCTATTATATAGGCCGTGTTGTTTGTAAGCACAAGTAGAGTCATTGATCAGAAACAATGTGTGAATTCACAAGTTAGCGCATCCTTGGGGATTTGCACAGCTTGTAGCTAACTTCATAGACACCATTAAGTGTGATTCAGCTTATAACTGTACTGTACTGTACTGTACAGTACAGTACAGTACAGTTATAGGCCTAAGTCTTTGCCTAAGTCTGTGCCTATAACAGACTTTAGCAAAATATTTCCTATTTTGAAAATTTTCCTTCTTTACCGCCAGTCTTGTCCACGTGTTTCCACAACATTTTTGGATGTCAACTATCATTGTTTGTATTGTTTTTTCTATAAAAATAAATACTAACATTATGTAATGTGCTATGTGCAGGTATCGGGTACGCGGCGGCCGTGATGTCCTGTTGGATGAACGTGTACTACATCGTCATTCTGGCCTGGGCCATCTTCTACTTCTTCATGTCTATGCGAGCCGGTGAGTTCCATTATCATAATCAGACGTTGATTACCGTTATTTCAACGCATAACCATTCAGCGTGGCAATGCAGCCAGCATGCTGGGCACGCTGCCAACTGGCAGTGGCCGCGAGCATTTGGATTATCTTTAGACCTTCAAGGGTCTGTAGATGGTCCAATGCTTTTGTGTAATAGTAGTGTAGTTTTGTTGTTGTTAATAAAGGCACTTTTACCCGATTAAAAAAAAAAGTTAATAGTAGTTTCTGCCTTGTATACAGCACTTTTCTGTGGTTGTAAAGCCTGTAAAAAAATCCTAATAGCTTTTAAGTTAGATATATTCTGTAGAATTTTGCAACACCCTATACACATGGTTCTCAAGTACACCTAGTGTTAGCAAATGTCTATGTGTATATGTTAATACCTTAAGGGTTCTTAGAGATGCAAATAAAGATTCCTAATTCTAATTTTAGAGTGCTTAGCATAGGCGAAAAAAAGTAAGGCTCAGTACGATCAACTTTGTATTTGTAACTGAGTACTACGTTCTCGGATGACACGTTATATTGTAGATCCTGGTTGTTTTGATTGTTTGTGCCTTTTTTGGACGTTGCCTAGTTTGCTATGTAGAATTGGCTTTTTTTGTCCGAGCAAAATCATTTATGGATATCTACCACCCCACCCGAGGTGCAGGGTTATCTGGGAATTCCGCTAGCTGGCGGCGTACCCACTAAAACTCGGGGGTGTTCTGTCCATGCGAGCCGTAGTCGGAATTGCAACGACGCTTGCGCACACTTGCGCCTTGTTGAATTGGCATAAACGAACTTACTTAATTTAAATGTTCATTACAGACGTTCCCTGGCGAAACTGCGACAACTACTGGAACACGGCCACATGTATAAACCCTTACGACCGGAAGAACCTGACCTGCTGGTCGTCGCTGGCCAACACCAGCACCTACTGCACGCTCAACGGCAAGAACATCAGCAAAGCTATTCTATCCGACCCCGTCAAGGAGTTTTGGGAGTAAGTGATATCAAACAAGTATCTCGCCACAGACGCAAACGATGTCACTGATATTTTACTGAACTTTATGAATAGAGAGGGAAAGAGGTTTGGCCACAATGTACGACATGACAGTCCAATAAAAACCATAATAGGAGGAAAGGTAGAAAGGAAAATTAGGCATTAGAGACCACTCATAGATCAAATCAAAGAGACGGTGGATGTCATGTCGTAAAGGGAAGTGAAAGCACCAAAGTGAGACTTGGAAGCTGCTCCAGCTTGGTTGTTGCTTTACTGGTTAGAGTTGGATAATTATAAATGCTCCGTATATTTTACTTAGAAAGCACAGTTTCCGCGGCTGCCTGGATCCCTTTTACCGAATCTACAAGATAAGCCTTCCGATCAACGGACTCGGCAACGGGATACTTGGGCCAGCTACCCCGGGACTGGTTCCCTAAGTAAATACCCTACTGGTTGGAGTCATATTCGTCCGCCAATAATTTCTAATTCATAATTTTAAAATTCAGAGAGGAATAGGAGAATAGGTTATCAAAAGCAGACATGTATTTGTACAGGTTCAGCAAGCAGCCAAGGGTAGATATTAATTTTATAGCATAAAATTAATTAATACAAAAAAAAAAATTGCAATAAATGTTTTCATGAATCCTCAAAAACATTTCTCAAAATTTCTCTTCTTACCATAAAATTGCTAATTACTTTCCAGACGACGAGCACTCCAGATCTCCAGCGGCATCGAACACATCGGCAACATCCGATGGGAGCTGGCGGGGACCTTACTCTTGGTTTGGATCCTCTGCTACTTCTGCATCTGGAAGGGCGTGCGCTGGACCGGGAAGGTGGTCTACTTCACGGCGCTTTTCCCTTACTTCCTGCTCACTGTGCTGCTCATTCGAGGTTTGTATCCACAATGACAGGACAAAACAAAACGTCATTCTTATCTCTCTTCCCATGGAGTTAGGTGTATCGCAGGGAAGTATTGTAGGCTTACCATTATTTTGAACATACTCCAAAAAATTTTGATCTGTTACCAAGCTGTCAACATGTAACAAACCTAATTACAATGGAACCTGATAAACTGGCAAGTCACTCAAACTTACAAATCACTAAGTACATAATATACACTTTAGCAAAGGTGCTATAAGCAGCATTTTTTAAATGGCTTTAATCTTTTTACTGCAATGATAATATTTGAATCAAGAGGTGACAATCGGAACTTTTTAATTTACCTCGATCAAGATTTTGTTTGTAAGATTTGGAAGCAGTTGGTAATAACAGACGAGACCAAAGCGTCACCCTTTTACGGTGGACATTCCGCGCGTTAGAACCAAGCGTTTCGCATCTTTATTCCTCATACAAACAGCCCGAATGTGGAACGCTTTGCCTGTGACTATTTTCCCGTTAAAGTACAACGGGGCGTCTTCAAATCCCGAGTAAATAGATATCTTCTAGGTAAGCATGCTACAACCTAGACCGCATATCTGCTCAACATCAGGCAGTATGGTGTCAAACGCAAACCTATTCCGAATAAAAAAAAACCGCTTTGATTTGTTCATTCATGAGTACCAATACTCCAAAAACTTCTTACGCTACTTATATCAAAGCTGTAAAAGCCCATGATGAACTTTCTACGTTTCAAACTAGTAACTTAATTTGATCCTGTTTTTTTATTGATTTTACTACTTTTTTTTTCTCAGGTATCACCCTACCCGGCGCGATGGAAGGCATCAAGTTCTACGTAATGCCCAACATGTCAAAGCTCATGGAGTCCGAGGTGTGGATCGATGCCGTGACGCAAATCTTCTTCTCGTACGGCCTCGGGCTGGGAACCCTGGTCGCTCTCGGCAGCTATAACAAGTTTACCAACAACGTGTACAAGTGAGTTTTTTAATCATCGAGTTTATTAATTTTATGAGAAAGAATGATTGTTCGTTCGTCGAAAGATCCATCGTCCACAGATTGGATTTACTGTACTGTACGCCATCGAATCTCTTCCACGGACATATGCAGGTAGCCTCCCGATGTTTTCATTTACCGAAGAGCCTTTGTGAAATTCCGTACTCAATTTCCAGATTGAATCATTATTTGGCAATTTTAAGAAGTAGGTAAATATGAGCAGTTTGAGAAGGAAATTTCAAAAAATACCTTGACAATCGCCGCTACTCAGCCTGATCTGGGGCCTTATTGTGTAAGCGCTCTCACGTTCGGTTTCGCTTTTTCTCCCGCTCGCGCCAGTTACTCATGCCACGAGAGCCAGCGGGAGGAAAAGCGAAGCCGAACGTCAGAGCGCTTACACAATAAGGCCTTTACTAGGAACATTGGTTTAAGAAAGTTAGTTTTGGTCAGTCCGTTTGTATCTTATGACGAGTGCAGAGCTCACTATAATTGATTCCAGGGATGCCCTGATAGTGTGCAGCGTGAACTCTAGCACGTCGATGTTCGCCGGGTTCGTCATCTTCTCCGTGGTCGGGTTCATGGCGCACGAGCAGCAGAGGCCCGTGGCTGAAGTTGCTGCTTCAGGTACGTTCTAATGCTAACTATCGATAGAGTTATGAGACCTTTCGGTGTCCCCATGCCTGTCGTATATTCGAGTAAAAGGAGAACAGAAAACAGCTGTGAGTCGCTGGCACATGTACCACACCTATTGCACTACATGTTGCTTTTGAAAACTGGTTGTTCAAGAAATTCTGATCATTTAACTGGTTTCCGAAAAAATCCGCTATTTCTGAGCCTTTTTCGTGCTTCTTGTAGAAGTTTGCAAAATATAGCCCTATTAAAAATCATTTACTTAAGCTTAGAAGTTACTTAAGTTTAACTGTGGCCTTTACCTTATCTGTCTTTTAAATTAATCTGTCTCGTTCTTTTCAGGTCCTGGTTTAGCTTTCCTCGCGTACCCGTCCGCCGTTCTCCAGCTCCCGGGCGCTCCGCTCTGGTCCTGCTTATTCTTCTTCATGCTGCTTCTGATCGGTCTCGACAGCCAGTTCTGCACCATGGAAGGCTTCATCACAGCTGTTATCGATGAATGGCCGAAGCTTTTGCGGCGGAGGAAGGAAATCTTCATCGCTATAACCTGTATGATCTCGTATCTGGTCGGACTGTCTTGTATTTCTGAGGTGAGTTGCCTTGACTGCTGGCAGATTTACAATGAGTCAGTAACTAACGTCAGTGCACTGCCGAGTATGTGCTGACCTGGCACTGCCATCGTGTAAATTGATTTCAAGTCAGTACAGTACTGTTGCGTCAGTACTAACTTCAATATTCCCGCTTCAAATTTTTCGGCGGCGACGAAATATGTGGCGGGGGCGCCACCCACGCCAGCGCAACTGACGCCGTGTAAATGCCGAAGTCAGTCGCTGCCGCTTTATTTTACAGGGACCACGCTGCGTTGCACCACATCACAAAACGACGCAAATATCCTCGACTACTGACTAAATACTGACTGCGTGTAAATCTTATGAGTCAGTTTTCGGAGCCAGCACTAGCGATAGCTACTGACCCTGTGTAAATCTGCCTTTAGTTTAGTTGTTTTGACTGCCTCGGTAGCTCAGTGGTTAGAGACCCTGACTACTGAAACAAAGAGGTGTGGGTTCGATTCCCACCCAGAGCAATTTTATTTATGTGGTGAACATAGTGTTTGCTCTATGTCTGGTTGTAGTATATTTCCTAGAGTGGTCAGTCTCTGGCATCTAAATGACAAACTTTGCTTAGTTTGGGGTCAGAGACCGTGTGTAAGATGTCCCTACTATTTATTTACTATTATTATTATTTTAATGTATTTACCCAAACCTACTTGATGATGCCTGATAATTTTGATAAATTAATTTAGTTAATCCACGTATTTAGTTGATCAGTTAATGCAGGTTCAAATCCTGCGGTCGTGACAAATTATTGAGATATAGAGATGAGTTGTTGATGATGAGATGTATCACAAAAGTAACTCTTTAAAATAATTAAAGTGAGGGAAGCACTATAAAAATAAAAATGTATCATCACGTATTTAATTACTTCTACATACTTACTAAAACACCGTCAGTCTAATTCTAATTCGAAGTGGGGGCGATAAGTCCTGCACTGACGTCCCGCATGGGGTGTTTTGTGCATTTCCCCCTCCAGCGTCTACCCGAGCCAGCGCGTAGCTCTGGGCCGCTGGCTTAACTGCTCCAGTAGCTTAGATGGTGAATGAAATGATGGCGATGTAGATGACAAGGCTGTTGATAATGCAGAAGCATCATCCAATCCGTTAACTATTCTAGTGTCTTCTGTGGCTTTGCAATGCCACAAAACATGATCTACTATAGTTTTAACTATAATTCTAGATTGCAGTTAACACCGTCAGTCTGTCCTACATGCTATGAATATGAAGTATTACTTCAGGATCCCATCAGTTTTGAGTTGGCGGATTTTTTTGCCGCCAATAATCCAATCCCGTGCTTTACGGATAAACTGTAGTCTAAAAACCGTATTTTATGAACTGATGGCCGGTTTTTAAATCTTTTGATTATTTATGAAGCTGTGAAACTGTTTCAAAAAGTGCGGCATCTATCTGGGACTTATTTCTTTCTTTTTCCAGGGTGGCATGTACGTGTTCCAAATCCTCGACTCGTACGCCGTGTCTGGTTTCTGCTTGCTCTTCCTGATCTTCTTCGAATGCGTCTCCATCTCGTGGGCATTCGGGGTCAACCGCTTCTACGACGGCATTCGGGAAATGATCGGCTACTACCCTTCAATTTGGTGGAAGTTCTGCTGGGTCGGCTTTACGCCTGCCATCTGCATTGTAAGTATAATCTTTTATATCTTTATAAAAAAATGAATTAATAGCTTAAATTTAATAAGTGAATAATGAATCTGAATGATTATTATTATTATGACTTGTAACTGAAGTTATCAATAAATTAATTGCATTGTAAACGAGTAATTTTCGTAGGTATGTTAGTTTGATCAAAATCGGGATTTTAAAAACGGTTCTTACGATTTTGATGAAGGTAGATATTTAGATAAAAATTATTCTCCTAAAAGTGCGATTTTTACCAAACAATATCGTTTTTTGACAATGCCATGTCGTGGCTAACATTAACTTTAAGCCGATTGTCCAAATACCTATTCAAGCATGAAAGTTTTTATTAACTTTTTAACTGACTACTAAAAAGGAGGAGGTTCTATGTTCGTCTGTATTTTTGCCAATTGTGAACCAATTTGAAATATTCTTTTTTAGTTAGAAAGGTTATCTACCTACCGAGGTAGGTACCCTTCTTCGACTTTAGGACGAGGAGGTCCGAGGTAGTCCCATCTATATTTTAACGAAATCGGTTTTTAAGTAATCAAAAAAATACTACATGACACACTGATGACACAGCTATTCGTGTGAACTATTTAAATTCTTAACACGGTTTTGAAGTCGGTTATGCCATTTTAATAAGAGAATAATAATTTATAATGTATCCATTCCAGAGCGTTTTCATCTTCAACCTGGTGCAATGGAAGCCGATAAAGTACATGAACTACGAGTACCCGTGGTGGTCGCACGCATTCGGGTGGTTCACCGCGCTGTCTTCCATGCTGTGCATCCCAGGATACATGGTCTACCTGTGGCAAGTCACTCCTGGCACTTGGCATGAGGTACTGTACCAGTCTTGTTCATTAAAATCTAGATCTTTCTTTGCAGAATTATTCTTACATAGCCTATTCTTGAAGAACGATTGGGAAACACTGTCTGTTCCACCTATGGAAAAGCACTTCTTGCTCCTGTACCAGCCATTTTAATAGTCCACTGCAGGACGTAGGCCTACCCACGAAGGGTGATTGGGCCATATCCACCACGCTGGCCCAGTACGGGTTGGTGGATTCACATACGCCATCGAATTTATTCTTCGGACATAAGCAGGTTTCCTCACGTTGTTTTCCTTCACCGAATAGCCAATGGTGTGAAAATCCGTCCATAATTTCAAAGAAATCATATCGTACGTACGTATTTACTCTAATCTTGAAAAGCTTTAGATTATATCTCCTAGGAAACAGGAAAGCAGGAAGACTGTTCCATTCCCTGGCGGTACGAATCAGAAATGTTGAGATTTGATAACAGACAGACAGACAACGGGACAGGTGAAAGGAAATAAAAGCTTGTAAAAATAGAACAAAGCAATTGCTCACCCCACGAAAATAGAATGTAGCGGCTACCCACCTCAGAGAAATAGAATGTAACAGCTTCCTCTTAGAGAAAAATCTATTGCTACGCCAGAGGTAAGACGTAAGACACAAACATGAACTGTGGCGGTTACTCTCGGCTTCTGGCAGCAGGTAACATAAATAAAGCACTGTAATCATGTTAAGCATGCGAGTTATAATATTTTTGAATTACAAGTATCTGTACGGTACATCCTTTACCTGTGGTGTCACAAAAGTACATGAACTACGAGTAGTAGTATGAACTCGTGGTGGTCGCACGCGTTCGGCTAATTCACCGTGCTTTTTTATTCCGTACCTCCAACAATAGGCTTGTTTACTACAAAAATATAATGAGTCCGTCAAATAGATTGTCAAAAAATATTACATATATGTATTTTTTCTTTTGGCAATTTAATAAACATTGATGAAGATATAGCCCGTTAAAGTTCCGCGTGACGTCACTAACCGCTATCAAATGTACCGGCTAGTGCCGTCAGGAGCTCCCACCCTCAAAGTTTGACAAGGTTTATCTTTGTCACTAATTGTTTGATTGACAAAAGAAAAAATACGTGTCCTATATTTTTTAACAATCTAACTGACTGACCACCTAATTATAATAATGATTGTTATACCCAGGAAACATCCCTATTGCATAGGCCAAGTGTTATGCATGGAGATAACTATCCGACAGTGTATGATCAAGCATATACATATATGTATACACTTGCAATTAATCAGTTCAATGTTTATCCGCAGAAATTCCACAAGATCGTCCGAATCCCAGAAGACGTACCCTCACTGCGTACTAAGATGCAACAAGAAGAGATAGCGAAGCACAACAAAGCATAAGTTCTGAAACTGAGCTTTGACAGAAACTTGTCACATGACGTGACCTGTCTCGTAGGGAAACATGTTTGGTGTCGCAACATGTGTTAGAGTGGTTTTAGATTAGCGCAGTTTTCTGAGCGTATGCGGTCGTTTCGGCGTACGCGTTAAAACGCGCGCTACATTTCGCGTTAAAAAAACTGGAATTGCGTATACGGCCATGTTTCGGCGCGTTTGCTCGAACCAGTAGTGGTGTCTTGTCAGTATAAACATGGATTATCTCGCGGCTCACGCTTATACGAGCTTAGAAGCGCTTCAACACTCGTACGAGTTGCCAAAATGAGCGCCTATACGCCCCCACATGCGCTTCCAAAAACGAGCTTATACGCGCGTATAAAACACTAGTCTGAAACCGCCCTTACCACTGACATGTTTTTGGAGTAACATGTTTCATGACGTCAACATGTTTTACGACGACCTTGTAACGTAACGTGACTTGTAACACAGCTTGAAGCGGCTCTCAGTGACTAAGCAAATGCTAGCTTGCTTGTGATTTTGTTTTATTAATATTTTATTGTTCTATAAAAATAATGAGTCCATTTTGTTAGTCAAACAAAGTACAGTCTGCATCAGTAACAATACCCCAAAATTTAGATGGAAACGTAATTTGTAATATGTGTAGCTAAAACAAAGTGCTTTTTACAGGAAAAAATATTAATAAAGTAAAATCACTTACGGAACGGATGAATTCTAAATGTAACGCACAATTTTATCATTATGTGCCAAATGTATCGTGCCATAATAAAATATTTACTAATTCAAATACAGTATTAATCGTGATGTCATTGTAGCTCCCCGAGTAGTATTATCGGGCTTTATAATCAATTTGTTACCAATAAAGATAATATAAAGATTGAATATTATTATTTTTGAAATAATAATTATTATTTTTATTTAGTTTTAAGTTAAAATGGTCGACAATTTGATGACTTTCCGTTCTCCTGTGGTTGCGTTGCGACGCGTTCACGTAGGTTTAAACTGTACAATTATATTTAGTTAATTATGAATCATAAAAAAATCATGTCATTACTAGTTTTAAGTGAGTGTAATAATTATATAATAATAATAAAACTATTTAATCGTCTTCCATGTAGCTAACGCTTTAGAAATTACCGTGATTAGAATTATTATTAAATATAACGATTTATATTATAATGCATATAAGTAACGTTTTCCTATATCCAAATATGCAGAACAATATTATTATTCGCTGTATGTTATTCACAATAATATCTTTGTTTCAGTGGAAATCTAGAACTATGTCTACGGCCTAAATGAAAAAATATTTACATCTACAATTTTATTTATTGAATTATTACTATAGCAATACTTCATCATTATGTAACTAAAGCATTATTATTCTTTGTTGTCCTTTAAGGAGTCTCTATTTAATAAAGTATATTTGATGTTTAGACGTAGGTTAAGGATTTTTGATTGACGTATTATAAAAACGCAGTGTGACGCGTGTTTTTGAATCTTTATGGTGTTTTAGAAATTATATCTTTAAGATGTACGAAAGAGTAGAATAAAATGCATTTAATCTTATTTTATTAGTACAAATATTGTGTGCATAAATGCATGAAAACGTGTTAGAAATGAATTACATTTGTTTTATAATTCTCTAGATCATAAGAGAATGAATGGTTGTTTTCATCATATCCTAAACATAAGTTATTATAATTTATAACATTTATAGATTATTTGATGAAGTTTGGTTTTGCAGCTTTAATATTGCTTTTTTAAATTATGTATTAAATTATTATTTCATACGCATTAATAGTTAATTAAAATCATGTAAAACTTTACTCAAATCTGTGTTCCGACGAGACCAAATATCGAATCAAAAACTATTTAAGTAAACTTTAAAAATATCTTATACTGTAGATTTTATATCACTTGTCTACCTGATATCTAACGAAAATATATTCTGAATCCAAATAAATATAAAACAGGGTGGCAACCTAAATTTTACACAAAATATATTTCATATAACTTTGGAACAGAACAAATTATATAAACTCTAAAAACAGTTTGATGAAGACGTGTGTTCAACATATTATCGATGTTATTGTCAATATAGTCAATTCTAATATTATAAAAGTTAGTAAACATTCGTAGAGTTTAAATTTTAATGGATGATAAGTATATTTAATATACATTTATTAAAATTTTGTATTTATTCTCTTAAATGTTTATGAAGTAGTATTTGATGGAAATATTAAACAATTTAATGTAGTCAAATTTCGATGTCTGTTTATAATGAATGATTGAAAATACTGAATACTTAGTACTAAAAAAACGAAATTAAAATTAAACAAAATCATTGCTTTGATGATCTTCACGCAGTTTTTGCCAAATGTTATAAAAACGTGCTTCCAGTAAATATTTTTCAAGCCTAAATGTTGTATGTACTAGAAACTTATTTATCTTTTTAGATATAAGTGTGTTTTAAAACCAAAAATGTACTTTTAATTATGTAAATTATTTTTAAGATTAAATGATTACAAACTGTCATTCATACTAACCGCTACTTTTTATTTACAAAGAGATACAAATAATGCTTTAAATACATTTAGTTCTATAGAATAACTTAATATTTGCAAAAAAAGTTAATATCTTAGTTAGTGGATAAAAGCAATACATACCTAAGTCATTTAAAAAAACAAATTTAATCTTATAAATAATTTGACAATAATTTCTGTGAATGTATCAATGTTATTATTCTTATAGCGTTATTTTATTTTTACTTATAGATATTATTTTGTCAAATTAAAA